>OY987193.1:30486011-31794137 GCA_963920755.1 Cartodere bifasciata | reverse complement strand
CTAACCTAACCTAACCTAACCTAACCTAACCTAACCTAACCTAACCTAACCTAACCTAACCTAACCTAACCTAACCTAACCTAACCTAACCTAACCTAACCTAACCTAACCTAACCTAACCTAACCTAACCTAACCTAACCTAACCTAACCTAACCTAACCTAACCTAACCTAACCTAACCTAACCTAACCTAACCTAACCTAACCTAACCTAACCTAACCTAACCTAACCTAACCTAACCTAACCTAACCTAACCTAACCTAACCTAACCTAACCTAACCTAACCTAACCTAACCTAACCTAACCTAACCTAACCTAACCTAACCTAACCTAACCTAACCTAACATCCAGCCTAACATTTTACTATTATTTTACTGTGTTTTTTTTTATAATCTTTGTGCTTTTTAACAGTTGTCGGATTTTTAAATTCTTTATAAATTTTTTTAAACATTTATTTTTAGTAATTTAAATTTAGAAGTGCAAAACATAGTGTATATACCGTGTGTCCCGCAAAAACCGCGCACGAGAGCTTATAACTTTTTTCATATGGCTTTTACAGAATTTAAATTTTGTAAGTAGTTTATACTTATTCTAAGCTATCTTTTGCGTAAACTAAAAACAATGTATTACTTCCGGTTTAACCGGAAATAAAATGATTTTTTTAATTTGTTTTAGACATAGACATTTTAAAAAATACAGATGCATGCAGAATTAAAAATCCTTTCAAAATAAATAAAAATATACAGGCAGTTCCTTTTAAAAATCGAAAAAAAAAATATTTTAGATTTTTGGAACACCCCATATTTTTTTTTTAATAAATTTTTAAGCTTAAATACATCTGCATTTTTAAAAATAAATAATAATTTAAAAAAAATTGTAAATTTAAAAAAAAAAAATTCATAATTAATTTAATTCCGGTCAAACCGGAAGTACTAAATTTTTTTTTGTAAATGCAAAAGATGGCGTAAAATAAGCATAAACTACCTACAAAATTTCAAATCTGTAAAAGCCACACGGAAAAAGTTATAGGCCGTGCGCTTTTTGCAGGACACACGGTATATACCTAGGGACTAAAGAGCACTACTACTTTTAATTCCTTGGATGATTGTTGCCCTCGCCTTCGGCTCAGGCTCAACAAACCACCCGCGAGATTAAAAGTAGCGCTTTAGTTCCTAGGTATATAATATACTATTTTTTTTGAAAAAAAACAGTTTATTTTTTTAGGCATACTAAAGCTTAATTCAGCCTAACATTCAGCCTACTACTACAATTTATATAATATAAAAGCTTGTCGCTAGATTTTCCTGTGAGGTAAACAAGTAAGTTAAATCATGATCTGATTGATTTTTTTTAATTTTAAAATTTGTTAATTAAACAAATACTGTATTTAATTTCCGCGACAAGCTTTTATATTATATAAATTGTGTAATGACGTTATAAGTTGATAGTAAAAGTTTTGAATGAAAATTTTATTTTTTTCTTTTTAGGGCATTCAAATAAAAGCTTTATCTTAAAAAATTTTTTTTTAATTAATTTATTTTTCATTTATTTAGCAAAATGGCAGAACCACGAATACCCGAAGTGGTCGACGTAGTATGTTTTTGCGGAAACTTTTATAGTTTTGGCAAAGAATCCACAATAATGCGCCTGAGGAGATATGGCGTGCAATGCCTAAAAAAAATTCCGGACAGTAAGTTTTTTTTTATCCCCCATCTACGAATGTATGAGAACTATTTTGTAATCGCCCAAAATGTATATGTATAATATTTATATTTATTTATCTTTTTAGCAGGATGCGACAAAATTGATATCCTCGTATTTGGCTCAAACCCGGGGCAAAAAGCCATCGCATTGGCAAAGACGAAGCAAATATATGTGGTGGAGCAGAGGTCATTCCTTCCGATAATGGCCAAGCACTTTGGAATAAATCTTGGGTAAGTTGTTGTTTTTTAATTACCCCCATCTCCATGGTCATTGGGACTACCGAGTCCCGAGTTTTTTTTTGCCCACTATTTATTAAATAATTTTTTGAAAAGTTTTTGACCACCACATTTATGCCTTATCTATTTTATTGTTTTCATCTGTCATTCAGTCAGTTCATCAATCTAGCCTCCTACATAATAACATACGTACGCCGACGACTATTTCAATCCACTAAACAATGTTGTTCTTTATTACAGCAAAAATCACAACACCTCCTCCGGCCGACATAAAAAACACACATCTGCGTCTGAGGGCATGGTATTCCTAACAAAGGAAATGTCCAAAGAAAATATAAAAAAAGGGACAAAACTGCTACAGAAAGTTGTGCAAATGGCCAAGGAGTTTGGCTCCAATCCTCAGCCGCCGCTCAGGGTTTTCTTGAGCGGCAAGCCTGAGGTTGGGGCCAACACTAAGGCATTATCAGAAACAATCAAACAATGTGGAGGAACGGTTCTCGAAAAAAATGTCACGTCAGCCATCACCCACTTTATTCAAATGCCTATGGCGGGTATTAAACGCTGTGAGCGCGCCAAAGCTTTAGGACTAGCAATGATTGATGAAGTTCAATTAATTGAGCTGCTCTACAATAGATGTGTGGCAAGTAGTGGAAATGGTGGAAATGCTGCAGATGACACAGATTTAAACGGCATTGTCAACCGTGTATTGGCGGCCATCAACGAAATACAATCCCCACTGACCCTTGAAAATAAAAAACAAGAAGTCCACGCATTCATTAAAAAAATCAGCGGAGGACGTCAAACGTGAGTTTAAATTTTTTTTCATGTATTATTGTATTAATTCAATGCAATGTTTTCTTTTACAGACTAGCACAAATTGATACATCTGATTCAGACGACTCAGATGATGATGTTGATGAGTACGACAACAACTCTGCAGCAGGCAGCAGCAGCAGTGCAGATAATGAGGACGTGGACGACAACGACGACGATAAGTAAGTTTTTATACAAGCGTGGGGAAAACGTGGGGAAAAGTGTACTTTTCTGCACTCTTTTGATTGCAAAAAGTATACTTTTCCGCACGGAAACAAGCACGGGCTGAAAGTGTCTTTTCCGTACTGCCGTCGCGTACGGAAAAGTACCACTTTCAGCACTAGTTAGGAAATGTACTATTCCACTAATATGTCATGATTATTTGTTTACTTTTTTCTTTAAAGATCCTCGTCACCATCACCTGCGGCGGCAGCAGCAGCACCATCACCTGCTGCAGCAGCAGCAGCAGCAGCACCACCAACACCTGCAGCACTAGCACCACCAACAGCAGAGAGCCCCCTGATGCAGCCGTGGCCACCTGCAGGCAATGAAACAGACGTCGTTGTTTTTGTGTGTAAATAACTTTGTATATATTTTTCTTTTTTTTTTTTTGTTTTTTGTATATGTTTTTGTTTTTTTTTTGTTTTTTGTATATATTTTTTTTTGTTGTATATATTTGTAAATATTTTTGTTGTTGTTTTAAAAATTAGTTTTAGTTGTTACTTACCTTACTATACAAATAAACTTTTGAATATACATGCGTTATTTTATTTATCGGTTACACGCAGGCAGGCAGGCAGGCAGGCAGGCAGGCAGGCAGGCAGGCAGGCAGGCAGGCAGGCAGGCAGGCACGCACGCACGCAGGAAGGAAGCTGCAGTCGGCTGTGTACTGTGCTACAAGAAGGTAGGTCGGTAGGTGGTGAAACTATCGTATACATAAGTAAGCCTACTTCAGCATAACCATCAGGCCTATTTATACATATAAGTAAGCCTACTTCAGCATAACCATCAGGCCTATTTATACATATAAGTAAGCCTACTTCAGCATAACCATCAGGCCTATTTATACATATAAGTAAGCCTACTTCAGCATAACCATCAGGCTTATTTATGTATACGAATACATTAATTTACAGTTAATTTTTTTTAACTTGGAGACTTATGTCATCAATCTGGTAATGACATTATAATACACTGCATTGATTACGTAGGTCTCTAGGTTACAAAAAATTGACTATGCTAGTTTTTGGTAGAATTGCTTCATCATAATTACATATGTGCTAATTTTGATTACAAGTTAATCCTTGATATTTTTCAGTTATTTTCCAACAATCAAACAATCATGGTTGGTCATCATCATCGTCGTCGTCTTTCTCGTCGTCATCATGGTCGTCACATTATTATTCGCCGTCCTCATGGACTTCTGCGTGTTGATGTTCAAGCTGACTTATTAAGGATTCTTAATGATGGTATCGATCAATTAGTACATACTATTAGAAATAATTATCATACACTACATATAAGATGGATTTTTTATACATTACTGACCCTATTGGCAACTAAAAGTAACGCATATATAACTAAGTAATTAGCACCTACCTGCAATATTGATTGAATTGATTGAATTAGTAGATAATTTGTAATTTTGTTTTATTGTTGTATTGTCCAATTAATTAATAATTTTATAGCATAATTTAATTTTTATTACATTACGAAAGGTAACATGGTATTATGTGAATAATAAATAAACATACAATACATAATATTTTCCTTTATTTATACATAAACATATTAGTAATTATGGACTTATTTTTTTGTCTTTCTTTTTTTATTTGATCTTCTTTTAATTAAGCCGGTTTCATCTACACTACTGCTGCTGCATCTTCTAAGCTGTAAAAAAATAATGAGAAAATGTAAATATGTAAAATAATAATAAAGAAAAAAAAAAACAAAAATTGTCCTTCTTATTGTGTGTTTGTATGTGTGTGTATGTGTGTGTATGTATGTATGTATGTATGTATGTATGTATGTATGTATGTATGTATGTATGTATGTATGTATGTATGTATGTATGTATGTATGTATGTATGTATGTATGTGTGTGTGTGTGTGTGTGTGTGTGTGTGTGAGTGTATGTATGTGTGTGTGTGTGTATGTATGTGTGTGTATACATATACTATACACACCCCTCCACTTGTTGACGGTTGCTGCTCCTGCTCTAATATATTTTGGGTATGTCTCCTCTCTAGCGAAGGGGACGGCTCTAGCATGTCCATCAAAAACATCAAGTTTTCCTATTAATTTTAAAAAGTATTAAGTCATTGTATATGACTAACCAAGCTTAATTACACTATATTTGGTATAATGATACATACTTGATCATCATCATGACTTGTTGACGGCTGCTGTGACTTAAAGATATTCATACTTGACGTAGACGGTGTTGGTGAGGGCACCACTGATGGCATTGGTGCAGTTACCGAAGATGACGACGCCTATATGCATAAAAATAATATCATTAAATTATATACTTATTCTATACGACATTAGCATATCTACTTATACATACTTGTATACGTCTCGTCAACGCCTTCTTCGTAGCCATTCTTCTAGTTTTGCAGCCTGTATGCGATGGCGGTGATGGTGATGGTAGTGGTGGCGATGGTGATGGTGGTGGTGGTGGTGGTGGTGGTGGTGGTGGTGATGGTGGTGGTGGTGGTGGCATAGACGTCGGGGGGGGTGGAGGCAGATTCTGCTGCTGCCGCATTAATTGCTTTAAAACACAAAAATTAATAACTAATTTGGGCAAAAGTAAGTCGACATGTGTTAGATAGTTGTTGTAATGGGGCAGATGTCATTTTTTTATAACACACACACACACACACACATACACACACACACACACATACACACACACACACACACACACACACACACACACACACACACACACACACACACACACACACACACATACACACATACACACATACACACATACACACATACACACACATACACACATACACACACATACACACACACACATACACACACATACACACACATACACACACATACGCACACATACGCACACATACACACACATACACACACATACACACACATACACATACATACACACACATAAACACACAAATACTTACCTCCAAATGTGATATTCTTTCAATCAAACCAGCAGTTTCCGCTTCGGCGTTTGTTGCTTCTTCAGCATTTCTACATGTTCTTTGTGACTCTTCATATCGCTTGGAAAACTCGTTCTGCCAGTTTGATATTCCGCCATAATTTAAATAAACGTAACCTTGCTTGATTAGGTTAAATGAGCGTAATTGTGCCAGCGAAATTTTTTCTTCGGTAATGAACATATTCCAACTGGTAAAGTCTATGCAAAAGACGTCATGACCATCATCTTTGTTGGTGTTACACTCTTCTATATAATTTATTGCCAACACAATGGCTATTATGGCACTTTTGTTGCTTTTTCTTTTGAAATGTTGCCTAACCTTTGACATTACATACATTTGCCATAATTTTGTAATTGTATTTGGAAAATTCCTACTTAGGCGTAATTTTGAAAAATGTAAATAGGTCTCCATCATAAATAACGCCTTCTTATAGAGCTCATTATCTGCATCAGGAATACTATCATCAGCACTTGTTTTGGCAATGTATCGCCAACGCTTTAAAACTGTTGAATGTCGTTCCGTGTAATCTGGAAAAATTTCCACGTACTTTTCCACTGTTTTCAGCATTACATTTCGAAAATCATCGTTGACTTCACTAACTACACAATTTCTAAACAAACGGTTAACATTAGTGTAGTTGGGATTAATTAATTGTGAATGGTCATCGAGGTGGAGTAACCATTGCACCACCACCTCTGCTGAAATAGTTCCAAATATCTTGATGTTTGTGTGACTGTAATGGTGGTGCATGACACGCTCTAGTTTAAACGCACTATCCAGTGATGCAGGCAGACCTAATCCGACGAATGAAGAAATATGTAAAGCATGACAATGCAACAAACGTTTAGCGTCATCATCATATAATTTTTGCAATTTCTCCTCCAATGAATCGTATGCCTCATAAATGGTATATCTTGGCAACGTACTCCAAAGCCATTGTGCAGCCTGTTTTAAGTTGGTTGGAAATTGAATGCCATTTATGTTAGTTAAGTTGCTCATTCTTTCCATCTCTTTGTATTGATAGAGGAGAAGAAAATGTTGTTGTTGTTGTTGATGATGATGTCCGTACAACAATGATGTCATTGGCAGCGGCGGCGGCCTCCTCCCTGGTGCACTTATTAAACACTTGATATCTTGATTTATTTCAATACTGCTTATCCATCTGCTTCTGTCGATAAATCTTGCATGTCCATTGATCCAATGCAAAAGCCTTAATTCTGCATCGTACACATGTTGGAAGCAAACAAATTTTAATTTGTGTATATTGAGTATTTTCTGTATTTCTCTCCATTTAGCAACATTACTAAAATTATGTCTCATATGTCGATGTTTTGCACGATGATTATTCTGACTGTTGTTATCATCATCGTCGTCGTTGTCATCGAGATCGTCATCGTCGTTGTCATCGATATCATCATCATCATCGTCGTCGTCGTCGTCGTCGGTTTTTGTTTGATTGACAAAAAATATTTCCCTTTCAATAATTCTCATAAATTTACCGCCAGTCGAATTAATCCATTCGTTCCAGCCTTTATCGCACACAATTAAAACATTGCTTTTAATAAAATATTTTGATAGTGGCAAAAATTCGTCATTCTTTGTCTTAGATATTGTAAGCATTTCTTTTAAAGTGGATCTAACCATAGTGACAGACTTCATATTGACCACTACTTCCAGTCTCAATCTAGACACGTGTGATACTTGCTTGACAAAGTCGCCGTATTTTTTAATGTCCATTCTTGCAAAATTCCTTAGGTTTTCATATGTTTGGCACTATTGTTTTGTTGTTGTAATAAACCGATAAGAAGCGGTGGTGTGATGGTGGGTGAACATTTTGTATCTCTAATTATATGAATGCTTGGACAATATGCTTGAATGTACGATATATAGCAGCAATCATCATAATGTCCATCATCATCATCATCATCTTCTTCTTCTTCTTCGTCAGAATTATATAAGTCCATCGATCTTTGAGGACGAGGACGAGGAGGAGGAGGAGGAGGCGTAGGAGTAGGAGGAGGAGGTGGTGGTCGTTGTCGTTGTATCCTCATCAATCCTCCTCTTCCACTTTCTTGTGCTACAATATTACTATTGCGTTTGGTGTCGACAACAACATTGTCGTTGTTGTAAAAAAATAATCCAGTATTATTATTACTGTGGGCCATAACAGAAGCAGAAAAGTGTCCACCATTTTTTATTCCATATGGACAATACTTATTGACATTACTCATAGCGAGATTCCGAACAACATTCTTCCATGATGCTTCAAAATGACAAAGAACTGCCGCACCACTTCCACTGATCGGTTTCGGTTCTATTGTTTCAGCATAGTGAACTTGCACCAACATTACATCAGTGGTACGTGTCTTATTAAAAAGTTGGTCTAAGTAGGCTTGCGCACTGCTTACGCTTAATCTTCGACCATGTATTGCCTTGTAAAAATAAATGTTGCATATATCTTCTTCTTTGTCTATCCATTCCATGTTGGTGCTTGAGAGGCAAATACAAAAATCATCCCAATCACTTTCGCAAATGTTTATTTTAACCGATGACTGACTTTTCATATTATTAGGCCAACTTACGCCTTGACTACTACTGCCATACGTATGCCTAGTCATGCAATCAACATCCAATAATTCTAATGCTGGAATTATCACTTCAACTATGTAACGTTGCCTCAATGTGCCCAATCGCAAGGAATCATCCCCCCTGCTACTACTTCTCGCCCCCCTAATCCCATTCAATTCAATAAGAACAAAAATTTTGTGCTCGTCCATTCCACATAATATAAACTCCACAAAACGGTGATGCGAAGAATAATCAGTTGTTGTTGTTGTTGGTAATTGTGATAACAATTTTTTATTTTGGCATTCGGTGGCATGATATGGAGAACAAATAATTTGGTTAAAACCAATTCGACTTTTAAATGTACCCAGACCGCCTGCTACCACCAATATTGAATCTATGTCACAGTAATTGTCGCAAACAATTTTATCATTAGTAGTAGTAGTAGTAGTAGTGGTGGATTCAGCAGCAGCAGCAGCAGCAGCAGCACCAGCACCAGCACCTGCACCAACTCGACAATCTTCTGATAGAAAGCGTACACGCATGATGGATTTGTATATGGGCTAATGCAATCTGCAATATATGCATATAATTAGGCATACATATGTGTGCACAGGCATGCATTAAAAAAATACATTAAAAATTGTGCTCGACGTTATAGAGGTGCTTACAATAGAAAGTTTCCTGTTGGAATTTTAATTTTCTGTCACAAACAAAATATAGTCGTAGATAACTAAATAAATAAATAAGTAAATAAATCTTTATTCTCACTAATAAATTGAATGTAAGCTTCTACCTCACTGATCTAACCCGCTCTAGTTTAATAGTTCCAATCTAAAGGCCCCGGTTCAAGTCCCGGCGTAAAAAATTATTTTTTATCTCCTTTTAAGGATAAAACCGTACGTTTTATTACTACAAAGAGTATCCGATAAAATATATAAGTAGGCAACAATATATATGTGTGTACATCAGGCGTAATACATAATCGTAATAATATGGCTACTTACGCATTAATATTCTCTTTTCATAGGTTCACTTCGCAGTTGCACACTGGTCACTGACAAAAAGGTGACTGATGATGATGCTGCGCTGGTGATATGGTAGGGGGCGATGATTATATTGTCAGTATATGCTTAGATACGCTTAACGTAAGGTAACTAATGTAGTACTCGTAAATCTACTTAGGTCTATAATTATACATAAACATACATAACATACATACATACATACATACATACATACATACATACATACATACATACATACATACATACATACATACATACATACATACATACATACATACATACATACATACATACATACATACATACATACACACACATACATACATACATACATACATACATACATACATACATACATACATACATACATACATACATACATACATACATACATACATACATACATACATACATACATACATACTATCGTGGACATGGAATTTAAAACGAATTTTTATCAGTTAACTTTGATTCTTAAAATTTTAGATTACTGTGAACGGGTTTTCTGTGTCAGTTTTATATTGTTATTTTGACAACAAGTGTGTCAGATTTATTTTATCATGAAAAATAGCTTAAAATTTAGTCCTGGAGAAGAAAGTAGTAAGAAAATATTTACTTTTTTAAATAATTTTGTTTTAGGACATCAAACAAACTCTATCTTGGTAAAGCAACAAAAAAATGTGTCTTACTAACGTCCACTTACAACTGATCTTGAGATGTTTAAGCCACTATTTTGGCCGCAATCACAATGTAGAAATGGATCGTTTTAAATTCCCTGTCCACGATAGTACATACATACATACATACATACATACATACATACATACATACATACATACATACATACATACATACATACATACATACATACATACATACATACATACATACATACATACATACATACATACATACATACATACATACATACATACATACATACATACATACATACATAAAGAAGCCTAATCATTACGCCCCCCACCCCGTCGACGACGTCACTCGTCTGTCTACAATATTAAACATTCTTATTGGTAGTCATCGTCGTCGTCGTTGTCGTATCGTCAATTTATCTTGTGTTTCTTATTGTTATAAGAATAATATAGGTAAGCATACTAATAAGTCTATTTAGGTCTATAATCATACATAAACAAGAATAGACATAAATTAACTTATCACCATTTTTCTTTCACTGATGTAGCACGTTTCTTTTTCTTGTTAGTTGCCCAATATACACAATTACAATGAATGTTCGTCATCAAGGTCGTCGTCGTCGTCGTCGTCCTCGTCGTCGTCCTCGTCGTCGTCATTTTGTTGAACCTGACAATATCGAAGTGGCCAAAAAAGAAATATTAGCGTCTCTAAAAGGAATTGGCAGTATGAGTGATGATGCCAAAAGCAAAGAAATAGCCACATTTGTAAAATTCATTCAGGAAGCTAATGCATGCAACATGTAAGTGTGTGTGTAAATCCTAAAATAATTAACAACTATAATGTGACGTTTTTTTTTATAGATCTCCATCTACATCCCCTAGTAGGTCTTTGTCGCCGGCATCATCAACTGGTGCAGTAATTAACCTCGGCTTCGATGACTGAACGTTGCCAGCATCAGTCTCACACATGCCTTGTATGTAGTAAAATAACACATAAGATAAGATAAGATAATAATATCAGAGCCATAGCATATAAAAAAAAAAACACACAAAAATGTGGCCAGCTTAGATATAAAATAAAACGAAAGTTTTTTGTGGATCAGTCGTTACTTTATTTACATATAAGTGAAGGTTGTTAACATAACATGTTACTTGAGTTAGGAATTGATGTCACAACGTACAATGGTGGATCACGCTGTATATATAGCACTAAGTTTTCGTGAAACCACATACCAGTATTATAAATTATAGCGGGGGGACACATATATTCGTCTTCAAAAATCAAGAAGGTTTTGTATTGATAGAGGATGCCCTCGATGAATATCCTGATCTGGAAACGGTCTCCCAAAGAAAGTTTGTCAATCACATTATGTAGCGAACAAAAATGCTTCACACGTTGCGTATCATCCACCAGAAGTTCTATGTAGAAAACATCATACTTTTGGCCAAGTTGTTGAATGTCAATTAGTTGACACGACGTGCTTGTTGCATCCACTCCTAGGATGGTGATGTTTAGCAAAGCTTCACAAATAGGCATGATTATCGTTAAACATAGTTTTGTTTCAGGTATATAAGTAAATGCTTATTTAAGCCTAGTAAAGACTGCTGCTACTGCTGATCCTACGACCGGCGACGACACTTACTGCACTGCCGCAAATACTGCATTACTGCTTGAGTGCTTGGGCCGTTAAGTGTGTTACATATATATATAAGACAGCTACTTTTAAGGTTATCTTATACTAGTTTTTCTAGCTCTAGGATTATCCTTACGTAGGCTTATATTTATGCTTATGCACTATGGCTTCATGTGAAGCGATTGTACGACTTGTCATTCCTGCGGAGGTTGCTATTGATAATTGTTTCATTGCGAACATTTGTCACATCCTCCATCCGCCACAAATTTCAGTCGACATAGTCTTCAATGACACTTCGAGCTTTTGTTGCGATATTGCCATAGATTTCTGCGCAAATCGATTGGGTGTTGGTGACTGTCTCCAGGTACAAGTCGTGCAAGGACAAAGGCTTCTCTGCTACGGAAATTATTTTTTTTTTGAGGACGAAGATTTTCAATCTCCTCCTCAGGATGAGACGGTTTTCGTAGCAGGTTCCATTTTTCATTTAACTCGCACCTTGGTATATCTTCTATATACACCCCTTGCTGATGCTGCCTTGCCATTTGTGCCAGAGCCATAAGCCCAGCATTAATTTTGCGCACCTGATTTATGGTGATGTATAAAATCGGCTCTTTTCAGAGCCACATTTATAACTCATAGTTTAATTTTTTTAAATACTACCTACATGCCCTACCCTACCCCAAACCTGTATGCCTAAGTATGCTTAATTACGTGTACTTGACCTTTGACCTTGAAAATTGACATTTGACCTTGAACATTGATATGTGACCTTAAATTTGTCCTTTGACCTTGAAAATTGACATTTTAGCTTGAAAATTGACCGTTCATTTTCATCAGTCTCCCTTATAGCTTGTCAATGGAAAAATTATAAAGAGTGGTTTACTACCCCTTGAATTAACTAACCCAACCTCACCTAAAACCTGGCGCCCTCACCCAACCTCACCTAAAACCTGACGCAACCTCACCCAACCTCACCTAAAACCTCACGTAACGTAACCTAACGTAACGTAACGTAACTTTTATTGAATTCGTTTCCGCGTAGTTTACCCACCCCAGCACCCCCGATTCACTCCCAATCCCCGATGCTTGTTGTTGAAGTAAAGAAAAGGTACAAATCGGTCAGAACCGATAAAAACCGGTCAGAACCGGTTCAAATCGGTTAGAACCGGTTCAAATCGGTCAAAACCGGTTAAAACCGGCCAGAACCGATTTAAATCGGTCAAAAACGGTTAAAACCGGTTAGAACCGGTCAAAACCGTTAAAACCGGTCAAAACCGGTTAAAACCGGTCAAAACCGGTTAAAACCGGTCAGAACCGGTTCGAATCGGTTAAAACCGGTTCGAATCCGTTAATTTTTTTTTCAAGTTCCGATAATAATTTTTTTTTGCATTCCTTTATGTATGTATACGTATGCTTAAGTAAACCTACTTAATGTTCAGTTCAAAATTAACATTTTACCTTAATTTAAGTAAGCCTACTCAGACATACGCCGCCTCAACACCGCGCCATCTGTTAACCACTATTTGTACTATATACTTGTGCGATTTTCAGCCAAAAATTTCAAAGTCCCAACAAAAAATTTTTTTTTTTGTTTTTTTGCATTTCTTTACGTATCGCACCGGGAGCACCAATTCATTGACTCGGGCCAATTTTCCACCTCTGATACTTTCAAAGTTATTGGCAAAAAACCCTACTAACATTAACAGGGGGAAAAAATTAAAAAAAAAAAAAAATTATCTAAATTCTATTTCAAAAATGAACAAATACGGGTCCGAGGGTTTTTTTCAAAAACGCCCCCCCTTTTGACAATCTCGACTCAAAATTCAAGCCTACCCTAAAAATTCACTATTTTCCATTTTTCTCAAAAACCAAAAGAGTCGCCATTCAGAGTTTGGGAGTACCTTCCGGAATTAAGATAACAAAAATTTTGGGGGGGGTGGGACATACTATAACGTTATTGTAACCCTATAACCTAACCTAACCTAACCTAACCGATAATAATTTTTTTTTGCATTCCTTTATGTATGTATACGTATGCTTAAGTAAACCTACTTAATGTTCAGTTCAAAATTAACATTTTACCTTAATTTAAGTAAGCCTACTCAGACATACGCCGCCTCAACACCGCGCCATCTGTTAACCACTATTTGTACTATATACTTGTGCGATTTTCAGCCAAAAATTTCAAAGTCCCAACAAAAAATTTTTTTTTTTGTTTTTTTGCATTTCTTTACGTATCGCACCGGGAGCACCAATTCATTGACTCGGGCCAATTTTCCACCTCTGATACTTTCAAAGTTATTGGCAAAAAACCCTACTAACATTAACAGGGGGAAAAAATTAAAAAAAAAAAAAAATTATCTAAATTCTATTTCAAAAATGAACAAATACGGGTCCGAGGGTTTTTTTCAAAAACGCCCCCCCTTTTGACAATCTCGACTCAAAATTCAAGCCTACCCTAAAAATTCACTATTTTCCATTTTTCTCAAAAACCAAAAGAGTCGCCATTCAGAGTTTGGGAGTACCTTCCGGAATTAAGATAACAAAAATTTTGGGGGGGGTGGGACATACTATAACGTTATTGTAACCCTATAACCTAACCTAACCTAACCTAACCTAACCTAACCTAACCTAACCTAACCTAACCTAACCTAACCTAACCTAACCTAACCTAACCTAACCTAACCTAACCTAACCTAACCTAACCTAACCTAACCTAACCTAACCGCCGCGGCTTCTAGGCTAACCCGACAGCTCCTAGGCTAACCGCCGCGGCTTCTAGGCTAACCCGACAGCTCCTAGGCTAACCGCCGCGGCTTCTCGGCTAACCCGACAGCTCCTAGACTAACCGCCGCGGCTTCTAGGCTAACCCGACAGCTCCTAGGCTAACCACCGCGGCTTCTAAGCTAACCCGACAGCTCCTAGGCTAACCGCCGCGGCTTCTAGGGTAACCCCACAGCTCCTACGCTAACTCCCACGGCTTCTAGGCTGACTCCCGCGGCTTCTAGACTAACCCGACGGCTTCTAGGATAACCCCCCCAGCTCCTGCGCTAACCCCCATTGATCCTGCACTAACCCCTATGGCTTCTACGCTAACATGACGCTGATCCTACGCTAACCCCCTCTGATCCAATACTTACCCCACGGATCCTACGCTAACAACACTCATGATACTCCCTTTAAAACTAACAATTGACCTGACCTTACCTGGCCTAACCTAGTCCTGATCTGACCTGCAAAATTGACGTTTGCCTTTAAAACTAACAAAAAATTTTCGACGCAATGGCAAACTTAGGACTGACAAAAAGTGCTGGGTCCAAACCAACTTGGAGGAAAATTGAACCTTTTTTGGAAAACCGTTCGTGTGATGCCATAAAAAGCAGATTACGAGCGGTTTTCCGAAAAAATGATATTGTTAGGTATGTTCCGGACCCAGCACTTATTGCCAGTTATTAGGCCCAACTGTCGAAACTTCAATAAGTCATATTTAGTACTTTAATGTTTTTTTAGTTAAGTTAAGTTTTTTAGTAAGTATTGTTAATATTTTTAAGTTTTTTTTATATTTCAAAGGAAGTTAATAAAAATTTATTTAAATTTATGTATTTATTTATTTAATCATGTCAAAAATTAACTTATATATATTTTTATACAAAAATATCTTCAAAGTAATTAAAAAAAAAACAGTAAAACAAATTTAAATTTTGGCATTATAATATTTTCAAAATGTAAACCTAATTGTGCTAAAACACATTTAAAGTTAAATTACAGTGTCTACTTAGATATCCATTATAATTATTACGACGAAGATCACTATTAATATAAATGCGAGCCCTGTAAAAATGATGAATAATTTTTTTATTATTTTTTTTTAATTTGTATACGTACCTATAATGAACAAAAATTCAATGTATTCTCTTATTGAGCAAGAGGAAACTTGCTCTGTATCGATTTCAAAATTTTCCATGTTGAACTATAGTTAAAACAGAAAAAAAAATATTATTTTTCAACACAACACATACCGACTCACACTCACTGCTGTCTACTAAAGATGATCGACTGACTGGCTGGCGATGCGATACTGTACACAACCCTGTAGAACTTGTATTTTTTTGTGTATGCACTCTGAAATTCGGTAAGTAAGCAAATATTCAAGTTTTGGTCTATGCACTCTGAGATTTTGGTCTATGCACTCTGAGATTTTGGTCTATGCACTCTGAGATTTTGGTCTATGTACTCTGTGAGATTTTGGTGTATTTTAAGCTAAATGCAACGGCATTTAGCTTAAAATATCCAAAAAAATGTAAAATAAATCCAAAAAATAATGAACCATAACCTCAAATGCTGTTTTGGGTTGTACGCAGAATACAGAATACTTTTTATTTTGCATGAAACTGTAGTTAGTGCACCATTTATGTTTCAGCTTCTCGGTACTAGAGGGCGACGAACTAGGAATCTGTAAAAAAAAAGAGAAATAACTTAGGGAACCCCCCGATATCTCACATCAGGTAAATGTGCAAAATAACCTTTAAAAAAGTGACATTTCGAAAAAAAATACAAATATTCGTATTTTCATAAAGAATAACTCGTAGTTTTGTGCTAAAAAGGTATAGTAAAATGCTTCTTCATCCAATAAATTGATAAAGTCTGATTTTTTTTAAAATGTGTGTGACTTCGGCATAATTTCCCAGTTTTCTTCTTGTTGCGATGGGAAAAAAAAGCGTAGATTAAGTATATCCAACAACTCTTGTTAAATAGAATAGGATACACATCATCAATGCGTTTTCCCATGCCATAACAAGAAGAAAACTAAGAAATCGTGCCAAGGTCACACACATTTTTAAAAAAATCACACTTTATAAAATAACTTTTTACCCCGTAATGGAATATTACATTTTCTACATACTTTAACTAAAACTATTTATATTATATATTATAAAGTAACCTATAGAATATCTACAATTTACTTTAGAATAACCTAATAAGTAAAGCAATATTACATGTCTCTAAAAGAATTCTACCAAAGTTAGATATATATACGTTATGAGCTAGATGAACACTTAACTAAACGCATTTACGCACACACAAAACCTAATAATTCTTCATTGAAATTAATGGGGAATTATAGTAGTGTGTTGTGTGAGTACATGCGTTTAGTTTTTAATGCTTAACATAACAATTATGCAAAATCAAAGAAAATACATAAGAATTTCTCGCACGAGTTGGGACGTGCGTGCATTTTTTATACACACCATACAATCAATTATTTAAATTTACCGCCACAACCACTAACATGACCGCGTTCAACTTTTGCCAACGGCTTTGTGCTTTTTAGGAATCTGTAAAAAGATAAATAAGTTAGTGGTTAGTGACGGTAGGTGTCGCTATGCGCATTTTTACGCGAGAAATTTAAAGTATTGAACTAAAATCAAGATTTTTTTGAGTTTAAATGGGTTTTTATTATTTTCTAAAATATTTCTAAGTCTGGGGGCACTTATTAACCTAACCGAACCTAATAAAAATTGTATTGTATATCTTACTAAAAAAGTCATATTGTTGCAGTTACAAATATGGAGATACCAAGGTACCAAGATTGTAGATTCCTAAAAGATTTAGACTCTATAGCCATATTGGCCAAAGATGTATCTTGTTTTAAAACAGAAACCCGATTCGACATTTCCCTCGACGTAGGAAACAGTAACTTAAGCAGCAACAACAAACTAACAAAAGTACTACAAAATATTGACAACAACGAACAAGGATCACCAAAATGGTTGGAATTTCGGCTTGGGGGTTTCGACATCAACAGCATTTACGTCTTAATGCAATCTTCAGAAGAATTAAAATACGAAACAGCTAGGTTCGACTTCATAAAAAGTGTAATATTTCCTGCCTGTGACGCTATGCCTGACAGTTTGGAGTCGGTGGTAGTCGGCTGCAAACTGCCAGGCATAGTTGAGGCGCTTCCATCTTCAAATAAAATTAAAATTTTGCCTGAAGATTGGGATTCATTTTGTGACCATGTGATGGCCCAGGTACAAGCATTACCATATAAATTGTATTTTTACCGGGCCACACATGGTCAGAAAATGAATCTCAACTCAGGTCTAACACTGATACAAAATTTAGCATGTATCGAAAAAATTTTTCTGCTGCAGTGCCACGTAGGTTGTCGAATTTCTTTGCAGAGTGATAGCTTAGGCTACCTTGGCGTTGTTAACGCAACAGCCAAAGACTCTGTAAAGATTTTCGGCAAACTACGTGGCGATTACGTGAGCAACATTACTCGTTTATGTAAATTTTTTTTAAATGATCTGGTGCACTTGTACAGCCACCTCGAGTCTCAAATATCTTATATTCAATTTTATGATCCGTATGAACATCTGATCAAGCAGATCATTTGGATCAACATATTGGTGGGGTGGATGTTTCAGTACGGTGAAGGGTGCACTAATGAAACAATTACTCGTTTCTTTAGACCGATCGTAGAGTACCTTCCCCGGCTGAAACTATACCTCACCAATATGACAGAAAAACCTGCTGTTTTAAGACTCGAGGTGGTGTACTCGTGCATCGTGGGATCAAATGACATTCAAGAAAACTTGAACAGTATATTAGATCAAAATGTTTTAGATGAACAACTCAAGAAACTAATTGATGGGGGGGGCATCGGGTTTATACCTGGCAATATTTTCCAGCGCCACGTCAAAGAACACAGTGAGGAAATATTGTCACGTATGAACCTGATGTCCACCCACATCAATTTAGATTCTTTGTTTCATCTATTTTATCCATATATTGATGATTTGACAATTCTTCATGTTTTCTTGTCGGGTTCGACCCAGAACATTTCTTACCCACGATTCATAAAATTACGGTTACCCGAAAGAGTAGTGTCAAATGGTCTACTGTTACATTGGTCGTTCCATCCTCTTGAGGACCGGGATGACCACCCTGTAACAGTAGACCATTTGACACGGTGTTTCCTTAAAGTAACAAACTTTAAAATTTACTTTAATATAATTTGTGGACGAATTTTAAAATTCAACAAACCATTACTGGACGACGAAAATTTAATAATACCTAATTATGTAGAATTTATATACTTAATCTGGGCAGATTATGCGCGTAGGCTTTGCGGCATAACAAAAGAGGTGACCCAAGTTATTTCAATAGAATCAGCTTTTCAAAAAGCAAACATCCGCAGAGCCTACGCGCATAATCATACCGATACATTTGCTAGGTTTCTAGTTAATAGAAATACTAGTCCAAATGTTATAGCTCACGCAATGCTCAACAACGACTCTATTTTTGGGATGTTGCTTCAATGCCTAGTAAGGTTGAAAAAGTATAATCCCATAAATAGTGGCGTGCAAGAAGCATTGCGTGAGCTTATATCCAAAAACGCAGAAATAATACCAGCTTTTATCATATCTAAGCATGAGTACCAATACACTTGGTTGCAAGTTGAAAAAGGTAATTGTGGAACAGAATCCCCTCCCCGCTCCCCATCCCCTCCACCTCCACCTCCACCTCCAAAACCCATTGCAAAAAGAAGCGCACCCTTCAAACTTCCCCACACAATTCCTTCCAAACTCCCCCCCATTCGTAGACCAGTTAGGGGAGGGATGTTTATCCACAATTACCTTCACCCAGCTACTGTTACTGCTACTGCTACTGCTACTGCAAGTGGAGGTGCTAATGATACCGACGCTCCAGCAACATCGGTATCATTACCACCTCCGACAACGTTGCCGCCGCCGCCAAAAACCTTATTAGACAGATATTTTATACGTAGCGACGCTGGCGGCGACGGCAACGTCGTTGTTACTGCTAAAGCGGTAGCAGCAGCAGTGACAGCTGCAACAAACATCGTCATCAATAAAAATCCTCCGCCAGAGTCCAAGCTAAAAATAAAACTACCTTGGACTCCGACGGAGGATGAAAAACTAATAAATAAAATAATTGAATTGAATCTATGCCAAAGTGTATCAAGCATAAGTAGCCAAAAAATTCTCCAGCGTCATCTTGGACGTTCTTATCTCTCAATAAGAAGTAGATTGAGAACACTCTTAAAAAACAAGAAGTTAAAAAGTCTTGTCCAAGATGACGCTGTAAGAAGTGTTTTAGAGACACAAATTTCGAAAATTCAATGATTAGTTACAGTTTGGCATAGGTTCAATTCAATTATTTTATATTTGTTTTTTTTTATAAAACACTTCATAACTAGTTTTACATTTTTTTTTTTTAAATAAATTTTGATTCCAGTATCATTATCAATGATCCTTATAATATCATGGATATTTTTTTTATTATCAACACTATTTTGATACGAATAATATCGATTGTAGAATTTCTTGTAATCATTAATGCTGGCAGTCGCAAATAAACCATATGGTTTTTGCCTTTTAAAGCAATTTGATGCGGCTATTTTTAATTAAACTTGTTATTACTAAAAGTAAATAATCTAATAATGTTAAATATTTTTCTGCTGTAATATTTTAGTACTTGTGTCTTTAGTTAGTAAGTCTTGCACATTGTTAATATTTTTAAGTTTTTTTTAAATTTTGTATCTCAAAAGGAAGTAATTCCAATAATAAAAATTTATTTATATTTATTTATTTAATCATCACAAATAATAAAAGTAGAAAAAAGTTGAGTGTCGACGAGTTGGGTATCGGCGGCGGTGAGTTGGGTGTCGATGTTCTGGGGCTACACCTAGGACGGCGTGTCGGTAAAAAATTACAGTTTTCGTTGTCTAGTCTACCTACCAAACAGCAGATGGCGCGCCACAGGAAACTACAGATTACTGTTTTGTGTAGCCAAAGTTCACAACATAGCCGCTAGATGGCTAGAAATTCAAATTTTTTTTTACTTTTTTTTGTTTTTTTTTATTTAAATAAGATTAAAGGAAAAATAAAATATATTTTATGTATAAAACGATAAAAAACTAATGTTTAAAGTTTAAAACAACTCAATAATGCTTAAAATTACTGAAATAAGGGACTACTTGAGATTTTTCTTGTCAATATGGTGTTTACTAAAAAAGAAATATGGTTTTTTAATTGTTGGGAAGTAAAATTAGGTAAAAAAAACTTACCATTTGCTAATTCGCGTTTGTATTTTCCCAAATTTTGAACCGTTGACTCGAGGAATTGGACTTTTTCCTTCAATCCTTCAATATTGTCCAAGTTGCGATTGAATTTATATTCCTCAAATTTCTCGATTAGTTTTTTCAGTTGTAATTCCTGTTCTGCGATAATATTTTCTTTTACACGATTATCCTTTTCCAAATTATCAAAATTCACAGCTTTTGCATCGTAATGCTCCATTTCTTTTTTTAACTCTTCGATGTGGGAAGAGTTTTGTGCAATGATTAAAGCGGAGTTTTCCAAATCTTTTCGCTGTTCATCCTGAAAAAAACAACAAATTATGTTGCAAAATGTCAAAAAACAATATTTTCAACCGTAAAATTACGAAGTCCAACTTTGACGAGTTACGCTTGAAGTTTAGTTTCTAAAAGTCTCAAAACGCAGCTTTAAAATTAAACTATCGTAAGCCCCCTTGTCCCTAATTAGTAAAAAATTGCCAGTTTACCTAAGAAATCTTTAAATTTGGTACTTTAGCTACGTTTTTTTAATTCACGGATTAAAATGGTATAAAAAATAGGCGCGCGCTACAGGTGGTTTAACATTTTATGCATAACTTACAATTATTCGCTTATAATATTGTAGATCAGCCGCGAATATATACAGTCTACGTTCCAAGCTAAATTTTTCACGCGTAAGTCCATTTATTATGGTTGTGTTTTCTAAAGATTCCAAACGCAAACTTTCAATTCTCTGGAGTAATTTTTCGCTGGATTCGCACTTTTCTTGTTTTATTACAGCCAAAGTTTGTTGCAGTGCTTGAATTTTGATGTCATACATCGAATTTTTATATTTACATTTGCTTAAAAGTTTCTCATTGTATTTAATGGTATACTGCATTTCCTCGAACATATCCTTTTGGTCATTGGTCAAGAAAAGCTCAATGTTTAGTAACACCAACGATTTTATTCTTGATTTTTCGTAAAACACCAAATTTAGGTTATGATGATCCCCAACTATGCATTTTATTTGCCTATAAAAAAGAAAATAAGCTACTAGTACAGTCAATCCGTATGTGGACATCGACAAAATTCCTGGTAGGGCCGCCTTTTTTATATGATGTAACTGGATGTCCAAAGAGTAAAACCCCAAATTGGCGTATATCTACCTATTGCAGAAACGGAGTTATGGCCCCCCAAAGGGCCCCCTTTAATTCATCACGGTGGAACTGCACCAAATTTTGCAAATAGATGTCAAATAAGGTTTTAAAAAGATTTTTATAAAATACAAATCTCTAAAAAAATTCCTTCACCTCCTAAATAGCCCCCAAAGAGTAATAACCAATCACGTTGGATTTACACTAAATTTTGCAGATCGATGCATAATAAGATGCTTAAAAATATTTGTTAATAATTTTTTTTTGAAAAAAAAATTTAATGCCCCCCTTAAAAGCCCCCTTCGTTTATGGGGCGAAGGAATTATTTTTTGAAAAAAAGTTATAAGGAAATATTTTTTAGCATCTCATTTTACATTTATCTGCAAAATTTGGTGCAAATTCAACGTGATTGTTTATTACTCTTTGGGGGCTATTTAGGGGGTGAAGGAATTTGGCATCTATTTGCAAAATTTGGTGCAGTTCCACCGTGATGAATTAAAGGGGGCCCTTTGGGGGGCCATAACTCCGTTTCTGCAATAAGTAGATATACGCCAATTTGGGGTTTTACTCTTTGGACATCCAGTTACATCATATAAAAAAGGCGGCCCTACCAGGAATTTTGTCGATGTACCCCCTTTATTTAGGACAGATTGACTGTAGTATACGGGATTACCAAAAAAAGACGTACATACATTTCATTTACTATATGCAGGTTCAACATTTCAAATATTAAATGCGACCAAAGATCTTCAAACTCAATTTCCAAACGCTGCTCTTTACGCATAACGTTAAATCTGTCATTGTTTATATCACATGTGTAGTTAAACATAAAACTTGCTGCCGGGTCCCATACATTTATTTGCTAGAAAACATAATAATCAAACATTACAACCCCCCTTAAAAAAATGGGATACATTCACTTACCAAAAAATTACTATGTCGAATGCTGATGTTAACAGTCTTATTTTCAAGCAACTCATTATTATTGTTGTAAATCTGAACGCTGTGTAATTTGTCGTACAGCAAGGGTTTGTTACTCAACGGCATTTAGCTTAAAATAACCAGAATACGTAAAATAAATTCTAAAAAATATTGAACCATAACCTCAAATGCTATTTTGGGTTGTGCCCAGAATACAGAATACTTTTTATTTTGCATGAAACTGTAGTCCATGCACCATTTATGTTTCAGCTTCTCGGTACTAGAGGGCGACGAACTAGGAATCTGTAAAAAGAGAAATAAGTTAGTGGTTAGTGACGATAGGTGTCGCTAGGCGCATTTTTAAGTTTAAGGTTAGGTTAGGTATGATTTTTAAACGCATTACGCGTAATATTTTTGTACTTTAATGTGTCTTTAGTTAGTAAGAATTGTTAATTTTTTTAAGTTTTTTTTAAATTTCTCATCTCAAAATATATATAACAAATTGCAATATTCATTTTTAATCATTTACCCACCCCAGCACCCCGGATTCACTCCCAATCCCTCTAAGCTTGTCGACGAAAAAATACAAATTAACTTTCATCCAATAAGTTTATTAAAAAATTTCCTTAAAAATGAGCCCAAACTCGATAAGACTACGACCACTAATAAAAAAGTTGAAAAAAACAAAATGGACGACAAAAAAATCTTGAAATAAACCTTCTTTCCAACTATTTTTTTTCTAGTCCACACTTCCATTTTAAGCATAAAAAGTCATATAAACCATGCGTCTATATCGTTCCATTTTTCTGTAAAAAAATAAAAACTGATTTTTGTGAAAAATGACAAAAAAAAACAATTGAAAAATACCACTATTGTGTAATATTTTTTTCCTGATAAAGACTAAAATTCTAAACAAAAAATGTCCTATAAACCATACCTATGCACACTTTAGTTGACCTGCACTAGGCTCCCCACCCACCCAGTTCAGTGTAGTGTAGGCGTCGTCTCAGTATACGTGGTAAGTAGCTGCTGCAGATTCTTTTAATGTATGCTTACAATTAGGCCTACAATTAGGCCTACAATTAGGCCTACAATTTAGCCTAACCTAACCTAACCTAACATCCAGCCTAACATTTTACTATTATTTTACTGTGTTTTTTTTTATAATCTTTGTGCTTTTTAACAGTTGTCGGATTTTTAAATTCTTTATAAATTTTTTTAAACATTTATTTTTAGTAATTTAAATTTAGAAGTGCAAAACATAGTGTATATACCGTGTGTCCCGCAAAAACCGCGCACGAGAGCTTATAACTTTTTTCATATGGCTTTTACAGAATTTAAATTTTGTAAGTAGTTTATACTTATTCTAAGCTATCTTTTGCGTAAACTAAAAACAATGTATTACTTCCGGTTTAACCGGAAATAAAATGATTTTTTTAATTTGTTTTAGACATAGACATTTTAAAAAATACAGATGCATGCAGAATTAAAAATCCTTTCAAAATAAATAAAAATATACAGGCAGTTCCTTTTAAAAATCGAAAAAAAAAATATTTTAGATTTTTGGAACACCCCATATTTTTTTTTTAATAAATTTTTAAGCTTAAATACATCTGCATTTTTAAAAATAAATAATAATTTAAAAAAAATTGTAAATTTAAAAAAAAAAAATTCATAATTAATTTAATTCCGGTCAAACCGGAAGTACTAAATTTTTTTTTGTAAATGCAAAAGATGGCGTAAAATAAGCATAAACTACCTACAAAATTTCAAATCTGTAAAAGCCACACGGAAAAAGTTATAGGCCGTGCGCTTTTTGCAGGACACACGGTATATACCTAGGGACTAAAGAGCACTACTACTTTTAATTCCTTGGATGATTGTTGCCCTCGCCTTCGGCTCAGGCTCAACAAACCACCCGCGAGATTAAAAGTAGCGCTTTAGTTCCTAGGTATATAATATACTATTTTTTTTGAAAAAAAACAGTTTATTTTTTTAGGCATACTAAAGCTTAATTCAGCCTAACATTCAGCCTACTACTACAATTTATATAATATAAAAGCTTGTCGCTAGATTTTCCTGTGAGGTAAACAAGTAAGTTAAATCATGATCTGATTGATTTTTTTTAATTTTAAAATTTGTTAATTAAACAAATACTGTATTTAATTTCCGCGACAAGCTTTTATATTATATAAATTGTGTAATGACGTTATAAGTTGATAGTAAAAGTTTTGAATGAAAATTTTATTTTTTTCTTTTTAGGGCATTCAAATAAAAGCTTTATCTTAAAAAATTTTTTTTTAATTAATTTATTTTTCATTTATTTAGCAAAATGGCAGAACCACGAATACCCGAAGTGGTCGACGTAGTATGTTTTTGCGGAAACTTTTATAGTTTTGGCAAAGAATCCACAATAATGCGCCTGAGGAGATATGGCGTGCAATGCCTAAAAAAAATTCCGGACAGTAAGTTTTTTTTTATCCCCCATCTACGAATGTATGAGAACTATTTTGTAATCGCCCAAAATGTATATGTATAATATTTATATTTATTTATCTTTTTAGCAGGATGCGACAAAATTGATATCCTCGTATTTGGCTCAAACCCGGGGCAAAAAGCCATCGCATTGGCAAAGACGAAGCAAATATATGTGGTGGAGCAGAGGTCATTCCTTCCGATAATGGCCAAGCACTTTGGAATAAATCTTGGGTAAGTTGTTGTTTTTTAATTACCCCCATCTCCATGGTCATTGGGACTACCGAGTCCCGAGTTTTTTTTTGCCCACTATTTATTAAATAATTTTTTGAAAAGTTTTTGACCACCACATTTATGCCTTATCTATTTTATTGTTTTCATCTGTCATTCAGTCAGTTCATCAATCTAGCCTCCTACATAATAACATACGTACGCCGACGACTATTTCAATCCACTAAACAATGTTGTTCTTTATTACAGCAAAAATCACAACACCTCCTCCGGCCGACATAAAAAACACACATCTGCGTCTGAGGGCATGGTATTCCTAACAAAGGAAATGTCCAAAGAAAATATAAAAAAAGGGACAAAACTGCTACAGAAAGTTGTGCAAATGGCCAAGGAGTTTGGCTCCAATCCTCAGCCGCCGCTCAGGGTTTTCTTGAGCGGCAAGCCTGAGGTTGGGGCCAACACTAAGGCATTATCAGAAACAATCAAACAATGTGGAGGAACGGTTCTCGAAAAAAATGTCACGTCAGCCATCACCCACTTTATTCAAATGCCTATGGCGGGTATTAAACGCTGTGAGCGCGCCAAAGCTTTAGGACTAGCAATGATTGATGAAGTTCAATTAATTGAGCTGCTCTACAATAGATGTGTGGCAAGTAGTGGAAATGGTGGAAATGCTGCAGATGACACAGATTTAAACGGCATTGTCAACCGTGTATTGGCGGCCATCAACGAAATACAATCCCCACTGACCCTTGAAAATAAAAAACAAGAAGTCCACGCATTCATTAAAAAAATCAGCGGAGGACGTCAAACGTGAGTTTAAATTTTTTTTCATGTATTATTGTATTAATTCAATGCAATGTTTTCTTTTACAGACTAGCACAAATTGATACATCTGATTCAGACGACTCAGATGATGATGTTGATGAGTACGACAACAACTCTGCAGCAGGCAGCAGCAGCAGTGCAGATAATGAGGACGTGGACGACAACGACGACGATAAGTAAGTTTTTATACAAGCGTGGGGAAAACGTGGGGAAAAGTGTACTTTTCTGCACTCTTTTGATTGCAAAAAGTATACTTTTCCGCACGGAAACAAGCACGGGCTGAAAGTGTCTTTTCCGTACTGCCGTCGCGTACGGAAAAGTACCACTTTCAGCACTAGTTAGGAAATGTACTATTCCACTAATATGTCATGATTATTTGTTTACTTTTTTCTTTAAAGATCCTCGTCACCATCACCTGCGGCGGCAGCAGCAGCACCATCACCTGCTGCAGCAGCAGCAGCAGCAGCACCACCAACACCTGCAGCACTAGCACCACCAACAGCAGAGAGCCCCCTGATGCAGCCGTGGCCACCTGCAGGCAATGAAACAGACGTCGTTGTTTTTGTGTGTAAATAACTTTGTATATATTTTTCTTTTTTTTTTTTTGTTTTTTGTATATGTTTTTGTTTTTTTTTTTGTTTTTTGTATATATTTTTTTTTGTTGTATATATTTGTAAATATTTTTGTTGTTGTTTTAAAAATTAGTTTTAGTTGTTACTTACCTTACTATACAAATAAACTTTTGAATATACATGCGTTATTTTATTTATCGGTTACACGCAGGCAGGCAGGCAGGCAGGCAGGCAGGCAGGCAGGCAGGCAGGCACGCACGCACGCAGGAAGCTGCAGTCGGCTGTGTACTGTGCTACAAGAAGGTAGGTCGGTAGGTGGTGAAACTATCGTATACATAAGTAAGCCTACTTCAGCATAACCATCAGGCCTATTTATACATATAAGTAAGCCTACTTCAGCATAACCATCAGGCCTATTTATACATATAAGTAAGCCTACTTCAGCATAACCATCAGGCCTATTTATACATATAAGTAAGCCTACTTCAGCATAACCATCAGGCCTATTTATACATATAAGTAAGCCTACTTCAGCATAACCATCAGGCCTATTTATACATATAAGTAAGCTTACTTCAGCATAACCATCAGGCTTATTTATGTATACGAATACATTAATTTACAGTTAATTTTTTTTAACTTGGAGACTTATGTCATCAATCTGGTAATGACATTATAATACACTGCATTGATTACGTAGGTCTCTAGGTTACAAAAAATTGACTATGCTAGTTTTTGGTAGAATTGCTTCATCATAATTACATATGTGCTAATTTTGATTACAAGTTAATCCTTGATATTTTTCAGTTATTTTCCAACAATCAAACAATCATGGTTGGTCATCATCATCGTCGTCGTCTTTCTCGTCGTCATCATGGTCGTCACATTATTATTCGCCGTCCTCATGGACTTCTGCGTGTTGATGTTCAAGCTGACTTATTAAGGATTCTTAATGATGGTATCGATCAATTAGTACATACTATTAGAAATAATTATCATACACTACATATAAGATGGATTTTTTATACATTACTGACCCTATTGGCAACTAAAAGTAACGCATATATAACTAAGTAATTAGCACCTACCTGCAATATTGATTGAATTGATTGAATTAGTAGATAATTTGTAATTTTGTTTTATTGTTGTATTGTCCAATTAATTAATAATTTTATAGCATAATTTAATTTTTATTACATTACGAAAGGTAACATGGTATTATGTGAATAATAAATAAACATACAATACATAATATTTTCCTTTATTTATACATAAACATATTAGTAATTATGGACTTATTTTTTTGTCTTTCTTTTTTTATTTGATCTTCTTTTAATTAAGCCGGTTTCATCTACACTACTGCTGCTGCATCTTCTAAGCTGTAAAAAAATAATGAGAAAATGTAAATATGTAAAATAATAATAAAGAAAAAAAAAAACAAAAATTGTCCTTCTTATTGTGTGTTTGTATGTGTGTGTATGTGTGTGTATGTATGTATGTATGTATGTATGTATGTATGTATGTATGTATGTATGTATGTATGTATGTATGTATGTATGTATGTATGTATGTATGTATGTGTGTGTGTGTGTGTGTGTGTGTGTGAGTGTATGTATGTGTGTGTGTGTGTATGTATGTGTGTGTATACATATACTATACACACCCCTCCACTTGTTGACGGTTGCTGCTCCTGCTCTAATATATTTTGGGTATGTCTCCTCTCTAGCGAAGGGGACGGCTCTAGCATGTCCATCAAAAACATCAAGTTTTCCTATTAATTTTAAAAAGTATTAAGTCATTGTATATGACTAACCAAGCTTAATTACACTATATTTGGTATAATGATACATACTTGATCATCATCATGACTTGTTGACGGCTGCTGTGACTTAAAGATATTCATACTTGACGTAGACGGTGTTGGTGAGGGCACCACTGATGGCATTGGTGCAGTTACCGAAGATGACGACGCCTATATGCATAAAAATAATATCATTAAATTATATACTTATTCTATACGACATTAGCATATCTACTTATACATACTTGTATACGTCTCGTCAACGCCTTCTTCGTAGCCATTCTTCTAGTTTTGCAGCCTGTATGCGATGGCGGTGATGGTGATGGTAGTGGTGGCGATGGTGATGGTGGTGGTGGTGGTGGTGGTGGTGGTGGTGGTGATGGTGGTGGTGGTGGTGGCATAGACGTCGGGGGGGGTGGAGGCAGATTCTGCTGCTGCCGCATTAATTGCTTTAAAACACAAAAATTAATAACTAATTTGGGCAAAAGTAAGTCGACATGTGTTAGATAGTTGTTGTAATGGGGCAGATGTCATTTTTTTATAACACACACACACACACACACATACACACACACACACACACACACACACACACACACACACACACACACACACACACACACACACACACACACACACACACACACATACACACATACACACACATACACACATACACACATACACACACATACACACATACACACACATACACACATACACACACATACACACACACACATACACACACATACGCACACATACGCACACATACACACACATACACACACATACACACACATACACATACATACACACACATAAACACACAAATACTTACCTCCAAATGTGATATTCTTTCAATCAAACCAGCAGTTTCCGCTTCGGCGTTTGTTGCTTCTTCAGCATTTCTACATGTTCTTTGTGACTCTTCATATCGCTTGGAAAACTCGTTCTGCCAGTTTGATATTCCGCCATAATTTAAATAAACGTAACCTTGCTTGATTAGGTTAAATGAGCGTAATTGTGCCAGCGAAATTTTTTCTTCGGTAATGAACATATTCCAACTGGTAAAGTCTATGCAAAAGACGTCATGACCATCATCTTTGTTGGTGTTACACTCTTCTATATAATTTATTGCCAACACAATGGCTATTATGGCACTTTTGTTGCTTTTTCTTTTGAAATGTTGCCTAACCTTTGACATTACATACATTTGCCATAATTTTGTAATTGTATTTGGAAAATTCCTACTTAGGCGTAATTTTGAAAAATGTAAATAGGTCTCCATCATAAATAACGCCTTCTTATAGAGCTCATTATCTGCATCAGGAATACTATCATCAGCACTTGTTTTGGCAATGTATCGCCAACGCTTTAAAACTGTTGAATGTCGTTCCGTGTAATCTGGAAAAATTTCCACGTACTTTTCCACTGTTTTCAGCATTACATTTCGAAAATCATCGTTGACTTCACTAACTACACAATTTCTAAACAAACGGTTAACATTAGTGTAGTTGGGATTAATTAATTGTGAATGGTCATCGAGGTGGAGTAACCATTGCACCACCACCTCTGCTGAAATAGTTCCAAATATCTTGATGTTTGTGTGACTGTAATGGTGGTGCATGACACGCTCTAGTTTAAACGCACTATCCAGTGATGCAGGCAGACCTAATCCGACGAATGAAGAAATATGTAAAGCATGACAATGCAACAAACGTTTAGCGTCATCATCATATAATTTTTGCAATTTCTCCTCCAATGAATCGTATGCCTCATAAATGGTATATCTTGGCAACGTACTCCAAAGCCATTGTGCAGCCTGTTTTAAGTTGGTTGGAAATTGAATGCCATTTATGTTAGTTAAGTTGCTCATTCTTTCCATCTCTTTGTATTGATAGAGGAGAAGAAAATGTTGTTGTTGTTGTTGATGATGATGTCCGTACAACAATGATGTCATTGGCAGCGGCGGCGGCCTCCTCCCTGGTGCACTTATTAAACACTTGATATCTTGATTTATTTCAATACTGCTTATCCATCTGCTTCTGTCGATAAATCTTGCATGTCCATTGATCCAATGCAAAAGCCTTAATTCTGCATCGTACACATGTTGGAAGCAAACAAATTTTAATTTGTGTATATTGAGTATTTTCTGTATTTCTCTCCATTTAGCAACATTACTAAAATTATGTCTCATATGTCGATGTTTTGCACGATGATTATTCTGACTGTTGTTATCATCATCGTCGTCGTTGTCATCGAGATCGTCATCGTCGTTGTCATCGATATCATCATCATCATCGTCGTCGTCGTCGGTTTTTGTTTGATTGACAAAAAATATTTCCCTTTCAATAATTCTCATAAATTTACCGCCAGTCGAATTAATCCATTCGTTCCAGCCTTTATCGCACACAATTAAAACATTGCTTTTAATAAAATATTTTGATAGTGGCAAAAATTCGTCATTCTTTGTCTTAGATATTGTAAGCATTTCTTTTAAAGTGGATCTAACCATAGTGACAGACTTCATATTGACCACTACTTCCAGTCTCAATCTAGACACGTGTGATACTTGCTTGACAAAGTCGCCGTATTTTTTAATGTCCATTCTTGCAAAATTCCTTAGGTTTTCATATGTTTGGATCTCTCCACTATTGTTTTGTTGTTGTAATAAACCGATAAGAAGCGGTGGTGTGATGGTGGGTGAACATTTTGTATCTCTAATTATATGAATGCTTGGACAATATGCTTGAATGTACGATATATAGCAGCAATCATCATAATGTCCATCATCATCATCATCATCATCTTCTTCTTCTTCGTCAGAATTATATAAGTCCATCGATCTTTGAGGACGAGGACGAGGAGGAGGAGGAGGAGGCGTAGGAGTAGGAGGAGGAGGTGGTGGTCGTTGTCGTTGTATCCTCATCAATCCTCCTCTTCCACTTTCTTGTGCTACAATATTACTATTGCGTTTGGTGTCGACAACAACATTGTCGTTGTTGTAAAAAAATAATCCAGTATTATTATTACTGTGGGCCATAACAGAAGCAGAAAAGTGTCCACCATTTTTTATTCCATATGGACAATACTTATTGACATTACTCATAGCGAGATTCCGAACAACATTCTTCCATGATGCTTCAAAATGACAAAGAACTGCCGCACCACTTCCACTGATCGGTTTCGGTTCTATTGTTTCAGCATAGTGAACTTGCACCAACATTACATCAGTGGTACGTGTCTTATTAAAAAGTTGGTCTAAGTAGGCTTGCGCACTGCTTACGCTTAATCTTCGACCATGTATTGCCTTGTAAAAATAAATGTTGCATATATCTTCTTCTTTGTCTATCCATTCCATGTTGGTGCTTGAGAGGCAAATACAAAAATCATCCCAATCACTTTCGCAAATGTTTATTTTAACCGATGACTGACTTTTCATATTATTAGGCCAACTTACGCCTTGACTACTACTGCCATACGTATGCCTAGTCATGCAATCAACATCCAATAATTCTAATGCTGGAATTATCACTTCAACTATGTAACGTTGCCTCAATGTGCCCAATCGCAAGGAATCATCCCCCCTGCTACTACTTCTCGCCCCCCTAATCCCATTCAATTCAATAAGAACAAAAATTTTGTGCTCGTCCATTCCACATAATATAAACTCCACAAAACGGTGATGCGAAGAATAATCAGTTGTTGTTGTTGTTGTTGGTAATTGTGATAACAATTTTTTATTTTGGCATTCGGTGGCATGATATGGAGAACAAATAATTTGGTTAAAACCAATTCGACTTTTAAATGTACCCAGACCGCCTGCTACCACCAATATTGAATCTATGTCACAGTAATTGTCGCAAACAATTTTATCATTAGTAGTAGTAGTAGTAGTAGTGGTGGATTCAGCAGCAGCAGCAGCAGCAGCAGCAGCACCAGCACCAGCACCTGCACCAACTCGACAATCTTCTGATAGAAAGCGTACACGCATGATGGATTTGTATATGGGCTAATGCAATCTGCAATATATGCATATAATTAGGCATACATATGTGTGCACAGGCATGCATTAAAAAAATACATTAAAAATTGTGCTCGACGTTATAGAGGTGCTTACAATAGAAAGTTTCCTGTTGGAATTTTAATTTTCTGTCACAAACAAAATATAGTCGTAGATAACTAAATAAATAAATAAGTAAATAAATCTTTATTCTCACTAATAAATTGAATGTAAGCTTCTACCTCACTGATCTAACCCGCTCTAGTTTAATAGTTCCAATCTAAAGGCCCCGGTTCAAGTCCCGGCGTAAAAAATTATTTTTTATCTCCTTTTAAGGATAAAACCGTACGTTTTATTACTACAAAGAGTATCCGATAAAATATATAAGTAGGCAACAATATATATGTGTGTACATCAGGCGTAATACATAATCGTAATAATATGGCTACTTACGCATTAATATTCTCTTTTCATAGGTTCACTTCGCAGTTGCACACTGGTCACTGACAAAAAAGGTGACTGATGATGATGCTGCGCTGGTGATATGGTAGGGGGCGATGATTATATTGTCAGTATATGCTTAGATACGCTTAACGTAAGGTAACTAATGTAGTACTCGTAAATCTACTTAGGTCTATAATTATACATAAACATACATAAACATACATACATACATACATACATACATACATACATACATACATACATACATACATACATACATACATACATACATACATACATACATACATACATACATACATACATACATACATACATACATACATACACACACATACATACATACATACATACATACATACATACATACATACATACATACATACATACATACATACATACATACATACATACATACATACATACATACATACATACATACTATCGTGGACATGGAATTTAAAACGAATTTTTATCAGTTAACTTTGATTCTTAAAATTTTAGATTACTGTGAACGGGTTTTCTGTGTCAGTTTTATATTGTTATTTTGACAACAAGTGTGTCAGATTTATTTTATCATGAAAAATAGCTTAAAATTTAGTCCTGGAGAAGAAAGTAGTAAGAAAATATTTACTTTTTTAAATAATTTTGTTTTAGGACATCAAACAAACTCTATCTTGGTAAAGCAACAAAAAAATGTGTCTTACTAACGTCCACTTACAACTGATCTTGAGATGTTTAAGCCACTATTTTGGCCGCAATCACAATGTAGAAATGGATCGTTTTAAATTCCCTGTCCACGATAGTACATACATACATACATACATACATACATACATACATACATACATACATACATACATACATACATACATACATACATACATACATACATACATACATACATACATACATACATACATACATACATACATACATACATACATACATACATACATACATACATACATACATACATACATAAAGAAGCCTAATCATTACGCCCCCCACCCCGTCGACGACGTCACTCGTCTGTCTACAATATTAAACATTCTTATTGGTAGTCATCGTCGTCGTCGTTGTCGTATCGTCAATTTATCTTGTGTTTCTTATTGTTATAAGAATAATATAGGTAAGCATACTAATAAGTCTATTTAGGTCTATAATCATACATAAACAAGAATAGACATAAATTAACTTATCACCATTTTTCTTTCACTGATGTAGCACGTTTCTTTTTCTTGTTAGTTGCCCAATATACACAATTACAATGAATGTTCGTCATCAAGGTCGTCGTCGTCGTCGTCGTCCTCGTCGTCGTCCTCGTCGTCGTCATTTTGTTGAACCTGACAATATCGAAGTGGCCAAAAAAGAAATATTAGCGTCTCTAAAAGGAATTGGCAGTATGAGTGATGATGCCAAAAGCAAAGAAATAGCCACATTTGTAAAATTCATTCAGGAAGCTAATGCATGCAACATGTAAGTGTGTGTGTAAATCCTAAAATAATTAACAACTATAATGTGACGTTTTTTTTTATAGATCTCCATCTACATCCCCTAGTAGGTCTTTGTCGCCGGCATCATCAACTGGTGCAGTAATTAACCTCGGCTTCGATGACTGAACGTTGCCAGCATCAGTCTCACACATGCCTTGTATGTAGTAAAATAACACATAAGATAAGATAAGATAATAATATCAGAGCCATAGCATATAAAAAAAAAAACACACAAAAATGTGGCCAGCTTAGATATAAAATAAAACGAAAGTTTTTTGTGGATCAGTCGTTACTTTATTTACATATAAGTGAAGGTTGTTAACATAACATGTTACTTGAGTTAGGAATTGATGTCACAACGTACAATGGTGGATCACGCTGTATATATAGCACTAAGTTTTCGTGAAACCACATACCAGTATTATAAATTATAGCGGGGGGACACATATATTCGTCTTCAAAAATCAAGAAGGTTTTGTATTGATAGAGGATGCCCTCGATGAATATCCTGATCTGGAAACGGTCTCCCAAAGAAAGTTTGTCAATCACATTATGTAGCGAACAAAAATGCTTCACACGTTGCGTATCATCCACCAGAAGTTCTATGTAGAAAACATCATACTTTTGGCCAAGTTGTTGAATGTCAATTAGTTGACACGACGTGCTTGTTGCATCCACTCCTAGGATGGTGATGTTTAGCAAAGCTTCACAAATAGGCATGATTATCGTTAAACATAGTTTTGTTTCAGGTATATAAGTAAATGCTTATTTAAGCCTAGTAAAGACTGCTGCTACTGCTGATCCTACGACCGGCGACGACACTTACTGCACTGCCGCAAATACTGCATTACTGCTTGAGTGCTTGGGCCGTTAAGTGTGTTACATATATATATAAGACAGCTACTTTTAAGGTTATCTTATACTAGTTTTTCTAGCTCTAGGATTATCCTTACGTAGGCTTATATTTATGCTTATGCACTATGGCTTCATGTGAAGCGATTGTACGACTTGTCATTCCTGCGGAGGTTGCTATTGATAATTGTTTCATTGCGAACATTTGTCACATCCTCCATCCGCCACAAATTTCAGTCGACATAGTCTTCAATGACACTTCGAGCTTTTGTTGCGATATTGCCATAGATTTCTGCGCAAATCGATTGGGTGTTGGTGACTGTCTCCAGGTACAAGTCGTGCAAGGACAAAGGCTTCTCTGCTACGGAAATTATTTTTTTTTTGAGGACGAAGATTTTCAATCTCCTCCTCAGGATGAGACGGTTTTCGTAGCAGGTTCCATTTTTCATTTAACTCGCACCTTGGTATATCTTCTATATACACCCCTTGCTGATGCTGCCTTGCCATTTGTGCCAGAGCCATAAGCCCAGCATTAATTTTGCGCACCTGATTTATGGTGATGTATAAAATCGGCTCTTTTCAGAGCCACATTTATAACTCATAGTTTAATTTTTTTAAATACTACCTACATGCCCTACCCTACCCCAAACCTGTATGCCTAAGTATGCTTAATTACGTGTACTTGACCTTTGACCTTGAAAATTGACATTTGACCTTGAACATTGATATGTGACCTTAAATTTGTCCTTTGACCTTGAAAATTGACATTTTAGCTTGAAAATTGACCGTTCATTTTCATCAGTCTCCCTTATAGCTTGTCAATGGAAAAATTATAAAGAGTGGTTTACTACCCCTTGAATTAACTAACCCAACCTCACCTAAAACCTGGCGCCCTCACCCAACCTCACCTAAAACCTGACGCAACCTCACCCAACCTCACCTAAAACCTCACGTAACGTAACCTAACGTAACGTAACGTAACTTTTATTGAATTCGTTTCCGCGTAGTTTACCCACCCCAGCACCCCCGATTCACTCCCAATCCCCGATGCTTGTTGTTGAAGTAAAGAAAAGGTACAAATCGGTCAGAACCGATAAAAACCGGTCAGAACCGGTTCAAATCGGTTAGAACCGGTTCAAATCGGTCAAAACCGGTTAAAACCGGCCAGAACCGATTTAAATCGGTCAAAAACGGTTAAAACCGGTTAGAACCGGTCAAAACCGTTAAAACCGGTCAAAACCGGTTAAAACCGGTCAAAACCGGTTAAAACCGGTCAGAACCGGTTCGAATCGGTTAAAACCGGTTCGAATCCGTTAATTTTTTTTTCAAGTTCCGATAATAATTTTTTTTTGCATTCCTTTATGTATGTATACGTATGCTTAAGTAAACCTACTTAATGTTCAGTTCAAAATTAACATTTTACCTTAATTTAAGTAAGCCTACTCAGACATACGCCGCCTCAACACCGCGCCATCTGTTAACCACTATTTGTACTATATACTTGTGCGATTTTCAGCCAAAAATTTCAAAGTCCCAACAAAAAATTTTTTTTTTTGTTTTTTTGCATTTCTTTACGTATCGCACCGGGAGCACCAATTCATTGACTCGGGCCAATTTTCCACCTCTGATACTTTCAAAGTTATTGGCAAAAAACCCTACTAACATTAACAGGGGGAAAAAATTAAAAAAAAAAAAAAATTATCTAAATTCTATTTCAAAAATGAACAAATACGGGTCCGAGGGTTTTTTTCAAAAACGCCCCCCCTTTTGACAATCTCGACTCAAAATTCAAGCCTACCCTAAAAATTCACTATTTTCCATTTTTCTCAAAAACCAAAAGAGTCGCCATTCAGAGTTTGGGAGTACCTTCCGGAATTAAGATAACAAAAATTTTGGGGGGGGTGGGACATACTATAACGTTATTGTAACCCTATAACCTAACCTAACCTAACCTAACCTAACCTAACCTAACCTAACCTAACCTAACCTAACCTAACCTAACCTAACCTAACCTAACCTAACCTAACCTAACCTAACCACCTCTGATACTTTCAAAGTTATTGGCAAAAAACCCTACTAACATTAACAGGGGGAAAAAATTAAAAAAAAAAAAAATTATCTAAATTCTATTTCAAAAATGAACAAATACGGGTCCGAGGGTTTTTTTCAAAAACGCCCCCCCTTTTGACAATCTCGACTCAAAATTCAAGCCTACCCTAAAAATTCACTATTTTCCATTTTTCTCAAAAACCAAAAGAGTCGCCATTCAGAGTTTGGGAGTACCTTCCGGAATTAAGATAACAAAAATTTTGGGGGGGGTGGGACATACTATAACGTTATTGTAACCCTATAACCTAACCCAACCCAACCCTCTAACCCAACCCAACCCAATTCCTTTATGTATGTATACGTATGCTTAAGTAAACCTACTTAATGTTCAGTTCAAAATTAACATTTTACCTTAATTTAAGTAAGCCTACTCAGACATACGCCGCCTCAACACCGCGCCATCTGTTAACCACTATTTGTACTATATACTTGTGCGATTTTCAGCCAAAAATTTCAAAGTCCCAACAAAAAATTTTTTTTTTTGTTTTTTTGCATTTCTTTACGTATCGCACCGGGAGCACCAATTCATTGACTCGGGCCAATTTTCCACCTCTGATACTTTCAAAGTTATTGGCAAAAAACCCTACTAACATTAACAGGGGGAAAAAATTAAAAAAAAAAAAAAATTATCTAAATTCTATTTCAAAAATGAACAAATACGGGTCCGAGGGTTTTTTTCAAAAACGCCCCCCCTTTTGACAATCTCGACTCAAAATTCAAGCCTACCCTAAAAATTCACTATTTTCCATTTTTCTCAAAAACCAAAAGAGTCGCCATTCAGAGTTTGGGAGTACCTTCCGGAATTAAGATAACAAAAATTTTGGGGGGGGTGGGACATACTATAACGTTATTGTAACCCTATAACCTAACCCAACCCAACCCTCTAACCCAACCCAACCCAATTCCTTTATGTATGTATACGTATGCTTAAGTAAACCTACTTAATGTTCAGTTCAAAATTAACATTTTACCTTAATTTAAGTAAGCCTACTCAGACATACGCCGCCTCAACACCGCGCCATCTGTTAACCACTATTTGTACTATATACTTGTGCGATTTTCAGCCAAAAATTTCAAAGTCCCAACAAAAAATTTTTTTTTTTGTTTTTTTGCATTTCTTTACGTATCGCACCGGGAGCACCAATTCATTGACTCGGGCCAATTTTCCACCTCTGATACTTTCAAAGTTATTGGCAAAAAACCCTACTAACATTAACAGGGGGAAAAAATTAAAAAAAAAAAAAAATTATCTAAATTCTATTTCAAAAATGAACAAATACGGGTCCGAGGGTTTTTTTCAAAAACGCCCCCCCTTTTGACAATCTCGACTCAAAATTCAAGCCTACCCTAAAAATTCACTATTTTCCATTTTTCTCAAAAACCAAAAGAGTCGCCATTCAGAGTTTGGGAGTACCTTCCGGAATTAAGATAACAAAAATTTTGGGGGGGGTGGGACATACTATAACGTTATTGTAACCCTATAACCTAACCCAACCCAACCCTCTAACCCAACCCAACCCAATTCCTTTATGTATGTATACGTATGCTTAAGTAAACCTACTTAATGTTCAGTTCAAAATTAACATTTTACCTTAATTTAAGTAAGCCTACTCAGACATACGCCGCCTCAACACCGCGCCATCTGTTAACCACTATTTGTACTATATACTTGTGCGATTTTCAGCCAAAAATTTCAAAGTCCCAACAAAAAATTTTTTTTTTTGTTTTTTTGCATTTCTTTACGTATCGCACCGGGAGCACCAATTCATTGACTCGGGCCAATTTTCCACCTCTGATACTTTCAAAGTTATTGGCAAAAAACCCTACTAACATTAACAGGGGGAAAAAATTAAAAAAAAAAAAAAATTATCTAAATTCTATTTCAAAAATGAACAAATACGGGTCCGAGGGTTTTTTTCAAAAACGCCCCCCCTTTTGACAATCTCGACTCAAAATTCAAGCCTACCCTAAAAATTCACTATTTTCCATTTTTCTCAAAAACCAAAAGAGTCGCCATTCAGAGTTTGGGAGTACCTTCCGGAATTAAGATAACAAAAATTTTGGGGGGGGTGGGACATACTATAACGTTATTGTAACCCTATAACCTAACCTAACCTAACCTAACCACCTCTGATACTTTCAAAGTTATTGGCAAAAAACCCTACTAACATTAACAGGGGGAAAAAATTAAAAAAAAAAAAAATTATCTAAATTCTATTTCAAAAATGAACAAATACGGGTCCGAGGGTTTTTTTCAAAAACGCCCCCCCTTTTGACAATCTCGACTCAAAATTCAAGCCTACCCTAAAAATTCACTATTTTCCATTTTTCTCAAAAACCAAAAGAGTCGCCATTCAGAGTTTGGGAGTACCTTCCGGAATTAAGATAACAAAAATTTTGGGGGGGGTGGGACATACTATAACGTTATTGTAACCCTATAACCTAACCCAACCCAACCCTCTAACCCAACCCAACCCAATTCCTTTATGTATGTATACGTATGCTTAAGTAAACCTACTTAATGTTCAGTTCAAAATTAACATTTTACCTTAATTTAAGTAAGCCTACTCAGACATACGCCGCCTCAACACCGCGCCATCTGTTAACCACTATTTGTACTATATACTTGTGCGATTTTCAGCCAAAAATTTCAAAGTCCCAACAAAAAATTTTTTTTTTTGTTTTTTTGCATTTCTTTACGTATCGCACCGGGAGCACCAATTCATTGACTCGGGCCAATTTTCCACCTCTGATACTTTCAAAGTTATTGGCAAAAAACCCTACTAACATTAACAGGGGGAAAAAATTAAAAAAAAAAAAAAATTATCTAAATTCTATTTCAAAAATGAACAAATACGGGTCCGAGGGTTTTTTTCAAAAACGCCCCCCCTTTTGACAATCTCGACTCAAAATTCAAGCCTACCCTAAAAATTCACTATTTTCCATTTTTCTCAAAAACCAAAAGAGTCGCCATTCAGAGTTTGGGAGTACCTTCCGGAATTAAGATAACAAAAATTTTGGGGGGGGTGGGACATACTATAACGTTATTGTAACCCTATAACCTAACCTAACCTAACCTAACCTAACCTAACCTAACCTAACCTAACCTAACCTAACCTAACCTAACCTAACCTAACCTAACCTAACCTAACCTAACCTAACCTAACCTAACCTAACCTAACCTAACCTAACCCTCTAACCCAATCCTCTAACCCAATCCTCTAATAATATAATATGTTTAAATTATTTTTTTTGAGTTATGACACTTTTGCATTCCTTTATGTATGTATACGTATGCTTAAGTAAACCTACTTAATGTTCAGTTCAAAATTAACATTTTACCTTAATTTAAGTAAGCCTACTCAGACATACGCCGCCTCAACACCGCGCCATCTGTTAACCACTATTTGTACTATATACTTGTGCGATTTTCAGCCAAAAATTTCAAAGTCCCAACAAAAAATTTTTTTTTTTGTTTTTTTGCATTTCTTTACGTATCGCACCGGGAGCACCAATTCATTGACTCGGGCCAATTTTCCACCTCTGATACTTTCAAAGTTATTGGCAAAAAACCCTACTAACATTAACAGGGGGAAAAAATTAAAAAAAAAAAAAAATTATCTAAATTCTATTTCAAAAATGAACAAATACGGGTCCGAGGGTTTTTTTCAAAAACGCCCCCCCTTTTGACAATCTCGACTCAAAATTCAAGCCTACCCTAAAAATTCACTATTTTCCATTTTTCTCAAAAACCAAAAGAGTCGCCATTCAGAGTTTGGGAGTACCTTCCGGAATTAAGATAACAAAAATTTTGGGGGGGGTGGGACATACTATAACGTTATTGTAACCCTATAACCTAACCTAACCTAACCTAACCCTACAGCTCCTAGACTAACCGCCGCGGCTTCTAAGCTACTACCTAACCTAACCTAACCTAACCTAACCTAACCCTCTAACCCAATCCTCTAACCCAATCCTCTAATAATATAATATGTTTAAATTATTATCTTAATGTTCAGTTCAAAATTAACATTTTACCTTAATTTAAGTAAGCCTACTCAGACATACGCCGCCTCAACACCGCGCCATCTGTTAACCACTATTTGTACTATATACTTGTGCGATTTTCAGCCAAAAATTTCAAAGTCCCAACAAAAAATTTTTTTTTTTGTTTTTTTGCATTTCTTTACGTATCGCACCGGGAGCACCAATTCATTGACTCGGGCCAATTTTCCACCTCTGATACTTTCAAAGTTATTGGCAAAAAACCCTACTAACATTAACAGGGGGAAAAAATTAAAAAAAAAAAAAAATTATCTAAATTCTATTTCAAAAATGAACAAATACGGGTCCGAGGGTTTTTTTCAAAAACGCCCCCCCTTTTGACAATCTCGACTCAAAATTCAAGCCTACCCTAAAAATTCACTATTTTCCATTTTTCTCAAAAACCAAAAGAGTCGCCATTCAGAGTTTGGGAGTACCTTCCGGAATTAAGATAACAAAAATTTTGGGGGGGGTGGGACATACTATAACGTTATTGTAACCCTATAACCTAACCCTACAGCTCCTAGACTAACCGCCGCGGCTTCTAAGCTACTACCTAACCTAACCTAACCTAACCTAACCCTACAGCTCCTAGACTAACCGCCGCGGCTTCTAAGCTACTACCTAACCTAACCTAACCTAACCTAACCTAACCCTCTAACCCAATCCTCTAACCCAATCCTCTAATAATATAATATGTTTAAATTATTATCTTAATGTTCAGTTCAAAATTAACATTTTACCTTAATTTAAGTAAGCCTACTCAGACATACGCCGCCTCAACACCGCGCCATCTGTTAACCACTATTTGTACTATATACTTGTGCGATTTTCAGCCAAAAATTTCAAAGTCCCAACAAAAAATTTTTTTTTTTGTTTTTTTGCATTTCTTTACGTATCGCACCGGGAGCACCAATTCATTGACTCGGGCCAATTTTCCACCTCTGATACTTTCAAAGTTATTGGCAAAAAACCCTACTAACATTAACAGGGGGAAAAAATTAAAAAAAAAAAAAAATTATCTAAATTCTATTTCAAAAATGAACAAATACGGGTCCGAGGGTTTTTTTCAAAAACGCCCCCCCTTTTGACAATCTCGACTCAAAATTCAAGCCTACCCTAAAAATTCACTATTTTCCATTTTTCTCAAAAACCAAAAGAGTCGCCATTCAGAGTTTGGGAGTACCTTCCGGAATTAAGATAACAAAAATTTTGGGGGGGGTGGGACATACTATAACGTTATTGTAACCCTATAACCTAACCCTACAGCTCCTAGACTAACCGCCGCGGCTTCTAAGCTACTACCTAACCTAACCTAACCTAACCTAACCCTACAGCTCCTAGACTAACCGCCGCGGCTTCTAAGCTACTACCTAACCTAACCTAACCTAACCTAACCCTACAGCTCCTAGACTAACCGCCGCGGCTTCTAAGCTACTACCTAACCTAACCTAACCTAACCTAACCTAACCCTCTAACCCAATCCTCTAACCCAATCCTCTAATAATATAATATGTTTAAATTATTATCTTAATGTTCAGTTCAAAATTAACATTTTACCTTAATTTAAGTAAGCCTACTCAGACATACGCCGCCTCAACACCGCGCCATCTGTTAACCACTATTTGTACTATATACTTGTGCGATTTTCAGCCAAAAATTTCAAAGTCCCAACAAAAAATTTTTTTTTTTGTTTTTTTGCATTTCTTTACGTATCGCACCGGGAGCACCAATTCATTGACTCGGGCCAATTTTCCACCTCTGATACTTTCAAAGTTATTGGCAAAAAACCCTACTAACATTAACAGGGGGAAAAAATTAAAAAAAAAAAAAAATTATCTAAATTCTATTTCAAAAATGAACAAATACGGGTCCGAGGGTTTTTTTCAAAAACGCCCCCCCTTTTGACAATCTCGACTCAAAATTCAAGCCTACCCTAAAAATTCACTATTTTCCATTTTTCTCAAAAACCAAAAGAGTCGCCATTCAGAGTTTGGGAGTACCTTCCGGAATTAAGATAACAAAAATTTTGGGGGGGGTGGGACATACTATAACGTTATTGTAACCCTATAACCTAACCCTACAGCTCCTAGACTAACCGCCGCGGCTTCTAAGCTACTACCTAACCTAACCTAACCTAACCTAACCCTACAGCTCCTAGACTAACCGCCGCGGCTTCTAAGCTACTACCTAACCTAACCTAACCTAACCTAACCTAACCCTCTAACCCAATCCTCTAACCCAATCCTCTAATAATATAATATGTTTAAATTATTATCTTAATGTTCAGTTCAAAATTAACATTTTACCTTAATTTAAGTAAGCCTACTCAGACATACGCCGCCTCAACACCGCGCCATCTGTTAACCACTATTTGTACTATATACTTGTGCGATTTTCAGCCAAAAATTTCAAAGTCCCAACAAAAAATTTTTTTTTTTGTTTTTTTGCATTTCTTTACGTATCGCACCGGGAGCACCAATTCATTGACTCGGGCCAATTTTCCACCTCTGATACTTTCAAAGTTATTGGCAAAAAACCCTACTAACATTAACAGGGGGAAAAAATTAAAAAAAAAAAAAAATTATCTAAATTCTATTTCAAAAATGAACAAATACGGGTCCGAGGGTTTTTTTCAAAAACGCCCCCCCTTTTGACAATCTCGACTCAAAATTCAAGCCTACCCTAAAAATTCACTATTTTCCATTTTTCTCAAAAACCAAAAGAGTCGCCATTCAGAGTTTGGGAGTACCTTCCGGAATTAAGATAACAAAAATTTTGGGGGGGGTGGGACATACTATAACGTTATTGTAACCCTATAACCTAACCCTACAGCTCCTAGACTAACCGCCGCGGCTTCTAAGCTACTACCTAACCTAACCTAACCTAACCTAACCCTACAGCTCCTAGACTAACCGCCGCGGCTTCTAAGCTACTACCTAACCTAACCTAACCTAACCTAACCTAACCCTCTAACCCAATCCTCTAACCCAATCCTCTAATAATATAATATGTTTAAATTATTATCTTAATGTTCAGTTCAAAATTAACATTTTACCTTAATTTAAGTAAGCCTACTCAGACATACGCCGCCTCAACACCGCGCCATCTGTTAACCACTATTTGTACTATATACTTGTGCGATTTTCAGCCAAAAATTTCAAAGTCCCAACAAAAAATTTTTTTTTTTGTTTTTTTGCATTTCTTTACGTATCGCACCGGGAGCACCAATTCATTGACTCGGGCCAATTTTCCACCTCTGATACTTTCAAAGTTATTGGCAAAAAACCCTACTAACATTAACAGGGGGAAAAAATTAAAAAAAAAAAAAAATTATCTAAATTCTATTTCAAAAATGAACAAATACGGGTCCGAGGGTTTTTTTCAAAAACGCCCCCCCTTTTGACAATCTCGACTCAAAATTCAAGCCTACCCTAAAAATTCACTATTTTCCATTTTTCTCAAAAACCAAAAGAGTCGCCATTCAGAGTTTGGGAGTACCTTCCGGAATTAAGATAACAAAAATTTTGGGGGGGGTGGGACATACTATAACGTTATTGTAACCCTATAACCTAACCCTACAGCTCCTAGACTAACCGCCGCGGCTTCTAAGCTACTACCTAACCTAACCTAACCTAACCTAACCCTACAGCTCCTAGACTAACCGCCGCGGCTTCTAAGCTACTACCTAACCTAACCTAACCTAACCTAACCCTACAGCTCCTAGACTAACCGCCGCGGCTTCTAAGCTACTACCTAACCTAACCTAACCTAACCTAACCTAACCCTCTAACCCAATCCTCTAACCCAATCCTCTAATAATATAATATGTTTAAATTATTATCTTAATGTTCAGTTCAAAATTAACATTTTACCTTAATTTAAGTAAGCCTACTCAGACATACGCCGCCTCAACACCGCGCCATCTGTTAACCACTATTTGTACTATATACTTGTGCGATTTTCAGCCAAAAATTTCAAAGTCCCAACAAAAAATTTTTTTTTTTGTTTTTTTGCATTTCTTTACGTATCGCACCGGGAGCACCAATTCATTGACTCGGGCCAATTTTCCACCTCTGATACTTTCAAAGTTATTGGCAAAAAACCCTACTAACATTAACAGGGGGAAAAAATTAAAAAAAAAAAAAAATTATCTAAATTCTATTTCAAAAATGAACAAATACGGGTCCGAGGGTTTTTTTCAAAAACGCCCCCCCTTTTGACAATCTCGACTCAAAATTCAAGCCTACCCTAAAAATTCACTATTTTCCATTTTTCTCAAAAACCAAAAGAGTCGCCATTCAGAGTTTGGGAGTACCTTCCGGAATTAAGATAACAAAAATTTTGGGGGGGGTGGGACATACTATAACGTTATTGTAACCCTATAACCTAACCTAACCTAACCTAACCCTACAGCTCCTAGACTAACCGCCGCGGCTTCTAAGCTACTACCTAACCTAACCTAACCTAACCTAACCTAACCCTCTAACCCAATCCTCTAACCCAATCCTCTAATAATATAATATGTTTAAATTATTATCTTAATGTTCAGTTCAAAATTAACATTTTACCTTAATTTAAGTAAGCCTACTCAGACATACGCCGCCTCAACACCGCGCCATCTGTTAACCACTATTTGTACTATATACTTGTGCGATTTTCAGCCAAAAATTTCAAAGTCCCAACAAAAAATTTTTTTTTTTGTTTTTTTGCATTTCTTTACGTATCGCACCGGGAGCACCAATTCATTGACTCGGGCCAATTTTCCACCTCTGATACTTTCAAAGTTATTGGCAAAAAACCCTACTAACATTAACAGGGGGAAAAAATTAAAAAAAAAAAAAAATTATCTAAATTCTATTTCAAAAATGAACAAATACGGGTCCGAGGGTTTTTTTCAAAAACGCCCCCCCTTTTGACAATCTCGACTCAAAATTCAAGCCTACCCTAAAAATTCACTATTTTCCATTTTTCTCAAAAACCAAAAGAGTCGCCATTCAGAGTTTGGGAGTACCTTCCGGAATTAAGATAACAAAAATTTTGGGGGGGGTGGGACATACTATAACGTTATTGTAACCCTATAACCTAACCCTACAGCTCCTAGACTAACCGCCGCGGCTTCTAAGCTACTACCTAACCTAACCTAACCTAACCTAACCCTACAGCTCCTAGACTAACCGCCGCGGCTTCTAAGCTACTACCTAACCTAACCTAACCTAACCTAACCCTACAGCTCCTAGACTAACCGCCGCGGCTTCTAAGCTACTACCTAACCTAACCTAACCTAACCTAACCTAACCCTCTAACCCAATCCTCTAACCCAATCCTCTAATAATATAATATGTTTAAATTATTATCTTAATGTTCAGTTCAAAATTAACATTTTACCTTAATTTAAGTAAGCCTACTCAGACATACGCCGCCTCAACACCGCGCCATCTGTTAACCACTATTTGTACTATATACTTGTGCGATTTTCAGCCAAAAATTTCAAAGTCCCAACAAAAAATTTTTTTTTTTGTTTTTTTGCATTTCTTTACGTATCGCACCGGGAGCACCAATTCATTGACTCGGGCCAATTTTCCACCTCTGATACTTTCAAAGTTATTGGCAAAAAACCCTACTAACATTAACAGGGGGAAAAAATTAAAAAAAAAAAAAAATTATCTAAATTCTATTTCAAAAATGAACAAATACGGGTCCGAGGGTTTTTTTCAAAAACGCCCCCCCTTTTGACAATCTCGACTCAAAATTCAAGCCTACCCTAAAAATTCACTATTTTCCATTTTTCTCAAAAACCAAAAGAGTCGCCATTCAGAGTTTGGGAGTACCTTCCGGAATTAAGATAACAAAAATTTTGGGGGGGGTGGGACATACTATAACGTTATTGTAACCCTATAACCTAACCTAACCTAACCTAACCCTACAGCTCCTAGACTAACCGCCGCGGCTTCTAAGCTACTACCTAACCTAACCTAACCTAACCTAACCTAACCCTCTAACCCAATCCTCTAACCCAATCCTCTAATAATATAATATGTTTAAATTATTATCTTAATGTTCAGTTCAAAATTAACATTTTACCTTAATTTAAGTAAGCCTACTCAGACATACGCCGCCTCAACACCGCGCCATCTGTTAACCACTATTTGTACTATATACTTGTGCGATTTTCAGCCAAAAATTTCAAAGTCCCAACAAAAAATTTTTTTTTTTGTTTTTTTGCATTTCTTTACGTATCGCACCGGGAGCACCAATTCATTGACTCGGGCCAATTTTCCACCTCTGATACTTTCAAAGTTATTGGCAAAAAACCCTACTAACATTAACAGGGGGAAAAAATTAAAAAAAAAAAAAAATTATCTAAATTCTATTTCAAAAATGAACAAATACGGGTCCGAGGGTTTTTTTCAAAAACGCCCCCCCTTTTGACAATCTCGACTCAAAATTCAAGCCTACCCTAAAAATTCACTATTTTCCATTTTTCTCAAAAACCAAAAGAGTCGCCATTCAGAGTTTGGGAGTACCTTCCGGAATTAAGATAACAAAAATTTTGGGGGGGGTGGGACATACTATAACGTTATTGTAACCCTATAACCTAACCCTACAGCTCCTAGACTAACCGCCGCGGCTTCTAAGCTACTACCTAACCTAACCTAACCTAACCTAACCCTACAGCTCCTAGACTAACCGCCGCGGCTTCTAAGCTACTACCTAACCTAACCTAACCTAACCTAACCCTACAGCTCCTAGACTAACCGCCGCGGCTTCTAAGCTACTACCTAACCTAACCTAACCTAACCTAACCTAACCCTCTAACCCAATCCTCTAACCCAATCCTCTAATAATATAATATGTTTAAATTATTATCTTAATGTTCAGTTCAAAATTAACATTTTACCTTAATTTAAGTAAGCCTACTCAGACATACGCCGCCTCAACACCGCGCCATCTGTTAACCACTATTTGTACTATATACTTGTGCGATTTTCAGCCAAAAATTTCAAAGTCCCAACAAAAAATTTTTTTTTTTGTTTTTTTGCATTTCTTTACGTATCGCACCGGGAGCACCAATTCATTGACTCGGGCCAATTTTCCACCTCTGATACTTTCAAAGTTATTGGCAAAAAACCCTACTAACATTAACAGGGGGAAAAAATTAAAAAAAAAAAAAAATTATCTAAATTCTATTTCAAAAATGAACAAATACGGGTCCGAGGGTTTTTTTCAAAAACGCCCCCCCTTTTGACAATCTCGACTCAAAATTCAAGCCTACCCTAAAAATTCACTATTTTCCATTTTTCTCAAAAACCAAAAGAGTCGCCATTCAGAGTTTGGGAGTACCTTCCGGAATTAAGATAACAAAAATTTTGGGGGGGGTGGGACATACTATAACGTTATTGTAACCCTATAACCTAACCTAACCTAACCTAACCCTACAGCTCCTAGACTAACCGCCGCGGCTTCTAAGCTACTACCTAACCTAACCTAACCTAACCTAACCTAACCCTCTAACCCAATCCTCTAACCCAATCCTCTAATAATATAATATGTTTAAATTATTATCTTAATGTTCAGTTCAAAATTAACATTTTACCTTAATTTAAGTAAGCCTACTCAGACATACGCCGCCTCAACACCGCGCCATCTGTTAACCACTATTTGTACTATATACTTGTGCGATTTTCAGCCAAAAATTTCAAAGTCCCAACAAAAAATTTTTTTTTTTGTTTTTTTGCATTTCTTTACGTATCGCACCGGGAGCACCAATTCATTGACTCGGGCCAATTTTCCACCTCTGATACTTTCAAAGTTATTGGCAAAAAACCCTACTAACATTAACAGGGGGAAAAAATTAAAAAAAAAAAAAAATTATCTAAATTCTATTTCAAAAATGAACAAATACGGGTCCGAGGGTTTTTTTCAAAAACGCCCCCCCTTTTGACAATCTCGACTCAAAATTCAAGCCTACCCTAAAAATTCACTATTTTCCATTTTTCTCAAAAACCAAAAGAGTCGCCATTCAGAGTTTGGGAGTACCTTCCGGAATTAAGATAACAAAAATTTTGGGGGGGGTGGGACATACTATAACGTTATTGTAACCCTATAACCTAACCCTACAGCTCCTAGACTAACCGCCGCGGCTTCTAAGCTACTACCTAACCTAACCTAACCTAACCTAACCCTACAGCTCCTAGACTAACCGCCGCGGCTTCTAAGCTACTACCTAACCTAACCTAACCTAACCTAACCCTACAGCTCCTAGACTAACCGCCGCGGCTTCTAAGCTACTACCTAACCTAACCTAACCTAACCTAACCTAACCCTCTAACCCAATCCTCTAACCCAATCCTCTAATAATATAATATGTTTAAATTATTATCTTAATGTTCAGTTCAAAATTAACATTTTACCTTAATTTAAGTAAGCCTACTCAGACATACGCCGCCTCAACACCGCGCCATCTGTTAACCACTATTTGTACTATATACTTGTGCGATTTTCAGCCAAAAATTTCAAAGTCCCAACAAAAAATTTTTTTTTTTGTTTTTTTGCATTTCTTTACGTATCGCACCGGGAGCACCAATTCATTGACTCGGGCCAATTTTCCACCTCTGATACTTTCAAAGTTATTGGCAAAAAACCCTACTAACATTAACAGGGGGAAAAAATTAAAAAAAAAAAAAAATTATCTAAATTCTATTTCAAAAATGAACAAATACGGGTCCGAGGGTTTTTTTCAAAAACGCCCCCCCTTTTGACAATCTCGACTCAAAATTCAAGCCTACCCTAAAAATTCACTATTTTCCATTTTTCTCAAAAACCAAAAGAGTCGCCATTCAGAGTTTGGGAGTACCTTCCGGAATTAAGATAACAAAAATTTTGGGGGGGGTGGGACATACTATAACGTTATTGTAACCCTATAACCTAACCTAACCTAACCTAACCCTACAGCTCCTAGACTAACCGCCGCGGCTTCTAAGCTACTACCTAACCTAACCTAACCTAACCTAACCTAACCCTCTAACCCAATCCTCTAACCCAATCCTCTAATAATATAATATGTTTAAATTATTATCTTAATGTTCAGTTCAAAATTAACATTTTACCTTAATTTAAGTAAGCCTACTCAGACATACGCCGCCTCAACACCGCGCCATCTGTTAACCACTATTTGTACTATATACTTGTGCGATTTTCAGCCAAAAATTTCAAAGTCCCAACAAAAAATTTTTTTTTTTGTTTTTTTGCATTTCTTTACGTATCGCACCGGGAGCACCAATTCATTGACTCGGGCCAATTTTCCACCTCTGATACTTTCAAAGTTATTGGCAAAAAACCCTACTAACATTAACAGGGGGAAAAAATTAAAAAAAAAAAAAAATTATCTAAATTCTATTTCAAAAATGAACAAATACGGGTCCGAGGGTTTTTTTCAAAAACGCCCCCCCTTTTGACAATCTCGACTCAAAATTCAAGCCTACCCTAAAAATTCACTATTTTCCATTTTTCTCAAAAACCAAAAGAGTCGCCATTCAGAGTTTGGGAGTACCTTCCGGAATTAAGATAACAAAAATTTTGGGGGGGGTGGGACATACTATAACGTTATTGTAACCCTATAACCTAACCCTACAGCTCCTAGACTAACCGCCGCGGCTTCTAAGCTACTACCTAACCTAACCTAACCTAACCTAACCCTACAGCTCCTAGACTAACCGCCGCGGCTTCTAAGCTACTACCTAACCTAACCTAACCTAACCTAACCCTACAGCTCCTAGACTAACCGCCGCGGCTTCTAAGCTACTACCTAACCTAACCTAACCTAACCTAACCTAACCCTCTAACCCAATCCTCTAACCCAATCCTCTAATAATATAATATGTTTAAATTATTATCTTAATGTTCAGTTCAAAATTAACATTTTACCTTAATTTAAGTAAGCCTACTCAGACATACGCCGCCTCAACACCGCGCCATCTGTTAACCACTATTTGTACTATATACTTGTGCGATTTTCAGCCAAAAATTTCAAAGTCCCAACAAAAAATTTTTTTTTTTGTTTTTTTGCATTTCTTTACGTATCGCACCGGGAGCACCAATTCATTGACTCGGGCCAATTTTCCACCTCTGATACTTTCAAAGTTATTGGCAAAAAACCCTACTAACATTAACAGGGGGAAAAAATTAAAAAAAAAAAAAAATTATCTAAATTCTATTTCAAAAATGAACAAATACGGGTCCGAGGGTTTTTTTCAAAAACGCCCCCCCTTTTGACAATCTCGACTCAAAATTCAAGCCTACCCTAAAAATTCACTATTTTCCATTTTTCTCAAAAACCAAAAGAGTCGCCATTCAGAGTTTGGGAGTACCTTCCGGAATTAAGATAACAAAAATTTTGGGGGGGGTGGGACATACTATAACGTTATTGTAACCCTATAACCTAACCTAACCTAACCTAACCCTACAGCTCCTAGACTAACCGCCGCGGCTTCTAAGCTACTACCTAACCTAACCTAACCTAACCTAACCTAACCCTCTAACCCAATCCTCTAACCCAATCCTCTAATAATATAATATGTTTAAATTATTATCTTAATGTTCAGTTCAAAATTAACATTTTACCTTAATTTAAGTAAGCCTACTCAGACATACGCCGCCTCAACACCGCGCCATCTGTTAACCACTATTTGTACTATATACTTGTGCGATTTTCAGCCAAAAATTTCAAAGTCCCAACAAAAAATTTTTTTTTTTGTTTTTTTGCATTTCTTTACGTATCGCACCGGGAGCACCAATTCATTGACTCGGGCCAATTTTCCACCTCTGATACTTTCAAAGTTATTGGCAAAAAACCCTACTAACATTAACAGGGGGAAAAAATTAAAAAAAAAAAAAAATTATCTAAATTCTATTTCAAAAATGAACAAATACGGGTCCGAGGGTTTTTTTCAAAAACGCCCCCCCTTTTGACAATCTCGACTCAAAATTCAAGCCTACCCTAAAAATTCACTATTTTCCATTTTTCTCAAAAACCAAAAGAGTCGCCATTCAGAGTTTGGGAGTACCTTCCGGAATTAAGATAACAAAAATTTTGGGGGGGGTGGGACATACTATAACGTTATTGTAACCCTATAACCTAACCCTACAGCTCCTAGACTAACCGCCGCGGCTTCTAAGCTACTACCTAACCTAACCTAACCTAACCTAACCCTACAGCTCCTAGACTAACCGCCGCGGCTTCTAAGCTACTACCTAACCTAACCTAACCTAACCTAACCTAACCCTCTAACCCAATCCTCTAACCCAATCCTCTAATAATATAATATGTTTAAATTATTATCTTAATGTTCAGTTCAAAATTAACATTTTACCTTAATTTAAGTAAGCCTACTCAGACATACGCCGCCTCAACACCGCGCCATCTGTTAACCACTATTTGTACTATATACTTGTGCGATTTTCAGCCAAAAATTTCAAAGTCCCAACAAAAAATTTTTTTTTTTGTTTTTTTGCATTTCTTTACGTATCGCACCGGGAGCACCAATTCATTGACTCGGGCCAATTTTCCACCTCTGATACTTTCAAAGTTATTGGCAAAAAACCCTACTAACATTAACAGGGGGAAAAAATTAAAAAAAAAAAAAAATTATCTAAATTCTATTTCAAAAATGAACAAATACGGGTCCGAGGGTTTTTTTCAAAAACGCCCCCCCTTTTGACAATCTCGACTCAAAATTCAAGCCTACCCTAAAAATTCACTATTTTCCATTTTTCTCAAAAACCAAAAGAGTCGCCATTCAGAGTTTGGGAGTACCTTCCGGAATTAAGATAACAAAAATTTTGGGGGGGGTGGGACATACTATAACGTTATTGTAACCCTATAACCTAACCTAACCTAACCTAACCCTACAGCTCCTAGACTAACCGCCGCGGCTTCTAAGCTACTACCTAACCTAACCTAACCTAACCTAACCTAACCCTCTAACCCAATCCTCTAACCCAATCCTCTAATAATATAATATGTTTAAATTATTATCTTAATGTTCAGTTCAAAATTAACATTTTACCTTAATTTAAGTAAGCCTACTCAGACATACGCCGCCTCAACACCGCGCCATCTGTTAACCACTATTTGTACTATATACTTGTGCGATTTTCAGCCAAAAATTTCAAAGTCCCAACAAAAAATTTTTTTTTTTGTTTTTTTGCATTTCTTTACGTATCGCACCGGGAGCACCAATTCATTGACTCGGGCCAATTTTCCACCTCTGATACTTTCAAAGTTATTGGCAAAAAACCCTACTAACATTAACAGGGGGAAAAAATTAAAAAAAAAAAAAAATTATCTAAATTCTATTTCAAAAATGAACAAATACGGGTCCGAGGGTTTTTTTCAAAAACGCCCCCCCTTTTGACAATCTCGACTCAAAATTCAAGCCTACCCTAAAAATTCACTATTTTCCATTTTTCTCAAAAACCAAAAGAGTCGCCATTCAGAGTTTGGGAGTACCTTCCGGAATTAAGATAACAAAAATTTTGGGGGGGGTGGGACATACTATAACGTTATTGTAACCCTATAACCTAACCTAACCTAACCTAACCTAACCTAACCTAACCTAACCTAACCTAACCTAACCTAACCTAACCTAACCTAACCTAACCTAACCTAACCTAACCTAACCTAACCTAACCTAACCTAACCTAACCTAACCTAACCTAACCTAACCTAACCTAACCTAACCTAACCTAACCTAACCTAACCTAACCTAACCTAACCTAACCTAACCACCTCTGATACTTTCAAAGTTATTGGCAAAAAACCCTACTAACATTAACAGGGGGAAAAAATTAAAAAAAAAAAAAATTATCTAAATTCTATTTCAAAAATGAACAAATACGGGTCCGAGGGTTTTTTTCAAAAACGCCCCCCCTTTTGACAATCTCGACTCAAAATTCAAGCCTACCCTAAAAATTCACTATTTTCCATTTTTCTCAAAAACCAAAAGAGTCGCCATTCAGAGTTTGGGAGTACCTTCCGGAATTAAGATAACAAAAATTTTGGGGGGGGTGGGACATACTATAACGTTATTGTAACCCTATAACCTAACCCAACCCAACCCTCTAACCCAACCCAACCCAATTCCTTTATGTATGTATACGTATGCTTAAGTAAACCTACTTAATGTTCAGTTCAAAATTAACATTTTACCTTAATTTAAGTAAGCCTACTCAGACATACGCCGCCTCAACACCGCGCCATCTGTTAACCACTATTTGTACTATATACTTGTGCGATTTTCAGCCAAAAATTTCAAAGTCCCAACAAAAAATTTTTTTTTTTGTTTTTTTGCATTTCTTTACGTATCGCACCGGGAGCACCAATTCATTGACTCGGGCCAATTTTCCACCTCTGATACTTTCAAAGTTATTGGCAAAAAACCCTACTAACATTAACAGGGGGAAAAAATTAAAAAAAAAAAAAAATTATCTAAATTCTATTTCAAAAATGAACAAATACGGGTCCGAGGGTTTTTTTCAAAAACGCCCCCCCTTTTGACAATCTCGACTCAAAATTCAAGCCTACCCTAAAAATTCACTATTTTCCATTTTTCTCAAAAACCAAAAGAGTCGCCATTCAGAGTTTGGGAGTACCTTCCGGAATTAAGATAACAAAAATTTTGGGGGGGGTGGGACATACTATAACGTTATTGTAACCCTATAACCTAACCTAACCTAACCTAACCTAACCTAACCTAACCTAACCTAACCTAACCTAACCTAACCTAACCTAACCTAACCTAACCTAACCTAACCTAACCTAACCTAACCTAACCACCGCGGCTTCTAGGCTAACCCCACGGCTCCTACGCTAACTCCCACGGCTTCTAGGCTAACTCCCGCGGCTTCTAGACTACCCCAACGGCTTCTAAGCTAACCCCCCAACTCCTGCCCTAACCCCTATTAATCCTGCACTGACCCCTATGGCTTCTACGCTAAAATGACGCTGATCCTACGCTAACCCCCTCTGATCCAATACTTACCCCACGGATCCTACGCTAACAACACTCATGATACTCCCTTTAAAACTAACAATTGACCTGACCTTACCTGGCCTAACCTAGTCCTGATCTGACCTGCAAAATTGACGTTTGCCTTTAAAACTAACAAAAAATTTTCGACGCAATGGCAAACTTAGGACTGACAAAAAGTGCTGGGTCCAAACCAACTTGGAGGAAAATTGAACCTTTTTTGGAAAACCGTTCGTGTGATGCCATAAAAAGCAGATTACGAGCGGTTTTCCGAAAAAATGATATTGTTAGGTATGTTCCGGACCCAGCACTTATTGCCAGTTATTAGGCCCAACTGTCGAAACTTCAATAAGTCATATTTAGTACTTTAATGTTTTTTTAGTTAAGTTAAGTTTTTTAGTAAGTATTGTTAATATTTTTAAGTTTTTTTTATATTTCAAAGGAAGTTAATAAAAATTTATTTAAATTTATGTATTTATTTATTTAATCATGTCAAAAATTAACTTATATATATTTTTATACAAAAATATCTTCAAAGTAATTAAAAAAAAAACAGTAAAACAAATTTAAATTTTGGCATTATAATATTTTCAAAATGTAAACCTAATTGTGCTAAAACACATTTAAAGTTAAATTACAGTGTCTACTTAGATATCCATTATAATTATTACGACGAAGATCACTATTAATATAAATGCGAGCCCTGTAAAAATGATGAATAATTTTTTTATTATTTTTTTTTAATTTGTATACGTACCTATAATGAACAAAAATTCAATGTATTCTCTTATTGAGCAAGAGGAAACTTGCTCTGTATCGATTTCAAAATTTTCCATGTTGAACTATAGTTAAAACAGAAAAAAAAATATTATTTTTCAACACAACACATACCGACTCACACTCACTGCTGTCTACTAAAGATGATCGACTGACTGGCTGGCGATGCGATACTGTACACAACCCTGTAGAACTTGTATTTTTTTGTGTATGCACTCTGAAATTCGGTAAGTAAGCAAATATTCAAGTTTTGGTCTATGCACTCTGAGATTTTGGTCTATGCACTCTGAGATTTTGGTCTATGCACTCTGAGATTTTGGTCTATGTACTCTGTGAGATTTTGGTGTATTTTAAGCTAAATGCAACGGCATTTAGCTTAAAATATCCAAAAAAATGTAAAATAAATCCAAAAAATAATGAACCATAACCTCAAATGCTGTTTTGGGTTGTACGCAGAATACAGAATACTTTTTATTTTGCATGAAACTGTAGTTAGTGCACCATTTATGTTTCAGCTTCTCGGTACTAGAGGGCGACGAACTAGGAATCTGTAAAAAAAAAGAGAAATAACTTAGGGAACCCCCCGATATCTCACATCAGGTAAATGTGCAAAATAACCTTTAAAAAAGTGACATTTCGAAAAAAAATACAAATATTCGTATTTTCATAAAGAATAACTCGTAGTTTTGTGCTAAAAAGGTATAGTAAAATGCTTCTTCATCCAATAAATTGATAAAGTCTGATTTTTTTTAAAATGTGTGTGACTTCGGCATAATTTCCCAGTTTTCTTCTTGTTGCGATGGGAAAAAAAAGCGTAGATTAAGTATATCCAACAACTCTTGTTAAATAGAATAGGATACACATCATCAATGCGTTTTCCCATGCCATAACAAGAAGAAAACTAAGAAATCGTGCCAAGGTCACACACATTTTTAAAAAAATCACACTTTATAAAATAACTTTTTACCCCGTAATGGAATATTACATTTTCTACATACTTTAACTAAAACTATTTATATTATATATTATAAAGTAACCTATAGAATATCTACAATTTACTTTAGAATAACCTAATAAGTAAAGCAATATTACATGTCTCTAAAAGAATTCTACCAAAGTTAGATATATATACGTTATGAGCTAGATGAACACTTAACTAAACGCATTTACGCACACACAAAACCTAATAATTCTTCATTGAAATTAATGGGGAATTATAGTAGTGTGTTGTGTGAGTACATGCGTTTAGTTTTTAATGCTTAACATAACAATTATGCAAAATCAAAGAAAATACATAAGAATTTCTCGCACGAGTTGGGACGTGCGTGCATTTTTTATACACACCATACAATCAATTATTTAAATTTACCGCCACAACCACTAACATGACCGCGTTCAACTTTTGCCAACGGCTTTGTGCTTTTTAGGAATCTGTAAAAAGATAAATAAGTTAGTGGTTAGTGACGGTAGGTGTCGCTATGCGCATTTTTACGCGAGAAATTTAAAGTATTGAACTAAAATCAAGATTTTTTTGAGTTTAAATGGGTTTTTATTATTTTCTAAAATATTTCTAAGTCTGGGGGCACTTATTAACCTAACCGAACCTAATAAAAATTGTATTGTATATCTTACTAAAAAAGTCATATTGTTGCAGTTACAAATATGGAGATACCAAGGTACCAAGATTGTAGATTCCTAAAAGATTTAGACTCTATAGCCATATTGGCCAAAGATGTATCTTGTTTTAAAACAGAAACCCGATTCGACATTTCCCTCGACGTAGGAAACAGTAACTTAAGCAGCAACAACAAACTAACAAAAGTACTACAAAATATTGACAACAACGAACAAGGATCACCAAAATGGTTGGAATTTCGGCTTGGGGGTTTCGACATCAACAGCATTTACGTCTTAATGCAATCTTCAGAAGAATTAAAATACGAAACAGCTAGGTTCGACTTCATAAAAAGTGTAATATTTCCTGCCTGTGACGCTATGCCTGACAGTTTGGAGTCGGTGGTAGTCGGCTGCAAACTGCCAGGCATAGTTGAGGCGCTTCCATCTTCAAATAAAATTAAAATTTTGCCTGAAGATTGGGATTCATTTTGTGACCATGTGATGGCCCAGGTACAAGCATTACCATATAAATTGTATTTTTACCGGGCCACACATGGTCAGAAAATGAATCTCAACTCAGGTCTAACACTGATACAAAATTTAGCATGTATCGAAAAAATTTTTCTGCTGCAGTGCCACGTAGGTTGTCGAATTTCTTTGCAGAGTGATAGCTTAGGCTACCTTGGCGTTGTTAACGCAACAGCCAAAGACTCTGTAAAGATTTTCGGCAAACTACGTGGCGATTACGTGAGCAACATTACTCGTTTATGTAAATTTTTTTTAAATGATCTGGTGCACTTGTACAGCCACCTCGAGTCTCAAATATCTTATATTCAATTTTATGATCCGTATGAACATCTGATCAAGCAGATCATTTGGATCAACATATTGGTGGGGTGGATGTTTCAGTACGGTGAAGGGTGCACTAATGAAACAATTACTCGTTTCTTTAGACCGATCGTAGAGTACCTTCCCCGGCTGAAACTATACCTCACCAATATGACAGAAAAACCTGCTGTTTTAAGACTCGAGGTGGTGTACTCGTGCATCGTGGGATCAAATGACATTCAAGAAAACTTGAACAGTATATTAGATCAAAATGTTTTAGATGAACAACTCAAGAAACTAATTGATGGGGGGGGCATCGGGTTTATACCTGGCAATATTTTCCAGCGCCACGTCAAAGAACACAGTGAGGAAATATTGTCACGTATGAACCTGATGTCCACCCACATCAATTTAGATTCTTTGTTTCATCTATTTTATCCATATATTGATGATTTGACAATTCTTCATGTTTTCTTGTCGGGTTCGACCCAGAACATTTCTTACCCACGATTCATAAAATTACGGTTACCCGAAAGAGTAGTGTCAAATGGTCTACTGTTACATTGGTCGTTCCATCCTCTTGAGGACCGGGATGACCACCCTGTAACAGTAGACCATTTGACACGGTGTTTCCTTAAAGTAACAAACTTTAAAATTTACTTTAATATAATTTGTGGACGAATTTTAAAATTCAACAAACCATTACTGGACGACGAAAATTTAATAATACCTAATTATGTAGAATTTATATACTTAATCTGGGCAGATTATGCGCGTAGGCTTTGCGGCATAACAAAAGAGGTGACCCAAGTTATTTCAATAGAATCAGCTTTTCAAAAAGCAAACATCCGCAGAGCCTACGCGCATAATCATACCGATACATTTGCTAGGTTTCTAGTTAATAGAAATACTAGTCCAAATGTTATAGCTCACGCAATGCTCAACAACGACTCTATTTTTGGGATGTTGCTTCAATGCCTAGTAAGGTTGAAAAAGTATAATCCCATAAATAGTGGCGTGCAAGAAGCATTGCGTGAGCTTATATCCAAAAACGCAGAAATAATACCAGCTTTTATCATATCTAAGCATGAGTACCAATACACTTGGTTGCAAGTTGAAAAAGGTAATTGTGGAACAGAATCCCCTCCCCGCTCCCCATCCCCTCCACCTCCACCTCCACCTCCAAAACCCATTGCAAAAAGAAGCGCACCCTTCAAACTTCCCCACACAATTCCTTCCAAACTCCCCCCCATTCGTAGACCAGTTAGGGGAGGGATGTTTATCCACAATTACCTTCACCCAGCTACTGTTACTGCTACTGCTACTGCTACTGCAAGTGGAGGTGCTAATGATACCGACGCTCCAGCAACATCGGTATCATTACCACCTCCGACAACGTTGCCGCCGCCGCCAAAAACCTTATTAGACAGATATTTTATACGTAGCGACGCTGGCGGCGACGGCAACGTCGTTGTTACTGCTAAAGCGGTAGCAGCAGCAGTGACAGCTGCAACAAACATCGTCATCAATAAAAATCCTCCGCCAGAGTCCAAGCTAAAAATAAAACTACCTTGGACTCCGACGGAGGATGAAAAACTAATAAATAAAATAATTGAATTGAATCTATGCCAAAGTGTATCAAGCATAAGTAGCCAAAAAATTCTCCAGCGTCATCTTGGACGTTCTTATCTCTCAATAAGAAGTAGATTGAGAACACTCTTAAAAAACAAGAAGTTAAAAAGTCTTGTCCAAGATGACGCTGTAAGAAGTGTTTTAGAGACACAAATTTCGAAAATTCAATGATTAGTTACAGTTTGGCATAGGTTCAATTCAATTATTTTATATTTGTTTTTTTTTATAAAACACTTCATAACTAGTTTTACATTTTTTTTTTTTAAATAAATTTTGATTCCAGTATCATTATCAATGATCCTTATAATATCATGGATATTTTTTTTATTATCAACACTATTTTGATACGAATAATATCGATTGTAGAATTTCTTGTAATCATTAATGCTGGCAGTCGCAAATAAACCATATGGTTTTTGCCTTTTAAAGCAATTTGATGCGGCTATTTTTAATTAAACTTGTTATTACTAAAAGTAAATAATCTAATAATGTTAAATATTTTTCTGCTGTAATATTTTAGTACTTGTGTCTTTAGTTAGTAAGTCTTGCACATTGTTAATATTTTTAAGTTTTTTTTAAATTTTGTATCTCAAAAGGAAGTAATTCCAATAATAAAAATTTATTTATATTTATTTATTTAATCATCACAAATAATAAAAGTAGAAAAAAGTTGAGTGTCGACGAGTTGGGTATCGGCGGCGGTGAGTTGGGTGTCGATGTTCTGGGGCTACACCTAGGACGGCGTGTCGGTAAAAAATTACAGTTTTCGTTGTCTAGTCTACCTACCAAACAGCAGATGGCGCGCCACAGGAAACTACAGATTACTGTTTTGTGTAGCCAAAGTTCACAACATAGCCGCTAGATGGCTAGAAATTCAAATTTTTTTTTACTTTTTTTTGTTTTTTTTTATTTAAATAAGATTAAAGGAAAAATAAAATATATTTTATGTATAAAACGATAAAAAACTAATGTTTAAAGTTTAAAACAACTCAATAATGCTTAAAATTACTGAAATAAGGGACTACTTGAGATTTTTCTTGTCAATATGGTGTTTACTAAAAAAGAAATATGGTTTTTTAATTGTTGGGAAGTAAAATTAGGTAAAAAAAACTTACCATTTGCTAATTCGCGTTTGTATTTTCCCAAATTTTGAACCGTTGACTCGAGGAATTGGACTTTTTCCTTCAATCCTTCAATATTGTCCAAGTTGCGATTGAATTTATATTCCTCAAATTTCTCGATTAGTTTTTTCAGTTGTAATTCCTGTTCTGCGATAATATTTTCTTTTACACGATTATCCTTTTCCAAATTATCAAAATTCACAGCTTTTGCATCGTAATGCTCCATTTCTTTTTTTAACTCTTCGATGTGGGAAGAGTTTTGTGCAATGATTAAAGCGGAGTTTTCCAAATCTTTTCGCTGTTCATCCTGAAAAAAACAACAAATTATGTTGCAAAATGTCAAAAAACAATATTTTCAACCGTAAAATTACGAAGTCCAACTTTGACGAGTTACGCTTGAAGTTTAGTTTCTAAAAGTCTCAAAACGCAGCTTTAAAATTAAACTATCGTAAGCCCCCTTGTCCCTAATTAGTAAAAAATTGCCAGTTTACCTAAGAAATCTTTAAATTTGGTACTTTAGCTACGTTTTTTTAATTCACGGATTAAAATGGTATAAAAAATAGGCGCGCGCTACAGGTGGTTTAACATTTTATGCATAACTTACAATTATTCGCTTATAATATTGTAGATCAGCCGCGAATATATACAGTCTACGTTCCAAGCTAAATTTTTCACGCGTAAGTCCATTTATTATGGTTGTGTTTTCTAAAGATTCCAAACGCAAACTTTCAATTCTCTGGAGTAATTTTTCGCTGGATTCGCACTTTTCTTGTTTTATTACAGCCAAAGTTTGTTGCAGTGCTTGAATTTTGATGTCATACATCGAATTTTTATATTTACATTTGCTTAAAAGTTTCTCATTGTATTTAATGGTATACTGCATTTCCTCGAACATATCCTTTTGGTCATTGGTCAAGAAAAGCTCAATGTTTAGTAACACCAACGATTTTATTCTTGATTTTTCGTAAAACACCAAATTTAGGTTATGATGATCCCCAACTATGCATTTTATTTGCCTATAAAAAAGAAAATAAGCTACTAGTACAGTCAATCCGTATGTGGACATCGACAAAATTCCTGGTAGGGCCGCCTTTTTTATATGATGTAACTGGATGTCCAAAGAGTAAAACCCCAAATTGGCGTATATCTACCTATTGCAGAAACGGAGTTATGGCCCCCCAAAGGGCCCCCTTTAATTCATCACGGTGGAACTGCACCAAATTTTGCAAATAGATGTCAAATAAGGTTTTAAAAAGATTTTTATAAAATACAAATCTCTAAAAAAATTCCTTCACCTCCTAAATAGCCCCCAAAGAGTAATAACCAATCACGTTGGATTTACACTAAATTTTGCAGATCGATGCATAATAAGATGCTTAAAAATATTTGTTAATAATTTTTTTTTGAAAAAAAAATTTAATGCCCCCCTTAAAAGCCCCCTTCGTTTATGGGGCGAAGGAATTATTTTTTGAAAAAAAGTTATAAGGAAATATTTTTTAGCATCTCATTTTACATTTATCTGCAAAATTTGGTGCAAATTCAACGTGATTGTTTATTACTCTTTGGGGGCTATTTAGGGGGTGAAGGAATTTGGCATCTATTTGCAAAATTTGGTGCAGTTCCACCGTGATGAATTAAAGGGGGCCCTTTGGGGGGCCATAACTCCGTTTCTGCAATAAGTAGATATACGCCAATTTGGGGTTTTACTCTTTGGACATCCAGTTACATCATATAAAAAAGGCGGCCCTACCAGGAATTTTGTCGATGTACCCCCTTTATTTAGGACAGATTGACTGTAGTATACGGGATTACCAAAAAAAGACGTACATACATTTCATTTACTATATGCAGGTTCAACATTTCAAATATTAAATGCGACCAAAGATCTTCAAACTCAATTTCCAAACGCTGCTCTTTACGCATAACGTTAAATCTGTCATTGTTTATATCACATGTGTAGTTAAACATAAAACTTGCTGCCGGGTCCCATACATTTATTTGCTAGAAAACATAATAATCAAACATTACAACCCCCCTTAAAAAAATGGGATACATTCACTTACCAAAAAATTACTATGTCGAATGCTGATGTTAACAGTCTTATTTTCAAGCAACTCATTATTATTGTTGTAAATCTGAACGCTGTGTAATTTGTCGTACAGCAAGGGTTTGTTACTCAACGGCATTTAGCTTAAAATAACCAGAATACGTAAAATAAATTCTAAAAAATATTGAACCATAACCTCAAATGCTATTTTGGGTTGTGCCCAGAATACAGAATACTTTTTATTTTGCATGAAACTGTAGTCCATGCACCATTTATGTTTCAGCTTCTCGGTACTAGAGGGCGACGAACTAGGAATCTGTAAAAAGAGAAATAAGTTAGTGGTTAGTGACGATAGGTGTCGCTAGGCGCATTTTTAAGTTTAAGGTTAGGTTAGGTATGATTTTTAAACGCATTACGCGTAATATTTTTGTACTTTAATGTGTCTTTAGTTAGTAAGAATTGTTAATTTTTTTAAGTTTTTTTTAAATTTCTCATCTCAAAATATATATAACAAATTGCAATATTCATTTTTAATCATTTACCCACCCCAGCACCCCGGATTCACTCCCAATCCCTCTAAGCTTGTCGACGAAAAAATACAAATTAACTTTCATCCAATAAGTTTATTAAAAAATTTCCTTAAAAATGAGCCCAAACTCGATAAGACTACGACCACTAATAAAAAAGTTGAAAAAAACAAAATGGACGACAAAAAAATCTTGAAATAAACCTTCTTTCCAACTATTTTTTTTCTAGTCCACACTTCCATTTTAAGCATAAAAAGTCATATAAACCATGCGTCTATATCGTTCCATTTTTCTGTAAAAAAATAAAAACTGATTTTTGTGAAAAATGACAAAAAAAAACAATTGAAAAATACCACTATTGTGTAATATTTTTTTCCTGATAAAGACTAAAATTCTAAACAAAAAATGTCCTATAAACCATACCTATGCACACTTTAGTTGACCTGCACTAGGCTCCCCACCCACCCAGTTCAGTGTAGTGTAGGCGTCGTCTCAGTATACGTGGTAAGTAGCTGCTGCAGATTCTTTTAATGTATGCTTACAATTAGGCCTACAATTAGGCCTACAATTAGGCCTACAATTTAGCCTAACCTAACCTAACCTAACATCCAGCCTAACATTTTACTATTATTTTACTGTGTTTTTTTTTATAATCTTTGTGCTTTTTAACAGTTGTCGGATTTTTAAATTCTTTATAAATTTTTTTAAACATTTATTTTTAGTAATTTAAATTTAGAAGTGCAAAACATAGTGTATATACCGTGTGTCCCGCAAAAACCGCGCACGAGAGCTTATAACTTTTTTCATATGGCTTTTACAGAATTTAAATTTTGTAAGTAGTTTATACTTATTCTAAGCTATCTTTTGCGTAAACTAAAAACAATGTATTACTTCCGGTTTAACCGGAAATAAAATGATTTTTTTAATTTGTTTTAGACATAGACATTTTAAAAAATACAGATGCATGCAGAATTAAAAATCCTTTCAAAATAAATAAAAATATACAGGCAGTTCCTTTTAAAAATCGAAAAAAAAAATATTTTAGATTTTTGGAACACCCCATATTTTTTTTTTAATAAATTTTTAAGCTTAAATACATCTGCATTTTTAAAAATAAATAATAATTTAAAAAAAATTGTAAATTTAAAAAAAAAAAATTCATAATTAATTTAATTCCGGTCAAACCGGAAGTACTAAATTTTTTTTTGTAAATGCAAAAGATGGCGTAAAATAAGCATAAACTACCTACAAAATTTCAAATCTGTAAAAGCCACACGGAAAAAGTTATAGGCCGTGCGCTTTTTGCAGGACACACGGTATATACCTAGGGACTAAAGAGCACTACTACTTTTAATTCCTTGGATGATTGTTGCCCTCGCCTTCGGCTCAGGCTCAACAAACCACCCGCGAGATTAAAAGTAGCGCTTTAGTTCCTAGGTATATAATATACTATTTTTTTTGAAAAAAAACAGTTTATTTTTTTAGGCATACTAAAGCTTAATTCAGCCTAACATTCAGCCTACTACTACAATTTATATAATATAAAAGCTTGTCGCTAGATTTTCCTGTGAGGTAAACAAGTAAGTTAAATCATGATCTGATTGATTTTTTTTAATTTTAAAATTTGTTAATTAAACAAATACTGTATTTAATTTCCGCGACAAGCTTTTATATTATATAAATTGTGTAATGACGTTATAAGTTGATAGTAAAAGTTTTGAATGAAAATTTTATTTTTTTCTTTTTAGGGCATTCAAATAAAAGCTTTATCTTAAAAAATTTTTTTTTAATTAATTTATTTTTCATTTATTTAGCAAAATGGCAGAACCACGAATACCCGAAGTGGTCGACGTAGTATGTTTTTGCGGAAACTTTTATAGTTTTGGCAAAGAATCCACAATAATGCGCCTGAGGAGATATGGCGTGCAATGCCTAAAAAAAATTCCGGACAGTAAGTTTTTTTTTATCCCCCATCTACGAATGTATGAGAACTATTTTGTAATCGCCCAAAATGTATATGTATAATATTTATATTTATTTATCTTTTTAGCAGGATGCGACAAAATTGATATCCTCGTATTTGGCTCAAACCCGGGGCAAAAAGCCATCGCATTGGCAAAGACGAAGCAAATATATGTGGTGGAGCAGAGGTCATTCCTTCCGATAATGGCCAAGCACTTTGGAATAAATCTTGGGTAAGTTGTTGTTTTTTAATTACCCCCATCTCCATGGTCATTGGGACTACCGAGTCCCGAGTTTTTTTTTGCCCACTATTTATTAAATAATTTTTTGAAAAGTTTTTGACCACCACATTTATGCCTTATCTATTTTATTGTTTTCATCTGTCATTCAGTCAGTTCATCAATCTAGCCTCCTACATAATAACATACGTACGCCGACGACTATTTCAATCCACTAAACAATGTTGTTCTTTATTACAGCAAAAATCACAACACCTCCTCCGGCCGACATAAAAAACACACATCTGCGTCTGAGGGCATGGTATTCCTAACAAAGGAAATGTCCAAAGAAAATATAAAAAAAGGGACAAAACTGCTACAGAAAGTTGTGCAAATGGCCAAGGAGTTTGGCTCCAATCCTCAGCCGCCGCTCAGGGTTTTCTTGAGCGGCAAGCCTGAGGTTGGGGCCAACACTAAGGCATTATCAGAAACAATCAAACAATGTGGAGGAACGGTTCTCGAAAAAAATGTCACGTCAGCCATCACCCACTTTATTCAAATGCCTATGGCGGGTATTAAACGCTGTGAGCGCGCCAAAGCTTTAGGACTAGCAATGATTGATGAAGTTCAATTAATTGAGCTGCTCTACAATAGATGTGTGGCAAGTAGTGGAAATGGTGGAAATGCTGCAGATGACACAGATTTAAACGGCATTGTCAACCGTGTATTGGCGGCCATCAACGAAATACAATCCCCACTGACCCTTGAAAATAAAAAACAAGAAGTCCACGCATTCATTAAAAAAATCAGCGGAGGACGTCAAACGTGAGTTTAAATTTTTTTTCATGTATTATTGTATTAATTCAATGCAATGTTTTCTTTTACAGACTAGCACAAATTGATACATCTGATTCAGACGACTCAGATGATGATGTTGATGAGTACGACAACAACTCTGCAGCAGGCAGCAGCAGCAGTGCAGATAATGAGGACGTGGACGACAACGACGACGATAAGTAAGTTTTTATACAAGCGTGGGGAAAACGTGGGGAAAAGTGTACTTTTCTGCACTCTTTTGATTGCAAAAAGTATACTTTTCCGCACGGAAACAAGCACGGGCTGAAAGTGTCTTTTCCGTACTGCCGTCGCGTACGGAAAAGTACCACTTTCAGCACTAGTTAGGAAATGTACTATTCCACTAATATGTCATGATTATTTGTTTACTTTTTTCTTTAAAGATCCTCGTCACCATCACCTGCGGCGGCAGCAGCAGCACCATCACCTGCTGCAGCAGCAGCAGCAGCAGCAGCACCACCAACACCTGCAGCACTAGCACCACCAACAGCAGAGAGCCCCCTGATGCAGCCGTGGCCACCTGCAGGCAATGAAACAGACGTCGTTGTTTTTGTGTGTAAATAACTTTGTATATATTTTTCTTTTTTTTTTTTTGTTTTTTGTATATGTTTTTGTTTTTTTTTTGTTTTTTGTATATATTTTTTTTTGTTGTATATATTTGTAAATATTTTTGTTGTTGTTTTAAAAATTAGTTTTAGTTGTTACTTACCTTACTATACAAATAAACTTTTGAATATACATGCGTTATTTTATTTATCGGTTACACGCAGGCAGGCAGGCAGGCAGGCAGGCAGGCAGGCAGGCAGGCAGGCAGGCACGCACGCACGCAGGAAGCTGCAGTCGGCTGTGTACTGTGCTACAAGAAGGTAGGTCGGTAGGTGGTGAAACTATCGTATACATAAGTAAGCCTACTTCAGCATAACCATCAGGCCTATTTATACATATAAGTAAGCCTACTTCAGCATAACCATCAGGCCTATTTATACATATAAGTAAGCCTACTTCAGCATAACCATCAGGCCTATTTATACATATAAGTAAGCCTACTTCAGCATAACCATCAGGCTTATTTATGTATACGAATACATTAATTTACAGTTAATTTTTTTTAACTTGGAGACTTATGTCATCAATCTGGTAATGACATTATAATACACTGCATTGATTACGTAGGTCTCTAGGTTACAAAAAATTGACTATGCTAGTTTTTGGTAGAATTGCTTCATCATAATTACATATGTGCTAATTTTGATTACAAGTTAATCCTTGATATTTTTCAGTTATTTTCCAACAATCAAACAATCATGGTTGGTCATCATCATCGTCGTCGTCTTTCTCGTCGTCATCATGGTCGTCACATTATTATTCGCCGTCCTCATGGACTTCTGCGTGTTGATGTTCAAGCTGACTTATTAAGGATTCTTAATGATGGTATCGATCAATTAGTACATACTATTAGAAATAATTATCATACACTACATATAAGATGGATTTTTTATACATTACTGACCCTATTGGCAACTAAAAGTAACGCATATATAACTAAGTAATTAGCACCTACCTGCAATATTGATTGAATTGATTGAATTAGTAGATAATTTGTAATTTTGTTTTATTGTTGTATTGTCCAATTAATTAATAATTTTATAGCATAATTTAATTTTTATTACATTACGAAAGGTAACATGGTATTATGTGAATAATAAATAAACATACAATACATAATATTTTCCTTTATTTATACATAAACATATTAGTAATTATGGACTTATTTTTTTGTCTTTCTTTTTTTATTTGATCTTCTTTTAATTAAGCCGGTTTCATCTACACTACTGCTGCTGCATCTTCTAAGCTGTAAAAAAATAATGAGAAAATGTAAATATGTAAAATAATAATAAAGAAAAAAAAAAACAAAAATTGTCCTTCTTATTGTGTGTTTGTATGTGTGTGTATGTGTGTGTATGTATGTATGTATGTATGTATGTATGTATGTATGTATGTATGTATGTGTGTGTGTGTGTGTGTGTGTGAGTGTATGTATGTGTGTGTGTGTGTATGTATGTGTGTGTATACATATACTATACACACCCCTCCACTTGTTGACGGTTGCTGCTCCTGCTCTAATATATTTTGGGTATGTCTCCTCTCTAGCGAAGGGGACGGCTCTAGCATGTCCATCAAAAACATCAAGTTTTCCTATTAATTTTAAAAAGTATTAAGTCATTGTATATGACTAACCAAGCTTAATTACACTATATTTGGTATAATGATACATACTTGATCATCATCATGACTTGTTGACGGCTGCTGTGACTTAAAGATATTCATACTTGACGTAGACGGTGTTGGTGAGGGCACCACTGATGGCATTGGTGCAGTTACCGAAGATGACGACGCCTATATGCATAAAAATAATATCATTAAATTATATACTTATTCTATACGACATTAGCATATCTACTTATACATACTTGTATACGTCTCGTCAACGCCTTCTTCGTAGCCATTCTTCTAGTTTTGCAGCCTGTATGCGATGGCGGTGATGGTGATGGTAGTGGTGGCGATGGTGATGGTGGTGGTGGTGGTGGTGGTGGTGGTGGTGGTGGTGATGGTGGTGGTGGTGGTGGCATAGACGTCGGGGGGGGTGGAGGCAGATTCTGCTGCTGCCGCATTAATTGCTTTAAAACACAAAAATTAATAACTAATTTGGGCAAAAGTAAGTCGACATGTGTTAGATAGTTGTTGTAATGGGGCAGATGTCATTTTTTTATAACACACACACACACACACACATACACACACACACACACACACACACACACACACACACACACACACACACACACACACACACACACACACACACACACACACACACACACACACACACACACACACATACACACATACACACACATACACACATACACACATACACACATACACACACATACACACATACACACACATACACACACACACATACACACACATACACACACATACGCACACATACGCACACATACACACACATACACACACATACACACACATACACATACATACACACACATAAACACACAAATACTTACCTCCAAATGTGATATTCTTTCAATCAAACCAGCAGTTTCCGCTTCGGCGTTTGTTGCTTCTTCAGCATTTCTACATGTTCTTTGTGACTCTTCATATCGCTTGGAAAACACGTTCTGCCAGTTTGATATTCCGCCATAATTTAAATAAACGTAACCTTGCTTGATTAGGTTAAATGAGCGTAATTGTGCCAGCGAAATTTTTTCTTCGGTAATGAACATATTCCAACTGGTAAAGTCTATGCAAAAGACGTCATGACCATCATCTTTGTTGGTGTTACACTCTTCTATATAATTTATTGCCAACACAATGGCTATTATGGCACTTTTGTTGCTTTTTCTTTTGAAATGTTGCCTAACCTTTGACATTACATACATTTGCCATAATTTTGTAATTGTATTTGGAAAATTCCTACTTAGGCGTAATTTTGAAAAATGTAAATAGGTCTCCATCATAAATAACGCCTTCTTATAGAGCTCATTATCTGCATCAGGAATACTATCATCAGCACTTGTTTTGGCAATGTATCGCCAACGCTTTAAAACTGTTGAATGTCGTTCCGTGTAATCTGGAAAAATTTCCACGTACTTTTCCACTGTTTTCAGCATTACATTTCGAAAATCATCGTTGACTTCACTAACTACACAATTTCTAAACAAACGGTTAACATTAGTGTAGTTGGGATTAATTAATTGTGAATGGTCATCGAGGTGGAGTAACCATTGCACCACCACCTCTGCTGAAATAGTTCCAAATATCTTGATGTTTGTGTGACTGTAATGGTGGTGCATGACACGCTCTAGTTTAAACGCACTATCCAGTGATGCAGGCAGACCTAATCCGACGAATGAAGAAATATGTAAAGCATGACAATGCAACAAACGTTTAGCGTCATCATCATATAATTTTTGCAATTTCTCCTCCAATGAATCGTATGCCTCATAAATGGTATATCTTGGCAACGTACTCCAAAGCCATTGTGCAGCCTGTTTTAAGTTGGTTGGAAATTGAATGCCATTTATGTTAGTTAAGTTGCTCATTCTTTCCATCTCTTTGTATTGATAGAGGAGAAGAAAATGTTGTTGTTGTTGTTGATGATGATGTCCGTACAACAATGATGTCATTGGCAGCGGCGGCGGCCTCCTCCCTGGTGCACTTATTAAACACTTGATATCTTGATTTATTTCAATACTGCTTATCCATCTGCTTCTGTCGATAAATCTTGCATGTCCATTGATCCAATGCAAAAGCCTTAATTCTGCATCGTACACATGTTGGAAGCAAACAAATTTTAATTTGTGTATATTGAGTATTTTCTGTATTTCTCTCCATTTAGCAACATTACTAAAATTATGTCTCATATGTCGATGTTTTGCACGATGATTATTCTGACTGTTGTTATCATCATCGTCGTCGTTGTCATCGAGATCGTCATCGTCGTTGTCATCGATATCATCATCATCATCGTCGTCGTCGTCGTCGTCGGTTTTTGTTTGATTGACAAAAAATATTTCCCTTTCAATAATTCTCATAAATTTACCGCCAGTCGAATTAATCCATTCGTTCCAGCCTTTATCGCACACAATTAAAACATTGCTTTTAATAAAATATTTTGATAGTGGCAAAAATTCGTCATTCTTTGTCTTAGATATTGTAAGCATTTCTTTTAAAGTGGATCTAACCATAGTGACAGACTTCATATTGACCACTACTTCCAGTCTCAATCTAGACACGTGTGATACTTGCTTGACAAAGTCGCCGTATTTTTTAATGTCCATTCTTGCAAAATTCCTTAGGTTTTCATATGTTTGGATCTCTCCACTATTGTTTTGTTGTTGTAATAAACCGATAAGAAGCGGTGGTGTGATGGTGGGTGAACATTTTGTATCTCTAATTATATGAATGCTTGGACAATATGCTTGAATGTACGATATATAGCAGCAATCATCATAATGTCCATCATCATCATCATCATCATCTTCTTCTTCTTCGTCAGAATTATATAAGTCCATCGATCTTTGAGGACGAGGACGAGGAGGAGGAGGAGGAGGCGTAGGAGTAGGAGGAGGAGGTGGTGGTCGTTGTCGTTGTATCCTCATCAATCCTCCTCTTCCACTTTCTTGTGCTACAATATTACTATTGCGTTTGGTGTCGACAACAACATTGTCGTTGTTGTAAAAAAATAATCCAGTATTATTATTACTGTGGGCCATAACAGAAGCAGAAAAGTGTCCACCATTTTTTATTCCATATGGACAATACTTATTGACATTACTCATAGCGAGATTCCGAACAACATTCTTCCATGATGCTTCAAAATGACAAAGAACTGCCGCACCACTTCCACTGATCGGTTTCGGTTCTATTGTTTCAGCATAGTGAACTTGCACCAACATTACATCAGTGGTACGTGTCTTATTAAAAAGTTGGTCTAAGTAGGCTTGCGCACTGCTTACGCTTAATCTTCGACCATGTATTGCCTTGTAAAAATAAATGTTGCATATATCTTCTTCTTTGTCTATCCATTCCATGTTGGTGCTTGAGAGGCAAATACAAAAATCATCCCAATCACTTTCGCAAATGTTTATTTTAACCGATGACTGACTTTTCATATTATTAGGCCAACTTACGCCTTGACTACTACTGCCATACGTATGCCTAGTCATGCAATCAACATCCAATAATTCTAATGCTGGAATTATCACTTCAACTATGTAACGTTGCCTCAATGTGCCCAATCGCAAGGAATCATCCCCCCTGCTACTACTTCTCGCCCCCCTAATCCCATTCAATTCAATAAGAACAAAAATTTTGTGCTCGTCCATTCCACATAATATAAACTCCACAAAACGGTGATGCGAAGAATAATCAGTTGTTGTTGTTGTTGGTAATTGTGATAACAATTTTTTATTTTGGCATTCGGTGGCATGATATGGAGAACAAATAATTTGGTTAAAACCAATTCGACTTTTAAATGTACCCAGACCGCCTGCTACCACCAATATTGAATCTATGTCACAGTAATTGTCGCAAACAATTTTATCATTAGTAGTAGTAGTAGTAGTAGTGGTGGATTCAGCAGCAGCAGCAGCAGCAGCAGCAGCACCAGCACCAGCACCTGCACCAACTCGACAATCTTCTGATAGAAAGCGTACACGCATGATGGATTTGTATATGGGCTAATGCAATCTGCAATATATGCATATAATTAGGCATACATATGTGTGCACAGGCATGCATTAAAAAAATACATTAAAAATTGTGCTCGACGTTATAGAGGTGCTTACAATAGAAAGTTTCCTGTTGGAATTTTAATTTTCTGTCACAAACAAAATATAGTCGTAGATAACTAAATAAATAAATAAGTAAATAAATCTTTATTCTCACTAATAAATTGAATGTAAGCTTCTACCTCACTGATCTAACCCGCTCTAGTTTAATAGTTCCAATCTAAAGGCCCCGGTTCAAGTCCCGGCGTAAAAAATTATTTTTTATCTATTTTTAAGGATAAAACCGTACGTTTTATTACTACAAAGAGTATCCGATAAAATATATAAGTAGGCAACAATATATATGTGTGTACATCAGGCGTAATACATAATCGTAATAATATGGCTACTTACGCATTAATATTCTCTTTTCATAGGTTCACTTCGCAGTTGCACACTGGTCACTGACAAAAAGGTGACTGATGATGATGCTGCGCTGGTGATATGGTAGGGGGCGATGATTATATTGTCAGTATATGCTTAGATACGCTTAACGTAAGGTAACTAATGTAGTACTCGTAAATCTACTTAGGTCTATAATTATACATAAACATACATAAACATACATACATACATACATACATACATACATACATACATACATACATACATACATACATACATACATACATACATACATACATACATACATACATACATACATACATACATACATACATACATACATACACACACATACATACATACATACATACATACATACATACATACATACATACATACATACATACATACATACATACATACATACATACATACATACATACATACATACATACATACTATCGTGGACATGGAATTTAAAACGAATTTTTATCAGTTAACTTTGATTCTTAAAATTTTAGATTACTGTGAACGGGTTTTCTGTGTCAGTTTTATATTGTTATTTTGACAACAAGTGTGTCAGATTTATTTTATCATGAAAAATAGCTTAAAATTTAGTCCTGGAGAAGAAAGTAGTAAGAAAATATTTACTTTTTTAAATAATTTTGTTTTAGGACATCAAACAAACTCTATCTTGGTAAAGCAACAAAAAAATGTGTCTTACTAACGTCCACTTACAACTGATCTTGAGATGTTTAAGCCACTATTTTGGCCGCAATCACAATGTAGAAATGGATCGTTTTAAATTCCCTGTCCACGATAGTACATACATACATACATACATACATACATACATACATACATACATACATACATACATACATACATACATACATACATACATACATACATACATACATACATACATACATACATACATACATACATACATACATACATACATACATACATACATACATACATACATACATAAAGAAGCCTAATCATTACGCCCCCCACCCCGTCGACGACGTCACTCGTCTGTCTACAATATTAAACATTCTTATTGGTAGTCATCGTCGTCGTCGTTGTCGTATCGTCAATTTATCTTGTGTTTCTTATTGTTATAAGAATAATATAGGTAAGCATACTAATAAGTCTATTTAGGTCTATAATCATACATAAACAAGAATAGACATAAATTAACTTATCACCATTTTTCTTTCACTGATGTAGCACGTTTCTTTTTCTTGTTAGTTGCCCAATATACACAATTACAATGAATGTTCGTCATCAAGGTCGTCGTCGTCGTCGTCGTCCTCGTCGTCGTCCTCGTCGTCGTCATTTTGTTGAACCTGACAATATCGAAGTGGCCAAAAAAGAAATATTAGCGTCTCTAAAAGGAATTGGCAGTATGAGTGATGATGCCAAAAGCAAAGAAATAGCCACATTTGTAAAATTCATTCAGGAAGCTAATGCATGCAACATGTAAGTGTGTGTGTAAATCCTAAAATAATTAACAACTATAATGTGACGTTTTTTTTTATAGATCTCCATCTACATCCCCTAGTAGGTCTTTGTCGCCGGCATCATCAACTGGTGCAGTAATTAACCTCGGCTTCGATGACTGAACGTTGCCAGCATCAGTCTCACACATGCCTTGTATGTAGTAAAATAACACATAAGATAAGATAAGATAATAATATCAGAGCCATAGCATATAAAAAAAAAAACACACAAAAATGTGGCCAGCTTAGATATAAAATAAAACGAAAGTTTTTTGTGGATCAGTCGTTACTTTATTTACATATAAGTGAAGGTTGTTAACATAACATGTTACTTGAGTTAGGAATTGATGTCACAACGTACAATGGTGGATCACGCTGTATATATAGCACTAAGTTTTCGTGAAACCACATACCAGTATTATAAATTATAGCGGGGGGACACATATATTCGTCTTCAAAAATCAAGAAGGTTTTGTATTGATAGAGGATGCCCTCGATGAATATCCTGATCTGGAAACGGTCTCCCAAAGAAAGTTTGTCAATCACATTATGTAGCGAACAAAAATGCTTCACACGTTGCGTATCATCCACCAGAAGTTCTATGTAGAAAACATCATACTTTTGGCCAAGTTGTTGAATGTCAATTAGTTGACACGACGTGCTTGTTGCATCCACTCCTAGGATGGTGATGTTTAGCAAAGCTTCACAAATAGGCATGATTATCGTTAAACATAGTTTTGTTTCAGGTATATAAGTAAATGCTTATTTAAGCCTAGTAAAGACTGCTGCTACTGCTGATCCTACGACCGGCGACGATACTTACTGCACTGCCGCAACGCCCGCAGGCCGCAACTCTGTACCATACTACTCTAAAGAATTTCCCTACCCCCTCTCCCAAAATTTGACCTTTACGCCCCACCATAATATAAGCTATAGCACGCGTAAGTTAAAAAGGTTTATTATTATTACTGCATTACTGCTTGAGTGCTTGGGCCGTTAAGTGTGTTACATATATATATAAGACAGCTACTTTTAAGGTTATCTTATACTAGTTTTTCTAGCTCTAGGATTATCCTTACGTAGGCTTATATTTATGCTTATGCACTATGGCTTCATGTGAAGCGATTGTACGACTTGTCATTCCTGCGGAGGTTGCTATTGATAATTGTTTCATTGCGAACATTTGTCACATCCTCCATCCGCCACAAATTTCAGTCGACATAGTCTTCAATGACACTTCGAGCTTTTGTTGCGATATTGCCATAGATTTCTGCGCAAATCGATTGGGTGTTGGTGACTGTCTCCAGGTACAAGTCGTGCAAGGACAAAGGCTTCTCTGCTACGGAAATTATTTTTTTTTTGAGGACGAAGATTTTCAATCTCCTCCTCAGGATGAGACGGTTTTCGTAGCAGGTTCCATTTTTCATTTAACTCGCACCTTGGTATATCTTCTATATACACCCCTTGCTGATGCTGCCTTGCCATTTGTGCCAGAGCCATAAGCCCAGCATTAATTTTGCGCACCTGATTTATGGTGATGTATAAAATCGGCTCTTTTCAGAGCCACATTTATAACTCATAGTTTAATTTTTTTAAATACTACCTACATGCCCTACCCTACCCCAAACCTGTATGCCTAAGTATGCTTAATTACGTGTACTTGACCTTTGACCTTGAAAATTGACATTTGACCTTGAACATTGATATGTGACCTTAAATTTGTCCTTTGACCTTGAAAATTGACATTTTAGCTTGAAAATTGACCGTTCATTTTCATCAGTCTCCCTTATAGCTTGTCAATGGAAAAATTATAAAGAGTGGTTTACTACCCCTTGAATTAACTAACCCAACCTCACCTAAAACCTGGCGCCCTCACCCAACCTCACCTAAAACCTGACGCAACCTCACCCAACCTCACCTAAAACCTCACGTAACGTAACCTAACGTAACGTAACGTAACTTTTATTGAATTCGTTTCCGCGTAGTTTACCCACCCCAGCACCCCCGATTCACTCCCAATCCCCGATGCTTGTTGTTGAAGTAAAGAAAAGGTACAAATCGGTCAGAACCGATAAAAACCGGTCAGAACCGGTTCAAATCGGTTAGAACCGGTTCAAATCGGTCAAAACCGGTTAAAACCGGCCAGAACCGATTTAAATCGGTCAAAAACGGTTAAAACCGGTTAGAACCGGTCAAAACCGTTAAAACCGGTCAAAACCGGTTAAAACCGGTCAAAACCGGTTAAAACCGGTCAGAACCGGTTCGAATCGGTTAAAACCGGTTCGAATCCGTTAATTTTTTTTTCAAGTTCCGATAATAATTTTTTTTTGCATTCCTTTATGTATGTATACGTATGCTTAAGTAAACCTACTTAATGTTCAGTTCAAAATTAACATTTTACCTTAATTTAAGTAAGCCTACTCAGACATACGCCGCCTCAACACCGCGCCATCTGTTAACCACTATTTGTACTATATACTTGTGCGATTTTCAGCCAAAAATTTCAAAGTCCCAACAAAAAATTTTTTTTTTTGTTTTTTTGCATTTCTTTACGTATCGCACCGGGAGCACCAATTCATTGACTCGGGCCAATTTTCCACCTCTGATACTTTCAAAGTTATTGGCAAAAAACCCTACTAACATTAACAGGGGGAAAAAATTAAAAAAAAAAAAAAATTATCTAAATTCTATTTCAAAAATGAACAAATACGGGTCCGAGGGTTTTTTTCAAAAACGCCCCCCCTTTTGACAATCTCGACTCAAAATTCAAGCCTACCCTAAAAATTCACTATTTTCCATTTTTCTCAAAAACCAAAAGAGTCGCCATTCAGAGTTTGGGAGTACCTTCCGGAATTAAGATAACAAAAATTTTGGGGGGGGTGGGACATACTATAACGTTATTGTAACCCTATAACCTAACCTAACCTAACCTAACCGATAATAATTTTTTTTTGCATTCCTTTATGTATGTATACGTATGCTTAAGTAAACCTACTTAATGTTCAGTTCAAAATTAACATTTTACCTTAATTTAAGTAAGCCTACTCAGACATACGCCGCCTCAACACCGCGCCATCTGTTAACCACTATTTGTACTATATACTTGTGCGATTTTCAGCCAAAAATTTCAAAGTCCCAACAAAAAATTTTTTTTTTTGTTTTTTTGCATTTCTTTACGTATCGCACCGGGAGCACCAATTCATTGACTCGGGCCAATTTTCCACCTCTGATACTTTCAAAGTTATTGGCAAAAAACCCTACTAACATTAACAGGGGGAAAAAATTAAAAAAAAAAAAAAATTATCTAAATTCTATTTCAAAAATGAACAAATACGGGTCCGAGGGTTTTTTTCAAAAACGCCCCCCCTTTTGACAATCTCGACTCAAAATTCAAGCCTACCCTAAAAATTCACTATTTTCCATTTTTCTCAAAAACCAAAAGAGTCGCCATTCAGAGTTTGGGAGTACCTTCCGGAATTAAGATAACAAAAATTTTGGGGGGGGTGGGACATACTATAACGTTATTGTAACCCTATAACCTAACCCGACAGCTCCTAGGCTAACCTCCGCGGCTTCTAAGCTAACCCAACAGCTCCTAGACTAAGCACCGCGGCTTCTAGGCTAACCCCACGGCTCCTTTATGTATGTATACGTATGCTTAAGTAAACCTACTTAATGTTCAGTTCAAAATTAACATTTTACCTTAATTTAAGTAAGCCTACTCAGACATACGCCGCCTCAACACCGCGCCATCTGTTAACCACTATTTGTACTATATACTTGTGCGATTTTCAGCCAAAAATTTCAAAGTCCCAACAAAAAATTTTTTTTTTTGTTTTTTTGCATTTCTTTACGTATCGCACCGGGAGCACCAATTCATTGACTCGGGCCAATTTTCCACCTCTGATACTTTCAAAGTTATTGGCAAAAAACCCTACTAACATTAACAGGGGGAAAAAATTAAAAAAAAAAAAAAATTATCTAAATTCTATTTCAAAAATGAACAAATACGGGTCCGAGGGTTTTTTTCAAAAACGCCCCCCCTTTTGACAATCTCGACTCAAAATTCAAGCCTACCCTAAAAATTCACTATTTTCCATTTTTCTCAAAAACCAAAAGAGTCGCCATTCAGAGTTTGGGAGTACCTTCCGGAATTAAGATAACAAAAATTTTGGGGGGGGTGGGACATACTATAACGTTATTGTAACCCTATAACCTAACCTAACCTAACCTAACCTAACCTAACCTAACCTAACCTAACCTAACCTAACCTAACCTAACCTAACCTAACCTAACCTAACCTAACCTAACCTAACCTAACCTAACCTAACCTAACCTAACCTAACCTAACCTAACCTAACCTAACCTAACCTAACCTAACCTAACCTAACCTAACCTAACCTAACCTAACCTAACCTGACCGTCGCGGCTTATCGGCTAACCCAACAGCTCCTACGCTAACCTCCTCGGCTTCTCGGCTAACCCGACAGCTCCTACGCTAACCGCCGCGGCTTATCGGCTAACCCAACAGCTCCTACGCTAACCTCCTCGGCTTCTCGGCTAACCCGACAGCTCCTACGCTAACCGCCGCGGCTTATCGGCTAACCCAACAGCTCCTACGCTAACCTCCTCGGCTTCTCGGCTAACCCGACAGCTCCTACGCTAACCGCCGCGGCTTATCGGCTAACCCAACAGCTCCTACGCTAACCGCCTCGGCTTCTCGGCTAACCCGACAGCTCCTACGCTAACCGCCGCCGCTTCTAGACTAACCCGACAGCTCCTAGGCTAACCGCCGCGACTTCTAAGCTAACCAGACAGCTCCTAAGCTAACCGCCGCGGCTTCTAGGGTAACCCCGCAGCTCCTACGCTAACTCCCGCGGCTTCTAGACTAACCCGACGGCTTCTAGGCTAACCCCCCCAGCTCCTGCGCTAACCCCCATTAATCCTGCACTACCCCCTATGGCTTCTACGCTAACATGACGCTGATCCTACGCTAACACCCCTCTGATCCAATACTTACAACGCAGATCCTACGCTAACAACACTCATGATACTCCCTCTCCAGGCCTGTCTATCCTACCTGTACTCCTGCTCCCTGTTTCTACCTCACCTGCCTGTTCTCGCATTCCCTGTTACATTAAGTTAGGTTAGCTCGAAATTTAACAAAGATGTCCAACTTTGACAAGTTGTAACGTCGCCATTTGTAAATATTTTTTCACTAAACTTTTTTTAAAAGAGTAAGCAATGCCTAAGAAAGCAATTTGCCAAATTTGGTTAAATTATTTACAAAAATGGCGTCGATAACCAATTATTTACGATGACATTAGAAAATATTTGAAATTTGACATGGTCAAACTTTAACAGCTCGTATCTCCGCCATTTGTAAATATTTTTTCACCAAACTTTCTTTAAAAGACTGCTTAAGCAATGCCTAAATAAGCAAAATGCCAAGTTTCGTCAAAATATTTACAAAAATGGCGTCGATACCAATTTATCTATGATGACATTACAAAATGCTAGAAATTTAAGAAATATTATGTAAAACAAGCTGCTGAATCCGAATCTAAAGTTATGGGCTTTCAAACGCAACTTTTTTTTGAAATGGCATAAAATCAGTTTTTTTTCCAAGAGGCTAGTTTTTTTGTTGCCACGGCCACAAATAACTTTTGCCATTAATGCAAACTGGTACGATTATGTAAAGCAAGCTGCTGAATCCGAATCTGGCACTTAAACATTTGCAACATTTCTACTTTTAAAGTTATGGGCTTTCAAACGCAACTTTTTTTTGAAATTGCAAAAAATCAGTTTTTTTTCCAAGAGGCTAGTTTTTTTATTGCCACGGCCACAAATAACTTTTGCCATTAATGCAAACTGGTATGATTATGTAAAACAAGCTGCTGAATCCGAATCTGGCACTTAAACATTTGCAACATTTCTAACTTTAAAGTTATGGGCTTTCGAAAGCAACTTTTTTTTGAAATTGCAAAAAATCAGTTTTTTTTTCCAAGAGGCTAGTTTTTTTATTGCCACGGCCACAAATAACTTTTGCCATTAATGCAAACTGGTATGATTATGTAAAACAAGCTGCTGAATCCGAATCTGGCACTTAAACATTTGCAACACTTCTACTTTTAAAGTTATGGACTTTCAAACGCAACTTTTTTTTGAAATTGCAAAAAATCAGTTTTTTTTTCCAAGAGGCTAGTTTTTTTATTGCCACGGCCACAAATAACTTTTGCCATTAATGCAAACTGGTATGATTATGTAAAACAAGCTGCTGAATCTAAATCTGGCACTTAAGCATTTGTAACACTTCTACTTTTAAAGTTATGGACTTTCAAACGCAACTTTTTTTTGAAATTGCAAAAAATCAGTTTTTTTTCCAAGAGGCTAGTTTTTTTATTGCCATGGCCACAAATAACTTTTGCCATTAATGCAAACTGGTATGATTATGTAAAACAAGCTGCTAAATCCGAATCTGGCACTTAAGCATTTGTAACACTTCTACTTTTAAAGTTATGGACTTTCAAACGCAACTTTTTTTTGAAATTGCAAAAAATCAGTTTTTTTTCCAAGAGGCTAGTTTTTTTATTTCCACGGCCACAAATAACTTTTGCCATTAATGCAAACTAGTATGATTATGTAAAACAAGCTGCTGAATCCGAATCTGGCACTTAAACATTTGCAACACTTCTACTTTTAAAGTTATGGGCTTTCAAACGCAACTTTTTTTTGAAATTGCAAAAAATCAGTTTTTTTTTCCAAGAGGCTAGTTTTTTTATTGCCACGGCCACAAATAACTTTTGCCATTAATGCAAACTATTATGATTATGTAAAACAAGCTGCTGAATCCGAATCTGGTACTTAAACATTTGCAACACTTCTACTTTTATTGTTATGGGCTTTCAAACGCAACTTTTTTTTGAAATTGCAAAAAATCAGTTTTTTTTTCCAAGAGGCTAGTTTTTTTATTGCCACGGCCACAAATAACATTTGCCATTGATGCAAACTGGTGTGATTATGTAAAACAAGCTGCTGAATCCGAATCTGGCACTTAAACATTTGCAACACTTCTACTTTTAAAGTTATGGGCTTTCAAACGCAACTTTTTTTTGAAATTGCAAAAAATCAATGTTTTTTCCAAAAGGCTAGTTTTTTTATTGCCACGGCCACAAATAACTTTTGCCATTAATGCAAACTGATATGATTATGTAAAACAAGCCGCTGAATCCGAATCTGGCACTTAAACATTTGCAACACTTCTACTTTTAAAGTTATGGGCTTTCAAACGCAACTTTTTTTTGAAATTGCAAAAAATCAGTTTTTTTTTCCAAGAGGCTAGTTTTTTTATTGCCACGGCCACAAATAACTTTTGCCATTGATGCAAACTGGTATGATTATGTAAAACAAGCTGCTGAATCCGAATCTGGCACTTAAACATTTGCAACACTTCTACTTTTAAAGTTATGGGCTTTCAAACGCAACTTTTTTTTGAAATTGCAAAAAATCAGTTTTTTTTTCCAAGAGGCTAGTTTTTTTATTGCCACGGCCACAAATAACATTTGCCATTGATGCAAACTGGTGTGATTATGTGAAACAAGCTGCTGAATCCGAATCTGGTACTTAAACATTTGCAACACTTCTACTTTTAAAGTTATGGGCTTTCAAACGCAACTTTTTTTTGAAATTGCAAAAAATCAATGTTTTTTCCAAAAGGCTAGTTTTTTTATTGCCACGGCCACAAATAACTTTTGCCATTAATGCAAACTGATATGATTATGTAAAACAAGCCGCTGAATCCGAATCTGGCACTTAAACATTTGCAACACTTCTACTTTTAAAGTTATGGGCTTTCAAACGCAACTTTTTTTTGAAATTGCAAAAAATCAGTTTTTTTTTCCAAGAGGCTAGTTTTTTTATTGCCACGGCCACAAATAACTTTTGCCATTAATGCAGACTGGTATGATTATGTAAAACAAGCTGCTGAATCCGAATCTGGCACTTAAACATTTGCAACACTTTTACTTTTAAAGTTATGGACTTTCAAACACAATTTTTTTTTGAAATTGCAAAAAATCAGTTTTTTTTCCAAGAGGCTAGTTTTTTTATTGCCATGGCCACAAATAACTTTTGCCATTAATGCAAACTGGTATGATTATGTAAAACAAGCTGCTGAATCCGAATCTGGCACTTAAACATTTGCAACACTTCTACTTTTAAAGTTATGGGCTTTCAAACGCAACTTTTTTTTGAAATTGCAAAAAATCAGTTTTTTTTTCCAAGAGGCTAGTTTTTTTATTGCCACGGCCACAAATAACATTTGCCATTGATGCAAACTGGTGTGATTATGTGAAACAAGCTGCTGAATCCGAATCTGGTACTTAAACATTTGCAACACTTCTACTTTTAAAGTTATGGGCTTTCAAACGCAACTTTTTTTTGAAATTGCAAAAAATCAATGTTTTTTCCAAAAGGCTAGTTTTTTTATTGCCACGGCCACAAATAACTTTTGCCATTAATGCAAACTGATATGATTATGTAAAACAAGCCGCTGAATCCGAATCTGGCACTTAAACATTTGCAACACTTCTACTTTTAAAGTTATGGGCTTTCAAACGCAACTTTTTTTTGAAATTGCAAAAAATCAGTTTTTTTTTCCAAGAGGCTAGTTTTTTTATTGCCACGGCCACAAATAACTTTTGCCATTAATGCAGACTAGTATGATTATGTAAAACAAGCTGCTGAATCCGAATCTGGCACTTAAACATTTGCAACACTTTTACTTTTAAAGTTATGGACTTTCAAACACAATTTTTTTTTGAAATTGCAAAAAATCAGTTTTTTTTCCAAGAGGCTAGTTTTTTTATTGCCATGGCCACAAATAACTTTTGCCATTAATGCAAACTGGTATGATTATGTAAAACAAGCTGCTGAATCCGAATCTGGCACTTAAACATTTGCAACACTTCTACTTTTAAAGTTATAAGCTTTTAAACGCAACTTTTTTTTGAAATTGCAAAAAATCAATTTTTTTTCCAAGAGACTAGTTTTTTTATTGCCACGGCCACTAATAACTTTTACCATTAATGCAAACTGGTATGATTATGTAAAACAAGCTGCTGAATCCGAATCTGGCACTTAAACATTTGCAACACTTCTACTTTTAAAGTTATGGGCTTTCAAACGCAACTTTTTTTTGAAATTGCAAAAAATCAGTTTTTTTTCCAAGAGGCTAGTTTTTTTATTGCCACGGCCACAAATAACTTTTGCCATTAATGCAAACTGGTATGATTATGTAAAACAAGCTGCTTAATCCGAATCTGGTACTTAAACATTTGCAACACTTCTACTTTTAAAGTTATGGGCTTTCAAACGCAACTTTTTTTTGAAATTGCAAAAAATCAGTTTTTTTTCCAAGAGGCTAGTTTTTTTATTGCCACGGCCACAAATAACTTTTGCCATTAATGCAAACTGATATGATTATGTAAAACAAGCTGCTAAATCCGAATCTGGTACTTAAACATTTGCAACACTTCTACTTTTAAAGTTATGGGCTTTCAAACGCAACTTTTTTTTGAAATTGCAAAAAATCAGTTTTTTTTTCCAAGAGGCTAGTTTTTTTATTGCCACGGCCACAAATAACTTTTGCCATTAATGCAAACTGGTATGATTATGTAAAACAAGCTGCTGAATCCGAATCTGGTACTTAAACATTTGCAACACTTCTACTTTTAAAGTTATGGGCTTTCAAACGCAACTTTTTTTTGAAATTGCAAAAAATCAGTTTTTTTTTCCAAGAGGCTAGTTTTTTTATTGCCACGGCCACAAATAACTTTTGCCATTAATGCAAACTATTATGATTATGTAAAACAAGCTGCTGAATCCGAATCTGGTACTTAAACATTTGCAACAATTCTACTTTTAAAGTTATGGGCTTTCAAACGCAACTTTTTTTTGAAATTGCAAAAAATCAGTTTTTTTTTCCAAGAGGCTAGTTTTTTTATTGCCACGGCCACAAATAACTTTTGCCATTAATGCAAACTGGTATGATTATGTAAAACAAGCTGCTGAATCCGAATCTGGCACTTAAACATTTGCAACACTTCTACTTTTAAAGTTATGGACTTTCAAACGCAACTTTTTTTTGAAATTGCAAAAAATCAGTTTTTTTTTCCAAGAGACTAGTTTTTTTATTGCCACGGCCACAAATAACTTTTGCCAATAATGCAAACTGGTATGATTATGTAAAACAAGCTGCTGAATCCAAATCTGGCACTTAAACATTTGCAACATTTCTAACTTTAATGTTATGGGCTTTCAAACGCAACTTTTTTTTGAAATTGCAAAAAATCAATTTTTTTTCCAAGAGGCTAGTTTTTTTATTGCCACGGCCACTAATAACTTTTACCATTAATGCAAACTGGTATGATTATGTAAAACAAGCTGCTGAATCCGAATCTGGCACTTAAACATTTGCAACACTTCTACTTTTAAAGTTATGGGCTTTCAAACGCAACTTTTTTTTGAAATTGCAAAAAATCAGTTTTTTTTTCCAAGAGGCTAGTTTTTTTATTGCCACGGCCACAAATAACTTTTGCCATTAATGCAAACTGGTATGATTATGTAAAACAAGCTGCTGAATCCGAATCTGGCACTTAAACATTTGCAACACTTCTACTTTTAAAGTTATGGACTTTCAAACGCAACTTTTTTTTGAAATTGCAAAAAATCAGTTTTTTTTTCCAAGAGACTAGTTTTTTTATTGCCACGGCCACAAATAGCTTTTGCCAATAATGCAAACTGGTATGATTATGTAAAACAAGCTGCTGAATCCAAATCTGGCACTTAAACATTTGCAACATTTCTAACTTTAATGTTATGGGCTTTCAAACGCAACTTTTTTTTGAAATTGCAAAAAATCAGTTTTTTTTTCCAAGAGGCTAGTTTTTTTATTGCCACGGCCACAAATAACTTTTGCCATTAATGCAAACTGGTATGATTATGTAAAACAAGCTGCTGAATCCGAATCTGGCACTTAAGCATTTGTAACACTTCTACTTTTAAGGTTATGAACTTTCAAACGCAACTTTTTTTTGAAATTGCAAAAAATCAGTTTTTTTTCCAAGAGGCTAGTTTTTTTATTGCCACGGCCACAAATAACTTTTGCCATTGATGCAAACTGGTATGATTATGTGAAACAAGCTGCTGAATCCGAATCTGGCACTTAAACATTTGCAACACTTCTACTTTTAAAGTTATGGACTTTCAAACGCAACTTTTTTTTGAAATTGCAAAAAATCAGTTTTTTTTTCCAAGAGGCTAGTTTTTTTATTGCCACGGCCACAAATAACTTTTGCCATTAATGCAAACTATTATGATTATGTAAAACAAGCTGCTGAATCCGAATCTGGTACTTAAACATTTGCAACACTTCTACTTTTAAAGTTATGGACTTTCAAACACAATTTTTTTTTGAAATTGCAAAAAATCAGTTTTTTTTTCCAAGAGGCTAGTTTTTTTATTGCCACGGCCACAAATAACTTTTGCCATTAATGCAAACTGGTATGATTATGTAAAACAAGCTGCTGAATCCGAATCTGGCACTTAAACATTTGCAACACTTCTACTTTTAAAGTTATAAGCTTTTAAACGCAACTTTTTTTTGAAATTGCAAAAAATCAATTTTTTTTCCAAGAGGCTAGTTTTTTTATTGCCACGGCCACTAATAACTTTTACCATTAATGCAAACTGGTATGATTATGTAAAACAAGCTGCTGAATCCGAATCTGGCACTTAAACATTTGCAACACTTCTACTTTTAAAGTTATGGGCTTTCAAACGCAACTTTTTTTTGAAATTGCAAAAAATCAGTTTTTTTTTCCAAGAGGCTAGTTTTTTTATTGCCACGGCCACAAATAACTTTTGCCATTAATGCAAACTGGTATGATTATGTAAAACAAGCTGCTGAATCCGAATCTGGCACTTAAACATTTGCAACACTTCTACTTTTAAAGTTATGGACTTTCAAACGCAACTTTTTTTTGAAATTGCAAAAAATCAGTTTTTTTTTCCAAGAGACTAGTTTTTTTATTGCCACGGCCACAAATAGCTTTTGCCAATAATGCAAACTGGTATGATTATGTAAAACAAGCTGCTGAATCCAAATCTGGCACTTAAACATTTGCAACATTTCTAACTTTAATGTTATGGGCTTTCAAACGCAACTTTTTTTTGAAATTGCAAAAAATCAGTTTTTTTTTCCAAGAGGCTAGTTTTTTTATTGCCACGGCCACAAATAACTTTTGCCATTAATGCAAACTGGTATGATTATGTAAAACAAGCTGCTTAATCCGAATCTGGCACTTAAACATTTGCAACACTTCTACTTTTTAAGTTATGGGCTTTCAAACGCAACTTTTTTTTGAAATTGCAAAAAATCAGTTTTTTTTCCAAGAGGCTAGTTTTTTTATTGCCACGGCCACAAATAACTTTTGCCATTAATGCAAACTGATATGATTATGTAAAACAAGCTGCTAAATCCGAATCTGGTACTTAAACATTTGCAACACTTCTACTTTTAAAGTTATGGGCTTTCAAACGCAACTTTTTTTTGAAATTGCAAAAAATCAGTTTTTTTTTCCAAGAGGCTAGTTTTTTTATTGCCACGGCCACAAATAACTTTTGCCATTAATGCAAACTGGTATGATTATGTAAAACAAGCTGCTGAATCCGAATCTGGTACTTAAACATTTGCAACACTTCTACTTTTAAAGTTATGGGCTTTCAAACGCAACTTTTTTTTGAAATTGCAAAAAATCAGTTTTTTTTTCCAAGAGGCTAGTTTTTTTATTGCCACGGCCACAAATAACTTTTGCCATTAATGCAAACTGGTATGATTATGTAAAACAAGCTGCTGAATCCGAATCTGGCACTTAAGCATTTGTAACACTTCTACTTTTAAGGTTATGAACTTTCAAACGCAACTTTTTTTTGAAATTGCAAAAAATCAGTTTTTTTTCCAAGAGGCTAGTTTTTTTATTGCCACGGCCACAAATAACTTTTGCCATTGATGCAAACTGGTATGATTATGTGAAACAAGCTGCTGAATCCGAATCTGGCACTTAAACATTTGCAACACTTCTACTTTTAAAGTTATGGACTTTCAAACGCAACTTTTTTTTGAAATTGCAAAAAATCAGTTTTTTTTTCCAAGAGGCTAGTTTTTTTATTGCCACGGCCACAAATAACTTTTGCCATTAATGCAAACTATTATGATTATGTAAAACAAGCTGCTGAATCCGAATCTGGTACTTAAACATTTGCAACACTTCTACTTTTAAAGTTATGGGCTTTCAAACGCAACTTTTTTTTGAAATTGCAAAAAATCAGTTTTTTTTTCCAAGAGGCTAGTTTTTTTATTGCCACGGCCACAAATAACTTTTGCCATTAATGCAAACTATTATGATTATGTAAAACAAGCTGCTGAATCCGAATCTGGTACTTAAACATTTGCAACAATTTTACTTTTAAAGTTATGGGCTTTCAAACGCAACTTTTTTTTGAAATTGCAAAAAATCAGTTTTTTTTTCCAAGAGGCTAGTTTTTTTATTGCCACGGCCACAAATAACTTTTGCCATTAATGCAAACTGGTATGATTATGTAAAACAAGCTGCTGAATCCGAATCTGGCACTTAAACATTTGCAACACTTCTACTTTTAAAGTTATGGACTTTCAAACGCAACTTTTTTTTGAAATTGCAAAAAATCAGTTTTTTTTTCCAAGAGACTAGTTTTTTTATTGCCACGGCCACAAATAACTTTTGCCAATAATGCAAACTGGTATGATTATGTAAAACAAGCTGCTGAATCCAAATCTGGCACTTAAACATTTGCAACATTTCTAACTTTAATGTTATGGGCTTTCAAACGCAACTTTTTTTTGAAATTGCAAAAAATCAGTTTTTTTTTCCAAGAGGCTAGTTTTTTTATTGCCACGGCCACAAATAACTTTTGCCATTAATGCAAACTGGTATGATTATGTAAAACAAGCTGCTAAATCTGAATCTGGTACTTAAACATTTGCAACACTTCTACTTTTAAAGTTATGGGCTTTCAAACGCAACTTTTTTTTGAAATTGCAAAAAATCAGTTTTTTTTTCCAAGAGGCTAGTTTTTTTATTGCCATGGCCACAAATAACTTTTGCCATTAATGCAAACTATTATGATTATGTAAAACAAGCTGCTGAATCCGAATCTGGCACTTAAGCATTTGTAACACTTCTACTTTTAAAGTTATGAACTTTCAAACGCAACTTTTTTTTGAAATTGCAAAAAATCAATTTTTTTTCCAAGAGGCTAGTTTTTTTATTGCCACGGCCACTAATAACTTTTACCATTAATGCAAACTGGTATGATTATGTAAAACAAGCTGCTAAATCCGAATCTGGCACTTAAACATTTGCAACACTTCTACTTTTAAAGTTATGGGCTTTCAAACGCAACTTTTTTTTGAAATTGCAAAAAATCAGTTTTTTTTTCCAAGAGGCTAGTTTTTTTATTGCCACGGCCACAAATAACTTTTGCCATTAATGCAAACTGGTATGATTATGTAAAACAAGCTACTAAATCCGAATCTGGTACTTAAACATTTGCAACACTTCTACTTTTAAAGTTATGGGCTTTCAAACGCAACTTTTTTTTGAAATTGCAAAAAATCAGTTTTTTTTTCCAAGAGGCTAGTTTTTTTATTGCCACGGCCACAAATAACTTTTGCCATTAATGCAAACTGGTATGATTATGTAAAACAAGCTGCTTAATCCGAATCTGGCACTTAAACATTTGCAACACTTCTACTTTTTAAGTTATGGGCTTTCAAACGCAACTTTTTTTTGAAATTGCAAAAAATCAGTTTTTTTTCCAAGAGGCTAGTTTTTTTATTGCCACGGCCACAAATAACTTTTGCCATTAATGCAAACTGATATGATTATGTAAAACAAGCTGCTAAATCCGAATCTGGTACTTAAACATTTGCAACACTTCTACTTTTAAAGTTATGGGCTTTCAAACGCAACTTTTTTTTGAAATTGCAAAAAATCAGTTTTTTTTTCCAAGAGGCTAGTTTTTTTATTGCCACGGCCACAAATAATATTTGCCATTATTGCAAACTGGTATGATTATGTAAAACAAGCTGCTAAATCCGAATCTGGCACTTAAACATTTGCAACACTTCTACTTTTAATGTTATGGACTTTCAAACGCAACTTTTTTTTGAAATTGCAAAAAATCAGTTTTTTTTTCCAAGAGGCTAGTTTTTTTATTGCCATGGCCACAAATAACTTTTGCCATTAATGCAAACTATTATGATTATGTAAAACAAGCTGCTGAATCCGAATCTGGTACTTAAACATTTGCAACACTTCTACTTTTAAAGTTATGGACTTTTAAACGCAACTTTTTTTTGAAATTGCAAAAAATCAGTTTTTTTTTCCAAGAGGCTAGTATTTTTATTGCCACGGCCACAAATAACTTTTGCTATTAACGCAAACTGGTATGATTATGTAAAACAAGCCGCTGAATCCGAATCTGGCACTTAAACATTTGCAACACTTCTACTTTTAAAGTTATGAGCTTTCAAACGCAACTTTTTTTTGAAATTGCAAAAAATCAGTTTTTTTTTCCAAGAGGCTAGTTTTTTTATTGCCACGGCCACAAATAACTTTTGCCATTAATGCAAACTGGTATGATTATGTAAAACAAGCTGCTGAATCCGAATCTGGCACTTAAACATTTGCAACACTTCTACTTTTAAAGTTATGGACTTTCAAACACAATTTTTCTTTGAAATTGCAAAAAATCAGTTTTTTTTCCAAGAGGCTAGTTTTTTTATTGCCACGGCCACAAATAACTTTTGCCATTAATGCAAACTGGTATGATTATGTAAAACAAGCTGCTGAATCCGAATCTGGTACTTAAACATTTGCAACACTTCTACTTTTAAAGTTATGGGCTTTCAAACGCAACTTTTTTTTGAAATTGCAAAAAATCAGTTTTTTTTTCCAAGAGGCTAGTTTTTTTATTGCCACGGCCACAAATAACTTTTGCCATTAATGCAAACTGGTATGATTATGTAAAACAAGCTACTAAATCCGAATCTGGTACTTAAACATTTGCAACACTTCTACTTTTAAAGTTATGGGCTTTCAAACGCAACTTTTTTTTGAAATTGCAAAAAATCAGTTTTTTTTTCCAAGAGGCTAGTTTTTTTATTGCCACGGCCACAAATAACTTTTGCCATTAATGCAAACTGGTATGATTATGTAAAACAAGCTGCTTAATCCGAATCTGGCACTTAAACATTTGCAACACTTCTACTTTTAAAGTTATGGACTTTCAAACGCAACTTTTTTTTGAAATTGCAAAAAATCAGTTTTTTTTTCCTAGAGGCTAGTTTTTTTATTGCCACGGCCACAAATAACTTTTGCCGTTAACGCAAACTGGTAAGATTATGTAAAACAAGTTGCTAAATCCGAATCTGGCACTTAAACATTTGCAACACTTCTACTTTCAAAGTTATGGGCTTTCAAACGCAACTTTTTTTTGAAATTGCAAAAAATCAATGTTTTTTCCAAAAGGCTAGTTTTTTTATTGCCACGGCCACAAATAACTTTTGCCATTAATGCAAACTGATATGATTATGTAAAACAAGCCGCTGAATCCGAATCTGGCACTTAAACATTTGCAACACTTCTACTTTTAAAGTTATGGGCTTTCAAACGCAACTTTTTTTTGAAATTGCAAAAAATCAGTTTTTTTTTCCAAGAGGCTAGTTTTTTTATTGCCACGGCCACAAATAACTTTTGCCATTAATGCAGACTGGTATGATTATGTAAAACAAGCTGCTGAATCCGAATCTGGCACTTAAACATTTGCAACACTTCTACTTTTAAAGTTATGGACTTTCAAACACAATTTTTTTTTGAAATTGCAAAAAATCAGTTTTTTTTTCCAAGAGGCTAGTTTTTTTATTGCCACGGCCACAAATAACTTTTGCCATTAATGCAAACTGGTATGATTATGTAAAACAAGCTGCTGAATCCGAATCTGGCACTTAAACATTTGCAACACTTCTACTTTTAAAGTTATAAGCTTTTAAACGCAACTTTTTTTTGAAATTGCAAAAAATCAATTTTTTTTCCAAGAGGCTAGTTTTTTTATTGCCACGGCCACTAATAACTTTTACCATTAATGCAAACTGGTATGATTATGTAAAACAAGCTGCTGAATCCGAATCTGGCACTTAAACATTTGCAACACTTCTACTTTTAAAGTTATGGGCTTTCAAACGCAACTTTTTTTTGAAATTGCAAAAAATCAGTTTTTTTTTCCAAGAGGCTAGTTTTTTTATTGCCACGGCCACAAATAACTTTTGCCATTAATGCAAACTGGTATGATTATGTAAAACAAGCTGCTGAATCCGAATCTGGCACTTAAACATTTGCAACACTTCTACTTTTAAAGTTATGGACTTTCAAACGCAACTTTTTTTTGAAATTGCAAAAAATCAGTTTTTTTTTCCAAGAGACTAGTTTTTTTATTGCCACGGCCACAAATAGCTTTTGCCAATAATGCAAACTGGTATGATTATGTAAAACAAGCTGCTGAATCCAAATCTGGCACTTAAACATTTGCAACATTTCTAACTTTAATGTTATGGGCTTTCAAACGCAACTTTTTTTTGAAATTGCAAAAAATCAGTTTTTTTTTCCAAGAGGCTAGTTTTTTTATTGCCACGGCCACAAATAACTTTTGCCATTAATGCAAACTGGTATGATTATGTAAAACAAGCTGCTGAATCCGAATCTGGTACTTAAACATTTGCAACACTTCTACTTTTTAAGTTATGGGCTTTCAAACGCAACTTTTTTTTGAAATTGCAAAAAATCAGTTTTTTTTCCAAGAGGCTAGTTTTTTTATTGCCACGGCCACAAATAACTTTTGCCATTAATGCAAACTGATATGATTATGTAAAACAAGCTGCTAAATCCGAATCTGGTACTTAAACATTTGCAACACTTCTACTTTTAAAGTTATGGGCTTTCAAACGCAACTTTTTTTTGAAATTGCAAAAAATCAGTTTTTTTTTCCAAGAGGCTAGTTTTTTTATTGCCACGGCCACAAATAACTTTTGCCATTAATGCAAACTGGTATGATTATGTAAAACAAGCTGCTGAATCCGAATCTGGCACTTAAGCATTTGTAACACTTCTACTTTTAAGGTTATGAACTTTCAAACGCAACTTTTTTTTGAAATTGCAAAAAATCAGTTTTTTTTCCAAGAGGCTAGTTTTTTTATTGCCACGGCCACAAATAACTTTTGCCATTAATGCAAACTATTATGATTATGTAAAACAAGCTGCTGAATCCGAATCTGGTACTTAAACATTTGCAACACTTCTACTTTTAAAGTTATGGGCTTTCAAACGCAACTTTTTTTTGAAATTGCAAAAAATCAGTTTTTTTTTCCAAGAGGCTAGTTTTTTTATTGCCACGGCCACAAATAACTTTTGCCATTAATGCAAACTATTATGATTATGTAAAACAAGCTGCTGAATCCGAATCTGGTACTTAAACATTTGCAACAATTCTACTTTTAAAGTTATGGGCTTTCAAACGCAACTTTTTTTTGAAATTGCAAAAAATCAGTTTTTTTTTCCAAGAGGCTAGTTTTTTTATTGCCACGGCCACAAATAACTTTTGCCATTAATTCAAACTGGTATGATTATGTAAAACAAGCTGCTGAATCCGAATCTGGCACTTAAACATTTGCAACACTTCTACTTTTAAAGTTATGGACTTTCAAACGCAACTTTTTTTTGAAATTGCAAAAAATCAGTTTTTTTTTCCAAGAGACTAGTTTTTTTATTGCCACGGCCACAAATAACTTTTGCCAATAATGCAAACTGGTATGATTATGTAAAACAAGCTGCTGAATCCAAATCTGGCACTTAAACATTTGCAACATTTCTAACTTTAATGTTATGGGCTTTCAAACGCAACTTTTTTTTGAAATTGCAAAAAATCAATTTTTTTTCCAAGAGGCTAGTTTTTTTATTGCCACGGCCACTAATAACTTTTACCATTGATGCAAACTGGTATGATTATGTAAAACAAGCTGCTGAATCCGAATCTGGCACTTAAACATTTGCAACACTTCTACTTTTAAAGTTATGGGCTTTCAAACGCAACTTTTTTTTGAAATTGCAAAAAATCAGTTTTTTTTTCCAAGAGGCTAGTTTTTTTATTGCCACGGCCACAAATAACTTTTGCCATTAATGCAAACTGGTATGATTATGTAAAACAAGCTGCTGAATCCGAATCTGGCACTTAAACATTTGCAACACTTCTACTTTTAAAGTTATGGACTTTCAAACGCAACTTTTTTTTGAAATTGCAAAAAATCAGTTTTTTTTTCCAAGAGACTAGTTTTTTTATTGCCACGGCCACAAATAGCTTTTGCCAATAATGCAAACTGGTATGATTATGTAAAACAAGCTGCTGAATCCAAATCTGGCACTTAAACATTTGCAACATTTCTAACTTTAATGTTATGGGCTTTCAAACGCAACTTTTTTGTGAAATTGCAAAAAATCAGTTTTTTTTTCCAAGAGGCTAGTTTTTTTATTGCCACGGCCACAAATAACTTTTGCCATTAATGCAAACTGGTATGATTATGTAAAACAAGCTGCTTAATCCGAATCTGGTACTTAAACATTTGCAACACTTCTACTTTTTAAGTTATGGGCTTTCAAACGCAACTTTTTTTTGAAATTGCAAAAAATCAGTTTTTTTTCCAAGAGGCTAGTTTTTTTATTGCCACGGCCACAAATAACTTTTGCCATTAATGCAAACTGATATGATTATGTAAAACAAGCTGCTAAATCCGAATCTGGTACTTAAACATTTGCAACACTTCTACTTTTAAAGTTATGGGCTTTCAAACGCAACTTTTTTTTGAAATTGCAAAAAATCAGTTTTTTTTTCCAAGAGGCTAGTTTTTTTATTGCCACGGCCACAAATAACTTTTGCCATTAATGCAAACTGGTATGATTATGTAAAACAAGCTGCTGAATCCGAATCTGGTACTTAAACATTTGCAACACTTCTACTTTTAAAGTTATGGGCTTTCAAAGGCAACTTTTTTTTGAAATTGCAAAAAATCAGTTTTTTTTTCCAAGAGGCTAGTTTTTTTATTGCCACGGCCACAAATAACTTTTGCCATTAATGCAAACTGGTATGATTATGTAAAACAAGCTGCTGAATCCGAATCTGGCACTTAAGCATTTGTAACACTTCTACTTTTAAGGTTATGAACTTTCAAACGCAACTTTTTTTTGAAATTGCAAAAAATCAGTTTTTTTTCCAAGAGGCTAGTTTTTTTATTGCCACGGCCACAAATAACTTTTGCCATTGATGCAAACTGGTATGATTATGTGAAACAAGCTGCTGAATCCGAATCTGGCACTTAAACATTTGCAACACTTCTACTTTTAAAGTTATGGACTTTCAAACGCAACTTTTTTTTGAAATTGCAAAAAATCAGTTTTTTTTTCCAAGAGGCTAGTTTTTTTATTGCCACGGCCACAAATAACTTTTGCCATTAATGCAAACTATTATGATTATGTAAAACAAGCTGCTGAATCCGAATCTGGTACTTAAACATTTGCAACACTTCTACTTTTAAAGTTATGGACTTTCAAACACAATTTTTTTTTGAAATTGCAAAAAATCAGTTTTTTTTTCCAAGAGGCTAGTTTTTTTATTGCCACGGCCACAAATAACTTTTGCCATTAATGCAAACTGGTATGATTATGTAAAACAAGCTGCTGAATCCGAATCTGGCACTTAAACATTTGCAACACTTCTACTTTTAAAGTTATAAGCTTTTAAACGCAACTTTTTTTTGAAATTGCAAAAAATCAATTTTTTTTCCAAGAGGCTAGTTTTTTTATTGCCACGGCCACTAATAACTTTTACCATTAATGCAAACTGGTATGATTATGTAAAACAAGCTGCTGAATCCGAATCTGGCACTTAAACATTTGCAACACTTCTACTTTTAAAGTTATGGGCTTTCAAACGCAACTTTTTTTTGAAATTGCAAAAAATCAGTTTTTTTTTCCAAGAGGCTAGTTTTTTTATTGCCACGGCCACAAATAACTTTTGCCATTAATGCAAACTGGTATGATTATGTAAAACAAGCTGCTGAATCCGAATCTGGCACTTAAACATTTGCAACACTTCTACTTTTAAAGTTATGGACTTTCAAACGCAACTTTTTTTTGAAATTGCAAAAAATCAGTTTTTTTTTCCAAGAGACTAGTTTTTTTATTGCCACGGCCACAAATAGCTTTTGCCAATAATGCAAACTGGTATGATTATGTAAAACAAGCTGCTGAATCCAAATCTGGCACTTAAACATTTGCAACATTTCTAACTTTAATGTTATGGGCTTTCAAACGCAACTTTTTTTTGAAATTGCAAAAAATCAGTTTTTTTTTCCAAGAGGCTAGTTTTTTTATTGCCACGGCCACAAATAACTTTTGCCATTAATGCAAACTGATATGATTATGTAAAACAAGCTGCTGAATCCGAATCTGGCACTTAAACATTTGCAACACTTCTACTTTTAAAGTTATGGACTTTCAAACGCAACTTTTTTTTGAAATTGCAAAAAATCAGTTTTTTTTTCCAAGAGACTAGTTTTTTTATTGCCACGGCCACAAATAACTTTTGCCAATAATGCAAACTGGTATGATTATGTAAAACAAGCTGCTGAATCCAAATCTGGCACTTAAACATTTGCAACATTTCTAACTTTAATGTTATGGGCTTTCAAACGCAACTTTTTTTTGAAATTGCAAAAAATCAATTTTTTTTCCAAGAGGCTAGTTTTTTTATTGCCACGGCCACTAATAACTTTTACCATTAATGCAAACTGGTATGATTATGTAAAACAAGCTGCTGAATCCGAATCTGGCACTTAAACATTTGCAACACTTCTACTTTTAAAGTTATGGGCTTTCAAACGCAACTTTTTTTTGAAATTGCAAAAAATCAGTTTTTTTTTCCAAGAGGCTAGTTTTTTTATTGCCACGGCCACAAATAACTTTTGCCATTAATGCAAACTGGTATGATTATGTAAAACAAGCTGCTGAATCCGAATCTGGCACTTAAACATTTGCAACACTTCTACTTTTAAAGTTATGGACTTTCAAACGCAACTTTTTTTTGAAATTGCAAAAAATCAGTTTTTTTTTCCAAGAGACTAGTTTTTTTATTGCCACGGCCACAAATAGCTTTTGCCAATAATGCAAACTGGTATGATTATGTAAAACAAGCTGCTGAATCCAAATCTGGCACTTAAACATTTGCAACATTTCTAACTTTAATGTTATGGGCTTTCAAACGCAACTTTTTTTTGAAATTGCAAAAAATCAGTTTTTTTTTCCAAGAGGCTAGTTTTTTTATTGCCACGGCCACAAATAACTTTTGCCATTAATGCAAACTGGTATGATTATGTAAAACAAGCTGCTGAATCCGAATCTGGCACTTAAGCATTTGTAACACTTCTACTTTTAAGGTTATGAACTTTCAAACGCAACTTTTTTTTGAAATTGCAAAAAATCAGTTTTTTTTCCAAGAGGCTAGTTTTTTTATTGCCACGGCCACAAATAACTTTTGCCATTGATGCAAACTGGTATGATTATGTGAAACAAGCTGCTGAATCCGAATCTGGCACTTAAACATTTGCAACACTTCTACTTTTAAAGTTATGGACTTTCAAACGCAACTTTTTTTTGAAATTGCAAAAAATCAGTTTTTTTTTCCAAGAGGCTAGTTTTTTTATTGCCACGGCCACAAATAACTTTTGCCATTAATGCAAACTATTATGATTATGTAAAACAAGCTGCTGAATCCGAATCTGGTACTTAAACATTTGCAACACTTCTACTTTTAAAGTTATGGACTTTCAAACACAATTTTTTTTTGAAATTGCAAAAAATCAGTTTTTTTTTCCAAGAGGCTAGTTTTTTTATTGCCACGGCCACAAATAACTTTTGCCATTAATGCAAACTGGTATGATTATGTAAAACAAGCTGCTGAATCCGAATCTGGCACTTAAACATTTGCAACACTTCTACTTTTAAAGTTATAAGCTTTTAAACGCAACTTTTTTTTGAAATTGCAAAAAATCAATTTTTTTTTCCAAGAGGCTAGTTTTTTTATTGCCACGGCCACAAATAACTTTTGCCATTAATGCAAACTGGTATGATTATGTAAAACAAGCTGCTGAATCCGAATCTGGCACTTAAACATTTGCAACACTTCTACTTTTAAAGTTATGGACTTTCAAACGCAACTTTTTTTTGAAATTGCAAAAAATCAGTTTTTTTTTCCAAGAGACTAGTTTTTTTATTGCCACGGCCACAAATAGCTTTTGCCAATAATGCAAACTGGTATGATTATGTAAAACAAGCTGCTGAATCCAAATCTGGCACTTAAACATTTGCAACATTTCTAACTTTAATGTTATGGGCTTTCAAACGCAACTTTTTTTTGAAATTGCAAAAAATCAGTTTTTTTTTCCAAGAGGCTAGTTTTTTTATTGCCACGGCCACAAATAACTTTTGCCATTAATGCAAACTGGTATGATTATGTAAAACAAGCTGCTGAATCCGAATCTGGCACTTAAGCATTTGTAACACTTCTACTTTTAAGGTTATGAACTTTCAAACGCAACTTTTTTTTGAAATTGCAAAAAATCAGTTTTTTTTCCAAGAGGCTAGTTTTTTTATTGCCACGGCCACAAATAACTTTTGCCATTAATGCAAACTATTATGATTATGTAAAACAAGCTGCTGAATCCGAATCTGGTACTTAAACATTTGCAACACTTCTACTTTTAAAGTTATGGGCTTTCAAACGCAACTTTTTTTTGAAATTGCAAAAAATCAGTTTTTTTTTCCAAGAGGCTAGTTTTTTTATTGCCACGGCCACAAATAACTTTTGCCATTAATGCAAACTATTATGATTATGTAAAACAAGCTGCTGAATCCGAATCTGGTACTTAAACATTTGCAACAATTCTACTTTTAAAGTTATGGGCTTTCAAACGCAACTTTTTTTTGAAATTGCAAAAAATCAGTTTTTTTTTCCAAGAGGCTAGTTTTTTTATTGCCACGGCCACAAATAACTTTTGCCATTAATGCAAACTGGTATGATTATGTAAAACAAGCTGCTGAATACGAATCTGGCACTTAAACATTTGCAACACTTCTACTTTTAAAGTTATGGACTTTCAAACGCAACTTTTTTTTGAAATTGCAAAAAATCAGTTTTTTTTTCCAAGAGACTAGTTTTTTTATTGCCACGGCCACAAATAACTTTTGCCAATAATGCAAACTGGTATGATTATGTAAAACAAGCTGCTGAATCCAAATCTGGCACTTAAACATTTGCAACATTTCTAACTTTAATGTTATGGGCTTTCAAACGCAACTTTTTTTTGAAATTGCAAAAAATCAATTTTTTTTCCAAGAGGCTAGTTTTTTTATTGCCACGGCCACTAATAACTTTTACCATTGATGCAAACTGGTATGATTATGTAAAACAAGCTGCTGAATCCGAATCTGGCACTTAAACATTTGCAACACTTCTACTTTTAAAGTTATGGGCTTTCAAACGCAACTTTTTTTTGAAATTGCAAAAAATCAGTTTTTTTTTCCAAGAGGCTAGTTTTTTTATTGCCACGGCCACAAATAACTTTTGCCATTAATGCAAACTGGTATGATTATGTAAAACAAGCTGCTGAATCCGAATCTGGCACTTAAACATTTGCAACACTTCTACTTTTAAAGTTATGGACTTTCAAACGCAACTTTTTTTTGAAATTGCAAAAAATCAGTTTTTTTTTCCAAGAGACTAGTTTTTTTATTGCCACGGCCACAAATAGCTTTTGCCAATAATGCAAACTGGTATGATTATGTAAAACAAGCTGCTGAATCCAAATCTGGCACTTAAACATTTGCAACATTTCTAACTTTAATGTTATGGGCTTTCAAACGCAACTTTTTTGTGAAATTGCAAAAAATCAGTTTTTTTTTCCAAGAGGCTAGTTTTTTTATTGCCACGGCCACAAATAACTTTTGCCATTAATGCAAACTGGTATGATTATGTAAAACAAGCTGCTTAATCCGAATCTGGTACTTAAACATTTGCAACACTTCTACTTTTTAAGTTATGGGCTTTCAAACGCAACTTTTTTTTGAAATTGCAAAAAATCAGTTTTTTTTCCAAGAGGCTAGTTTTTTTATTGCCACGGCCACAAATAACTTTTGCCATTAATGCAAACTGATATGATTATGTAAAACAAGCTGCTAAATCCGAATCTGGTACTTAAACATTTGCAACACTTCTACTTTTAAAGTTATGGGCTTTCAAACGCAACTTTTTTTTGAAATTGCAAAAAATCAGTTTTTTTTTCCAAGAGGCTAGTTTTTTTATTGCCACGGCCACAAATAACTTTTGCCATTAATGCAAACTGGTATGATTATGTAAAACAAGCTGCTGAATCCGAATCTGGTACTTAAACATTTGCAACACTTCTACTTTTAAAGTTATGGGCTTTCAAAGGCAACTTTTTTTTGAAATTGCAAAAAATCAGTTTTTTTTTCCAAGAGGCTAGTTTTTTTATTGCCACGGCCACAAATAACTTTTGCCATTAATGCAAACTGGTATGATTATGTAAAACAAGCTGCTGAATCCGAATCTGGCACTTAAGCATTTGTAACACTTCTACTTTTAAGGTTATGAACTTTCAAACGCAACTTTTTTTTGAAATTGCAAAAAATCAGTTTTTTTTCCAAGAGGCTAGTTTTTTTATTGCCACGGCCACAAATAACTTTTGCCATTGATGCAAACTGGTATGATTATGTGAAACAAGCTGCTGAATCCGAATCTGGCACTTAAACATTTGCAACACTTCTACTTTTAAAGTTATGGACTTTCAAACGCAACTTTTTTTTGAAATTGCAAAAAATCAGTTTTTTTTTCCAAGAGGCTAGTTTTTTTATTGCCACGGCCACAAATAACTTTTGCCATTAATGCAAACTATTATGATTATGTAAAACAAGCTGCTGAATCCGAATCTGGTACTTAAACATTTGCAACACTTCTACTTTTAAAGTTATGGACTTTCAAACACAATTTTTTTTTGAAATTGCAAAAAATCAGTTTTTTTTTCCAAGAGGCTAGTTTTTTTATTGCCACGGCCACAAATAACTTTTGCCATTAATGCAAACTGGTATGATTATGTAAAACAAGCTGCTGAATCCGAATCTGGCACTTAAACATTTGCAACACTTCTACTTTTAAAGTTATAAGCTTTTAAACGCAACTTTTTTTTGAAATTGCAAAAAATCAATTTTTTTTCCAAGAGGCTAGTTTTTTTATTGCCACGGCCACTAATAACTTTTACCATTAATGCAAACTGGTATGATTATGTAAAACAAGCTGCTGAATCCGAATCTGGCACTTAAACATTTGCAACACTTCTACTTTTAAAGTTATGGGCTTTCAAACGCAACTTTTTTTTGAAATTGCAAAAAATCAGTTTTTTTTTCCAAGAGGCTAGTTTTTTTATTGCCACGGCCACAAATAACTTTTGCCATTAATGCAAACTGGTATGATTATGTAAAACAAGCTGCTGAATCCGAATCTGGCACTTAAACATTTGCAACACTTCTACTTTTAAAGTTATGGACTTTCAAACGCAACTTTTTTTTGAAATTGCAAAAAATCAGTTTTTTTTTCCAAGAGACTAGTTTTTTTATTGCCACGGCCACAAATAGCTTTTGCCAATAATGCAAACTGGTATGATTATGTAAAACAAGCTGCTGAATCCAAATCTGGCACTTAAACATTTGCAACATTTCTAACTTTAATGTTATGGGCTTTCAAACGCAACTTTTTTTTGAAATTGCAAAAAATCAGTTTTTTTTTCCAAGAGGCTAGTTTTTTTATTGCCACGGCCACAAATAACTTTTGCCATTAATGCAAACTGGTATGATTATGTAAAACAAGCTGCTGAATCCGAATCTGGTACTTAAACATTTGCAACACTTCTACTTTTTAAGTTATGGGCTTTCAAACGCAACTTTTTTTTGAAATTGCAAAAAATCAGTTTTTTTTCCAAGAGGCTAGTTTTTTTATTGCCACGGCCACAAATAACTTTTGCCATTAATGCAAACTGGTATGATTATGTAAAACAAGCTGCTGAATCCGAATCTGGTACTTAAACATTTGCAACACTTCTACTTTTAAAGTTATGGGCTTTCAAAGGCAACTTTTTTTTGAAATTGCAAAAAATCAGTTTTTTTTTCCAAGAGGCTAGTTTTTTTATTGCCACGGCCACAAATAACTTTTGCCATTAATGCAAACTGGTATGATTATGTAAAACAAGCTGCTGAATCCGAATCTGGCACTTAAGCATTTGTAACACTTCTACTTTTAAGGTTATGAACTTTCAAACGCAACTTTTTTTTGAAATTGCAAAAAATCAGTTTTTTTTCCAAGAGGCTAGTTTTTTTATTGCCACGGCCACAAATAACTTTTGCCATTGATGCAAACTGGTATGATTATGTGAAACAAGCTGCTGAATCCGAATCTGGCACTTAAACATTTGCAACACTTCTACTTTTAAAGTTATGGACTTTCAAACGCAACTTTTTTTTGAAATTGCAAAAAATCAGTTTTTTTTTCCAAGAGGCTAGTTTTTTTATTGCCACGGCCACAAATAACTTTTGCCATTAATGCAAACTATTATGATTATGTAAAACAAGCTGCTGAATCCGAATCTGGTACTTAAACATTTGCAACACTTCTACTTTTAAAGTTATGGACTTTCAAACACAATTTTTTTTTGAAATTGCAAAAAATCAGTTTTTTTTTCCAAGAGGCTAGTTTTTTTATTGCCACGGCCACAAATAACTTTTGCCATTAATGCAAACTGGTATGATTATGTAAAACAAGCTGCTGAATCCGAATCTGGCACTTAAACATTTGCAACACTTCTACTTTTAAAGTTATAAGCTTTTAAACGCAACTTTTTTTTGAAATTGCAAAAAATCAATTTTTTTTCCAAGAGGCTAGTTTTTTTATTGCCACGGCCACTAATAACTTTTACCATTAATGCAAACTGGTATGATTATGTAAAACAAGCTGCTGAATCCGAATCTGGCACTTAAACATTTGCAACACTTCTACTTTTAAAGTTATGGGCTTTCAAACGCAACTTTTTTTTGAAATTGCAAAAAATCAGTTTTTTTTTCCAAGAGGCTAGTTTTTTTATTGCCACGGCCACAAATAACTTTTGCCATTAATGCAAACTGGTATGATTATGTAAAACAAGCTGCTGAATCCGAATCTGGCACTTAAACATTTGCAACACTTCTACTTTTAAAGTTATGGACTTTCAAACGCAACTTTTTTTTGAAATTGCAAAAAATCAGTTTTTTTTTCCAAGAGACTAGTTTTTTTATTGCCACGGCCACAAATAGCTTTTGCCAATAATGCAAACTGGTATGATTATGTAAAACAAGCTGCTGAATCCAAATCTGGCACTTAAACATTTGCAACATTTCTAACTTTAATGTTATGGGCTTTCAAACGCAACTTTTTTTTGAAATTGCAAAAAATCAGTTTTTTTTTCCAAGAGGCTAGTTTTTTTATTGCCACGGCCACAAATAACTTTTGCCATTAATGCAAACTGGTATGATTATGTAAAACAAGCTGCTGAATCCGAATCTGGCACTTAAGCATTTGTAACACTTCTACTTTTAAGGTTATGAACTTTCAAACGCAACTTTTTTTTGAAATTGCAAAAAATCAGTTTTTTTTCCAAGAGGCTAGTTTTTTTATTGCCACGGCCACAAATAACTTTTGCCATTGATGCAAACTGGTATGATTATGTGAAACAAGCTGCTGAATCCGAATCTGGCACTTAAACATTTGCAACACTTCTACTTTTAAAGTTATGGACTTTCAAACGCAACTTTTTTTTGAAATTGCAAAAAATCAGTTTTTTTTTCCAAGAGGCTAGTTTTTTTATTGCCACGGCCACAAATAACTTTTGCCATTAATGCAAACTATTATGATTATGTAAAACAAGCTGCTGAATCCGAATCTGGTACTTAAACATTTGCAACACTTCTACTTTTAAAGTTATGGACTTTCAAACACAATTTTTTTTTGAAATTGCAAAAAATCAGTTTTTTTTTCCAAGAGGCTAGTTTTTTTATTGCCACGGCCACAAATAACTTTTGCCATTAATGCAAACTGGTATGATTATGTAAAACAAGCTGCTGAATCCGAATCTGGCACTTAAACATTTGCAACACTTCTACTTTTAAAGTTATAAGCTTTTAAACGCAACTTTTTTTTGAAATTGCAAAAAATCAATTTTTTTTTCCAAGAGGCTAGTTTTTTTATTGCCACGGCCACAAATAACTTTTGCCATTAATGCAAACTGGTATGATTATGTAAAACAAGCTGCTGAATCCGAATCTGGCACTTAAACATTTGCAACACTTCTACTTTTAAAGTTATGGACTTTCAAACGCAACTTTTTTTTGAAATTGCAAAAAATCAGTTTTTTTTTCCAAGAGACTAGTTTTTTTATTGCCACGGCCACAAATAGCTTTTGCCAATAATGCAAACTGGTATGATTATGTAAAACAAGCTGCTGAATCCAAATCTGGCACTTAAACATTTGCAACATTTCTAACTTTAATGTTATGGGCTTTCAAACGCAACTTTTTTTTGAAATTGCAAAAAATCAGTTTTTTTTTCCAAGAGGCTAGTTTTTTTATTGCCACGGCCACAAATAACTTTTGCCATTAATGCAAACTGGTATGATTATGTAAAACAAGCTGCTTAATCCGAATCTGGTACTTAAACATTTGCAACACTTCTACTTTTTAAGTTATGGGCTTTCAAACGCAACTTTTTTTTGAAATTGCAAAAAATCAGTTTTTTTTCCAAGAGGCTAGTTTTTTTATTGCCACGGCCACAAATAACTTTTGCCATTAATGCAAACTGATATGATTATGTAAAACAAGCTGCTAAATCCGAATCTGGTACTTAAACATTTGCAACACTTCTACTTTTAAAGTTATGGGCTTTCAAACGCAACTTTTTTTTGAAATTGCAAAAAATCAGTTTTTTTTTCCAAGAGGCTAGTTTTTTTATTGCCACGGCCACAAATAACTTTTGCCATTAATGCAAACTGGTATGATTATGTAAAACAAGCTGCTGAATCCGAATCTGGTACTTAAACATTTGCAACACTTCTACTTTTAAAGTTATGGGCTTTCAAACGCAACTTTTTTTTGAAATTGCAAAAAATCAGTTTTTTTTTCCAAGAGGCTAGTTTTTTTATTGCCACGGCCACAAATAACTTTTGCCATTAATGCAAACTGGTATGATTATGTAAAACAAGCTGCTGAATCCGAATCTGGCACTTAAACATTTGCAACACTTCTACTTTTAAAGTTATGGACTTTCAAACGCAACTTTTTTTTGAAATTGCAAAAAATCAGTTTTTTTTTCCAAGAGACTAGTTTTTTTATTGCCACGGCCACAAATAACTTTTGCCAATAATGCAAACTGGTATGATTATGTAAAACAAGCTGTTGAATCCAAATCTGGCACTTAAACATTTGCAACATTTCTAACTTTAATGTTATGGGCTTTCAAACGCAACTTTTTTTTGAAATTGCAAAAAATCAGTTTTTTTTTCCAAGAGGCTAGTTTTTTTATTGCCACGGCCACAAATAACTTTTGCCATTAATGCAAACTGGTATGATTATGTAAAACAAGCTGCTGAATCCGAATCTGGCACTTAAACATTTGCAACACTTCTACTTTTAAAGTTATGGGCTTTCAAACGCAAATTTTTTTTGAAATTGCAAAAAATCAGTTTTTTTTTCCAAGAGGCTAGTTTTTTTATTGCCACGGCCACAAATAACTTTTGCCATTAATGCAAACTGGTATGATTATGTAAAACAAGCTGCTTAATCCGAATCTGGTACTTAAACATTTGCAACACTTCTACTTTTTAAGTTATGGGCTTTCAAACGCAACTTTTTTTTGAAATTGCAAAAAATCAGTTTTTTTTCCAAGAGGCTAGTTTTTTTATTGCCACGGCCACAAATAACTTTTGCCATTAATGCAAACTAATATGATTATGTAAAACAAGCTGCTAAATCCGAATCTGGTACTTAAACATTTGCAACACTTCTACTTTTAAAGTTATGGACTTTCAAACGCAACTTTTTTTTGAAATTGCAAAAAATCAGTTTTTTTTTCCAAGAGACTAGTTTTTTTATTGCCACGGCCACAAATAACTTTTGCCAATAATGCAAACTGGTATGATTATGTAAAACAAGCTGCTGAATCCAAATCTGGCACTTAAACATTTGCAACATTTCTAACTTTAATGTTATGGGCTTTCAAACGCAACTTTTTTTTGAAATTGCAAAAAATCAGTTTTTTTTTTCCAAGAGGCTAGTTTTTTTATTGCCACGGCCACAAATAACTTTTGCCATTAATGCAAACTGGTATGATTATGTAAAACAAGCTGCTGAATCAGAATCTGGCACTTAAACATTTGCAACACTTCTACTTTTAAAGTTATGGGCTTTCAAACGCAACTTTTTTTTGAAATTGCAAAAAATCAGTTTTTTTTTCCAAGAGGCTAGTTTTTTTATTGCCACGGCCACAAATAACTTTTGCCATTAATGCAAACTGGTATGATTATGTAAAACAAGCTGCTGAATCAGAATCTGGTACTTAAACATTTGCAACACTTCTACTTTTTAAGTTATGGGCTTTCAAACGCAACTTTTTTTTGAAATTGCAAAAAATCAGTTTTTTTTTCCAAGAGGCTAGTTTTTTTATTGCCACGGCCACAAATAACTTTTGCCATTAATGCAAACTGGTATGATTATGTAAAACAAGCTGCTGAATCAGAATCTGGCACTTAAACATTTGCAACACTTCTACTTTTAATGTTATGGACTTTCAAACGCAACTTTTTTTTGAAATTGCAAAAAATCAGTTTTTTTTTCCAAGAGGCTAGTTTTTTTATTGCCATGGCCACAAATAACTTTTGCCATTAATGCAAACTATTATGATTATGTAAAACAAGCTGCTGAATCCGAATCTGGTACTTAAACATTTGCAACACTTCTACTTTTAAAGTTATGGACTTTTAAACGCAACTTTTTTTTGAAATTGCAAAAAATCAGTTTTTTTTTCCAATAGGCTAGTATTTTTATTGCCACAGCCACAAATAACTTTTGCTATTAACGCAAACTGGTATGATTATGTAAAACAAGCCGCTGAATCCGAATCTGGCACTTAAACATTTGCAACACTTCTACTTTTAAAGTTATGGGCTTTCAAACGCAACTTTTTTTTGAAATTGCAAAAAATCAGTTTTTTTTTCCAAGAGGCTAGTTTTTTTATTGCCATGGCCACAAATAACTTTTGCCATTAATGCAAACTATTATGATTATGTAAAACAAGCTGCTGAATCCGAATCTGGCACTTAAGCATTTGTAACACTTCTACTTTTAAAGTTATGAACTTTCAAACGCAACTTTTTTTTGAAATTGCAAAAAATCAATTTTTTTTCCAAGAGGCTAGTTTTTTTATTGCCACGGCCACTAATAACTTTTACCATTAATGCAAACTGGTATGATTATGTAAAACAAGCTGCTGAATCCGAATCTGGCACTTAAACATTTGCAACACTTCTACTTTTAAAGTTATGGGCTTTCAAACGCAACTTTTTTTTGAAATTGCAAAAAATCAGTTTTTTTTTCCAAGAGGCTAGTTTTTTTATTGCCACGGCCACAAATAACTTTTGCCATTAATGCAAACTGGTATGATTATGTAAAACAAGCTACTAAATCCGAATCTGGTACTTAAACATTTGCAACACTTCTACTTTTAAAGTTATGGGCTTTCAAACGCAACTTTTTTTTGAAATTGCAAAAAATCAGTTTTTTTTTCCAAGAGGCTAGTTATACTCCTCGCAGACAAAGTCGAAAACGAGGAGTATATTGTGATTGTTTTGAAAATTCTAAAATCGTCAAAAATCGTCGTAGAGCAAAAATTCTTGCAGATTCGTGCGTTTCATCGAATTTTGAACAACTTTCAAAAAATCCGTCCGTCCGTCCGTCCGTCCGTCCGTCCGTCTGTCACGTTTTTTGTAAACACGATAACTTAAGAACGAAAAGCCCAATCGTGTTCAAATTTGCAGGAAAAATTGTTCTCATTAAAATCTTGGTTGGGATTGTTATTGGAAAAAATCGGATAATAACAAGGGGGGTAGCGGGACCCCCAAACTGGTAAAAAATTCATATTTCAGTTATTATAAATTTAAGAAAAAAAAATTTTTTGTAATATTAAAGCCCTTTCAACTCTTTACAAAAATTATTTTAAAACTTTTTTTGATCCGACCCCCCATTAGCCCCCTAATAAAAAAAAACGCCGTATTTTCGTAATTATTTGATATATTAAAAAAATTTCTAATAAAAAATCAAAGAAAATGTAATTCTGTATTAAAAATAATTTTTTGTAATTTTTTTTGTTAAGTTATTAGGGCATAAAAGGCTAAAGGAAAGGTTTTTAGTAATAAAAAAGTTCTAAGTCCCTTAAGTCTTGGCCGGTCTAGGAGGCTTTGCAAAAACATTTGAAACACAGCAGCATCTTTCTAAAGTCAAATTAAATCTTAAACGTCAGTGGCAGAATTCATATTTATGCTCTTCGCTAATAATTATTTTTTTTTGCGAAAGAGAGTTAATAGTTTGATCTCTTCGCAGATTATTTAAAAAAAAAATGTTTCTTTTATAAAATATTGTAATTGCTTAATTACTGCGAGGAGTATCATATTAAATGTCGGCATTTTATAATAAACCTAACCCACTCAATGATCTAACCCATATCTAGTTTTTTTATTGCCACGGCCACAAATAACTTTTGCCATTAATGCAAACTGGTATGATTATGTAAAACAAGCTGCTTAATCCGAATCTGGCACTTAAACATTTGCAACACTTCTACTTTTAAAGTTATGGACTTTCAAACGCAACTTTTTTTTGAAATTGCAAAAAATCAGTTTTTTTTTCCTAGAGGCTAGTTTTTTTATTGCCACGGCCACAAATAACTTTTGCCGTTAACGCAAACTGGTAAGATTATGTAAAACAAGTTGCTAAATCCGAATCTGGCATTTAAACATTTGCAACACTTCTACTTTCAAAGTTATGGGCTTTCAAACGCAACTTTTTTTTGAAATTGCAAAAAATCAATGTTTTTTCCAAAAGGCTAGTTTTTTTATTGCCACGGCCACAAATAACTTTTGCCATTAATGCAAACTGATATGATTATGTAAAACAAGCCGCTGAATCCGAATCTGGCACTTAAACATTTGCAACACTTCTACTTTTAAAGTTATGGGCTTTCAAACGCAACTTTTTTTTGAAATTGCAAAAAATCAGTTTTTTTTTCCAAGAGGCTAGTTTTTTTATTGCCACGGCCACAAATAACTTTTGCCATTAATGCAGACTGGTATGATTATGTAAAACAAGCTGCTGAATCCGAATCTGGCACTTAAACATTTGCAACACTTCTACTTTTAAAGTTATGGACTTTCAAACACAATTTTTTTTTGAAATTGCAAAAAATCAGTTTTTTTTTCCAAGAGGCTAGTTTTTTTATTGCCACGGCCACAAATAACTTTTGCCATTAATGCAAACTGGTATGATTATGTAAAACAAGCTGCTGAATCCGAATCTGGCACTTAAACATTTGCAACACTTCTACTTTTAAAGTTATAAGCTTTTAAACGCAACTTTTTTTTGAAATTGCAAAAAATCAATTTTTTTTCCAAGAGGCTAGTTTTTTTATTGCCACGGCCACTAATAACTTTTACCATTAATGCAAACTGGTATGATTATGTAAAACAAGCTGCTGAATCCGAATCTGGCACTTAAACATTTGCAACACTTCTACTTTTAAAGTTATGGGCTTTCAAACGCAACTTTTTTTTGAAATTGCAAAAAATCAGTTTTTTTTTCCAAGAGGCTAGTTTTTTTATTGCCACGGCCACAAATAACTTTTGCCATTAATGCAAACTGGTATGATTATGTAAAACAAGCTGCTGAATCCGAATCTGGCACTTAAACATTTGCAACACTTCTACTTTTAAAGTTATGGACTTTCAAACGCAACTTTTTTTTGAAATTGCAAAAAATCAGTTTTTTTTTCCAAGAGACTAGTTTTTTTATTGCCACGGCCACAAATAACTTTTGCCAATAATGCAAACTGGTATGATTATGTAAAACAAGCTGCTGAATCCAAATCTGGCACTTAAACATTTGCAACATTTCTAACTTTAATGTTATGGGCTTTCAAACGCAACTTTTTTTTGAAATTGCAAAAAATCAGTTTTTTTTTCCAAGAGGCTAGTTTTTTTATTGCCACGGCCACAAATAACTTTTGCCATTAATGCAAACTGATATGATTATGTAAAACAAGCTGCTAAATCCGAATCTGGTACTTAAACATTTGCAACACTTCTACTTTTAAAGTTATGGGCTTTCAAATGCAACTTTTTTTTGAAATTGCAAAAAATCAGTTTTTTTTTCCAAGAGGCTAGTTTTTTTATTGCCACGGCCACAAATAACTTTTGCCATTAATGCAAACTGGTATGATTATGTAAAACAAGCTGCTGAATCCGAATCTGGTACTTAAACATTTGCAACACTTCTACTTTTAAAGTTATGGGCTTTCAAACGCAACTTTTTTTTGAAATTGCAAAAAATCAGTTTTTTTTTCCAAGAGGCTAGTTTTTTTATTGCCACGGCCACAAATAACTTTTGCCATTAATGCAAACTGGTATGATTATGTAAAACAAGCTGCTGAATCCGAATCTGGCACTTAAGCATTTGTAACACTTCTACTTTTAAGGTTATGAACTTTCAAACGCAACTTTTTTTTGAAATTGCAAAAAATCAGTTTTTTTTCCAAGAGGCTAGTTTTTTTATTGCCACGGCCACAAATAACTTTTGCCATTGATGCAAACTGGTATGATTATGTGAAACAAGCTGCTAAATCCGAATCTGGCACTTAAACATTTGCAACACTTCTACTTTTAAAGTTATGGACTTTCAAACGCAACTTTTTTTTGAAATTGCAAAAAATCAGTTTTTTTTTCCAAGAGGCTAGTTTTTTTATTGCCACGGCCACAAATAACTTTTGCCATTAATGCAAACTATTATGATTATGTAAAACAAGCTGCTGAATCCGAATCTGGTACTTAAACATTTGCAACACTTCTACTTTTAAAGTTATGGGCTTTCAAACGCAACTTTTTTTTGAAATTGCAAAAAATCAGTTTTTTTTTCCAAGAGGCTAGTTTTTTTATTGCCACGGCCACAAATAACTTTTGCCATTAATGCAAACTATTATGATTATGTAAAACAAGCTGCTGAATCCGAATCTGGTACTTAAACATTTGCAACAATTCTACTTTTAAAGTTATGGGCTTTCAAACGCAACTTTTTTTTGAAATTGCAAAAAATCAGTTTTTTTTTCCAAGAGGCTAGTTTTTTTATTGCCACGGCCACAAATAACTTTTGCCATTAATGCAAACTGGTATGATTATGTAAAACAAGCTGCTGAATCCGAATCTGGCACTTAAACATTTGCAACACTTCTACTTTTAAAGTTATGGACTTTCAAACGCAACTTTTTTTTGAAATTGCAAAAAATCAGTTTTTTTTTCCAAGAGACTAGTTTTTTTATTGCCACGGCCACAAATAACTTTTGCCAATAATGCAAACTGGTATGATTATGTAAAACAAGCTGCTGAATCCAAATCTGGCACTTAAACATTTGCAACATTTCTAACTTTAATGTTATGGGCTTTCAAACGCAACTTTTTTTTGAAATTGCAAAAAATCAGTTTTTTTTTCCAAGAGGCTAGTTTTTTTATTGCCACGGCCACAAATAACTTTTGCCATTAATGCAAACTGGTATGATTATGTAAAACAAGCTGCTGAATCCGAATCTGGCACTTAAACATTTGCAACACTTCTACTTTTAAAGTTATGGGCTTTCAAACGCAACTTTTTTTTGAAATTGCAAAAAATCAGTTTTTTTTTCCAAGAGGCTAGTTTTTTTATTGCCACGGCCACAAATAACTTTTGCCATTAATGCAAACTGGTATGATTATGTAAAACAAGCTGCTTAATCCGAATCTGGTACTTAAACATTTGCAACACTTCTACTTTTTAAGTTATGGGCTTTCAAACGCAACTTTTTTTTGAAATTGCAAAAAATCAGTTTTTTTTCCAAGAGGCTAGTTTTTTTATTGCCACGGCCACAAATAACTTTTGCCATTAATGCAAACTAATATGATTATGTAAAACAAGCTGCTAAATCCGAATCTGGTACTTAAACATTTGCAACACTTCTACTTTTAAAGTTATGGACTTTCAAACGCAACTTTTTTTTGAAATTGCAAAAAATCAGTTTTTTTTTCCAAGAGACTAGTTTTTTTATTGCCACGGCCACAAATAACTTTTGCCAATAATGCAAACTGGTATGATTATGTAAAACAAGCTGCTGAATCCAAATCTGGCACTTAAACATTTGCAACATTTCTAACTTTAATGTTATGGGCTTTCAAACGCAACTTTTTTTTGAAATTGCAAAAAATCAGTTTTTTTTTCCAAGAGGCTAGTTTTTTTATTGCCACGGCCACAAATAACTTTTGCCATTAATGCAAACTGGTATGATTATGTAAAACAAGCTGCTGAATCAGAATCTGGCACTTAAACATTTGCAACACTTCTACTTTTAAAGTTATGGGCTTTCAAACGCAACTTTTTTTTGAAATTGCAAAAAATCAGTTTTTTTTTCCAAGAGGCTAGTTTTTTTATTGCCACGGCCACAAATAACTTTTGCCATTAATGCAAACTGGTATGATTATGTAAAACAAGCTGCTGAATCAGAATCTGGTACTTAAACATTTGCAACACTTCTACTTTTTAAGTTATGGGCTTTCAAACGCAACTTTTTTTTGAAATTGCAAAAAATCAGTTTTTTTTTCCAAGAGGCTAGTTTTTTTATTGCCACGGCCACAAATAACTTTTGCCATTAATGCAAACTGGTATGATTATGTAAAACAAGCTGCTGAATCAGAATCTGGCACTTAAACATTTGCAACACTTCTACTTTTAATGTTATGGACTTTCAAACGCAACTTTTTTTTGAAATTGCAAAAAATCAGTTTTTTTTTCCAAGAGGCTAGTTTTTTTATTGCCATGGCCACAAATAACTTTTGCCATTAATGCAAACTATTATGATTATGTAAAACAAGCTGCTGAATCCGAATCTGGTACTTAAACATTTGCAACACTTCTACTTTTAAAGTTATGGACTTTTAAACGCAACTTTTTTTTGAAATTGCAAAAAATCAGTTTTTTTTTCCAAGAGGCTAGTATTTTTATTGCCACGGCCACAAATAACTTTTGCTATTAACGCAAACTGGTATGATTATGTAAAACAAGCCGCTGAATCCGAATCTGGCACTTAAACATTTGCAACACTTCTACTTTTAAAGTTATGGGCTTTCAAACGCAACTTTTTTTTGAAATTGCAAAAAATCAGTTTTTTTTTCCAAGAGGCTAGTTTTTTTATTGCCATGGCCACAAATAACTTTTGCCATTAATGCAAACTATTATGATTATGTAAAACAAGCTGCTGAATCCGAATCTGGCACTTAAGCATTTGTAACACTTCTACTTTTAAAGTTATGAACTTTCAAACGCAACTTTTTTTTGAAATTGCAAAAAATCAATTTTTTTTCCAAGAGGCTAGTTTTTTTATTGCCACGGCCACTAATAACTTTTACCATTAATGCAAACTGGTATGATTATGTAAAACAAGCTGCTGAATCCGAATCTGGCACTTAAACATTTGCAACACTTCTACTTTTAAAGTTATGGGCTTTCAAACGCAACTTTTTTTTGAAATTGCAAAAAATCAGTTTTTTTTTCCAAGAGGCTAGTTTTTTTATTGCCACGGCCACAAATAACTTTTGCCATTAATGCAAACTGGTATGATTATGTAAAACAAGCTACTAAATCCGAATCTGGTACTTAAACATTTGCAACACTTCTACTTTTAAAGTTATGGGCTTTCAAACGCAACTTTTTTTTGAAATTGCAAAAAATCAGTTTTTTTTTCCAAGAGGCTAGTTTTTTTATTGCCACGGCCACAAATAACTTTTGCCATTAATGCAAACTGGTATGATTATGTAAAACAAGCTGCTTAATCCGAATCTGGCACTTAAACATTTGCAACACTTCTACTTTTAAAGTTATGGACTTTCAAACGCAACTTTTTTTTGAAATTGCAAAAAATCAGTTTTTTTTTCCTAGAGGCTAGTTTTTTTATTGCCACGGCCACAAATAACTTTTGCCGTTAACGCAAACTGGTAAGATTATGTAAAACAAGTTGCTAAATCCGAATCTGGCATTTAAACATTTGCAACACTTCTACTTTCAAAGTTATGGGCTTTCAAACGCAACTTTTTTTTGAAATTGCAAAAAATCAATGTTTTTTCCAAAAGGCTAGTTTTTTTATTGCCACGGCCACAAATAACTTTTGCCATTAATGCAAACTGATATGATTATGTAAAACAAGCCGCTGAATCCGAATCTGGCACTTAAACATTTGCAACACTTCTACTTTTAAAGTTATGGGCTTTCAAACGCAACTTTTTTTTGAAATTGCAAAAAATCAGTTTTTTTTTCCAAGAGGCTAGTTTTTTTATTGCCACGGCCACAAATAACTTTTGCCATTAATGCAGACTGGTATGATTATGTAAAACAAGCTGCTGAATCCGAATCTGGCACTTAAACATTTGCAACACTTCTACTTTTAAAGTTATGGACTTTCAAACACAATTTTTTTTTGAAATTGCAAAAAATCAGTTTTTTTTTCCAAGAGGCTAGTTTTTTTATTGCCACGGCCACAAATAACTTTTGCCATTAATGCAAACTGGTATGATTATGTAAAACAAGCTGCTGAATCCGAATCTGGCACTTAAACATTTGCAACACTTCTACTTTTAAAGTTATAAGCTTTTAAACGCAACTTTTTTTTGAAATTGCAAAAAATCAATTTTTTTTCCAAGAGGCTAGTTTTTTTATTGCCACGGCCACTAATAACTTTTACCATTAATGCAAACTGGTATGATTATGTAAAACAAGCTGCTGAATCCGAATCTGGCACTTAAACATTTGCAACACTTCTACTTTTAAAGTTATGGGCTTTCAAACGCAACTTTTTTTTGAAATTGCAAAAAATCAGTTTTTTTTTCCAAGAGGCTAGTTTTTTTATTGCCACGGCCACAAATAACTTTTGCCATTAATGCAAACTGGTATGATTATGTAAAACAAGCTGCTGAATCCGAATCTGGCACTTAAACATTTGCAACACTTCTACTTTTAAAGTTATGGACTTTCAAACGCAACTTTTTTTTGAAATTGCAAAAAATCAGTTTTTTTTTCCAAGAGACTAGTTTTTTTATTGCCACGGCCACAAATAACTTTTGCCAATAATGCAAACTGGTATGATTATGTAAAACAAGCTGCTGAATCCAAATCTGGCACTTAAACATTTGCAACATTTCTAACTTTAATGTTATGGGCTTTCAAACGCAACTTTTTTTTGAAATTGCAAAAAATCAGTTTTTTTTTCCAAGAGGCTAGTTTTTTTATTGCCACGGCCACAAATAACTTTTGCCATTAATGCAAACTGGTATGATTATGTAAAACAAGCTGCTTAATCCGAATCTGGTACTTAAACATTTGCAACACTTCTACTTTTTAAGTTATGGGCTTTCAAACGCAACTTTTTTTTGAAATTGCAAAAAATCAGTTTTTTTTCCAAGAGGCTAGTTTTTTTATTGCCACGGCCACAAATAACTTTTGCCATTAATGCAAACTGATATGATTATGTAAAACAAGCTGCTAAATCCGAATCTGGTACTTAAACATTTGCAACACTTCTACTTTTAAAGTTATGGGCTTTCAAACGCAACTTTTTTTTGAAATTGCAAAAAATCAGTTTTTTTTTCCAAGAGGCTAGTTTTTTTATTGCCACGGCCACAAATAATATTTGCCATTAATGCAAACTGGTATGATTATGTAAAACAAGCTGCTAAATCCGAATCTGGCACTTAAACATTTGCAACACTTCTACTTTTAATGTTATGGACTTTCAAACGCAACTTTTTTTTGAAATTGCAAAAAATCAGTTTTTTTTTCCAAGAGGCTAGTTTTTTTATTGCCATGGCCACAAATAACTTTTGCCATTAATGCAAACTATTATGATTATGTAAAACAAGCTGCTGAATCCGAATCTGGTACTTAAACATTTGCAACACTTCTACTTTTAAAGTTATGGACTTTTAAACGCAACTTTTTTTTGAAATTGCAAAAAATCAGTTTTTTTTTCCAAGAGGCTAGTATTTTTATTGCCACGGCCACAAATAACTTTTGCTATTAACGCAAACTGGTATGATTATGTAAAACAAGTTGCTAAATCCGAATCTGGCACTTAAACATTTGCAACACTTCTACTTTCAAAGTTATGGGCTTTCAAACGCAACTTTTTTTTGAAATTGCAAAAAATCAATGTTTTTTCCAAAAGGCTAGTTTTTTTATTGCCACGGCCACAAATAACTTTTGCCATTAATGCAAACTGATATGATTATGTAAAACAAGCCGCTTAATCCGAATCTGGCACTTAAACATTTGCAACACTTCTACTTTTAAAGTTATGGGCTTTCAAACGCAACTTTTTTTTGAAATTGCAAAAAATCAGTTTTTTTTTCCAAGAGGCTAGTTTTTTTATTGCCACGGCCACAAATAACTTTTGCCATTAATGCAGACTGGTATGATTATGTAAAACAAGCTGCTGAATCCGAATCTGGCACTTAAACATTTGCAACACTTCTACTTTTAAAGTTATGGACTTTCAAACACAATTTTTTTTTGAAATTGCAAAAAATCAGTTTTTTTTCCAAGAGGCTAGTTTTTTTATTGCCATGGCCACAAATAACTTTTGCCATTAATGCAAACTGGTATGATTATGTAAAACAAGCTGTTGAATCCGAATCTGGCACTTAAACATTTGCAACACTTCTACTTTTAAAGTTATAAGCTTTTAAACGCAACTTTTTTTTGAAATTGCAAAAAATCAATTTTTTTTCCAAGAGGCTAGTTTTTTTATTGCCACGGCCACTAATAACTTTTACCATTAATGCAAACTGGTATGATTATGTAAAACAAGCTGCTGAATCCGAATCTGGCACTTAAACATTTGCAACACTTCTACTTTTAAAGTTATGGGCTTTCAAACGCAACTTTTTTTTGAAATTGCAAAAAATCAGTTTTTTTTTCCAAGAGGCTAGTTTTTTTATTGCCACGGCCACAAATAACTTTTGCCATTAATGCAAACTGGTATGATTATGTAAAACAAGCTGCTAAATCCGAATCTGGTACTTAAACATTTGCAACACTTCTACTTTTTAAGTTATGGGCTTTCAAACGCAACTTTTTTTTGAAATTGCAAAAAATCAGTTTTTTTTCCAAGAGGCTAGTTTTTTTATTGCCACGGCCACAAATAACTTTTGCCATTAATGCAAACTGATATGATTATGTAAAACAAGCTGCTAAATCCGAATCTGGTACTTAAACATTTGCAACACTTCTACTTTTAAAGTTATGGGCTTTCAAACGCAACTTTTTTTTGAAATTGCAAAAAATCAGTTTTTTTTTCCAAGAGGCTAGTTTTTTTATTGCCACGGCCACAAATAATATTTGCCATTAATGCAAACTGGTATGATTATGTAAAACAAGCTGCTGAATCTAAATCTGGCACTTAAGCATTTGTAACACTTCTACTTTTAAAGTTATGGACTTTCAAACGCAACTTTTTTTTGAAATTGCAAAAAATCAGTTTTTTTTTCCAAGAGGCTAGTTTTTTTATTGCCACGGCCACAAATAACTTTTGCCATTAATGCAAACTGGTATGATTATGTAAAACAAGCTGCTGAATCCGAATCTGGCACTTAAACATTTGCAACACTTCTACTTTTAAAGTTATGGGCTTTCAAACGCAACTTTTTTTTGAAATTGCAAAAAATCAGTTTTTTTTCCAAGAGGCTAGTTTTTTTATTGCCACGGCCACAAATAACTTTTGCCATTAATGCAAACTGGTATGATTATGTAAAACAAGCTGCTGAATCTAAATCTGGCACTTAAGCATTTGTAACACTTCTACTTTTAAAGTTATGGACTTTCAAACGCAACTTTTTTTTGAAATTGCAAAAAATCAGTTTTTTTTTCCAAGAGGCTAGTTTTTTTATTGCCACGGCCACAAATAACTTTTGCCATTAATGCAAACTGGTATGATTATGTAAAACAAGCTGCTGAATCCGAATCTGGCACTTAAACATTTGCAACACTTCTACTTTTAAAGTTATGGGCTTTCAAACGCAACTTTTTTTTGAAATTGCAAAAAATCAGTTTTTTTTCCAAGAGGCTAGTTTTTTTATTGCCACGGCCACAAATAACTTTTGCCATTAATGCAAACTGGTATGATTATGTAAAACAAGCTGCTGAATCCGAATCTGGCACTTAAACATTTGCAACACTTCTACTTTTAAAGATGTCCAACTTTGACAAGTCGTAACGTCGCCATTTGTAAATATTTTTCCATTTCACTAAACTTGTTTTAAAAGAATAAGCAATGCCTAAAAAAGCAATTTGCCAAATTTGGTTAAATTATTTACAAAAATGGCGTCGATAACCAATTATTTACGATGACATTAGAAAATATTTGAAATTTGACATGGTCAAACTTTAACAGCTCGTATCTCCGCCATTTGTAAATATTTTTTCACCAAACTTTCTTTAAAAGAATGCTTAAGCAATGCCTAAATAAGCAAAATGCCAAGTTTGGTCAAATTATTTACAAAAATGGCGTCGATACCAATTTATCTATGATGACATTACAAAATGCTAGAAATTTAACAAAGATGTCCAACTTTGACAAGTCGTAACGTCGCCATTTGTAAATAATAATATTTACAAATGGCGGAGGCTTTACTACTAAAAATAAATGTTATTTTATTGAAATAAAAGAATAACAATAGGGCCATCGACCAAAGTCCTTCAGCCAACATTACTACTAATTTTCAAGTATTTTCAATTTAAAAACCAGCATAATTCAAAAAGTTTGACCGGGAACGTGAACCGATTGCGTTAGGTTAGGTTAGCTCTTGACCGGGAACGTACGGAGAGAAACATTTAAACAAGAAACACCATCTGTTACCATAGGGCACACGAGTAAATTTAAAAAAAAATTGCCGATTTCTGTAAAGCAAAATTATAGGTTTCTATAATGCAACATTACATGTTTCTGTAATGCAATATTACAGGTTTATATAATGCAGGTTTCTGTAACGCCGCCGTAAAATTTACTCGTGCAGTTCGGCCACTTGATAACAGAAAGCGCCAATGATTCTTATTTTTTTTTTAATTTTTCTTCAATTGACGTTCACATTATAAAAAAATTGACCACTATTTTGAAAAAAATAAAAAATTTCTTCGTGTCCTGGGGCACACAGGCACAAGGCAAGTGGCCCGTCTAATTTTAAATCAAAAAACAATTATTATTTTAATAAACTTTAACTTAACTTTTGGCAGTTTTTTTAATTTAAAACATTACAGATTATTTAAATTAATTTCAAAAACTTGATTAGGGTGACTTATGAGTAATTGTTTTTTACTTTGAGTTTTTTCTTCCAGTAATATTCCACAAGCTCGAGTATATTGCGTTCTATCTATTGCTTCAAAGATTTCTTTTTTAACTGTAAAACATAACATTTCAGAATGATTAACATCGTAACAATCGTTCTTACCTGCTGGAGTTAAGCCTTTTAAATAATGATTGTCCAAATCATCTTTCTCCATAAATGAAAATGGACATCCATGACAATCCATAGGACCAATGAATAAATCCTCAATGTCTTTACAAGTATCAGGTCTTCGGCCCTCTTGTCTCCCCACCACCCCATAAACATGCTTGATTTTATAGTCGTGCTTTTCGCGGATGTAGTCTTGTTCGCTCATTTTAGGATGCTTTAAAAACTCTTCTTTCCAAAATGCCAGTGAAGTGTCCAGAGGAAAGTTAGCGTGATATAAGAATGTAGAGAGTTGAAGACGGCCATAGTGTTTCACGTGATGGGTTTGTACCACATGATTGTAAATGTGTTGCATACAGGGTGGAAACTTGTCAACATTAGAGTGAATATTGTTCACTTTTTCGTAAATTTGCTTTTCTTTTTGATGGGTGAACGTTATTGAGGGGGTTGTAACTTTGACAACATTGTTATATCACGCTAACTTTCCTCTGGACACTTCACTGGCATTTTGGAAAGAAGAGTTTTTAAAGCACAAAAATTGTGCTGCCCGAGAAATTTCTGAAAAATAAGACTTTTTTGTAAGATTTTCTCGGACTATAGGTGGGCTACAGATTTAAAACTTTTCTGTGTTCTTATTGTGTTGACAAATTATGACAATCGTGATTTATTGTTAATAACGTCAAAAAAATTAGTGTCATAAAAGAAAAACAAATTCAACGCTTGCCTAAATAAAAAAAAGAACCATTTTAGCCAGGTATTTTAAGAAACTTTATGAATTTATTCTAAAACAACGGACACTCTTAATTAATATGTAAAAACTTATTTAAATGTAAAATAATACAGATTTTTTGAAAAAAAATAAATATTACCAGAAAAATGTAAGAAAAAGCTAATGACTGTCGTTTTCTGCAAAACGAATAAACCAATTGTAATTTTGTTTTTACCAGTCGCAAGCACAAGTCTTAAATGGTCACTCCAGGAATTTTCGTGGAAATCGAATTTCACATAGCTGAGTAAAACGCTAGTAAAGTCTACAAAATAACACCCTGTATATTTCGGAAAGTGGAAAAAATCTAATTAAAAAAAAGGGATTTTTTGGGAAAACTTAAAAAAAATATTTTGAGAAATAATGATTTGCAAGAAATAATTTTTTATGCATCCATTATGCACATTATAATGTAGTTTTGGAAAAGTTATAAAGCATTCTACTACTTTTATTATGTACTGAGTTATGAGTTGTATTTTTTATTATTGATTATTTATTTTTGCAAAAAACCATTCAGATGCTGTTATTAATTTAAATTACAGAGAAAAATAAGTAAGAACACGTTGGAAATGTGGGTTTTAGGTTTAATTATTTATTAAATGACATATATACTTGATTTACTGTCTAAAGATTTATTTAATGTTATAAACCAACCATTTTAATAATATATATTTTTTTAAATTTTGCAAAGCAAAAGAAACCTAGTTGATTTTAGTTTAAAAAATGTAGAATAAGGTATAAACATTTAAAATACGTGTGAAATTAAATTATTTCTTCTTTTTTCCTTTGGCCCCCTTGGCCCCCTTGGCATCTTTGCCTTTAGCTGTCTTTTCTGGTTTCTGCCAATTGTTAAATATCATATGAAAGAACGTATCGTCTGCTGCTTCTGACAAAGGAAATAATAACCTTCTATTGGCTTCTGCTAACATTTTTTCTTCTAGCAGTCTTTGCTGTTGTTCTTTTAATTTATTATCAAGTTCCTTTTTCTTTTTCTTATCTTTGTCAGAGGCTTTCGAACCTTTATCACTTTTCTTACCGCCTTTTTTAGATTTCTTATCTTTGGCTGAGTCTTTTTTTGATTTCTTGCTACCTTTCGATGATTTGTCTTTTTTGCTTTTTTTCTCAGATGTTTTTTTCGATTTTTTTTCCTTAGGTGCTTTCTTTTCTTTTTTCGGTTTTTTAGCAGCTGGCCGTTTAAAATCGTCTCGAATTATTTTGGGAATGCACCATTCTGAATTTATTCGTTCTGTTATTAGGTTTTGTGGGGCCTTGAATGCAAGTTGGATTATTTTGTACTGGAAATTTTCGTAAAAACTGTAAAAAAAACATATCAATGTAAATAAACAAACATTTTATAGAAGAAACTTACTAATCAAAGACAAACTGCTTGATAAAAAGTAATAGACAGGAATTAACAAATTTATTTTCTTCCAGCTTCCAGATGTGCGTTTGGTGTGTGGTAAGATATTTCTGCCATTCTGTCTTGACAGCGATGTAGGGGTCATCTTCCTTGTAACTATCCCATGGGTTATACGTGGATGTGTCATCTTCTTCAAATGGTTTGTATCCTGTACTGTCCATTTCTTTTATTTTCTGTTCGTAGACGTTGTACTCTATCCAGGCTTTGCGTAATTCCTTCAAAAACAATTTTTAATATTTATTTTAACCTGCTCAAAATTAAAAAAAATTTTTTAATTTTTTTGCTTGTAAAATACTTACTTCCTCCTTAGCTTTTCGTTCCTCAGCAGACATGATACTAATGGATTGTTCTGACACTCCAGTAGAGCTAACTTTGGACCTTCTTCTAAAAGTTGACAAACGCCTATCTTCATTAGAAATGTGCGATTGATTTTGCTTGGGTTCATGTTCGGTTTGATTTTGCGGGGGTAATTTATAGATTGCCTCATTTTCTACTACTTCGTCAACCCAATAAAAGTCTACAGCTAAAAACAAAAATGTTTGCAAAAAATCAAAATTTTAACACTGGTTTAAATTTAAAAAGAAACCTTCATCATCGGAGGATAGATCAAGATCGAGGTCCGAAGCAAAGGAGGGTTCCTTCTCAGGTGGTAGCTCAGCTAGGAATCTAGAATGCACCTCATCAGGATCATATTTATAGTAATCCTGAATATTATCATGAACACCGTTTGCTAGTTCCACTTCACTGTTTGGTGGCGCTGATTCCACTATCGTTGCATCGCATAAACTTTTCTCTGATAACGTATCTATACTTGATGATATTGCTTAAAATAAACACAAATTAATTTTGCTAAAGCTGTATTTGTACAAAAACCACCTAGTTTTAAAATAGAGAAAAATATAAACTTACAAATATCGCATCTGCAATCCATCTTAGGCAGCGTATAAACATCCGGTGTATTTTTAAAAGCAACAAAACTTTCGTTATCACTGCAATCCTCCCAAGACAGAGATAAACTAGTACCGGAGGATTCACTATCATCTGAATCACTAAACACTCCATGATAACTGTGAACACTGTCCTCATCCTGCCTCAGGGAGAATAGATCCCCAGGAGGCGGCAGAATAGAACACCCTGCTTCGATGTGTTCCTCTGCCACTGTCATGGCTTCCTTGAACACTTTGAATAATTCTTTGCGGGAAAAATTTAACATAGGATCTAAAACAAACAAATAAACATTTTCATGGCAAAATTTAAAGCTGCTTACCTCTTATAATATCAAAAATGTACAAAATCCACTCCAGCACCACTTTCTGATATTCATCCGTGAGCTGGTACTCATCTTGTGCTCTCCACAAACAATCGGTTATCAAATCCAAAAACCAGAATTGTAATAAATTATACTTATACTCCTTGCACTCGAAGAACTCAGCTAATCTTTCAATGCAAGCCTTTATTCCAATAGCTCGGACATAGGGGATTTGTAGGTTTTGTAAATTCGGGAATTGAGGTATGACAGTTTCGTATGTGAAATCAAAGACGAAATTGCTTTTAGGGGAGGTGGGGGGTGCTTCAGTTTGGGGGGTGTTTGTAGGGTTTTTTAGGGATATTGAATCTTCTTTTAAAAGGCGGGGTTTTTTGCTGAGAATGCTTGTTGACATTTTTTATGATGACTTTGCTTGTCAAAAATTAATTAAAATATGCAGTTGTCCCATAAGTAGGTAATAGTATTTTTTTACGGGGATGCCTTCAAAACAATATTTTGCAGTTTACTTGAGGTTGTATAAAAACAAAAAAATAAATACATGTTTACTAAAAATGAATTATATTGATACATATTTCCTATGGTAAAATAAATTAGTAACCTATTAATCTTAGACTAGGCTTTGTATTAGTCATAAAATTAAAAACAATGCAAATCTCCATTCAAAAATTTTTCTTTTGATTTTTTAATCATCAAAACTAGGTACAATTTTGAATTACTTAATAAATTTTAAAGTCATCTTTATAATAGTACAAATAAATCATTTTAAAATGATCATTAGTCGAGTCGAAGTAGCATTTCAAATCTAACTTTGGGGAAACTCAATGTATTGACACATTTTTTTTACAAAACGTACAGAAATAAATTTAAATCACTAATAAAAACTAAAATTGCGCCGCTAGTCTTTTCTGAATTTGTTATACTCTTCGCAAACTGTATCTCGCTTATTATTAAACCTACAGAAAAAATCATTCTTATGAAAATTAAAGAGAATAAAATTTTGTCATAAAAAATATTATCCACCCCCCCGAGCTCTGCCCTCTTATAGCCCCCCAAATTATAAATATTTTGTTTTCATGCTTATTTTTTAATAAACAAAAAAAACATTCATTATTTATTAAATTATTTAATTTGGTAAATAATGAATGTTAATTTTGTTCTTTAAAAAATAAGCATAAAAAAAATTTACTTAAAATTTGGGGGGCTATAAGGGGGTAGATATCAGAGGGGCAATATTTTTTTTATTACAAGATGTTATTCTTCTTAATTTTTATAAGAATGATTTTTTCTGTAGATTTAATAATAAGCGAGATATTGACAACTGAAATTAGGCGCTTAGATAACTTCTAAAGCTTAAGTTTTGGGCGCGATTTTAAGATTCTTAAGATAGTAAGTGTGTTATGTATTGTTGTTTTGAGTTTTGGGCGCAAAAACTTTCTGACATCTGTCGAAATTTAAGCCAATATAGTTAATTTCAGTTGTCTGTTTGCGAAGAGTATAAAAAATTCAGAAAGGACTAGCGGCGCCATTTTAGTTTTTATTAGTGATTTAAATTTAATTTTAAACGTTTTACAAAAAAAATTAAGCCAATTCATTGAATTCCCCAAAGTTAGAGATTTTAAGATTTTTCATGCTAGTTTGACGCCACTACATAAAAATGGTTGCAAAATTTTTTATAGAACCAAAGGTTAAAAAAAAAGGAATTCTTTAAAAAACTGATGTAACTTTGGCATGGTGCCTCATATCTTAATTTAACCAAAATTTTCCTATTTCCTTCTAAGTAGATGATGAATCTCTACTATTTTCATTAGGAGCTAAATGAGCATTATCAATATTCGTGACCAATCCTTCTTTCATGCGTTTTTTCTGTTTCATTCTTCTATTTTGGAACCATATCTTGACTTGGGTCTCATTGAGTTGCAAAGCCGAGGCTATCTCTATTCTTCTAGCACGTGTGAGATATTTGTTAAAATGGAATTCCTTCTCGAGTTCTGTAAGTTGTTTGTTTGTAAAGTTGGTACGTCCTGTGTTGAGACAACTTAGGTTAATGATTGGGGAGTGCGAGGGGTTTAGAGATGCATTGTTAAGACGGGTGTCTAGCGAAGGTCCTTCTGGAATTTCGGAAAATCCTAAAGAAGGTCCTTGATGGGTTTTGGCTGCTGAAACAACGAAATAGTATATTAAAACATAGAGTTTTATAAGGAACGTTTTTTAGCACGCGTCCAGGTTTGGAAAAAGAGCCGCGCAGCGGCGAGTTTTCCAATGGACAAGTGATAAAAAACGCCTTATAAAATGAGTTTTTTATACTATTTTTTATATTTGCTTCATTTAATTCATTAAAAAGCAGTTTTAATTTGAATTAAAAATTCAAGATGAAATTTTGTTTTTATGACCAACCTTATAGCATAACATTGACTTTTTGAAGTAAAAAATAAATTAAAGTTAGACATATTGAATAATGGCATTTGTAAACTTTACTCATTTAATACTGAATGAATAGGCGTTTTTGAGAAAATGTAACCATTGATATCGTTTCTCCAATTCTTCTAGTTATTCCCTCTACAAAAAAACTATGTCCCCCGATTGATTATAATAGTAAAATTTCTAAAAGAAAATGACCTTGCAAGAAAAGAATTCATCTTTTTGCATCAGGAAAACCAACCAATAAAATAAAATTTTGGGTTTAATAATGAAGCAATTCAGAAACTTTAAAAAACCAAATTTCGGGTTTTATAATGTGCATATTATAGAACGCAAATATATAAAATTCATTAGGGATAATTTTTCCAAATGAGGTAAAAAAAACCAAATTAGGCAGTAAAAGTTTACTAATTTTTTAATAGTTATTTAATCAGTAAGTGTGTTAATAAAAGCGATTAATAAACGAGCGGTTTTAACAAGCGAGCGATAAGCGAGCTTGTTAATAAGTGAGTTTATTAATCGCCATTTAACATACGAACTGGGTTACAATGCTTTTTCGCACATCGTAGATCATTATTAAATAAATTATGCAATAAAACAGTTATTTCTAACTAACAGAAACAATGCGTCGGCCTTTCAAATTTATTAAAATTGAAAAAAAAGAAGAGCTTTCACCGAACTTTTATTAATTGTGAATAGAAAATGAATGTTATTTCCTTAAAATGTGGTAAAAGGATCTGCATCTCATTCTTTCCAACGGTAAATATTTAATTTATTTTGGTTTTTGTTGCTTGAATCGTAATTAAAGCTACTTTAACATTTGTACTGTAGAAACATGGATAGTTATTGTAAACATAGAAAAGCGTTACTATGGGCTCGTATCCATGCATTAATAGGGGTCATTAATCAACGATTTAGAGTGCGTTAATGAATGTCTTTAATAAACGATGTGCGAAAAAACAATTTAATTACATTTTATAGCAAAATTTACTTTTTTGGAATCTTTTTATTATGTATTTTTAGTGCAACATTTTAATTTTAATAAATTGTATTAAGTAGCTAGTTCGCTCTACATTAGCTTTGACCCTAAAACATAATCCATAAATAATTCAAATATTTGCTACTAAAATAATATAATATCTAGGGGTCGGCTGAGTGACTCTTTATCAAATTGCGTGAATCTAGATTTCTCAGATACTATCACCTTGCCTTTTTAAATTTTACTTATATGTTATACCTATACCTACTAAATATGACCTATAATATGCTTCATTAATATATTTTGGTTTATAATACAATTTATCATGTGCCAACAAGAAACCAAGTGCCTATGTCAAGATCATTTTAAGTAAAAAGAAGTCTGTTTTATAGTTGTCTCTAAAGAAAAATTTTCCAAAAAGGTCCTCAAAAAAAATGCAAAATCAAAAAAAAAAGTTTATTTTTATATTTGCGTTCTATAATATGCACATTATGAAACCCGAAATTTGGTTTTTTAAAGTTTCTGAATTGCTTCATTATAGACCTTTTCCGTTGGTCCGACATTCATTGTTAAATTTGACATACGTCATTGTGACACTGGTGGTGACCACCTGTATTACAAATGATTCATGTCAAATTTAACAATGAATGTCGGACCAACGGAAAAGGTCTATTAAACCCAAAATTTTATTTTATTGGTTGGTTTTCCTGATGCAAAAAGATGAATTCTTTTCTTGCAAGGTATTTTTTATTTGCAAATTTTACTATTATAATCAATCGGGGGACATAGTTTTTTTGTAGAGGAAATAACTAGAAGAATTGGAGAACCGATATCAATGGTTACATTTTCTTAAAAACGCCTATTCATTCAGTATTAAATGAGTAAAGTTTACAAATGTCATTATTCAATATGTCCAACTTTAATTTATTTTTTACTTCAAAATGTCAATGTTATGCTATAAGGTTGGTCATAAAAAACAAAATTTCATCTTAAGTTTTTAATTCAAATTAAAAATGCTTTTTAATGAATTAAATGAAGCAAATATAAAAAATAGTATAAAAAACTCGTTTTATAAGGCGTTTTTTATCACTTGTCCATTGGAAAACTCGCCGCTGCGCGGCTCTTTTTCCAAACCTGGACGCATGCTAAAAAACGTTCCTTATAAAACTCAATGTTTTAATATACTATTAAATCTCTTGCTAAGTGCAATTTTACTTTGAAGTGTATAAAGTGTATAAAGTCATTATAATCTTTTGTATTAATATTTAACCTAAGCATAATGCAATGTCAAATTATCGATTATGAGTTTTGTTTAAAAAGGGATTAGATATCTGAGGTAGGAAGGAAGGTTGCCTCTCATGCAATATTAAATAACTATGTAAATAAAATTTTAATGGATTTTGATCGTCAATGTTTACAGAGTATAAATCAACAAAAAGAGAGCTAACTGAGCTGATTGAGATTAAGCCCCGCATGCAACACGATTCAGAAACCATTTCATTTTTGCAAAAGTACCAAAATAAATTTTTTTTATTTTTATTGTGGCTCAGATAAAAATATAGGTACTTTTTTGTTTTAATCAAAGAATTTATTTATAAAAAACCGTAAAGAATCATTTTGGTTTCTTTTGGAATTATACTTTAGTGGCAAGATATGTAAGAAGGTATGTCTAATATAACAAGTGTAGAATCTTTGGAGATTTGTGGATATTGGTAAATCCTTAATAATTAGTTTTAGTGACAGATTCACAAATGATGCAGGCTCACAGAGTTAGAACATAAGACAGATGTATGTGTGTAATTGATTTCTCCCTTTATACCCGCATTATATTATGTAGCCAAACATACGTTTATTTTATCCACAAGGAACTTTCTTAGGGCCGGTTGCACTGCAATTGATAACTGTTCCTTAAAATCTAAGTGGCTGTTTTTCATAGAAAGCACAATTTTAAGCAATGTCAATGCTACAGTTGTCAAATTCTATTTATGGTAAAGAGTCACTTAACATTAAGGAACACTTGTGGTGAATCCGGGCATTAATAACTTAATAATTCTTAAAAATTTAAGTTAAATAAAAAAAATTATTAAGTTTATTTACCAAAATGAAAAAGTTTTTTTTTAAATTTGTCCTTTTGATAAAAACAAAAATAATTTTTGTGCTACCTACATGTAAGAATATACTCAATATTTAATTCTGGACAATAAGGATCAATGGAATGATTTTTCCGTCGGCTGGCGTCGGTTTATAATTCGTCTGATTGAGTTTTTGCTTTTTTAAATTTTACATTCTGTTAATCCAATCTTGATTTTTAAGTTGTTTTTTGCTAAACAGTTTTTAAAATATTTTAATGCATTTCAGAAAATTTAGGGACCACTTTTGAATTTCTTTGTCAGATTTGATAGGCATTTTATATTCAAGCGGCTTCTTGAACTGTATTTCTGTGTTTTACAACTGAAAACGCTAAAATTTAGGGCTAGAGTTTCAAATTCACAGATCTTTTAATCTGTGTGTCATCTCCGTTGAGCTAATTAACATTAAGATCCTTTAGAATGCTTTAAAGATAAATAATGTAATTCTTAATAACTTTGTATTTGACCTATTCCATATGTATAATCGACCAAAATTCGGTTTTCGAGTTGCTGCATGATTTTAAATTCTTTTGAGGTTTAGTCCAGTGCTTAATCCTGGTAACTTCTTTCTATTAAAAAATTAGCAGCTGCATATTTGCACTCCTTCCCCATCAGTTAGCACCTTAAACTATGAAAAATGACCAAATTTACGTCTAAAAAATGCTATGTGGGAGTGAGTAAATTTTTATTATTTTTATTTTAAAATGTTACCAAGGACATAGTATACAATAAAAAAAAATAAATGATATTGTGATTCGATTTTTTGTAAAGGTAGCATATTAAAACCTTTGCTGTTTCTAAACGAGGTTAAATCACAAACATTTTTTTTTACTTAATGCGTCTCTATTATCACATCAACATTTTAAAATTATTAAAAAAAAAATTTACCCAGTCCCACATAACTTTTTTTAGTGCCATATTTGGTCCTTTTCCATAGCTGCCTGGTAGAGAAGGAGAGCAATTATGCTATTCATATTTTTTTTGTAGAAACATATGTCTATTGTCAACTAAAAACTACTACTAATTTTAATCTTCCAAGAATTTAAAATACGATTCGATCTTGTTTAAATTTAACGTAATCAGTAACATTTTACAAATGATGCTGTTTCTAAACGAAGTTAAATCACAAACAAAATTATTTTTATTATGAATCTCCACTAGCACAATAATATTTTAGAGTAATCAAAAAAAAAATTTACCCAGTCCCACAGAGCTTTTTTTGGACCTAAACTTGGTCATTTTCTATAGTTTGGGGTAATTAATAGTAGAGAAGGAGTGCAAATATGCAGCTGGTGATTTTTTAATAAAAAGAAGTGTCCATTGTCAACTTAAAATTACTACCAATTTTAATCTTCTAAAATCGTAAAATCGGAAAATTCGATTTTTTGTCTAAGACAAGAAAAATTATGAAAATTCAGAAAATTGTTTTTTTTACTACCTTTATAATGGGTAAGGATTGTACCTACCAAATATAAAATAAATCAAATAATAGCAACTATGATTGGTCGATTTTACATGGAATGTCCCATTTACGATATAACTTACCAACAGATTTAGGAATATTCCGTTTAACTTGCATCCACTTATACGTCGGTAAAGTAGACCTCTGCTGCGATGTAGACTCAGTCGTTGGCAAGACATTTTTTTCAAAATCTTTATTCCCTAATCTCACATAATTCTGATACTCCATACACGCCGTTGGCAGATTCGTATTCAGTTGATGTTGATGATAAAACGATTCTATTTCACTTTGGTTAAACATCCTTGTGTTATCCTCATTGGAAACCCTTCCAAAAGAGTACGATTCTGGATTATAGGGATGTTCTAAGTCAGAGTATGAATTAGAAGACTGTTGTGTGTAGTCTAAATTAGTGTAACTTAGTCCACTTTCCGTATTGATGACAGGGTTATCATTAGGTTGAGTATTGTAGAACATATTATCTTGATGAATGGGGATATCGTTGTATAGATTGGAAGAGGCGGATTCACCGCTGTTACCGACGGTAAAGTTAGGATCCGCGGCATCATACACGGTGTTGTAATAAGTGGAATCATACGAAGCACTGCAGTTTTGGTAATGTCCATAATTTCTTATATCCATCATTATCATTTTTTTTCTTATACACTTTTCATTGTCACTCAGTTTTGTTTATAATGTTGTCACCATTGGCTATCAAAAATAGGGTCACAATTCGATAATTTTTGTGTTTTCTGTCGGTTGTGTACTCTGTTAAAAATTATCATCATTTTTTAGGTGGGTCTTACAATTAAAATTTTTATTATTTATAATGAAAAAAAAAAATTAAAACACAAAAAAAATAAATTTTGACGTTCTGCTTCTGGCAACATTAAATAAAATGCTATTTATCCTTACGAAATGAAATTTTGAGTCATTTTAAATTTTTATTAATAAATCATCTAAATTAATTCTATTTTTTTTGCCAAAACCGCGAGTTATGTAAATAAAATTTAGTGATTTAACCAATTCTTTAAAAAAATATTAATTTTGTGCATTTAGGAATTTATTTCTTAGGCGAATCAAATCATTTCATACTATCGTTCACTTAAAATTTAAAACGATTTTTATCAGCCACCTTTGATTTTTTAAATTTCCCTCTAGTGTGAATGGGTTTTTTTTTATGTCAGTTTTAGAATGTTTTTTTGACAACAAATGCATCAAATGTATTTTATTAAAATTAATCATGTAAAATGTGCTGCCAGCAAAAAAAAAAATAGTAAGAAAATATTTGACTTTTTAAATAATTTTGCTTTAGGATAACAAAAACGTTCTAATCTTCGTATAACCTCAGAGAAATGTATCTTGCTAATGTCCACTTCGCATAAAACTTGAGATGTTTAAGCCAATGTTTTGACCATATTTACAATGCAAAAATTGGTCGTTTTAAATTTTTTTTTGCTCGATAGTACATCGTTATTCCGTTGGTGTCCTCTGTTAATTTGGGCTTTGCTAATTATTTTTTAACATCTTTATCGTCGACTTTTTTTAATACAAATGAAGCTTATTGACTTTAATGACTGAAATAGTAAAAATACTGATAAGAACACAATTCTAAAAAACCCTTGTTAAAAAATCTAGATAGTTATCTTAAAAATAAGATAATTAATTATTAATGGAATTTCAAGAAAACAACCAGAATGATTTATTTATTATACTCCTCGCAGACAAAGTCAAAAACGAGGAGTATATTGTGATTGTTTTGAAAATTGTAAAATCGTCAAAAATCGTCGTAGAGCAAAAATTCTTGCAGATTCGTGCGTTTCATCGAATTTTGAACAACTTTCAAAAAATCCGTCCGTCCGTCCGTCCGTCTGTCCGTCTGTCCGTCTGTCACGTTTTTTGTAGACACTCTAACTTGAGTACCAATGATCCCATCAAGTTCAAATTTTCAGGAAAAATCGTTCTCATTAAAATCTAGATCCCTATTGTTTTTGACAGAAATCGGAAAATATTAAGGGGGGCTGCGGCACCCCCCAAGTGAGAAAAAATTCATATTTTAGTTATCATAAAAATTACAGAATTTTTTTTCTGATAACTTTAAAGCCCTTTTAATTCTCTACTAAAAGTAATTTAAAGTTTTTTTTGTCCGGCCCCACTTAAGCCCCCCAATTTAAAAATAAAGCCGTATCTTCGTTATTTTTCAATTTACAAAAAAAACTAAGGTCATAAAAATGAAAGAAAATTAAATTTTGTATTAAAAAATATTTTTTGTTTTTTTTCTTGTGAAGTTTTTAAGACAAAAAAGGTCAAAAAAAAGGTTTTTAGTGATAAAAAAGCTCTAAGTCACTTAAGTCTAGGTTCGGTCAAGGAGGCTTTGCAAAAAAAATTGAAACAAAAACATTCTTCCAAAGTCAAATTAAATCCTAAACGTCATTGTCAGATTGATACCTATTTATGCTTTTCGCAAATAAATATTTTTTCTATAGAGGAGTTAATAGTTTAACCTCTTCGCAGAGTTTTTTTGATAATATTAAAAAATTATTGTTTTTTTTTAATTTTATTATTCCATGATTACCTACTGCGAGGAGTATCCTATTAAATGTCGGCATTTTATAAAAAAAACTCTAACAGGCTCACTAATCTAACCTATCCACTGACCTAACCCATATCTAGTTTAGTTTTAAGAACCTACTATCGTGGACATGGAATAAAAATTTTTTTATCAGCCACCTTTGATTTTTTTGGATTTGACTCTATTGTAAATGGGGTTTTTGATGTCCGATTTCGAATGTTATTTTGACAACAAATGCGTCAAATGTATTTTATTAAAATAAATTATAAAAAATGTGCTGCCAGCGAAAAAAATAGTAAGAAGATATTTCCTTTTTTAAATATTTTTTTTTTGGGATAACAATAAGGCTTTAATCTTTGTAAAACATCAGAGAAATGTTTCTTGTTAACTTCGCACTTCGCATAAAACTTGATATGTTTAAGCCACTATTTTTACCATATTTACGATGCAAAAATTGATCGATTTAAATTCCATGTCCACGATAGTACAAAAAAAATTCTCATGAAAATATTGTCAATTTAAAGTCCACTTAGAACATCTTTTAGAATATTTGCTTATTTGGAAAGTCTCTTGCTCAAAAACTTAAAACATTTTCGTTTCCCAAAAAAAAAAATTACCTTTTATAAAAAAAAACAACACAACACAACAAGCACAATTTTTCTTCAAAAAATAATATGCTTATGCAAAACACACATTACTGTTTTCAATTCCTAATTAGAGCACCCAAAAATCATCGAACCGTGATATCACTAGATATTTAAGTAATCCGACGGCGGCGGGCGTCCATCTGTAGCATCACAAGTTATTAAACTGCACAGCACACTTTAATACAAATAAGGTAGAAATAGGTACTGACTTGTACAAAATAAAAGAAGGTCTCACTCATAACATATTACACACACATACGGGAGGAGCCTATAGTCGTGCGCATCCATCCTAAGCCAATAATACTCTGTTATTGAGAAGAATAAGTGATGCTGTATTAGGGATTGGTGTAGGTACCATGGATCCATTATAAGCTCTAACATTTCAATTCAAGTGAATGTAGCTTGACGTAGGTATGTAAGGGTGAGTGATGTCAGCTACTGCCTTGCTGTGTTAGATATGAGTGACATGACAGACACTATACATAGCATGCAGCTAGCTACAGATCTAAATCGCCTTTCTCATGCATAATCCTTCTTTATATTATTTTAAAAAGAATGACATTTAAAAAGATATCATAATTATAACAAAAAAAGTGGGAAAGAAGTCAAGCGAATTAAAAATAGAAATCGATAAAAATTACTAATTTTTTTACTAGTTTGGTTTGGTTATTAATAATCTAATTTGCATTTAATCTAAATTTTAATAACATTTATTTCTTCAGAAGATTTTTTACAAATTTTTTTAAAAACAGATTGTAATTTTTTTTGTCTTATGGAGAGCTAGCAACAAAAAAAAACCATCAAACTTTGTCATAATTTCTTGTGCATTACATAATTTTTGATATTTATTTTCTTAGTCCAATAAACCGACAGGTCTTAATGTAGTAGCATTTTTTCAAGAAGCCCTCTTATTTGCGTACATGCAATATGCGTACATTCCAAAATACTCTCCAATTCGCGTACATAGTCATTAGGTAAGAGTTAATCCGTTTACCTGCAGTAAGAAAAGGATTATCATTTAATTTGAGATGTTTATGTGCAGAAGTCAGTAATAATATTTTATGCTTTTATTTAGTATAAAGATCAAAATAATAATTTTAAACTACAACTACTTTCTGATAATGTGTTGATACATTTTTTACATAACAACACCTAGAACAATACCTAGTAATATGTCCTTCAGTGTAATGCACACAATTTTGGACGCACTGCTGCTAGGCATCGACATAGCTAGAGTTTATATTTTCATTTTAGCAGCAAAACTTAACCTAATGTCCCCCAGTGGATAAATGTCCCCCAGTGCTTTCATAAAAGTCAGTCTAAAACCCTGAAATTCAAAAAAAAAAAATATGCATATTGGACTTTATACCCACGTAAAAAAACTCACTACCTCTAACCTTTCCGTTTATGACCATTTAGGTACGCAAATTGGGTATGTACGCAAATTGGGTGTACGCAAATAAGAGGACACGGATTTGATTACTTGTTTGGTTTAGTTATTAATAATCCAATCTGCATTTAAGCTACATTTTAGTAGCACTTATTCCTTCAGAAGATTTTTTCAAATCATCATAAGTCGGATTTTTTTTTGTGAAACAAAATATTAACATGTGCACATGAACCATAACCGTGCCAAAACTTTGGAACATTTTTAATTTAGCGTAATCCGTAGACTGTAGACTTATGTGTAATGAAAGCGTTTCTGATTTAAAAGATTTCTGTCCTTGGAAAGCACATTTAAAAAACCATAATCCATCATAAAGTTTTGGTCCGTATGTGTAAATATTAATTTTCTTGTACGTAGATGTTTTTCACATAAAAAAAACGCTTCCTATTTGGCATGACAGTTTGTTGGACTAAGAAAAATAATATTATGCAATATCAAAAAATCATGACAACGTTGATAAAGTAGATTTAAATGTTGCTATTAGATTAATTACAGTTACTAAAAAGCCGTTTATTTGGAAATTTGCTTTCACAAATCAAAATTTGTTTATGTTTTAAATAACTAGCGATCAATAAAAACTTTATCTAAAATTTTTTGCCATAAACATATAAAGAAAATGATAATCGTCTGGTTTATTCAAAAATTGTTATAAATGTAATTTTGACAATTTATACGAGAAAGAAGTAAACACATTTGAACTCCGTGGGTCGCGGTTAATAGTTTTCAGATGCTTTATTTTGGTTTTTAAAACAGTTTTTGTAATGGTTATTTTAATGTTTTTTATTCAAAACTTATACGAAAAAAGAAATGTTGGATTTAATTTAACCATAATTATAAATTTTCAAAATTTCATGACATGGAAAACAAAAAAAAAAATCTACCTACCTGCCAATAAGTTTTTCATATTATTTATAGGTCCATTGTGCCCCAGCTCTCTAAATTAAAGTTGCTGAAAAATCAGGATTACATTAAAATTGCAAACAAATAAAATTGAGTTATAAGATTCTGGTCATAATCATAACTACAATGTTGTATTTGATAAAGCAATAAGTTATGTTTTTAAAATAGTACCATATCGAAAGTGTTTCTCTTGAAGGAAAATGAAGAATTAATTGGTTAAAGAGTGAATGTAGTATCTAAGTAACACTTGATTAAAACGTTAGTTGATGAGTAGATAAGAGAACGGACAGACAGACAGACATACCTGCTTCAGTTATTAATTTTGAACAAGAAAGCAAGTAGATATCTAAGAGTGTGTAGGTTTTGTGGGTATTGTTTCTGTCTCCAGACATCTATGTCACTACTTATGAAGTTTCAGATGGAATCGCTTTAATTATCTCTCACTAAACATGACAGCATATCCCATACTACCTACCGTCACCAGAATTCATTCTAGAGTCAAGACATAGACATCCACGAAAATAACATTACTTAAAACTTAAATAGTATATTAAAACATAGAGTTTTATAAGGAACGTTTTTTAGCACGCGTCCAGGTCTGGAAAAAGAGCCGCGCAGCGGCGAGTTTTTCGATGGACAAGTGATATTTGTAAACTTTACTCATTTAATACTGAATGAATAGGCGTTTTTGAGAAAATGTAACCATTGATATCGTTTCTCCAATTCATCTAGTTATCCCTTTTACAAAAAAACTATGTCCCTCGATTGATTATAATAGTAAAATTTGTAAATAAAAAGTACCTTGCAAGAAAAGAATTCATCTTTTTGCATCAGGAAAACCAACCAATAAAATAAAATGTTGGGTTTAATAATGAAGCAATTTAGAAAGTTTAAAAAACCAAATTTCGGGTTTCATAATGTGCATATTATAGAACGCAAATATAAAAAATTAGTTTTAAGTTGGAAAAAAATGAGTCAGACATTACCATTTTGGTATTTTTTATGTTCTCAAAAAAAAAGTATAGTCATTTAAAACAACATCAATAGGTACAAGATTCAGGATCAGGGACAAAAAAAATAAAAAAACTTAAATGCATCTGTTTTATATTTTCTAAATCTGTGCTATTCACAAAATTCTATACAAGGTTCAGAGACATTAATATAAAATTATAAAAAATGTGAGGAAAAATTAACAGTTAATCGTCATATTGTAAAATGCTGCCAAAATACAAAAATTCTTCCACTTTTTTTAATGATTTTTTTATAACGTTGTTTTGAATTTGGCAAATACTCGTAGCACAAAATATCATACTATCGTGGACATAGAATTTAAAACGATCAATTTTTGCATTGTAAATATGGTCAAAAGAATGGCTTGAACATCTCAAATTTTATGCGAAGTGAAAATTAACATTTCTCTGATGTTTTACTAAGATTAGAGCCTCATTGTTATCCTAAAACAAAATTATTTAAAAAAGGAAATATCTTCTTACTATTTTTCTCGCTTGCAGCATATTTTACATGATTTAATTTAATAAAATACATTTGACGCATTTGTTGTCCGAATAACATTCGCAAACTGACATAAAAAACCCCATTCACAATAGAGTAAAATTTAAAAAATCAAAGGTGGTTGATAAAAAATCGTTTTAAATTCCATGTCCACGATATTACATCAAAAAGAGAAAATAAGAATTTAAATCATTCCAGCTGCATTGGTTTGACACGTTACAAAGCCTTTATCCAAAAATTTGTTAAATTTAAACTACTAATTTCCCCAATTTTATAATGTAGATGTGATCAAAATGCAAAAATATTTAAACTTTCTTGAACTGTCTTGTCTTTTTAGTATATCGTACAATCTCTACCTCATGTAAAAATGAACCACTCCTATATTACAGGTATCTGCTATTTCACAGACTCATTAAAAAAAATTCTTTAGTGAATGACACTTAAACATGTAAATTAAATCATAATTTTGCATCGAGCTCATTTTAAAATGTGATACTTCTCGACTTCATTCAATAAAGCGTAAAAAATAGAAACCGAATTCAAAGCATCAGACGGATATTTTTAATGAAATTAAAGGTGAAGTCATTGATTTAACATCCATGGACACATAATGATGTTATCTACATCATATTCTCTGCTCGGTTTGGTGTTATAATGACAACTAAAAAATTAAATATATGTCTTTTGTTTCAATTTAAAGAACTGATTATAAGAAAGGTTCTAAAGGCAGGATTACATTTTTTTTTAATTTATGGTGAGATTTTGTGCTGGCTAATTCCATATGTAATCGACCAAAATTCGGTTTTCAAGTTGCTGAATGATTTTAAATTTTTTGAGTTTTAGTCCAGTGCTTACTCCTGGTAACTTCTTTCTATTGAAAAATTAGCAGCTGTATATTTGCACTCCTTCCCCATCAGTTAGCACCTTAAACTATGAAAAATGACCAAATCTAGGTCTAAAAAATGCTATGTGGGAGTTAGTAAATTTTTATTATTTTTATGTTAAAATGTTACCAAGGACATAGTATACAATAAAAAAAATAAACGATATTGAAATTCGATTTTTTGGTAGCATATTAAAACCTTTTTTGTTTCTAAACGAGGTTAAATCACAAACAAATTTTTTAACTTTATGCGTCTCTATTATCACATCAACATTTTAAAATTATTAAAAAAAAAAATTTACTCAGTCCCACATAACTTTTTTAGTGCCATATTTGGTCCTTTTCCATAGCTGCCTGGTAGAGAAGGAGAGCAATTATGCCGTTCATTTTTTTTGTAGAAGCATGTCCATTGTCAACTCAAAACTACTACTAATTTTAATCTTCCAAAAATTTAAAATACGAATCGATCTTGTTTAAAATTAACGTAATCGGTCGCATTTTAAAATCAATGCTGTTTCTAAACGAAGTAAAATCACAAACAAAATTATTTTTATTATGAATCTCCACTAGCACAATAACATTTTAAAGTAATCAAAAAAAAAAATTTACCCAGTCCCACAGAGCTTTTTTTGGACCTAAACTTGGTCATTTTCCATAGTTTGGGGTAATTAATAGTAAAGAAGGAGTGCAAATATGCAGCTGGTGATTTTTTAATAAAAAGAAGTGTCCATTGTCAACTTAAAATTACTACCAATTTTAATCTTCCAAAATCGTAAAATTCAATTTTTTGTCTAAGACAAGAAAAATTATGAAAATTCAGAAAATTGTTTTTTTACTACCTTTTGCAAGGGTAAGGATTGTACCTACCAAATATAAAATAAATCAAATAATAGCAACTATGATTGGTCGATTTTACATGGAATGTCCCTGCTACATTATCTAGAATAAAGATAAAAGCAATGAAATTGGTATAAGCCACAACATTTATTGTATTGTTACCAATAGGAAAAACTATTGTATGAAAATGTGCGTATGTTGAAATAAAAAATTCCTTGTTGTCTTGAAGTAGAATACAATAAAAGGTATAAAATATGAAATATGTAGAGAATATAAGGAGAAATACTAAGATGTCACGATAAAACAAGCATCTTACATTGATACTCAGTGACTTGTGTCTGTTCCTCTGTCTTCTTACTTGTCTGTCTGTCTGTCTGTCCATCATCTTATGAATAGTTGTATCCATCCAAGATATCTTACATTTACCTGTTTGCTATCTTTTGTAAGTGACACCTCTTCTCAATTTAAACAATTCTAATTGTTTGCATTGCCACTACAGTGCAGCCTCTCTTCTTAAGGCTATTTATACTTCCTAAATCTTTATTATGATCCTTTAATGTTTACAAACATTATTATGACTTTTGAAGTTTTGAATGAATATCTAGGCTTGGAAGGAATGTTTCCCGTCGGGGCTTATTTTAGGGTAATATGATTTTAGCAACGATTTACCTAACCTAACCTAACTTGGTAGATCTACGAATTCGTTTTCTTAATATTTTACGTAAAGCGATTTTATTCTTACTAGCATATAATTATAGCATCTCTTTATTATTAACAAACAAAAAAATAAAATTATTTTTTTTTCACAAGTATGCCAAAATCAGTGTTAAACAGTAGGATTTTTAATATAGAATGTCCAAAAATTGGAGGATATCTTATACAGGGTGTTATTAAATAACTAGGAAAAAATTCAGGGGGTAATTCACACATTTTAAGTAGAAAAGTTCATATAAACATGTGTCCGAAAATCCGTTTCTGAGATACAGGGTGTCAAAGTTTCTCAAAAAAAATTTTAATCTTAAGATTACTAAAAAGCTATACCAGATATTTATTTAAAATAATAATAAAAAAAAAGAAATTAATTAACACTTCATTGTTAACTATGTTTTATTTTCATTAACATAAAAAAGCCAACCTAAAAAAGAAATTTTGTTGCCTTTGGGCAATTAATTTTTTTCTCAAAAACGGTTAGTTTTATGAAAAATGAACAGGACATTAATTTTAAAGATCATATTCTAGGGCTTTTAATTATTTTATGAAAATACCAAAAAAGTAACACACAAAAAAGTTGGGGGTGATCAACCCCCATGGTACCCCCAAATGTGCCCCTTCCAATTATAATTTTGATTTTTTTTCTACCGCACTTTATGCCTAATGGTAGGAAAATTGCCCGTGCTAAGTTTTAAATAAATATCTGGTTTAGTTTCTTGGTAATCTTAAAAAAAAAGGTTTTTTTTAGAAACTTTGGCACCCTGTATCTCAGAAAAGAAGGATTTTCGGACACATGTTTATACGAACATTTTAAGTAAAAAAGTCCATATAAACATGTGTTTGAGAATCCTTCGTTTCTGAGATACAGGGTGCCAAAGTTTCTAAAAAAAAACTTTTTTTTTAAGATTACCAAGAAACTAAACCAGATATTTATTAGAAACTTAGCACGGGTAATTTTCTTGCCTTTAGGCATAATGTGCGGTAGAAAAAAAATAAAAATTTTAAATGGAAGTTGTTCACCCCCAACTTTTTTGTGTGTTACTTTTTTGGTATCTTTATAAAATAATTAGAAGCCCTAGAGTATGATCTATAAAATTAATGTCCGGTTCTTTTTTCATAAAACTAAACGTTTTCGAGAAAAAAATTCATTGCCCAAAAGCAACAAAATTTCTTTTTTAAGTTTGGCTTTTTCATTTTAATTAATGAAAATAAAACATAGTTAACTATGAAGGGTTAATTTATTTCTTTATTTTACTATTTTTTCAAATAAATATCTGGTTTAGTTTCTTCGTAATCGAAGATTAAAATTTTTTTTGAGAAACTTCGACACTTTGTCATCTCAGAAACGAACGATTTTTGGACATATGCTTATATGAACTTTTTTTCTTAAAATGAGTTAAGGAATTACTCCCTGATTTTTTTCCTAGTTATTCGGTAACACCCTGTATTTTGAAATTTTTTTACCATCTGAAAAAAATTTAAATAACTTCAAAATAAGTTTAATAGGACTCTGTTTTTGTCACCTTTGTCTGCAAAGGGTTTTTCTTAGGTAGATATGAAAAGTTAGTCAAGATATGATTGTGCGTAATGTAGGGGTCAGTGTGAAGGTAATTATATATTTTTTTAATGTTTTAATTAAATTGTATTGCAGGATATTGCAGAAAGCGAGTAAGAAGGGAATATGTATAAGAGTGGAAGTATGACATGTTAAGGTAAAGTGGGGATTTGAGTAGCCAGTAGGCACTTGTGACACCTCATGATGGATTAGGTTTGGGCCCCATCCAATGCAGCCAACACACAACACTCTCAAATTGTTTATCAGCTACTAACTTATACAGAGTGATTTATCTAAACGGATCTGCGGTGCCGAAAAAAACACCAAGTCGATAATTTTACTTCTCTCGTAGGACGAGACATTTTTTCTGAATTTTCTAGCATACAGAATGCGACATGATAAAGCACAGAATAGTATTCGTAAAATTATCTTATGCGAAACACACCTACTTGTGTTAGGTTAGGTTAGGTATGAGGCGAAATACAAGGTGTTACCAAATAACTTTATGGCGTAATTTCTGAACCCATTTCAAGAAAAAAAGTTCAGATAAACATGTGTCCGAAAATCCATTGTTTCTGAGATACAGGGTGTCAAAAATTCCAAAAAAAAATATTTTTTTAGATTATTAAGAATTGTTAATTATAAATTATTAAAGAAATGGCAAATAAACGCGGTAGTACGTTGTTGGAGCATTCCTAGAAATCCCCAGAAAATTGTTAAAAAAAAACCTACCTAATATATCCTTGGAGATATGAGGCCCCAAAGTGCAAAATTTAGAACGCTTATATCTTGAAGATAACGGCACATAAACGGAAAAAATAGCTAAATACAAAGACACACTTTATCTAAAATTATTTTACCTTTTGTTTATTTTTACATGCTTAGATTACATTTTTCTAAAAATAATTAATTTTACAAAAATTTTAAAATATGAAGCTGACAGCAATTTTAATAAAATCTAGTAGAAAAATGTATGATCAAGAATCTAAATGAGTTCGTAAGAGGTATTTTTACAATCAGTGATGCCAAACTTATGCAAATTTGTTCGCATTTTTCTCCATGAATATGACAGATGGATTATTTTCACATTTTTCTAAGAATCCGTCAGAATGCCTCAACATAATATCATTGCGTTTATGCGTCAATTTTTGAAGATCCTGTATGTAAAATAGAAATGTATTAACAATACAACAAGTTTAGTTTATTAGTGGTTTCGTATTCTGAAAAGTAGTATAAATATTGTATTGATTTTTTGATCCAACATCAAGAATTTTAACTAAAAAAATCATAAGCAGGCTTTTTTAATTTTTGAAAGCAACGGGAATGAATCGAACCGGAGATAAAGATGCCTCTTTATTCTTAATAAAAAATATTGAACTTTGCTAAACCAAAGTCTAAACTGAGTCATCCTGTATACCATTAAGAAATCCACAATTCCCCTCAGACTTGAAATATCTGAATATTACAGAATGAATACATATAATATAGACATCCCTGTCATGGATTGTTTAAATTGAAATCGACAATGAAACGTACATTCCTCACCGTGCTGCATACAAGTTAGCTTTTTGTTCTGATGTTGATAATGGAAAGAATTTGCAACAAAATACTAAAAAGAAACGTCAGTCAGTGAAGTTGGATGGAATGGGGGAATAAAGGGGACAGGGGGGATGGGGGGGGGGGGAAAGTTGGCATGGATATACAGTAGAGTATAGAAAAGGTTGGTAGTGAGCGTGCTAATGGGTAGTGACGTATGGATTGATGGATCACTCTGGATCCAGCCTGGATGCTGTTAGTTACCGGAACACATAGGTTAGGATATGTAGGTACCCACCAGCTTTTCACAAACTTCTGCTTTTTACTCAATAACACACTCATATTATATTCTTATACGTTGCTGAAAATGACATTTTATACAAAGGATAAGACTTTATTCAGCAAGAATTATTTTCCGTAAAAACATCTAGAGAAGTTTAGAAAATACAATACAACAAATTTGCGAATTTCTAAATAACGTTATGGTGTGTTCTGTAAATTTTCAATTCAAAGTGACTTTAAAGCGTTTAATATTATAATTTAGCAATCATTAAAAATGTACACTCTTTTTAAACTGAAAATATGCATACAGAGTGTCCAAAAAATGGCGCATAAACGCTATGGTACGTTCTTGGGGCATTTCCCTGCAAATTCCCCAAGAAAATGGTAACACTGATTGTAAAATTCATCTTAAAACTCATCTAGATTCTTGATCATACATTTTTGCATTATGTATTGACATGGTTGTCCGCTTTATTTTATAAAATTTTTGTAAAATTAAAAAGATTATAAAAAGTTAATTTGACCATTTTAAATATTAACAAATGGTCAAATAATTTTAAATAGAGTGTGCCTATGTATTTAGCCATTTTTTTTGTTTTCATGTAGTGTTATCTTCAAGATGTAGGTAAGCGTTTAAAGTTTCGCACTTCGGGGTCTCATATCACCAAGGACATATGACGTAGATTTTTCATCAGGAATTACCCCCTGAATTTTTTCCTAGTTATTTGGTAACACCCTGTATATTTTTCTAAATTTTTAGCAAAAATCTTAAATACAATTTAAGAATTTTATCCAAATTGTGCATAGGCATTACAAGCTGGATAATTTCTATATAAAATTTTATTCACATTCAATAAACCCGAAAAGAAACCCAGAGTAAATATCTTTTTTTTATTTAATGCTTTGTTTTATGTTTTCGTCTCAAGTAGATTCTGGCCATAATATGTAATTGCAAAATAAAGAATAACAGAAAAATGTCAAGTAAAGAAAGGCACAGATGCGACACAGGATCAATGATAAAATTATTAGCCGACCGACCGATGTAGGAAGAGCCCTCTACAGGAAACAAAGGTAAAATAAATTCAGAAGCAAAAGGAATCAATAAAATATTCCTTCCATAATATTTGATACAGGTATCGCCCTCTATTATTGCTTCGTACAAAGTAAAGAAGAAAGAAAAAGAAATCTTTAATTTTGCGCCATCTATGATTCAAGCTTTGAAGTACTCAACATATATTACAGTTTTCTAATATTTATTTAGTAGGTATCTACATTTACTCATTGAAAAGTTTGTTAAAACTGGTTCTCTGCGATAGATGTCGCTAGCAGGTGAAATTTTAACTTATTAAGCAGAAAAAGCTTTCAAAAATGCATATTTTGGTAAATACATTTATTTTTTTTTAAATGGCAATTTAACAGACATAAAAATATTTCGAAAAATTATTATAAATAAAATTAATACTTACCGCTGTAAAAATTTGATTATAAAAAATGCATTCAGTGTACTTTCTTTAAAATAAAATGTCAACTTTTTTAATAAATAGTGTCGATAATTTAAATAACTAAATTTGCATTTGGATAATTTGTTTAAATGGCTTTTAAATATCTATTATCCATTATTTGTCATGTTGAAAAATAATTAAAGTTGACAGCATTTTATCGTAAATAATAGTCCTTATAACCAATTTCTAATTGTTATTTACCATTATGGTAATTTATACTTAAAAAATTAAGTATTTTACTTTAATTTAAAATAATTGTAATTTGTCTTTTAATGAAATAAAAAACATAAAAAAAGATAGGTATTGGTATGGTAGGATAAAGCGAACGTCGGAACGAAGGAAGGAACCCTCTATATTAAAAATAAGGTAGATGACAGTGATGGATTGCTCTGAACGTCAGTGAGTCATCGAGACATAAACTTTTTATTCCTTTCTAGCCAAAGCTCGACTCTGTCTCTACCCTAGTTTAGAATAAAAATTTTCCCAAAACCAATTAAATTTATCTTACAAAAAACGTAAATGGTCTTTAGTTCAGTAGAGGCAAATAGGTTAGATTATTGAAATTGGTTTAAAAAGTTGATTTAAAAAAAAAACAGGAATCTTTTTTGAAATTAGAAGAAAATTAAATTATTCCTGCGGAAAGAATTTTCTCTATACAGGGTGTCCAAAAAATGGCGCATAAACGCGATGGTACGTTGTTGGGGCATGTCTAGGGAGCCCCAGAAAATTGTTAAAAAAAATCTTATATACCCTCGTAGATATGTTGCCCCAAAGTGCGAAACTTTAAATGCTTATATCTTGAATATAACAGCACATATTAACGAAACAAATGGTTATATACAAAGCTACAGTATATCTTAAACCATTCAACCATTTGTTTATTTATTAAATGTTCAAATTACATTTTTATAATCAATTTAATTTTACAAAATTTTCATTAAATGAAGCTGACAACAACGTCAATAAAATCTAGTGCATAAGTGTATGATCAGGACTCATAAATGGGATTTTTAGACTTATAGATTGGATTTTTAGATGTATTTTCCTAGTCTGTGTTGCCGAATTTATGCAACTTTGTTCGCATTTTTCTTGATGAATATAACAGATGGATTTTTTTAGACAATTTTTTAGGGATCCCTGAGAATGCCCCAAGAGCGTACCATCGCGTTTATGCGCCATTTTTTGGACACCCTGTGGAATAATTTTTTACATTAATAATTATTTGTTCTCATGTAATAAAGAATATAAGGCCGATGAAATCATAAACACTTTTAATCATGGATTTAATGAATAAATTACTTGAATAATATACACATTATTATCTAACAGAATAAAAATGTTGCAATTAACATTAATTAAGACTTATCGCGGACACTATCTAATAATATACAAACATCTTATTGGCTTATCACTGCACCCATCATTCATGGGTAAACAATCTACACAAACATTAAATTCATAACCATGGACCAATAACTTTGCCAAGAGAACCTCTAAAAAATTAGCTAACCAGTTTTTTTCTTATCAAAATAAATTTTTGTCAAAAGAAATATTTGTTTTAAATTTAAGGTGTTAAGCATTTTACATAAAGGCATGTTATTTGTCCATTTTTATTAAGTCAACGATAGAAAAAAAGACAAAGTATACTGAAAGATTGTCTTCCTCTATTTTATAATAATTGTCATATTAAAGCATTTCGTGTAAGGTATTATGTATATTGCAAATAAATTCGAATGTGACCAAAAATAAACAAACAATCAAACACAACACCCTGTTAACAAATTTTATAAACAAAACAACTTTTGCAGTCGTCACATTTTTAACATTTTTATTATATTTATTATAATTAAGTAAATGCACATTTTTTTTTTCAATAATTGTTGAAGGTACTACAAAAAAAAATCTAATAAAGTTTTTGCTTATACATGGTTTCCTTAAAATGTACTCAAAATGAAAAAGGCAATTCCTGATTTCCTGACCACATTATCAGAAAAAATTTCTTACAGAAATACTGGGGTTCAACATTTTTTTGTTTTTTTGTTAAATAATTGCTGTATTGACTTTTTTTTAAATCACCAAAGCACAAAATATTCTTAGAAAAACCCAAAAAACAAGTTTTTAATGCTTATTTTTGTTTACTTTATTTTTTTAATTTGGGTAATTTTTTTTAATTTTGCAAAATAGACAGTAGAAACAATAGACCATTTTTACAAAAAATATTGGAAATTATTAGTTATTATGAAACAACCACATAATAAATTATTACTACGAACCAAACGTTAAATTGATATCTCCATTTTTGTCGTAAATTTTCAACATTTTTATATTTTTTTTTTTAAATTTGACGCCCTGTATATATTTCTGTAAGGAAGCATTTTCGGACTTTTTTTCTTAAAATAAGCTTAGGAACTACCCATTTCATTTTGGGCACATGTTTAGGAAACACCCTAAAATAGTTATGAAATGTTTTTTGTCTTTGTTAAAAGAAAATAGTGCATTTACTTACGAAGTAAAATGCCGCTGCACCAAAATAACCAAAATATACATAACAATAATGTTTATTGCACTTTATCTAATTAAATTTGATAATATTCAGGGGGGTATTCATTAGTTAAATTACTAAGAAAATTAAAGTCCGTTGAACTGTTACTGTTTTCACCTAAAGGTACCATATGATTCTGAGGAGGTTGATTCCCGTTAAAGTACTCTTGTTGCGAATACGAATTATTGTAACTAACATCTGATCCTCCGGTTAGTGAGTCCGGGTGCACGACTGCCGCCGCTACCGGAGTTTGCACAACACCGGAATTTGAGTTAAAGACTGCAGCGGTTGGTGTTTGGACATATTCTGCCGTTGTGGGGTTATGATGATACCCGGTGTTGTTTTCGTAGTACCCTGATTTTGTGGCGAAGTCCTGATTGTAATAATGTGCTTCATGGGGGTTTTGCGAAGGTTTGGCTATGTTTTCGTCGTTGCAGTAGGCCATGGTGTTTGATGGGTAGTTGTATTGGTTGTAGGCGTCTGAAATTTAAATACAAAATGCAACATAAAAGTTTTGTTCATTTTGAAAAAAAAAACTGGTTTAGGTTAGATAATATTAAAAAGTTTTTACGTAAATGGGGGTATTTAAAAAAATAAATAAAATTACAAAATTCTTAAAGGTAAATAAATGCAGTTTTTATCAACACTACCAGTGTTTAACCCATTTTAAAGGGGCCCCCAAATTTCAAAACGGGTTTAAAATGACCGTTTTTATTACCTTTATTGATAGTATAATTTGCATGATGAGTTGGAAAAATCGTTTGGTAAATATTTACGATAAAGTGTTTTTAGTCTACCTGTTTAAAGGCCATTATTTCCGAAGGGGGGCACTTTTTCAAAAAACTGTTTTTACCAAATGTCTTGGATTCTTTCCAGCTATCTCCCATTAAAAAAAAAAGCACATTGATCGCGGACACCCTCTATGTGTTAGATCATGCATTTTGAAAGCTAAATCCACAAAATGCACACTAATTAGAGTTTAGGATTGGCTTGAAAACACCCTAACAAGCCCCCTTTAATTTGCAAAATAAGATCACAATTGGCACCAAATTTTACAAATAGGTACTGAATAAGATTTTAAAAGGTTTCTGCAAAAATTATTTCTTTAAAAAAATTCCTTCGCTTCCTAAATGGCCCCGATATTTTCAATCATGTCGTATTCACACCAAATTTTTCAAAAAGATGCGAAACAAGGTTTTAAGAAAAACATTTTTGTATGCCTATACCACTGTCTAAGAGCCCACTTCCCAAATGGGATGCAGAAAATTTTGTTAGAAAAAAAGTATCAATTATAAGTTATTTGGGACCTTACTTTGCATCTGTTTACCAAGTTTGGTGTAAATACAAAATGATTAAATATTAATCTTTGGAAGCCAGTTAGAGGGGCAAAGAAATTTTTAAAAGGAATAATTTTTGCAGAAGTCAATTTAAAATTTCATTTAGCACCTATTTGTAAAATTTGATCTAATATTAAAAATTTAAGAGGGTCTATTGGGGGCCTTTCACAGTAATTTTAAACATTCATTATTGGCGTGCATTTTGTTGATTTAACTTCTTGAATAGATGTACTAACACATAAAAATGTGGCTGTTTTATATTGTTTGCCTATGATTTTAGAGAAAACATTTTCTTAATAAAAAAACTACAAAGAACGAACAAACTATTAAGTACCTTGATTATAGTTGTAATTATCAGCAGCTTGAGTCTTCTTCCCATAATAATATTGATTATAATTCAAATTATACGGCGTCCTATTTGTCCGATACACCCTTTGATTCGTACTTGCATTCTGCCTTTGGTACGCTTCATTATTGTACACATAATTGTAATCGTGAGGCTCCTGGTACTGCGTTTGATAGCTGGCTCCTCTTTGCGCAAAGTTTGGTACATTTTGCACCGTCACCGTAGCAGACGCGACGGCCGTTGCTGACGTTGGCGAACTCCTTGGTAGAGAGGAGTATAGGTTTCTGATGTTGAGATTATTTTTGATGGGGGGTGGTTCCTTCTGTAGATTTGGCGGTAAAACGTCACTGACTACTTTTGATTCGCAGGAACTGAAGGATAATCGCCGGATTTCTTCCTTGATAACAGCGGGTGTTGGTTTCTTACGTATTTTTTTATCCGCGACATCGTTAGTTATCTCGTCTTCACTTTTAAGTTTATCAAAACTTTCAACACTACTAGCACCGTTACTGTTATTGTTAAAACTGTTATTATTAGTTGCACTAGGTGTATTGTTATTGTTTCTTCCACTGGTCACGATGTCTCTGTCGATGTTGTCGTGGTCGTAGATGCCAGAAGCAGATGGCATCTCACAGCCTTGACAGCTCTTCTTGGAGGTAGAGTCATCGTCGAGGAATTTGTCGGACATCTTGGTGCTCTTGCCGCCCTCGCTGGTCACGCTGTCCTTATCATCGGCGTCGTCGCCTTTGCCCAGGGTTTGGCGTTTGTGTTTCATGCGACGGTTTTGGAACCATACTTTTACCTGAAACAAATAATATTTTATTAATATTGACAAAACACAAAAATTTGCAGATTGTTTTGTTGTACTATCGTGGACATGGAATTTAAAACGATTTTTTATCAGCCATCTTTGATTTTTTTGAATTTTACTCTATTGTGAATGGGGATTTTTTTATGTCAGGTTTCGAATGTTATTTTGACAACAAATGCGTCAAATTGTATTTTATTAAAATAAATTATGTAAAATGTGCTGCCGGCGGGAAAAATAGTAAGAAGATATTTCATTTTTTAAATAATTTTGTTTTGGGATAACAATAAGGCTCTAATCTTCGTAAAACATCAGAGAAATGTTTCTTGTTTGTTTCCACTTCGCATAAAACTTGAGATGTATAGCCACTATTTTGACCATATTTACAATGCAAAAATTGATCGTTTTAAATTCCATGTCCACGATAGTACAATTTTAGGTATTTCTGAACCATCATGTTAAGTAAGAATTTGACTTTATCTTGGAAAAGAAAGTTATAGTTTTTCAAGTAAATTATTCATTTTTGGAAGCAGAAAAATAATTAATAGCAAAAAAAGTGATAAAGTCAAAAGCATTGAGTAAACAAAACTACCTTGAATAGTTTGTATTTTTCTGAAAATTCTATAAAAATATTTTAACATCCGACGGATAAATACAAATAGAACTTAAGTAATTTAAAAAAAACACTGAAATCAAGAAACTAAAATAAAAATGAATTTAAATCTAAAGGCCGATTTATAGAACGTTACTTTCACTTTACTTCCGCTTTACTTCGGCGTAACTTAACCGAAAAATAAATAAAATACATGGGAATGTATTAGCAAATTTATACTTCACTTTAGCGCTACTTTGCTGATTCATTTAGCTGTAAGTAGTACTGTCAAAAGCCGAGCTTGGCCAATCATGCGCAAAATTTGCAAAAATGAGATATTCACCCTTATTGTCAAAGGTAGTGATTACGGAATATCGCTTCGTACGATACCTGTTAGATCTTCTTTTGTAGGTGTTGTACGAAGCCATATTGCGTAATTACCACCCAGGTGTAAATTGTCAGAAGTCGCGAGTTCAGACACATGCGCTTAACTGATCCCAATTTCACGTAACTTTGCATCTGTAAATTAGGTAAATTTGTAAAGTTAAGTGGAAGTGAAGTTACGCCGAAGTAAAAGTTACGTTGTATAAATCGGCCTATAGTAATAGTTTTTAAAGTAAATTATTCATTTTTGGTAGCAGAAGAATAATGAATACCAAAAAAGGTGATAGTAACGTCAGAAGTATTAAATAAACGATTTTAAACAATTTGCATTTCTTTGAGACTTCTTCAAAACATATTTTAACATCCGACGGATAAATACCGAAATGGAACTAGTAACTGAAAAAAAAAAACAGTGAAATTATAGTGAAAATACTAATTCTCTTAAATAAAAACCATACTCACTTGTCGTTCCGTAAGGTCCAATGACGCAGCTATTTCAATTCTTCTAGGCCGACATAAATATTTGTTAAAATGGAATTCTTTTTCTAATTCTAGCAGTTGATTATTGGTGTATGCTGTTCGTAATCTTCGAGGTAAACCATTTTCTGAAAAAAAAAAAACTGTTGAAAAAATGCACATAAGACTTAACGGTTTGTAAATTGCAACAATAAACATTTTTGTAAAAATTAGAAATGATTGTTGATGAGTATAATCGAAACCTGAAGGTACAAGCACATATTCTAAAGAATATACCATTTTTATCTATTTAAAAATGGTAAAAAATGCCATTACCGATAACAAGATAACAAAAAAATATCGATTGGAATAAAATTCTAAACGGTTGGTATTTAATATTCCATCAAGTTAAGCAAAAAGTTTAAAATAAAAATGGAAGTCAGCAGTAACCGTATTTCAAGGGGGCATGCAGGGGGGTTTTTGAGATGAACCCTATGTTTAATCAGACAGAATTTCATTTAAAGGGAAATTATCCTTCCTAGTAGGAGGATAGATAGAAGGATGGAAGGATTACAGGAACGGATTAAGCATTTTTGAAAGAATGATATTTTTGTTAAAATTTTGGTTACATTTCTACTTTTTTTTCAACAGTTTGTTTTTACATTTTAGGATAACTTAATTTTTATACCCTTCGCAGACAAAATCGAAAAATATATTGGGGTTGGTCTGACCTTCTCTAAAATCGTTAATATTCATCTTAAAGCAAACATTTTTGCAAATTCGTTAGTTTCATGACTTTTTAAGACTTTTATTTTTTCTCCGTCTGTAACAAAACTTGTTATATTATCACGAACTGAAGAACGGATTATTCAATTGACTTGAGATTTGGTCCAAAAATCAATCTCGTTTAGGGAAAGAACCCTATTGTTTTTGAAGAAAATCAAATAATAAAAAGAGGATGGAAATCATCCCCAAAGTTGAAATAAATTCATATGTTTGTACATATTTTTTTATGCTAAAAATAATTATTTTCTTATTTTGGATTTTTACATATTTTTTTAAAAAATACGTTTTCTGTTATTATACTCTTCGCAGACAAAGTCGAAGAGTATATTACGATTGGTCGGATCTTCTCTAAAATCGTTAATATTCATTCTAGAGCAAACATTTTTTGCAGATTCGTTCGTGACTTTTTAAGACTTTCATTTTGTGTCCGTCTGTCTGTCTGTAACAAAACTTATCACGATAACTGAAGAAAGGTTGATTTAATTGACTTGAGATTTGTGCAAAAATCAATCTTGTTTAGGGGAAGAACCCTATTGTTTTTGGAAAAAATCAAATAAAAAATAGAGGGTAGAAACCACCTCCAAAGTTAAAAAAAAATCATATTTCGGTTAATATCAATTTCACGAAAAAAAAAATTCCTAATAAAATGGAAGATTGTATTTTTTCCTATCAAAAAGCATCTAGAAATCTTTTGTATCCCTACTCGTTTACAAAAAAAATAAGTTTTAAATTTTTTTTAATAAAATAAAAAATGCACCTTTTTAGTCATCTATTGCGAAGAGTATCCTATAGAATGTTAACAATTATATAAAAATAAAAAAATTAGTCCAAAAAAAAGACCCATCTGCGAAATGTAACTTTTTAAATGATCTAGCCCACTCACTGATCTAACCCGCTCTTGTTTTAAGCTTTCGGGCAATGCCACCCCTGTAATGTTTAGGAAGGTTTAGCTGGACTGTGACGGGGGTTGTTATCATGATTGACGTATTCTTCATCCGTATTCCACCGTCTCTTTTCTGATTGGGCAAGCGAGACCTGTCAATCACAAACTTGAGTGCAGCTCCCCTTTACCCTCCCTTTGTACTATCCATATAAAACCATTAAGGATATTGAATATTTATTCACCGACGACCGACTTTAAGTTTTAATACCCTTGTCGTATCCGCGCGTTTTCTATTAACTTTTTAAATTATAAAATAAAGTATATACATAGTGTATATACAACTGATCAATACTTAAATGACGCATCAACCGCGGGAGTGGAAGGAAAAATTCCTACCAGAGATATTTTTAATTAATATAACTAAGAAAAAATGGTGACGCAGAATAGTATATTAAAACATAGAGTTTTATAAGGAACGTTTTTTAGCACGTGTCCAGGTTTGGAAAAAGAGCCGCGCAGCGGCGAGTTTTCCAATGGACAAGTGATAAAAAAATTATAAAACGAGTTTTTTATACTATTTTTTATATTTGCTTCATTTCATTCATTAAAAAGCATTTTTAATTTGAATTAAAAACTTAAGATAAAATTTTGTTTTTATGACCAACCTTATAGCATAACATTGACATTTTGAAGTAAAAAATAAATTAAAGTTAGACATATTGAATAATGACATTTGTAAACTTTACTCATTTAATACTGAATGAATAGGCGTTTTTGAGAAAATGTAACCATTGATATCGTTTCTCCAATTCTTCTAGTTATTCCCACTACAAAAAAACTATGTGCCTCGATTGATTATAATAGTAAAATTTGTAAATAAAAAGTACCTTGCAAGAAGAGAATTCATCTTTTTGCATCAGGAAAACCAACCAATAAAATAAAATTTTGGGTTTAATAATGAAGCAATTCAGAAACTTTAAAAAAACAAATTTTGGGTTTCATAATGTGCATATTATAGAACGCAAATATAAAAACGAACTTTAGATAGTTTTTAGTCCAAGAAAATCTTAATAAAAATCCTTGTTTTTCTGAAATTATTCGGGCAGCACAATTTTTGTGAAAAAATGTAGTATTTGATGTCTAGAAACATAATTACCATGTGCGCACTCATGCGCATATTAGCATTTTGTGCTAGAGCCTCCAAAAGAGCCCCCTTTTATTCGTAATACTAGAATGGTGGATCTAGACAAAATTTTGGAAATAGACACTAAGCAAGGTTCTTAAAAAAATTTCATTTAAAAATGGCTTTTTAAAAATTTTCTTCACTCTTTAATGGACCCAAAAAAAAGAAATATTTATGTTGGATTTCAGTTTTAAAACAGCTAAAAATACTTTAGACAAGTTGTAATTCTGTAAACAATGAGTCATTTTCGAACTACTACCTATTTTCAGTTATTAAAATGTCAAAGCCAAGTAGAAACACATCACAAAAACGTAAATAATTCAAAATTTTTACAGTCGGTAAATTTAACGAAACTGCGGTTAAATAATGTAGGTTTTAGTAGCTGCCAGAGATTTATTTAGACAAAAGGGAAGTTGGTGGAGATATTTAACTGCGGCGGCCACAGAGCGCCGAATTTTAATCTGCATGCAGTCGGCGGGGTAGTTTTAGGGGGTGGCTTTTACCCTAGCTAACTTAAACAACTCCAGATAAAAACATCTTGTACCGCCGCCCGCTCGGAGCATAAGATTTATTTCTTCACTTCATAAGGCACATATTCAAATTATCAAGCAAGAATTTGTTTTTCTTGGTTTGTACTCGCTGCTTCCAAACTTTTATATTGTTACCTACCATCTTTTAGATTTATGCCGTTAAATTATCGCGACATTTTTACAGAATCTAAGAATTAAATCTATTTGTTTACATGCTCGCCAACGTTAGAAGCAAAATTTTAAAAATAGTCCGAGAAAATCTTACATTTGGCCAAGAAATTTTTCGGGCAGCATAATTTTGGAAATAGACACTAAACAAGGTTCTAAAAATATATTTTCGGAAACATTTTTCTCCTAAAAAATTCCTTTACTCCCTAAATAGCCCCAAAATAAGAAATATTTATCATGTTTGATTTAGCCCAATTTTTCGAGCAGACGCAAAATCAGATGTTTAAATACCTTTTCTGTAAAAATTTTCTTAAACAATTTCTTTTGCCCCTTTGAAGGGCTGATTTTTATGGAGGGTGAAAATAATTTTTTGTAAATTTATCTTTTTAAAATGTCCTTTAAAACAATATTATAATAGTATTTGCAAAATTTGGCGTGTCCTGCTTTTCGACATTTTTGAAAAAAAATATATCCGCATCTACAATTTGGAATTTGTACCTAAGACATTGAACAACAAATTGTTAATTTTGTATTTTTTCAAGGATTTTGCATTCTATGTAATTTTGATTAAGTTACGACATGGTTTTACCTGTTTTTAAGGTATTTTATTTTATATTATTACACCAAGCCGTTTTTTTTTTTCATTATTTTACAATGCAGAATATTTTTACTCCGCAGTTTTAATAAAATTTTCAACAAAACCATATTACAGGAAAAGCTAATAGGGTACTTGTTTTAAATACGGGCCGAAGCCAAAATATAGAAAGTCGGTAATAATTATCAAACCCTAATAAATTAACCGATTGCCAAAAACAACCTGAATAAATGTTTGTTCCCGCAATACCTGATGATGTTATCTACTTATTATAAGGGTTTTTGTGGCTTCTCCAACTTGAATATCTCTCGATACCGCTGCGTAATGAGGGTGTAAGTAAATTAAATGGATATTTCATGATAACATCTACTACACTAATTTCATAACCATTTCTAATATTTTATACCGTGTAGCGCTTTTGGACTTCCGTTCGATTGTCCATATAAGTTCTTAAGTCTTGATAAATAAAATTGTAGATTGAAATTCAGGCAAAAATTATACATTTACGGTTGTTTAGAAAACTAGAAACTAGAAATGGGTTAGATCAGTGGGTGGGTTAGGTCACTGAATTGGTTAGATAAGTGAGCCTGTTAGAGTTTTTTTTATAAAATGCTGACATTAAATAGGATACTCCTCGCAGTAATCAGAAAACAATAAAATTTAAATGAACAATAATTTTTTAAAATTACAAAAAAAAATCTGCGAAGAGGTTATACTATTAACTTTTCTATAAAAAAAAAAGACTTATTAGCGAAAAGCATAAATGCATACTAATTCTGACACTGACGTTTAAGATTTAATTTGGCTTAGAAAGGTGCTTTTGTTTCAATTTTTTTTGCAAAGCCACCTTGATCGAACCTAGACTTACGTGACTTAGAGCTTTTTTATCATTAAAAACCTATTTTTTTTACCATTTTGTCTTAAAAACTTCACAAAAAAAAAAACAAAAAATATATTTTGATACAGAATTTAATTTCCTATTATTTTTATGACCTACGTTTTTTTTGTAAATTGAAAAATAACAAAGATACGGCTTTTTTTTAAATTGGGGGGCTTATGTGGGGCCGGAGAAAAAAAAACTTCAATGTACTTTTAGTAGAGAATTTAAAGGGCTTTAAAGTTAGCAGAAAAAAAATTCTGTAATTTTTATGATAACTGAAATATGAATTTTTTCTCACTTGGGGGGTGCCGCAGCCCCCTTTATTATTTTCCGATTTTTTTCAAAAACAATAGGGATCTAGATTTTAATGAGAACGATTTTTGCTGAAAATTTGAACTTGATGTGATCTTTGGTACTAAAGTTAGAGTGTCTACAAAAAACGTGACAGACGGACAGACGGACAGACGGACGGACAGACAGACGGACGGACGGACGGACGGACGGACGGACGGATTTTTTGAAAGTTGTTCAAAATTCGATGAAACGCACGAATCTGTAAGATTTTTGCTCTACGACGATTTTTAACGATTTTAGAATTTTCAAAACAATCACAATATACTCCTCGTTTTTGACTTTGTCTGCGAGGAGTATAATAAGCAGAATTCCTAACTGGTAAAAGTAACTTTTACTGGCGTATTTATGTGGAATTTGATTTTAAGTACAAATATGCTAAATTTAGAGAAATGTTCAATGAACCAGCAAAAGTTGATCGTGTATTATATGGAGGGTTGAGGTTAGCAAAAAGCTATTAGTAATGTAGAGGAGAAACGTAAGCATGAGTTTGCAAAGTCTCCCTCTCCATGAATCTCACTGGACTTTAATAAATTGATGTTTTGTAGAGTGACCAAGCATTTCCAAGGCCCGCTAGACCGTCCTGCTAACATAACTTTGATTTTCGGAACCTTCTCTTCTTTCTTTCAACACCTATGATCCTATCATAAATATTTATGTATGTACATGAAAGCAGGGGATTTACATTTTTTAGCCTACCTCTACAATGCCTATTTTTATAAACAGGAAAACAGGGACAAAAAAATGTATGAGCAATGCAATTGTAAACTTTAGATTTCTTCATACTTTTACTTTCATGTCAAAATACGTTTTTGTGTTATGTATTGTTGGAATTAAAATATCCGTCGGAAGAATTCATAGCATCTGACCAAAAAGAAAACAAACCTATTATGAGCATAAACATGTTTTTTTTTTCTTATGCAAATCTGGTTTATACTTAAATATTATAAAATTCACAGATCCATGAAATAATATAAGTTAAAAATTTAAAATCTGTATCTAAACAACTCAACTGAAGTCAAGCCGAAACTACAAATTAAAAAAAAAAAAAGAAAGCATGTGAAAACAGCTTAGATTGTAAATAAATATTTCATGTAGCTCAGCATAAATAAAAAAATGCAGTAAACAATATAATTGTGTGTTTGTAAAAATGTAGATGCATTTTGTTCTCATAATCATCACAAGTCATTAAATCTTCATCCATGGCTTGCTTATGCATAATAGCAGACTGTTATGTTTCCTTTGCTTAAGGAACTAAGAATGGAATATTTAATCCGGCACCCTAGTAATATAAGACGATCTTAGCAAATAATGTAAGCGAGAGACGCCAAAATATGCTAGAAATTAATGTGATGGGTAATTAACTACAATCTTTTTAACCGGAAAAGGTTGCACTACCAATAAAAAGATACGCCACATCAACCAAAAAATCTAGGGATCCTTCCTTACTTGCCTTTTACCATTTTGCATCGCGCAATTAAAAAAAAACTATCTCGACTTTTTGCCATGAAGGAAACATTCAAGATTGAAACTTTTTGTGAATTTGTTGGGAATGTCGAATTCCCAACAAAATTTAGTATTTTCGCGCAGCATTAATCAACAGGGTGTCCGCTATCAATGCGCTTTTTTTAATGGGAAATAGCTGGGAAAAAACCAAGACATTCGGTAAAAACAGTTCTTTGAGAAAGTGCCCCCCTTCGGAAATAATGGCCTTGAAGCAAACAAACTAAAAACACGTAATCTTAAATATTTACCAAATGATTTGTTCAACCATAATGAAATTTGTACAATCATGGTAATAAAAACGATCATTTAAAACACATTTTGAAATTTGGGGCTCCTTTTAACTCTGGTAGTTATGATAAAAACTGTATGTTAATTGTTTACCTTTGAGAATTTTGCAATTTTATTTATTTTTTTGAATACCTAAACTCCAATTTAAGTTAAAACTTGTTTTCCACTTAAAATTTCTGAGAAACTGTACCCTTTACTGATAAAGTGGCAAAAACACTGTTAATATACTCCATATTTTTGCGTAAGACCTGCTTAAAGACCATTATTTCCGAAGGGGGGGAGTTTTTTTCAAAACACAGATTTTACCGAATGTCTTGGATTTTTTCTAACTATTTGCCATATCAAAAAAAGCAAACTATACGCGGACACCCTGGTCCCTGAACCTAAAAAATGGTTGAAGCATTTTAAACGGTGGTCGGTGAGGGAGTATAATAAATGTTATCCTGTTAGAAGTGAGTGTATGATACAGTGTATGATTTTAACACAATGAAAGTTGGTGGTCCACACTCACATGACTTGCATTTAATTAAAGAAGATAGCCGATCTCTAGCTTCTGCCAGCCTTACCATGACATTCACAAACATTGTGTTGATTCACAATTATAACTAAACCATCGACCGCCCGTATAAAAAACTTAATCCTTATAATGCTTTTAATACCTTACATTTTTTCTAAATGGAAGCATTGAAATCATTGAACAAATACTACAATTAGGTACCGAACACTGCTTTTTTGACTCATTCTTTTCATAAATCCTATTTAGTTAAATTCTCGGTTAAACTTAGTACGTCTTAGATTTACTTCTGAAAAAAAAAATCACATTGTAACAAATATCTCCAAAATCTCTAAGATTAAACAAAAGGAGCAATTAATAAAATGACGTTGCGTACCGTATACAAAACACATAAAATAATTAATAATTTAGTGGAATGAATGAATGAATCTACAGGTCGGGGTATTTTTGCAACTAAACAAATAGCTATCACGTTAAATGTCGCAGCGGGATAAAATCTAGTCATTCATGAGTCTCTACGGGACCCCAGCAGCTACCGTGCTTCAGTATGTTGCTTTATAGCCACAGGGTTGGACTTGCCTAATTCACACATCCTACATTTAAATTTTACCACCTTTCTGGATCTGGATTAAAATTAAAGTCATCACAAGAAAATAAATATAAAATGGTAGAATCCAAGATTCACAACGATCCTTAGCGGAACTGCAAAGTTAAGAAAGATATTCTAATGTTCTTATGTGTTGCACCTACCAAATTTGAAGTGATTGACAGCTATTTCGCCCTATTGGGGCTCATCAGAATCACGTATCAGCGATTATCATTGCATAGCCTTAATAAACTAAGATACTTGTGTATTTTAACAAATATCGAAAGAAGGACTTGAGATGTTACCGCCATCTGTCGAGGGAGGAGTGACTCACACATAGGCATTTTAGTTTTAAAAGAAAATTAATTTTTATAAAATTTGTTGGCTTTTTTTTAGATCTTAATGCAAAATGGTGTTGCTCCTAAAGTTGCAATAATAAAATATGTAAAATAAAATATTAGCTTTTTCGTACTATCGTGGACATGGAAGCCACCTTCGATTTTTTGAATTTTACTCTATAGTGAATGGGGTTATTTTATGTCAGTTTTCGAATGCTATTTTTACAACAAATGCGTCAAATGTATTTTATTAAAATAAATTATTTAAAATATGCTGCCGGCGAGAAAAAAAGTATGAAGATATTTCCTTTTTTAAATAATTTTGTTTTAGAATAACAATAAGGCTCTAATCTTCGTAAAACATCAGAGAAATGTTTCTTGTTAATGTCCACTTCGCATAAAACTTGAGATGTTTAAGCCACTATTTTGACCATATTTACAATGCAAAAATTGATCGTTTTAAATTTCATGTCCACGATAGTATGTCGATGAGTGAATTAATTTAAAGTTCGTTTAAAGATTTTGCTGTTCCCACCACATAAGTTAACGTTAAGCAAAAAAAATATATTTACCGTCGTAGACATAAGTACAGTAGATTAATCATAATATGTGTTACAAATGACGTAAACATGACAGATAAATGAATTAATCTACAACACATTTTTATGCATGGACTATTCTTACAGTTTTTATTATGCTTAAGATGCTGGTAAAAATATCAATATCATATTTTTTACATCGTCAATAATTAAGAGAAATAGTGAAAAATAAAATTCTACGTCATAACTTATTATATTATACTCTTCGCAGACAAAGTCGAAGAGTATTATAAATTCAGTCAGAAAATTCTAAAATCGTCAATTTTCGCCGTAGAGAAAACATTTTTGCAGATTCGTTTTATGACTTTTTAAGATTTTAATTTTTTGTCCGTCCGTCCATCTGGTGTATGTCACGATTTTTGTTAACACAATATCTCAAAAATATTCCAATCAAGTTAAAATTTTCAGGAAAAATCGGTTGCGATAAGAGGAAAAACCCTATTGTTTTTTAAAAAAGAACTTGTTTTCCTAATTGTTTTTGTTAGGATTGAAAAACTTTCACCGTTTTAGTTTTTCATTCTCTATTTTGACATAATATTTTTAGGATTTTTTGAATTTCGTATAAAGTACGGATCTGGGTAGATAAATGGTTGTAAAACATAGTGTAGTGGTGGTGAGATGGTAAGCGTGCCACCGATAACAGCGAGCGTCGGGACGGTAGCTAGCTAGCGACGGCGGGCGTCCATGAGTTATGATCTTATTCGACATCTACCCGACACCAACACTCTATTTACAGATTATTCGGTGAACCTTACTTTGCTTAGTTTGCAGCACACTTTGACCACTTTATCACCACTTGTAACTCTCTTTCACCAATCATTCCCTTCTTACATCTAAATTATCCAACTTAACATTAACTTGACGAATTGAAATAATTTTAATTTGTCAGAATAATTGTAAATTACTATTAAGACTCTGTATAGTTCCAATCTTAGCGGGTGTTGCTATAAGGTGTAAAAGGGGAGGTAGACTAGCTGCAAGCACTATGAAAGACAGCGGACCAAATGAGTTATGTTGAGAACTCGCCGAACCGCGCATAATGATCATTTCTGGTGACTGACTCAAATTAGACCAAAACTTAAGATACAGTTTTTTACATTAATTCTTGTTGGATTTTTACAGTATAGGTGTCATTCGAAAGATTATTTAATTTGTCGTGAGATTTGTTTTTAAGAATTTTATTTCAAGCATTCATTTTTCCAAAAATACTAATATAGGTAGAAATGTGATTTTGACATTGTTTTCACTAGTTTAAATTGCTATTACAGCTAAATTAGCCAAAAAATACAAAATATTGTAGATAAGTAATCATTTTAAAAGATTTTTAAATAATATTTATTTACCAAGTTTAAAAGCAATTCGCCATATTAGTGGTGACGTCACTGAAGCTAGTTTCCATGGTTTTAATGACTACCAGTCAAAAAGTAATTGTCGTAATTGTCAAGAGGTTAATTTAATTTCTTTGTGTCAAAAATCTGACTTTAAAAAATAAAAATAATAAAATGGTTTTTGAACACAATGATATGCGATTTATATGAAACCATAATACGTTTGTAGCCCAATTTTTCAGGTTTAAAAAACTACATTTAGTTTTAACATACGATAGGGACCTCATGTAGATGTGTTACTTAGTAGAATTGATGGGAGCTCAACAGAAATGACTTATACGAGCTTCTAGGAGCACAGATTAGAAAATCTATGAAATTGAACCCCAAGCCTTAATGGACACTCAGACTTAATAAAAAAAAAGACAATTTTTTACATCTTGCCAATGGATATAGAGAATACAATAGATATTATGCAATTATAATAAAACTTAAAATTTGAGGTTCTTGCGTTATTCATTGGCCAACAGCAGAATTATTTTTTTAGGTAAAAAAATAAAAATGCTTGTAATCGTGACGGAGGAAGGCAGCCAAGCTTGAGCCCTTGAATACAAGGTAGGAAACTAAACTAACTAAATAATTTCGAAATGGATAAATAAAGAAAGGTTGCATGAGAAACTGTCGACGCCTACTATGAGCATTGCGTGTCTACCACTCATAATATTATAGAATAATATCTGGAGTTACAACATAAAAAATATCCACTATAATGTATACCTTTGAATAAAGTTAACCATCACATCACGAGAACTATTTTTATATTTCATGGCAAACTATATTATATTAAACGAAACAAATAATGTATTTTCCTTCAAATATTATTATATATTTATCGTAATAAATTTATAAGTAGGTGTACGCAATCATTCTACAGTTATATTATGGTATAAAAGCCATTTTAAAATAAAGCTTCACAAACAAAGCATTTCTTGTAAAAACGATCAGTTTTAAGAATCGACAAACTAATGAAGTTTTACTTTCAGGAAAATTAATTCCTTCATAACTATTTAATAATTTATTTTTATCGTTATCGTTTTTCAATAATTTAATTTCCAAATACAGGCTGTCCCATAATTGGCGCACAGCCCATGGTACTATCGTGAACATTGAACGATTTTTTATTAGCCACCTTTGATTTTTTGAATTTTACTCTATTGTGAATGGGGTTTTTCATGCCAGTTTTCAAATGTTATTTTGACAACAAATGCGTCAGTATTTTATTAAAATAATTTATGTAAAATGTGCTGCCGGCGAGATAAATTAGTAAGAAGATATTTCCTATTTTAAATAATTTTGTTTTAGGATAACAATAAGACTGTAATCGTCGTAACATCAGAGAAATGTTTCTTGTTAATGTTCACTTTAAGCGCCACTATTTTGACCATATTTACAATGCCAAAATTGATCTTTTTAAATTCCATGTCCACGATAGTACTATACAAGTTGTGCGCCAATTCTGGGACACCCTGTATAACGATCTTAAAGGTGTACCTCAACGAAAAGGCCGAATAAAATAAAATTATCTTCACATTCTGTATCATACTTTTTGGAATTCAAGATTCTCGAAATAATTGATAAGATTATCAAACAAGAAATAAGTAGAAGTCGAAACGCGTAGTAATTACTCTTCATAGATAAGTAGCTCGAGTAGAATTCGGAATCGGTAGAAGTGTAATTTTAAATTTTTTATATAATTGCTACACATTCTATGGTATACTCTTCGCAAGAAAACTATTACAGGATAATTAATAGTCTCTTATAAAAAAAAATTATGCAAATAAAATCTGCGAAGAGTGCAAACTATTAACAGAAAACACGAAGAATTTAATTAACAAAGAGGATAAACGTCAGTTTTGAACTTTAAGATATTTGAGGTTATTTGTTCTGACAGCTGGCTTTGTTTATTTGTTTATGATTTGTTTGAAATATTTTTGGCATGGCCTTCTCGACTGACGCGTGACGCTATTTGGACTTAGAAGTTTTTTGCTACTGAAATCTTTTAGGATTTGTTTTTTTAACCTTACTTGCTAACTTTACAAAAAACGAACCAACATTTTTAATAAAAAATTTAATTTTCATTAATTTTGTGACAAAGATTTTTTTTGTTAATTGAATACTAACGGAGATAGGAGGTTTTTTTGTGGTGAGGGGTAACAGGGGGGTCTGACAAAAAAACCAACGAATACTTTTTTGTAGAGAATTAAATTTCCTATGTTTTATGTCGAATAATTTTTTATGTAAATTAAATAGAAATCGAGTTACGATTTTTTTTTACTTGGGGGGCTAAAAAGGGGGCTTTATAGTACTCGGATTCTTGTCAAAAGCAATAGGGATCTTCCTCTTATAGAGGTCGATTTTTCCTTAAAATTTGAATAGGATTGGAAGTTTGGTTCTTAAGATAGCGTGTTTACAAGAAACGTGACATCCCACAGACCGACCGACCGACTACCGACGGACGGACAAAAAATGAAAATCTTAAAAAGTCATGAAACGCACGAATCTGCAAAAATTTTTGCTCTACGACGAAAATTGACGATTTTAGGATTTTCTGATCGATTGCAATATACTCTTGTGAAGAGTATAAAGAATGACACATACTCTTCACAATTTAGCTTTGGGTTTTTTATTTTTTAAGTTTTACAATAAAACAATTTTCAATCTGCGGAAAACACATATTATACAACATCATCAGAAATATCTTGAATCCATTGCGATATTTTAGTACTGGTAATCCTATTAATCGCAAACGGAATTCCAGGAAAACAGAACCCATATGCAATTCCAATAACTTTTCCGTTAACACTAACTGGAGCTCCTTCATCTCCATAACAAGACAATACTCCATGTTTTTCATTTAAACATAAGCTCCCGTCTAAGAGCAAACTACCCCAGTATTCGTTACATTTCTCGTAGGAGATGATTCTTTCCTTTAGACATATAAGTACGTCAGAGTTATCATTAACATCATTGCCAAACTCGGTCATTCCCCATCCACAAGCTTGGCCAGTTCTTAAAATAAAACTACTATCATCGTCGTCGGACAATACTGCATATTTTATGGCATCGGATTCTGTAATTTCATTCTCCAATTCAATAAGACCAAGCATAAATGTATCGTTTGTGATAATGCGTTTAACACCAATTGTTATTTGTGTGTCTTCTTTTTCTGTTATGTTGTGGGCTCCCAAAGTTACACTTACGTTTTTTGGATCTGCACTAAAAAAAGTTCCAACAAATAGTTTGATAAAATCTTATATTTGCATGGTCATGAAATTTTTCGTGCAGCATAATTTTAGTGGAAAAAATGTAGTATTTGATATCTAGAAACATAATAACCATGTGCGCATTTATGCGCATACGAGGGGCAAATCAGATGGACAAATTGTGTACACTAATTCCTAGCAAATTCTCAACAAATTTTACAAATTCTTAACAAATTCTACAAATTCTTAACAAATTTTACAAATTTTTAACAAATTCTACAAATTCTTAACAAATTCTTCACAAATTCTCAGCAAATTCTTAACAAATTCTTCACAAATTCTCAGACAATTCTTAACATTTAACAAATTCTTAACAAATTCTACAAATTCTCAACAAATTCTTAAAAAACCTTTAAAAAAAATGTACACTAATTTTTTCATTGAATTGCCCCTCATGCGCTTATTAGCATTTTGTATTGGAGCCCCCAAGAGCCCCCTTTAATTCGTAATACTCTAGTATTATGCTTATGGTGGATATACACCAAATTTTGCAAATAGACACCAAATATGGTTTTAAAATAAATTCCTAAATGGCTTCAACAATATTTATCACGTTGGATAATAAGTTTAAAAATAGATTCACAATATGATTCTAAAAAACATTTTTTGAATACATTTTCTCAAAAAAAAAATCTTCACTCCCAAAGAAAGCCCCCCCAAACAGACAAAAAAAAATTCGAAAAAATTATATTACGAAAAAGTTTTTTAGAACTTAATTTTGCATCTGTTTGTAAAATTTGGTGTTAATCAAACGTTATAAATATTACTCATTTTGAAACCATTTAGGGTTGCACGAATTTTTTTTGGGCGACATTTTTTAACGAATATCTTTTTGGAATCTTATTTAGAGTCTATTTGCAAAAGGTGTAAATTCACCATAGTATTGCGGATTTTAGGGGGTTCTAGCACAAAACGCTAATTTTTGCATTAATGCGCACACGGTAATTATGTTTTTAGATATCAAATACTACATTTTCCCACAAAATTAAACTGTTTCTGAAATTTTTTGTAAGACTTTTTATCGGTCTAAAATAAAAATATCCCAGTACCCATTTGAAGCTCTGTTAATTTAAAGATTTAAAGGGCGATTTATAGAACGTTACTTTAACTTTACTTCGGCGTAACTTCACTTCCACGTAACTTAACAAATTTGATTAATTTATAGATTGTAAAGTTACGTGAAATTGGGAACAGGTATGCGCATGTGTCTGAATTCGCGACTACATAAGAAGACCAGCAGGTTTCGTACGAAACGATATTCCGTAATCACCACCCTTGACAATAAGAGTGAATATTTCATTTTTGCAAATTTTGCGCATGATTGGCCAAGCTCGGCTTTTGACAGTACTACTTACAGCTAAATGAATCAGCAAAGAAGCGCTAAAGTGAAGTATAAATTTGCTAATACATTCCCATGTATTTTAGGTATTTAGTTTTCTGTAAGTTACGCCGAAGTAAAGCGGAAGTAAAGTGAAAGTAACGTTCTATAAATCGGCCTTAAAACTTACTTGTTGAATGTATCGGCACAGTATGGGCTATTAGTAAGGACATATTTAGAGGATATAAGAGCACCACTACAGAAGGTTCCACCAGCTTGTTTAATCCAAATTCTGGCTTGCCAAGGGACAGAATGAGGTTCTGCCTCTTTACCACCAATAATGTTTGGATGTACATTTTTTACTAAAGAAATTTGGGCCTACAAGATACTCAGACATAAAGTATTTTAAACTGATTGTTAAACTTACCTTTTTGGGAAGCGCTACGGCCAAAGCCAATAAAACGGAGAGAACCACCAACTTTATCATCGTTAGGAGTTGTTTGTCTTCCAAAAAACCTTGTTTTTACTATATTTTGTAAGGTCTACTTCACATTTTTGTGTATCTACATACTTGAGTAAGTACTTATATTCTACAGCTCAGGAAATTAAATTTTATCGAATAGATATTATTACAAGTGTCTTTTGTAAACCTTAAATTTGCCTTACCGGAAATTGCATAACAAGAATGGTTTATTTTTTAAAAGCAATAACCCAAAAATTAAAAATAAAAACTGGTGACTGATATTTTCCCAATATGAAGCAGTTCAAGCTTAGGAGGATTTAATATTTGCAAGTCATCCACTAATAATCTTATCAATTAAATTTTTAAATAAAACTTGAAAACTAGATACAAATTAAAATTGAACCTAAACATACAGAGTGTCCCTAAATTAGCACATCACCTGTATGGTATGTTGTTAAGACATGCCTAGAGGTCCTCAAAAAATATGAAAAAGAACTCAGATAATCTTGGAGATAACAAAATGTGAAACTACAAAGTCATACAGGTGGGTAGTGCGCCAATTTCAGGACACCCTGTAGAAATAGGCTCAAGTAGACCTACTAAAAATATTATAAAAACGCAAGGTAACTGTGGAAAAACACTAACAACAACAACACGATGATAAAATTGGTAGTTTTCTCTGATCTATTGGCTTTTGGCATAGCGCTACCTGAAAGGGTAAGTTTACATTATTTTGGTAATCTGATGTTTTATTAAGTATTGTTTGAGTTTCTTAGGGCTCCATACCTTCGGTAAAGAATGCACATCCTCACATTGTAGGAGGAGATGAGGCAGAACCTCATTCAGTCCCTTGGCAAGCTTGGATCAGAATCACTTTTCCTCGTGGCGATATAAACGCTTTAAGAAGGTGCAGTGGTGCCCTTATATCGTCCAAATATGTTCTCACTCCGTGGTATTTATTTGAAGAGTAAGTCATACAATCCTAAGATACCATATTAAGAGCCTCATATCTCCTCCGACTACCATGGTGAGAGGCGAATCGGTGCGGGGAACGCTTGCATGAGAGGGCCTACCGTGGAATGGAAAAAGAGTGTATGTGCAAAAATCGAATTGTGAAATAATAAGTTTTTATTCAATATGCTTAACACTGAACTGCAAGTACACCTTCAGACGTATTAATATCTTAATGTTTATCAATGAAATAATGTTTAAAGTATGATTATCGTTTTCGCATGGTTCAAAAAAACGTATAAATCAGTAAACATATCAAAATCAGATACATCCTTTTTCCATTGTACGGTAGAGGCTGGCGGAGGGGAGCCCTTTTCTATGTAAATATTCACGTAATTTAGACTTCAAATATCTTTGCTAATTCTTAACGGATTTTTAAAAACTTGGTGTCATTGGAAAGCCTTTTTAATAATACTTATTGTTTTTTTAAATATGTTATTGAGCGCTCAATTTCTTAAAAAAAATGTTTGTTGTTTTTGGCATGGTTTACCCACCTATAAACTGTTATTTTTGCTAAACTAGAGACCCAAATCAAAATGTGCCAAACAATAAATATTTTAAAAGAAGTTAAGGTAATACTATCAAAATTTCAAAGTCATTGCGTTAATAATAACTCTAAAAACTGCGGTCTAAGTTGTACACAAATTTGCATAAGAGAAGGTGGGATATCCGGCTCTTAAGTGTTTAATACGGGGCCGGTTGCTTAAGGTGGCAGCACACTTAATTCATTTTAGATTTTAAGAATTTTTTTTTTTGTTCTAAAATGAACGAATTGTAAGATGTCATGCACCTCGACCTTAAGCAGCCGGCCCCGTCTTATATATGCAAAAATATAGATGCCGAAAAATATGTATTCCGCATTTGTTTATTCATTCATTCAAAAAAGCTAAACCTGATCAATTTAGGTGCTGATTTTTGATAGATGAGCGGTTATTAGATGTATTTACGGTATCAGTACATTAAATTTAGGAAAAAAAATTTTTGCTTTCAAAAAAAAATAAAGTAGGTTTTTGGTTTTTTCCTTATATTTTATATTTTGGATATTATTTTAAAACCAAACTTTCTGACTCCAAAGAAGGAAATATGGCCAATCTAGTCCTACCATTAGATTTTAAAAATTCCGCTTGGTTTGTAAATCTTGAATGATTGAAACGACTACTCTACTGCACAACCACCTGCCGGTCCCCTCTTAAAGTTTATCACAAATTTTTAAATTATTATTAATTTTGTTTAGCATGAATGAACCTAGCGCAAATGTAACATTGGGAGCACACAACATTACCGCACAAGAAGATACACAAATCACAGTTCGTGCCAAACGCATACTAACAAACGATACCTTTAGACTAGGTCTTCTCGAGTTAGAAACTGAAGTTACAGAATCCGACGCTATCAAATATGCTACATTGTCCAATGACGTTAATAACACATTCGAAGGAAAATCAGGGAAAGTTTGTGGATGGGGAGCGATTGGTGGTCCCCCTGATACCTCTGACGTTCTAAAGTGTGTACAGGGGAAAATTGTCTCCACCGAAGAGTGTCGGAAAATCTATGGTCATGTCGATGACCATAGCGTATGTTTAAGTGGAGATGACGGAGTTCCTTGTTATAGTGATGACGGAGCTCCTCTTACTGTGGATGGGAAGATTATTGGGATATTTACAGGGTTATGTTATCCTGAACATCCATCTCCGTTTGATAGTACTACGACATCTGAGTTTTTGCAATGGATACAGGATAGCTTTGGTATTGTTGTGTAATTTGTTCTGATTTTTGTATAATTTTATACTAAAACGGAAACAATATAAATTTTACCTAATGTGTATTGAGCATTATTTATTGGCGTTACATAAAAAACGTAGTATTTGAGCATCATCGGTATGAAGCCTTGGTCGCAAAAACAAGACCGATGTCAAATAAAAACACCACTTAAAGAGGTTTTACCTATAAGGGTGTCCACGTATAGTTTGCTTTTTTTGATAATGGCAAATAGCTGGGAAAAAAAACAAGAGATTCGGTAAAAACAAAAGAAAGAAAATTTCCGAGAAACTGTACTGTTTATGAATAAACGGCCAAAAACTCTCGTAAAGTATTACATATTTTGCATTAGACTTGACAAAAAAATTAATCAATTTAGTGACAGTGGTCAGTGACATACAAATTTTAAAGGATTAACAATTCCAACAAGAGAAATGTCACAGAGGCCTTATTTTCCAGAAGATCCAGTTTTGTGACGTCACGAAAATTAGTTTGGCTACTCGCTACCAGTATCGCTTTGGTCTGCAATAAAAGTGAATAGTCATATCATAAAAAGAAAACTAAACGCAGACACCATGTATATGCACAATTAAATTAAAGGTTAAATAAAGTGTGTTTATTAAAAAAAAGTCAAGTAGATCTATTGCATAACATAAAATCAAGGTAAAAATATATAAAAATATAAAAACAGATTTTTATGTAATAAATAATCTAAATTTTCCGAAAAAAAATACAGCAGTATTGCATTTTGTACACAGGAACCCCATTAAAAATAATTTTTTGCATACTTAATTTTACTGCTAGGACCATCAAAAAAACGCTTGTGTACGAATATTTAAAGAAACTGTGATTTATAACGTAAACAGAGGAAAGGATACCATTTAAGAAAACTTTTTTCTTGTTGAAGGAAAAATCAAAAATTGTACGTACTTATTAGGATATTTTTTGTTAAACAGAAAATATCATTGTAAAGGCAAAAACAAACATTTTTGCAATACTATACTTTTATTGTCATACACAGTACAAAATAAAATTAATTAATTAATTATACAACAACTCCAGTGTTATCTTGAATCCATTTCAAAAACTCAGGAGTGGTAGTCTGCATAAAATCAGATGGACTTGGCATTTGAACATAACAGAACCCACCAAAGATTCCAACAATCTTCCCATCAACAGTAAGAGGAGCACCATCGTCATTAAAACAGGGTAAATGTCCGTTATCCCCCCTTAAACATATGTTGTGACCTAACCCCCAACTATCGGAGCACTCCTTGTCGGAAGTGACTTGTTCTTCCATGCATCTAAGGACGTCAGAATGATCGTGGTCGTCTTCACCATCGATCATGGTTTGTCCCCATCCACAAACTCTTCCAGTTGCTCCTTTGGAAGCAGTGTCCTTGGATAATGTAGCGTATTTGATGGCATCGCTTTCTGGTACTTCAGTCTCTAGTTCGATAAGACCAAGATGGTATTCTTTGTATAGTACCAGGTTTTTGGCTAGAACTTTGATTTGAGTGTCCTCTTTTTCGGATACGTTGTGTGCTCCTAATGTAATGGTTGTTTCTTTTACATACGAACTAAAAAAAGCCTTTATGAGTTTATAAACAAGAGCGGGTTAGATCAATGAATGGGTTGGGTCTTTTTTATGACTTTTTTGTTTGTTATATAATTTTTACACATTCTATATGATACTCTTCGCAGTAGATGATTAAGAAGGTGCAGTTTTTATTTTACTAAAAAAACCGTAAAACTTATTTTTTTTATAAACGGGTGGGGATACCAAAAAATAACCACATGCTTTTTTATAGGGAAAAATACAATCTTTAATTTAGTTATGAATATTTTTTTTTTGTAAAATTGATATTAACAAAAATGTGAATTTTTTTCTACTTTGGAGGTGTTTTTAACCCTCTATTTATTATTTGATTTTTTCCAAAAACAATAGCGCTCTTCCTCTAAATAGGATTGATTTTCGTATTAAATCTCAAGTCGATCCGATAAACCGATCTTGAGTTATGGTGGTGACGAATTTCGTTACAGACAGACAGATGGACAAAAAATAAAAGTCTTAAAAAGTCATGAAACGAACGAATCTGCAATTTTTGCTCTAGGATGAATATTAACGATTTTAGAAAAGGTCCGACCAATCGCAATATACTCTTCGACTTTGTCTCCGAAGAGTATAATAATCGTGCGGGAGTACAAATCGAATGCCAAAGAGTAAAATGTATAAAAAAAATTATAAAACTTACTCAAAAAGACATAACTCTGAAGTAAGAACGAATTTGGACGATATAAGAGCTCCGTTACATAACTCTAATTCACTTTCGGTTTGTATTGTGATCCAAGCTTGCCAAGGGATGCTGTGAGGTTCTGCCTCTAATCCACCAACTATTTGTGGATGTACATTCTTTACCAAAAGAGTTACATTATAATATTTATTAACACAAACTACAGATAAACATAATAAAGTAAACTTACCTTTTTGGGAAGCGCTACGGCCAAAGCCAATAGAACAGAGAGAACTACCAACTTTATCATTTTTAGGAATTATTACGTGATTTTTTAAAATAACCTCGTTTTTATAGTATTATGTTGTAGATCCACTTGAATTTATTTTCCATTGACGTACTTTAATATCTGTCCTCAAGTTATTACTTATTGAGTAGGAGATATAACTTTATTATACTCTTCGCAAGACCAGGTCCGAAGAGTATATTGCAATCGATACGAAAATCCTAAAATCGTCAATTTTCATCGTAGAGCAAAAATTGTTGCAGATTCGTGCGTTTCATGACTTTTTAAGATTTTCATTTTTTGTCCGTCCGTCGGTCGGTCGGTGTGTATGTATGTCACGTTTCTTGTAAACACGCTATCTTAAGAACCAAAATTCCAATCCAATTCAAATTTTAAGGAAAAATCGATCCCTATAAGAGGAAGATCCCTATTGTTTTTGATAAGAATCCGAATACTACAAAGCCCCCTTTTCAGCCCCCCAAATGAAAAAAAAATCGTAGCTCGACTATTATTAAATTTACAAAAAAAATTATTCGACATAAAACATAGGAAATGTAATGTTTTACAAAAAAGTATTCTTTAGTTATTTTTGTCCGACCCTCCAATTACCCCCAAACACAAAAAAACCTCCTATCTCGGTTATTATTCAATTAACAAAAAAAATCTTTGTTACAAAATTAATGCAAATTTAATTTTCTATTAAAAATGTTAGTTCATTTTTTGTAAAATTAGCCAGAAGGGTTAAAAAACCAAAAACTAAAAGATTTCAGTAGCAAAAAAATTCTAAGTCCAAAACGCGTCACGCGTCGGTCAAGAAGGCCATGCCAAAAATGTTTCAAACAAAGAAACAAAGCCAGCTGTCAGAACAAATAACCTCAAATATCTTAAACGTCAGAACTGACGTTTATTCTCTTCGTTAACTAAATTCTTCGTGTTTTCTGTTAATAGTTTGCACTCTTCGCAGATTTTATTTGCATAAATTTTTTTTTTATAAGAATTTATTAATTATCCTATAATAGTTTTCTTGCGAAGAGTATACCATAGAATGTGTAGCAATTATATAAAAAATTGATTTAGCTTTGATTCCGAATTATACTCGAGCTACTTATTTGCGAAGAGTAACTTCTACGCGTTTCGACTTCTACCCATTCCGACTTCTACCCATTCTAGTTGTAATTAGCATTGTAAACATGATTGAAAATTAAAAAAAAACATGGCCCATTTTAGAAACAAATCATGTAAGGAAAACTACTTTACGTTCAACATTTTGGCCGTCCAAGACAATTTTTTTTTAATTGCAGAAAAAAATAGTAACTTCTCATCAAAATTCAAAATCGCTGATTGACCTCAAAAATTATTAAGTGGTTCATTTTACTGAGAAATCCAGTTTTGTTTTTATCATTACATAAAGTCAAGAGCAATATTCAAGTGTGAAAAAAAACATCAGTAGTTACTAAAACCTTTAAGTTATCAATAGATAAAAATATTGGGCTACTACAATAGTAGTTTTTGTATCAAGTGTCATAAACGAGTCTTTATATAATATACACGAGTGTATAAAGACGTTTTTATCCGAGTTAAAAACTATATTTTTTCTACGACCCAAAAATCAAACAATATTGGAGATTTTAGTAGAAAAAAATTTCGACTTAAAGAAAAATTAGAATAGAAAAAACAGTTAATAAGTAGAAATGAAGATATATGTTGTAATATTCAATAAACGGATATGTTAAAAACAAATCCTACCCTTGCTGCACTAAATACTGTCTTAAACTATAAAAATATTCCTAAAACAACGCACGGTTTTAGCTTCAACGCATTTTTCTAGAAAACTTGTTAAAATTATTAAAAACTAACAAAATTTGCAATGGCTTTAATTTTTAAGAAATGTAAGCATACTATACTTAATTGTTCACTGTAACTTTAATTAGAATTTATTTTAATTAAAAGAAGACACCATATTATACGTTTTTGATAACTTAAATACATACAAACAATGTCTTCTGTCATTTACTGCGAGTAACGCTAACTTCGGCCCGTGGGTGAAGAGCTTGTTGCAACTTCACACCGTGGGTAACGTGCCGTTTAATCCACGGCTTGCAAGACATAGCTAACGGACTGTTTTAGGTATAATCAAATCGTGCGATAAGTGTCATTTTAAAGATTGAGGTAAATAAAGTAAATTATTTTACGACAATACTCAAAAAGGTCCTTCAAAAACAATCATATTGTTACGAGTAACATTTTTAGTTAATTTGCAAAAGTACATTTGAGTACGACTTGGCAACATTTCTGCTATCTAGCCTAGGTACTAGCGGTTCCTAGAGTTATAGTAAAAATGCTGACAAGATTTAACGTAGATTCTTTAATTATGAACTGCAAAAGGCAGTCTTCCCTGGCGATTAAGAGTGGTTAACACCTCTAGCTTGGGGGGCTCAATGTGGGGCCCTTCTAGTTAGGTAAAAATGTAAGTACAAGTTTGTTTAACTATTTCAATTCCGCTTTATGTAATGTCGAAAATAAATTGTTTTAACTTCATTTTACGTTATTATTTATTTTTTTGAAATCATAAAAGTAACCTAGTCATCGAAAAACATTCGTGACAATATAAACAATGTCATCTGTCATTTTCTGCGAGTAACGCTAACTTCGGTCCGTGTTGCAACTTCACCCCGTGGGTAAAGTTCCATTTTACCCACCGCTTGCAAGACATAGCTAAAGGACTGTTTTAGGATTATTCAAGTCGTGCGAAAAGTGTCGTTTTAGAGGTGGAAATAGACAAAGTCAATTATTTTACGACAATACTCAAAAGGGTCCTTCAAAAACAATCATATTTGGAAACTTAAAAAAAACAAAATCCTACCTTGTTGGTTATTCTTCCTAGTAGTCTTCTTCTCCTTCATCCAAGGATACTCCGGCATGCCCCCCACTGGTGACCCCATCCCCCCATGCCCCGCTACATCCATGGAGTACCCACTACCTGGTGACGTATGCTGGGGACTCATGGGGGTTAGTTCACTGGACAGATGCGGCAACGCTGTCATAAACTCTGCCATTGAAGGCTGAGAGTTGATAAACCCTGTCTCGGTGCATGCTGTGTCCCCAGGGGGGAGTGGGGCAGTCCCCCCCGGAGTGTTGGAGTGCCAGAAGCCGGCCGCACCTTCGGGGGTTGTGGACCTCGTCTTGGCGATGATCTCGGCGTGTCCTGCAGGCATGTAGCCAGGAGTTTCTATTCTCATTTACTGTTTATTTCACTGCATTAGGACGGAAGGATTGGGTTTTTGAGATCCGGAATGTTTGTCGCGATTGGGTTTGAGTTTGAGTCCTAAATAAGAAGGTTTATTGTTAAATCTGGGTGTTGAAAAGTTTGTTTTGTAAGTATTATTACAAATCGGGTTGTGCTTTTGTTTTTACAATTTTTGAGAACGTATACGATTTTATGAAAAATGTTTTTTGATTCGTGCACAATTGAATTTCTACCCTGGATTTATACATAACTATACGACTTTAATTAAATAAATGGGTGTCCCCACAATTAGAGTTTAATTATGCTAATTGACCTAAGAATCATTCTATTTTCTTCAAGGGGCTGTAAAGAAGACCCTGTCAAGTCACAGATCAACATAAATCCTGCACTAAAATCATATAAATTATTGACCACATAATATGAAAAGATTCGGTTTGTTATATTTTATATAAAAAATTGTGAATTTTACAGCGGTAATAAGCATTCCGTTTAATGGTGGATTTCTTAAGAAATTCACTTTTCAAGTTAACATCTTCGTGGTGGATCGGTGCTATTCGTTAGATATACCACATGTGGTGAATATTTTTTTGAATTTATTTTTAGGTTCCTATGGAAATTTTTTGGCAAATTTCACGATACCAATTTGCTTCAAAAATACACCGAGCGCTTGCGCGAGGTGTATTTTTAGGAGCAAGTTGGTAGAGTGAAATTTAAAAAGTTTCCATGGGAAACTTAAAATATGTTCTAAAAAAATATTTAACACGAGTGGTATATGTCAAGATTATATACCGAAAGATAAAACATAACGATTTAAACGGATTATAATGTATTTTTTACTAAAATCTTTAATAAAATTATCATTCATAATTTGCTGTCAGCAAAATATTCGCGAATATTCTGCACCATGCAAAATATTTGCTGTAAGATGTCAGAAAATGACATCTCAGATTGTCGGAAACCACTATGAGGTATATAATCCTAATTATTCATACTTTTTTATGAATTGTCTCAACATTGACTTTACAATAAATGGGAAAAGATAAGAAATTGGTCCAACAATCTATGCTGTTGTTAGTCAAGTGGTTCATTTTTATCCCCACTCATGATGAAATCAATGTTGAGATTGATTCATAGCAACGTAAGAATAGTTCGGATTAACAGCTTTTGTAATTTTGTCGCAATTCGTCAAACTTGGAATATTGTGATTCGTAAATAAGACATTAATGGTCAATTGCATTTACAAGTTTAGGTTAACTTAAAATTTAAGTGACAACTAACAGTCTAATTTCAAGTCAGAAAAATATGGAAGCAGTGCAAAGTTGCGACCCGGTTGCAGCACTATTTTGTTTAAATTAAAGGTTTTTTGGCATAGAATTGTAATTTATACGCATTAATAAATACAATTGACTAATCAAAACAGATTTTTTTTTACGAAAACTATCATTTTTAGAGTAAAATATGTCGTTTGCGACGTCGCAAATTTGCACTGCTTCGAAATTTATTGACTTGAAATTAGCCTGTAAGTTTGAAAAAGCAAATTTTTAATAAAGAAGCAAACTTTTTGTATGCTTAAGTAACACACAAATATTTTGGTGCAATAGGCTAACTTTTTATATGCTTAAGTGTCACTTAAATTTTAAATAACACTTAAAATGTATGTGCAAGTGGCCATAAGGGACACTTTTGCACAAAAATTTAGTCAAAAATGTTTTTTTATTTTTATGTATAGTATTGTAAAAAAAAACTAAAAAAACTTGAAAACCATGATTCTTTATGATTGATCGGGACCAACCTCATTACAGGCCGACGCACTTTACACCTGCATATAATTAGCGGTAATTTTTGACGTTTTTCACCATGCTTTTTTTGAGGCCTCACGGATATCAAACAATATGCAAACAATCAAAAAAAGACTGCGAGGTAGATGCAAGTCTAAAGTATGTGGGCTTGATCTAACGTCGGTCTTGGCTCGTTTTATAATTCACAGATAGTGTATTCATGTAATTTTGTGATCTATGACTTAACAGGGTCCCCTTCGTATTTGAATTTTCAAAAGGGAACACAAAAAAACCTGCTTAAGGATCTGTTCCAGTAAATGTCCTTATCCAAATCTATTTGCCATAAAAACAAAAGCACTTGGAATGCAAACACTTAGATAAACCAAACACTTCGCTAAGGCAAAACCGATTTGTAATAATAAAAAAAAAAATTCCCACACTGATTAGTGATAATAAAACAAACGTACACTAAATTGTTTCCCCTTGTACCATGCACATTTCAAAAACACTTGTAACTTATAAACAGTCAAACAAAGAATGTAAAAATGTCACTTAAGATTGACGCGGCGACAACGACACTGACCGCTACAAATTCCAAAACGGTCCCGCCGCGCGAAATTTGAAATTAGCCGTAGGGTGCTCCACGGACGCTACACGACGGAGCGCCTCGCACACGTGATAGTTGATACTTAGTGATGCGTTTTTGTTTCAAAAGCTCACTAAAGAAGGTTGGTCTGTCACGTGACTCTCTAGCAACCAACCATAGAGCCGTATTCACATAGTGGGCTGGGTGTGGGCGGTCGCTGAGTTTGCGTGTTGTCTGCAATTACAAGGTATACCAGAATTATGTTTTACTTTTATGTAAAAAATACAGCCGGATTTGGTATGTAAAACTGAGGAGATATAGCCAAAGGACACAATTATGGGGGTTTGAATAATTAAATATTGGAGCTTAAATTTGAATATGAGATTATAGACTTCTTTGCCGCGATGTATAAGACAAGACCGCGATGGTCGAGTGAAGCAAGGATGCACTGTTAAAGGAAGGTTTCTAAGGAGACGGTGAGGTAAGGACGACGTTGATGTGACGTGGTAGATCGACGCCACCGCGCAGATCTTTGATAAATGGTACACTTTCTAGGTCAGATGACCCTTCCTTCCATGTCAATCTGGAGTGGAGTTACTTTTCAAAGATTGTTAACTTGAAATTATGCATTCTTAAGACGGGGCCGGTTGCTTAAGCTGGCGGGGCATTTAATTTATTTTAGATTATAAGAATTCTAATTTTTTTTTTGTTCTAAAATGAACGAATTGTAAGATTTTATGCACCCCGACCTTAAGCAGCCGGCCCCGTCTTAAATATGTAAAAATATAGATGCCGCAATATATGTATTCTGCATGTGTTCATTTCATTCATTCAAATAAGTTAAACCTGATCAATTTAGGTGTTTATTTTTGATACATGAGCGGTTATTAAGTGTATTTTCGGAATGAGTACTTTAAATTTAAGAAGAAAAAAATTTTGCGTTAAAAAAAAATAAAGTAGGTTTTTGGCTTTTTCCTTATATTTTATATTTTTGATATTATTTTAAAACCAAACTTTCTGACTCCAAAGAAGGAAATATGGTCAATCTAATCCTACCATTAGATTTTAAAAATTTAGCTTGGTTTGTGAATCTTGAATGATTGAAACGAATACTCCTCTGCACAACAACCTGCCGGCCCCCTCTTAAACCAGATTCTGTTTTAAGGTAAATGCCAAAAATGTAGATTCTATTTTTCTAACCTAAGTAAATGTAAAGCAAAAATTTTCTTTTTAGATTCTCTTGCGTTTTTTAAAATAAACTAAAATGTTACCCATTTATGTGAACAAACAAAAGAATCTTCATAACTCAAAAAAAAAAAAGTTTTCAAGGTCGATTTGTGTTCATGGATTACAAAAATTAGAGATGATTTGTACAAAATTAATAATTAAAAACTTTGTTTTTGTCCAAAATGTGCTCCATTTACTCCATGTGTAGGGAATGCAAACTTCGGGATCGGGATTGATTTTTGAATCCTGGGACTGAATCCCGATCCCGAAAAATAATGTTTACCCTTATTTTAGAGAAAAAACAGCATTTAAAATGGTATGAAAAGCTAATAAATCAAATATTAAGTGTCGAATGCACTCTAGCAAAAAAATAAATGTCAAATAAATAAAAATAATTAAATTTTAAATTAATCCTATAATTTAAAAGATCCGTTTATTGTTAGATTTTTTAGTCTAAAAAAAAAAAGTCACTGAATACCGTTTTCTGCATTTTAATGTGTTTTTCAAAAATGTAAAATTAATTTAAAGAAAAAATATTTTTTCGGGATTATTTCGGGACTGAAAATCAAGTCAATCCCGGGATTTCGGGATCCCGATATTGCATTCCCTATCTATGTGTACAAAAATTAGCTCAAAAACGTAATGATACGTTGTTGGAGCTTTCTTAAAGAAAATCCATATGCAATATTTATTAAGGGGAAATGCGAACAAAGTTGCATTAGTTTAGTTCGGCAACACTGATTGAAAAAATACATCTCAAAAACTCATCTAGATTCTTGATCATACATTTTTGCATTAGATTATAATTCAATAAAAAAAAATTTTAAGGTCGTCTTCAGTACTATAATGTTTGCAAAATTAATCTTCAAAAACATGTTTACTTTTCCTTTCGCCAAGTTATGCTCTATTTACTATGAGCACAGGCCCACAGGACACAACATCTTTTAAAATTGCATCTTATCTTAGCAATAAAATACAAGGATATGTAGAGTGACCATACAACCACAAATTGTACATCCTTGACATAGTTGTACTTATGTACGTATGTTGTGGTGGCATCAAGCAAGCCATGCAAAGACTTACGAGTTGTTAGGAAGGGTTGACTCATTCACTCATTTCCTGACCAAAACTTGATTAATGATGTATAATAACAGCCCTGCTATGCTTTGCTTTGCCCTGGCTGCCTCTATTCTTACATGCCTGCTTGTCGAGATCTCTCAAATTGCTTCAAGCACGGACGTTTGCTTGCTTGCATGGATAATACGTACCTTAGTTTCTTCTAACTGTTTTTGTCAATTTCATGTATTTTTCTTTCTTTATAATATTCTTGACGTGCATGGTTTTTTTCTGATGTATGGTACTTACAAAGTATCGAGCGCGGAGTATTAAAAAAACACCGATGTTGCTGTTAAAGAATACAGTTCTTGTTGAGTTAAAAAAATATGTCAAGTTTATTATTTATAAAATTTATTATTTATACAAGAATCATTAAAGTAAAAGTCACTTAAAAGTAGAAAATATACAGCAACTCATTGGTTTACCATAAAATCTGTCATTTTTCAAATTGAAATGAATTAACAACTGCCTTAAATTTCTTACTCTTTGGATGTTACTAGGATAAATGTTTATAAATAAGCATAATAATATAGGGTGTTTCCTAATGTCGTAAAAAAATTTACCTGGTGATTCCTGGACCCATGGATTCATGGGTCGGATTTTGCTTCCTTAGAGACTCTAAAAAAACCCCTAAAAAATGCTTTTTTTTGGCTTTATTTTCTAAACGAATAATTCTTTCAAAAAATGTTACTAGGACCATTTTTATGAATCTAAATACCTACTAGAAATATTTATTTATTTGTAAAATTTTGGAAAAAGTGTTTATAGTGGTTATAGCTGTGTGTTAAAAAAAGATAAAATTGGACACAACTTTTTATAAACTTTTTTTTCTTAAAATGGATTCAGGAAACACCTCCTGATTTTTGTCCACGACATTAGAAAACACCTTGTAATAATCTTCTACTGCAAAAAAGAATATATTGAGGCTTTAAAAAAAATATCAATATAATATTTTTGGCTCATAATTGGTTATGGTTTTTGTTTTTCACTATGCAGTATAAGAACACCCTTATCAGTTTAAAAAAACAAAATATCTAATTAAAATCCAAATCTTTAAAGAAACAAGTGAATTTAAAGCAGCAGTTTTAAATGACAGGATTTAGATCCATAGAGCATTAAAATTGGAAAGCGATCCGCTCGGTGATAGATATTTAAAAGAAGAACAAAGCCTGGCAATCTTTCCATCCATCTATCCATTGGGACATCGGCGGGAGTTAAGAGAAAGAAAGAAAGGAATTGATTTAGCATAATGTGTTCAGGTGTACGAGGTATAGATATCTGGAAATGGAAATGCAGCTCCATATCTTTGCAAAACAGTCTGAAAACAAACCAGCCCAGCCCAGCTGTCATTGAGCTAGGAAGGTTCTATGCCTAACTTTGCCAGCTTCTAATGCGACTTTAATATGGAATATACTACCCGGTTAGAGTAATTGAGGATTACTACAGCCATTCTCCAGCTTTTCCGCGATATATAGTTACAACGTATCAATATATCCCTATTTTATAATTAAATATTTTAGCCATTCCTACCCTGTCACTGTAAAATATGCATATACTGCAGTGAAAATCGCATTTCACCTCGGAATTTCTTCCAGCAAGCTGAATTTATGCATACACCTTCATTTTAGCATTATAAAAGTTGTCTTAAAAGTCACCGTGCGGAGCACGTCGGCGTCACGAGATATTTGGGCCCAAAGGTCCCAAAAAACTGTTTTTGGCCAATAACTTTTTTTCTGTGCGTCTAATGCTATATTGAGTTATTACCAAAATTATAGGGCTTAAAATTTTACACCATCTGGACGTTGGTTGAAACTTGTACAATAAACCCTTATTGAGTTAGAGGGCGAAGACTAAAGCCGGTGCCCCATTTTTTGGCATGGCTCTAATATAATGACATTCAATGATGGACAAATTTTCTTTGAAAAATATATTCTTTAGGACCCATTACACAATTTCAGAAAGACAAAATTTTGTTTCATCCCTTAGGAGCTAAAAAGAACCCCTCTCTTTTTTGAAATAAGGGGGCTTTTTATTCAGCTCTTTTGAGTTAAATAAAGAAATGATGCGTCTATTCCTACTAAATGATTATATTTAAACTCATTTTTAACAACAACAACCTTATTTGACCAATATTTTAGCCAGTAAAAAATATTTAAAAAAAAGTTGCACTGAATTTAAACATTATAGCAGAAATTAGTTTTTTGAAACATTTGAACATTCTAAACACAATATTTTATTGTGGAAATTTGCAAGGAAAAATTCTGAGTCTGTTCGTAAATTGGCGAATGCGCTGGGAAATCTGGTAATGGTTTTCAGGGGCGCATCCACCATTTTATACACCACAAAACTATGTTATAAAGTACAGGGTGTTTCCTAATATTTAGAAAAAAAATTAGGGGTTGATTTCTGGACTTATTTTAAGACTAGGGTTTCAAATTCACAGATCTTCTAATCTGTGCGCTTAGAAGCTCGTTTAAGTCATCTCCGTCAAGTTCCCGTCAATTCTACTAAATAGCACATCTACATGAGGACCCCATCGTATATTAAAACCAAAAAATGTAGTTTTGAAAACTGAAAAAATAGGGCTGCAAACGTATTATGGTCTCATTTAAATCGCATATATCTTTTTGTCGAAAATCTGACTTCAAAAATTATTATACTATTTTTGTTTTTTTCAACTACGGACGGATCCATTTTTTGGTGTATATACATTAAGTGTTCTATGACAAACCATAATACGTTAATGTACCATGGTTTTTTTAAGCTTGTAAATGATTAAAAGTGCAACTTACGTTTTTGCCTAATATAGATGTGCTCGTTCAAAGATTTTAATGTAGAAAGAAAAACACCAAAAGTACTATTTTACCATATTTTTATCATTTCTTGCATTCAGTACTACTTCTATGTATCACAAACATTATCCTAAATATTGAATCATAGTTATTGATGTATTGCTCCGTATTTTTACATATTTTGTAGAAATTTCGAAAATAACTGACATTTAAGGAAATGACTTTTACGAACTTTTGAGTGCACAGAACATCCTATTTATGAATTTGAATCTATAGCCTTAAATACCAGAATTATTTCGTTATTTGTAAAGTTCTGGATATTTTTTTTATTGTGATAATTTTTGGATGGCTGTAAGTTAAGAAAAAGTCAAAACTCATTTTCTTTAAATATTTCCTTTTAAGAATCTTTTGAGAGAACATTTTTCCAAACGTAATGTTATTGTTAGTATGTATTACACAGTATCGGAGGTTGTAACATGTCTCATTTTAGGAATATTCTTATCATACATCATATTTAAAGTATATGAGAACAAACTTGATATGAAATGTATCTAGTCGACCCTTCTATCCAAGGCTTGCTTGCTCTGTTGGTAATCTCAACCATCTGTTGCCCAATGCACATTTTTCATTCCGATTTATTTTTTGGTTCCTAAGTGACTAAAATATTGCAAAGCATTTGCCTTTAAAGGGCGATTTATAGAACGTTACTTTCACTTAACTTCGGCGTAACTTCACTTCCGCGTAACTTAACAAATTTGCTTAATTTATAGATTGTAAAGTTACGTAAAATTGGGAACAGGTATGCGCATGTGTCTGAACTCGCGACTTCTGACTATTTACACCTGGGCGGTAATTACGGAATATCGCTTCGTACGAAACCTACATAAGAAGACCAGCAGGTTTCGTACGAAGCGATATTCCGTAATCACCACCCTTGACAATAAGGGTGAATATCTCATTTTTGCAAAATTTTGCGCATGATTGGCCAAGTTCGGCTTTTGACAGTACTACTTACAGCTAAATGAATCAGCAAAGTAGCGCTAAAGTAAAGTATAAATTTGCTAATACATTGCCATGTATTTTATTTAATTTTCAGTAAAGTTACGCCGAAGTAAAGCGGAAGTAAAGTGAAAGTAACGTTCTATAAATCGGCCTTAAAACAATCGATTTGTTGTACTTTGATTTGGAATCAAGTAGAAATGAGTGTGTGAATAAAAAATCACGCATTTGTTGACAAATTATTTGGACAATAGAAAACAGCCATCAATCATGTCACATGGAAATTATTCTTTGAATGCTACACATATTCTAGAATTTTAAATATCAACGCTGCTCACGTCGATTGTGTACCTTTCTAATTTGTTTGATTGATCATTTTATCGCAACGGTTTTATAAACTGGGCTCACCCTGTATTTAATATGCAAGGATGTTGCGTTACAACTAAAAAATGGAACCTTCCAAAAAAATTATTTTTTAAGCAAATATTTTTCAGACAAGAAATATCATAATTTAAATACAAAAACCTTTTACGTATTATAAATTAGATGAATTCTTTTTATGGTCACCGAAAAGAGTCACATAAGGTTTAAAGTGTGATTTTTATGCTTATTTTGCAAGGATAATTACAAAACTATTGTACAACATATGGGATCATTTATGTGAGGGTCTACGCAGGGCGAGCAGGTAGCCTTCTCTTGTAATTATAGAATTTTATGAAACCTTATGAATTAATTCTTATATTTTACATGCGCTCGTTAAAAATGTGTTACCCAAATTTAATGCCTAATTTTATACATGTTCTTTTTAAATATTAACGTGCTCCATTTTAAAGATTTGGTTAATAATACTTTTTGCAGAAAAAGGCAAATGATTAGAAAAATTCTTTTTCAAAATAAAAAATTAAAACCTTTATTTTTTTTTAAAATATTCTATACAGGGTGTTACCAAATAACTAGGAAAAAATCAGGGGGTAATTCCTGGACAAATTTTAAGTAAAAAAGTTTATATAAACATGTGTCCGAAAATCCTTCGTTTCTGAGATACAGGGTGTCAAAGTTTCTAAAAAAAAACTTTTTTTTTAAGATTACCAAGAAACTAAACCAGATATTTATTTAAAACTTAGCACGGGTAATTTTCTTGCCTTTAGGCATAAAGTGCGGTAGAAAAAAAATTAAAATTATAAATGGAAGGGGCACATTTGGGGGTACCATGGGGGTTGTTCAACCCCAACTTTTTTGTGTGTTACTTTTTTGGTATTTTCATAAAAATAATTAGAAGCCCTACAATGATCTTTAAAATTAATGTCGTGTTCCTTTTTCATAAAACTAACCGTTTTCGCGAAAAAAATTCATTGCCATAAGACAACAAAATTTGTTTTTTAAGTTTGGCTTTTTTATGGTAATGAAAATATAACATAGTTAACAATGAAGGGTTAATTAATTTCTTTTTTTTATTATTATTTCAAATGAATATATTCTGGTTTAGCTTTTTAGTAATCTTCAGATTAAAATTTTTTTTGAGAAACTTTGACACCCTGTATCTCAGAAACGAAGGATTTTCTGACACATATTTATATGAATTTTTTTTCTTAAAATGGGTTCAGGAATTACCCCCTGAATTTTTTCACAGTTATTTGGTAACACCCTGTAATGGGTAATTTGGTAAAATGTCGATTTTTAATTTTGCTTGAAAAATTAGGTGCCTTTTGATTTATTTTCTAGTAAAATTTAATACAGGGACTCTTAAAAAACTAATCATTTATATGTCACCCCCTAATACATTATTTAAGCATATTAATTCGCTAAAAAGATAAAGGTCAATTTGTAGAAACATAAAGAGAGCATATAAGGGATAGAATGGAATGTTAGTAGGTATGAATGTGTAGTTAAACAGAGTAAAACAGATGTATTTTATAGCAGCTAATAAAGCAAGAAGGGTGACAGAAAGTAAAGTTGAGAATGGACGATGGTCAGTGTAGAGCACAAGTGTGGGAATATTAATGTCTTGAAGCACCGCGGTTCTTACCACCCTTCTTCCGCAGCTTTACCAACCCCATACATCATGCATACCCCCATACTAAACTCTCTCTAAATACACCCTACTATGCAAAAACGACGTTTATGCAATTTTACTTAAGAAAATGTGGACCCTTACCGGTTTTACCCCTTGGTTAAAAATGGGCGAATTAAAAAATATTGATTTGCTTTAAACTGACTTTTTAGAAAACAAATCAGCAATCGAATTTTTTTTCAACTGCTTTTTTTGTGAAAGTTCAATTTCAAAATAGCTCTAAATAACAATTTTAGTTTCTGATATTTATGAAACTATTCTGTAGATTGCTTTTTTGTTGTAATGTAAGAATCTGCATTTTGATTTTTTCTGAAAAAAATATTTTGAAAATTCGAGCATTTAGAAAAAAATCAGGAGTCGCTTTAGAAGTTGCCTTTGAAAGCTTATAGTAATTAAACTGAAAGTGTTGGAATTTTTTAAATGTCAGATTCGGATTTAACAGCTTACAAAAGTATTAATGTCATTTTATTGCTGAAAAATTAGGCCGTCGCAATTAAAAAACTAAGAAAATTTGGATCCTTACTCCTTGGTCAAAAATAAGGGAACATTTTAAGAAATCGTTTTGCTTTAAACTGTGCTTATAGATTTATTACAAGGCCTAGATAAAGAATCAGCACCAATCGGGTTTTTTCTCAAGTGCTTTTGTTCTTTTTCTAGTGCTTTTCAAAGTTAAGTAAACCTCAATAAAAGTAAAAAAAAGTGTTTGTCTCTGACTTTAATAAAACTCATTTTGTGAACTGCGTTTTTGTTTTAGAATAAGAATCTGCATTTAGATTTTTTCTAAAAAAATATTTTAAAAATTACAGCATTTTCAAAATATCAGGTGTCGCCTTAGAAGTTGCCTTTGACAACTCATACCAATTAAACTGAAAGTAAATTGTTGGAATTTCTTAAGTGCCAAATTCTGATTTAACAGCTTGTTTTACATAAGAATTAATGGCACTTATTCCTCAAAAACTGTGGCCGTGAAAATCAAAAAAATTAGATAATTTAGACCCTTATTCCTTCGTCGAAAATGGGACAAGTATTTAAAAAAAATGATTTGCTTTAAACTGCTATTTTAGGTTTATTGAAAGGCATAGAACAAAAATCAGCAAACGAATTATTTTCTAGTGCTTTTGGTTCCTATTCTAGAGCTTTTCAAAGGTCAAACTTCAAAAAAGTTTGATGCGTTTCTCTTGTTTTTGCAAAAGTGTGACTTACCACCTTCTTCTGTAGGACGGTTGCTTACTTCCTTGCCGCCTGATTTTATTACTAAACCAAAAATAAATTAAATTAAGTACTGCTTCAGTAAGCAATTAAGAATTAAAGGGAGTTTAGAGTGCGGAATAAAAAGCGATTTAGGTGACTTTTATTTTGAACATTGCAGCCATCTATAAATCACGCGCCAATATTCTGTATTCTGCGGTCCGTAGGTCGGTCCTTGCAGGCTGACGACAATTATACTTACTCCTAGATTATCTATCTTTCTTTATTTGCATCTTAAAGAAATAAAGAAAGGTCATGTCTGAGTTTTTTTCAGGGTTGGCTTGATTATTAAGTGATTTTTTTAAAAAAATCATTGATTTAAATCAAAAACTAAAAATCCTAAATATTTATCAAATTGTTATTGAACATTGACCAAATAGGTAGTTAAGCCGACAATATTACAATAGAAGGCTAATCCCTTTTTAAACCACCCGCCAAGAACAGGTATATTTTTGTTAAATTTTATAATTAAAATACTCAAACCATCTCATTTTGCGTCATTTACATCAGCTTGCAAGTAATAGGTACCTACATACCATTTTTAATGCTATTACTCCAATTCCAATAAGATTTTGGAGTAGATAACTTAGACTTATTAAATTCAAAAAGAGTTTTTTAGGTAAATCTTGAATTATGCATTTTATTGGGTATTTTATTAGTTTTTCTATCTTTTTTTAAAAAAATCTTAAATTTTTTTAATAAAAAAATTGCGATTTTTTTGATTCTGATAAGTTAAACCCAGTCTAAATCCTATTAGAATTAAAATACTAACATTAAAAATCGTAGATACCACTTTTTAGGTAAAAAAATCAAATAAATCAAAAAAATCATGATTTTTTTGATTTAAATCATGATTTTTGATTTTTTTTAAAAAATCATGATTTTTGCCAACCCTGGTTTTTTTGCATTACAATGCAAAGTAATTTTTTTAAACCTTGTAAGATACTAAATTATACATTTTTTAGCCAGGAAAAATTATAACTTGTATTGTAATTGCTTTGTAATTTTTAAGACTAAAAATAATTAGAGTTTTATTCAAAGATACCCGCACTAAAAGATATAAAAAAAATTATGCAAATTGGCTACTGGCTGGCATAATTACAGTCGAGTAGGCCGGCATAAATTCCTACGATTGACAGAGAGCCATGCACTTTTTATGCAAGATAGAAGTGTACCTACCCAATCATCAAAGTCTCATCAGCAAAATCAGCTGACAACAATTTACTCAAACTGGCCAACTCAAGCAAGCGGGACACTTATATTAATTCTAGCTCCAAGGTATGATTTTACCCAAGCATCTGACTTTAAATTGATGCACACAAATATCACAATTTAAAATTGCTCTTTTTTGTTGTCGAAGAAAAAAATGTTAATTGTTAAAACCCTAGGGACTTTTAAAAAAAAATCTATTATTTTATTGCAGAGCCTGGATTTGCATTTAGTTTTAATATTTACTGTTTTTGGAGTTTTAAAAATGTAGCATAATAAATGGCGAATGCGCCGGGTTAAATAGGGGCGAATTCGCCATTTTATGCTCAAAAGAGTAACCTTACATTTTTCTGGTTTCTAGTATCTGATTGATTGCAATAATTATTCTTCTTTCGTTGTTTTTTATTTAGGATGTTTCTTTTACTTTTATTTTATTTAAAAAAAAATGTTTTATTTTTGTTTCAAATACAGGGTGTCCAAAAAATTGTTAAAAAAAATCTATCTCATATACATACCCTCAGAGATATGTTGCCCCAAAGAGCAAAACTTTAAATGCTTATATCTTGAATATAACAGCTCATATTAACGAAACAAATGATTTATTACAAAGCTACAGTCTATCTTAAACCATTCCACCATTTCTTTATTTTTTAAATGGTCGAATTACATTTTTATAATCAATTTAATTTTACAAAATTTTCATGAAATGAAGCTGACAACAACGTCATTAAAATCTAGTGCAAAAGTGTATGATCAAGACTCATAAATGGGATTTTTAGACTTATCGATGGGATTTTTAGATGTATTTTCCTAGACTGTGTTGCCGAATTTATGCAACTTTGTTCGCATTTTCTCGATGAATATAACAGATGGATTTTTTTTAACAATTTTCCTGGAATCCCTAGGCATGCCCTAACAGCGTACCATACAGGTGGTGCGCCAATTCTGGGACATTCTGTATACAGGGTGTTTCTTAATGTCGTGAGTGATTCCTGGATACATTTTTAGAAAAAAATAGCTATAGAAACATGAGTCCCATTTTGCCCCATATGTTAGTTACTACAGTCTTTATAAAAACCCCTTTTTCAATAAATGTTGTAGGACCTTTTTGATGCATCTAAATGCTATAAATAAATATGCCTTTATTTGTAAAATTTATAGGGTTGAGGGTCCATAAAGGACTGTAATTAATAAAAATTGAAAATTGTATGCACACAAGTTTATGTAACGTTTTTCTCTTAAAATAAAGAAAACATCCTGTATATTGTATTTCCAAGGAAAAATTTAAACTTGTGCATCGTGACTTAAGGCATTATTTCCCTGAACAACTACCAATCGCTTGATACTAAAAAATGATCAATTAAAGTAATAGCCCTGGGTAAATGTCCAATGAAACACGCTCTTGTATACTGTAGCTGGTAAGTATCTTGTATGTTATTAGAGACTATTATGCATGCATGCAGCCATGCCAGGATGTTTGTAATCATACAGCGGGCAGACACACTCATTTTCTATTATTACCTCTATTCAATACCCTCTCTACCTTACCTTTACCTATCTACCTCAAATACTGCAATTTTATAATTATAAAAAACATTAAAGGGTTTACTTATCAACATGGCGTTGAAAGCACCTTTACCTAATTACACATTTTGCAGGAAACTTAAGCAGTTTTTACAAGAAGCCGATTGTGAAAATTATAGCTTAGTAGACAAATTTTTATACAGAATATTAATGGCACTCGTTGGTGACAAAAATTATTTGGGACCGTCACAGTAAAGTAACTGAAAATATAAATTCTTACCCCTTTTAAAATGCGACAATTTTGAAAAAATAGATTTGACTGAAAGTCTTTCTTTATGCTAATTAGAAGTCGTACAAAACAAATCTGCAATCGGTTTTTGCCCAGTGCTTTCGATTTTTTGCTAGAGCTTTTTAAAAGTGGTAAAACTTTCAAAAAAGCTCTGCAAAAAATATTTTGTCTCCGATTTGAATGAAGCTAATTTTGTAGACTGCTTTTTGACTGCAGAAAACGAATCTGCATTTGCATTTTTTTTTAACATTTTGTTGAAAATTAGACCACTTTGAAAAAATCGGGTGTTGCGTTTGAAGTTGCCCCTAAAAGCTCATAGCTTAAAAGCGTTGGAACTGTTTAAGTGTCATATTCGGACTTGTTTTGTGGAAGTGTTAATGGCATTTCTTGGTGACAAACATTATTTGGGATCGTGACAATAAAAAACTGAGAATATTTGAACCCATACTCCTTAGTTCAAAACGAGGTAAATTCTGATAAAATAGATTTGCCTGAAACTGTGTTTTTATGCAAATTAGAAGTTGTACAAAAAAATCTTCAATCTGTATTTTTCCAAGTGCTTTTGTTTTTTTGCTAGAGCTTTTTAAAAGTGGTAACATTTTCGAAATTTTCAAAAAAGCTCTGCAAAAAATATGTTTGTCTCCGATTTTAATGAAACTTATTTTGTAGATTTCTTTTTGGCTGTAGAATACGAATTTGCATTTGAATTGTATTTAAAAACATTCTGGTGCTTATAAGAGCACCTTGAAGAAAATCGGGTGTCACGAACGAAGTTGCCACTAAAAGCGTTATTTTAAGGGGTTCAAAATAAGCAATTATTACAATCCAAGTTATTCCTAACAAAATTGAGTGTACAAATATCTATTCGTCCAACCGTGTTCAAAGTCATTCAAGTCAACTATAAATTTACACAATTCTACAAGATTTAGTGACTGCATATCAAAACTACATAGCTTTAATATAATTATAGTTTATAGTAGGTAAAATGTAAGAATTTATTTATTTATGTTTATTACCAATACAGGGTGAGTTAAAAAAAAAAAACGTTATTAACCTAAAAAGTTTCAACTCGACTCTTGCCATGCATTTGTAAACTTTCAATTATTTTCATTATTAAAACATTATCGATTGTCATGTTTTTGAGGTTTCACAGCAAGAGTCGATGTGAAATTTTGTAGATTGCACGTTATTAACATTCTTACAATGAAAAGGACCTTTCATTTCACGATTTTTCAGCTAAGCTAACTTAACTTAAACAATTTTGCCATATGTAGAATTTCACCCTGTATAAGTTAGAGTATAATCATAGATCAAAGGTAAAATTTTAGAATTTATTCATAGCAATTACTATGGCTATAGTTTAATACAGAGGTATAATCAAAGAAGGCGGATAGTCATGCACGAACATAGCAGGACGGACAGTTGAATGAAGTAAAGGTATAAAGCAGGCTTAGTCACGCCCAAGTCACGCATGTTCGCCGCTCACGTTCACCAACCAAGGCCTACTATGCTTAACATATAATTATTGGAAACCATCATACAACTATTTATTATTCCGAATGTTGTGCACTTCCATTTTTTATATACAACCTTCCTTACTTATAAACAATTCACTTCATACTTCAAGCCAACCAACTATTGATTATTTCATTTCGTTAGATATTTTTATTAAAAGAATTGTCAGTATACATAGGCTATACTTATTTTTAACATTAGAAGAATATTTAATTTTAATTTTATCAAGGAGATTTTTATGAAATAAAATTGTGTCTTTAAAGAGCGTGTAGAGTTTACATTTATTTTGGAAATTTGTGTACAACTTGAAAAATATTTGCGTTCTATAATAAGCAGATTATGAAACCCGAAATTTGGTTTTTTTTTGTAGCTGAATTGCTTCATTATTTAACTCAAAATTTTATTTTATTGTTTGGTTTTCCTATTGCAAAAAGATTATTTTTTCCCTTGCAAGGTACTTTTTATTTACAAATTTTACTACTATAAACTATCGGAGGATATAGTTTTTTTGTAGAGGATATAACTAGAAGAATTGGACAAACGATATCAACGGTTACGTTTTTTCAAAAACGTCTATTTATTCAGTATTAAGTGAGTAAAGTTTACAAATGTCATTATTCAATATGTCTGACCTAAATTTATACCTTTTACTTCAAAATGTCTATGTTGACAATCCAATAAAAATTAAATTTTAGCTAAGTTTATAATTCAAATTGAAAATGCTTTTTGATAAATTAAATGAAGGTGATGAAGCAAATACAGGATGTCCCAGAATTGGCGCACCACCTGTATGGTACTCTGTTAGGGCATGCCTGGGGATTCCAGGAAAATTGTCAAAAAAATCCATCTGTTATATTCATTGAGAAAAATGCGAACAAAGTTGCTTAAATTCGGCAACATAGTCTAGGAAAATACTACATAGTCTAGGAAAATAAATCTAAAAATCCCATCTATGAGTCTTGATTATACACTTTTGCATAAAATTTTATTGTTATTGTTGTCAGCTTAATTCAAGAAAATTTTGTAAAATTAAATTGATTATAAAAATGTTATTTGACCATTTAAAAGAAGAAAAATTGGTGAAATGGTTTAAGATAGACTGCAGCTTTGTATTAAACCATATTTTTCGTTTATACGCGCTGTTGTTTTTAAGGTATATGCGTTTAAAGTTTTGCACTTTGGGGCCTCATACCTTCGAGGGTGTAAAAGATGGATTTTTTTTGACAATTTTCTGGGGATCCCAGGGCATGCTTCAACAACGTATCATACAGGTGGTGCGCCAATTCTGGGACACCCTGTATAAAAAGTATTATAAAAAACTCGTTTCGTAAGGCGTTCTTTAGCGTTCCTTATAAAATTTTACGTTTTAGTCTACTTTTCATGAACCTATTTTTACTTATAGTGCAATTTTTTTTTCAAATGGTCAGGTTAAATTGTATCTCAATTTAAACAGCTTATTTAAACAGTAGTTACAAGACATAAATCATACAGTACATAAATTAAGAAGTCAATGCATTAAATTAGTCACCCTACATCTGTAATAACAACCCCTGTTACCACAAAGAAATAAATCTCAACCCGGCCGGCCAGCCGACACAGAATAGAATAGTGCAGTGTTGGTAGCAATATATAAGAAATGATTGGTAATAGAGAGTCCGGTAAAAATCCTGAGGGATCACTCAATCTTCTTCGATACGCCCATGGTCCACAGACATCCTGGCTGGTTGCTTTTTCTTGCGACGGACGTTAAGTCGGTAATTTGTGTCACTAATTCCTTTGAGAATTGTGACGTCACTTCTTTAACCTCCCACATATCACTATAATCATTCCGAGAAATACAAGAATATTGACATTTTGGATGGATCTTTTAAAAGTTTGATTAGAAATTAGAAAACTGAATGAAGATTAGATTTATATCGAGTGAGCAAATAAAAACGGCCCATAAATAGGCCATGGGGATTGTCAAAATATTGCTAATTGATAGATTTTAGAGTGCCTGAAAGAATTGAGAGTTATTGTCGCCTTATACAGGGTGTCCCAGAATTGGCGCACCACCAGTATGGTACGCTGTTAGGGTATGCCTGGGGATTCCAGGAAAATTGTTAAAAAAAATCCATCTGTTATATTCATTGAGGAAAATGCGAACAAAGTTGCTTAAATTCGGCAACACAGACTAGGAAAATACTACACAGTCTAGGAAAATAAATCTAAAAATCCCATCTATAAGTCTTGATTATACACTTTTGCATAAAATTTTATTGACATTGTTGTCAGCTTATTTCAAGAAAATTTTGTAAAATTAAATTGATTATAAAAATGTTATTTGACTATTTAAAAGAAGAAAAATTGGTGAAATGGTTTAAGAGCCTGCAGCTTTGTATTAAACCATATTTTTCGATAATATGTGCTGTTGTTTTTAAGGAATATGCGTTTAAAGTTTTGCACTTTGGGGGCTCATATCTTCGAGGGTTTATGACATGGATTTTTTTTGACAATTTTCTGGGGATCCCTGGGTATGTCCCAACAACGTACCATACAGGTGGTGCGCCAATTCTGGGACACCCTGTAGAGTGGCGACATGCATTATTCCTTCTCTGTCATACAGATTATTTCATCAACGTTATAGCCAAAGTGACAACAATTACAACTTACAATCACAATTAATGACATAATCTGTATGACAAAGAAGGAATGATGCATGGCGTCACTCTATAAGGCGACAATAACTGTCGATTCTTCCAGGCACTCTAATAGATTTTACATTGTTCATAGCCTACTTAGGGGCCGTATTTATTTGCTCACCAGCTAGTAAGTACTCACTACCCAATTTTTTTTAAGTAAACTTGTGTACAACTTTGACCTCAGTTTCTAGCGTTATTATTAAAAGAAAACAATTAATAGATTTAAAAAAAATAGCTCTAATTGAATTTATTTAAATGTTTAACAAAAATTTGAATAAGGTTGTATATAAACTAAAGTTTAGCTTGGATGAAGGAAGGAAGGTTTCCAAATTTGACGCATCGAGAAAAGGCTGAAACTGTGCAGCAGCTGCTTGATACCTAGTCTAGCTATCCATCCGCTCGATTGCTAAATCGAGATTTAATTGAAAATGCTTCATTCCTATCATGTGCCATCCGTTAAATAAAAAATTCCACATTTCCCTGCATTTTTTACAGCATTTCATTTGCGAGCCAACGAGCAGATTCATTGAAATTCTGTCGTCTAGAATAACTTTTTTCTGATGAATACAAAATAACTCATAAAATATGCACACATGAAATTTAAAAAATATCTAGTAGATATGGTTGGATGTTACATACAAAAGCTGGTATCATTTATAATCCTGCAGGCTCATGCCAGGATTTTAAGTCATCGAACAAAGCGAACTACAATGCTGTTGAAATATCTCAGTCACTGTTAGTTGCTAGCTTGCCTCCTATAGTATAGACACATACATACACTGAGAAAATATAATTCTTACAAAATATTAGATTTATACCTTAAAGTGTGATTTAGAGTTAAATTAAATTAACTCAACGCCACTCAAAGCTACTTTACTCCACTTAACTTGACGTGACTAAATTAAGGCATTTATAGTATAAATTTACACGTTAGTTTACAACAAGCTAATTTAATAAACGCCATCTATCGGTAAATGTTAGAATCGTCTTATTTCTGTAAATATACAGAAATTCATCTGAAATTCTTCGATTATCTTTGTAATTTTAAAAATTTGATCTAGTAGCCGATAGATGGCCCTAGTGAAGGGCTCACTTTACATTGAATTATCTGAAATTAACCAAAATTAAGAAATAGAACCTTAAGTAAACGTCAAGTTAAGTTAATTGGATGTGTAAATACGATTTCATCTTTCGTATAATTTATTTCAGTTGCGATAAGTTAATTATAAGTGAAGTTAAGTTAATTCATCTATAATTTAAGCTTAAGGATTAGAGTCAAATTCAAAAATGAGGTGTTCTGTGCACTCAAAAGTTCGAACAAGTTATCTTCCTGAATGTCAGTTATTTTTAAAATTTCAACAAAATATGTAAAAATACGGATACATCAATAACTATTATTAAAAATATTTAGGATAATGTTTGTGATACATAGAAGTGGTACTGAGTGCAAGAAATAATACAAAAATATGGTAAAATAGTAATTATGGTGTTTTTCTTTCTAAATTAAAATCTTTGAAAGAGCACATCTATATTAGAGAAAAACGTAAGTTGCAATTTTAATAATTTAAAGCTTAAAAAAACCATGGTGAATTAACGTATTATGGTTTGGCATAGACCGCGTAATGCATATAAATCAATAAATGTATCCGTAGTAAAAAAAAAAAACAGGATAATGATTTTTGAAGTCAGATTTTCGGCACAAAGAAATACGCGATTAAATGAAACCATAATAAGTTTGTAGCCCTATTTTTGCAGTTTTCAAAACTACATTTTGTTTAAATATACGATGGGGCTCTCATGTAGATGTGCTATTTAGTAGAATTGACGGGAGCTCAACGGAGATGACTTATGCGAGCTTCTAGGAGCACAGATTAGAAGATCTGTGAATTTAAAACCTTAGTCTTAAAAACTATTTACTTGCCTGCAAAATGCGCTAGAGTGACCTACAGTAACCTGTTAATAATGGCAATTATAAGCTTCTAAATTTTTTGACTGTCAAATTTTTTGTCCCAATGGCTTAACGTTTCTTATTTTTTTTTTGAATGTTCTTGGGAGCAATGCAAATAAAACAAGCATTAGAAGTTTCTCTTGAGTTAACCATGTTTTAGAATGCTGTAATGACCAAAGTGTTTTGTGGGTGTAGCTGCGTTTGTCACATAACATGCAAAGATGTGCTTTTATCATCTTTATAAAAGACGATTTTTCTTCGGCAGCGGGCGACGTTGTCGGCGGTGCTGAGGTTTTTGTTAGCGTGCCTGTTTTCGCTCTGGTTAAAATTCAGCTAAAATCACAAGCCTGCCTGCCTGCCTGCCTGTCTAGCGTCATCTTTATCTTTTGAAAGCTTAAGAGAGAAAAGCTCCTTTCCAGCAAGAAAGTCCTTCTTTGTGTCTGTACGTCGCTGGATGGACGGACGGACGGACCCGCATCAAAACATTCTAGTTCAGCCGTGAGCGATTTGAAAAATGATCCATCTCACGTCTTTCTTTGCTTCCATGAAACACACTTTTTATGTACTTGTTCTTATACATAGTTGGCTCTGTTTCTTATACGTGGATTTTGCTTGCTCTGTTGGGTTGACTGTCGGTCCGTCGACCGCTCTCTACTCACTCGCTCGCCGCTCTTTTTGCTTCGAACGGTTAATTAAGAAAAGGCATCCAAACATTACACACATCAATGCATGATAGCTGGTAAACAACTTCACATAAATCTGATGTGATTCCAATGCGCTTTCAAAATACTGTACAGAGTGACTCCGAAACGAATACATCCTTTATATTTATCTAGTTTTAAAGAAGAATGTCACGAAGCAAAGAAACTGTGGTTATGCAATGTTGGTTGCCGCAAATCAACAAAAAACAGCACTTTCTGGTCATTGTTCAGTGGGTCTATAAGAGATAATTTCAATTAAACATTGTGCTTACCAACAACATAAGTAAACAAAGCACAAGTTGACATATTCTAAAGGTCCATTAATAAGCGTTTAAATACAGAATTTTGGCAATTTAGAAGCTCCTTTTTTATGTATTTTAAATGGCCAAAATTCTGTATTAAAACGTTTATTAATGAACCTTTGAAATATGTCAACTTGTGCTTTGTTTATTTATGTTGCTGGTAAGCACAATTTTCTACTAAAATTAATTCTTATAAACCCACTAAGCAATGACCAAAAAGTGCTGTTTTTCCTAAATTTTATGCTTCGCCACATTTTACATTTTTAGTGAACTAGACATAAAGGGGTGTAGTTTTTAAACGGTGGTGCCCCCTAGCCTAGGACATTTCGATTGTATCTGTCTATTTTTTCGTCCTATATCTACCCTCTTAAAGATGCACTCCGTTTGAAGACACACTGTATTTTGTTTTAACTCATCCTGCAAATGGCTTATTTTTTGGTCAGATTACCTTTTCCAAATTTACAAAATAGAATTTCCAAGAAGCTTGTCGTTCAACAGCAAGACAAGAACAAGTTATAGTAACCAAAACATTTATAAAATTTGTAGCCATTTGATTCAATTCAGATACAAAGTGTTTTATTTACATACACTTATTTCTTGTATTCTTAAACGTAGAAGGTAAAAGCAATGATTTGTGATATCGTATGAAAGAGAGGCTGCAAGTAAGCAGTGCCAGAAAAGATAAGTTTATTGTGGTGAGGCTGGCGCACTTCATTTCCCTGTGCTCCGCTCTCTACTCACTCTTTATCTCACCAGAGTTTATCCATTTCCTCTCGCATCCCGGCGCGGCGCGGTACCCCCCCTTCCCCCACTGAGGGACATCATCATAGCTTAGATTAGAATTTGCAATTCGAATTCGTTTATATTATACATAGTTACCTACAGTTTAAACTTTCATACTTGAATGAATTTGGAACCAATGCCGAGCCGATAGACGGGCGCGATGACAGAGCTCTTGAAGTAGGGACCGCCGAGCGACGTATCTTTTAAATCTCAATATCCGGATATTAGGTAGGTTACTACCGAACATTTATACTTACAAAAGATACTGAGATATTGCTTTTTTTATATTGTGATATTTGAACATCGCGTGAGGTCGTTGTCATTTTTTTGTTTTTGTTAAAAGTCCTATGCCATGTTAAGGGAAAACGTTCTGCGATGGCCACTACGACGGAGAACGGAATTTAATTCGAAGAGAAAGGGTTATTTTGGGTTATTTAAATTAGTTACCGAAGAGGTGTTTTTTAAGACTGGGGTTTCAAATTCACAAATCTTCTAATCTGTGCTCCTAGTCATCTCCGTTGAGCTTCCGCCAATTCTACTGAGTACCACATCTACATAAGAGCCCCATCGTTTATTAAAACTAAATTTAATTTTGAAAACTGCAAAATAGGGCTACAAACGTATTATGGTTTCATTTAAATCGGTTATTTCTTTATGTCGAAAATCTGACTTAAATAATCATTGCATTATTTTTACGGATACATTTTTTTGTTTGATTCATGATTCATATACATTACGTGGTCTATGTCAAACCGTAATACGTTAATTTACCATGGTTTTTTAAGCTTGTAAATGATTAAAATTGCAATTTACGTTTTTCCCTAATATAGATGTGCTCTTCAAAGATTTCAATGTAGAAAGAAAAACACCAACAGTATTTTTATTATTTCTTGCACACAGTACCACTTCTGTGTATCACAAACATTAGCCTAAATATTTGTAATCATAATTATTAATGTATTCGTATTTTACCTATTTTGTTGAAATTTCGAAAGTAACTGACATTCAGGGAGATGACTTTTACGAACCATTTGAGTGCACAGAACATTCCATTTATGAATTTGAATCTATAACCTTAAGAATGAAACAAAATAGGTCTTCAAGCAAAAAAAAATAGGTAAAAAAAAGTCCATAGCGAAATAAATAAAAAAATCTGTTTCTAGGTATAATTTTGATACGGTTGTTAGATTAATCGTTGTCGAGATGTTTGACAGATTGATGGAATATAGCGGCTCAGAGACAGACGGACATAGAGGTAATAGGACTTATAATTAGCTGTAGATACAAATTACAAAGTAAAGTAGGTACTGGGTTTTTGTTAGGTCGGCATAGCAAGGAAATACATTTGTCCGAGTATTGCAGGATACTTATTAGTGGCTGACATTCGATTTGTCTTGTCTCATCGTGGATAGCTGAGCGATTACTTTAGTTAGACCCCGTAACAGAATAGAGGGATCTACTACACTTATGTTTTAATAATCTTTCAAATAGGGAGTACCGCCTTTTAGAATAATCTAATTTAAAAAGATGCAGGTAAAACCGTTAAGAAAATTTAAGTTGTTTTAAAATAACTGTTAAAAATTATATGAAAACAGTAAAGAAAATTAAACAAGAGCGGGTTAGATGTTAGATCAATGAATGGATTAAATTGGTGAGTAGAATAGATCATTTAAAAAGTTAAACTTGATGGAAATATTTTTTTGGGCATATACGAGGTGGCCGCGCTATAAAATTTAATGAGGGGTGATTTGGTGGAGCTGGCCGCATTTTACTGCATGGGTCATGGTGGAGCTGGCCGCGGCACTTTTTCTACCTGTTGCCATGTTTAGCAGGTAGAAAAGGAGCTGTGGCGGTAGTTTTGTCGAAGAATAAGTATTTAAACACCAAACGAATTTTATTTTTATAAAATAGCAACGATAACTATCAATATTTTATTGAAAAAACTATTAACATTGCAGTTTGGTGACATATAAGCACATTTGTTTAAATATTCTTTTTAGCAGCAAAAATTACCATAACCTAGTGTCCTCCAGTGGAAAATGTCTTTTTAAAAAGTCTATCGGTAACGATAAAACTTAAAAACACATACATTGAGTACTTCCAACGTTGCTGGCTTATTTTAATGATAAAAAAAGTCTGTATATTATCCAAAGGATTCTCTGTTTTATAATTTTCTAATATCACAACTCAATAAAACATCGGATACATAAAAATAAATCTAGGTAGAAGAAAGTTAATGAGTCGTGGTCAGTACAACCAAATCAGAAAAATCGCGCGGCCAGTTCGACCAAGCACCCTGTAATTAGGCGCGGCCAGCTAGTAGTCTTTTCAGGTAGATGCGGCCAGTTAGTATTCTCCCAAAAAAGATGCGCAGCTGATTTAATTTTTTATCTAAGTTATAAAGTTTCTTTTTAAAAGTTTTATTTTTGTCAAAAAAAAATGTGTTTTTTGAGCCTGAGAATTCTGTTTTTAAACGTGTCCGGCAAAACTAAAATGCATGTAAAAATGTAGTTAGTAGTTGAAAGAAAGATATGGTAAAGGTAATTAACGTCAGCCAGTATTTAACATAACAACTTGACAAGTTCCTAGCTCCAAATAGATTAACATAGACATATTTCATATCAAGTGATGATAGATATCCATCCCGACTTCCTTTTTCTTTACTTACGTTTGTTTTATAAAATTCTCATACTTTTCAACTTTTAAAACTATAATTATGTAGTTTGCTAATTTTTCGTAATTATTTCCGATTATTTGTCAGAAGATCATTTAATTTTATTATTTACAAGAAAGGGTAAAAAATCTTTTAAATTTATAATACAGGTTTGTGGCAGAGACATCTTCAGTCGATTTGTTATGAACCTTTATCGATTGACAGGTATTAATATTGATTTCTTATTAAGCATATTTTTCTACCTGTGCTTAACTTTAAGCACCCTCTCACAGATGGGGCTTTGAAAAATTACAAATACAGAGTGTCCAAGAATTGGAGCATAAACGCAATTGTACTTTCGTTGACATGGGATTTAAAACGATTTTTTATCAGCCACCTTCGATTTTTTGAATTTTACTCTAATGTGAATGGAGTTTTTTTATGTCAGTTTTCGAATGTTGTTTTGACAACAAATGCGTCAAATGTATTTTATTAAAATAAATTATGTAAAATGTACTGCCGGGAGAAAAATAGTAAGAAGATATTTACTTTTTTAAATAATTTTGTTTTAGGATAACAATAAGGCTCTAATCTTCGTAAAACATCAGAGAAATGTTACTTGTTAATGTCCACTTCGCATAAAACTTGAGATTTTTAAGCCACTATTTTGACCATATTTACAATGCAAAAATTGATCGTTTTAAAAGTTCATGTCTACGATAGTACGTTGTTGGGGCATTCTTAGAAATCCCTAGAAAAATGTAGAAAATATCCATTTGTAATTTGCAGGAAGAAAGTGCAAACAATAGTGCATAAGTTTGGCAAAAATAATTGTGAAATTACATCTTAAAAACTCATCCCGATTCTTAATTATTCATAAGTTTTTTTTCTATTTTTCGTTTCATTTTAAAATTTATAAAACTTTTTAATCTGTGAGCATTTGCCTTAAAATTATCAAACTATTCTACATTTTTTGCTTTATGATCTCTAAGGTCGTCATAAGTATTCCCTCGGCTATACCTATTATTTTTCAGCACCCTAAAAACAACTTGTAAAAAACATAAAAAGTTATAGTAAGTATTCCATACAAGTTTCAGTGATATCTATCGCTGGCTTTCGTCGATATTTTATTCGTAAGGAATTTTAATATGTCGCCGATTTTACAAACTCTTAAAACAAGTGCCAGCTGTTTCTGATGTTTAGAGATGAATTTTATTTCAATATTTGATAGTTTTCACGCGGCACTGCCATTCCTAAGTCACCCCTATGATCTGGAAATACCCCTTAACCCATAGACAACATAAATGTAGACTCACACAAAACAAAAAAAAGGGTCCACGTTTTTATACAGGGTGTTACCAAATAACTAGAAAAAAATTTAGGGGGTAATTCCTGGACACATTTTAGGTAAAAAAGTTCATATAAACATGTGTCCGAAAATCCTTTTTTTCTGAGATACAGGGTGCCAAAGTTTCTAAAAAAAACTTGTTTTTTAAGATTACCAAGAAACTAAACCAGATATTTATTTAAAACTTAGCACGGGTAATTTTCCTACCATTCGGCATAAGGTGCGGTAGAAAAAAAATAAAAATTATAATTGAAAAAGGGCACATTCGGGGGTACCATGGTGGTTGTTCACCCCCAACTTTTTTGTGTGTTACTTTTTTGGTATTTTCATAAAATAATTAGAAGCCCTAGAATATGATCTTTAAAATTAATATCTTGTCTTTTTTTCATAAAACTAACCGTTTTCGAGAAAAAAATTCATTGCCCAAAGGCAACAAAATTTCTTTTTTAAGTTTGGCTTTTTTATGTTAATGAAAATAAAACATAGTTAACAATGAAGGGTTCATTAATTTCTTTTTTTTATTATTATTTTAAATAAATATCTGCTTTAGCTTTTTAGTAATCTTAAGATTAAAATTTTTTTTGAGAAACTTTGACACCCTGTATCTCAGAAACGAAGGATTTTCGGACACATGTTTATATGAACTTTTTTTCTTAAAATGGATTCAGGAATTTTTTCCTAATTAATTGGTAACACGCTGTACAGCAACCGTCTAATGGACAAAAGATGTAACTGCAAAATTGTCAATTTTAATATTTAAGAAAACAAATTTTGGTTTTTGGTAAACATGCAAATAAAATGTTTGTTTTTGTGTCGATCTATGATTATTTAGTCTATGGATTTATCCCTCTCTCTATATGCAAAGCATTTTAAAGCTATAACTTTACTTTCACATTGAAAACACTTCAAACTTTTCATAGGAATCTAGCAGGCACTGCCACGGCCGGGAAACTTTAAGAAAGCAAAAAAGGAAATAAACTGTCAGCTGGTCGCCATGCTCAAAATTATTCTGATTATGCTAATTTTTATTCCATTTAATGTATGGATGCTTTCTATTGTTTGAGGATTATTTTTTTAATCAACTTTGGTTTTATCCATTTCGGTGGTTTCTAGGGTGACTTGGATTTTTATTGTTTTTTTGATATTTCTTTGCTGTTTTTGTGTCTTAAAATAAGTTTTATAGCTAAACTAGTTTTTCTTTAAAAAATGCAAACTTAAAAACATTTAATGGTAGAAATCATGATCACGAACATGAATTTAAAAATATTATGTGCCGTCAATATACAGGGTGTCCGCGTATAGTTTTTTTTTGATAAAGGCCATTCGGAAAAAACAGTTTTTAAAAAAATGTCTCCCTTCGGAAATAATTGCAGGTAAACTAAAAACACAATGCAAAATATGATGTACATACATCAAGACAGTTTTTGGCAGTTTATTTACAAATGGTATAGTTTCTCAGAAATTTCAAATTGTCTGGTATTTTTCCCAGCTATTTGCCATATCAAAAAAAAGCAAACTATACGCGGACACCCTGAATATCAATACAGGGTGTTAGCAAATAAGTAGGAAAAAATTCAGGGGATAATTCCTGAACCCATTTTAAGAAAAAAAGTTCCTATAAACATATGCCCGATTTTGACTTTTTTTTTTCTTACAGCCCTCTAAGGGCCCCCACTATCAACACGTTTTTTTAAATTTTACAAAGGGGAAAATATTTCTAGTATTTGGATAAATCAAATAGGTCCTATAAAATTTTTTGAAAAAATTATTCTTTTCGAAATTATAGCGAAAAAATTGATTTTTAGGGGTTTTTGGGGGGGCTGTATCTCAAAAACGAAGGATTTTCGGACACATGTTCATATGAACTTTTTTTCTTAAAATGGGTTCAGGAATTACCCCCTGAATTTTTTCCTACTTATTTGGTAACACCCTGTATATCAATCAAAGAGAAGTGAGATAATTAATGTATTGTGATCTGAAAACAAAATGCCCATAACAACTATGAATGCGAATGTCAAATCAAATGATTAAAGTCGCAAGAGGAGAATAAGTAACTAAATAGATAGATACCAATAAACATTGACTTTTAAAGTATGGACTATCATTGGTTTTGCAGTACAGAATGTCCAAAAATTGGGACATAAACGCAATGCTACGTTGTTGGGGCATTCGCAGGGACTCCTAGAAAATAAAAAAAAATCAAGTATTCTCAGAACTGTTTGAATCTGACACAATCTTTACATTTTCTCGTAAAAAAAAATCATTTGGTATATTTATGGAGGAAAATGCAAAACGTTTCATGAGTTCGGCAACACTGATTTGAAAATACATCTTAAAAACTGATCTTGATTCTTGATCATACATTTTTGCATTAGATTTTATTGACAGTTGTCAGCTTCATTTTATAAAGATTTGTGAAAGTAAATTGATCATAAAAATGTAATTTAAGCATCTAAAAAATAAACAAATGGTTAAATAATTGTAGATAGACTGTGCCTTTGTATTAGGTTGAAGATTCGCACAGTGGCCCCTATATTTTTAAGAATATATGAGATAAATTTTTATACAATTTTCTGGGGCTCCCTAAGCATGCCCCAACAACATACTATCCTATTTAATATTTACACGCCAATTTTCCTGTGTAGAATATTTTCTTAAAGATTTAAGAAGAATTTTCCGCCATTTTTATCTAATGTGTCTGCAACAAAAATGACAGAATTAGTAGCAAATGTCAACAGAACGCAATTTGTGAGATTTACTGTCAAAATAAAAAGCTGAATTCGAATTTCTCGTTGAGCTTGTTCTTTGTCCGTTTAACGTCCTTGAAACAGGATCTTTTGGATCAGCCTATAGATCTGCTGTCTTTTCGATTGGGCTAAAGTTGGGTAAGTAATAAGTCCATGCCCATTTAGTAAGTCAATGAGTAATAAATAGGTCTATATAGTAAGTAGGCATGGAAGGAAAGGGTGCTGTGGGAGCACTTCTGCTGCATGATTTCCATTCAAGAGTCATCCATCTTGTTTGAGATGCTTTAAACTGACAGACACTAAGATCCATCTGAGAGTGAGTGAGTTCTATTTCGATGACATGCCAGCCTACTTGGATCTATCTTTCCTTCCGCTACTTATGTATGTGTATTTTGCATGCCAGCCTATACCACAGTTTTGCTTGCATCCACCACAGTTATCATATACGTAACATTACCTACATTTCTTTTGTAAACCCCTAAAACCTATTTATTATGACTAGTGAGGTTTTCAGACAGTTGTACAAAGTGATTTAAAATCGCGAAGATAAGTTAAATCAATGCTGCTATTTAGCTAATTTGCATTTAGGGCCGGTTGTACAAACCAGGTTTAAACTACGGTTTAGCTAAACTGACATTTTATCACAAACAGACTTTGTCAACTACAACATACACAGTATCTAAGATTGTTCTCTCTATGATTATAAATCAGTTTAGCTAAACCGAAGTTTAAACTTGGTTTGTACAACCGGCCCTTAGAGTTTCTTAAAAACGACCTGATCGAGAACCCCAGAAAATTCGTAAAATAAAATCTATCATTTTTTTTGAAAATTGAAAAATAACGAAGATACGGCTTTTCTTGAATTGGGGGGCTTATGAGGGGTTGGACAAAAAAACGTTGTATTACTTTTTGTAAAAAATTTGAAGAGCTTTAATATTATTAAAAGAAAATGCTGCACATTTTAAAAAAGCTCAAATATGATTTTCTTTTCGGTTGGAGGGTTCTGGAGCTCCCTTTGTCATTATCCGATTTTTCTTAAAAACAATTCCAACCAAGATTTTGGTAAAAACGATTTTTCCTGAAAATTTGAACATGATTGGGCTTTTTGTTCTTAAGTTATCGTGTTTACAAAAAACTTGACAGAGTTCAGACGGACGGACAGACAAATTTTTTTGAAAATTGTTCAAAATTTGATAAAACGCACGAATCTGCAAAAATTTTTGCTCTACGATGATTTTTTATGATTTTAGAATTTTTAAATAACTATACAATATACTCCTCGTTTTTGACTTTGTCTGCAAGGAGTATAATAAAACCCTGTTTACACCTGGTAATTTTACGAAAATCTAGTCATGTAGTTAAAAATTGACTACTTCAATACGGCCACAATAGTACGTTGTTGGGATCTAAGGACCCTCAGAAAATTTTTGTAAAAATCTCATGTATCCTTGGGGATATTTTATTTGTACTTGAAAATTAAATGTAATTTTTTCGAAAGAAAATTATTGCCACGAGTAAAAGAGTTTTTTAGAAAGTAATTCTAGCAAAACGAATTTTCGATTTTACCACAAGAAATGTTGTATCTTTTAAATAAAAAATGCAAATATCTAAAATATTAACTTTATTTACCATTTACACTAGAACATTTAATTTAAAAAAACTTTAAAACTAGATTTACAAAATCTTAATAATAGGGGTACAACTAAAATAGTCAATATCATTAAAACTTTATACAAAAACACAGTAAGTACTTAATAAGCAGTCAAAAAAACAACACCCAACAATATAGTTGAGTCAAATCAGCATATTTACAAAAGGCAGTACTTTCAGTACCAAAAATAATTTTAAATGAAACTACAACGACGTAAAAGCATCTCGGTCAACAGTACCACCAATATTTTGACCCAAATCCTCCTGCGAGTACTGCTCAACCGCCCCCGTTAACCAAGAACTGGACACAGAATCATATGGCAAAAACGCTGCAGATCCAACGTTTTCATTTTTAACGTTAACAGTACCACCGGAGAGGAACGGTTGGTACAACTGCGGTGGTTTGACGTCTGGTACTGCTCCTTGCATTAACGGGTAGTTGTCCAACATAGATTGAGTACTAGGTTTGCTTAGAATGTTGTAATCGTAGTAGTTGAATGAAGGTACACTTTCGGAGGCATTATGGTACGCGTAGTAGGGTATCTTAGGGTACTGCTGCTCGCTAGGTTGCTCCCAGGTAGGTTGTAGTGCCGGAATGTATGGAGGTTGACTTGTAATGTTCCTGGTTTGCTCTAGGTGAGATCCTGAAGTGTTTGATGACGTCGACGAGGGAGATCGGGCTTCATAGGAACTACTCGGAGATGGTACCTTGGCTTTTTGTTCTTTCTTGGCCTTCATACGGCGATTTTGGAACCATATCTTGATTTGGCGTTCGCTTAGGGTCAAGGTTTGGGCCATTTGGATGCGACGTGGTCTGCAGAGGTACTTGTTGAATTGGAACTCTTTTTCTAGTTCGACAAGTTGTGCGCTCGTGTAAGCGGTACGGGCGCGTTTAGTGGTAGTACCGCTGTTGCTTTTGGGGTAGTTGTTTGTTGCTTGCATGGGTTCTGGTCTGTTTTCTGAAACTAAAGGAACAAAAATTAGTACTGCTATTTTAAGGCTGTAGATTCAAATTCATAAATGGGATGTTCTGTGCACTCAAAAGTTCGTAAAGGTCATCTCTCTGAATGTCAGTTATTTTCGAAATTTCAACGAAATATGTAAAAATACGGAGTAATACATCAATAACTATGATTAAAAATATTTAGGATAATGTTTGTGATACATAGAAGTGGTACTGAGTGCAAAAAATAATAAAAATATGGTATAATAGTACTTTTGGTGTTTTTCTTTCAACATTGAAATCTTTAAACAAGCACATCTATATTAGAGAAATACTTAAGTTGCAATTTTAATCATTTACAAGTTTAAACCATGGTAAATTAACATATTATGGTTTAGCATAGACCACGTAATGTATAAAAACCAAAAAATGTATTCGTAAAAAATATAAAAATTGTATAATGATTTTTGAAGGCAGATTTTTGACATAAAGAAATAACCGATTTAAATGAAACCATAATACGTTTGTAGCCCTATTTTTGTAGTTTTGAAAACTACATTTAGTTTTAATATAGGATGGGGCCCTCATGTAGATGTGCTTATTAGAATTGGCGGGAGCTCAACGGAGATAACTTATACAAGCTTCTAGGAGCATCTGTGAATTTGAAACTCTATCCTTAACATAAAAAAATGTTGGCAAAAATTTGCCCCTAAAGTTTAATTTTTACTTCGAGCGTACTTTAAAATTTGTTTTATGACATAATTTTTCGCTTTTGGACCCTATTTAATGCTAAAAAGCAAACACTGGGTAAAAATACGAAAGCGCACCCCTTTGCTATTGAATAACTCTCCAAATAAAGCTTATGCTTTTCCGCTGAATAAGTCAATAAACGATCAATTTAAAGGGTATTATTCTTATTCCCCTGGCGAGATATGAATAAAACAAAAGTATACTTTGATTCCTAAACCTTAAACTTTTGTACCTAAGAATAAAATTTACTGTCGCACAGTTTTTAACAAAAGTTGAAAAATAAAAATACAAAATGAGAAGCCGTATTCAAATAAGAATATTGTAAGCGTAATAAGAAGGGGTAGGGGTGAAAAAATGTCGGCCATATTGCATATCGTGCTTGACATTGATGTGCTTGATTGACAGCTCGCTTCCCCTTATCAAGTTGGCCCTGGGTTTTATACTCTTCGCCGCAACACAGAACGAACATTTTCACAACTTTGTCAATAGTTTGTTTGTAAATTTTTGATAATTCTGATCAATTTTAAATCAATAAAAAAAAGTGCCCTATTTTAAATCGTAATAAAAATAATTTCTGAAGCTAAAAAAAAGAATTGCGAAGAGTAACACTTCTATTTTTTGCCATTCCAAATTGTTTACTGATTGAACCACAAAGCTCTTTTACTATTATCAAAAATTAAAATTTTTAGAATTCTAAAACTTGACGATAGTAGAAATTCAACATTCCTTATAATTTTTAAAATGTTGTTTTATTTTCCAAGCGGTATTTTAAGGTCAAACAAAGAGAATATTTAGCTGTAGAAAATAACATGCGTGACGATAATTTGTATATCGTGTAACATCAAAAATGGCGGGTAAGCTATTATTATGTAGATGTTATAATTCCAAAAAACGCAGGCTATCGCTGCATAAATCTTATAGGAAATTTGTTTCCTTTTTTTAAATTTAGAAGTTTTTGCGTTTGTTGTAAGAAATATAATTTTGATCAACACGCTTGGGCACATTTATTATACAGGCTGTCCCATAAACAGACCGAAAAACCACAGATTCTTCATATCAAAATAAGAAACATTTTTTTGGGAATATTGCAAAAAAATTATTTACATGGGACATTTTAGAGGTTTCAAAAATCTATTTTTTTTAGTTTGTCGGTCTATTTAGGGGACAGGCAGTATAATAATTATCGTAAAAAATATGTGTAGATGTAGGAGTGGTTCAAAAATTTGAAATACAGGGTGTTTTCTAAACATGTGCACAAAATGAAATGGATAGTTCCTGGCCTCATTTTAAGAAAAAAAAGTTCATACAAAGCTATGCCCAAAAATGTTTCTTTTCAAAAATACGCAGGGTCAAAATTTTGTTGGTTTTTTTAAAAAATTACCCTGTATCGTCTTTCTTTTTTAATAAGCCAAAGCACAAAATATTCTTAAAATACTAGTTTTTAATGCTATTTTTTATGTTTTGTATACATTTCTTTTTTAACAAAAATTTTTGTAAATTATTAGTTGCTATAAACAAATCCAAGACAAATTTGGTAGCCAGAATGAAGAAGTATCTAATTATGTTAAGTAGGCAAAAAATAGGAGCCCCAAAAACGTACCAAATGTCAAATCAATATCTCTATTCTGTAAAAAATATTTGACATTTTTATGCTTTTTTTTTTCAAAAATGTTGACCCCCTGTATTTTTGTTAGGAAGCAGTTTTGGACCTAGCTGTATATGAACTTTTTATATATAAAATTAGGTCAGGAACTACCCATTTCATTTGTGCACATGTTTATTAAACACTCTGTATGAAGGAGCAAAAATTTCAAATATGAGAAAATGTAACTTACCATCATTATTGTCGTTGGGTTCATAATTACAAGAATAACCCATATTGTTGTAAGGTACTTTTTGGACATCATTTGCTTGGGAATTAAGCTGGAGCATCCCAGGGAACATATGAGGTTCCAAAGACCACTGGGAAGATTGATTTTCGTACTGTAAAAGAAACAAAAATTTAGCAAGTGCATTTTTTGACAACGTTACTTTAGAACCAAATTTTGCAAAAACATTCTTGCAAAACTGTCTTGCCAAATACATATTTTACCGTTTGAAAATATTTTAAAACAAGAGCGGGTTAGATCAGTGAGTGCGATAGATCATTCAAAAAGTTAAATTTTGCAGATAGATCATTTTTTATGGCTATTTTTTCATTTTTATATAATTGTTACAAATTCTATATGATACTCTTCGCAGTAGATCACTAAAAAGGTGCATTTTTTATTTTATTGAAAACAACGTAAAACTTATTTTTTTTGTAAACAGGTGGGGATAAAAAAATTATCAAGTGCTTTTTTATAGGGAAAAATACAATCTTTAATTTTATTAAGACTATTTTTTTTCGTAAAGTTGATATTAACGAAAATATGAATTTTTTTCTACTTTGGGAGTGTTTTTAACCCTCTATTTGTTACTTGATTTTTTCCAAAAACAATATGGCTCTTTCTCTAAATGGGATTGATTTTTGTGTTAAATCTCGATAAACCGTTCTTGAGTTATGGTGGTCACAAATTTCGTTAGAGACAGACAGACGGACAAAAAATAAAAGTCTTAAAAAGTCATGAAACGAACGAATCTGCAAAAATGTTTGCTCTAGGATGAATATTAACTATTTTAGAGAAGATCCGAGTAATCGCAATATACTTTTTTGCGAAGAGTATAATAAGTACTTACATTTTGTTGGTGTGCATTCTGAGCAGGTACGACACTGAATTGGGCCGCAAAAAAATCCTTCGACGCCAAAAACTGCTGTTCGGTCGAATAACTCGAATACTGAGGTGGTGGCGAACCTAGAGATTCAGTCGAACTTGGCGAAGGCTGTTGTTCCAAATTTTCTATTCCCATTTTCTGGTCGTAAACTAAATCACTTTCAGATTTAACTTCACCACTAGCAAAAGAAGATTCTTGGTATGCACTTAAGATCATTTTGGGTTTACTATTGACAACAGATTGACTATTGCAAACTAAAGACTGATTATTGTTAGTTGAAGTTGTGTATTTATGTAATTGTTTAAAACCATCCCCCTTCTCATTATTTGCAAGTGTTTTCATCCCCTCTTCAGTCATACCTGTAGTTTTGCCCAATTGAAAAATGGCAAAAAAGGTTACGTGAAATAATCCGGATTAAAAATTGAGACAGAAATTAATCCTTCTAAGGATAATGCACAGGTGTCTAGATGCCTAAAAATGGTCTAGACTTAAGAATATTTTATTTTCTGATTTCTGTAAAGTCCAAATCGAGACTAAATTATGAAAGTTAGAATACTTGCAAGTTAACTTTTTAATTTGAAATATTTTGAGGTTTTTCAAGATATGTTAATTATCGCAAACGAGTTTGTACTAATTGTTTAATTATCTATGTATCAAACAATACCAGTAACAAACACAAATATCTTTGAAGGTGTTTGACATTTTTTAAAGGGGTTCCTGGTTTGTGATTTTATATTTAGGTACTAAAATTTTTATCAAGGTTGGTATTTTTATAGAATGCAGAATTTTGGAAATTTTTAGCAATTTTAAGGAACCTAAAAATAGCAACAGTTTTTTAAATGCCCAATTTTTTTATTTGTTCTAAAAAGTTGCCTTTAACAGCTAATAGCAATTATACCAAAAGCGTTGGAACTTTTTAAATGCCAGATTCTGATTAAGCTCGTATTGGATATTCATTGCTGACAAAAATTACATATGGCCTTAATAATTTCAAATGCAATTTCGAACAAACTGAAAAAATTTCTTTTACTCCTTGCTAAAAAATAAGGTAAATTTACGGAAAAAAATGGGATTTGCCTTAAATTGTGCTTTCTAGCTAATTTAAAAAATTAAATCCGCAATTAGATTTTTTCCAAGTTACAAAAAATAGATAAAAAATTTGCTATAAATTGTGCTTTTTAGCTAATTAAAAGCCGTAGAAAACAAATCAGCAATCAGATACTTTCCAAGTGCTTTTGTTTTTTGGTTAGAGCTTTTCAGTTGACCAAATTTTAAAAAAGCGTAGCAAAAACTTGTTCGTTTTTGATTATAATAAAACAAATTCTGTACATTGCCCTAGTTTGTTGCAAAATAAAAATCTGTATTCAGATTTTTTCTGGAGAAAATATTTCGAAAATTAGAGCATTAAGAAAAGGTTGTCGCGTTAATAGTAAAAAGATTTCCAGATTTAGTGTTTTTCGTAAAATATGTATAATTTTGAACCATTTTAAAAAGATAGTTTCATAGAAGGTCCCATGGAAAATTAGGTTAATTTACAAAAAAATAGATTTGCCTTAAGCTATGTTTTTAAGCTAATTATAAACCGTAGAAAACAAATCTGCAATCAAATTTTTTTCCAAGTGCTTTCGTTTTTTGGTTAGAGCTTTTCAAAATTGGTCAAATTTCAAAAAAGCTGAGCAAAAACTTGTTCATCTTTGATTATAATAAAACTTATTTTGTACATTGCCCTAGTTTGTTGCAAAATAAAAATTTGTATTTAGATTTTTCTTGAAGAAAATATTTTGGAAATTAGAGCATTAAGAAAAGGTTGTCGCGTTAATAGTAAAAAGATTTCCAGATTTAGTGTTTTTGTTTTTTGGTTAGAGCTTTTTAAAGTTGGCCAAATTTAAAAAAAAGTTTAGCAAAAACTTGTTTGTCTTTGATTTTAATGAAATTTATTTTGTATATTGCCCTAGTTTCTTGGAAAATAAAAATTTGCAGTAAGATTTTTTCTGAAGAAAATATTTTTGAAATTAGAGCATTAAAAAAAGGGGTGTCGCGTTAATAGTAAAAAAATTTGCAGGTAAGGTCATGCTTTTCGTAGAATATGATTTTGAACCATTTTAAAAAGATAGTTTCATAGAAGGTCGCATGGAAAATTAGGTTAATTTACAAAAAAATAGATTTGCCTTAAACTGTGTTTTTAAGCTAATTATAAACCGTAGAAAACAAATCAGCAATCAGATTTTTTCCAAGTGCTTTCTTTTTTTAGTTAGAGCTTTTCAAAGTTGGCCAAATTTAAAAAGAAGTTTAGCAAAAACTTGTTTGTCTTTGATTTTAATGAAATTTATTTTGTACATTGCCCTAGTTTGTTGGAAAATATAAATTTGCAGTCAGATTTTTTCTGAAAAAAATATTTTGGAAATTAGAGTATTAAAAAAAAGAGGCTTCAAGTAATAGCAAAAAAATTTCCAGGTAAGTCAGTATCTTTCGTAAATATAATTTTGAACCATTTTAAAAGGAAAGTCTTGTAGGAGGTCCAATAGCAAATTAAAAAAAAAATAGTTTAGGCAACAAAAAAGTACAGTTTAAGAAACATTCCCCTACAGTTTTCAAAAATCATGTAAATTTTGTTTAGAAATTATTTTTAAATTTTACTTACGTAACATTTTTTAAAGATAGTTATAATTTCCAATTTTTGTGTTAAATTTTTACAAAGGGTATTTCGTCACTGCTATTTTTACACAAAAATTTCTTATAGCACAAATTTTTTTTAAAGATGGTTATAATTTTCAATTTTTTGTTAAATTTTCACATTGGGTATTTCGTCACTGATTTTTTTACACAAAAATTCCTTTTGCACAAAATTTTCTGTGTTTGTTAGGAAATAACTAGGGATATTTTTTTAGAACTATAAGAGCACGTAAAAACCCTTTTTAAAAACAAAAATACCCACAAAAAATATATTTAAACAGTCATTATTATTTGCACCAAATTTAACATTTACATAATTGTAAATTACTATCAATATTATTAAACAGATGCCATAACGATCTGCCTACAATAAAATAAACTATAAACTTATAAATCAAGATCGGTCTGCTATAATCTAATCGGTACCTTTAATCAATAATTTGCCATAACAAATTTAAAACAGATAAGTAATATCGTAAATAAATAATTATTTTGGTAAATAATATTCATAGATCGATAGAGGAGACATTTGACTAGACGGGCAGACATAAATAATCCCATAGGTACCATCGAGGGTACCATGATGGGTAATAATAGCATAATAATTGAAGTTAATTAGAGATATCAGCACTCAAATTATTTTTGCATAAAATTACTTAATTTATATTTTCCAATTTTATTTTAACATAGCTTTCACTAGTAGCTAATTTTATGCCCATTTTGATGTCGCCAAACACAAATATGTCTAGGTACCACTGTATAAATTATTCCAAGAACATTATATTGAATAATAATGCAATTGGAATTTTAGAATTATGTCGTTTTTTTTTTTGAAATTAAAAAAAATTTTGCTAAATAATTTTGAAATATTTAGAGCATCAGGTAAATGTTGCAAATTTTAGTTGCATTAATTTACCTGCTAATTCTGAACTAGAAATAAGTTGAAATTCATATAAACTGGGTAATTTATACCTGATCTTGTTTATTGTCCTTTTGACCCTTTTGTTTTGTAATGATATCTCTAAACAAGGGCAAATATTTTCTTGAGTGGTCCTAGATTTAACAGGATTTTTCAGGTCAATATTTATTTTTAGTTTATGGTTGATGGCAAGCAAGATTTTGGAATCGTTGCAAAATTTTTTGGTTTTATGAATCAGAACTAAAATATTTTTTTCTTGATAATTTTAAATTAGTTCAAAAGCAATTTTGAGTGAAAAATTTTATAGTAAGTTTTTATTTTTTGATGACAAAAATTAAATCAGCAATTAGATTTATTTAAGTGCTTTCGTTTTTTTGTTAGAGCTTATAAAAGTTGGCCAAAATTCAAAAGAGCTAGCAAATTTTTTTTTGTTTCTGAAAATTTATTGTATAATAAAAACAGATTTTTCTAAAGAAAATATTTAGGAAATCCACCTGCAAAGACGTTGCTCCAGATTCGAATTTAGCAGCTCGTTTACATACATACATTGATGACATTTTTTATTCTTGGCACAAATTCGGAAAAAATAGATTTGCCGTAAATGATGATATTAAGCTTATTAAAAAGCCATAGAAAACAAATCAGCAATCAAATTTTTTCCAAGGGCTTTCTCTTTTTTTGCTAGAATTTTTTAAAGCTGGCCAAATTTTAAAAAGACTTGGCAGCTTTTATTTAGTCAAAATTTTTGACCAATGACCAAACTTAATGTATTTTTCGACATTTATTAGCAAAGAGTATAATAATTGTACTTTCTTTCGTCAAACAAGGTAAAAAAATCCAGAATTGTTTAAAATCATGGCAAAGCGAATAATAAAAAAAAATTAGCATTTTTTTAACTTAATTATTTTTTTTTAATTATTTTGTTGCCAAGACTAGCGCAAAAATTAAAATTTCAAGAATCTCATTTCTTGAAATTAAATTAAGCAAGATGCCAAAAAAAATTCCATGGCTACATCCTGTTGCCACTATCCCATTGTTATTTAAGAAAGAGTGGTGCCAATATTATAATCAGGTAGAGACTACAAAATACAAATATCCTAAGAGTTATTATCAAAACGCTAATCCCCTGCAGTGCACCCAAAATCTCCAGCACTTATAATAGAAAATAGAATACATGCAGATTTTAGTCGCCTTTAAAATAACTAAAGTTAAGATTACCAGTTACTCTTAGAAGGTGAAGCATTTTCTAAGAACAAAATTTTAAAAACAAAACGTTCTAAGAAATATTTAAATTAAGTCGAACTAACTAGACTTACTGTTACACTAATATTTTAAGATAGGTCAATGAAGAATTTAATTTTTGGTGAAAGTAAAATTTTAAGAAATAATATCCTGAAAAATCCTGTCTAAAACGAAGCCTTTTTTTCTATTATTTATGCATTAATTTTTGAATTGATTACCAATAATAATTTATTATTAAATACAGGGTGTTACTAAATAACTAGGGGTAATTCCTGGAAACATTTTAAGTAAAAAAGTTCATATAAACATATTGTGTCCGAAAATCCTTCTTTTCTGAGATACAGGGTGCCAAAGTTTCTAAAATAAAACTTTTTTTTTAAGATTACCAAGAAACTAAAGCAGATATTTATTTAAAACTTGGCACGGGTAATTTTCTTACCATTAGGCATAAAGTGCGGTAGAAAAAAAATAAAAATTATAATTGGAAGGGGCACATTTGGGGGTACCATGGGGGTTGTTCACCCCCAACTTTTTTGTGTGTTACTTTTTTGGTATTTTCATAAAATAATTAAAAGCTCTAGAATATGATCCTTAAAATTAATGTCCTGTTCTTTTTTTCATAAAACTAACCGTTTTCGAGAAAAAAATTCATTGCCCAAAGGCAGCAAAATTTCTTTTTTAAGTTTGGCTTTTTTATGTTAATGAAAATAAAACATAGTTAACAATGAAGGGTTAATTAATTTCTTTTTTTTTATTATTAATTCAAATAAATATCTGGTTTAGCTTTTTAGTAATCTTAAGATTAAAAATTTTTTTGAGAAACTTTGACACCCTGTATCTCAGAAACGAAGGATTTTCGGACACATGTTTATATGAACTTTTTTTCTTAAAATGGGTTCAGGAATTAGCCCCTGAATTTTTTCCTAGTTATTTCGTAACACCCTGTATAGCAGTATCAAAGAAAATGATTAAAATCAAATGTTCAATGTTCAAAGTATACAAATAAAGATGTGTAAGTAAGCAGAAGTAAATCTAATAAAATTGTTGAATGTGAAGTAAAGAGAGTGAGCTATGAAACAAAACAAGTAGTTAAAGGATCAAGTGACAAGTGCATAGTGACGTCACACTGACTACCCTTACGTAGAGGGATGATGATATATGGCGGTGGTTAAATCTCATCTCTCACCCATCACTCAACTACCACTAACGGATTTATCTACCCTTTTATTTAAATACTTATACCATTTTACTACATTTTTGGATCTCTGTTTTTTGAGTTTTCTTTGACACAGGGTGTTTTTTAATATCGTGAAAAAAGGAGGGTGATTTTCATTTTTCATTTAAAAAAAAAATTCACATAAACATGTGATCGATTTTTCCAGAAATTAGTTACAGCCCTCGCCTTATAAAACGAGTTTTTTATACTATTTTCTATATTTGCTTCATTTAATTCACTAAAAAGCATTTTTAATTTGAATTAAAAACTCAAGATGAAATTTTGTTTTTATGACCAACTTTATAGCATAACATTGACATTTTAAAGTAAAAAATAAATTTAAGTTAGACATATTAAATAATGGCATTTGTAAACTTTACTCATTTAATACTGAATGAATATGCATTTTTGTGAAAATGTAACCATTGATATCGTTTCTCCAATTCTTCTAGTTATTTCCTCTACAAAAAAACCATGTCCCCCGATTGATTATAATAGTAAAATTTGTAAATAAAAAGTACCTTGCAAGAAAAAAATTCATCTTTTTGTATCAGGAAAACCAACCCATAAAATAAAATTTTGGATTTAATATTGAAGCAATTCAGAAACTTTAAAAAACCAAATTTCGGGTTTCATAATGTGCATATTATAGAACGCAAATATAAAAAAATTATTAATATAAAAATCGATAAAAACGATAGTTAGGGTCATTTTATACAAAACTAACAAAGCATTTAGTAAACATTTTGTTTTGACCAGTCACAAGTAAAGGTCTTAACCGGTCACTCTAAACATTTTTAATTGAAATCGAACTGCTCATAACTGAATAAAACGTTATAGGAACGTCTACAAAAAAACATCCTGTATAAATTTAAAAAGTATTTGTCCGTTAGCGGTTTTTAAAATTTAAACTACAGAATGTCGCGAATTCGAGGGAAACCATAGTGATTTCGCTTATCATATTGTATAATTGGGAGAACTATCATGAAACATCCTGCGGGGTAATTACGGAATATCGCTTCGTACGAAACCTAATGGTCTTCTTATGTAGGTTTCGTACGAAGCGATATTCCGTAATCAGCACGCTGGACAGTTTTTAGCTCTCCTGTAAAAGGTGGTCCAGAAAAAAGAAAAGTTTTCTATGTTAGAACCGTTATAAGGACATAAGTAAGTAAGTAAGGCTTCGTAAGTAAGGATGGTAACCTATGCACATCAGGGTAGGGTAGCTTGGTATAACTAAGGGATGTTTGTGACGGAGCAGCCAGCCGTCCTAGGATCATCAATCATTCCAAGACAATCGCGTGGCGCACAGCTGTCGCACAGACCGACACGCCGCTGTACCCGGCCTCTCTGCCTGCCTGTATTACCCCCAACAGCCCCCCATACCTATCTACTACTTTTAAATACATATCCATCCTAACTTTGCTTACTATTCTAGCTGTTAGCCTGATATTGCTGCTTACTTACCACTTAATACGATTAACAATTTATATACCGTAGTTTAGCGTATACTAAAAAAATGTTTTGGGGGAGTTACAAATCTGTGATAGGTAGAAAAGGGGATAAGTATGAAAATGTCATTTCTGCACTCTAAAAATGGTTTTCTTCCAAATAATACAGGGTGTCCAAAAAATGGCGCATAAACGCGATGGTAGGTTTGTTGGGGCATGTCTAGGGAGCCCCAGAAAATTGTTAAAAAAAATCTATCTCATATACCCTCGGAGATATGTTGCCCCAAAGTGCGAAACTTTATATGCTTATATCTTGAATATAACAGCACGTATTAACGACATTAACAAATGGTTTAATACAATGCTACAGTATATCTTAAACTATTAAACCATTTGCTTATTTATTAAATGGTCGAATTACATTTTTATTATCAATTTAGTTTTAGAAAAATGTCATGAAATGAAGCTGACAACAACGTCAATAAAATCTAGTGCAAAAGTGTATGATCAAGACTCATAAATGAGATTTTTAGACTTATAGATGGGATTTTTAGATGTATTTTCCTAGACTGTGTTGCCGAATTTATGCAACTTTGTTCGCATTTTTCTCGATGAATATAACAGATGGATTTTTTTGACAATTTTTTAGGGATTCCTGAGAATGCCCCAAGAGCGTATCATCGCGTTTATGCGCCATTTTTTGGACACCCTGTATAAAACAATATTAATGCAATAGTGAGAAGCTAGATGAAAAAATAGATTTCACAGTACTTGTAAGACCAATCCAAATTGTAAATATCCAAAGGTTTCTATTAAAATTCGTGTTCAAAAAACACATTTTTTCAAATGTCAAAAATACTTATCTAATTTTGCCTCTCGATGAATATAACAGATGGATTTTTTTTACAATTTTCTATGGATCCCTGAGAATGCCCCAAGAGCGTACCATCGCGTTTATGCGCCATTTTTTGGACACCCTGTAAATTCTCTCTAATTTAAATAACATTCATTAGGATTTTAATACTAGGAACAATTCACTTCCGCATTGGATTTTAGGTTAAAACCAAGTAGATACTTACTTAATCGGCTGAAGCAGTTTGAAAGATTTGAAACACCCCATAAGAATGAACCATTAAGGGGTAATAAAAATTGAATAAATTTATCCATTCCATTTCCTGTGAACATTTCCGGTTTGGATTTAAATCATCAGGTAGATTATGTTTATAAACCTATAAGATTTTAAATAATTATTAATGATTGTTTCCTTAAACTTAAGTTAATAAGGAAGTGCATTCGATGAAAATCTTTTTGACAAATTTTGTAGTTGCAAAAAAAACTTTGATTTCAACTTCATAAATAGTATATTAAAACATTGAGTTTTATAAGGAACGTTTTTAAGCACGCGTCCAGGTTTAAAAAAAGTGCCACGCAGCGGCGAGTTTTCCAATGGACAAGAGTGATAAAAACGCCTTTTAAAACGAGTTTTTAATACTATTTTTTATATTTGCTTCATTTAATTCATTAAAAAGCATTTTTAATTTGAATTAAAAATTCAACATGAAACTTTGTTTTTATGACCAACCTTATAGCATAACAATCATAACATTGACATTTTAAAGTAAAAAATAAATTTAAGTTAGACACATTGAATAAGGACATTTGTAAACTTTACTCATTTAAAACTGATTGAATAGGCGTTTTTGAAAAAATGAACCGTTAATGTCGTTTCTCCAATTCTTCTAGTTATTCTCTCTACAAAAAAACTATGTCCCCCGATTGAATATAATAGTAAAATTTGTAAATAAAAAGTAATTTGCAAGAAAAGAATTTAACTTTTTGCCACAGGAAAACCAACCAATAAAATAAAATTTTGAGTTTAATAATGAAGCAATTCAGAAACTTTAAAAAACCAAATTTCGGGTTTCATAATATGCATATTATAGAACGCAAATATAAAAATTAGGTTTTATGAACAAAGAACAATTTTGGCACACAAATAAGCTATCAAGCCATTAAAAAAGTCCCAATATCCTACTTTAGGGTGTAGGTTTGCAAAATCAATGTATAAAAAGACGCGGTTGCACATTAAATAGCGGGAAAGCCGAATCGAAAGAGAGATAATTTCCTGTAGAACAGTATGAGGTATTCATAGCTAGCATTGGGGATATTTAGCGCGGTTATCGCTTATCACAAATACCTATTAACCACTCTTCGCTATGCTATGTAGGTACAACACTTGTCATTGATCTTTAAAGTATCTAAAGTGGAGATAGGGACTCATTACTCACTCCCTACGCGGTCGGCTCTCAGTATTTAACTACATGATTCTAACTCAATATCAGCTGTTCTTATCTCTTAACACTGAATACTGATAATGATGAGTTACACTCTACCTTATACCAGTTCTATTTTATCCTCTTTTTGCAGTCTTTGTCTGCTGTGCCAATTCAATGCAAATTCTGCTTTTGGGGGGTTTTCATGTTTCATTAAAATGTCCTTTGTTTTTTTTACTACTGAGCGTTAATAGTACATTATTAACCAAGGTAGAGAAGAGGGCCATTATTGACCTAGCGCAAAGATTGTGTCCCGAGCCGCGCAGCGGCAAGGGACACAATTGCGCGTAGTCAATAATGACCTTCTCTACCGTGGTTTATATACTATTTTTTTCACTACTACAATTTCTTGAAAAATGTTAATTTAAAAATAAGTTCAATTTTTATCAAAACCCTGTATATGATTTTTACAAAAAATTAATCGAAGTTTCCATGGAAATGACCATGACGTTACATCAATCAAAACAATAAAAAGTTCTTCAAATGGGTGTTTTTTCCAAAATAACTCATAATTTGCACGTAAATTGCGTAAATGATTTAAATAATATGATGGTCACTGATAAGGAATTTGTAAATATAATGATAATGATAGAACACTGACACAGCTACAGAAAAAAGTGCGACATGTTTACAACTGTACAATTTTTTTTTTCGTTAAAATATTTGTGCAATAAAATGTTTTCAAGTATTTTAAAGTAGTTATGTTTTCAAAATAAAAAAATCTTCGTAAAAAACTCACAAAAACTGCTGTAAGTACCGTTCTATTTATAATAAAACCTTGACATATGTTTTGACATTTCATTATTGTACAGTGTACATAGACATGGAAATTATTATTGACCAAGGGAGAGAAATGTGATTTCTCTGGTATAAAATCGGTCAAAAATTGCTTCTTCTATAGGTAGTAGTGAAAAAACGTTTTTTTTAATAACTATCTTGGCCTAAGGTAACAAAATATCTTTTCATTAGAAACGTAACACCTTAGGAACACTCTGTAAAGGGCGATTTATAGAACGTTACTTTCACTTTTACTTCGGCGCAGTGGCGTATTTAGTACCCCCGCAGACCCCGCAATGCGGGGGGGCCCCGGGCATTTAGGATTTTTGAGGGGCCCCGAACTAAAAAAAATAACTACAAAAATGGTGTTTTAGCGTTTAAAATCTGTAAAAATTTAAAAAAATTTGCCTGCGGCGCCATTTTTAGGGCCCCATAATTTTTTTGCGGGGGGGCCCCTCAAATTTTAAATACGCCACTGCTTCGGCGTAACTTCACATCCGCGTAACTTAACACATTTGCTTATTTATAGATTGTAAAGTTACGTGAAATTGGAAACAGGTATGCGCATGTGTCTAAACTCGCGACTTCTGACTATTTACACCTGGGCGGTAATTACGGAATATCGCTTCTTACGAAACCTACATAAGAAGACCAGCAGGTTTCGTACGAAGCAATATTCCGTAATCACCACCCTTGACAATAAGGGTAAATATCTCATTTTTGCAAATTTTGCGCATGATCGGCCAAGCTCGGCTTTTGACAGTACTATTTACAGCTAAATGAATCAGCAAAGTAGCGCTAAAGTAAAGTATAAGTTTGCTAATACATTCCCATGTATTTTATTTAATTTTCTGTAAAGTTACGCCGAAGTAAAGCGGAAGTAAAGTGAAAGTAACGTTTTATAAATCGGCCTTAAGTTCCTCTAAAAGGAAGAAAAGGGATGGTTGAATAAAGGTTGTAGTTCCATTAAAAGTTGGAACTTAGTAAAGTCAGTCATCGCATTGCATCCAGCGAGAGAGTCTTTAGACGATGATGGACGTATGGTTGAATGACATTTGGTGTTTAGCTACTGTTTGTTTGTTAAGTGGTTAACTGTGTACCTAAACATTCAACTTAACTTTAACTTTTCTAAAAAAGTTTGTTTTGTTTAGGGTTTTTATTGATCTATTGAAACTTAACCCTATAGCAAGACATTTTTTTATTCCTCGCCTAATAAACTAACAAAATATTTAGGAAAATTTTTCAAAGAAAATTAGTTTTCTTATTTACAAGGCAAATATATTTTTCTATGTATTTAATATTTTAGCATAAATATTTTTTGTTTATAAATCCAATAACCTTTAAGGTTTTTGTATCAAATATGTGGTATTTTTCATAAACGAAAATGTTTTATTAAATCGACCAAATGTTGCATCATATTTGAAATGTTTTATGAAAATGTAAATATCAATTTTTCTTTCGACGGCGCTTATACTGATATCATGGCCGCCCATCATGATTGTGTCATATATTTGCATTTTATTGAAAGCTGCTACAATACGACCAATCATTTATATCACAACCTTCCTTAAATTTGCACTGCAGATTCAAAGATAATAAACATTTTCTTATATTACATGAAACATTGTGTTTTATTATACATATAGGGTGTTCAAAAAATGGCGCATAAACGCGATGGTACGCTCTTGGGGCATTCTTAGCGATCCCTAGAAAATTGTCAAAAAAAGTCCATCTGTTATATTCATCGAGAAAAATGCGAACAAAGTTGCATAAATTCGGCAACACAGTCTAGGAAAATACATCTAAAAATCCCATCTATAAGTCTAAAAATCCCATTTATAAGTCTTGATCATACACTTTTGCACTAGATTTTGTTGACGTTGTTGTCAGCTTTATTTCATGAAAATTTTGTAATATTAAATTGATTATAAAAATGTAATTCGACCATTTAAAAAATAAACCAATGGTGAAATGGTTTAAGATAGACTAAAGCTTTGTATTAAACCATTTGTTTCTTTAATATGTGCTGTTATATTTAAGATATAAGCATTTAAAGTTTTGCACTTTGAGGCAACATATCTACGAGGGTATATGAGATAGATTTTTTTTAACAATTTTCTAGGGCTTCCTAGACATGCCCCAACAACGTACCATTGCGTTTTTGTGCCTATTTTTGAACATCTTGTACTTAGAGGATATGCTTCTTTTGTATAAGTCAAGAAATCAGTTTTTTGTAAAACGCAGGTATTAGGAAACATCCAATAATACTTAAGTGGATGGTTAGAATAATTCCCAAGTTGGCCAAGTAAAAAAAATAAGAAATTAAGGACTGGCTAAGCTTCATAATCGTGGTGTGAGGTTGAATGTGACGTGGCAAAATTTGAGAATGGTACAGCAATGTTGTAAGGAATCACGAATGAGTAGATGCACTGAATTGATCCACGCCTGACTGATATACAATTCCTTACTTCTCTTATACTTTACTGTTCTCATAAGATTTATTATTAATTTCAACGTCATTGTGAATGCTCGCTCATCACCGCACAGACTAGCCTACCAACCTCTTTCATTCACGATCTTTTATTCAAATTTCTTAATTTTACTACAATTGGAGCAATATTGCTTTTGGAAATCAAGGATAAGTTCCATCCAAGCAAATTTTAAGTTTATACAGGGTGTTACCAAATAACTAGGAAAAAATTCAGGGGGTAATTCCTGAACCCATTTTAAGAAAAAAAGTTTATATAAACATGTGTCCAAAAATCCTTCGTTTCTGAGATACAGGGTGTCAAAGTTTCTCAAAAAAAATTTTAATCTTAAGATTACTAAAAAAGCTAAACCAAATATTTATTTAATATAATAATAAAAAAAGAAATAAATTAACCCTTCATTGTTAACTATGTTTTATTTTCATTAAAATAAAAAAGCCAAACTTAAAAAAGAAATTTTGTTGCCTTTGGGCAATGAATTTTTTTCTCGAAAACGGTTAGTTTTTTGAAAAAAGAACCAGACATTAATTTTAAAGGTCATATTCTAGGGCTTCTAATTATTTTATGAAAATACCAAAAAAGTAACACACAAAAAAGTTGATGGTGAATAACCCCCATGGTTCCCCCAAATGTGTCCCTTCCAATTATAATTTTTATTTTTTTTCTGCCTCACTTTATGCCTAAAGGCAAGAAAATTACCCGTGCTTAGTTTCAAATAAATATCTAGTTTAGTTTCTTGTTAATCTTAAAAAAAAGTTTTTTTTTAGAAACTTTGGCACCCTGTATCTCAGAAAAGAAGGATTTTCGGACACATGTTTATATGAACTTTTTTACTTAAAATGTGTCCAGGAATTACCCCCTTTTCCTAGTTATTTGGTAACACCCTGTTTTATCAAAATCAGCAGACATTTTTGCTCGAACATAGTATGATTTTCAAATCTCTGAATTTTATCGCCCATCACCTTTTTTTTACCGCCGCGGCCAATTAAACCAAAACCATTTGACCTTTCATTTTCCCAAGCAAGAAGAACTCAGACGCGTCAACCAAATGATCCGCAATGCCCGCCGCAAGCTGAAACAAAAAGGCACCGACACCGAAAAATTAAAAAAATTATCGAGAAAGCAAAGTTTGTTATTTGTCATCATTTGTTTCATTATTTAAGCTGTCAACCTTAAGACGAATTTTAACCTTCAGTCAGTTGGTTCAGGTATAAAATAAATGTTTCTTCTGAGTTAAATTAAGCCCTTTATAATTGTTTTTTTTTTCTTGTATAATTTCTTTAAACATGATTGTATGTGCGGAGCGGGCACCTGCTGTCAAAAAAAAGCAGAACTCATTTTTCCATGTCTAACATTTATATGTTTAGTTGGCTTTGGTTTTATCATAGAGGTTAAATGAAATAGAGAGCCATTTGCAGAAACGTGTCTAAATTTTGCATTTCGAAAGATCGTTTTCTTAAAAATGCAAAAAAATAGTATATTAAAACATTGAGTTTTATAAGGAACGTTTTTTAGTACGCGTCCAGGCTTGGAAAAAGAGCCGCGCAGCGGCGAGTTTTCCAATGGACAAGTGATAAAAAACGCCTTATAAAACGAGTTTTTTATACTATTTTTTATATTTGCTTCATTTAATTCATTAAAAAGCATTTTTTAATTGAATTAAAAACTTAAGATGAAGTTTTGTTTTTTATGACCAACCTTATAGCATAACATTGACATTTTGAAGTAAAAAATAAATTAAAGTTAGACATGTTGAATAATGACATTTGTAAACTTTACTCATTTAATACTGAATGAATAGGCGTTTTTGAGAAAATGTAACCATTGATATCGGTTCTCCAATTCATCTAGTTATTCCCTCTACAAAAAAACTATGTCCCCCGATTGATTATAATAGTAAAATTTGCAAATAACAAATATAAATTCATCTTTTTGCATCAGGAATACCAACCAATAAAATAAAATTTTGGGTTTAATAATGAAGCAATTCAGAAACTTTAAAAAACCAAATTTCGGGTTTCATAATGTGCATATTATAGAACGCAAATATAAAAATGTCTTTAAGGGACCGACTACTTACTTTCTCTTATGCAAAATTGCGTACAACTTAGACCGCAGTTTTTAAAACTTTGATCATATAATTTTAGCTCCTTTTAAAATACTTATTATTTGGCACATTTTGTTTTGTAGCCCTCTTTTAGCAAAAATATCAGTTTTTATATTTGCGTTCTATAATATGCACATTATAAAACCCGAAATTTGGTTTTTTAAAGTTTCTGAATTGCTTCATTATTAAACCCAAAATTTTATTTTATTGGTTGGTTTTCCTGATGCAAAAAAATAAATTTTTTTTCTTGCAAGGTACTTCTTATTTACAAATTTTACTATTATAATCAATCGGGGGACAGAGTTTTTTTGTAGAGGGAATAACTAGAAGAATTGGAGAAACGATATCAATGGGTACATTTTCTTAAAAAAGCCTATTCATTCAGTATTAAAAAGGAAAAGTTTACAAATGCCATTATTCAATATGTCTAACTTCAATTTATTTTTTACTTCAAAATGTCAATGTTATGCTATAAGGTTGGTCATAAAAACAGAATTTTATGTTGAGTTTTTAATTCAAATTAAAAATGCTTTTTAATGAATTAAATGAAGCAAATATAAAAAATAGTATAAAAAACTCGTTTTATAAGGCGTTTTTTATCACTTGTCCATTGGAAAACTCGCCGCTGCGCGGCTCTTTTTCCAGACCTGGACGCGTGCTAAAAAACGTTCCTTATAAAACTCTATGTTTTAATATACTATTAAAGAAGGGGAAACTATACTAAAAACAACAAGTGATGTTCTTTCTTAAATTAAGCCTCAAAATCGATTAAAAAAAACAATAAATAAATTATCCTTCTAATGACACCAATTTTTTCAAAATCCGATAAGAATTAACTGAGATATTTGTGGTCTAAGTTTTGTGAATCTCTGCATTTATACAGAATCCTATTTTTAAAGACTGTCACGCTTCTCTCTAGTAGAACAGCTGGTAGGTGGTTACTCTAGACACATATTCATGATGAAAATATATGTGTTCAACTATGTAGGCGGATGCGTTCTACGCAAAATAGCCCGCGGTCTTTAGTCTATTCTGGCCACCGCAACCCGCAGCCCCTCTACATGGTATACGGACTGAGTGTCGGGGTCTTAAGAATTATTTTTAAGAAATGATTCTCTCTGAGGTTAATATGATCTCTTTGGATGGCCTTTTAGAGAAGAGACGATTGACTAGCCAATTTATTACTTGGCTAGCAGGATTATCTTTTGAAAAAGTCCATTCAATGATGAAATACACATCAAATGTTTAAAGCTATTGTAAGTTTAAATTAATTTGGGATTTATTTTTATACAAGTAGTCGTTGCATACGTTGGTATAGAATGTTTATGTGTAAGCATTATGTCAGGTTTTAATCACAGATAGAAGGCGCTGGAAGATAAATGATGTTCCGACTAAACATAGACATACCATGGGTAGGTAAGGTAATATTCATATGGGATTTTTGTTTATGTTTATTTCTATAGAAACCTGTTTAATCGTGGATTGAATAGTATAGAGAACAGGTTGCAATTTGTTGTTACAAACAGATTAAATATTGTAATTGTGGAGTATCTCTGTGTTTGTGCGATTATTTTGATGAGATATTTAATAATTGCTTATTTTTTGTATTATGCTTTAAATATTTATATTTATTTTAATATTACGGTACAATTTTTTTCGCGGTTTATTTAACAAGAGAAAAAAAAAACACATAAATAGAAGTTGTTTTTGGGATTATTCAAAATGATACCGTTAATATCAAATCTGTATTTATCCAGCAGCTTTTTACGACTGTTTTAAAATCTTTATTTATTTATATTTATAGGTAAGTGAATATTTTATCTTTAATGAGTCTCTAAAGCCATAATTTTTAGTGTCAATAAGATTTTTTTTTATTATTCGTACGTTTAACAAAAAACAGCACTTTCTGGTAATTGCTCAGTGGGTTTATAAGAGTTAATTTGAATTAAAAATTGTGCTTACCAGCAACATGAATAAACAAAGCGCAAGTTGACATATTCCAAAGGTCCATCAATAAGCGTTTAAATACAAAATTTTGTCAATTTAAAATGTAAAAAAATAGTGCTTCTAAATTGCCAAATTTCTGTATTTAAACGCTTATTGGTGGAACATTAGAATGTCAATTTGTGTTTTGTTTATTTATGTTGCTGGTAAGCACAATTTTTAATTAAAATTAACTCTTATAAACCCACTGAGCAATGACCAAAAAGTGCTGTTTTTTTTTATTTTAGGCAACCCAATTACAGAACCACAGTTTCTGTGCTTCGCGACATTCCCCGTTGAAGCTTTTTTATTATAATTAAATGAAATGTATTATTGTTTATAAAAAATCCAATTATTTTTAAAATATCTTAATGCAAAGTTATAATATGTTCATGACAGGTATTAAAAAATAATAATTTTATATTTATGGAAATTAGACCCTGACATCAATATTTTTGCTATATTTTACTATAATTTTAATATTTATAATGATATGCCTACTACGTTTGTTTTTAAATGTCTATAATTAATTAATTAATTTAACCTTTACTATTTTACCTACAGTTACAAAATATGTTACGTCCTTACCCATAAAAAATTTAAAATAGAATTTATCTATAAAAAGCGTTAAAACAATCAAATATATTTTTATCCATTGTAAAAAAAAAATTAATGCTTTCCCAATGCATTTAAAATTGAAATCGACGCATTTAAGGTTTCACTTTAAGTATACAAGTAGCGACCTCTAGTAGAGAATATCATACTTAGCAACTCACTTTTTCTTGTGGTTCCTAGAAAGCCTGTAAAATTGTAGGAAGGACTTAGTGGGACGGTTAGTTCTATAAATGTACAATAGGTGGTGCAAGCGTAGTATTTTAGATTTAAAGATTAATTTCCTTTGAATAGGTATCGTATTATTGCTTTTATACAGAGTTTGTATGCAATTTATAACGATGTACGCAAAATATTGCTTAAAGAGAAGTAAAATGTCTTTGTAACTTTAAAGTTATGAGTCAAAAAAATTCAGTTAGATTTAATAAATTCCATTTTATTGAAAGTAACGAAATTATTAGTCCGGCGCATTCGCCATTATTTTACCACTTTTTTTTTTTTAAATCAATATGCAGATTTCTTTTTAACAGTAAAAAGGAATCTACTTACTTAAAACATAAGTTTAATTTGAATCAGAGACAAAAAATATTTTGCTAAGTATTTTTGGGAAATTTTTCAGAATTATACCAACCAAAGTATTTTATTTTTTTTACCTCGTCTCAAAAAAAACTAGGAACCAATTTTTCAAAAGTTGTCCAATTATACGGACAAAACAAAGCCTTCTTAGTCTATATTTTTAAGAACAACTTTAAAACTTTTACAATATTCTTTAATTTGACTGCATGCTATGCGACTTCAGTAATAACTTCTGCCTGCTTTTAAATTTTAATTTCTTTGCATTAAATAGAGGAAAGAACGGAGTAAGTTTGACATGACATGACAGGATTAACGAGTTTTAGCTGCGATAGGAAATGAACTAAGGGTGGATATCAAACTTTGGTATATTCTGTCCGTCCGTCAGACTCTCTCATTATCCCAAACTTTGTATGCACAGCCTCATCTGATCACTACACAGATATAAATACCACAATTTTTCATTCTTTGAATTTTATAAGTTTTTGACAGAAGGCATTTATTTCAAGTGCTGGGTGTCTGTCAACTCTACCAAAATTAACATGCCTACATTTCAGCCCACGTTTATTCAAAAGAGTGTTATGCGATTTTTAACACGATGATATCACTTTGCGATGCAAGAAATAATTGTAAGGTTTGGTTTATGTTCCAAAATGAGTTTTTTAGATTTTAGGATTTTTAAAAAGATTCTTACGTACAGTTAAATTCACATAAAAGTGGTATACTGTCAAATATGTTTAACTAAATTTGGCATTAATTTCTTGATTTCTGGTAATTTATTGACTGTATTCGTAAAATATGGTAAAGCAACGAAACAACCATCATGGATATGATTGAATTAGGACAAAATTAAGGCCAAATTTACTGAATTTAACTGTACATACAGGGTGTCCAAAAAATGGCGCATAAACGCGATGGTACACGCTCTTGGGTCATTCTCAGGCATCCCTAGAAAATTGTCAAAAAAAATCCATCTGTTTTTTTCATCGTGAAAAATGCGAACAAAGTTGCATAAGTTCGGCAACACAATTTGTAAAATACATCTTTAAAACTCATCTAGATTCGTGAGCATACATTTTTGCATTAAGATCATATAGTCATTGTTGTCAGCTTCATTTCTTAAAATTTTTGTAAAATTAAATTGGTTATAAAAATGTAATGTGACCAATTAAAAGATAAACACATGATAACATAATTTTGGATAGATTGTTCCTTTGTATTTGTCCACTTCTTTCGTTAATATGTGCTGTAATCTTCAAGATATAAGCCATTTAAGTTTCGTACTTTGGGGCATCATATCTCCAAGAGTATATAAGATAGATTTTTGTAACAATTTTCTGGGGCTCCGTAGGCATGCTCCAACAACGTTCCATCGCGTTTATGCGCCATTTTTTGGAGAATCTGTACATACATACTATCGTGGACATGGAATTTAAAACGATAAATTTTTGCATTGTATAAATGTGGTCAAAATAGTGGCTTAAACATCTCAAGTTTTATGTGAAGTGGACATCAACAAAAAACATTTCTTTGATGTTTTACAAAGATTAAAGCCTTATTGTTATCCTAAAACAATATTATTTAAAAAAGCAAATAACTTCTTACTATTTTTCTCGCCGGGAGCACATTTTACATAATTTATTTTAATATTATATACTTGACGCATTTGTTGTCAAAATAACATTCGAAAACTGACATTAAAAAATCCCATTCACAATAGGGTAAAATTCTAAAAATCAAAGGTGGCTGATAAAAAATCGTTTTAAATTCCATGTCTACGATAGTACATTTTTTTTCTACTGTGCTTTTCAGAAATAAAATGCTTTGCAATGACCCTGACATAAATAGAAGTGGCAGACTTACAGCCATGATGAAGTTTTATTGGTGGTGTGAACTGAAGTTTCTTTTAATTTCATTAATAATAGAAACGGACCCTCATATGTCCACTCTCTCTGTGGATTAATCATAGAACAAGGAGGCAAGAATCGTGGTGTTGGGAAAATATCCTAGCCTGCTCTATTAGTCATCAGTGAATGTTTTTTTTATTACCATAATAGGTTCGTTAATACACTAAGATCAATTAAAAAAACAACATTACATTTAAAAAAGAACGTTTAGATGACTTAATCAAATTTTGTTTCTAAAAATTCGTTAACTGTATACAGGGAAGTTTGCGTTAACAATTTTTTTGTAGCATGTTTAAAACCTCTGGTTTTACCTTTTGTTTGCCAATAGATAAGAATTTGACAATAGATTCTTTGAATATTTGCGTTTTATAATAAGCACATTATGAAACCCGAAATTTGGTTTTTAAGGTTTCTAAATTGCTGCATTATTAAACCCAAATTTTATTTTATTGGTTGGTTTTCCTGTTGCAAAAAGTTACATTCTTTTCTTGCAAGGTACTTTTTATTTACAAATTTTACTATTATATTCAATCGGGGGACATAGTTTTTTTGTAGAGGGAATAACTAGAAGAATCGGAGAAACGATATCAATGGTTACATTTTCTCAAAAACGCCTATTCATTCAGTATTAAATAAGTAAAGTTTACAAATGTCATTATTCAATATGTCTAATTTTAATTTATTTTTTACTTCAAAATGTCAATGTTATGCTATAGGGTTGGTCATAAAAACAAAATTTCATCTTAAGTTTTTAATTCAAATTAAAAATGCTTTTGAATGAATTAAATGAAGCAAATATAAAAAATAGTATAAAAAACTCGTTTTATAAGGCGTTTTTTATCACTTGTCCATTGGAAAACTCGCTGCTGCGCGGCTCTTTTTCCAAACCTGGACGCGTGCTAAAAAACGTTCCTTATAAAACTCTATGTTTTAATATACTATTTTTAAGCATCGTTTTATGATGAAATAAATTAGGAATAAACTTATTTGAGGTCTAAAAAGGCAGCTGAGTCAAGGGGACTTATGCAACCGTGTGTCCGACGGACGGTACAATATGTAATTTTATCAGGAATATTAAGAACGCATTTTTCCTTGTCCCTAGTTCTGATGTCATTGCCTACGCCTACCTTGTCTTAAGTGCATGTCCTTCTATCTTACTTTCATATCACCTCACACTGTGGTAGGTCCACCAATCACCTTTTATTTATCTGATTTAAATGACCAGAGTCCAAAGTGTCTGTCAACTGATAGTTGATACCTCACCTCTCAGTTGTTCGTTAATTAATGAAATACTTATGATCGATATTTTAAATTACTTTACTACTGTTCGTTACAGTTTGAATAAGTACCTAAATGTTTTGAACAATTTTTTCAAGCAATAGATTGGGAATAATTATAGTTCTTCTAAATAAAAAAGGGTCTTTTTCTGGGCAAAATAAAAATAAGTTACCTTTCTAGAAAACAGAGATAAAAGGAAAATATTCAAAATAAAAAAAATGCAAAAAAAATATGGTGTTTTCTAATGTCGTGGAAAATTTAATGGGCAAATTCCCGAAATGTATACAGAATGGCGCATAAACGTGATGGTACGTTGTTGGGACATGTCTAGGGAGCTCCAAAAAATTGTTAAAAAAAATCTTAAATAGATATGAGGCCCCAGAGTGCGAAACTTTAGACGCTTAAATTTTGAAGATAACAGCACATATTAAAGAAAAGAATGGCTTAATACGAAGTCCTCTTATTTGCGTACATCCAATATGCGTACATTCCAAAATACTCTCCAATTCGCGTACATAGTCATTAAGTAAGAGTTAATCCGTTTACCTGCAGTAAGAAAAGGATTATTATTTAATTTGAGATTTATGTGCAGAAGTCACTAATAATATTTTATGCTTTTATTTAGTATAAAGATCAAATAATTTTAAACTACAACTACTTTCTGATAATGTGTTGATAAATTTTTTACATAACAACACCGAGAACAACACCTAGTAATATGTCCTTCAGTGTAATGTACACAATTTTGGACGCACTGCTAGGCACCGACATAGCTAGAGTTTATATTTTCATTTTAGCAGCAAAACTTAACCTAACCTACCTAACCTAATGTCCCCCAGTGGAAAAATGTCCCCCAGTGCTTTCATAAAAGTCAGTCTAAAACCCTGAAATTCAAAAAAAAATATGCATATTGGACTTTACCCAGGTAAAAAACTCACTACCTCTAACCTTTCCGTTTTTGACCATTTAGGTACGCAAATTGGGTATGTACGCAAATTGGGTGTACGCAAATAAGAGAACACGGCTTAATACAAAGGCACAATCTATCCAAAATTCCTTTTTTATCTTTTAAATGGTTAAATACTACTTTTATAATCATTCTACATTTACAAAAATTGTATGAAATTAACTGATAACAATGTCAATATGATCTAATGCAAAAATGTCTGCTTAAGAATCTAGATAAGCTTTTAAGATGTATTTTACAAGCAGTGTTGCCGAACTTATGCAACTTTGTTCGCATTTTCTTGATGAATATGACAGATGGAATTTTTTTGACAATTTTCTAGGGATTCCTGAGAATGCCCCAAGAGCGTGCCATCGGGTTTATGCGCCATTTTTTAAACACCCTGTAGTGACTATACCAAAGATAAATATTTTTTAAATCTGTCTGAAAAGGGGTATAGTGGTATTTTATTAAATAATTAGATACAAAAGTGCGTAGGCATGTTTGACATGCATTAATAATCGGACCTGCACTGAAGTCGACATGAAAAAATGCATTCTGAATATTAGTGATAAAGATAACACTGACACATCTATCTTCTTGTTTCTACCTTGAACATCACTTCTGCTTAAAGCTAGAATATTAATTGATTTTATACCTCGTTTTAAACTAATTTTAGATTCATCTCCCAACCAATTTTTATAGTTTCAATATTTTGAAAATCTTATGAAATCGTCAAACATCATTTTAGATTCTTTTTTGTTTAAAACCAAGTTTGCAAAAGTTATTTAAGGTGCAACTATAAACATTTTTCTGGAATATAAAAAACTAGAAATTAGCACAAAAAAAAATATTCGCAAAACGAAAAAAAAAATTGTAGACATACTTATAAGTGACCCAGAAAATAATTAAAATAATTCCTCACAGTCATGGTCCGTTATACTTTTCGATTCTTCAGCCTTTATGTGAGGCCACACAATTAGCATCTATTTAAAGAAATTTTGCATAGAATTTGCAGAAACCTTACCTCTTTCGTTTGTCCCACTTTGCAAAAATGCGAGCCATAAATTACTTGTGTAGACAATGTCATTTTGAACTGCACATTACAAAGTACAAAATAGCCCTTTTGCCCCTTTTAGTATCTTGGTAATAAATGTGTTTGTAACTAGGTCAGTAGTCCTAATGTGCACTTTGCATTTTCATAATGGTTTTGCTAAATGGATTAAAGTTACCCAGAAGCAACACTTTTGTTTGAGGTTCTTCATAAATCATGCTTAGGTAAAGTATTGGCTTGGCTTAGAAGATGTATTTTTCTTTGCTTAACAATTATGGAATAGTGAAGAATGTATACCATTTAGTTTTCGCATTGAAGAAAAACTAACCGGGTAGATGATACAGCATTTTTAAAAGATGTAAATTTTCTAGGTCATAAACAAAGCATAACTAATTTAAGGACCACCTCAAATGATACAGGATTAAATTCAAGAGAGTTTAAAGTATTGAAGCTTTTAAGATTTTTTGAGCAAAGTAAAAAGAATCCTGTTTATTTAAAAAGATTAATAAAACCAGTAAATACAGAGTGTTCAAAAAAGGGCGCATTAACAAGATGGTACCCTCATGGGGCATTCTCAGGGATCCCTGGAAAATTGTCAAAAAAAATCCATCTGTTATATTCATGGAGAAAAATGCAAACAAAGTTGCATAAGTTCGGCAACACTGATTGAAAAACTACATCTTAAAACTCATCTAGATTCTTGATAATACATTTTTGCATTGGATCATATTGACATTGTTGCCAGCTTCTTTTCATAAAATTTCTGTAAAATTTAATTGATTGTAAAAATGTAATTTGACCATTTAGAAGATAAACAAATGGTTAAATAATTTTGATAGATTGTGCCATTGTATTTAGCCATTTCTTTCGTTAATATGTGCTGTTATCTTCAAGATATAAGCGTTTAAAGTTTCTCACTTTGGGGCCCCATATCTCCAAGGGTATATAAAATAGACTTTTTTTTAACTATTTTCAGGGGCTCCCTAGGAATGCCCCAAATGCGTATATGCACCATTTTTTGGACACCGTGTATAAGATTTCCTTAAAATAATTTACTGATGGTCCCTAGACATGCCCAAACAACATACCATCGCGTTTATCCAATTTTTGGACAACCTATAGATACATAATTATTTCTAAAGGGTTTTTAAGTGTTAAATCTCACAAGGTTATCGTAAAAAAATTCCTGATTTGTTTAGCAAGGATAAAAAAAAAGAAAAGGTATTTTTTTGAACAAAATCATTGCTGACGTATTTTTTTTTATTAAATACAACATAATTTTATAAATTGTAACTTTCTTAACAACTAATGGTTGAATTAATACAATATGCTCTAATTATGTTTAAATAGCTCGTTAAATAGATACTTACGTGCGGCATGTAATATTTAGGTAGCTAATAACCAAAAAAATGATGCGGTTGTTAATCTAACTAATGATCTTTTGCAACTTATCATTAAGTAACATGAGCCAGAATAAGACCATTTTTTTTCCGCTTGTAGATGTACAAGATTGTGCCTTAGAAACAGAAGTTTTAGTACAGGATAGAAAATTCCGTTCGTTAATTTTTAGAACCCCTGAATAAATCTAACTGTTTTATAAAGAAGCACAAAATCTAAGCTAGTTGCAAGAGTTGAGTAAATTTCTCCTGTTCTTAGTGCCCAGAAAATTCTGCCGTTCAAAGGAAAAAGACCGTATGTCCCAATTTCATAGTTTTGAGAAAAACGGATTCATATTTTTACGTTCGTACTTTTTAAACTCTACGTAATTTAGTGATTTTTTTTGTGCGAGGCTGTTTGTAATTATAATAATGATCACATTCCGAAAAAATAATCCAAAAATATATCTTTGTCCACAAAATATAAACAAAAATGTACTTACGGTGGTACGGTGTTACTAATTGTAGTGCTTATACAAAGTAAAAAAACCGTAAGTGACAAACCAATGCAGTTTGCATTGATAAGCTAAGAGAAAAAAGCGTAAGTCCATACTTTGACGTCATCCTTTACTAAGTAAAATAACCGTAAGTGCGGACTCGTGAAGCAAAATGACTGATATGCTAAGGAAAAAGACCGTAAGTGTACATGAACATACGGTTTTTTTGCTTAGTAATGATACTTACGGTCTTTTTACTTGCGAAATTGATGACGTAGTGGACTTACGGTTAATTTGATTCAGGTTTTTTTCATACTTTCAAGCAAAAAATTAATTTTTTTATAATGAGATAGATAAAGGCAATGCCTAAGATGCCAAAAATGAAGAAAACTCAATTTCGTAAAATTGAGACTTACGGTCTTCTTTCTTTGGACGGCAGAAATAAAGCCTGCTGCATTCGATTTCAAACAAAACCATTTCAAAATATTTAAAATTGTTCAAAGGTTAATAATGTCCGACCCTATTAAATCAAGGCAAAATTTTTACTTTGCTTTTCCTTTATCCATCCAACATGGATGATTAATGGTTTTTGTAGAGTCAGTGGTTCGTCCATGTATGCAGCCATTGTAATTGGCTAGTCGGCATTTGTTTTTAAAAGAACTAGTAGGGTCCGCACTTTAAAATAAATTTTTAATTAAAATTCGAAATTTTACAAGATTAATTATCCTTTGAACTTTAAAGGAAACCTTCATCTTATGGTAGGTAAGTATAAGTTTGGTTTTTGATGAAGGAATTAAGCTAAAGTGTTTTATATGTGCCGATGCACTGTTTTTAATTATTATGGACGATGCTTTTACCAACGTTTTTATATATTTTTTTTAAATAAACATGAAAAACTCAACATTATGCAGGCTGATCAAAAATTGGAGCATTAATGCAATAGTACTTTGTTGGAGCATTCTTGGGAATCCCTAGAATATTGTAAAAATAATCCATCTATTATATTTATGAAAGAAAATGCGAATAAAGTGGAACTGAAAATACAACATCTTAAAATCTAGATTCTTAATAATACATTTTTGGAATAGATTTTATTGACATTGTTGTAATTTGACCATTTAAAAATAAACAAATGGTAAAATAATTTAAGATAGATTGTGCCTTTATATTTAGGGGACATTCCATATAAAATCGACCAATCATAGTAGCTATTATTTGATTTGTTTTATATTTGGTGGGTACAATCCTTACCCCTGGTAAAGGTGGTAAAAAAAACAATTTTTTAAATTTTCCTAATTTTTCTTGTCTTAGACAAAAAATTGAATTTTCCGATTTTGCGATTTTTGAAAATTAAAATTGGTAGTAATTTTAAGTTGACAATGGACACTTCTTTTTATTAAAAAATCGGGAGCTGCATATTTGCACTCCTTCTCTACTATTAAGTACCTCAAACTATGGAAAATGACCAAGTTTAGGTCTAGAAAAAGCTATGTGGGACTAGATTTTTTTTTATATAATTTTAAAATGTTAATGTGCCAATGGAGATGCATAAAAAAATAATTTTGTTTGTGATTAAACTTTGTTTAGAAACAGCAATACTTTTAAAATGTTACCGAGTACGTTAAATTTAAACAAGATCAAATCATTTTAAATTCAAGGAAGATTAAAATTAATAGTAGTTTTTAGTTGACAAAGGACACATCTTTTTATAAAAAAAATATGAACCTCATATATGCTTTTCTACCTGGCAGCTATGGAAAATGACCAAATATGGCATAAAAAAAAGTTATGTGGGACTGAGTAGATTTTTTTTTTTAAATTTTAAAATGTTGTAGGGGTAATAGACGCATGAAAAAAAAAATTTTGATTTGTGATTTAACTTCGTTCAGAAACCGCAACGGTTTTCATATGCTATATTTACACATAATCGAATCACAAGATTTTTTTTTATTGTATACTATGTCCTTGGTAACACTTTAACATAAAAATAAAAAAGTCTACTCACTCCCACATGGCTTTTTCTAGGGCTGAATTTGGTCATTTTTCATAGTTTCAGGAGCTAACTATTAGGGAAGGAGTGCAAATATGCAGCTGCTAATTTTTTAATAGAAAGAAGTTATCAGGAGTAAGCACTGGACTAAACCTCAAAAGGATTTGAAATCATGCAGCAACTCGAAAACCGAATTTTGGTCGATTATACTTGGAATAGGCCTTAGGCTTTTCGTTTTCGTTAACATGTGCTGTTATCTTCAAGATATAAGCGTTCAAAGTTTCGCACTTTGGGACCTCATATCTCCAGGAACATATGAGATATATTTATTTTACAATTTTCTTAGGGTCTTAGACATGTCCCAATAACGCACAATCGCGTTTATGCGCCAATTTTCGGATCCACTGTACAGAATGCAAATTTTCATTCATGCTTTTTTGCTTAAGATTTTATTGACATTGTTGTCGCAATCTTTGCGGTGCCTTGCATTTACACAAAATGTTAAATTTAGTCAGGTAAACATATTTTCCAAGTAACATTCATAAATCATAAAATTTGTTAAATTTTAGCGCGGTAATATAACACACAAAGTAAAAAAACAAAGTTGCCGAAAAATTGAAAACTAACTGTCATCCAATGTTAAAATAAAGAGTTGACAAATTTACGGCTTATATTTTGTCACTAGAGACTTATAAGCTTTGGACAATTAAAACTGTACTCAACCGTGTCCTCACAATAATTGACCATCCCTTTCAATTAACAGGGATGGTCAGTCGGCCTTCTCACTTAAAGGGTTGTAGACTGCACTCTTGGGAATTGGCTTAGTATCTTTAGCATCTCATAAACAAGCATTACAAGGGCTTACGTTTTGTACAAAATAGGATATCATAAAAGTTATAGACATGCAAATAAAGCTGGTATTTTGTAAGGTAAACCACAATAATTCAATTTGTTACAAAGATATTGCTTGGGGATTTTTATTATTTAAATCTCTTTGCGGTAGATTATACAGGGTGTCCAAAAAATGGCGCAATAACGCGATGGTACGTTGTTGTTGCATGTCTAGGGAGCCCCAGAAAATTGTTAAAAAAAATCTATCTCATATACCCTCGTAGATATGTTGCCCCAAAGTGCGAAACTTTAAATGCTTATATCATGAATATAACAGCACATATTAACGAAACAAATGGTTTAATACAAAGCTACAGTATTTCTTAAACCATTCAACCATTTGTTTATTTATTAAATGGTCGAATTACATTTTTATAATCAATTTAATTTTACAAAATTTTTATGAAATGAAGCTGACAACAACGTCAATAAAATCTAATGCAAAAGTGCATGATCACGACTCATAGATGGTATTTTTGGATGTATTTTCCTGGACTGTGTTGCCGAACTTATGTAACTTAGTTCGCATTTTTTTCCATAAATATAACAGATGGATTTTTCTTGACAATTTTTTAGAGATCCTTAGACATGCCCCAACAATGTTCCATTACGTTTATGCGCCATTTTTTTGACCACCTTGTATGTTGGTTTATTGTAATAATAATGAAAAATCTCAAACACCGCAAGAAATTCTTACCCAATATGTTTTACTTATTTATTAACTTTTAAAAAATGTAAATGTTTTTTGACTTTTGAGAAGAATTTTGGCATGTATCTTAAAAGATACAAAATGAAGAAAAGGGTTAAACATTTGCCTTGAATTTTAAAAATGAAGAATTTTCATAAACTTAGTTAATGTTTGCAAATTTTTATAATTTTTTTGTTGCACTTAAAAAAAATCTTTGAAAAGGTATGGAATTTTTTATTGCAGCATCGCTTGACGTCTATCTACCTACATTTTAATTCTACGTCTTAAAAAAACGTTTTCATTTATAACTAAAATTCCCCTGAATAGCAGCCTAGAGTTTGTAAAATAAAAGAAAGAGCCGCCGCTTTCTGTATGGAATTAAAGGTGCATATTTTCCCACAATCATTAATATCAAATGACGGACAGAACGTCATGTCAGCCACATCCAGAGATAAATGCAGCTGAGTTTAAAAATAAATGCTTCACGAAAAATAATACCTACTTAGGCTGCTTTGGGTTGGTATTTTGAGATTTGGAGTACCTGCGAATTTGGAACTGCCCTTCTTTGTTAGGTACTTATGATAGGTTGGTTGAATTTTAAAAAGCACCCTGTTTTAAAAAATAGCAATGGATACTTTTGCAAGCACAAAAGTGTCTCAATACTTATGCCAAAATTCTTCTCAAAAATGGCGCATAAACGTAATGGTACATTGAGAGCGGCAGATTTTAGGGGCGGCAAATTTGAGGATTAAAAAAAGAATAAACAGCAGTGACTTTTTTTTTTCAGGCCACATAGTCCGATAAAATCTTTCATTTCGTTCAGAAATTTTCCGAGCAGTACAATTTTTATGTAAAAATGTAGTTTTTATCTAGAAACGTAATTACCATGGGCGCACTTATGAGTATATTAGCATTTAGAGCACCCCAAAGAGCCACAAAATTTTGCAAATAAAGACAAAATGGGTTCTAAAAAGATTATAGTGAACATTTTTTCTCCAAAAAGATGCCTTTGCTCCTCAAATGGCCCCAAAATGAGTAATATTTAATCACGTGAGATTTACACCAACTTTTGAAAATGAATTTATAACAAGGTGAACATTTTTTGAATGCATTTTCTCTGGATTTTTTTTTAATCCTCCATAAAAAATGACCCTCCAAAGGGACACATTTTTTTCTAACTATTTTACAAAAAGGATTTTAGAACCTAATTATGTGGCAAAAAGGAAAAAGGGTATTTAAGTGTAGAAACATCATAATTGTGTATGTCAGGATTAAAATCGTATTCTTTCAAATATAATACAATACTACCTCAATCTTGTATTGTTAGGTCAAAAATGTGTATGACTCACTTTAACCTAAATATATAAATAATATTATTAGAATTCAATAATAAAAAAACTCATTTTTTTATATGTCAAAAACACTTATGCCCTTTTTCCTATTTGGCACAGAATTTTGAGTAAATCGAATGTGATGAATATTACTCATTTGGGACCCATTTAGGGGGTAAGGATTTTTTTTGGAAGAAATTTTTTTACGAATATTTTCTTAGAACCTTATTGATGTATTTGTAAAATTTGGTGTAGATCCACCATGATTTGGTATTAAGAATGAAGGGGGTTCTTTGGGGGACGCTAGCGTAAAATGCAAATGAGCGCATGAGTGCGCGCATGATAATTATGTTTCCAGATATCAAAAAATACTACATTCTTCCAGAAAAATTTCTGAAAAATAGAGATTTTTTGCAAAATTTTATCGTACTAACAGGAGCTGCATCACATCCTTGGCCTAGGGCGGCGCATTCCTTAAATCCGGCCCTGCACATTGTTGGGGCATGTCTAGGGATTTCTAGAAAAGTGTCAAAAAAAATCCATCTGTTGTATCTATTCATCGAGAAAAATGCGAACAAAGTTGCATAAGTTCAGCAACACAGTCTAGGAAAATACATCTAAAAATACCATGTGTGAGTCTTGATCATACACTTTTGCATTAGATTTTATTGACGTTGTTATTAGCTTCATTTCATAAAAATTTTGTAAAATTAAATTGATTATAAAAATGTAATTGGACTATTTAAAAAATTAACAAATGGTGAAATGTTTTAAGATAGACTGTAGACTGTGCCTAATAAAATTCACAGACAATTTTAATGCACTTTTGTGAACTGTGACATAGGACTTGATCGGATATTTTATGCTCAATATTTTGGTAAATAAAAATCACTTTTATCGGAACTTTTTTATATTTTACAATTACGTTTATATACAAAGTCACTATTAGATACATTTTACATGAATTATCTTATTACTTTTATTTATTAAATATAGAATCACACTCGTTTCATAACATATTATATAGAGGCTAAAACAAATATCAAACATAGGTGGTATACACTTTTATGATTTTTAAATAATCTGAACAAAATGTTTATGTCACTTATTTGTTTTAGTGCCTTATTATAGCTCATACGGAGGTAAACCTTAAATTAGGTACTTTTTACATAACTAAGACAAACACAAAATAATAATTTATTGATTTTTACAATTTACCCTGAGATAATCCGTTCTGCTGAATTATTGTAAAAAATGTATAATTCCTAAGAAAACCAACAAAAAATTACGAAGCCCTCTTATTTGCGTACATCCAATATGCGTACATTCCAAAATACTCTCCAATTCGCGTACATAGTCATTAAGTAAGAGTTAATCCGTTTACCTGTAGTAAGAAAAGGATTATCATTTAATTTGAGATGTTTATGTGCAGAAGTCAGTAATAATATTTTATGCTTTTATTTAGTATAAAGATCAAATACAACTACTTTCTGATAATGTGTTGATACATTTTTTACATAACAACACCGAGAACAACACCTAGTAATATGTCCTCCAATGTAATGCACACAATTTTGGACGCACTGCTAGGCACCGACATAGCTAGAGTTTATATTTTCATTTTAGCAGCAACACTTAACATAACCTACCTAACCTAATGTCCCCCAGTGGAAAAATGTCCCCCAGTACTTTCATAAAAGTCAGTCTAAAATCCTGAAATTCAAAAATAAATATGCATATTGGACTTTACCCAGGTAAAAAAACTCACTACCTCTAACCTTTCCGTTTTTGACCATTTAAGTACGCAAATTGGGTATGTACGCAAATTGGGTGTACGCAAATAAGAGGACACGAAAATTACATCTACCTTTAACTTATGAACTAGATATTTACAAAAGAGCATCGAATGGCACAATGTGAGAATATATTTTGTTTAAAAAATTATGTAAGAAATGGTAAAATAAAAAAAAAATGAAAAATAAAAACTATGGTAATTTTTTTAGGTTGCCAATTTTTAACAAAATCCCATAAAAAAACTTATTGCGACATAATTTTTTAAACAAAATATCAGATGAAATTAGGATTCTACAATAATTTGTTTTCCAGAACCATTTTTATTTTTAACGAGACCGTTCGCTAGAAAAATGTAGGAATTATGCTAAATTCTGTAAAATACAGGGTGTTACCAAATAACTAGGAAAAAATTCAGGGGGTAATTTCTGGACACATTTTAAGTAAAAAAGCTCATATAAACATGTGTCCGAAAATCCTTCTTTTCTGAGATACAGGGTGCCAAAGTTTCTAAAAACTTATTTTTAAGATTACCAAGAAACTAAACCAGATATTTATTTAAAACTTAGCACGGGTTTTTTTTTTGCCATAAGGTATAAAGTGCGGTAGAAAAAACATAAAAATTATCATTGGAAGGAGCACATTTGGGGGTACCATGGGGGTTGTTAACCCCCAACTTTTTTGTGTGTTACTTTTTTGGTATTTTTATAAAATAATTAGAAGCCCTAAAATAAGATCTTTAAAATTAATGTCTTGTTCTTTTTTCATAAAACTAACCGTTTTCGAGAAAAAAATTCATTGCCCAAAGGCGACAAAAGTTCTTTTTTAAATTTGGCTTTTTTAAGTTAATGAAAATAACACATAGTTAACAATGAAGGGTTAATTAATTTCTTTTTTTATTATTATTTCAAATAAATATCTGGTTTAGCTTGTTAGTAATCTTAAGATTAACATTTTTTTTTGAGAAACTTTGACACCCTGTATCTCAGAAACAAGGGATTTTCGGACACATGTTTATATGAACATTTTTTCTTAAAATGGGTTCAGGAATTACCCCCTGCATGTTTTCCTAGTTATTTGGTAACACCCTGTAGTTTTTTTAAGTATCATAATTTTCTATTTAAACAATATTCCACACTACATTAAAAAAGACTTTATTTTTATCCGTTTTCCCATTACTAAACTATTTCCTAGTGTTGTTACTAGCTTTTTAATAAAATATTATTTAATTAACATTACGAAGTATTGTCGTGGACAGATTTTAATTTATTTTTTTAAACGCAATTTTTTTTTGCAATAAAAGACGTAATTACTAATGTATGGACAGAATGCATCTTTTATTTGAGTCGTGCACATTTATGTTGGTAACACTTTCAATTTTTGCATGCGTAATTATTAACAAAAGTGAATAAAGTGATCTATTAACGAACAAAGCTAAGAAATTGTTCATTTAAAAACCGTGTTACGTCTAACAAGAAGGCCATGACGCAGCAGAAAATGTATAGGAAAAATTAAAATCATGGCGCCTAGAATAAAATTTAAGACAGGTTTTAAAACAATAAGAAGAAGATATAATTAAATTTTGAATTTGTTTTTTTAGGCAAATTGAATTTTTTTACGTGCATTTTTTAAATATATTTAAATTATAGGGCGAAAAACAAATAAATGAAAAAGCTTTGTCCGCTTGAAACTTAAATAAAGAATTTGTTTGAAAATGGACATATAAATGGCAATGCAAAAAGTCCTTTGTTCATTTTTAGAGAGAATAAAATTCACAGACTACTTATATTTGGTATGAGCATTATTTTTAGTCTAAATAATTATTAAATGAGCAATTTAAGTAGAGTTCTAGTAGCAGTGCATGGTAGCGATTAAGAATAAAAATATGTTTTATTTTTTGCTTAATTTAAAAAGTAACCATTCTAAATAGGGTTTAATAAGGTAATGATTTTTACAAAAAAACTGTTTTTATTTTACGTAGTGATGGGAATAGTCGATTTTTTTGATAATCGATTCTGTTCGCTCTATGAAATAAGTTTTGAGAAACAGTAATCTGAAACTCCCAATGCCAATATTTTCTTTTTTTAGTGTCAAATTTCATAAAGCGGAAAGAATCGATTCTCAAAGGAATCGATTATTCCCATTACTAGTTTTACAACAGTTTGACAATTATTTTGAGGCTTAAAATTGTCGATAAAATTCGTCCATATGGAGGCTTTACAAAGTGCTTCAAAATTAAATGAAAAACTGTAACTTGTCTAAAATACTAGTAAAAAACCATTACCTTGAAATTTGTCGATTTACAATTTCCAATAATGAATTGCGAACACCTTTTAAGATTAGCACGAATCAATGTTTTAAGCTAAAAAATAAAAAGTTTCCGAAAATGGCGCATAAATGCATGGTACGTTGTTGGAAATTTTCAGGGATTTCTTGAAAAATGCAAAAAAAATCCATTTGTTAATTCATGGAGAAAAATGCGAACAAAGTTGCCTAATTAAGTTAGCCAACACTGATTGCAACAATACATCTTAAAAACTCATATAGATTTAATACATTTTTGCATTAAATTTTATTGACATTGTCAGCTTTATTTCGTTAAATATTTGCAAAATTAAATTGATTTTAAAAATGTAATTTGACCATTTAAAGGAAAAACGATATAGGAAAATAATTTAAGATAGATTGTGCCTTTGTATTTAGCTATTTTATTCGTTAATATTTTCCGTTATTCTTAAGCTATATAAGCGTTCTAAATTTTGCACTTTAAGGCTCGATATCTCCAAGAATATATGAGATAGATTTTTTTAAATATATTATTGGAACTCCCTAGACATTCCCAAATAACATTCCATGGCGTTTATACGCAAATTTTTGGACACTCTGTATAAACAAACCGAACAAAAACAAAGTTAAATTTAACAAATCATGAAAAATAGAAAATCTTAAAAATGGCGAATGCACTGGATAAACACCACGTTAAAACAAAACGCGCGCATTCACCAAATTATACCCAACTAAAATGGTTTAAAAATCACTTATTATTCCCTTAATCGCCACTACTGCACTGACACCACCAAACTTTAAAAATTAAAACTAAAACAGTAATACAAGTCAAAATCACCTTATAAAGAAGTAAGTCCATAATCAGATTTAATAATCGGAGGAGTATTACTTTGAAGTGTCCCACACCCTGGAGGTGTTCTAGAGGGTACAAGGGGGGTCATATTACCCCCTAGAGAGCCAATATGCATACTCGGGTCGCCCGAACTTTGGTGCAACATTCCAGTATGACCAACGGAATGATGTAAAGGCAAAACAGAGTGAGAATGTGAATGACCAATAAGAGGGTTGCCGCCTGAAATCTGGTCAAGCATTTGGACATCCCCTAGATTTTCCTGCATTTCTCGTGTCGTGTTTTTAAGAGCTACTTTATCATTATTTGCTGAAGTAGAATTTGCTGTTCTTTTGCTATTTTTAGCGCCCTTTGAAGTGGTGGTGACTCCGGCGGGGTTTGTTTTTCTTCGTACGTTTTTGGTGTTTGGTAACTTGTGATCTTTTTTCCATTTCATGCGCCGATTCTGGAACCATATTTTGATTTGGCGCTCGCTTAAGACTAAGGTGTGGGCTATTTCGATGCGTCGTCTGCGGGTTAAATATCGGTTGTAGTGGAATTCTTTTTCTAGTTCTAGTATTTGGTTACGGGTGTAGGCGGTGCGTTGGCGTTTTGGTTCCATTCCTGGAGCGAATGTGCCATTGCCTGGAACAAAACAGAATTGTTAGTTTTAATTTAAAAAAAACAGTAATAGTCATTTTTCAGAGGTTTTGCATGCAGGTAAAATAGTGGGTGAAAAAAATAAGAAATTGAATAAAAGAAATATTTTAAAAAGGTAATATCGTTTCAGAAATACACACTTTTAAGCGGGATTGTCGAAAATAAGTTATTCGTAAATATTTAAAAACTGGTTCGTCAATGCACAATGAAATTTGTAGAATTCATAAGGGTAATAACAATAGTTTAAACCCTCTGCATTTTGGGGCATCATTTAAAATGGGGTAACTACTACTAGTATTCATAAAACTGAAAATACATCTTAAAAACTCATTGATCATACATTTCTGCATTAGATTTTACAAAAAAAATAGTGTACATTTATTTAAAAATTTGTAGAGAATTGATGAAATAATCTTTTAAGAATTTACAAAATTTTTTAAGAATTTTTAGAATTTGTTAAGAACTTCTTGAGAAATTGTTAACAAATTCTAGAATTTCTGAATTAATGTACACAATTTGCCCATCCGATTTGCTTCTCGTTTTTGCATTAGAGTATATGGACATTTTGGCAGCTTCATTTTATAAATTATTAAAATTTAAGTTAACCAATTAAAAGATACACAGCCAGCAGGCATGGTTTCGAGGTAAGTATCACTGCCTCTCACCAAAGTGACCCGGGTTTGAACCCGGGAGTGATCCAAAAATGAAAAAAGTCTGCTGGTAACATTTACTGGTGAGATAAATGTTTCTAGTGATACCTTCGCTCGGAAGACGAAGTAAAAGATGCGGTCCCGTGTGCTCATGTGCACGTAAAAGAGCTCTACCCATCTTTGAGAGAGGAAGGGATACGACAAAATTTCTCGGTTGGGGGTAGTCTCACTCAGAGCATCGGTATTAAGCCATAGTTGCAGAAACAGACCGAAGTAAAATATGTTAATGAAAAAAAAAAAAGATAAACAAAAAGTGTAAAATAATTTAATATAGATTGTGCCTTTGTATTTATCCATTTCTTTCGTTAATATGTGTTGTAATCTTTAAGGTATCAGCGTTTAAAGTACCTTGGAGCTTCATATCTCTAAGAATATGTGCAGAAATAGATTTTATTTAACAATTATTTTGGAAGCCCTAGGCATGCTCAATCGCTTTTATGCGCTAATTTTGGATACACTGAAGAAATCTGTAACTTTAATTGCACCAGGACAGTAAACTAAGGTTCTTTTATATTTTAGCCAAAAGAATTAGCATATTTTGCCATAGTTTCAAAGCTCTTTAGACATAACGATAGCATTTTCAACATCTTTATCGACAAAAAATAGTCTTAAAGTGTCCACGAGGGGTAAACCGGTGGTCAAACTCTGTACACTAATTCTCTTAAAGTTTCTTCCCAAATTCCTTTCAATTCCTTGATTTTGTACACCAATTTATCCACCGAATTCCCCATCGGGTGTTATGATAATATTATTTATAATTTTTTATATAACCTTGCAGTTAAACAACAAATTCTTTTTCAACTTGTGGATATTTCCAAACACATCATGGTACTGTAGACTGGTACCTATAGGTTCCATGATATAACAACAATATATTATAATATTGTAAAGAGTTTTACCGACCGACCGACTGAAGCAAGGAAGGCAAGCGACGGTAAATAATTGTAGCTAACTAAGTCTCGTCTGTATATAAGTTAGCACCCGTTGTCCAGTAATGATGATAATGCATATTATTGATACAAACAACAAACAACTGCATCGCGGCAGTCTGCTAGATGTTTTATACAAGGTCATGATCAATATTTCGTGTGGTCCCTCATGAAGGAGCCTCCTGAGTCATGCAGGCTAGCTGCTGAAGGACGACAGTCTTTACGGCCATAATTGAAAATATGTATAAAACGATCTTTCTTTGTAGCCACCTATTCTCTGTTGATGGTACAGTTTTACATTAGCCAATTTTTGAGACTCGTGCTGCAATTTCTGTTTTATATAATGTTAATGATTTAAAGCCCTAAAAACATGCTTTGTTCATTTATAATTTTATAGTAGAAAATAAGGCGTAAGGGTAGTTTTCCAAAGAGAAAATGTTAATACATACTCTGCCGTCCAAAGGAAAAAGACCGTATGTCCCAATTTCATAGTTTTGAGAAAAACGGGTTTATATTTTTACGTTGGTACTTTTTAAATTCTACGTAATTTAGTAATTTTTTTTATGCAAGGCTGTTTGTAATCATAATAATGATCACATTCTGAAAAAATAATTTAAAAATGTATGTTTGTCCACAGAATATAAACAAAAATGTACTTAAGTTGGTACGGTGTTACTAATTGTAGTGCTTATACAAAATAAAAAAACCGTAAGTGACAAATCAATGCAGTTTGCATTGATATTTTAAGAGAAAAAAGCGTAAGTCCTTACTTTGATGTCATCCTTTACTAAGTAAAATAACCGTAAGTGTGGAATCGTAAGCAAAATGACTGATATGCTAAGGAAAAAGACCGCAAGTGTACATGAACTTACGGTTTTATTGTTTAGTAATGGTAGTTACGGCCTTTTTACTTGCGAAATTGATGACGTAGTGGACTTACGGTTAATTTGATTTGTGTTTTTGTCATACTTTCAAGCAAAAAATAATTTTTTTTTAATGGAATCAATAAACGCAATGCCTAAGATACCAAAAATGAAAATAACCCAATTTCGTAAAATTGAGACTTTCCGTCTTCTTTCTTTGGACGGCAATAACTATACATTGGTGTCCAAGTTTAGTTTGCTTTTTTATGTAACCCAAGTTTTGAAACATCATTACAGGCATATGTGCGTGTAAAATTGAAATCGATGACAAACAATACGCGGTCGCCATGTTTGTTACCCCTATTCATTTAGGTGATAATAATAATAACCCGGGTGATTCCAAAACTGAGGAGCCCGACTACCCACTTTCTCTTATGCAAACTTGTGTACAACTTAGGGCTCCAGTTTTTATCGTTATTATACTCATCGCAGACAAAGTCAAAGAGTAATATAAATTCGATCAAAAAATCCTAAAATCGTCTATTTTCGTCGTAGAGCAAAAATTATGTGAAATAATACAGAATGCTTTCACAAGACACTAGGACGCTGTCAAATTTCTTTTTATAAATTTGACCTTAATTTTGCCATAATTCAATTTCCTATAGTCATGATGGTTGTTTCGTTGCTTCTGCATATTTTACGAATATAGTCACAGAATTTCCAGAAATCAAGAAATTAATACCAAATAGCATAGGACTCTTAATGAGATGAGTTTTAAAACGTAGAAGATATTGACGTTTTTCGCCAAGTTACACAATGATGTAAGAAAAAAGAACTTCACAAATTTTTTTAATGCGGAAAAATGTCTTATAAATTAATTACAAAACATTTCATAAAAAACAACAAATCTGCTTTTTTAACTTGTACCCATTTTTATCAATTATCGTAGATTATCTGGCATAGCAAACTTTGGATCGCATTTGCGCATACAGTCTTCTTGCGAAGCAAACATGTTAAAGTTGGTTTCACAACCATATTGAAATGGTAGGCAACTACTGAGTGCGTCTTCCCAGCGAAAAGCCCATCTTTGCCTAATTTTGCAACTCGATATTGGGATAGGAAGGAAGCATATTGGATCTGAAGTATAATAAAAACCAGAAATTACTTTAGTTTTCAAGGGGTAGGCAGATAGAGGTAACAACAATGGACAGATACACTCAAGAGGACCTAGGCTAAGGAGCACCTAAAAATATTAGAGAGTATAAAGATTTGGAATAAATAATTAAAAAGGGGTTTATTGTATTCAGTTTCTTGCACAAAACTAGCATATTTTCGGTGGCTATACCGTCACCGTCTAGTGTTAGTGTTACTCAATTAAAGTAAGATTTAAAAAAAAGTTATGACAATCTTTATGCACTACCGACCGGTGGTAACTTCATTTCAAGGTGGCAACAAAGTAAGATCAAATTTGTAAGAAATGTTTATATTGCCATTGAGGTATTTCTATCGCGTAAGCACTTTCTGATAGATTTTTTTTTTAATTTGAACCATAGTTTAAAGGGGCGTAGTTTTTAAACGGCGCCCCTTAGCCTAGGACATGCCGAGTAAATCTGTCTATTTTGTCGTCCTTTATCTACCATCTTAAATAATGCACTTGTTTTGGAGATACTCTGTATAGGTAAATGTAACTTACCTCTATCCTTTCTTGACCATGCATTGGTGGTATCGAAAGTAAGGATACCCGCCAATAATACCAATAAGACGAGAGTTTTAAACATCTTTTATTTTTTAAATGGCCATTGGTACCCCACATTTGCTGTTTTATACCCTAACCTTGTGATAGGAGTAGTGGGTGATGCTATATTCTAGAACAATACTCTATTTTCTTTCTATCAGCTATAACCTACATGGCATTGTATTTGTAATTTTTTATAGATAAAGTTAAAAATAATTATGTGGAATAATACAGGAGGTACACTTACTTTCACAAGGTACTGGGACGCTGTCAAAATTCTTTTTATAAATTTGGCCTTAATTTTGCCATAATTCAATTATCTATATTCATGATGGTTGTTTCGTTGTTTCTGCATATTTTACGAATATAGTCACAAAATTTCCAGAAATCAAGAAATTAATACCAAATAGCATAGGACTCTTAAGACGGGCGTTTCAAATAGATGATGTTCTGGCACTCAATAGTTCGTAAAAAGTCATCTTCCCAAATGTCAGTGATTTTCGAAATTTCAACAAGATATGTAAAAATACTTAATAATACATCAATAACTATGATTAACAACATTTAAGATAAAGTTTGTGATACATAGAAGTGGTACTGAGTGCAAAAAATAATAAAAATATGGTAAACTAGTACTTTTGGTGTTTTTCTTTCTACATTAAAATCTTTGAACAAGCACATCTATATAAGGGGAAAACGTAAGTTGCAATTTTAATCATTTACAAGCTTAAAAAAACCATGGTAAATTAACGTATAATGGTTTGGCATAGACCACGTAATGTAAACTAAAAAATGTATCCGTAGTCGAAAAAATAAACAAAAATAGTATAATGGTTTTTAAAGTCAGATTTTCGACACAAAAAAATAACCGATTTAAATAAAAGCGTAATACGTTTAAAGCTCTATTTCTGTAGTTTTCAAAACTACATTTAGTTTTAATATACGAGGGGGCTTTTATGTAGATGTGCTATTTAGTATAATTTAAGGGAGCTCAACGGAGATGACATAAACGAGCTTCTAGGAGCATAGATTAGAAGACCTGTGAATTTGATACCCAAGTCATAATGAGATGAGTTTCAAAACGTAGAAGAGATTGACGTTTTTCGCCAAGTTACACAATGATGTAAGAAAAAAGAACTTCAAAATTTTTTTAAATGTTTTTTAATGCGGCAAAAATGTCTTATAAATTAATTACAAAACATTTCATAAAAAACAACAAATCTGCTTTTTTAACTTGTACCCATTTTTATCAATTATCGTAGATAATCTGGCAGAGCATAACTTGGATCGCATTTGCGCACACAATCTTTTTCCGAAGCAAACATGTTAGCGTTGGTTTCACAACCATATTGAAATGGTAGGCAAATACTGAGTGCGTATTCCCAGCGAAAAGCCCATCTTTGCCTAATTTTGCAACTCGATATTGGGATAGGAAGGAAGCATATTGGATCTGAAGTATAACAAAAACCAGAAATTACTTTAGTTTTTAAGGGGTAGGTAGATAGAGGTAACAAAAATGGACAGATACACTCAACAGGACCTAGGCTAAGGAGCACCTAAAAATATTAGAGTGTATAAAGATTTGGAATAAATAATTAAAAAGGGGTTTATTGTATTCAGTTTCTTGCACAAAACTAGCATATTTTCGGTGGCTATACCGTCACCATCTTGTGATAGTGTTACTCAATTAAAGTAAGATTTAAAAAAAAGTTACGACAATCTTTCTGCACTACCGACCGGTGGTAACTTCATTTCAAGGTGGCAACAAAGTAAGATCAAATTTGTAAGAAATGTTTATATTGCCATTGAGGTATTTCTATCGCGTTAGCACTTTCTGATAGATTTTTTTTTAAATTTGAACCATAGTTTAAAGGGGTGTAGTTTTTAAACGGCGCCCCTTAGCCTAGGACATGCCGAGTAAATCTGTCTATTTTGTCGTCCTTTATCTACCATCTTAAATAATGCACTTGTTTTGGAGATACTCTGTATAGGTAAATGTAACTTACCTCTATCCTTTCTTGACCGTGCATTGATGGTATCGAAAGTAAAGATACCCGCCAATAATACCAATAAGACGAGAGTTTTAAACATCTTTTATTTTTTAAATGGCCATTGGTACCCCACATTTGCTGTTTTATACCCTAACCTTGTGATAGGAGTAGTGGGTGATGCTATATTCTAGAACAATACTCTATTTTCTTTCTATCAGCTATAACCTACATGGCATTGTATTTGTAATTTTTCAAAGATAAAGTTGAAAATAATTATGTAGAATAATACAGAAGGTACACTTACTTTCACAAGGTACTGGAACGCTGTCAAAATTCTTTTTATAAATTTGGCCTTAATTTTGCCATAATTCAATTACCTATAGTCATGATGGTTGTTTCGTTGCTTTTGCATATTTTACGAATATAGTCACAGAATTTCCAGAAATCAAGAAATGAGTACCAAATAGCATAGGACTCTTAATGAGATGAGTTTCAAAACGTAGAAGATATTGTCAATAATGTCCGGAAAATCGTTCCCGGATTACCGCCCAGAAGAATCATGCCTGGAAGAAACATTCCCGGATGAATGTTTATTAGTCTTAAGTCGTCTTATTTTCGCGAATTTTTTATTACCGGCAGAGTCTTACCCGGAAAAATGTGTATTAATTTTAATAGCCGCAAAAATGACATAACACTAATATTTGTTATTTTTATGTTTTATATACCAATGCACGACAATTGATCAGCCCCGACAACAATAAGAAATAAACCCCAACAGTTAATTCCAGCTTCTTATGGACCATGGACCAATCCATCATCCCGTATTTTTTCAATACCTCCAATACCATAAAAACATTAATCGATACGATTAAGGAGGGACGGACTTGGATCATGGAAACTAAGATATCGGTTACTGTAATTTGTTGTAACCACTGTTGGTATAATTTTTGTTAAAAAGTTGGTTTATATTTTGTCAAATTTTGTAATTGTCCTGAGATTTTTATTTATTTTAAAGTTTTTTCATTGAAATATTTGTGAACCCATTTCTAAACAAAAATTTTTTTGTCTGTGACCTACAGCATTTAATGTCCTAGACCGATTTTTTAATAGTGTAATTTTTGACGCTGTGGGTCCAGCTTTTACGGAAGGGGGAGATGTCACGAACAAGAATGTACCCTTTGATTGTATGACTTTGCTAATTTATGGGTTGGCGATTATCGCTGTTACTATGGAGCAATCCAAAGTAACTAGGTGTCGGTCGACCTACAAAATTAAGCAATAGTTTTGACAATTAAAGGGTACTCAGCAAAAACACTTTATGAGTTGGCTAAGCCATCACGAAAGAATTATTCGGCACTTGGGTGTGACCCATGAAAGTGAACTGTGCTCCCCTTTCTTAACATGTAAGTACCTTTTATAATCCTTAGTACATAGTTAATTTGTAATAAACTTAATAAGTAATTTGAATTAACCTGCTTGTTTCTATATCCCTCTACTCGAGTGTGGCCTTAGGGCCCACTCTAAACCGAGATTGGGGTAGAACCCCCAAAACCCCTCTTCTCGTAACAATATTGACGTTTTTCGCCAAGTTACACAATGATGTACGAAAAAAGAACAAATTTTTTTAATGTTTTTTAATGCGGCAAAAATGTCTTATAAATTAATTACAAAACATTTCATGAAAAAACAAAATACTTTGGATCGCATTTGCTCATACAGTCTTGTTCCGAAGAAAACAAGTTATCGTTGGTTTCACAACTATATTCAAATGGTAGGCAACCACCATATGACTCATCCCAGCGATAAGCCGAACTGGGCAACATTCGGCAAAGCGATTCTGGGGGGGCAGGAAGGAAGCATATTGGATCTGAAGTATTATAAAAGCCAAAAATTACTTTAGTCAAACAGGATGTCCCCGAAACGAGGGGATTGTTTAAGAGCCCGACCACCCACTTTCTCATATGCAAACTTGTGTACAACTTAGACCGCAGTTTTTAGCGTTATTATTAGAGCAATTGTTTTAAAATTGTGACCATATAATGTAAGCTCCTTTTAAAATACTTATTGTTTGGATATTTTGTTTTGTAGCCCTAGTTTAGCAAAAAAAACAGTTTAAAAAAGCGGTAACCATACTAAAAACAACAACTGTTTTTCTTTCTTAAACTGAGGCCCAAAAACTATTTAAAAAAATAAAATTAGTGTTACAAAATAAATTATCTTTCCAATGACACCAAGTTTTTCAAAATTAGATAAGAATTAATTAGGATATTTGAGGCCTAACTTTTGTGAATATCTGCATAAAAACGTGCTGTAAACTTTAGAATTGGACCAAGATCAAGCCTCAAGTAGAACAGCTTGTAGGTGGCTACTCTATACACATATTCATGATGAAAATATATCTGTTCAACTAGTCTTTAGTCTATTCTGGCAGCCCCTCTGCATGGTATAAGGACTGAGTGTCGCGCTCTTAAAGGATGTACTCGTTTTGGGGACACTCTGTATAGGTAAATGTAAACTTACCTCTATCATATCTTGCCCATGCATTGGTGGTATCAAAGGTAAAGATACCTGCCAATAATACCAATAAGACGAGAGTTTGAAACATCTTTTATTTTTTAAATGGCCATTTGTACCACAGATTACCAGTTTTATACCCTAACCTTGTGATAGGAGTAGTGGGTGATGCTGTATTTTAGAACAATACTCTATTTTCTTTCTATCAGCTATAACCTACATGGCATTGTATTTGTAATTTTTCAAAGATAAAGTTGGAAATAATTATGTGGAATAATACAGAAGGTACACTTACTTTCACAAGGTAGTAGGACGCTGTCAAAATTCTTTTTATAAATTTGACCTTAATTTTGCCATAATTCAATTACCTATATTCATGATGGTTGTTTCGTTGCTTCTGCATATTTTACGAATATAGGCACAGAATTTCCAGAAATCAAGAAATGAATACCAAATAGCATAGGACTCTTAATGAGATGAGTTTCAAAACGTAGAAGATATTGACGTTTTTCGCCAAGTTACACAATGATGTAAGAAAAAAGAACAAATTTTTTTAATGTTTTTTAATGCGGCAAAAATGTCTTATAAATTAATTACAAAACATTTCATAAAAAACAACAAATCTGCTTTTTTAACTTGTACCCATTTTTATCAATTATCGTAGATTATCTGGCATAGCACACATTGGACTGCATTTGCGCGTACATGCTTCTGCAAAAATTACAGTTTAAAGAAGGGGCAACTATACTAAAAACAACAACTGTTTTTCTTTCTTAAACTGAGGCCCAAAAACGATTTAAAAAAATAAAATTAGTGTTACAAAATAAATTATCTTTCCAATGACACCAAGTTTTTCAAAATTAGATAAGAATTAATTAAGATATTTGAGTGAATATCTGCATAAAAACGTGCTGCGAGTTTCAGAATTAGACCAAGGTCAAGCCTCTCTTTAGTAGAACAGCTTGTAGGTGGCTACTCTATACACATATTCTTGATGAAAATATATCTGTTCAACTAGTCTTTAGTCTATTCTGGCAGCCCCTCTGCATGGTATAAGGACTGAGTGTCGCGCTCTTAAAGGATGTACTCGTTTTGGGGACACTCTGTATAGGTAAATGTAAACTTACCTCTATCATAACTTGCCCATGCATTGGTGGTATCAAAGGTAAAGATACCTGCCAATAATACCAATAAGACGAGAGTTTGAAACATCTTTTATTTTTTAAATGGCCATTGGTACCCCACATTTGCTGTTTTATACCCTAACCTTGTGATAGGAGTAGTGGGTGATGCTGTATTTTAGAACAATACTCTATTTTCTTTCTATCAGCTATAACCTACATGGCATTGTATTTGTAATTTTTCATAGATAAAGTTGGAAATAATTATTTGGAATAATACAGAAGGTACACTTACTTTCACAAGGTACTGGGACGCTGTCAAAATTCTTTTTATAAATTTGGCCTTAATTTTGCCATAATTCAATTACCTATAGTCATGATGGTTGTTTCGTTGCTTCTGCATATTTTACGAATATAGTCACAGAATTTCCAGAAATCAAGAAATGAATACCAAATAGCATAGGACTCTTAATGAGATGAGTTTCAAAACGTAGAAGATATTGACGTTTTTCGCAAAGTTACACAATGATGTAAGAAAAAAGAACTTCACAAATTTTTTTAATGCGGCAAAAATGTCTTATAAATTAATTACAAAACATTTCATAAAAAACAACAAATCTGCTTTTTTAACTTGTACCCATTTTTATCAATTATCGTAGATAATCTGGCAGAGCATAACTTGGATCGCATTTGCGCACACAGTCTTTTTCCGAAGCAAACATGTTAGCGTTTTTTTTACAACCATATTGAAATGGTAGGCAACTACTGTTTGAGTTATCCCAGCGAAAAGCCCATCTGCGCCCAATTTTGCAACTTGATATTGGGACAGGAAGGAAGCATATTGGATCTGAAGTATAATAAAACGCAGAAATTACTTTAGTTTTTAAGGGGTAGGTAGATAGAGGTAACAAAAATGGACAGATACACTCAAGAGGACCTAGGCTAAGGAGCACCTAAAAATATTAGAGTGCATAAAGAGATATATGCTTGTTGCGCCGATGGTTAAATTTGAGTATACAAAAATATGTTGTATTGCGCCACTTTTATGATACCTATTGTTTTGGGTCATTTCGTATACCTGGTTTGCATCTGTTTAATCCGTTCCTTTGTTCCCCAACAAATTAGTCATTAGTTTTCATTTTAGCAGCAAAACTTTACCTAACCTAGTGTCCCCCAGTGGAAAAGGTCCCCCAATGCTTTTATAAAATTCTATCTAAAGCCCTGAAATTTAAAAAAACCAAACTGGAGAAAAATTAAGAATCCTTGTCAGCACATTACCAAGACAATACATAACTAACAGCGGAAAACGGAAAGCTACTGATAATATCACCGAAAAGCCACCAAAAATTGTAAGACGGAAAATTTAACAAGCCCCGTTTATTTGCGATAGTTAGAATATACCTAAAAAAACTCAGATTTAAATCGAGTTTTCTTAATACTTTTAACCTGGGTCTTCTTAGCTTCTGGTATAACAATAGACCTTTTATAAACAATAGCGGCGCAATACAAACTATTTCGGTATGACCAAATCGGCGCAATACCAAGTGTTTTCTTAATCACCGGCGCAATGCAAATACACCCGCATAAAGATTGTCGTAACTTTTTTGTTCCTAACAATTTGGTAATTTTATTTATTGTTGCTGGTAGATAGATTCAATAGGAAACTTTCACGCTTATCTGTACCGATTTGGAATAAATAATTAAAAAGGGCTTTATTGTATTCACTTTCTTGCACAAAACTAGCATATTTTCGGTGGCTATTCCGTCACCATCTTGTGATAGTGTTACTCAATTAAAGTAAGATTTAAAAAAAAGTTAGGACAATCTTTATGCACTACCGACCGGTGGTAACTTCATTTCAAGGTGGCTACAAAGTAAGATCAAATTTGTAAGAAATGTTTATATTGCCATTGAGGTATTTATATCGCGTAAGCACTTTCTGATAGATTTTTTTTTTAATTTGAACCATAGTTTAAAGGGGTTTAGTTTTTAAACGGCGCCCCTTAGCCTAGGACATGCCGAGTAAAGCTGTCTATTTTGTCGTCCTTTATCTACCATCTTAAATGATGCACTCGTTTTGGGAACACCCTGTATAGGTATTTAACTTACCTCTTGTCCATTTGGTATCGATGATATCGAAAATAAAGATACCTGCCAATAATACCAATAAGACGAGAGTTTTAAACATTTTTTATTTTTTAAATGGCCATTGGTACCCCACATTTGCTGTTTTATACCCTAACCTTGTGATAGGAGTAGTGGGTGATGCTATATTCTAGAACAATACTCTATTTTCTTTCTATCAGCTATAACCTACATGGCATTATATTTGTAATTTTTCAAAGATAAAGTTGAAAATAATTATGTGGAATAATACAGAATTTAACTGTTCAAGGCCCGACATTTAGTCGATTTTAAGGCTCAATTTAAGGAAAAAAAAATGTTGTTTTTTAGTATAGTTTCCCCTTCCTTAAACTGTTATTTTTGCTAAACTAGGGCTACAGAACAAATACAAAATGTGCCAAACAATAAGTACTTTAAAAGTAGCTAACATTGTCTTGTCAAAATTTTAAAACAATTGCTCTAATAATTAAGTTAAAAACTTCGGTCTAAGTAACTAGGTTTTACACAAGTTTGCTCTTAAGCCATATTTATCTTTAATATGTGTCGTTGTTTTTAAGATATACCTGTATAAAAAATCAAACGTAAATTAATCAAACTGAACGAACAATTTTTGATGCTTCATGCAAACCAAATTTTAAAGATCCCTTTTGAGTTTTGTTTTGAATACGAGCTATGTCCGAATATTGCGGTTATATCTTATCTTTTGTACGAAATGTCAGAAGAACAGACCGATAGAGAGACTTGAAGCATTCGATCGATGATATTTTGACTTTTCTATCGCTTATAAAACATGTCAGCTATTCGTCTTAGCTGCAATTTAACGTGACGTTTGGATAGCCAGAACACTTCGGTTTACGTTTAATTTTGCTTAGGTATTCAAAATTCATTTGTATTCATAAATATGTAAATGGGTTTTTGAATTTTTTTTCTCAGCATGCTATGCAATGGGATAGGTACATAATTTATTAATGTTGTACCTAAGGTATAAAAAAGTTATTGCGTATTATACTGTTATTATGGTTATTATCTTAGTAAACATCTATTCTGGAAAATACTCATTCGATTTCTATATTGACCTTTTTTAACATTGTTTCTTTTTTTATATTTGCGTAATTTTGATTACAAAGGGTTGATAAACATATTTAATTTTGTATTAAAGGTTAAAATTACTAGTAAAGGGTTTTATCATAAAAGGAGTAACTAGAAGAATTGGAAATATATTAAGAGCCCGACTCACTTTCTTTTATGCAAACTTGAGTACAACTTTGACCGCAGTTTTTAGCGTCATTATTAGAGCTATTGTTTTAAAATTTTGACAATATAATGCTAGCTCCTTTTAAAATACATATTGTTTGGCACATTATGATTTGTAATCCTAGTTTAGCAAAAATAACAGTTTAAAGAATGGGAAACTATACTAAAAACAACTGTTTTTATTTCTTAAATTGAACCCCAAAAACAATTTTTAAAAAACAATAAGTATTATAAAATAAATTATCTTTCTAATGACATCAAGTTTTTCAAAATCGGATAAGAATTAAGTAAGATATTTGTGGTCTAAGTTTTGTGAATATCTGCATAAGACGCGCTACATTTATACGGAATCCTATTTTGAAAGAATGAAGTCACGCTTCTCTCTAGTAGAACAGCTGGTAGGTGGCTACTCTAGACACATATTCATGATGATAATATATGTGTTCAACTATGTAGGCGGATGCGTTCTACGCAAAATAGTCCGTCTTTTGTCTATTCTGGCCACCGCAGCCCCTCTACATGGTATTAGGACTGAGTGTCGGGCTCTTAAGTAATAGATCAGTCTTTTGTAAAATGGTCATCTTTATATTGAAGCATGAGGCAATCATTCACTATTCGATTATTGGACCGAATAGGTATTTATCTGACCGACATTATATATAATGATGCAGTAATGATCACCTTTATGATCCCAAGATAATCTACAAAAAGAATAATTGTTGTGCATAAGAATGCAATTAGCGACGGTATATCTATCCTACTTCTTTTAAAAGTTAGTAGCCGCGCACTAAACCTAATTTAATTTGTTTTGTTGTTAAAACTTAAAAAGTCAAGGTGAATGCAAAGGTTGCAATTGATAAATCTTTTATTAGAAGGTATATTAAAATTTAGAGTTTTATAAGAAACGTTTTTTAGCATGCGTCCAGGTTTGGAAAACGAGCCGCGCAGTGACGAATTTTCCAATGGTCTAGTGCTTAAAAACCCCTTATAAAGTTTTTTTTATTTGCTTCATTTAAATTATTAAAAAGCATTTTTAATTTAAATTAAAAACTTAACTTAAGATTTTATTTTTATTGGATTGGCAACATTGACATTTTGAAGTAAAAATCAATTTGAGTCAGACATATTGAATAATGACATTTGTAAACTTGACTCGCTTTATACTGAATGAATAGGCGCTTTTGAGAAAACGTAACCGTTGATATCGTTTCTCCAATTCTTCTAGTTATTCCCTCTAAAAAAAAATTATGTCCCCTGACAGTTTGTAATAGTAAAATTTGTAAATAGAAAGTACCTTGCAAGGAAAAAATTCCTCTTTTTGCATCCGGAAAACCAACCTAATAAAATACAATTTTGGGTTTAAGAATGAAGCACTACTGTGTGCGTCAACTTATACAATTCAGCAATTTTTAAAAACCAAATTTCGAGTTTCATAATGTGCTTATTATCGAACGCAAGTTTTTACAGTAAAAAAAACAACGTGCCATACAATGTTTAACTAAAAAGTATTTTTTAACGTGAAGGTTTATACAAAGTTTATACTGTCAAAATGATGGCAATTCAGTTACAATTATTTTGAATTTGCCAAATTTTAAAAGAAATTTCGATAGAAAACTTTTTCTTTCAAAAAAGCAAAAAAACTCAAAATGTCGTTTACAATGTTTTTATTTGGGGCCGAAGACGTGTCTTCGTTTTTTTAACATTTTTTATCGCATTCTTGTTTGGTAGCAAATTTATTGGCAACATTAGTACCCCACTCCGTTTGTATACATTTCTTTTGTTGGCAAAGCCAACCATTTCCCTTCTTAAAATCAACAGCAGGGCCCCATGATTCTAAAATAATAAAATAAAGCCTAGAATTCTCTTTTTTACTAAAGAACATCTTAATGTTTTCGCAGGCATATACGCGCTGGCCGTGTCATAAAATTTAATGAGAGGTACTTAGGTCGAGCTGGCCGCATTTTCCTGCATAGATCATAGTGGAGCTGGCAGCGGCACTTTTCTTGTTATTTTTGTAAAATAACAACGATAACTATCAATTTTATTGAAAAAATTATTAGATTGCGGAATGGTGACATAAGAACATTTGTTTAAATTTTCTTTTTAGCAGCAAAATTTACCCTAATCTATCTAACCTAGTGTCGCCCAGTGAAAATATATCCTCCAGTGCTTTTAAAAAGGTCTGTCGGTAACAACAAAACTAAAAATCACATGCATTGAGTACTTTCAACGTTGCTGGCTTGTTTTAATAATAATAAAAGTCTGTATATTATCCAAAGGATTTTCTGTTTTATAATTTTCTAATATCATAACTCAATAAAACATCCGATACATGAAAATGAATGTGGGTAAAAGGAAGGTAATGAGTCGCGGCCAGCACGACCAAACCAGAAATATCGCGCGGCCAGTTCGACCAAGTTTACATACGGATTAGAGAAGACTTACCGTCGTCCTGCGGATTAGCACTGATTAGTGCAAAAACCCTCATCAACAATACTAACAAAAAGAATGTTTTTGACATGACTAATTTTTTTTGTATGTCTGTTCCACGCACTGCCTGCTTTATACCTTAAAAGAGCGTGGGGGGTAGAACTAACAGTGTGCCCCGCAAAAAGCGCACAAGCTCATAACTTTCTACAAACAATAATTGCTAAGAGGGTAAACATTTTCTTTTTTTTTTTAAATTATTAAGAAATATTTTTTGGCATCTTATTTTGCATCTACAGGGTGTCAAAAAAATGGCACATAAACGCGATGGTACGGTGTTGGGGCATGTCTAGGGAGCCCCAGAAAATTGTTAAAAAAAATCTATCTCGGAGATATGTTGCCCCAAAGTGCGAAACTTTAAATGCTTATATCTTGAATATAACTGCACATATTAACGAAACAAATGGTTTAATATAAAGCTTTAGTCTATCTTAAACCATTCCACCATTCCACCATTTGCTTATTTTTTAAATGGTCGAATTACATTTTTATAATCAATTTAATTTTACAAAATTTTGATGAAATGAACTGACAACAACGTCAATAAAATCTAGTGCAAAAGTGTATGATCAAGACTCACAAATGGGATTTTTAAATGTATTTTCCTAGACTGTGCATGTTGCCAAATTTATGCAACTTTGTTCGCATTTTTCTGGATGAATATAACAGACGGATTTTTTTTGACAATTTTCTAGGGATCGCTGAGAAGGCCCCAAGAGCGTACCATCGCGTTTATGCGTCATTTTTTGGACACCCTGTATTTGCAAAATTTGGTGTAAATCCAACGTGATTGTTCTTTACTTTTTGGAGGCTATTTAGGGAGTGAAGGAATTTTTTCAGAGGTAATATTTTATCAAAGATCCTCTTAAAACTTTATTTGACATTTATTTTCAAAATTTGGTGCACTTCCACTGTGATGAATTAAAGGGAGCCCTTTGGGGGGCTAAAACTCTGTATACGGGGTGTCCCAAAAGTGGTGGAACACAGCTATCTAAAAATCTATCTTTTTTATCTCTCTAAGAAAAATATGCCTAAAGTATGATAAATTTGAAAACACTGCGAAAAATGTGTATTTTAAATAGGTTAAGATAGACTAGATCTTTTTTTTTAATTTTTAGGTAATTTCAAAATGAAGCAAAATTTTTGTTAATTTTTTTTTTTAACAAGTACGATTATAACTTTGTCTATGAAGAGTATAATTCCATGTAGGTTATAGCTGATAACAAATAAATAGAGTATTGTTCTAAAATATAGCATCACCCACTACACTTTTCACAAGATTAGGGTATAAAACAGAGAAGGTGGGGTACAAATAAGCATTAAAAAAATAGAAATGGCCAAAATACTCTTACTATTGGTTTTATTGGTTGCATTGACAAGTACCGCCTTAGCTGTACCAGGTAAGTTACTCTAACTTTTTAAATCTTTTTATAGACCCATTTAAATTAAAATTCCCAAATCAACCAACAGTTTTAAGATACTTTAAAAAAACTTGTAAAATCCATTTTTTTTACAACTTTAATTTGGCATTCTTAAGACTAGGGTTTCAAATTCATAAATGGGATGTTCTGTGCACTCAAAAGTTCGTAAATGTCATATCCCTAAATGTCAGTTATTTTCGAAATTTCAACAAAATATGTAAAAATACGGAGTAATACATCAATAACTATGATTAAAAATATTTAGGGTAATGTTTGTGGTACAAAGAAATTTTACTGAGTGCAAGGAATAATAAAAATATGCCAAAATAGTACTTTTTTTTTCTACATTGAAATCTTTAAACGAGGCAAACGAGCACATCTATATTAGGGAAAAAAAAGTTGTCATTTGAATCATTTACAATTACAAGCTTAAAAAAAACATGGTAAATTAATGTATTATGGTTTGGCAAAGACCACGTAATGTATATAAACCAAAAAATGTATCCGTAGTCGAAAAAAATAGTATAATGATTTTTGAAGTCAGATTTTCGAAACAAAGTAATAACCGATTTATTTAAATGAAACCATAATACATTTGTAGCCCTATTTTTGTAGTTTTTAAAACTACATAGTATTAATATAGGATGGGACCCTCATGTAGATGTGCTATTTAGTAGAATTGGCGGGAGCTCAACGAAGATGACTTATGCGAGCTTCTAGGAGCACAGTTTCTGAGATTTGTGAATTTGAAACCCAAGTCTTAATATGACAATTTGTTTTAAACTGTTTCATTTTAATGTATGTAAGGTTGTATTTTAAAGTAAAGCCTCGTTCAAACTGGGCAACTTCAGTAGAACTGGCTTTTTCGGCCAATTGTAACGTCTTCGTGGCTCTACGGAGACGTTATGATTGATCGAGAAAGTCATCCGTTGATCCACTAAAGTCGCCCCGTCTGAACGCGGCCTAAGATAGCTATGAATGTATTTTCTTTACTTTTGCAATAGGCTTAAGTGTGATTTAGAGTTAAAGTTAAAATAGCCACTCAAAGCTACTTTATTTCACTTAACTTGACGCGACTAAATTAAGGCATTTATACATTTTATAGTATAAATTTACACGTTAGTTAACAACAAGCTAATTTAGTAAACGCCATCTATCGGTAAATGTTAGAATCGTCTTATTTCTGTAAATATACAGAAATTCATCTGAAATTCTTCGATTATCTTTGTAATTTTAAAAATTTGGTCTAGTAGCCAATAGATGGCTCTGTGAAGAGGTTTACTTTACATTGAATTAACTGAAATTAACCAAAATTAAGAAATAGAACCTTAAGTAAACGTAAAGTTAAGTTAATTGGATGTGTAAATGCGATTTCATCTTTCGTATAATTTATTTCAGTCGCGATACGTTAATTATAAGTGAAGTTAAGTTAATTTATCTATAAATCAAGCTTTATTCTTAAAATGTGTGTTTTAGCTGCATGCCAAGATTTTATAAGAAAAGGGACAAAATGCCTGATGGAGGCTGCATATTGGCGTTGGGATAAAGGAAGAGGTAGATGCCATAAAACTAGGGCGACACGTTGCTTTGCAGATGTCAATAAGTTTGATTCGCAACAGGATTGTATCAAAGTTTGTGGTGGGCCTTCTTAAGTGACGAAAAACACCTTTTAAATACCCACTTATAAAATACAATTTCTGCAAAAAATATTGACCACTTTTATGTATTTTAATCAACTTATTGTCAAGCTTATTGCAATCAATTTTAATTAAACGGGAAAAATAAAATAACTTATTTTAAAACTTTATTAATTTTTTTTTATTTTTTAAATAATAATATTTTTTTTATCATGTACCAAAGGGTGACTACGTTTATATTGATTCTTTAAGAGTCATGATAAGAACGAATCTGCAAAGATTTTTGCTCTAGGATAAATATATACGAATTCAGAAATGGTCCGACCTAAACAGACACTTATTTGTCTGCAAGGAATATAATAATTAAAAAAACGGTACAGTGTGTACCGTTTACGAATAAACTGCTAAAAACTCTTAATGTACTATCGTGGACATGGAATTTAAAACGATTTTGTATAAGCCACCTTTGATTTTTTTTTAATTTTAACCTATTGTGAAGGGGTTTATTTTGTGTCATTTTTCGAATGTTATTTTGACAACAAATGCGTCAAATAAATTTAATAAAATAAATTATGTAAAATGTGCTGCCGGCAAGAAAAATAGTAAGAGGATATTTGCTTTTTTAAATAATTTTGTTTTAGGATAACGATAAGGCTCTAATCTTCGTAAAACATCAGAGAAATGTTTCTTGTTAATGTCCACTTCGCATAAAACTTAAGATGTTTAAGCCACTATTTTGACCTTATTTACAATGCAAAAATTGATCGTTTTAAATTCCATGTCCACGATAATACCCCATATTTTAGGATTAGACTAGATTTTCTTTTTAAATTTCTATATCGCTGTTTTTTGCCAAGCCAATTGGAAATTGAGCACAATTTTTAAATTTTTTTTTTTTTTAAGTATGATTATAACTTTGTCTATAAAGAGTATAATTCCATGTAGGTTCTAGCTGATAACAAGTAAATAGAGTATTGTTCTAGAATATAGCATCGCCCACTACACTTTTTACAAGGTTAGGGTATAAAACAGCAAATGTGGGGTACCAATGAACATTAAAAAATAGAAATGGCCAGAATATTCTTACTATTGGTAATATTGTCTGCATTGGCAAGTATCACCTTCGCTGTACCACGTAAGTTACTCTCTTTTTAAATCTTTTTATAGACTCATTTAAATTGAAATTACCGAATCAACCATTAGTTTTTAGACCCTTTGCAAATTTAAAAAAAAAATTATTTAGAAAGTGCTAACTCGATAAAAATACCGTATCGTATAGTCAATCCGTATGTGGACATCGACAAAATTCCTGGCAGGGCCGCCATTTTTATATGATGTAACTGGATGTCCAAAGAGTAAAACCCCAAATTGGCGTATATCTACCTATTGCAGAAACGGAGTTATGGCCCCCCAAAGGGCCCCCTTTAATTCATCACGGTGGAATTTCACCAAATTTTGGAAATAGATGTCAAATAAGGTTTTAAAAAGATTTTTATGAAAAAAAAAATCTCTAAAAAAATTCCTTCACCTGCTAAATAGCCCCCAAAAAGTAATAAACAATCACGTTGGATTTACACCAAACTTTGCAGCTAGATGTAAAATGAGATGCTAAAAAATATTTCTTAATAACTCTTTTTGAAAAAAAAAATTCTATGTCCAAGGGGGGCATAGAATAAAAGCCGCCTTCGTTTATGGGGGAATTATTTTTTAGAAAAAAGTTATAAGGAAATATTTTTAAGCATCTTATTATCTATCTGCCAAATTTGGTGTAAATCCAACGTGATTGGTTATTACTCTTTGGGGGCTGTTTAGGGGGTAAAGGAATTTTTTTAGAGATTTTTATTTTTTTAAAATATATTTAAAAGCTCATTTGACATCTATTTCCCAATTTTGGTGTAGTTCCACCGTGATGAATTAAAGGGGGCCCTTTGGGGGGCCATAACTCCGTTTCTGCAATAGGTAGATATACGCCAATTTGGGGTTTTACTCTTTGGACATCCAGTTATATCATATAAAAAAGGCGGCCCTACCAGGAATTTTGTCGATGTACCCCCATTATTTAGGACAGATTGACTGTAGTAATATGAGAATTAGTTTTTTACTGTTTCATTTTAATGTTTCTAACTTTGTATTTTAAAGTAAAGCCTCGTTCGAACTGGGCAACTTCAGTGGATCAACTGGCTTTTTTGGCCAATTATATTATATTTCTTCATTTTTACAATAGTCTTACCCTTAAAATTTGTATTTTAGATGAATGCAAAGATTATAAACGAAAAGGGGCAGTATGCCTGAACCCGGCTACATATTGGCGTTATAATATGAGAAGAGGTAGATGCCATAAAGCTAGGGGGACAAATTGCTATGCAGATGCCAATAAGTTTGATTCGAAAAAGGAATGTACCAAAGTTTGTGGTGGGAACTAAGTGACGTCATAACACGTTAAATACCCACTTATAAAACAAAATTTCTGCAAAAAATATTGTCCACTTATACTTATTTTAATCAACTTATTGTCGAACTTATTAAATTCACTTTGAATTATACATATGGTTTTTTTTGTCAATTTTAACTAGATGGGAAAAATAAAATGCCTAATTATAAAACTTTAATTTTTTTTATAATATACAGGGTGTCCGCGATCAATGTGTTTTTTTTTAATGGGAGATAGCTGGGAAAAATCCAAGACATTTGGTAAAAACAGTTTTTTGAAAAAGTGCCCCCCTTCGGAAATAATGGCCTTTAAACAGGTAGACTAAAAACACTTAATCGTAAATATTTACCAAACGATTTTGCCAACCATCATGAAAATTGTACTATCAATAAAGGTAATAAAAACGGTCATTTTAAACCCATTTTGAAATTTGGGGGCCCCTTTAAAATGGGTTAAACACTAGTAGTGTTGATAAAAACTGCATGTAATTTCTTTACCTTTGAGAATTTTGTAATTTTATGTATTTTTTTAAATACCCCAATTTAAGTAAAAACATTTTTTCCACTTGAAATTTCTGAGCGACTGTACCGTTTATGAATAAACTACCAAAAACACATTTGATGAACCCCATATTTTGCGTTAATTTGACAAAAAACTTACTTCAATGTAGTGACAGTGGTAAGTGACATACAAATTTCAAAAGAAAGTCTAGTCTTATGCAAAAATATGGGGTACATCAAAGGTGTTTTTGGTAGTTTATTCGTAAAAGGTACACTTTCTCAGAAATTTCAAGTGGTAAAAAAGTTGTTACTTAAATTGGGGTATTTAAAAAAATACATAAAATTATAAAATTCTTAAAGGTAAAGAAATTACATTCAGTTTTATCTACACTACTAGTGTTTAACCCATTTTAAAGGGGGGCCCAAATTTCAAAATGGGTTTAAAATGACCCTTTTTATTACATTTATTGATAGTACAACTTTCATGATGGTTGGTGAAATCGTTTGGTAAATATTTACGATTAAGGGTTTTTAGTCTACATGTTTGAAGGCCGTTATTTCCGAAGGGGGGCACTTTTTCAAAAAACTGTTTTTACCAAATGTCTTGGTTTTTTCCCAGCTATCTCCCATTAAAAAAAAAGCACATTGATCGCGGACACCCTGTATATATATTATGATTATATTCTTATAAAAATAATGTTCCTAAAAATTTTAAAAACTTTTTTCAAAAGTGTCCAATAGTTTAGGTATTAAGAAAAAACTAACTCCTCACTTTTATGCAAGATGGGGCCTAAACGTCACGGAAATTTTGTGGGAATTTTTCACTTTTATATTCCTGGGAGTAGTGCCTACAATCCTGCATAAGCAGATCTTGGTTTTGATTTTTTTCTAAGAAACCTACAAATTTTAATTAGAATAATTGGGCTAGTAGGTTCTAGCTGATAACAAGAAAATAGAGTATTGTTTTAAAATATAGCATCACCCACTACACTACACTACACTACACAAAATAGAGTATTGTTTTAAAATATAGCATCACCCACTACACTTTTTACAAGGTTAGGGTATAAAACAGCAAATGTGGGGTACCAATGAACATTAAAAAATAGAAATGGCCAGAATATTCTTACTATTGGTAATATTGTCTGCATTGGCAAGTATCACCTTAGCGGTACCACGTAAGTTACTCTCTTTTCAAATCTTTTTATAGACTCATTTAAATTGAAATTACCGAATCAACCATCAGTTTTTAGACACTTTGCAAATTTAAAAAAAAATCATTTAGAAAGTGCTAACTCGATAAAAATACCGTAATATGACGATTAGTTTTTACTGTTTCATTTTAATGTTTCTAATTTTGTATTTTAAAGTTAAGCCTCGTTCGAACTGGGCAACTTCAGTGGATCAACTGGCTTTTTCGGCCAATTATACAGGGTGTTACCAAATAACTAAGAAAAAATTCAGGGGTTAATTCCCGGACACATTTTAAGTAAAAAAGTTCGTATAAACATGTGTCCGAAAATCCTTCTTTTCTGAGATACAGGGGGCCAAAGTTTCTAAAAAAAAAACTTTTTTTTTAAGATTATCAAGAAACTAAACCAGATATTTATTTAAAACTTAGCACGGATAATTTTCTTACCATTAGGCATAAAGTGCGATAGAAAAAAAATAAAAATTATAATTGGAAGGGGCACATTTGGGGGTACCATGGGAGTTGTTTACCCCCTACTATTTTGTGTGTTACTTTTTTGGTATTTTCATAAAATAATTAGAAGCCCTAGAATATGATCTTTAAAATAAATGTCTTGTTCTTTTTTCAAAAAACTAACCGTTTTCGAGAAAAAAATTTATTGCCCAAAGACAACAAAATTTCTTTTTTAAGTTTGGCTTTTTTATGTTAATGAAAATAAAACATAGTTAAGAATGAAGGGTTAATTAATTTCTTTTTTCTTTAATAAATATCTGGTTTAGTTTCTTAGTAATCTTAAGATTAAAATATTTTTTGAGAAACTTTGGCACCCTGTATTTCAGAAAAGAAGGATTTTCGGACACATGTTTATACAGGGTGTTACCAAATAAGTAGGAAAAAATTCAGGGGGTAATTCCTGAACCCATTTTAAGAAAAAAAGTTCCTATAAATATATGTCCGATTTTGAATTTTTTTTTTCTTACAGCCCCCTAAGGGCCCCCACTATTAACCCGTTTTTTTTATTTTACAAAGGGGAAAACATTTCTAGTAATAAGATAAATCAAATAGGTTCTATAAAATTTTTTGGAAAAATTATTCTTTTCGAAGTTATAGCGAAAAAACTGATTTTTTAGGGGTTTTTGGGGAAGCTGTATCTCAAAAACGAAGGATTTTCGGACACACGTTCATATGAACTTTTTTTCTTAAAATGGGTTCAGGAATTACCCCCTGAATTTTTTCCTAGTTATTTGGTAACACCCTGTATTATATTTTTTCAGTTTTACAATAGTCTTACCCTTAAAATTTGTATTTTAGATGAATGCAAAGATTATAAAGATAAAATTAAGTCAACATGCCTGAACCCGGCTACATATTGGCGTTATGATAAAAGACGAGCTAGATGCAATAAAACTAGAGGGACAATTTGCTATGGAGATGTCAATAAGTTTGATTCGAAAAGGGATTGTACCAAAGTTTGCTATGGGTACTAAGTGACCCAGTCATAACCCGTTAAATACCCACTTATAAAACACAATTTCTGCAAAAAATATTGACCACTTATATTTATTTTAATCAACTTATTGTCGAGCTTATTAAATTCACTTTAAATTATACATATGTTTTTTTTTGTCAATTTTAACTAAATGGGAAAAATATAATGTCTAATTTTGAAACGTTAATTTTTTTTTGTACTTTTTAAATAATTTTACGTTTTTTATCATAAACTTAAGGGTGCGTACGTTTATATTGAGTCTTAAACAGTCATGATAAAAACGAATCTGCAAAGATTTTTGCCCAAGGATAAATATATGCTAATTTAGAAAATGTCCAACCAAACAGACAATTATCTGCGAAGAGTATAATAATTAAAACTAAAAATGGGTAGAAGTCGAAACCGGTAGAACTTATACTCTTCGCAGATTTTTCAATTTTTTATAAAAAATTTTGAAACAATTTATGGGATACTCTTGCAGTAATAAGCAAAATAGCCCAATCATTCTATTTAAAATTTGTAGGTTCCTTAGAAAAAAATCCCAACCAAGATCTGCTTATGCAGGATTGTAGGCACTACCCCCAAGAACATAAAAGTGAAAAATTCCCACAAAATTTCCGTGACGTTTAGCCCCCATCTTGCGTAGAAGTGAGGAGTTAGTTTTTTGTTAATACCTAAACTATTCAGCACTTTTGAAAAAAGTTTTACAAATTTTTAGGAACATTATTTTAATAAGAATACAATCATTTTTAAAAAAATTATAAATCTCCAATGTGAACGATTTTATAGCACTTTGAAAATGTGCTAATTTGGTCCTACAGAGAACGCTGCAATCTATGCTTCAGGGCTCTATGACTAAGATAGACGATTATGATGAAATAAGGTGATTTTCAAAGAGCTATAGAATCGTTAATATTAGTGATACATTATTTGTTTAAGAATGATTGTATTCTTATTAAAATAATGTTCCTAAAAATTTAAAACTTTTTTTAAAAGTGCCGAATAGTTTAGGTATTAACAAAAAACTAACTCCTCACTTCTATGCAAGATGGGGGCTAAACGTCACGGAAATTTTGTGGGAATTTTTCACTTTTATGTTCCTGGGGATAGTGCCTACAATCCTGCATATGCAGATCTTGGTTGGGATTTTTTTCTAAGGAACCTACAAATTTTAAATAGAATGAGTGGGCTATATAATAATCTAAAAACGATAACTTGTTATACTCTTCACAAGAGTATATTGCAATCGATCAGAAAATCCTAAAATCGTCAATTTTCATCGTAGAGCAAACATTTTTGCAGATTCGTGCGTTTCATGACTTTTTAAGATTTTCATTTTTTGTCCGTCCGTCTTTCGGTCGGTAGGATGTATGTCACGTTTCTTGTAAACACGCTATCTCAAAAACCAAAAGGAATATCGAACTCAAATTTTAAGGAAAAATCAACCTTTATAAGAGGAAGAACCCTATTGTTTTTGAGAAGAATCCCATCACTACAAAGCCCCTTTCTGGGCCCCCCAAATGAAAAAAAAAAATCGTTGCTCAACTATTATTAAATTTACAAAAAAAATTATTTCACATAAAACATGGACAATTTAATTCTTAACAAAAAAGTATTCGCTACTTTTTTTGTCCGACCCCCCACTTACCCCTCAACACTGAAAAACCTCCTATCTCCGTTATTATTCAATCAACAAAAAAAATATTTACCACAAAATTAATGAAAATTTAATTTTCTATTAAATATGTTGGTTCTTTTTTGTAAAGTTAGCCAGTAAGGTTAAAAATACAAAAAAACAACTTTATCAATAGCAATAAACTCCTAAGTCCAAATCGCATCACTCGTCGGTCAAGAAGGCCATGCCAAAAATATTTCAAACAAAGAAACAAAACCACTTGTCAGAGCGGCTAACCTCAAATATCTTAAACGTCAGAACTGACGTTTATCCTCTTCGTGTTTTCTGTTAATAGTTTGCACTTTTCGCAGATTTTATTTACATATTTTTTTTATATTAGACTATTCATTAATTATATAGTTTTCTTGTGAAGAGTATACCATAGAATGTGTAGCAATTATATAAAAAATAGATTTAGCTTTGATTTACAAAATTACACTTCTACCGATTCCGAATTCTACTCGAGCTACTTATCTGCGAAGAGTAACATCTACGCGTTTCGACTTCTACCCATTTCTAGTTATTGATAATAAAATATATTGACCATTGTTACATGTAATACCATCTACAAAATAGAATTCCATGCACAGCTATCACTTGTAAAACTTAAGGGGAGGTCGACATAATAAATGGGATCTCATTTGTCTTGACTTTTTGAAAAATCAGATTGCAAACATCAGAGTAACCTTTGAGGTATATAATCCTCACTAAGAGGTACTTAAGAATAATAGATGTCGGTAAATATGTGTGTTGTTAAGGTCATAGTGAGTCTATACTTACAAATTGATGGTCATTTACAAATAAAAGATAATAAATTGGATGTACTCAATTCAAGGACTTTAGATCGTAGTTGCCTGGGTGGGAATCGGGCTCTACTTTTGTTAGTTTCTTTATTGTATTGTTGTAAACCAAAATATTGCAATAAAGGCTTTAGATAAGTATGGAATAGTATTTTTATATTTGCGTTCTATAATATGCACATTATGAAACCCGAAATTTGGTTTTTTAAAGTTTCTGAATTGTTTCATTATTAAACCCAAAATTTTATTTTATTGGTTGGTTTTCCTGATGCAAAAAGATGAATTCTTTTCTTGCAAGGTACTTTTTATTTAAAAATTTTACTATTATAATCAATCGGAGGACATAGTTTTTTTGTAGAGGAAATAACTAGAAGAATTGGAGAAACGATATCAATGGTTACATTTTTTCAAAAACGCCTATTCATTCAGTATTTAATGAGTAAAGTTTACAGATGTCATCATTCAATATGTCTAAATTTAATTTATTTTTTACTTCAAAATGTCAGTGTTATGCTATAAGGTTGGTCATAAAAACAAAATTTCATCTTAAGTTTTTAATTCAAATTCGAAAATGCTTTTTATTGAATTAAATGAAGCAAATATAAAAAATAGTATAAAAAACTCGTTTTATAAGGCGTTTTTTATCACTTGTCCATTGGAAAACTCGCCGCTGCGCGGCTCTTTTTCCAAACCTGGACGCGTGCTAAAAAACGTTCCTTATAAAACTCTATGTTTTAATATACTATTTCGTATTAAGTGTTATAAAGACGTTTATAATACGTGTTACGAACAATACTTTTTCTACGACCCCAAAATCAAACAATATCGGACTTTTTATGAGCAAAAAAATTCGACTTGAAGAAAAGTAAGGTTAGAAAGAAACATTATAGAAGTATAAATAAAGATACATGTTGTAATATTCAATAAACGGTTATGTTAAATCAAAATCCTACCTCTGCTGCACTAAATACTGTCTAAAATTATAAAAACACTCCAAAAACAACTCACGGTTTAACTTCAACGCGTTTTTCTAACAGACTTGTTGACATCCGTAAAAACTAACACTTACAACATTTGCAATGGCTTCAATTTAAGAAAATGTAAACATACTTAATTTTTCACTGTAACTTTAAATAGAATAAACTTTTATCAAAAGAAGACACCAAATTATACGTTTTTGACAACTAAAATAAATACAAACAATGTCATCTGTCATTTCTGCGAGTAACGCTAACTTCGGCCCGTGGGTAAAAAGCTTGTTGCAACTTCACCCCGTGGGTAAAGTGCCATTTTTTCCATGGCTTGCAAGACATAGCTAAAGGATTGTTTTAGGTATAATCAAGTCTTGGGATAAGTGTCATTTTAAAGGTGGAAGTTGAAAAACGATTTTAATGTTTTATAATATTTTCAGTGTGGTCCTTATAAGCAAAATGAACAAATTATGTGTTTTACAAAACAATGCTTAATGAAGTGTAAAATAATTTATTAAGTAAGTTTTGGCCATGGTTGGTGATAAGCTGATCAATCTAGATTTAAGTAATTAATTGACTCATTTTTTCATTGTGATCTTTGCACTTGTGTCCGTCGCTTATTATATTGCTTTTGCCTTTAATTCTTTCGGAATAATCATAACATGCAATTTTATTACGAGACTGAAATAAAGTTTTGATCGCTTCAAACAATGTGTACCTATATGACAACGAAAAATCCTATACATATAGCACAATAACCGTTTTTTACTTTAAAAGATTCTTTCTTTTGTAAATATTCGCAATACAAGTACTATTCAGTATATTAACTAAATGAATACAAAATGCATTAATCTAAGTACAGGTCAATGTAGTTTCTTGACCTGAGCAGCTCAACGATCAAATCTCCTTAAAGACCTGAATTGCTCCAGTTTCTTTAATAGTTATCTTTACTTGGCAATATGCTAAAAAACTCAAAAGAAATATTTTTTCAGTTGAAGATAAGGAAGATGTTGTGAAAAATGTTTATTTTATACAGTTTTTGAACAACTGAAAGTACAATGTTTCTATTTCTTAAATTTATTTACCCGTAAATACACCAGCGAAATGTTTTTTCTTTTAGTTTATACCTTATTACACCTAATTAACATATAAAGGTCGCTTTTAATTGAATCGTAAAAATACATATGTCATTTCACTTTATGGATGCAGTTGAAATAATTAATTTTCAATGTGTATTTATATTCTAATTCATAGAACGTAATTTTCTAAGAATTGATAATAATTGTTCACGACCTTAGCAACTATTTTATGGACGCTACAATTTTATTAATGTTTTCAGCTTTAAAAAATATCAAAAATTCATCCCTATACATCAGGGTGTCCAAAAAATGGCGCATAAACACGATGGTACGTTGTTAGGGCATGTCTAGAGAACCCCAGAAAATTGTTAAAAAAAATCTATCTCTTATACCCTCCAAGATATGAGACCCCAAAGTGCGAAACTTTAAACGTTTATAACGAGCGAGCATTTAAATTCTACCTCGACTCTTGCCATGGAAAACAAAAGCTGCTTTTCCGTAGGTCTTTGATAGTTTCTACTAATGTCATTTTTGATGTTGTCATCTTTTTTTGACGTTTAAACAAACTATCAAAGACATACGGAAAAGCAGCTTTTGTTTTCCATGGCAAGAGTCGAGGTAGAATTTAAATGCTTGCTCGTTATCTTAAAGGTAACAGCACATATTAACAAAAGAAATGGATAAATACAAAGACACAGTCTATATAAAATTATTTTATCATTTGTCTATTTTTTAAATGCTCAAATTACAATTTTATAACCAATTTAATTGTACAAAAATTTTATGAAATAAAGCTGACAATAATGTCAATACGATCTAATGCAAAAATGTGTAGTCAAGAATCTAGATGAGCTTTTAAGATGTATTTTACAAACTGTGTTGCCGAAATTATGCAACTTTGTTCGCATTTTTCTCGATGAATATAACAGATGGATTTTTATTACAATTTTCTGGGGATCTCAAAGAATGCCTCAAGAAAGAGCGTATCATCGCGTTTATGCGCCATTTTTTGGACACTTGTATCTCCAAGGATATGATTAGATATTTTTGGACAGCTTGTATAGGTATGAAAATAGTAAAAATTTCACAATTATCAAATCGGTAGAATGCTATCAAAAATTAAACAGATACCGATGAAAAACTGAGTAGGAATGTTTTTTAAAACGTGTGTCATATACGAAATTATACGTATATTTGGACAATTATGTTAAGTCGTTTTAATTTAATCTTTGGCTACTTTATTTTCGCTCCAATGTAAAACAAAATTGTCTTTGGCCTATTCCATATATAATCGACCAAAATTCGGATTTCGAGTTGCTGCATGATTTTAAATTCTTTTGAGGTTTGGTCCAGTGCTTACTTTTGATAACTTCTTTCTATTAAAAAATTAGCAGCTGCATATTTGCACTCCTTCCCTAATAATTAGCACCTCAAACCATGAAAAATGACCAAATTTGTGCCTAAAAAAAGCTATGTGGGAGTAAGTAAACTTTATTTATTTTTAGGTTAAAATGTTACCAAGGACATAGTAAACAATAAAAAAAATAAACGGTCTTGTGATTTGATTTTGTGTAAATGTAGCATATTAAAAAAATTGCAGCTTCTAAACGAAATTAAATCACAAACCAATTTTTTTTTTTCATGCGTCACTCCTACAACATTTTAAAATAATCAAAAAAAAAATTTACCCAGTCCCACATAACTTTTTTTAGTGCCATATTTGGTCATTTTCCATAGCTGCCTGGTAGATAAGGAGTGCAAATATGCGGTTCATATTTTTTTTATAAAAAGATGTGTCCTTTGTCAACTAAAAACTACTACTAATTTTAATCTTCCAAGAATTTAAAATATGATTTGATCTTGTTTAAATTTAACGTACTCGGTAACATTTTAAAAGCATCGCTGTTTCTAAACGAAGTTAAATCACAAAAAAAAATATTTTTTTAATGAATCTCCATTAGCACATTAACATTATCAAAATAAAAATCTACCCAGTCCCACATAGCTTTTTTTAGACCTAAACTTGATCATTTTCAATATTTTGAGGTACTTAATAGTAGAGAAGGAGTGCAAATATGCACCTCCTGATTTTTTAATAAAAATAGGTGTCTATTGTCAACTTAAAATTACTACCAATTTTAATCTTCCAAAATCGCCAAATCGGAAAATTCAATTTTTAATCTAAGACAAGAAAAATTATGAAAATTCAAAAAAAAAAATGTTTTCCACTTTCACCATGGGTAATTATTGTACCCACCAAATATAAAACAAATCAAATAATAGCAACTATGATTGGTCGATTTTATATGGAATGTCCCCTTTCTCATATCAAGGCGACTACCAGTTTTATCATTTTTTAAATTTCTCTATTAAGAAAAGACTTCAAAAACGTTTAAGGTATACATATTTTGTACCTTATCTCAACTACAAATATCTTTCTATTATTCACTGCATGTATGGCAAGTTATTAAGCTTAAACTTCTACGATAAACAAAACAAAATACTTACTAGCACCAGCGACATGAACTTTCCGCATCCACGGGTAAATTTGTCTAGGCTCACTATCATCATCGTCGTCATCCTCATTTAAAGAACTATCACGATCGTCCAAGTCCTGTTCGTCAGGCTCACTATCGTCTAAACGTAACCCTAGTTCCTGCAACGTCGACTGCTGCGTTTGTGGACTTTTCCTGTCTTGCTGCAAGGCTCTAGAATCCTGCAGAGTACCGCGCGAATCCAAACTACGAGAATCTAAACTTCTGGAGTCTTGAATATGGTCTGGAGAACTCACTTCACTATTGTTTGACACTAAGTTTGGAGCTATGTCGGCTAAGTTTTGCAGGATGTTTGAGCTGTTCACTGGAGGTTGTTGGCATGATATTTGAGGGTCATGAGGTAACAAGAGCCTTTGTTGATGCGTGTGAAGTTGCGGATGGTAATAATTACCATAATTACCATACCCAGAAGTGTTGGTAATCTGTGGCGTCGCCGGCGCGTACCCAAGTTGATTATGGTGATGATACCCACCGTAATTTAAATGGTTTTGGTGCTGATTCCCGAAAAAATCATTCTGTATATAACTGTTTTGATTATACTCTTCGCTCGGGGGAAATTTCGGGTCCACCGCGACCATATTTTGGTTCTGGTAACTCGGTAAACCAAGAAACGAGCTCATAGCGCCGCGCGATCATTAATTTTTCCAAAGCTTACTACTAAAGCTCTCTAACATTCGGCCGCACTTTGTTTAAGGGAAGGGGAATCCCCTCTTACAGAATTCTGTTTGGTGTAGAAACGCCTACTATGATTCTTGTAGTCACGTGGTTTTAAAGCACCAATAGAATGGCTTGTCGTCAACAACCATGATGGATCGCTTTGTTGCAAAGAGGGGTGTAAAGTTAGGAGTTTTAAAAACTGTTTTTAATGCCATTGAAAAGATGGTTTTTTGGAATATTTAGCACACACGTCATATGGGTTAACTTTGACTTTTTGTTTGTGTGCAAACCACATTTTTAAGATTTGTTCTTTTGTTTGTTTTGTTTTTTGTATCTGCACAAATTGTTACTGTTTTAACGCCGCTTAAACATGTTTTTGTATAATGTACTAATTGCTTAAGAGTATGGTGCGATATACGTTGTAGTTAGTTGAAAGTCGCGAGTAAACTAAACTGATGATTCCGTTTTAATTCGAGGAAGGTTGACTGTCTCGTTGTGTTATACTCCTCCCACTGTATTATTTATGCAATGTTTCACGCCGGCGGATCTCTTATTCTGCGTTCTCTTGTTTTGGCTATACGATAGCTTCGTTTTGCAGTCTGTTTATGTGTTTTGTATTTTTATATTTTGCAGATCTCTAAAAAATTTTGAAAAATATTTTGTTAAAGTAGAGTGTTTTTTATTTTCGTAAAAAAATATTTGCTGCTAATTCTTTTAAATATTAATTTTTTGTAATTTTGGACTATTTTAAAATTCTTATTAGAAACAGACAAAAGAATGTTTTTATAAAACGTATTTGATCTACTTAGTCATAATATGGTGAATGCGCCCCTTGTTTTAGACAAAACGTTTACCCAGCGCATTCGCCATTTTATAAATTGTATTGGCTTGTTATTTTTAAAAACCATTATGTATCCAGAAATGTTCTTTTTATGCCATAAATGACATTTTTATTTCATTTTATAAGAAGAAATTATAACGCATATCGCATCTATAACGGTGTAAATAATTTTCTTAGAGTCAGTCAGTTTAGTAATGAAATGCAGCTTCGTGATTTTAAATATGCGACACTTCATTTTTTTATTTTTTTTTCCAAATCTATGATAAATTTATAGTTTGGTAACATACAGGGTGTCCAAAAAATCGCATATACGCGATGGTACGTTGTTGGGGAATGTCTAGGGACCCCAGAAAATTGTTAAAAAAAATCTATCTCTTATACCCTTGGAGATATGAGGCCCCAAAGTGTGAATCTTTAAACGCTTATATCTTGAAGATAACAGCACATATTAAATAAAAAAATAGCTAAATACAAAGCTACAGTCTATCTTAAACCATTCCACCATTTGTTTATTTTTTAAATGGTCGAATTACATTTTTATAATCAATTTAATTTTACAACATTTTCATGAAATGAAGCTGAATGCAACGTCAATAAAATCTAATGCAAAAGTGTATGATCAAGACTCATAGATGGGATTTTTAGATGTATTTTCCTAGTCTGTGTTGTCGAATTTATGCAACTTTGTCCGCATTTTTCCCGATGAATATAACAGATTGATATTTTTTGGCAATTTTCTAGGGATCCTTGAGAATGCCCCAAGAGCGTATCATCGCGTTTATTCGCCATTTTTTTGACACCTTGTAGGTTTTGCTACTACCTCTAAATATATTCTATTTATTTTTAGGTATTTACCACCTGAAAATATTTTTTTGCTGACTTTGATAATAAGGATTTTTTTTATGAAATTTAAGGTATTTTTGGAAGAGTAGTAAGAAGTAATGTTAAAAATTAAAGATATTTTCGGAGAGTTGGAGGGATTTTTGGGGTATTGAAGGTATTTTTGGAAAATAAAACGCATTTTTTGTAAAATAAAGGTATTTATTAAAAAAATTTAACCTAAAGTATAAGGGATTTTTTTTTGAAAAAAATAAAAATTGACCTAAAAACCTCATGGGTTTCTTATTATAAAACCTACTACTAGGGCTTTCTTTGTTCATACTTCACTAATACATTTTTATTTGACAAAACACATTTCCACATATCCAAGCAAAAGTGCAAATATTTTGACAACAACATCTTAAGAAGATGAATCGGTCTCGATGGTAAATCCGAGTAAATATTAAATTACTAAGTGTTTTGATGTGTTTATGTTATCGGTTAATTTAAAAGAAGTTGTCGATTGTGCAGATTAACATGACGTTACGTTACGACTCTCCTGAGACGCCATTCATTGACCTACCAATTATGGACAAAGAGATACAAAAATGATCATGTTTTTATCAAAAATATAAATCGACAGTCTTTAAAAATTCTTCCTTATCTGCAGTATGGGACAAGTTTTAGTTTTCTTTTATTTTGTGTGTGCGAAAGAGACATTTTTTTACTGTTGCTTTTTTCGGTAAGTATCAATGCTAATTCCTTGAATAGTATGTCGATGTTTGGGTCCCATGAGAATGATTGTTGCCAGTCATAGTCAACTGCAGTTGCAACTGAAATGTTTAAAAAGTGCCAGTCATGACAGTCACGCTTAAGTCGGCAAGTACACACATACATCCATCCATAGTAGAGTTTAGCCAGGTAACACAAGAAAGAAAGGAAAAATACGTTCCTGGTACTGACATTCAAAATCATTTTGGTCAAATTTTATACGAGTAAAATGCATATCGGACATCAGGTTGGTTCAACGATTTTCGCAATGTGTTCGGTCCACTCATACCAATTTTAAAATACCCCTAATTAGATAGGGCATGCCTAGAAAACTTCAGGAAATTGATAAAAAAAATATATTTCATATAACCTTGGAAATATGAGTACCCAAATTACGAAACTTTAAACGCTTTGTACCTTAAAAACAACGGCACATACTAGGAAAAAAAATGGCTCAATACAAAAACACAATCCTTTTAAAACTATTTTGAATTTTGCTATCTTTGAAAAATGACCAAATATTAATTTAATTTTACAAAGTTTTAATAATGCAATGTCAATAAAATCTAAGGCAAAAATGTAAAATCAAGAATCTACAGGATGTCCAAAAAATGGCGCATAAACGCGATGGTACGTTGTTGCGACAAGTCTAGGGACCCCCAAAAAATTGTTTAAAAAAATCAATCCCAAATACCCTTGGAGATATGAGGCCCCAAAGTGCAAAACTTTAAACGCTTATATCTTGAAGATAACAGCACATGTTAACGAAAGAAATGGCTAAATACAAAGGCACAATCTATCTTAAATTATTTTACAATTTGTTTATCTTTTAAATAGTCAAATTACATTTTTATAACCAATTTAATTTTGTAAATATTTTATGAAATGGAGCTGACAACAATATCAGTGTGATCTAAATGCAAAAATGTTTGTTCAAGAATCTGAATGAGCTTTTAAGATGTATTTTACAAACTGTGTTGCCGAACTTATGCAACTTTGTTCGCATTTTTCTATATGAATATAGCAGATGGATTTTTTTTAATTTTCTAGGGCTCCCTGAGAATAAACCAACAACGCAACATTGCATTTGTGTGTCAATTTTTGGACACCTGTATATAATTTTTTATTTTCCAAAAATATATTTTTTCAAAATTTACCTCATTTTGAAGCAAGAGGTATAATAAGGGTCACAATTTTCTTAGTTAATCATCACGACCACAAGTAATTTTTGCCAGCAATAAATGCCATTAGTGCTTAGGAATGTAAAACGAGCTACTAAATTCCAATCTATAGCCCTTGAATAGTTTTATCGTTTTTGGTTAAATTGCTATGAGCTTTTTGTTGTGTTTGGGAGGAGGATGGTAGCCTTTATTAGGGCTATTAAGGAACAATTGTACTTGAAAAACGACTTTAATAAACACACGACTTAGAGCGGTACATAGACTGTAGACATACTAGGGTTGGACTACTTATGTATACAGGGTTGAACTAACTACATACATAACATTCCCCCACACTTACATTAAACTTACTCTATTTACAAGTTTAACCTTTGAGGTGGTCTAATGTTTCTATTAGACCTTCTTAAAACAACTGGACTATTATAAGTTGGTGTCAAACTAGGAGGAATTAATATTTTACTCGGAGTTCTAGCCAAAGAGTTAGTTTCATTTTCAACGAGATTTTCAATGTCAAGTTCAGAGTTTGAATGAAAACTTTGATCTCCATTTTCAGGGGATAACACTGGTGTTTCGACTTTCGGACTACTTGACGTTTGAACTATAGGCATTGGTAAATAACTATTTGACTCATTTGTATTACTTATTTCAACATGAATTTTATTACTTTTAAGATTATCGGCGTGCATTAATTTTACCTGATTATTAACTAAGACTAGGTAGGTCACTGGACTTAACACTTTTAATACCTTACCGACAACCCATTTTCTCTCTAAAACTATGTAGCAAAAGACATTTTCGCCTTCTGCATAAAACTTTGTTTTGACTCTCTTTTTATTTTCGTACTCTTCGACTTTTTCCTTTGTTAAAACTTCTTTTTCTCTTCCCCCAATTTTTGGTTTAAGCATTAATAATTTTGTTCTAGGTAACTGTTTAAACATCATTTCTGCTGGACTAACTTTTGTTACTGACGAAGGGGTATTACGATATGCAAACAAAAAATTATCTAACCTTTGTTGAATTGACAAATTTTTGTTTTGCTTTTCAAAAATACTTTTTTTTAAAGCGAACTTTGTAGTTCCAACATTTTTTTCAGCTGACCCATTTGACGTAGGGTGGTACGGTGGCGAACATTTAACAACAATACCATTTGACATACAAAATGATTTGTATTCATGACTATTAAAGGGAGGACCATTATCTGACACTATTGTTTCTGGAAAACCAAAAATTGCAAAAGTTTGCCTTAATTTTTGTATGACTTCATATGCGTTAGTTAGATTTTTAAACAAGTACACATCTAACCACTTGGTAGTTGTATCAAAAATAAGCAAGAAATTTTGGTTTTCTAGCTTAAAGAAATCTATGTGCAATCTTTGCCAATTATTTGTACATAATTTCCAAGGCGACAACTGAACTTCTTTACCCTTAGCTGAAAATACTTGACATGCCTCACATGAGCCTACTTTTTGTTCTATCTGTGAATCTAAACCTGGCCACCAAACGACTTCTCTGGCTTTTAACTTCATGCGGACAATTCCAGGATGTTGATCATGTAAAATTTCTAGAACCTCATCCCTGAGACCTTGTGGAATGACTACTTTATTACCTACCATTAAACAACCGCTTTCTATACCTAACTCACTTCTTCTTCTAAAATAAGGCTTTAAGTTTTCATCTGAAAGGTGGTTAGGCCAACCTGTTTTGGTTAATTCAAGCACTTTGCTCAAATTTTTATCACGTTTCGTTTCGAGTGCAACATCTTGACTTGACAAAGGTAATTCTGACAAACTATCTGTGGTAAAAAATTTAACATCTAACGAAGTTTCTTCATGCAATGGAAGCCTTGATAAAGCATCTGCATGACCAATATCTTTACCTTTTCTGTAACGTAACTCATAACTATAACCAGACAATATTATTGCATAACGTTGCAAACGATTATGAACATGAGTAGGTAACCCGACTTTCGACCCTAAAATACTTTTTAAAGGTTGGTGATCTGTTTGTAAAATGAAATGACGACCGTATAAAAATTTATGAAACTTTTTAACAGCAAACACCAAAGCTAACGCTTCTTTTTGGACTTGAGCATACGCCTGCTCTGTTTTGGACAACGTACACGATGCAAACATGATAGGACGTTCTTGATTATCAATAATGTGGCTTAACACTGCACCTACACCGTATTGAGATGAATCTGCTGTAACAATAAGAGGTTTGTTCGAATCAAAGAACACAAGTGCTCCACTGTTTAACAACAATTCTTTTGACTTTTTAAACGATTGTTTTGCTTCTGAACCCCACACAAACTTGACATTTTTTTGTAACAAATCGTACAAAGGACGTAAATGACTTGACAACATAGGAATGAATTTTGCGTAATAGTTTATTAAACCAAGGTATGCGCGAACTTCTGTTAAATTTGAAGGTTCAGGTGCATCTGAAATAGCTTTCATTTTTGACTTGACAGGACGGACACCTTGACTACTGATTTCATGACCTAGAAATTGTACTTTACTTGCAAAAAATGTACATTTTTCTTGATTAATTCTGATATTATGCTCTGACAATTTTTTAAAAATTTTTCTGACTTTGACTTGACAATCTTCAATACTGGACCCGGCAATGAGCACGTCATCAAGATATACACTGACATTTGGAACACCCTGTACCACTTGTTCCATTACAGACTGAAATATAGCTGGAGAGCTGGATACACCATAGGGTAATCTAGTAAAGGAAAATAAACCTATGTGCGTATTTATTGTGACTAGTTTTTGTGACTGACGACTAATTTTAAGTTGTAAATATGCATTGCTTAAATCTAGCACTGTAAAAACGGACATTCCTGACAACTTATATGCGATTTCATCAAAGCTAGGCAATGGATAGTGATCTGTACTTAAAATTGGGTTAAGGGTTTTTTTAAAATCCCCACAAAGCCGCAACCCACCAGACTTCTTTTTGACAACTACTATTGGACTAGCAATGTCACATTGGGTTGTAGGCTTAAGAATACCTTCAGTTACCATTTTATTCAACTCTTGCGCAACTGACTCTTGTAACGCAAAAGGCATTGTATAAGGTTTATGAAAAATGTAATTTGCATTTTCTTTGACTACTAAATTTGCCTCATATCCTCGAATAAACTGACTTCTATCAGACGAAAATACATTTGGGAAAGACTTTTTTAACTGACTAATTATTTTGATAGAATCAGACGAGTTTGACTTTGACTCTGTACTTGACACTGACTCTGAATTCGACTCTGTATTTGACATTTGGACTGACTTTTGGAAATTTTCTCTCCAAGTTGGACACAAACTATCTAACCAATCTCTACCTAAAAGAGGACAACTGCAAAATTGGTTATTGTTTGCTACTCTTAATGGTAAAGTAAAATCTGAACAATTATAGACAACCGACACATTAATTTTACCCATTATATCCAACTTTTGACCTGACACAGATCTGACTTGACTATTTGACTTAACTAAATCCTTATGACTAAAGAACTTATTATAATCACGATCGGAAATCATACTGATTGACGCGCCAGTGTCCACTTCCATGGTTAAATTACGTGACTCGACATTAACATTAAATAGAAAAGGCACTGACCTTAGTTGCTTGACATCCAAGTACTTAACTGACTTGATAGACAACTGTTCCTGATTTTCCTCTTCCTCTTCTTCTTCCTGTGCATATTTGACTCGACTACGGCACACTCTGGACGTATGACCTTGCTTTTGACACACAAAACACTCCCACGACTTTGCTGGACATGTTTCTGCGTCGTGCCAACGACCGCAACGATAACATGATACGCCACTGACTTTTGACTGCGACTGTGACCCTGACTGAGACTTTGACTGTGGCTTCGACTGAGCTTGTGGCTGTAGATTTGACTGTGACCTTGACTTTGAACTCGACTGTGACTTCTTTCGACCATAGGAAATCTTCCTGACATCTTCTGACTCGGGACTCCGCATGATTTTTGCCTGTTCATTGGCTAGCTCCATGCTAATTGCCAATTTGTAAGCTGCAGAAAACGTATAATCTTCGGACAGTAGTTTCTGTTGGATTTGACACGACTGTAATCCAAAAACAAACCTGTCTCGGAGGGCTTCATTTAGAAAGACTCCGTACTCACATCCACTTGCTTGATTTTTAAGTCTGATTGAATAACTACTGATGCTTTCACCTGGTTCTTGTTTAATTTTGTTAAAATTAAATCTTTCAGCAATCACTAGTTTCTTTGGAGAATAATATTCCTTTAAAAGGGCTTTGAGCTGAACAAATGACTTGGTATTTACTTCAACTGGACGGGTTAAATCCTTCATGACAGAATACGCTTTAGGACCAATGAGCGTAATGAATAAAGGCACTTTCCTATCCTGAGGGACGTCATTGACTAAAAAGAATTGTTCCATACGTTCCATATACTCATCGAAGTTTGTATTAGGCTCGTATTGCTCAATTTGACCGATTAATGACAACAAAGCCATGTTTTTATTGTTTTTTTAGACGACTTGCTTGACTGACTGACTGATGACAATAAAAACTTATTATTCTCGACTTGACAGTTGACCGACTTGACTTGACCGACTCGACGAACGGACCGTACTATGTACGTGATGCTGTTGACTGCTTCCAACTTTTCCCGACTGACCGGTTAAAAGTGAGGTTAAAAATTGCGACTACTTTTGCAATTTTTGACTAAAATATCGACTTTCCGCGATTCCTTTTTATCTCGTCGCCAAACTGTTGTGTTTGGGAGGAGGATGGTAGCCTTTATTAGGGCTATTAAGGAACAATTGTACTTGAAAAACGACTTTAATAAACACACGACTTAGAGCGGTACATAGACTGTAGACATACTAGGGTTGGACTACTTATGTATACAGGGTTGAACTAACTACATACATAACACTTTTAAAGGCAACTTCTAGCGGCAAAGGCTTTCTTAAAGCACCAACAAAAAAATTAAAACAATACAAAATTTTACTTTGAGTTTTATAAAGTGTACCGCCTACCTTCCGTTCCGTCTAATCTAAAAATAGAATTTTAATTAAAAATGTCTACTTATACTCCCTTTACTTTAAAAATATAATAAATGATCAGATGACATGTTTATCATTTTACTTAATAAGAAACTAAAATAAAATACAAAACATGCATATTAAGTTGCCGTAGCTTGTATTGCATGCCGTAATATTATATTATTATTGCTAATTTACCTACTTATTAGGTACCTAATTAATTTCTTGTTTATTGCAACTTTACACCTTGAAAATTACATTTATCATTTATTATAATTATTATACTCTGCGCAGACAAAGTCAAAGAGTATATTGCGATTGGTCGGACCTTCTCTAAAATCGTTAATATTCATCCCAGACCAAAAATTTATACATATTCGTTAGTTTCATGACTTTTTAAGACTTTTATTTTTTGTCCGTCTGTCTGTCTGTAACGAAATTTGTGACCACCATAACTCAGGAACGGTTTATTGAATCGACTTGAGATTTAACACAAAAATTAATCTCATTTAGAGGAAGAGCTCCATTGCTTTTGGGAAAAAAATAATTAATAAATAGAGGGTTAAAAAGTAAAAACACTCCCAAAGTAGAAAAAAATTCATATTTTCGTTAATATCAACTTTACGAAAAAAAATATTTTTGATAAAATTAAAGATTGTATTTTTTCCTGTAAAAAAGCGTCTGGTAATTTTTTTTAGTTTCCAAAAAAAATAAGTTTTACGTTTCTTTCAATAAAATAAAAAATGCACCTTTTTAATCATCTACTATGAAGAGTATCATATAGAATGTGTAAGAATTATTAAATAAAAATAAAAAAATAGTCATTAAAATTGAGGTATCTGCGAAGTTTAACTTTTTAAATGATCTATCCATGATCTAACCCGCTCTTGTTATGTTTTTGGGAAAGAGCATTTTGAAAAAAATTGGGTGTCGTGTTAAAATATTTTTTTGTATAAATGTTGGTTTTTTTGCCATTTCATTACATTAGATAAAATTTAAAGAATCATTTTTTGGTCAACAACTATGTAACAGTATTCTTTTTAAATTAATTGTTGCTTGGTTGATTACTTATAACAGGTAGGACATTGGTTTTAAAAGGTAACTGAAAATGTTAATTTACGAAAAATGCTTTTTTATGACCCGATTTAAAGTTTCTCAACTTCTAATTTAGGGTAAGCCTGCCAGCAGCTACCGTCTTTAAAGTAAGTAAGCCTTCAACATTATCGATTTCCCTGAACTATTTTATTAAGATTGGGCCTGAGATGTGATTCTGGCATCAATCATAATCAGAGCAAGCACTGAAGCGATTTAAAGACCTTTTACACTGAAACTTTGAAGAATATTTTATCAAAGTAAAAGATAGGATATTCATTTGATTGTAAAACATCTCATTTCGTTTCGAAGTCGCCAGCCAGCGCAGCCGTTCGCTTTATTTGACGGACGGAATGATAGACTTATCTTATTATCAGTTGATTAATTTCTGTTTAGAATTGGGATAACTTTCTTTTAGATATCGATTTACGCACAGTGCTGTTTCTATTTCATTAAACGGTTACCGAACTGTTTTGCATCCATTAAATTTCATTTCAATTCAAACTCTTACAAAAATAGCCAGATTTTTTATATGTGTTAAAACATCTATTCAGAAAGTTTAATTCACACAAATAAGAGTTTAGGGTTGGCTTGGTAGCCCCCCAAAAAGAACCCTTTAATTTGCAATATTAGGACACGAAAAATGCATCTCTTAGCATCTGAAAAAATAAAATTTTGGGTTTAATAATGTTGTAAGTTAAAGGGGGTTTTCTGGGGGACTTTCACCCAAATCCTAAGCTCTTATTTGTGGCTAATAGTGGATTTAGCATGCTGAATAGATGTTTTAAAACATATAAAAAATCTGGCTGTTAATAAATTTTTTTGCAAGGTCAAAATCTATACAGGGTGTATCACGACGAGTATAAGGCATTCGTATCTCAAAAACGGTTTGTTATATTTTTTCCAAATTTGGTATACACAAGTTTTGGGATAGGATGCATCTACCTAAAATATTTTTAACTTTGTGCCATTTCCGGTTATACCGGAAACTAGCGTCAACTTTGTTATTTTAAGGGGAACTACCTAATTTTTTTTTGATATTATCATTCTTTTTCACATTTTGAGTAAACTTTGCAAAAAAAAATTCAAAAAAAGTTTTTAGTTTTTTTGTAATGAAAGTTTTTCGAATTTTTTTTACTGTTGTAAGTATTTAGAAGATTGCCGATTTTTTAAAAACTAATAAATGATTTTATTTGCAGTGTTAGCTTACGGATAAATAATGGTCCAAAAATTAACTTTTGTGATTATAAATGAAATAAAAGTTAACCGGAAGTAAGATCTCGGCCATTAAACCCACCTCTTTAAAAATTAAATTATCTCATTTTTTTTAAATGTAATGCCATATTTTTTTTTATTGTTTCTAACTGGGGTTTTTAATACCTTTTAAATGATGTATCATTGTCCTATACCTATCTCTACTAGTTTTCGAAATAATAATTTATTTCTATTATTACATGCTATAATGACAAAATTTGAGTTTTTTTTTAGAAAAATCTAGTAAGTCATGAAAACAAAAAACAACTATTTGACGTTTACCACATTTAAATTCATTGTGGAGTGACAGATACTTGTTTATTTCTTCAAAATTTATTCTAAAATAGTTTTTTGTTTTCATGACTCACTGGATTTTTCCATACAAACTCCAATTTTGCCATAATAGCATGTAAAAATAAAAATAAATTATTATTTTGAAAACTATTAGAGATAGGTATAGGACAATGATACATCATTTGAAAGGTATTAAAAACTCCAGTTAAAAACAATAAAAAAAAATATGGCATTACATTTGAAAAAAATGAGATAATTTAATTTTTAAAGAGGTGGGTTTAATGGCCGATATCTTACTTCCGGTTAACTTTTATTTCATTAATAATAACAAAAGTTGATTTTCGGACCATTATTTATCCGTAAGCTAACACTGCAAATAAAATCATTTATTAGTTTTTGAAAAATCGGCAATCTTCTAAATCCTTACAACAGTAAAAAAAATTCGAAAAACCTTGATTACAAAAAAACCAAAAACTTTTTTTGAATTTTTTTTTGCAAAGTTTACTCAAAATGTGATAAAAAATGATAATATCGAAAAAAAATTAGGTAGTTCCATTTAAGATAACAAAGTTGACACTAGTTTCCGGTATAACCGGAAGTGGCACATAATTGAAAATATTTTAGGTAGATGCATCCTATCCCAAAACTTGTGTATACCAAATTTGAAAAAAATATAACAAACCGTTTTTAAAATACGTATGCCTTATACTCGTCGTGATACACCCTGTATATCTTGGCCTTGAAGAGAATGGTCGCGAAGCATAGAAACTGTGGTTATGTAATGTTGGTTGACTAAAATCAACAAAAAACGGCACTTTCTGGTCATTGCTCCGTGGCAATTTATAAAAGTTAATATTAATTAAAAATTGTGCTTGCTATATATATATACAGGGTGTTTCCGAAAGTCGTTTCAATAATTTAACCCGAGATTCCCTATCCAAAAATAGTTCGATTAAGCCCCATTTACCTATATCCAAAAGTGCACCGTTTTCGAGATACAGGCTGTTTTCCAAAACCAAAATTTTTATGTTTTTTTTTATTACTATTAAATGAAACAACATAGAAAAACAAAATTTGGTATAATTGTCTTACTTTTTATGATCGACACAATGGTCGTAAAGAGAAACCCATAGATTTATTACATAACCTCAAAATGGGACACCTGCGCCCCCTCTTGGGGCATTACTTTTGTTGTATTTGAATTTTCAAAAAATAAATTATTTTATCGGTAAGATACGTTTAATACGAAGAAAAAATTATACCACATTTTTTTTGAAAAAACCAACCCGTTTTCAAAATTATTTACATTTTATAATTTCATGTTGCATTTTGCCTATTGAAATCTTTTGCAATTTTTTTTTCTTGAAAACTTAAGACTTTTATAAACTAGCGTAGACAAAAAAAAACTAGAATTGGCCCCACAATAGGACACTGGGCCCCCTTTTTGGGGCACCTGACCCCTTTTTGGGGCTCACATATCTTTTTATTTTGTAAAGAAAAGAATACTAGGCGTTTGAAAATTTTATTACAGAAAAAGTACATCATTGTCATCATTTAAGTCCGGTGCCCCAAAAGGGGGCCCAGTGTCCTTTTGTGGGGCAAATTTAATTATTTTTTTGTTTACGCTAGTTTATAATAGTTTTTAGCTTTCAAGAAAAAAAATTGCAATAATATTTTAAAAAGCCCCAAAAAGGGGGCCCGATGCTCCAAAAAGGGGGCCCGATGCTCCAAAAAGGGGGCCCAGTGTTCTATTGTGGGACCAATTCTAGTTTTTTTTGTTTACGCTAGTTTATAATAGTTTTATGTTTTCCAGAAAAAAAAATTGCAAAAATATTAAAAAAGTAGAATGCAACATGAAATTATGAAATGTAAATAATTTTGAAGAAGGGTTAGTTTTTTCAAAAAAAATGTGGTATAATTTTTTCTTCGTATTAAACGTATCTTACCGATAAAATAAGTTATTTTTTGAAAATTCAATTACAAAAAAAGTTATGCCCCAAGAGGGGGCGCAGGTGTCCCATTTTGAGGTTATGGAATAAATCTATGGGTTTCTCTTTACGACCATTGTGTCGATCATAAAAAGTAAGACAATTATACCAAATTTTATTTTTCTATGTTGTTTCATTTAATAGTAATGAAAAAAAACATGAAAATTTTGGTTTTGGAAAACAGCCTGTATCTCGAAAACGGTGCACTTTTGGATACAGGTAAATGGGGCTTAATCGAACTATTTTTGGGTCAGGAATCTCGGGTTAAATTATTGAAACGACTTTCGGAAACACCCTGTATATAAATATATATATTTTAGCAACATAAATAGACAAAGCACAAGTTGAGATATTCTAAAGGTCCATTAATAAGCGTTTAAATACAGAATTTTTGCAATTTAGAAGCATCTTTTTTTGCATTTTAAATTACCAAAATTGTGTACGCTTATTGATGGACCTTTAGAATATGTCAACTTGTGCTTTGTTAATTTATGTTTCTGGTAAGCACATTTTTTTAATTACTTTTATAAACCCACTGAGCAATGACCAGAAAGTGCTGCTTTTTGTTGATTTTAGGCAACCAACATTACATAACCACAGTTTCTATGCTTCGCGACATTCCCCTTTAAGTAATAATTAGGAAATAAAGAAGATAGCTTATTCTCAATTGGAGTGGGCACTTATGTTTAAAACTTGGTAAAAGACAAAAATCTATAAAAACATTTGCTCTACGATGATTTTAAAAAAATTAAAACGTCCTTAAGAAGTAAGACTACTTTATGTTTGAGGATTTTTTGGAAACAGACTTCTTGCTTAATATGATTTTTTATAATTATTAAAATTTAAAATTTGTAGAAGGCAGACATTGCATACAAAATGCCTTGGCAAGGAAGCAAGAAAAGCTGATGTAGGTATGGTTCGACTTATTAGAAAGAATAAGATAAGCAGCAGCAGACTACGAAGGAACGAAGGAAGCATACATACATCGATTTAGGCCTTTCTACTCCACCAAACCAAGCAAGCAAGCAACGACATAAGATTAATGATAGCAAGTAGCTAGTCTAACATTCAAAAGTGACATGAAAATCTTAGACCTAGCCGATGCGATGTTTAGCTCTCACACAAAACACAAAGCAAAATTTCATTCCTTCCACACACCGATTTTGAACAAAGAACTCTGAAATTACCAAAAATGTTATCCCAATGCAGGATAATGTGTCCACAGGACGTTTAGTTTTGTTACGGGGCTTAAAAATGAAACATGAAAATTAGATTTTTATATTTGCGTTCCATAATAAGCACATTATGAAACTCAAAAAAGGTTGCTCAATTGATTCATTATTAAACCCAACATTTTATTTTGTAAGGTTGGTTTTCCAGATGCAAAAATATGCATTCTTTCCTTGCAAAGTACTTTTTATTTACAAAGGATATTGCCGGGTTTGTTACTAAAAAGTGCCCCCAAAGCTTTTCGCATGAAAAACATATTTTCTTAAGAGGCAGGCTAATAAACATTGTTTCCTAAATTACTAGTCCTCCATCTCAACCACAAGGCAAATAATAGCAAAATTTTAATCTTAAACAAGATATTTTTTTATCACCCTATCTAAGTAGCAATTTTCTTTTTTTTTATGTATGGTAATAGACCACAACCATGAGTATTTGTGGCAATTTTTTTTTTTTTAATTTAAATTTTTTACATATTTTATAAAATTTTTAATGTTATTTTATTTTTTTATAGGCATTTGCCCAATAGTGACTACTTTCCTTATATTATTCCTAGTAAACCCTTAAGTAGAAGTTTATAAAAATTAAATAAAAAACAGCAAAAAAAAGGTACCTCATATCAAAATTTTGAAAAAATCAAACTTTTTTCCTGATTTTCTATCTTTATTTTTATATTGTTAATCTAATAAACTAAAAATCAATGCCGCAAAAATCCTATAGAAACCAAAACCCATAGTAGGCGGAGTTTAACATACTTTAGTTTTAATTTTTTAAAGAAATTACTGAAATTAGGCAAATGTGTGACGATTTGTCACTGATAGAAACATTCAAAAGCGCCTAGATTGCCTAGAAAAACAGGTATGAACAATCTTAAGGCACGTTCCAGAAGAATCTCGACTGTAGAATTACTATTCTAAATCTTTTCTCGAAAAAGAAAATTCCAGAAATCATCTAACCTATAAATACAGCTCGCGCGCTCGCGTTACTACAGAAATACAGTAAACCCTAGTGAGATAGTGAGTGAGATAAAGAATAGTAAAGTAGTAAGCGAGAGCGAGAAAAGATAAAGTGCCTTGACCAGTGGATAAGTACTTTAAATAGTGTGCCAATTTGTTAACGGTTTTTATTACTTGCAACCGCTTTTATTTTGTTTTCTGTTTGCCTAATAAATTAAAATACAATGTCGCAACCTGGAACAAGTAGTACTAAATTGAGTAATAGAAACATCCGCTGTTTAATATGTCATTTGCTTGTTAAAAAGGTAATTATACTTACAAAAACAATTAACAAACTTACTTTATAGACAATTTTACAGGTTAGTGGTCAAAAAAAAGTTATAAAAAATGAACTGGAAATTAAAGATTTAAAGAAGGTATATGGTAAACACGCAAGAATTGGAGACTTAATGTGTGGAAAATGTCGAACACAATTTTTACGAGATAAAAAAAGAATACCTGAACCAGATAATGAAGTCGAAAGCTCTGACAACGATGATAATAATGCAGGCGTTGAGAATCTAAGTGAAGTGTTATCCCAGTCTTCTTTAAGTGAAACTGAATCGTTACAAGTAACCATGCCTTCAAGTGGTTCAGAATTTCAAATTAAAATCTACTCGAATTCGCAACAACAGACTGAGTATGTCGAAATGCCATTTAACCGTGTAGTTTCTACCCATAAATATTGTTTTTTGTGTGGCCCGGCTGGTAATTTAAATCTAGTAAGTGTACCTCTTAATGCGCGAATCCAAAGTTTTATTAAAAAACGAATATTTATCCCAGAAGGCAATAGATGTTGCAGAAAACATTTATTAAAAAAAAAATTTTATGAGGATGAATTTATTTTATTTGAGGTCTATTCTCGATCATCAAGTGTGTCCCTAAAAGATATTCCTACATTTTTAAATCAAATGGCAGTGGATATTAATCTGCCTCTATTAAAAAAAATGGATAATTTTAACATTTCTGAAGAACGTTTGCAGACTTTCACTGGTCTTAACTGGGAACAACTTATAAAATTAAGAGGAAAACTTGTTTCTATGAATAATTCGTCAAAAAGAACAATAACGCAAGCTTTAATAATTTTTTTATTTAAATTGCGAAGTGGTAGCAGCAATAAAATAATAAGTGCCGTGTTTGAAATTGAAAGAGAACAGACTGTCTCAGATATATGTCATTCAGTAATAAATTCTTTTAAAATAGTACATTATTAACCAAGGTAGAGAAGAGGGTCATTATTGACCTAGCGCAAAGATTGTGTCCCGAGCCGCGCAGCGGCAAGGGACACAATTGCGCGTGGTCAATAATGACCTTCTCTACCGTGGTTTATATACTATTTTTTTCACTACTAGCATTTTCTTGAAAAATGTTAATTTAAAAATATGTTCAGTTTTTATCAAAACCCTGTATATGATTTAAAAAAAAATTAATCGAAGTTTCCATGGAAATGACAATGACGTTACATCAATCAAAACAATAAAAAGTTCTTCAAATGGGTGTTTTTTCCAAAATAACCCATAATTTGCACGTAAATGGATGGAGTAAATGATTTAAATAATATGATGGTCACTGATAAGGAATTTGTAAATATAATGATAATGAATAATGATAGAATAGAACACTGACACAGCTACAGAAAAAAGTGCGACATGTTTACAACTGTACAATTTTTTTTTTTCGATAAATTATTTGTGCAATAAAATGTTTTGAAGTATTTTAAAGTAGTTATGTTTTCAAAATAAAAAAATCTTCGTCAAAAACTCACAAAAACTGCTGTAAGTACCGTTCTATTTATGATAAAACCTTGACATATGTTTTGACATTTCATTATTGTACAGTGTACATAGACATGGAAATTATTATTGACCAAGGGAGAGAAATGTGATTTCTCTGGTAGAAAATCGGTCAAAAATTGCGTTTTCTATATGTAGTAGTGAAAAAAAGATATTATTTCCCAACATTTTGGTCTCCAGGCTGTTAATAGAAGATCACTTATTGAAAGTCAAACATCTGAGACAGCTAAAAAACTCTATGATTTAAAGGACGAATTAGTTCTTATTTTTGACGGCACATATTTACGTCACCAGAAGTCGACGAATAACGACTATCAAAGAAAATCGTATTCAGGACAAAAAAAAACTTCTTTATGCAAACCCTTTACTATATGCACTACGAGTGGCTTTGTCGTGGATATGCTTGGGCCGTTTGAAGGGACCAAAAATGATGCTCAAATAATGGAAGCTGTTCTGTCAAACAATTATTTTACCAAGTTGGTTAAGCCAAATGACATTTTTGTTGTGGATCGAGGATTTAGGGACGTTAAACCGACTCTAGAAAATTTAGGATTTAAGGTTCTTATGCCTGCGCTAAGAGGGAAGAGATCGCAACTAACTACGGAAGAATCTAATGAGTCCCGACTGGTTACTAAAATTCGATGGGTATTCGAATCTGTCCATGGCGTCATAAAGCAAAAATATCGTTTGCTTGATAGAAAATTGGACAATAAGTTATTACCAATTGCATCGACATTATGCAAAATTGCATGCTTTCTAAAAAATGAATATGGCGAACGATTTTATTCTGATAAAGAGGACTCTGACATCATAATAGAAAAAATAAAAAATAATGTAAACACCGAAAACACACTAGCTAATGAAGTGGAGGAATTAAGATGGGATAGAAGGAAAGTTCCTTTTAATAAATTAACTTCTTCAGATATTTTAGACTTTCCAGAACTATCAGAAAAGGACTTAAAAATATTGTTTACTGGTTCATATCAATTGTCGCAATCAATATCTTATTTGGCAGAACTTCTAGATGAGAGTAATAACTTGGCCTTAGAATACGTTAAAGAGAGGCCCAATATTATAAAAATTTTAGTCAAATCTCGACATATTAACAAAAAAATGTATAAATAACTTTGATGATATAACTGGAATTACCCGCTATTGCTGTGATTGTGCCAATGGAAGTAGGACTGTTGGTTGTTGTTCACACATTGCGGCAATAATATATTATCTCTCAAATGCAAGATACAAGTCCAAAATTATTCGTCCCGCTCAAATATTGTCCAAATTGTTTTCTGTTGACAACACAGAAATAATTATTAATGAGGACAGTGATGACGACTAGTTTTGGATTTTTATCTTGCATATGTATAAAAACCTTTAAGAAATATAAGGAAGGACTTCTTTTATAACTTGGCTGTTCGGCTTTAGGATCTTAATGAATCTTAGATTCTACCGAACCTAAACCAAAACGGCTAGGTTACAAAAGAAGCCCTTCTTTATATTTCTTAAGGGTTTGCCCCCACTTAACTGAAGCTATTATGTATTATGAAAAGTTGACCTTAAGAAATATTGGACGCCTGTATTTTATTTTTTATTGCACATTTGTATTTTTGAAATTAATTAATTTTTTTTATTACATTACGTAAGAAAAAATATCTTTAGTTTTTTTATTATTATAATATAACGTTTGGTTGAGAAATAAATTTTAAAAAAACTTATGTTTCATATATTTATTAGAGATCTCCTGGAAGACTTTACTTCGTAAAATAATGAAACGTAAAGTTTGTTAAACTTCATGTATTGTGGGTTTGGGTACTCAGATTGGTAGCGGCAATGATATTTAGATTATTAGATTTATAATATAAAAATAAAGATAAAAAATCAGGAAAAAAGTTTGATTTTTTCAAAATTTTGATATGAGGTACCTTTTTTTTGCTGTTTTTTATTTAATTTTTATAAACTTCTACTTGAGGGTTTACTAAGAATAATATAAGGAAAGTAGTCACTATTGGGCAAATGCCTATAAAAAAATAAAATAACATTAAAAATTTAATAAAATATGTAAAAAATTTAAATAATAAAAAAAAAAAATTGCTACAAATACTCATGGTTGTGGTCTATTACCATACATAAAAAAAAAGAAAATTGCTACTTAGATAGGGTGATAAAAAAATATCTTGTTTAAGATTAAAATTTTGCTATTATTTGCCTTGTGGTTGAGATGGAGGACTAGTAATTTAGGAAACAATGTTTATTAGCCTGCCTCTTAAGAAAATATGTTTTTCATGCGAAAAGCTTTGGGGGCACTTTTTAGTAACAAACCCGGCAATATCCTTTTACTATTATAAACTATCGGAAAACAAAGTTATTTTGTAGAAGGAATAACTAAAAGAATTGGAGAAACGATATCAACGGTTACATTTTCTCAAAAACGCCTATTCATTCAGTATTAAGTGAGTCAAGTTTACAAATGTCATTATTCAATGTGTGACCTAAATTTACTTTGTACTTCAAAATGTTAATGATGCCAATTCAATAAAAATAAAATATTGAGTTAGGTGTTTAATTCAAATTAAAAATGCTTTTTAATAGATTAAATAAAGCAAACATAAAAACAGTATAAAAAAACTTGTTTTATAAGACTTTTTTTCATCACTTGACCATTTTTCGAAATTTTGCACTTTGGGACCCTATAATATTTTCAAGGGTAAATGAGAGTTTAACATTTTTCTTGGGATCTCTACAGGATGTCCAAAAAATAGCGCATAAACGCTATGGTACGCTCTTGGGGCATTCTCAAAGATTCCTAAAAAATTGTAAAAAAAAATCCATCTGCTATTATATATATTCATCGTGAAAAATGCGATCAAAGTTGCATAAGTTCGGCAACACAGTTTGTAAAATACGTCTTAAAAGCTCATCTAGATTCTTGAGCATACATTTTTGCATTTAGATCATATTGACATTGTTGTCAGCTTCATTTTGTACAATTTTTGTGAAATTAAATTGATTTAAAAATATAATTTGACCATTTAAAAGATAAATAAATGGTACAATAATTTTAAATAGATGGTGCCTTTCTAATAAGTTATTTCATTCGGTAATATGTGCTGTTATCTTCAAGATATAAGCATTTAAATTTTCGCACTTTGAGGTCTCATATCTCTGAGGGAATATGAGAAAGATTTTTTTTAACAATTTTCTGGGGCTCTCTAGACATGCCCCAACAACGTACCATTGCGTTTGTGCGCCATTTTTTGGACACCCTGTAGATGAGCTTTTTAGATATATTATACAAACTGTGTTGCCGAAATTATGCAACTTTGTTCGCATTTTTTTCGATGAATAGAACAAATGAATTTTTTTGACAATTTTCTAGGATTCCGTGAGAATGCCCCTAGAGCGTACCACCCTGTATGATAAGCCCATCATAGATGGTGTCTAAAAATTGGCGAATAAACTATAAAAAAATGTCTTAATCAGTGTTGTAGAACTTATGCCACTTTTTCGCATTTTTCTTCATGAATTTTAAAGATGGATTTATTTCCATCCTGAGAATGTTCCAAAATTAAAAACGAAGCTTTTATGCGATAATACTTGGACACTTGTATAACGTTTTTTGGAATATTACATTTCCTTTGATTTTGACTCATTTTTTAGATTAGCTCAATATTAACGAACAAATATTGGGAGTCAAATTCATCATCTCGTCTCAAACTATAACCATATTTTTAAATCAAAAAACAAAACAACAAGGACCTTTTTACAAATAGCTAGTCCTCATCCTAAAATAAGAATTTGAAGTAAGGGGTTTGAATGGGGGATGAATACTTCCTGATATAAAGGCTGCTTTAATCGTGAAGACTGACGTTGACGATAGAATTGAAGGGTGGATACAGAAAGACTCTTAGCAAACGTTCTCTTATTTCTTATATTCTATATTTTTTTCTGAGAGAGAAAAGTTAGTTGTTTGAAGCTTGCCTATATAAGCAAAGTATCATTAATCATTTGTGCTAGCGGGAGCAGAGAGTGACGTGTCAGTCAGTGGAAGAGTCTGCCCCTCGCGCTGCCGTCCAAAGGAAGAAGACCGTATGTCCCAATTTCATAGTTTTGACAAAAACGGGTTTTTATTTTTACGTTGGTACTTTTTAAACTCTACCTAAATTAGTAATTTTTTGTGCGAGGCTGTTTGTAATTATAATAGTGATCACATTCCGAAAAAATAATTCAAAAATGTATCTTTGTCCACAAAATATAAACAAAAATGTACTTACGGTGGTACGATGTTACTAATTGTAGTACTTATACAAAGTAAAAAAATCGTAAGTGACAAATCAATGCAATTTGCATTGATAAGCTAAGATAAAAAAGCGTAAGTCCATACTTCGACGTCATCCTTTACTAAGTAAAATAACCGTAAGTGCGGAATCGTAAGCAAAATGACTGATATGCTAAGGAATAAGACCGCAAGTGTACATGAACATACGGTTTTTTTGCTTAGTAATGGTACTTACGGCCTTTTTACTTGTAAAATTGATGACGTAGTGGACTTACGGTTAATTTGATTCGTGTTTTTTTATATTTTCAAACAAAAAATTATTTTTTTATCAATGAAATCAATAAAGGCAATGCCTAAGATGTTAAACATGAAAAAAACTCAATTTCGTAAAATTGAGACTTACGGTCTTCTTTCTTTGGACGGTAGCGCTCGCTAGCAGCTCGTTTCAAACAACTCCAGGGAGCTTTCACAAAATTGCAACATCTCGCCGCTTCACTCGCTTGTCTGCCTCATTCTTCTTACTTGATCCAACTTTGTAGGTATTTCATTGCAAGGAGCTCGCTAATCCACTGATCAACTTCAAAATAAAGAATATTTAGCTTGTTTATACAGGATGTCTAAAAATTGGCGCCTAAACGCGATGGTATGTTATTGGGGCATGTCTAGAGAGCCCCAGAAAATTGTTAAAAGAAATGTATCTCAAATACCTTCGGAAATATGAGGTCCCAAAGTGCAAATCTTCGAAGTCTCATACCTTTGAAGATAGCAGCACATTTATCAACGAAAAAAATGGTTAATACAAACCTACAGTCTATCTTATATCATTTCACCATTTGTTAATATTTTAAATGGTCTAATTACATTTTTTTAATTAATTTTATTTTACAAAATTTGCATGATATGAAGCTGATAACAATGTCAATGAAATCTAATGTAAAAGTGTATGATCAAAACTCATCAAGTAGATGGAATTTTTCAGATGTATTTTCCAAGAGTGTATTGTCGAATTTCTGCAACTTATTTCGCAGTTTTCTCAATAAATATAACACATGGATTTTTTTTAACAATTTTCCCGGAATCCCTAGGCATGTTCCAACAACGAACCATCGCGTTTATATGCCAATTTTTGGACACTCTGTGGTAAATTGGGCAAAAAAACAAAATATTTTAAACAGGTATCAACTTAAGGATTTATAAAAATTAACTACAAAAAGTGGGGATTCATTTATTCTTATGAGGCAGTAAATACAGGGTGTCCAAAAAAAAATGGCGCATAAACGCGATGGTACGCTCTTGGGACAATCTCAGGGATCCCTAGAAAATTGTCAAAAAAAATCCATCTGTTATATTCATCGAGAAAAATGCTAAAAAAGTTGCTTAACTCATCCAGATTTTTTGAGCATATATTTTTGCCTATCATATTGATATTGATATCAGCTTCATATTTTCATAAAATGTTTGTAAAATTGAATTGATAATAAAAATGTAATTTGACCATTTAAAAGATAAACAAATGGTACAATAATTTAGGATACATTGTGCCTTTAGATTTAGCCATTTCTTTCGTTAATATGTGCTGTTATCTTCAAGATAATTATAAGCGTTTAAAGTTTCGCACTTAGGGGTCTCATATTTCTTAGGGTAAATGAGATTTTTTTTCACAATTTTTTGGGGCTCCCTAGACATGCCCTAACAACGTGCCATCGCATTTATGATCCATTTTTTGGACATCCTGTATAAAATAGAAAACACATTTTTTAATATCATTATAGGTGCAAAATAAGATCCCAAAAAGATTTTCGTAAAAAATTTTTCTCTAAGAAAATCCTTCACCCTATAAAAAGCTCCAAGGAATGAATTCTTAAAAAATCCCATAACCTCTATAATTTATCTCTGTTTCATCGACAATTGTATGCTACGAAATAATTTTTAATTATATAAAAATTATAAATCCAATTTGATGTGGAACCAAAGAATTGCTACTTGCTAGTTCACGCTAAACAATTATTTGTAAAAGTTATTAGCTAAGTTTTTTTTATTAAAACCTCCAAGTCCAAAGAAAGGTTGTAACTAAAGCTAGGCAACCATGAATACACATTATTATTTCCAATGCTCCGGTCCTATAATAAGCACAAATGATAAAACCCAAATCAAAAGCCGGACTATTTAAATGCAATTAACCACAATTTTAGGCCTGCAGCGTCTGTCTGTAGTTAACCAAAATGTTTTGAAATGAATAAGTAGGTACCTATAAACTTTAAAGAAATAACGTGGCCGCTCGCAAAAATAATTAGTATTCATATTTAGTGACAGAGACACGACTTAAAATTGTTAAAGATTATTAATAGTTGCACATTTGATGTTATTAACGTAAGTATTTTTTGTTGTTAAGGTTTTGAAGACGTGCAATCATTAATTATATTCTAACTCACCTACCTACTGAATGTTTTTTTTTAGGTAGGTATTTTTTACAATGGTATCTATGACTTCAAATTATTTTTTGTAACGTGATATTATGTGTCAGTTACGAATAATAGGAATTTTTTTTTACACAGTAAAAAAAAACATAATTTTAAAACATTAAGAATTTTTATACTCCTCGCATACAAAAAGTCAATAACCAGGAGTATACAGGTGTCCAAAAAATGACGCATAACCGCGATAGTACGTCATTGGAGCATGTCTAGGGATCTCCAGAAAATTGTCAATAAAATCTATCTCATATACCCTTGGAGATATGTTGCCCCAAAGTGCGAAACTTTAAAAGCTTTTATATCTTAAATATTACAGCACATATTAAGGAAAGAAATGGTTTAATATAAAGCTACAGTCTATCTTAAACCATTACACCATTTGGTTATTTTTTAAATGGTCGAATTACATTTTTATAATTAATTTAATTTTACAAAATTTTTACGAAATGAAGCTGTCAACAACGTCAATAAAATCTAAAGCAAAAGTGTATGATCAAGTCTCATTGATGAGATTTTCAGATGTATTTTCCTAGACTGTGTTGCCGAATTTATGCAACTTTGTTCGCATTTTTCTCTATGAATATAACAGATGGATTTTTTAAAACAATTTACTAGGGATCCCTAAGAATACCACAAGAGTGAACCATCGCGTTTATGCGCCAGTTTTTGGACACCCTGTATGCAGAAAAAGTCAAAAACTAGTAGTATTGAAAATTCTATAATCGTCATAAATCATCCTAGAGCATCGCGTTTCATCGAATTTTGAACAACTTTCCAAAAGACCGTCTGTCCGTCCGTCTGTCTGAACTCTGTCACGTTTTTTGTAAACACGATAACTAAAGCACAATCGTGTTCAAATTTTTAGGAAGAATCGTTCCTATTAAAATCTTGGTTGGGATTATTTTATTATCAAAAAAAGATGACAATATCAAAAATGACATTAGTAGAAACTATCAAAGACCTACGGAAAAGCAGCTTTTGTTTTCCATGGCAAGAGTCGAGGTAGAATTTAAATGCTCGCTCGTTATTAAAGCCCTTCAAATTCTTTAAAAAAGGTAATGCAAAGTTATTTTTTTTTCTATCCCGCATAAGCCCCCCAATTTAAAAAAAGCCGTATCTTCAATATTAAAGGAAAGGAAATTAAATTTTGTATAAAAAAGTTTTTTTTTGTCAAGTCCATAAAGCAAAATAAAATACCCAGACTATTAACACAGCAACAAGTCGGAAGAGCATAAAAAACTATTTTACTAAAAATATTAATTATTCGCGCCCAAAATATTTTGACTGGAATGGGTAAAAAAAAAACTTGAAAGGAGTATCTATTTTATTTTGTATTGTTATTTGTTATAATTCAAAAAAGTACAAAATGTGTTCTTTTTGGAATGTCCATGGACAATTATTATTATTGAAAAAAAATAATGTACATTCTGATAAGGCATTGGCTTAAAGGTCTGATAAAAAATCATGAAAATAATTCTAGTATAACAAGATTACTATTTTTTTTAAATAAGTAGAACTAAAAATTTGTTTTTGTGCATTTTTATTGATTATTGCAAGGTACTCGTTAGCTTGAAACAAACAAATTTATTTTTTATTTAAGGTTTTTTATGATTGTTACTATTATAAAATTTTTAATTTTTTTGTTTATAGGACTTAACAAAATCGTCTTTATAAATATTTCCCACGTTTTCAAAATCTAATTTAATTTTTTTTTATGTGTGTGTAAGTAATAATCATACGAATATATATATATATAGTACCATAGAACAAAAAAAAATTTTTTCGCAAAACATAATTTATAATCCCTAATTCGGTAAAAAAATGTGAGACAATTTAAGGCGTAGGATCCTTTAAATCAGTCATATTATGATATTAAATTTTGTCTAGTACCTAAATGTCAATCTACATCTGATTTTTAATCAAAAAAAAAATTGAAATCTATCAATCATAAAAATCGCTCATTTAAGCAGAATGGTAGGGTTATAATAAGAAGTATGATAGTGAAGTTCTCTCACGGTGCATAGTATGCACCACACAAACCTCTCTAGAACCGAATTTGTCGCATAATTTCAAACAAATTCGGATCTACAGGGTAGATGTAGAGCATTAACGTGAAGCTGTCCTTCCATCCCTCCTTTTGACCATAACTGCAAGCTGAAAAATAGAGCCATCAGTTTTTATTCTTTAATTTAAAAAAAAATTTGGTTAAACAATTTTTTTTAATAATAAGGGGGGAATATTACCTACTTAAGAGACGATTACTTTAGCAACTAAATGGGGTAGTTGAATGGGTCAACAAAAGCTAGTTTATGGTTAATTGTTCAATAATGTAGGTTTTATAAACGACATCTTGGGAAAAAAAAAACATTTTGAGAGCCCCCCGTTTTTTTATAAAAAAAATATTTAATATCAAATAATTATTTAAAACTTTCTATAAAGAGCGGACTGTAACGACGAATAGGAGTAAAATGATAGATTTTAACCCAAAGTGCAGGCAACCAACTATACAGTAGTGTATTAATGCGGCTTATTTATAAAAAAAAAATGCTTTGGCTAATTACAAAAATTGGAGATAATTTATTAATTCAAAATAATAACGCACTTTCTGTAACGTCTTTTTTTATACCCCTTTTTTGCATATTTACCATACCCATAATAGTGGCAAAATTTTAAACAAGATTTTTTTTTATTTCTAAAATAATTGTAAATATGTTTTACTGTGCTGGTTGTCTAGTTTAGTAAGTTTTTTTCTTTTTTGAAGTAATAAAATAATATGGGCAAAGATGAGCCTTAACACTGCCAGACATTTATAAAGTGAAATTTTTTTTAATTTTGTGTAATCTGTAAATTTTTATGCGTAAAATGAGAAATTTTTATAACAGGGTTTTCTGTCCTTGGAAAGCACATTTGAAAAGCGATTATCCCATCATAAAGGGTTGGCAGGGTCATCGCTCGAAGGTGCAAAAATCAATTTTGTTTGAAGAAAACAATCCCACTTATGATGTTTAGTCCTTAAAAAAAATTCTACCTGTTTGGCCTGCCATTTTGTTGGATTTAGAAAAGTAATATTAAATATTATGTAATATCAAAAAATCATGACAACGTTAATGATGTGGATTTTCATGGAAATAGCTCCTATACTATCAAGTGATACACTCGATTTCACAAAAAAGAGGTACACACCGTCAAAATTTGTTTAGGTAAATTCACCTATAGTTTTACAAAATTTGTGCCAAATAAGGTTATATAACATAATTCATAAAAGTAACATTTCCAAAAATGTATTTACCCTCTAATGACACTTTATTTAGAATAATTTGAATACGTATTTCGACAGCTAAGCTGTCATCTTTGGCAGAAGATAGAATTGTTTTATATTAAACATTCGCCACAGAAATCATCAATTATCCATTTCCTCTAAATGGCCCCGAAGAGAAATCTTCAATGATGTTGGATTTACATAAAAATTTTAAAATAGATGAGTACAAAATAACGTCTGCCCTTTTTTTAGTTTCATTAAAAAAAAACATCCCTTAAAAAAAAATATTTTGTTACTTATTTGTAACCATTTTGTCAAATTTGATGCAAGTGTACTCATTTAAACTAACTTTAATACTAATGCTAGTATCAAAGCAAAATACGGTCACATAATTCCACTAAATAACAGGTAAACAGATGGAAAGTTGAAGCAAACCTGAGCTGAGCGTCCTTGAGACCATTTTGTCGATGATCCAGGTAGAATTATATGGGATTGAGTAACGGTCCGTGAGTTGCCATTTTTATAGAGTCTTCTTAGTAACTTCTCTTCTTATATTAAGTCGAAGAATAATTTAGTTTATTTTGATGTGCTAAAAATGATAAAAATTAGTGTGTTTGTTAAAATTTCATTTTGTATAATTTTTTCAAATTGAGGATTAGTGCGTTTGAAATGTCATAAATCGTTAAAAATCATGGTATAGAAAAAATTGGTGTATTTTATTTTAAAAAATCCGTCTGTTCGTCTGAATTCTATCATGGTTTTTGTAAAAGCGATAATTTAAAAGCGAAAATTCCAATCATGTCCAAGTTCTTAAAAAAAATCTTTTATATTAAAATCATGGTTGGGATTATTTCTGAAAGAAATCAAATAATTACAAAGACGGTATTTCAAGTATTACAAAATTTACAGAATTTTTATTCGGAAAATATTAAAATTAAGATCCCTTTTAATTTCTTACAAAATGTTTATTTAATTTTTTTTGTTCGACTTCACATTAGCCCCCCAATTAAAAACAGCGTTTTTTTTAATTTATTGAGAAATTCTAATTCTGCATCGTTAGTGCCAAAATTGGAAGCAATGTTTAAATAATTATATTTTTTTTTAAATGGCAAAATTAGTAGTTTGGCCTCGTAGTTGGTAAAATAATTTTTTTTTGATAAAATGATTATTGCGAGGAGTGTCCTACTAACTGTTGGCATTTTTTTTGGAAAATCCCGCTCACTGATCTATCTTTCTCAATGGATCTAATTCGCTCACTGATTTAATCCCCTCAGGTTTAAAACTTTTTAATTTTAAGTCTTTTTTGATCTGTATTCGATAGCAATTTAATTTTGCATTTTGTTTTTTCTAATATGCTAATTAAAAATTTACATACCTAGTCCTTAGAGTTTGAAATCTGATTTAGCCCAAATGTTTCCAATTATTTTTATTGTCAATTATTGTGGAATTCTGTCGAAAAAGTAGATCCATCTTCAATTATCATTTCTAAAAAATAAAAACGTAATAAATATTTGCTAAATTACAAGTAACATGTGGAAAAAATATTGAAACCAAAAGTTTCAGTTATAAATTGTCCAAAAATTTAATGAAATGAAGCAAAAATGTCAATAAAATCTAAAACAAAAATATGATCAAGAATATAGAACAGTGTTGCCGAACTTATGCAAATGTGTTCTCATTTTTCACCATGAATATAACAAGAAGATTTCTTTTTACATTTTTCTTGAGATCCCTGAGATTGCCCCAATAAAGTAAGCGTGCACATGAAATTTAAAACGATAAATTTTTGCATTGTAAATATGGTCAAAATAGTGGCTTAAACATCTCAAGTTTTATATTATTAAGTGGATACATTTCTTTGATGTTTTACAAAAATTAAAACCTCTTTATTATCCTAAAACATGGTTATTTTTAAAAGAAGGAAATATTTTCTTACTGTTTTTCTCGCCTGCAGAAAATTTTACATGATTTTATTTAATAAAATATATCTGACGCATTTGTTGTCAAAATAACATTACATAAAAAACCCAATTTCACTGAAGTAAAATTAAAAAAAATTAAAAGGTGGCTGAAAAATCGTTATAAATTTAATGTGCACGAATGAACCAATTTTTGGACACCTTGTAGAAACAAGTTCAAAAAGAGCCGGTAAAATTTTTGATTATGCTTACATGTCGCATAAAAAAATTTTGAATTTTTTTTTTATTTTTTTTACATTATGCTAGTCCAAATTTCATGACTTCACTCAACAAAAACGTTGTTCAAAACAACACAACAATCTAAATTTAAAAATCGATTTAAAAATTAAGCCTCAACAACAATGGCGACAAATCAGATTACAAACCAAACGCCAAACCAAATTAATTAAAACAAAAAGGACGATAATAAAACAAATCCTTGTTAGCTCCTATAGGAACACCACTAACAGGAACAACTTAATATTTACAAAATAAACCATACCTTAATTGATACAAAAACACAATGCCTGTATTTCAGACACCACCATCACTTTAAAAAGGACTCCAATTTAAAGGGAATATTCGCGCATATCCCGTTGACAGAATGCTGAAAGAGGCTGCACAACTAACGAGGAGTGTAAAGGGGTATAGAAGGGTAAAGGGAATGAATAGGGTCCTGGCTTGGGAGTTGGCCGCTTCTCTGTGACGCTCAATCGATCCATCTGTGCTCCATGTTTGCCGCCCTGTTTCTCCTTTAGCCAGGATTCAATGCGCGAGCATTTGGTACTTGATTTTCTCTCGTGGATTTTGTCCTGTTCTCAACTCTTTGGTATGAGATGTTTGGTCCTGACACTTGTTTATGTTTTTATCTTGGTTTTTGTTGTTTTCTCTGATGTGTCTAAAAACTATAAAAGCGTATAAGTCATACGGTTTTAAGAATTGCTATTTAAAGATGCTTCTTTTGAAAATTGCATTGTAAAAATTAAAAATTGGCTTGAACTGTTTGGGGACAATATTACGCAGTATGTTCAAAAACTGGCATTTTCAGGGATCCCAAAAAATGATGTTATATTAGTCCGAGAAAATCTTACAAAAAATCAAAAAATTCAGAAATTTTTCGGGCAGCACAATTTTTGTGGAAAAAATGTAGTATTTGATACCTAGAAACATAATTAATTTTATGTTGTTTTAAAATGGGGTATGGTTAAATTGGTCTGAAAATTGCAACTATCATACTTTTCTGTAACATAGTCAAAAATTAACATCTTAAGGAAAATCTGTTAGAATTTCTGAATTTATCAAACCAATAGCGTTGGAACTTTTTTATTCCAGATTGGGATTATCTATATTTAAAGCATTATTTATTGCTCGCTAAAATAACTGGCCCAAAACATTAAAAAACTAAATTAATTTGGATCCTTACGCTACAAAATAAGGTAAATTAAAAAAAAAAATAGATTTGCCTTAAACTTTGTTATTAAGCTATTTTAAGGTAATAGTATAGCAATGAAACCAAGAGCGTTTGAGCTTTTTATGTGTCAGATTCTGATTAAGCAGTTCGTTTTTCATAAACATAATAAAATTAACTGTTGGCAAAAATTACTTTTGGCCGTAATAATTAAAAAACTGAGAAAATTTGTACCTATACCCCTTTGGTACAAAATAAGGTAAAATTAAAAAAAATAGATCTGCCCTTAATTGTAATTCTAAGCTAACTATATGCAGAAACAGAAAAACAAATCAGAAATCAGATTTTTTCAAATGCTTTCGTGTTTTTGAGAGGGACAAATTGAATGGGCAAATTGTGTACACTCATTCACAAATTCTAGAATTTGTTAACAAATTCTTAACAAATTCTACAAACTCTCAACAAATTCTTAACAAATTCTACAAATTCTTAACAAATTCTGCAAATTCTTAACAAATTTTTCACAAATTGCTAACAAATTCTTAACATTCTGCAAATTCTTAACAAATTTTTAACCAATTCTCAACAAATTTTTCACAAATTCTCAACAAAAAATTGAATTGCCCTCTTGTTTTTGTTAGAGCTTTTTAAAGTTGGCCAAATTTTAAAAAATCTTCTGATAATAATGAATTTATTTTGTAGATTGAACTTTTTTTGACGAATAAGAATCTGTATTCTGTAAGAATCTTAATTTTTTTAAAAGTCAAATATTTATACTGTTTTTTTTTACCTGAGGAGTAAATTTTTTATGCATAATTCAGTAAAATATTTCCTTTTAAACAAAATCATTGGCTGTCTCTTACGATGTTTTGTCAAGCAACGGTCGAATATTTTCTGCTGCACCTAACATCCTAAACTGTTGCATTTGCTTTATCTCTTTTGTGAGTATTATAATAATTGATGACAGGCTTTAATATCGTTAAAGACTTTATTAATAATGGTATTAAATTTAAATTTGCTGTATCTTTTTGGGGCTTACAGAATTACAGATCCTTAAGAATAATTGTTTTCTTAGCTGGGTCTTTAAGTTTAATAAATCCTATTTAAATTCAACGCAATTAAAATTTATTACTGGAATAACTTTTGAAACTTTTAAACCAATTATTGGGTATAATTTTGAGTCATAAAATATAATTACGTCAGTAATTATACGTATTTAAAACGGTTTATTTATGAATGCGAATTTCCATGACATAAAGTTAAAGTCTGTATCTTTAATTTTAACAATGAGCAAATTTTTATGGGTAGGTATATTACAAAAAAAAAATTCTTTTGTAATGAAAAAAATCTGTTTTTGACACTACGAACTTTTGCTAAACAATCATAGATATATGCAAAACATGGCTATATTGATTTAACTTTTGCTTCTATGAGCATGCGCAAATTGTAACTTGCGTAAATTGGTTCATTTTGGTTTTTTGTGTTTTTTATAGTCGTGACATCGATTTTAGAAACAATAATAAAAGAAAAAAATAAATTAAAAAAACACTTTTATGTAAAACATATTTGTGAAAAACAATTTTTCAATAGACAAGTAATAAAAAGCACCTTATAAAACGAGTTTTTCATACTATTTTTTATATTTGCTTTATTTTAATCTATTAAAAAGCATTTTAAATTTGAATTAAAAACTTAACTTAAAATTTTATGTTTATTGGATTGGCAACATTGACATTTTGAAGTAAGAAGTAAATTTAGGTCAGACATATTGAATAAAGACATTTGTAAACTTGACTCACTTAATACTGAATGAATAGGCGTTTTTAAAAAAAAAGTAACCGTTGATATCGTTTCTCCAATTCTTCTAGTTATTCCCTCTACAAAAAACTATGTCCTCTGATAGTTTGTAATAGTAAAATTTGCAAGTAAAAAGTACCTTGCAAGGGAAGAAGTTATTATTTTTCATCTGGAACACCAACATAATAAAGTAAAATTTCTGGTTTAATAATAAAGCAATTTAGCAACGTTAAAAAAACAAATTTTGGGTTTCTAATGTGCTTATTTTAGAACGCAAATATAATAATGTGATTTACATTTTCTACAGATAAGCTTTGAAACCGCATTCTTACGATGTAATTTTCAGTACTGCTTCTAAAAAAAACAATTATTTTGTTAATTCAAAAAAAATCTGCTACTGATGCTTATCATAAATTTGTTAAAAAGTAAAAATTGTTTTATTCTAAAATTATGTTGATTTATAATCATTTTAATAGCGAAACGGAAACATATGTTTCTTTAACACAATTAAATGCTAATGATATAAAAAAAACAGTTAATTTACATTAAGTATTAACCGCCCTATTATATTATAATTAAAACATAACCTATATTGAAAGCGGTTTTAATAATATTATTGTTTATTTTAAATGTCTCTTACCTTTGCATTATAAGTTTGCTGTTATTTTTCTATTTTTCCACTTCCAAAACACACAAGAAATTCATCAGTAATCACACTTTAATCATTAATTTAATCCAATTAAACGTAGCTATATTATTAACTGTAGAACCACAGACAACAACTACTGGTTTTCTATGCTTTGCTTGCTTGTAGTCACAGCCAACTGTCGCGTTTGGTTCGAGTTTCGTTTTGAGGTCCCGGCCAATATTTAACGTTTAGTCCGTCCGTTGTTACTACAGTTTGTTGGTATTACTAAGAGAGCGGACACTCCACATTTCTTATTATACTCTTCGCAAAAGAGTATATTGCGATTACTCGGACCTTCTCTAAAATCGTTAATATTCATCTTAGAGCAAAAATTTTTGCAGATTCGTCCGTTTCATGACTTTTTAGGACTTTTATTTTTTGTCCGTCTGTCTGTCTGTAACGAAATTTGTGACCACCATAACTCAAGAACGGTTTATCAGATCGACTTGAGATTTAACACAAAAATCAATCCCATTTAGAGGAAGAGCCCTATTGTTTTTGGAAAAAATCAAGTAATAAATAGAGGGTTAAAAACACTCCCAAAGTAGAAAAAAATTCATATTTTCGTTAATATCAACTTTACGAAAAAAATATTCGTAACAAAATTAAAGATTGTATTTTTCCCTGTAAGCATGTGGTAATTTTTTTGTATCCCCACCCGTTTACAAAAAAAATAAGTTTTACGTTGTTTTCAATAAAATAAAAAATGCTCATTTTTAATCATCTACTGCGAAGAGTATCATAAAGAATTTGTAACAATTATATAAAAATAAAAAAAATAGTCATAAAAAAGGAGCTATCTGCGAAGTTTAACTTTTTAAATGATCTATCTCACTCACTGATCTAACCCACTCTTGTTGGGATTTGTGTACAACTTAAGAGCTCGACTACTCACTTTCTCTTATGCAAACATCTGTACAACTTAGACCGCAGTTTCTAGCGTTATTATTAGAGCAATTGTTTAAAATTTTGACCATATAATGTTAAGTCATTTTACAATACTTATTATTTGGCACATTTTGTTTTGTAGCCCTAGTTTAGCAAAAATAACAGTTTAAAGAAGGGAAAACTATACTTAAAACAACAACTGTATTTCTTTCTTAAATTGAGCATCAAAATAAATTTTTAAAAAACAATAAATATTACAAAATTAATTATCTTTCTAATGACACCAAGTTTATCAAAATCAAATAAGAATTAACTGAGATATTTGGGGTTTTGTGAATATCTGCAAAGACGCGCTGCATTTATACGGAATCCTATGTTTAAAGACTGAAGTCACGCTTCTCTCTAGTAGAACAGCTGGTAGGTGGCTACTCTAGACACATATTCACGATGAAAATATATCTGTTCAACTATGTAGGCGGATGCGTTCTACGCAAAATAGCCCGCGGTCTTTAGTCTATTCTGGCCATCGCAGCCTGTAGCCCCCCCCCCTCTACATGGTATTAGGACTGAGTGTCGGGCTCTTAAGTCTTACCAAGTTGGAATGTTTTTGTCGAAGTGTCTTGTCTCTCTTTTCTATCATACAGTCTCTAGAAATGAGTAGAGGATCGAGGTAGACCCATGATATAAAGCAACCGTCTAAAAGCCATTAACATAAATTATTATTGGAGACAGTTAATATTGGGTCATAAACCTTGTATACTGGCCATACGGGCCCAGGGATTCAGCATTCTTTTCTTATTTTATACTTTATACTTCTTTGCAAAAATTTTGTTTGTTGTTCCGTTTAAGGTTTTACTATTTCTTCATAAAAAAACGACCAATATTCGTTTCGTTAGAGGTGTGATTTTTATGTCCCTTTATGAAGCAGCTTATATTTTTTTGCGCAAAGTTTAAATGTTTGCCTAAAAATATTTTATTAATACTGTTTTTTTTTATATTTTCGTTCTATAATAAGGCACATTATGGAACCCGAAATTTGGTTTTTTAAGGTTGCTAAATTGCTTTATTTTTAAACACAACATTTTATTTTATCAGGTTGCTTTTCCAGATGCAAAAATATGAATTCTTCCCTTGCAAAGTATTTTTTATTTACAAATTTAACTGTTATAAACTATCGGGGGACATAATTTTTTTGTAGTAGGAATAATAAGAAGAATTGGAGAAACGATATCAACATCAGTTACATTTTCTGAAAAAGTCTATTCATTCAGTAGTGAAGTGAGTAAAGTTTACAAATGTCATTATTCAATTTTTCTGACCTAAATTTACTTTTTACTTCAAAATGTCAATGTTGCCAATCCAACAAAGATAAAGTTTTAGGATAAATTTTAATATACTATCGTGGACAAGGAATTTAAAACGATCAATTTTTGCATTGTAAATATGGTCAAAATAGTGGCTTAAACATCTCTAGTTTTATGCGAAGTGGACATTAACAAGAAACATTTCCCTGATGTTTTACGAAAATTAGAGCCTTATTGTTATCCTAAAACAAAATTATTTAAAAAAGGAAATATCTTCTTACGATTTTTCTCGCCGGCAGCACATTTTACAAAATTTATTTTAGTAAAATACATTTGACGCATTTGTTGTCAAAATAACATTCGAAAACTGACATAAAAATCCCCATTCACAATAGAGAGAGACATTCAAAGAATCAAAGGTGGCTAATAAAAAATCGTTTTAAATTTCATGTCCACGATAGTACGTTGTTGGGGTATTCCTAGGGATCCATGAAAAAATGCAAAAAAAAAATAATCTTTTCTAATCTTTAGGGAAAAAATGAGAGATATTACAAACTTTTTCTTTTTATTTATTGATCGTTAAATGTTATGTTATAAAAAAAACCGCAGGCAATTTTATCAACTCCAATTTTGAGTACCAAACAGTGTGAAATAAAATTAAATTGAAAAGAGCACCCTATTTTAAAGAGTATGAAGAGTATCGATTCCCCTTTTGAATGGAAGGTTAGTGAAGGTTGGAAGGGAGCACAGAGTAGCTATAGACATCAGCACGTCTATGTCAGCCACAGCAGCTGTCAAATGTACTGATCCCTATTCACAAACTCTCTCTCTGAAGGGTACCTATCCATAGCAATATACCAAACCACCGCCTTTTTTATAATGGCTGCATGTTCTCATTTTCACCTCTTTTCATCGTAACGTAGCTTTTAAGACCATACGAATTGTTTTTAATTATATTTGCACACATCTACAGAGTACACCAAAATTGGGGAATAAATGAAATGGTCTAGGGAGGCTCATAAAATTGTTGAAAAAAGTCCTCAAAAAAATCTATCTTATATCCTTGGAGAAGATATATCTCCAAATTTATATTTATATATTGGCAAAAAGGAAATTTCTACAGGGTGTCCCAGAATTGGCGCACCACCTGTATGGTACGTTGTTGGGGCATGCCCAGGGATCCCCAGAAAATTGTCAAAAAAAATCCATCTCATACACCCTAGAAGATTATGAGGCCCCAAAGTGCAAAACTTTAAACGCATATACCTTAAAAACAACAGCACGTATTAAAAATATGGTAATGCAGTCTATCTTAAACCATTTCACCAATTTTTCTTCTTTTAAATGGTCAAATAACATTTTTATAATCAATTTCATTTAACAAAATTTTTTTAAAATAAGCTGACAACAATGTCAATAAAAATCTAGTGCAAAAGTGTATAATCAAGACTCATGGATGGGATTTTTAGATTTATTTTCCTAGACTATGTAGTATTATCCTAGACTGTGTTGCCAAATTTAAGCAACTTTGTTCGCATTTTCCTCAATGAATATAATAGATGGATTTTTTTTAACAATTTTCCTGGAATCCCCAGACATGCCCTAACAGCGTACCATACAGGTGGTGCGCCAATTCTGGGACACCCTGTATTTGCACTCATCTACATGTTGCACAAAAATTGGGGAATAAATGAAATGGTCTAGAAAGGCCCAAATAATTTAAAAAAAAAAGCCTTTGAAAAAAATCTATCTTATATCCTTGGAGATATATCTCCAAATTTATATTTATATATTAGCAAAAAAGGAAATTTTGATTATTATCAAATGCTCCGATTTTAGCGCTATATCAAATATGGAGTTATTGCTTTATATCTTGGTAAGGGTTAATTTCAGAAATGTCACTAATAACCAAGATTATAGCAAAAAGTAAGCTCTATAATTGGTAATAACAGCGTCATAAGCACAGGGAAAAAGTTATTGGCCAAAAACAATTTTTCGTGACCTTTGACCTCGCATAAAAAGTTAATCTTACACTGAAGGTAGACTTTTGACACAAATTTTAGAATGTCAAAACGAACTTGTATGCAAAATTCCGAGGTTGATTATTAATTCTCCTTAATTTTACTGCATTACGAATTTTTGCAACATGAACTTCTGCATATGCAGATGAATCCGCTTATAGCTTGAAAATAACGTCACATATTAACGAGAAAAATGCATAAATACAAAGGCACAATCTATCTAAAATTATTTTATCATTTGTTTATTTTTTAAATGGTAAAATTATAGTTTTATAATTAATTTAATTTTACAAAAATTTTAGGAAATAAAGGTGACAACAATGTCAATAAAATCTAATGCAAAAATATATGATCAAGAATCTAGATGTATTTTTACAATTAGTGTTGCCAAAATTATGCAACTTTGTTCGCATTTTTCTTCATGAATATAACAGATGAATTCTTTTACATTTTTCTAGGGATCCCTGAGAGAAAATGCCCGAACAATGTACCATCGCGTTTATGCGACAATTAATGGACATCCTTGAATGTACCTATGTAGCCGTTGTTGGGTTAATATTCTTTAGAATTCGTTACAAAATATGCAACTTACATTACAAGTCTTTAAAAACCATACTTTGTAGTAAGTGCCTCCCTCTGTTAGAATTCCGACAAACTACTTTCACATCTGTAGAATTCTTAATAATTTTAAGAATATCTTCTTAATTTTAAACAGTTTTCTTTAATTCTTGGTTTATTTAATACTCTATAGAGGGCGCTGTTTCTTTTACTAAGGACGATTCAAATTTATAAAATTCTCTTGATTGTCTTAAAGGTTTTTTTTTTTTTTGACTTCAGCGAGGATATTGAAAAACTCAAAATGATATAAAAAAATGGTTGTTACTAATAATCTGCATTTATTGTGGACAAGTACATCAACGTTAAAAAGGAATTATAATCATGTACAATTATGTTCTATAATACTTATGTACACGAGTCACTCTCACAAATACAATTGAAACAAAATAAGAAATAACAAAAACAGTGATTTAAAAACTAAGTAACATTGTGCTAATCAAATTTTTAAAGTAGTTTTAAAGTACGAATTATTGAAAATTTCATCAAAAACATAGAGCCATAGGATTGTTAAACAAAAATTTGTGAATTGTAATTTATTTTTCTCTTAAGTATTTTTTTAATTGCTTAATCTTAGATAATTTAACTAAAGATGGATAAAAAAAATCCTGTCTATACAGGGTGTTACCAAATAACTAGGAAAAAATTCAGGGGGTAATTCCTAAACCCATTTTAAGAAAAAAAGTTCATATAAACATGTGTCCGAAAATCCTTCGTTTCTGAGATACAGGGTGCCAAAGTTTCTAAAAAAAAACTTTTTTTTTAAGATAACCAAGAAACTAAACCAGATATTTATTTAAAACTTAGCACGGGTAATTCTCTTGCCATTCTGCATAAAGTGCTGTAGAAAAAAAATAAAAATTATAATTGGAAGGAGCACATTTGGGGGTACCATGAATGTTGTTCACCCCACACTTTTTTGTGTGTTACTTTTTTGGTATTTTCATAAAATAATTAGAAGCCCTAGAATATGATCTTTAAAATAAATGTCTTGTTCTTTTTTCATAAAACTAACCGTTTTCGAGAAAAAAATTCATTGCCCAAAGGCAACAAAATTTCTTTTTTAAGTTTGGCTTTTTTATGTTAATGAAAATAAAACATAGTTAACAATGAAGGGTTAATTAATTTCTTTTTTTTTAATATTATTTCAAATAAATATCTGGTTTAGCTTTTTAGTAATCTTAATATTAAAATTTTTGAAACTTTGACACCCTGTATCTCAAAAACGAAGGATTTTCGAACACATGTTTATATGAACTTTTTTTCTTAAAATGAGTTCAGGAATTACCCCCTGAATTTTTTCCTAGTTATTTGGCAACACCCTGTAGTTATATTATCTAAGGGATATTCTTAATATTGACACTATGTTACAAAATCCTAAATGCAACATAATTTTTTAATATAATAATAATTTAAAATATCGTCTTTATATACAGATAAAATTATACAATACTTTACTTTCTATATATACAAATTTTTTGTTAATATTTTCATTATAATCACACTTTTTAATATTATTTTGAGTGAGCATTAATTGTCTATACACACTTAAATTTATTTCACAAATATAGCATAATTTAAAATGTTTTTTAAACAAAATCAGTTAATATTGCACCCATAGATTAATCTCTAGTATTTATAGTCGAATTAACGTAAATAAGTACTTTTAAATCACGGACAAAGATCTTACAACAAAAATGATAAAAATTACCAGCAAAAAAAATTGAACTTAAATAAAAAAAAAAAAAATTATATATTTTTTAAGATGAAAAAAAAAAAAAACTTTTCTCTTGCTTATGTAGTACAAATAGTAATTTAGGTAAATTATTAATTGTTTATAAAAATTAAATAGAAATAGCTAAAATTTATGTTATGAAAAAATTACAAATAACAACAAAATATAATTATTAAAAAAATATAATAAGCTTGTTTTGTAAGATCAGTGTCATCATATTGTTAAATTTATAAAGAACGTCAACAAATTAAGCTTAGTGATGCAATAATTTAATTTTTTTACAAAATTAGTCAATAAATTAAAACAAAAAATATTTGCACTATTTAAATCTACAACTATTGGTATACACTCTTGAAAATAAATTATTAAAATGTTCAATTTTAAAATTTCCTGCATTAGATATTAATATTAGAAGAAAGATACAAATGCAGCAGTTTAAATTTTTTTGATAATAAATATTCATAAAAATCACTGAACTGTTTAAAAAAATTCTAAGATAAAAATAATTTTTCTTTCTGTAAAATCGTTAATTCTTTGGAATAATTTATTTTATCGATTTCTGAAAAATAATAGCTTGTTGTCTGTCCGTCGGATCTTGAATTCAGATTCAATGTCACTTTTTTTGTTAGCATGCTTTCTCACAATAAAATTTTGTTATTTATTGAAAATTTCTTTAATTTGCAAAATATCTTGATTGACAAATTTTGGTTAACAAAAAATTCTGCAATGTTTCGCTTCCTAATAATTATCAACATGCTCTTTTTTTTATGAAAGATCAATTAAATGCTATGTAAAAATTTGATGTTTAAGGAATGTAAGTAAAACTTAACTTAACATTAACAAAACAGTTTTTTTTTACCACTAAGATTCTGGTTAAAAAAAACTTTTTTTGTTCCCTACAAAACGTAGAAGATAATTTTTTTAACCAGAATTTTATTGGTGACATAAAAGTGTCTTGTTGATGTAAAATTTTTACAACAAACAAATTATCATCATGTTTTTTTTTTTCTTATGGGGGAATAATCAAATTTTTATGTTAAAAGAACAAAATATTTGGCTGAAGGACCTCGGTCAATGGCCTTTTGAGTTTTACTCAATAAAGATATTTTTTATTTTATTATTTAGAACAAAATATCCCGCAAAATATTAAAAACCTAACATCTCACAAAGTTTTAATATGTAAGTGAATTATTTTTTTCATTATTTTTATAATCAGCCTAAAAAATTTGCTTTTGACATGTCGCGTCGTATCTAAAAGTGTTAACATAGAAATTTAATTAATCTTCCATTAGAAAAATAGAGCATGATGATAATTTTTGAAAAACGAACTGTTGTAGAATTTTTTTTTACCAAAATCTTATTGCTGACATCAAATTTTAAAAACATCCCCTCAAAAACAAAGAAGTTACAGCCAAATAACCGGGGAGCAATTTAATGAAAGGATTAGTTTACATTTTTTTTTAATTTGTTGAGAATTTGTTAAGAATTTGTAGAATTCCTTAAGAATTTGTTAAGCATTTGTAGAATTCCTTACGAATTTGTTAAGAATTTGTAGAATTCCTTAAGAATTTGTTAAGAATTTGTAGAATTTGTTTAGAATTTGTTAAGAATTTGTTGAGAAATTGTTAACAAATTCTAGAATTTGTTAATTAGTGTACACAATTTGTCCATCTTCTCGAAAATAACCGAAATGCACTTTTTAGTTTTGTTAGGCAACCGAAAAACAGTTAAAAATTATAAAAAATTGTAAAATTTACCAATTTAAAATTCAAGAAAAGCACCCTAATTCGCCAACAAATTACTTCAACACTAATTTAATTCTGTAAAATTTTTTTTACCAAGATCACAACGGACACAACAACCTTAAATTTACAAATATCAAAACATAATATAAAATTAACAAAAGTCATAAGAGTGTATACAAATAGTTCTAGACCGGAGACTGCACAGTTCAGGGATCCGAAGTGACGACCTTATATCTAAGAAGGTCCACAGTCTCCGTTATAAGCGGCCCAAGGCTAGCTATAAGGGGACCCGCATGCATAAAGGCCACGTTGCATGGGGCCCATGCCCCCCATCCCCATTGCTTGATGGAATGCATAACCTTCGTCCTGCAATGACGCCAAGTGGAAATCTAAAACAAAACCACCCATATTAATATTTTATGTTATTTTTACAACTGGGTTGCGTTCGAAATACTGGATAGTAGTTCGAACGCAACCCAGGGTTAGTTAATTATGTGTCAAGTTGGGGATGGGATGGCATTTGACCTTTGTTAATGTCAAGGTCACTCATATAAGACTGAAAGACAAATCTGCCGTCCAAAGGAAAAATACCGTATGTCCCAATTTCATAGTTTTGAGAAAAACGGGTTTATATTTTTTCGTTGGTACTTTTTAAACTCTACGTAGTTTAGTGATGTTTTTTGTGTGAGGCTGTTTGTATTTATAATAATGATCACATTCCGAAAAAATTATTTAAAAATGTATCTTTGTCCACAAAATATGAACAAAAATGTACTTACGGTGGTACGGTGTACACTATAATTGTAGTGCTTATACGAAGTAAAAAAAACCGTAAGTGACAAATCAATGCAGTTTGCATGGATAAGCTAAGAAAAAAAAGCGTCCATACTTAGACGTCATCCTCTACTAAGTAAAATAGCCGTAAGTGCGGACTCGTAAACAAAATGACTAATATGCTAAGGAAAAAGACCGTAAGTGTACATGAACATACGGTTTTTTTGCTTAGTAATGGTACTTACGGCCTTTTTAATTGCAAAATTGAGGACGTTAATGGACTTACGGTTAATTTGATTTATGTTTTTTCATACTTTCAAGCAAATAATTTTTTTTTTTTTTAATGAAATCAATAAAGACAATGCCTAAGATGCCAAAAATTAAATAAACTCAATTTCGTAAAATTGGGACTTACGGAATTCTTTCTTTGGACGGTAAAGATTATCTTCAACATTTTTGGAAATTTTTTTTGTGTCAGTTTATGATTCTGTGACCTTGAACTATCAAAGGTCAACTCGATAATTTACACTATTTATATTAACTACAGGCTACAGGTAACTATAAAGATTATTTCTACAGTAGCTACTACAGAAATCCCTGTGCTATTCCGAATTTGTCGATTTTTTATAGACTAAGATGTCTAATTAATTTTTAAATTTATCTACTTAAATAATTATTAAAATGTTTATAAAGCAGCGACATGCAAAAAGAAATACACTTAATGCTTTAGTATTTTAAAAAAAAAATATATGTGCTCTACAATGTAAAATGGTGCCCTGTGTTTTTAAAATTCAAAAAGAGTAACTTTTTAGAAAAAAAAAAAATTTACCTCGACCATGAAAAACAAAAGCTGCTTTTCCGTTGGTCTTTGATGGTTACTACTGATGCCCTTTTTGATATTATCATCTTTTTTGGATTTTAAACACATTACCAAGGACCTACGTTTAAAAAATTTTATAACAAAAGCCGAGATAAAATTTTTTAAATCGCACGTTAAAAAATAACATTTTTTTTATATTAAACATGTAGACAATAAGATGGAATTAAAGCGTTATCTGAGGATCCAAAATTAAAGGCAACTTCAAATTTTAAGAAAAATACGAAATGAAAAAATATCCGCGGTTAAAAAAAAAAATGTAGGTCATAAAATAAAATGACAGAAAAGAGATAAAAAGAAAATACTCTTTTAAAAAAATATGTTAACAACTTAATGATAATGTGCATAATTTACTTAATTACCCGTAATTATCTATAATTAATAAATTATCGATTCTCAAGGTGTATATTAAATTATTGCTTTTTTTTGAATGTACTAATGTAGTAAGTGCGACTATTTTTTTAACCAAAATTATCCGCAAAAAAACTTATTTTAGATCCCAAAACTGTTTTAAAAAAATAATTGTAGCACCGCCGAAAATTGAAAAATACTTAATTTTTCCTAATGTAATGAAAAAATTCATGGCTGAACCCATTTTAAGAAAAAATCGTTCGTATAAACTTGTGTCCAATTTTGATTTTATTTAACGAACAGCCCCCTCAAGGATCACGACACGACCATAAACACTTTGTTTTTTACAAATAAGGAAATATTTCTAGTATTTAGATGCATTAAATAGGTCCTGTAACATTTTTTTAAAAAGTATTCATTTCGGAAATAAAGAAAAAAAATAATTTTGGGGAGTTTTTCAGAGGGCTATAACTAAATAAGGGAGCAAAATCGGACACATGTTTATATGAACTTTCTTTCTTAAAATGTGTTCAGGAATCATTCTCTCAATTTTTTTCCACGAAATTAAAAAAAATCCTTCATAAATGGAGAAAGGAATGTGGTAAGGGCGATGATTTTTTTTTATCAAAATTATTAAAACAAAAAAAAGCTACCGAAAATCAGCAAAGACACAGTTATTAAGCACATTATTTTTTTGTTAGCGATTCTATTAAAGCAAACCAAAATAAAAGCACAAGAACAAAAAAAAAATAAAAAAAAAAAATACCTAAAACACAGAGAGCTAAAATCAAGTAGCTAGATGTGCAAATTGACTATGATGCAGATCAAACTGATAAGGATGTCCATAAGGGGACATGTGATACGGAACGATATTCATACTGGCCATCTTGTGTTCCTTTTTCCACTTCATTCGTCTATTTTGGAACCATATCTTAATCTGTCTTTCTGTTAAACACAACGCATGCGCGATCTCTATTCGTCTCCTTCGTGTTAAGTATCGGTTAAAATGGAATTCTTTCTCTAGTTCCAAGGTTTGGTAGCGGGTGTATGAGGTACGCTGTCGTTTTGTTTCGCCGTTTGCGTTCACTGTACCTAAAAAAAAAATAACTTTTAGTACAAGTTAAAAATACGTTTTTTTTTACAAAAATTGGCGCATAATTAAAAAATGTCTAGATGCCCTTAAAAAATGTTAATAACAAATCTTAAGTGTTCATTAAAGTTTAAAAAAGACAAATCAGTAATTAGATTTTTTCCAAGTGCTTTCGTTTTTTTGTTAGAGCTTTTTAAAGTTCGCCTTTCAAAAAAGCTCAACGGAAATTTTTGCTGTCTTCGTTTTTAATGAAATTTATTTTGTAAATTGTTCTTTTGTTCTATAATAAGAATCTGCATTTGGATTTTCTCTAAAATGAATATTTGGGAAATTAGGGCATTTTGCAAAAAATTGGGTGTCGCGTTAGAAATTGACTTCTAAAGCTTATAGCAGTTAAACCAAAAGCGTTGGAGCTTTTTATGTTTTAGATTTCGATTAAGTATTTCGTTTTACATAAGCATTGATGGCATTAATTGCTGGTAAAAATTACTTGTGGCCGTGATAATTCAAAAACTTTGAATTTGAACCCCTTGATAGAAAATGAAGTAAATTTAAAAAAAAATAGATTTTCCTTAAAATTGTGTTTTTAAGCTAATTAAAAGCCGTATAAAAGGAATCTGAAACGATGGAATTTTAAGTTTCTTATTCGGATTTAGCAGTTTGTTTTGAGTAAGCATCAATGGCATACATTTCTGGAAAAAAATACTTGTGTCCGTGATGATTTAAAAACTACGAAAATTTTTACCGTTACCCTTTGTTAAGATTTAAGAAATAAGGTAAATTTTAAATAAATTAATGTAAAAAAATTTTAAGAAAAAGCTTTTATTTAAATGCCCTAAAAAGAAAAAAATAAATTTTTTCAATTAAATTAAACCCATTAATTTGTCACAATATACACTTTTTATGATATAAAAGCTTGTCGCGAGATTCTGCATTTATGTAGATTTATTTTGTAAAATACATACATTTTTTTCTTTTTTCAGAACCACTTAAATTAAAAATTGGTAAATGGTATAAGTATTGTATTCTTTTTATTAATTGCAATAGTAAATTTCGCGAGATTCTGCATTTATGTGGATTTATTTTGTAAAATACATACATTTTTTTCTTTTTTCGGAACCACTTAAATTAAAAATTGGTAAATGGTATAAGTATTGTATTCTTTTTATTAATTGCAATAGTAAATTTCGCGACAAGCTTTTATATCATAAAAAGTGTATATTGTGACAAATTAATGGGTTTAATTTAATTGAAAAAATTTATTTTTTTCTTTTTAGGGCATTTAAATAAAAGCTTTTTCTTAAAATTTTTTTACATTAATTTATTTTACATTTTTTAGTATTTACTGTAGATGTTTTTTAATCATTTCATTTAGTATGTCATTGCTAACCTTTTATTTGATACCCATATTGGCAAAATAGTTAAAAAAAGAGAATCCGCCATTTTTTTTAGGGCGCCATATTGGATTTTGAATTGTCACATATCTTACTATATCCTACTTGTCATTACCTTTCATTTGATACCCATATCGGCAAAATAGTAAAGAAAAAGCTAATTAGCCATTTTTTTGGGCGCCATATTGGATTTTGAATTATGTCATATATTTTACTGTATTCTACAAGTCATAACCTTTCATTTGATACCCATATCGGCAAAATAGTTAAGAAAAAGCTAATTAGTCATTTTGTTGGGCGCCATATTGGATTTTGAATTATGTCATATATTTTACTGTATACTACCGGTCATAACCTTTCATTTGATACCCATATCGTGAGAATTGTTTAGAAAAAAGTCATCCGCCATTTTGTTGTGGACGCCATATTAAGTTTTTAGGACTAAAAAAGTTACCATTTTGCATTGTCACCGGACTTCCACATGTATACAAACTTTCAGAAAAATTGGTCAAGCGTAAGTGTTTCAAAATCGAGTTGCAAGATTTGTACTACACAAACACATACATACATACATACATACATTGCGAGTTAAATAAAAGCTTTTAAAAAATAGATTTGCCTTAAACTGTGTTTTTAAGCTATTTAAAAGCTGTAGAAAACGATTCAGAAATTAGTTTTTTTAATTGCTTTCGTTTTTTTGTTAGAGTTTTTCAAAGTTGGCCAAATTTCAAAAAAGCTCGTAAAATTTTTTTTTGTCTTTTTTTATAATGAGATTTATTTTGTAGATTGTCGTTTTGTTTAGAATAAGAATGTGAATTTAGGTTCTTTCCAAAAAAAAAAAATGTTTTGGAAATTGGGGCATTTTGGAAAAAAAATGTGTGTGTCGCGTTATAAGTTGCCATTAAAAGCTCATAGCGATTAAACCAAAAGCGTTGCAACTTTTTATGTACCAGATTCGTATTAAATAGCTCGTTTTGCATAAGCATTGGCGGCATTAATTGCTGAAAATAAATACTTGTGGCCGTGATAATTAAAAAACTGAGAAAATGTAGACCCTTACCCCTTTTTAAGAAATAAGGTAAATTTTGAAAAAATAGATTTGCCTCAAACTGTGTATTTAAGCTAATTAAAAGCCGTAGAAAACAAATCAGCAATTGTTTTTTTCCAAGTGCTTTCGTTTTTTATTTGCTAGAGCCTTTTTTGGCCTTTCAAAAAAGCTCAAGCAAAATTTTTTTTGTCTTTGGTTATAATAAAATTTATTTTGTAAATTGTCCTTTTGTTGTAAAATAAAAATTTGCATTTAGATCTTCTCTTACAAAAATATTTTGAAAATTAAAGCATTTTGATAAAAATTTGGTGTCGCGTTAGAAGTTGCCTTCAAAAGCTCATAGCAATTATACCAAAGGCATTGGGAATTTTAATGTTCCAGATTCGGATTCAGCAGTTCGTTTTACGTAAGCATTGCTGAAACAAATTACTTGTTGCCATGATAATTAAAAACCTGAGAGAATTTAAAGTCTTACCCCTTGCTGTGTATTTAAGGTAATTAAAAACTGTAGAAAATAAATCAACAATTGGATTTTTTAAAAGTGCTATTGGTTTTTTATTAGAGCTTTTTAAAGTTGGTCAGTTTTGGTCAAATTTCAAAAAAACTTGGCCAATATTTTTTTGGCATTGATTATGGTAAAACTTATCTTGGGGATTGCTTTTTTGTTGTAGAACAAAAATCAGCATTTAGATTTTTTCCATGGAAAATATTTTGGAAATTAGAGCATTTTAAAAACATCATCAGGTTTTTTTAAAAACTTTTGGACACTTGTATTTATGGTATAATATATTTTTTATATTTGCGTTCTATTATATGCACATTATGAATCCCGAAATTTGGTTTTTTAAAGTTTCTGAATTGCTTCATTATTAAACCAAAAATTTTGTTTTATTGGTTGGTTTTTCTGATGCAAAAAGATGAATTCTTTTCTTGCAAGGTATTTTTTATTTACAAATTTTACTATTATAATCAATCGGGGGACGTTTTTTTGTAGAGGGAATAACTAGAAGAATTGGAGAAACGATATCAATGGTTATATTTTCTCAAAAACGCCTATTCATTCACTTGTCCATTGAAAAACTCGCCGTTGCGCGGCTCTTTTTCAAAACCTGGACGCGTACTAAAAAACGTTTCTTATAAAACTCTATGTTTTAATATACTATTTTATCCCAAAAAATCAAAATGTCAGTGTTGTCGCAAGAAAACAAGTCAACACTTAGTTGTGTACAAAAATGTTTTTAGAATCAAAGTTGAAATAAACACACAAATGCTTTTTCAAACGTGTCTTTTCCGAATAGGAAAGAACATTTCAAAGACGGCGTCAAAAAATAAATCAACATCGCTATCTGGCTTTATTCCAACATACAGATTCATAATATCTGTTATTAAAGTATACACTTTAAGCACCATACATAATATAAATATTAAATAGAGGTAATTAAGAAATATGTTCATCATTATTAAAACTTAATTAGAATACATAAATTATTCGATAATTTCTTCCGTGTCCTTTTATTTGCGGACACTCAATTTGCAGACATAAATGGTCAAAAACGGAAAGGTTAGAGGTAGTGAGTTTTTTTTACCCGGGTAAAGTCCAATAAGCATATTTTTTTTTGAATTTCAGGATTTTAGACTGACTTTTATGAAAGCACTGGGGGACATTTTTCCACTGGCGGACATTAGTTTAGGTAAGTTAGGTTAAGTTTTGCTGCTAAAATGAAAATATAAACTCTAGCTATGTCGGTGCCTAGCAGTGCGTCCAAAATTGTGTGCATTACACTGAAGGACATATTACTAGGTGTTGTTCTCGGTGTTGTTATGTAAAAAATGTATCAACACATTATCAGAAAGTATTGTAGTTTAAAATTATTTGATCTTTAACTAAATAAAAGCATAAAATATTATTACTGACTTCTGCACATAAACATCTCAAATTAAAGGATTATCCTTTTCTTACTGCAGGTAAATGGATTAACTATTACTTAATGACTATGTATGCAAATTGGAGAGTATTTTGGAATGTCCGCATATTGGATGTCCGCAAATAAGAGGGCTTAAATTTCTTCTTGAAAGTTTGTGCCGCGAAAATGATTAGATCAGATTCTTGCTCAAAAATTTATTGAATAAATAGACACGACACAACATTTTTTTCTTATTCTGTGTTTCCAACATGGGTCTTTTTAAAACATTATTTAAAGCAAAATAAGAGAGTTTTTTAGGTACCATTGGTTTAAAAATGTTCCTTAATATCTTATTTACCATATTTTAAGATTCCCAGCATACATTTTTTACTGTAAGTATTTAAAAATAATTTTTTATTTGAAGATAATGATGAGCCACCCAGATGTTAGCTTTAAACGCAAATTGCTTGAGAAAGCAACCATATCAAGGGGTATGGTTTGTTATGTTGTAATAGAAAAAAATGTTAATTTTGCTGTGGTACTCACGTGACCTGTTGATATGGTTGCTTTCTCAAGCAATTTGCGTTTAAAGTTCACATTTTGGAGGGGCAGCAACATTAGCAAATATACTGTAATTTTTAAAGTTTTACAATGAACTAAACTTGAAATATGGAATTTAAGACATAATAGCACATTTTTATACCAAGGGTTTTCTAAGAAATTCTTTTATTTTCATAAAATATTGTCTTGAAAAAGTAGTTAATATGACAGAATCAAAATTCTAATTTCACAGACAGTTTTTCAATGTGGATCTGTGATCTGTGACGTAGCACCTGGCCGTGTCTATTGACAATTTCAACAAGAGAAATGTCACATTTTTTGGCAGACAAAAAGTGATTCGTAGCAAGGCATACTTCTTTTTATCAGGCCGGCGCACTCTCATGTTTATTTTTTTGAATCCTGGAGGCCTTATTTTCTAGAAGGTCCAGTTTTGTGACGTCACAGAAATTAGTTTGGCTATTCGCTAACAGTATCACTTTAGTCAACAATAAAATTGAATATGACATTTTCTAAATTACATAAAATTGTGTATTTGGCACGTAAGAATAGTGGGTGTTTAAATTGAAATTAAAAGAAAAGTAGTTTATAATGAAAATAACACATAAACGAGTAAAAAAATGATAATATGAGTTTGTTGGATTTGAGCCTAAGTTTCAGCTGTTTGCAATGAATTATGATAGTCACTTATAACATATGTATAAATACTGCAAACTTGCTATAAATTACAAAAGCAAAGACCAACATCGCTGCAGGAGCGGACAGCGCCTCTGTGCTAGCTTTCATTTTAGGCCAGAAAATACCGACATTTTCATAGAATTAATAAGTATGGACAGTACGAAGCCCTCTTATTTGCGGACATCCAATATGCGGACATTCCAAAATACTCTCCAATTTGCAGACATAGTCATTAAGTAAGAGTTAATCCGTTTACCTGCACTAAGAAAAGGATTATCCTGTAATTTGAGATGTTTATGTGCAGAAGTCAGTAATAATATTTTATGCTTTTATTTAGTATAAAGATCAAATAATTTTAAACTACAATGCTTTCTGATAATGTGTTGATACATTTTTTTCATAACAACACCGAGAACTACACCTAGTAATATGTCCTTCATTGTAAGGCACACAATTTTGGACGCACTGCTAGGCACCGACATAGCTAGAGTTTATATTTTCATTTTAGCAGCAAAACTTAATCTAACCTACCTAACCTAATGTCCCTCAGTGGAAAATGTCCCCCAGTGCTTTCATAAAAGTCAGTCTAAAACCCTGAAATTCAAAAAAAATATGCATATTGGACTTTACCCAGGTAAAAAAACTCACTACCTCTAAACTTTCCGTTTTTGACCATTTATGTCTGCAAATTGGGAATATATGCCTGTTGCGCCGATGTTTTTATTTGAATATACAAAACTATTGTGTATTGCGCCACTTTTATGATACCTATTGTTTTGGGTCATTTCGTATACCTGATTTGCATCTGTTTAATCCCTTTCTTTGTCACCCCAACAAATTAGTCATAAGTTTTCATTTTAGCAGCAAAACTTAACCTAACCAACCTAACCTAGTGTCCCCCAGTGCTTTTATAAAATTCCATCTAAAGCCCTGAAATTAAAAAAACAACTAGAGACAAATTAAGAATCCTTGTCAGCACATTACCAAGACAATACATATCTAACAGCGGAAAACGGAAAGCTACTGATAATATCACCGAAAAGCCAGAAAAAATTGTAAGACGGGAAATTCAACAAGCCCCAGCGTTTATTCGCGATAGTTAAAATATACCTGAAAATCTATTTAAATTAAGATTTCTTAATCCTTTTTACCTAGGTCTTCTTAGCTTCAGGTATAACAATAGACCTTTTATAAACAATAGCGGCGCAATACAAACTATTTCTGTATGACCAAATCGGCGCAACAGCAGGTGTTTTCTTAATTACCGGCGCAATGCAAATACACCCATCCATATTTTGTAGATCTATGGTTGCATCCACCTTAAGTTGTAAGTTGAAAAGGTAAATCTGTGTGTAGTTTCATGAGCCGTAGGTGGATAATTTATGAATATCATTTATATTTATAACTTAATGCACCATTGTAATTTGTTATGTTTTGTATTTTATGTTTTAATAGAATTTATAATGGTTCTCTTAGTTGGCTTATTTGTTTTAAGATCAAATTTGACACTACTGAAAACTGATAATTTATAGCTGTGTCTAAAGAGTTCAATATTGCATTATTTTAAAAGATCTTTGCACAATATTGTTTTTAAAGAATGTTGCAATGAATTTATTAGTAAGTTTTCCTGACTTATCTCAAAATAGAGGTGCAAAAAATTTAAAAAAATACAGGGTGTTACCAAATAACTAGAAAGGGGGTAATTCCTAAACCCATTTTAAGAAAAAAAGTTCATATAAACATGTGTCCGAAAATCATTCGTTTCTGAGATACAGGGTGTCAAAGTTTCTCAAAAAAGTTGGGGGTGAACAACCCCCATGGTACCCCCAAATGTGCCCCTTCCAATTATAATTTTTTTTCTACCGCACTTTATGTCTAATGGTAAGAAAATTACCTGGGCTAAATTTTAAATAAATATCTGGTTTAGTTTCTTGGTAATCTTAAAAAAAAAGCTTTTTTTAGAAACTTTGGCACCCTGTATCTCAAAAAGAAAGATTTTTGGACACATGTTTATATGAACTTTTTTAGTTAAAATGTGTCCAGGAATTACCCCCTAAATTTTTTCCTAGTTATTTGTTAACACCCTGTATAAAAAAAGAAAATGCTAACTTTGAATTTTTTAAGGACAGGCCTGTATTGCTGATTATAAATTCATAATACATATTAATTATAAAATGTCGTATTAATATAATTAAAATTATACCTACTCATTGTTAATGTCAAAATTATTTCAAAGTGAATGCATTATAATTTATTGTTTTGACAAGTCTTTTACTTGGATAGACATTTTAAAGATAACGTTGCTCATGTTAAATAAATAAAAATAAAAACTAGATCATTTCTAAAAATATACAATGTTGTGATAGTGTCCGTGTTTATTAAGTAGAGGTATTTCAATCGAATAAAACAAAATGGATAGAAATAAAGTAAATATTTTTGTAAAAAAATAAAAGCTAAAGGATTTTTTTTTATTTGTTTAAGAGTAGGGTTTTAAATTCAAAGATCTTCTAATCTGTGCTCCTAGAAGCTTGTATAAGTCATCTCCGTTTTTTTTTTATTACGGATCCATATTTTGGTTTATACAGGGTGTCCAAAAAATGGCGCATAAACGCGATGGTACATTGTTGGGGCATGTCTAGGGAGCCCAAGAAAATTGTTAAAAAAAATCTCATATACCCTCGAAGATATGTTGCCCCAAAGTGCAAAACTTTAAACGCTTATATCTTGAATATAACAGCACATATTAACGAAAAAAATGGCTAAATACAAAGCTACAGTCTATCTTAAACCATTCCACCATTTGTTTATCTATTAAATGGTCGAATTACATTTTTATAATCAATTTAATTTTACAAAATTTTCATGAAATGAAGCTGACAACAATGTCAATAAAATCTAATGCAAAAGTGCATGATCAAGACTCATAGATGGAATTTTTAGATGTATTTTCCTAGACTGTTTTGCCGAATTTGTGCAACTTTGTTCGCATTTTTATCGATGAATATTACAGATGGATTTTTTTTTGACAATTTTGTAGGGATTCCTGTGAATGTCCCAAGAGCGTACCATTTTTTGGACACTCTGTATTTTGTATTGGAATTTGTAGTAATGGTTTGAGTGTCAATGTCATGCACCAATACAAACATTCATGATAAAATTACAACTGACATGATGTCTAGGATGGAAAGAATCCAGACTTGGCTTGCTTGATACCTGTCGCGATTCATTCGACATTTCTATCTCAAATATTTGATCTCGCTTGGCAATACCAAAATATTTAGCTGATATGTCTAAACAAATAAACAATGGAGGTGTTTCTAATCGAATTCATTCACCACAAAAAGTATTATAAGGGCGATTTATAGAACGTTACTTTCACTTTACTTCGGCGTTACTTCACTTCCGCGTAACTTAACAAATTTGCTTAATTTATAGATTGTAAAGTTACGTGAAATTGGGAACAGGTATGCGCATGTGTCTGAACTCGCGACTTCTGACTATTTACACCTGGGCGGTAATTACGAAATATCGCTTCGTACGAAACCTACATAAGAAGACCAGCAGGTTTCGTACAAAGCGATATTCCGTAATCACCACCCTTGACAATAAGGGTGAATATCTCATTTTTGCAAATTTTGCGCATGATCGGCCAAGCTCGGCTTTTGACAGTACTATTTACAGCTAAATGAAACAGCAAAGTAGCGCTAAAGTGAAGTATAAATTTGCTAATACATTCCCATGTATTTTATTTAATTTTCTGTAAAGTTACGCCGAAGTAAAGCGGAAGTAGAGTGAATGTAACGTTCTATAAATCGGCCTTTAAGCAAATTAGTCATTTAATAAAATTATTATTCTGGAAAAATTGATTTGCGTAAAAAAATATTGCACAGTCATTTTCTTGGAAAGCAAACATTCTGTAGATTGAACAGACTCAATAATTTAACTTTAAGACGTTTATTAATTATTTAGCTTTTCTAAATTTTATACACGTTTAATTTAGAAAAGGTGTCGATGTTTTGAACACGCGCAATTAGAAACTATAATAAATATTTCATGAATGCTATTAATTTTCAATGCACTTCTGTCTAAGACTGCTTTATTTTCATAGATTCTGAAAAATAAATGCAATTGGCATTTTAAAACATTATTTTCTTGACCTAATACTTAATAAAATTGATTGCCTATATTTTTAGCAAAAATATTGATTCCAGAAGTTGGAAGGGAAAAAATTGTTGTTGATGTCGACACAAAGAAATAACTGATTTACATAAAACCATAAAGGCCAATTTATAGAATGTTACTTTCACTTTACTTCCGCTTTACTTCGGCGTAACTTTACAGAAAATTAAATAAAATACATGGGAATGTATTAGCAAATTTATACTTTACTTTAGCTCTACTTTGCTGATTCATTTAGCTGAAAGTAGTACTGTCAAAAGCCGAGCTTGGCTGATCATGCGCAAAATTTGCAAAAATGAGATATTCACCCTTTCTGTCAAGGGTGGTGATTACGGAATATCGCTTCGTACGAAACCGGCTGGTTCTTTTTATGTAGGTTTCGTACGAAGCGATATTCCGTAATTACCGCCCAGGTGTAAATAGTCAGAAGTCGAGAGTTCAGACACATGCGCATACCTGCTCCCAATTTCACGTAACTTTACAATCTATAAATTAAGCAAATTTGTTAAGTTACGCGGAAGTGAAGTTATGCTGAAGTAAAGTGAAAGTAACGTTCTATAAATCGCCCTTAATACGTTTGTAGCCCTATTTTTGTAGTTTTTAAAACTACATTTAGTTTTAATATACATCACGTAGATGTGCTATTTAGTAGAATTGACGGGAGCTCAACGGAGATGACTTATACGAGCTTCTAGAAGCACAGATTGGTGAAGATCTGTGAATTTGATATCCTAGTCTTAATAAGAGAAATTGATTTAGCAAATATAAGATTTTCAAGAAACATGGCCATTATTGAATTAACTGATTTTGCAATAATTGCAAATATGTTATCCAATAAATTAATTATGAACGTAAATCATGACATGACCATACGCATTTACGCTTACAAAATACAAATATTACCATGAACTAAAATGACAATTTTTAAACTATTTTAGCATAACACTGACATGACAAATACGGTACGACACATTTTCCCTCACATATTAAAATAGAAAAAATAACTGGCGGCATTGCGGTCCCATGAGATAATTTATTCTCATACCTGTTATTTTGATATTTAAAAATGTGCGGCCAGAGAGTTTGAGTTTTAATCCGAAACTTATAAGAATCCAGTGCCATAAATCTTTATGTGACCTCGTAAATTACAAACAGTTGTAGTTAAATATTCCAGATTATAAATAACTGAAAGCGATAGGCAGCAAGCAGTCAAGCTTATGCTTCCAAACGAGGGGAGAACCACTCTGAAAACATTCTGACTGAGAACTGTTAAATTTTACATTTCTAAACGTGAAATTTAAATTTTATAATCTAAAATGGAACCATGCGGTACAAACTTCAGGATGTGGTTTACCCCTCGATTTGAAAGCTGGCTTGCTTACTTGTATCTTGCTTGGGAAGTAGACACTTTTAAAAAGTGTTTTCTAATAGCTGTATGTTCAAAAAGGCAATGTGAAACTTGGCTTAATACAAACTTTGATTAGTCGTGATTTTTGTAATATTGCATCGAGCATTAAAATTTGCATTGCTGTACAAAAAGTGTTTTGTAGTAAAAATTACAAAAAAAAAGCTAAAAAAATGTTTACAAGGCTTTTGTTTAAATTTGGCCAACTTTGAAAAGCTCTAAAAAAACAAAAGCACTTGAAAAAGATCTAATTATGCCCTGATTTTTACATTTTTTGATAAGCTTAAAAACACAATTTAAGACAAATTTATTTTTTTCTAAATATACCCTATTTTTTTACAAAAGTTTGCTATGAGCTTTTAAAGGCAACTTCTAAGGCGACATAATTAAAAAACAAGAGCACTTTTAAAAGATCTAATTGTGCTCTATTTTTTACATTTTTTGATTAGGTTAAAGACATAATTTAAGGCAAATCTATTTTTTCTACATTTAACTTATATTTTTACAAAAGATTGCTATGAGCATTTAAAGGCAATTTCTAAGGCGACATAATTAAAAAAACAAAAGCACTTTAAAATTATCTAATTTTGCTATGGTTTTTTAAATTTTTTAAATAGCTTAAAAATACAATTTATGGCAAATCTATTTTTTTCTAAATTTATTTTATCATGTTACAAAAGATTGCTATGAGCTTTCAAAGGCAACTTCTAAGACGACCCTAATTTTTATTAAAACTCATTGCTGCATTTTTTGTACAGAGTGTCCAAAAATTGGCGCATAATTAAACGCGATGGTACGTTATTGAGGCATTCTCAGAAATTTTCTTTTTCCAGAAAAATGTCAAAAAAACCATTGGTTATATTTATGGAGGAAAATGCGAACAAAGTAACATAAGTTCGGCAACACTGAGTATGAAAATACATCTTAAAAACTCATCTAGATTCTTGAGCATACATTTTTGCCATAGATTTTGTGGACATTATTGTTAGCTTCATATCATGAATTTTTTGTAAAATTAAATTGCTTATAAAAATTTTGTTTGACCATTTAAAAGATACACAAATGGCAAAATAATTTTCCATAGATTGTGCCATTGTATTAAACCATTTTTCGTTAATACGTGTTGTAATATTCAAGCAATAAGCGTTCAAAGTTTCGCACTTTGGGGCCTCATATCTCCGAGGATTTTTAAGATTATTTTTAACAATTTTCTGAGGGTCTCTAGACATGCCCCAACAACATACCATCGCGCTTAATGCGCCAATTTTTGGACACCCTGTATTTAAGTAAATGCATTCTAAAGATATGTTTCCAAAAGGCCCAGTGACAAGTTCTCAACGTTCAGTTTTGTGTAAGCCGTTTCGCCAAACATAAAAATTAATCAATTTCTAATTATGCGACACCTGACCATAAATTAATGCTTCTTATACATCTCGACATAAGAACTATTTCTGAAGTATCTCTGGTATTCTTAATAGCTTGTTAACCAAAAATAAATGCATAAATAGCATCGAAAATATTTATTACTGCGAACGAAGATAAGCTAACTTTTATATACCTAAAAATACCTTTAGTCTTTTTAGCGGAAATTATTATTTTTATAACCGCCGTGTTACCATCTTGATGCGCAATTCATACTTTTTTGTATGGTAAAAGGATGTTTATTATAATCATCATTATACAGGGGGAAACATTCTTTAAGGGCATTAATAGCTTGCAATGTAAGGCCAAGACTAAGTCAATTTTGAAGTTTTTTCGAAGCAATGATTTCAGTTTTTCCCATGTGCGTTATTTTCTATCCGTCGTTATCTAGGATTCCCCGATGTTGTCTTATTGAAAATGTGAATCAAATAAGGAATGGTCTGATAATCATTCGATTCATTTATAACTGTCTGTCTGCTTGTCTATTTCCTTTACAATGTTACTCACCATTCCATTCTTATTTCGCATTTTGGGGCGATGATTATAGAAACGGAGGGTGCATCACGGTTATACCATGGCTCACTTGTGATTATTTAACATATTTTCAGATCGTTTATCAATTTTATTATTTGCGCGGTGAAAACTAAGTAACGATAATCCCTTTAAATGTTTTATTGTAACGACCCATCATTAAACAATTAAAATCTTAAGTTTAGAAAATAACATAATGATTGATGCTTAACAAGGTAAAAGAATAGTTTTTGCAATTTGGTACTTTGAAATATTTTTTTTTTTTCAGAATTAAGCAAATTAAAAAAAAATCGAATTAATAAAAGTAGGATATAATGTAAGGTAAATTTAAAAAAATAAACTAAATGCAGATTTCGATTCGACCACAAAAAGCAATTTGCAAAATACATTTCATTATAAATCAGAGACCAAGAATTTTTGGCAAAGCTTTTTTGAAATTTGGTCAACTTTAAAAAGCTCTAACAAAAAAACATACGCACTTAAAAAAAATCTAATTGTTCATTTGTTTTCTACGATTTTTTGATAAGCTTTTAAACACAATTAAAGACAAATCTATTTTTTTCAAAATTTAACCCATTTTATAGCAAAGGGTTTCTCAGTTTTTCATTATCGTGGCCACAAGTAAATTTAATAAATGCCATTAAGGCTTTACGTAAAACAAGCTGCTTAATACGAATCTGGCATCAAAAAAGTTCAAAAAGATTGCTGTAAGCTTTTAAAAGCAATTGTAGTGTGAAAAAAAAATATTATAATTTTTTTTAGTGAAGATCTGTTGCAAAGAATAGGATTTCTCAAATTTAACCCGTATCTATTCTTATTGCAGTGATAATGCTCTACGTTGGAAATTTACGACCACAATTTAATTTATGGCACCTGTTGATTCCGCATTCTGTTTCGTATACTGCACCTTTTGCAACAATTTTTTTTAACTAAGAAATTTTAACTTTATTTTAGATCCAAAAAATTTAACTGATTTTTTTGGTAGCGATATATATTTTATTTGTAAAAAAAACTTAAATACACATTTCAAGATTGACACAAACATTTTGCATTAAAAATAAAATAAAACATAATTAATTTATAATATTTTATTTTTGATGACCTCAATTTATAAAAATATGTTTCTAAAGGTCATCAGCATCATTTTTGAGACTTCTTGTCAACTTTGTTGACAAGTGAATGAAATGTGGAATACACAGCTAGCAGATACAGCCTAGAATTTAGATGTATATGCGGAATATATTCATGATATATGATAACAAAATATTTTGTGGGCGTCTTGAATTCAATTCAACTGTCACTATTGAAAGCAATAAATTTATCAATGTTTAAAATGATACCTACTTCTTGCTTGATAAAAATAATATGCAATATTTAAATTAACTATGTTAAGATGAGCCGCCCGTCGATGTAGGTAGATTGTCAATATGATAATTATTATTCACTCATTAATACGTTCATTTCTTTGCCAAAAGAAAATCTTATCGATTAAAATATTTCAGTGAAAATATAAAAAAAATATTATGCTAATTTTCCAAATTTGGAGAAATGAAAATGCAAAAATATTAAAAGAGGAACGTATGGTAATTATTATTGTAAGCTGATAATTGCACTTTTGATAATGTGTACCGATTCCCCAAATTTGGAAAAACAAAAACGCACAAAATATAGGGTTACCAAAAAATGGCGCATAAACGCGAGGGTACGCTCTTGGGGCATTCTCAGGGATCCCTAGAAAATTGTCAAAAAAAATCCATCTGTTATACTCATCGAGAAAAATGCGAACAAAGTTGCATAAATTCAGCAACACAGTCTAGGAAAATACATCTAAAAATCCCATCTATAAGTCTAAAAATCCCATCTATGAGTCTTGATCATACACTTTTGCATTACATTTTATTGACGTTGTTGTCAGCTTCATTTCATAAAAAATTTGTAAAATTAAATTGATTATAAAAATTTAATTCGACCATTTAATAAACAGACAAATGGTTGAATGGTTTAAGATATACTGTAGCTTTGTATTAAACCATTTGTTTCGTTAATATGTGCTGTTATATTCAAGATATAGGCATTTAAAGTTTCGCACTTTGGGCAACATATCTACGAGGGTATATGAGATAGATTTTTTTTTAACAATTTTCTGGGGCTCCCTAGACATGCCCCAACAACGTACCATCACGTTTATGCGCCATTTATTGAAAACCCGGTATTCATCGACAAGAATGCGAACGGAGTTGCATAAGTTTGGCATCACAGTTTGCAAAATACATCTTACAAACTTATTTAGATTTTTGAGTATACTTTTTTGCATTAGATCATATTGACATTGTTGTCAGCTTCATTTCACAACATTTTTGTAAAATTAAATTGATAATACAAATTTAATTTGACCATTTAAAAGATAAACAAATGGTAAAATTCTTATATGGACATTAACTACAGGTCTGTTCAGTTAAATAAAATCTATTAAAACTGTTACGTTGGAATCGATAGCTCGTAGTAAGTATTTTAAAATACAGAGACCCTCTCGGGAATCGTATAACGGCGTAGAATGATATTTAAACGCGTGTGTTGTAGCTAGTATTAGATTGACGATAGACTAGACCTCCAAGCAGACAATACAAAATAAACCATCAATCACTTCTGCTTTCAAGCAATTGAAACAAAGCAATAAGAATACCACGATATCTACTTGCAGCTATACGCCAACTATGATACTTATAAAAATATCGTAGAAGATTTATAAGAATATTGAAGTAGTAATCTAGGATGCTAACGAGACCCATTATTTCAAATAAACAAAGAAAAAAAAAGTGTAAAAAATATACTTAACAGTAGAGATAAATGTAACAATTGAATTTATAGAAAATTATGGTTAAAAAAATAACAAGAAAAATTTACCATAATTCAAAAAATGGCGCATAAACGCGATGGTACGTTGTTGGTGCATGTCTAGGGAGCTCAAGAAAATTGTTAAAAAAAATCTATCTCATATACCCTCGGAGATATGTTGCCCCAAAGTGCAAAACTTTAAATGCTTATATCTTGAATATAACAGCACATATTAACGAAACAAATGGTTTAATACAAAGCTACAGTATATCCTAAACCATTCAACCATTTGTTTATTTATTAAATGGTCGAATTACATTTTTATAATCAATTTAATTTTACAAAATTTTCATGAAATGAAGCTGACAACAACGTCAATAAAATCTAGTGCAAAAGTGTATGATCAAGACTCATAAATGAGATTTTTAGACTTATAGATGGGATGTTTAGATGTATTTTCCTAGACTGAGCCGAATTTATGCAACTTTTTTCGCATTTTTCTCAATAAATATAATAGATGGATTTTTTTTGACAATTTTCTAGGGATCCCTGAGATGCCCCAAGAGCGTACCATCGCGGTTATGCGCCATTTTTTGGACACCCTGTATGTATTGGAATTTTTTTTTTTATTCATTTATTTTACATTATTTCTGTGACTATACCGATAATAGCAAAATCTCCCCAAGAAATTTAGTCGTATTCCGACCTTTTACAAGGTCAAGTAGAGCTCTTGGAAAATTAAAGCTTTAGAGAATTTTGCTAAAAGTTAAAACCTTGAAAAATCCGTTTCAGTTAACAAGAAAGAATTTCTGTTTTGCATGAAACAAATTTACCCAATTTTACTTTCGTATTCTTCAAAGAATAACCCATTGAAATTGCAAAATGGTATAATTTGCAAAATGTATTAGTTCACTTATTCAAATGCAAATTTAAGGGATAACTCTTGCAACTCTACTTTGAGCATTATCTAAAATGTCAATTGTTGAAGAAAACGTTTAGTTACACTTTTGTTTGTTTACCTTTTTTCAAGGATTCTTATGCCAAAATTTGCATCTGATGAAGACGAATGTCGCTTAGAAAATACCCTTGAGAAATTAAGATTTATGTAAAATGGACAAAATATGAAGTTGACGCTTAAGGCAAATTGTTTAAAATTTGATAAAACGTACGAATTTACAAGAATTTTAGCTTGCTGAATCAAAGGAAAGTTACCAAAAAATTTAAAATTGCAGCTCGCTTTACATTAGCATTAATGGTATTATTATTACTGAACAAAATTACTTGTGGCCGTGATAATTAACAAATTTGGATATTTACCTCTTGCTACAAAATGAGCTAATAAATTAAAAAAAAAAACAGTTTTGCCATTTACGTTTTTAAGGTTATTGAAAGCCGTAGAAATCAAATTAGAAATCAGATTTTTATCAAGTGCTTTCGTTTTTTTGTTAAAGCTTTGGAAACATTTTTTTTAAATGAGATCCTCCAAAAATTATCCTGAAAGTATTATCGTGGACATGAAATTTAAAACGATTTTTTATCAGCCACCTTTGATTTTTTGAGTTTTACTCTATTGTGAATGGGGTTTTTTTATGTCAGTTATCGAATGTTACTTTGACAACAAATGCGTCAAATGTATTTTATTAAAATAAATTATGTAAAATGTGCTGCCGGCGAGAAAAATAGTAAGAAGATATTTCCTTTTTTAAATAATTTTGTTTTAGGATAACAATAAGGCTCTAATCTTCATAAAACATCATAGAAATATTTCTTGTTAATGTCCACTTTGCATAAAACTTGAGATGTTTAAGCCACTATTTTGACCATATTTACAATGAAAAAATTGATTGTTTTAAATTCCATGTCCACGATAGTAACATTAATGGTATATACTGGCAAAAACTACTTGTGGTCGTCATAATTAAAAAACTATAAAATTTGGACCCTTACCCCTTGATACAGAACGGAGTAAATTTTGAAAAGAATAGAGTTGCCATAAACTGCGTTTTAAAGCTAATTAAAACCTTAAAAATGAAATCAGCAATCATAAATTTTGCTGTGTGCTTTCGTTTTTTTGTTAGAGGTTTGGAAACTTTTTTTTTAATTAGATCCACAAAAAAAATTTCCTGGAAATACAAAAATATGTTTTTACTTTGTTGAGTAAAATTTCATTTTTTTTCTTTATATCCTAAAATTCAGTTACATCCCCATTATACATATTTATGATTTATACTCTAGTTTAATGTCATTTTGTCAATCCATAACTAATAAGAAACAGATTTCAAAAACTTAAGTCTCTTGAAGAAGACAATACAATTTGCATAATAACAATGTTAAGTAAGAACTAAACTGAGAGACAAACGGACGGACAGTAAGCTTGCAATAAATATCTCGCTGCTGCAATAATAATATCTGGAGCAGTTTCCATTGAGTCATTTGTGAATGTTGGTCGAAGCAGGCGGGCTAACACATGTTAACATCATTCTCAAATACGAATAGGTACCTCAGTTACTACTTATAGTCACTCGTCTTAAATTTATGAGTTTGGGGTCACAAGCCACCAAGAAGTCTTCCTACTGAATGCAATATTATCTAATAGCAAAGCTTTCTGTTTTTGAATCTAGTCTATAATAGTCACCGAAAAAGTGCATGTTCTGTGCAAGATAGTAAATTCAATACACCCTTTTTTAATTAAATATTTCGAATCGGTACAGTAACTGAGAAGTTTCAGGTGATATGAAAGTTTCTTATAAAATCCATCTACCAGCAACAATAACTAAAATTGCAAAACTGTTAGGAACAAAAAAGTTACGACAATCTTTATGCACTCTACCGGTGGTAACTCCATATCTATAGGGGCTACAAATGTCAAAACAAGTTTAAAAGAAATGTTTTAATTGCCGTCACAAATTTGATCAATTTTATAATGTTTTGACAAACCATTTGCAAGATATTTACTATCAAGTATTTTCAGTGAAGTAGACTTAAAGGGCTGTACATGCCGAGTGTATCTGTCTATTTTTTTGTCTTCTATCTACCTTTTTAAAAGATGTACTCGTTTCAGAGACACCCTGTAAGTATTTGTAAGAGTATTAAATAAGGTTTGGCTAAGAATTCATTATATTGAATGTAACGACGGAAGTTCTAAATCATGAACGCTCTAATAAGGCCTAATAAGAAACATAAATGACATTCTTATATTATAACCGACTCGGTTATTCATTCACTTATTCAGGATTAAAGTTATAGAACAGGAAACTATTTTTCCTGCTTTATTAAAAACAAGCCTTCTGAGAAAATTTTCAATACTAATATTTCAAAAGCTGATTAAATTGCGAATACAGATGCACACCACTAGAAATTTTAATGAAGAAATTAGTTTTTTACAATTAATATTTGCCGAAACATTTGGTCATAAAATCTTGGTTATTAAGGGCCTCATATCTCCTCCGACTACCATGGTGAGAGGCGAATCGGTGCGGGGAAAGCTAGCATGAGAGAGCCTACCGTTGAATGGAAAAACAGTGTATGTGCAAAAATCGGATTTTGAAATAATAAGGTTTTATTCAATATGCTTAACATTGAACTGCAGGTACACCTTCAGACGTATTAATATCTAAATGTTTATTAATAAAATAATGTTTAAAGTATGATTATCGTTTTCGCATGGTCCAAAAAACGTATAAATCAGTAAACATGTCGAAATCAGATACATTCTTTTTCCATTGTACGGTAGAGGCTGGCGGAGCGGAGCCCTTTCCTATGTAAATATTCACGTAATTTAGACTTCAAATATCTTTGCTAATTCTTATCGGATTTTTAAAAACTTGGTGTCATTGGAAAGCTTATTAAATTTGTAATACTTATTGTTCTTTGAAATTTGTTTTTGAGCGCTCGATTTCTTAAAAAAAATAGTTGTTGTTTTTGGCATGGTTTACCCACCTTTAAACTGTTATTTTTGCTAAACTAGGGACCCAAATCAAAATGTGCCAAACAATAAGTTATTTTAAAAGAAGTTAAGGTAATACTATCAAAATTTCAAAGTCATTGCGTTAATAATAACTCTAAAAACTGCGGTCTAAGTTGTACACAAATTTGCATAAGAGAAGGTGCCCTTAACGATTTATAAAAATGTCCGACCGATAATTTACTTTGTAAAGTAAAAAATGCAATTATCGGTTGTTTTTTTACAGACTAAAGACTGGCTAATAAAGTTTTAATTTCTTAATCAATGTCCGACATGATTGACTTTGCATCTAATTTTATGATGAACATGTAATATAAATTACATGTAAAGTGGTCATTTTTATGAAAATTGCAGTACGTAAATGTCTTCTTTAGTTCTTACAAGCTGTTGCAAGTATTCAAAACGAGTTTGCAAAAAAAAAATTCTACGACATTTTACAATTTTAATAATTTTAATATCTTAATTATGGCTGGACGATAACTGCCAGAAGGCTTTACCCACTTGTTTACAAACACCGGTCATTCTCCCGGTTTGATTACATCTTTCGTTAACTATAACCAATTTGAGCAAATTTAAAGAGCAAGGCGGCTTAGGGAAATTATGATTATATTATAAAATGCATGGCGCTGCGGTCACGGCAGGCCATGGAAACCTGCTCCAGCCAATAAGCAGTGTTATTAATTACCTATTCACCGGTTACTAATTATACCTCTTCATGCTTCCCCCCTTATCCCCCCGCTAGTCCCCCTATGTCCTCATATGCGCGGTTTGTGCATGCATGATTCTTGAGAATTTGTGTGCATCAAAAGAACCTCTATGTTCCCATATTTATGCTTTTAGATTACCTACTGCAAAATTGCTGTTTATGATTCTAGGATCTATAGAATAATTATACTCTTAGACGAAGTTGTAAATGAGGTAACTAGGATCTAAAAATCATCGTAGAACGGGTCTTAAAAATTGAATGCAAAAATTATTCTTGGCCAAAATTTATTTTCCCCTGTTTTTAATCAAACTTTTTTCGCAGAATGTTTATTTGTAGTGGAATAAGAGTCTGCTTAGATTTTACTACATTTTAAAAATTAGAGCATTTTGAAAAAAATTGAGTGTTGCGTTAGAAGTTTCCGAAAGCTCATATAATATCAATTAAACCAAAAGCGTTTGAACTTTTATATTGCCAGATTCGGATTTAGGAGCTTGTTTTACATGAGCATTCATGACATTCATTGCTGGCAAAAATTACTTGTGGTCGTAATAATTAAAAATCTTAGAAAATTTGGACCCATACCCCTTGCTACAAAACGAGGTAAATTTAAAAAAAATACATTTGTCTTAAATTTGCAAAAACCATAATTTTTAAATTTATTAGAATCCGTAGAAAGTAAATTCGCAATCATATTTTTTTCAAGTGCTTTCGTTTTTTGTTAAAGCTTTTCAAAGTTGGCTAAATTTCAAAAAAAGCTGAACAAAAATTGTATTTGTCTCTTATTTAAAAAAAAACCAATTTTGTAGATTGCTTTATTGTTATTCAGTGCCCCTTTTTGTTATAGAATAGAAATATTCATAGGGTACAGACTCTTGCCATGGAAAACAAAAGCTGCTTTTCCGTATGTCTTGTCTATGATAGTTTGTTTAAACGACAAAAAAAGATGACAACATCAAAAATGACATAAGTAGAAACTATCAAAGACCTACGGAAAAGCAGCTTTTGTTTTCCATGGCAAGAGTCGAGGTAGAATTTAAATGCTCGCTCGTTATTTGAAAAGTTAAAAAAAAAATATTGCATTAGAGGTTGCATTCAAAAACGCGTAGCATTAAAACTAAAATTTTTGTAAATATTTAAGTGCCAGATTCGGATTCAGCAACTTGTTATACATAAGTATTAATGGCATTCGCTGGGGCAAAAATTATTTGTGACCTCGACAATCAAAAAACTAGAAACATTTACCAATTTCATTTTACTTTTTGAATCAATCGAAAGTATTCTACAATGGCCCATCTTCACATTCAAGGCAAGCACATCGATACCCTCTATAATTACCATAATTTAAAAGAGATATTGAACCCCAAACAGTATCAGAAACAAGATCCCAAATAAGACCAATACAAAACCTTATAATAATTGTTGTGGTTTTAAAATTGCTCAATCTCTTTAACCTTTTTGTACACTTAAGGTAACTCAATAACACAATTGGATAAAGGCATATCTTGAGATTTTATTATGTGAGAAAATATCTATAAAATTTGCACCCCACAACATAACAATTTGAGATATAATAGAGATTAGATTTATGGGATTGCTTCGAACAAAACAATTTCTAAAGATGTAGCAAAGATGCCTTTATTTGGAGTATTTAAGCCTCAATAATTATGAAGTGTATGATTTTTTGTAGCGCCCCTTTTAGTTCATTTTGTGAAATTTATTGCGTTTTTTTACATTTGGTTTAGTTACATTGTTACCGCAATAAAAGAGCGCTTACATTATTATACTCTTCGCAAAAGAGTATATTGCGATTACTCGGACCTTCTCTAAAATCGTTAATATTCATCCTAGAGCAAAAAATTTTGCCGATTCGTTCGTTTCATGACTTTTTAAGACTTTTATTTTTTGTCCGTCTGTCCTTCTGTAACGAAATTTGTGACCACCATAACTCAAGAACGGTTTATCGGATCGACTTGAAATTTAACACAAAAATCAATCCCATTTAGAGGAAGAGCCCTATTGTTTTTGGAAAAAATCAAGTAATAAATAGAGGGTTTAAAAGCACCCCCAAAACAGAAAAAAATTCATATTTTCGTTAATATCAACTTTACGAAAAAAAAAATTCTTAATAAAATTAAAGATTGTATTTTTCCCTATAAGCATTTGTTAGTTTTTTTGTATCCCCACCCGTTTACAAAAAAAATAAGTTTTACGTTGTTTTCAATAAAATAAAAAGTGCACCTTTTTAATCATCTACTGCGAAGAGTATCATATAGAATGTGTAACAATTATATAAAAATAAAAAAAAAATAGTTATAAAAAATAAGCTATCTGCGAAGTTTAACTTTATAAATGATCTATCCCACTCACTGATCTAACCCGCTCTTGTTTTTTTTGCAAACGGTCATAGTTCTAAAAGTAAACTCAGTTTACCTTGTTTTTGGTAAGGGGTAAATAATCTATCATAAGAAGAACCTGATTAAGATTTAAAGTAGCCACTAATGTGACAATTATTGGATATAATACAGCCGAGGAAGGTCACGTATAAAATATCAAGGGTGTAATACACTAAGGGTAAAGTTAAGGGTTCATAAATCAAGCACCACACTGTGGATCCACCTAAGCTATCTGTTTAAGCTATTCTAATCACTTTATAAGGTCAAAAGAAAATAAATCTTTTTAGAATCACCCTACAATAATTTATAATGTTTGACTGGTTCTTAGTTCTGACAAAACTTAAAAATACACTGCAGTGCATTATACCAAGTGGTAAAAAAACAATTTTTACACAAAATATTTAACAGTCACATTTTTTATGGGAAATAAATCGACAAAATGCTCACAAATAAGATTTTAGGGTAGGCGTGGTAACCCCCCAAAAAAAACCCTTTAGTTTTCAACATTAGATCACGATGGATCTGCACCAAATTTTAAAAATAGAGGCTAAATAAGAATTAAAAAAAAAATTTGAATACATTATTTTTCTTAAAAAATTTCTTTCCGCATAAGTGGTTCCCGAAGTAAAGTGTTGAATTTGCACCAAACTTTGCAAATAGATGCAAAATACAAGGTTCTAAAAAACCTAAGTATTTTCTTTTGGAAAAATCTCCATTCTCCCCTAAGGGCCCCCTTTTCAAAAGGAATGAAGTATAATTTTTGGAAAAAAATTATAAGGCATACATTTTTTAAAACCATTTTTGCATCTGTTCACAAAGTTTGCTGTTAATCCAATCCTCTTTGGGGGCCATTTAAGGGGTGAATAAATTTTTCAGTAACAAAATTTTAATAGAAAAAAATTTAAAATCTTATTTTGTACCATTTTTGTAAAATTTAGTTCAGATTTATTTCATGGAAATCTAATGTTGCAAATTAAAGGGGACTTTTTGGGAGACAACCCTAAGCTCTCATTTGTGTGCATTTTGTTAATTTAGCTTCCTAAATAGATGGTCTGACGCATACAGGGTGTCCAAAAAATGGCGCATAAACGCGATGGTACGCTCCTGGGGCATTCTCAGCGATCCCTAGAAAATTGTCAAAAAAAATCCATCTGTTATATTCATCGAGAAAAATGCGAACAAAGTTGCATAAATTCGGCAACACAGTCTAGGAAAATACATCTAACAATCCTATCTATTAGAGTGCCTTGATTTTGACAGTTATTGTCGCCTTATAGAGTGGCGACATGCATCATTCCTTCTCTGTCATACAGATAACGTCATCTACGTTATAGCCAAAGTGACAACAATTACAACTTACAATCACAATTAATGACGTTATCTGTATGACAGAGAAGGAATGATGCATGTCGTCACTCTATAAGGCGACAATAACTGTCAAAATCAAGGCACTCTACTATCTATAAGTCTAAAAATCCCATTTTTGAGTCTTGATCATACACTTTTGCACTAGATTTTATTGACGTTGTTGTCAGCTTCATTTCATAAAAATTTTGTAAAATTAAATTGATTATAAAAATGTAATTCGACCATTTAAAAAATAAACAAATGGTGGAATGGTTTAAGATTGACTAAAGCTTTGTATTAAACTATTTGTTTCGTTAATATGTGCTGTTATATTCAAGATATAAGCGTTTAATGTTTCGCACTTTGGGGCCTCATATCTCCGAGGGTATATGAGATAGATTTTTTTTAACAATTTTCTGAGGCTCCCTAGACGTGCACCAACAACGTACCATTGCGTTTATGCGCCATTTTTTGGACACCCTGTATAAAAAATCTGGAAGTTTTATATTTTTTACCAAGTACAAAATTCTCTATCTTGGCGTATTGTAAAAAAATAAAAAAAAAAAGTTTCTTGGTAAGGTAATTAGGGAAAGAGAAACTTAAACAATCAATAAAAAAAAAACTTACTTTGTCCTATATGAACGCGCTTCATCCATGGATAAATCTGCGGCGGCGTCGACGAGCTACCCCCTTTAGAATTATTATTATTATTCGACTTTTCATTACTAGACGTGGAGCTCGTACTCGACGCTGGGGACACCTGGGGGACCGCTGTCGTGGACGCCTTCACCGACGGTAAAGCTGTATTAACAGCCAAAGGGGTAGTACTACTCTTCACATTGGATACCGCCGTAGAAATAGCAGGAGGAGACGTTGTCCTGGAGATCGCTGATGAAGATGGTGCCACACTAGTCGTACTTAAATCCTGCGGGGATGATACTCCCCCCCCACCTGTAGACGAAGAGGTCGAGTCAGCATACTTGCAGCTGGCCGCACCCCCTAGGTTACCCCCTGAAGATGGGCTTTGGAGATGGGAGCGTTGAGGTTGGAGCTGGGTGTAGTCTCCTAAGGGTTGGAGGCTGTGGCCTGGTGCAGGGGTTGCGTATGAGTGTTGGGGGTACTGGGGGGTGGTTGGGACTTGTGGGGGTGAGTAGCAGCCTGGGGGGTAGCCGGATGAGCTTCCGGGGGTGGGGTTGTAGTAGTCGCCTTGGGGGGGTTGGGGTTGGTCTGTTGGTCGACCTGTTGGGGAAGATTTTGTGAATTAGATATTGAATTTTTTTTTTGTAGAATAATTAAAATATGTAAAAGGGGGGTGTAACATCTTTGCAAAATTGAAAGACGAAAATTCTATTTATTTTATGGGTCAAATTTGGATGCCGACGACAAAAAAGTTATAGGTTATATTTATGAAAAAATGACTTTTAAATTTAAACGAAGCAAAAATAGTTTTAGTCGATTTTATGTTTGGGTAAATAAGTTTAAAAATAGGTAGTCATAAATTTTGAATCTTAGACACTCCAGGCTTTTTCTAACAAACTGAATGTCAATTATTACAATAAGTATTTCCAATAAACAATTCTGGCAAGAATTTTTTGTATTATTTACCTTATTTTGATGTTAATTGTTTTAAGAACTATTTTTAAATTAATTACAGTAAAAATCACTTGAGAATTTGGTTTTCTATTATTTGGTAAAATTGTTAAAAATGTTGATTTTTCTGGTAATTCGTAAATTATGCAATTTTACCAAAGGAAATGCTACTTTAAAATATTTTTTTTGGTTCTTACAAAATTATCTCTTCTTCATAAAGTATCAAATTTAATATTAGTTTCTTATAGATTTTCGACAGCTGCCTTGAAATCTTTAACAAATTGTACTGAACTTTTTACCATAGTGAAGATGACAATTTTAATGTCTAATGTGATTTGCAGGGAATCTTAGTTTTCATGTTGAACATTAGGAATATAAATCGAAATTATATAGGTAATTAATTTTTGCTAGATAATAAGAAAATTAAGAATCACCGTCCTCAAGTTATGGATCATGGAAAAGACATTTAGAGAGATTATTTTAGTTATACAATTTCATTGTGTCATTTTTGCATATTCATAGCTTAATGACGGTGATTTTTCTTTGTCCTAAAATTACAGTAAAAAAATCACAAGCTAAATATTTTGTTTTTTGTTTTAGATCGTGATTTAATTACAAAATTACAGAAGGCATCGTTTTCGATTTCGATAATTATAATAATTTAAAGTATTAGAATCTATGTAGGTAATCGTAAATTTCATGTTTATGTTTTGATACCTATAATTATTATGTTTATTTTATGTCATTGTAAAATTTACAATGTTTACTTAGTCATCTTACATAGGTATTTGGGTTTTTCTTGCCATTTTACTTACACAAGTATTTTTTTTTTAATGAGTGAAAAATTAAATAATTTTTAAATTACGACAGCATTACAAACATTTGCTGAAATTGAGATGCACACTTGATTTCACAAGACACTGTCAAATTTTTTTTACCGGAATTAATTTTTTTATTTCAGGGTATTTTTTATTAAATTCGTAAAATATGGACAAGAAACGAAACAACAATCATAAATATGATTAAATTATGGCAAAATTAAGGTAAAATTTACTTAAAGAAATTTGACAGTATGCTACAAAATCAGTTTTTTATTTTATGTAAAACTGAAATAATTAATTTTCATCCAATTTTCTTCGTATTTATTTTTAGTTTAAAAATTGTTTTTGTATTAATTTTTGCTTGTTATTTGGGTATTTTTGTTAGGATCTAACAGTAAATTGATTTAAACTTCATGATTGTCTTTTTGTTTTTTTTAGCAATCATTGCAATCAATTGCAAATTCTGTATTATTTTCATCAAAAGCTAACATTATTTGTGAATTTGTTTTTGTATTTAACATTCGAGACAATATTTTTAAGTTAGAATATTGTTAAGTTCTTGATTGGTACATTTTTTATTTTTTTTTTTTCATCATCATCATCATCATCATCGTTGTATTTTTTTTGCCATCATTTCCGAACAATAATTGTCACCAATCAAAGATTTATGCCCTCTCCTGTCTTAACAACAAACAAGTGATATCGTGGACATGGAATTTAAAACGATTTCTTATCAGCCACCTTTGATTTTTTGAATTTTACTCTATTGTGAATAGATTTTTTTTATGTCAGTTTTCGAATGTTATTCTGACAACAAATGCGTCAAATGTATTTTATTAAAATAAATTATGTGAAATGTGCTGCCAGCGAGAAAAATAGTAAAAAGATATTTCCTTTTTTAAATAATTTTGTTTTAGGATAACAATAAGGCTCTAATCTTCGTAAAACATCAGAAAAATGTTTCTTGTTAATGTCCACTTCGCATAAAACTTGAGATGTTTAAGCCACTATTTTGACCATATTTACAATGCAAAAATTGATCGTTTTAAATTCCATGTCCACGATAGTGCAATCATCAAACTCTACCCTACAAGAAAAGTCCCAACGATACACATCTAACAAAAACAATCACAAAAAAGCATACCTTGCCCATAACACTGCGCCAAAGAGTTCACAAACTGATATGAACTCATCTTAAAGTCTTAAACAACAACACAACAGGTATTAAGTAGTCATAAATTAGAGTCCTTAGAACACACTTGATATTTAGGTAACTCGCGACCGCCACGATCGAGCGCCACGTGTAAAAAGCTATAAAACTGTCTCTTTAGAATTATGGCATTTAGACCCTTCCGAGGTTTTATGTCATCATGCGAACCTCAACCGATTCACGAGGATGTTACAAACGGATTGATAAACAATCGCCACGGCACGGGAGCTGGCTATTCGGTGTCTAACTAATTCCGCTGGGCGTCCCTCAACAACAAAGATGGATTCTAGTTTCCTACAAGTTAGAAAGAGAGAAGTTTTTAGTAGGGAGTTAATTTTAGTTCTGGCGCATGCTCTAGGTGGAGTTATAATCGGAGGCGTTTCCTTGTTGTTGTCCTTATAGTGAGATTGTTAATTTGTGAATTGTTTAGTAGAGTAGTTTGGATTTGGGTATGATTAGCTGATTTGGTGTTGCTTTGGGATTTTCTTACGCGACTGATTAGGAACTTAAGTTATTTGGTCTTACTGAAACTTGTTGGTGTTGACATTTTTGTACAAATTGAGTTTTGAGTGATTTGAGTTTCGAACTAGTTGCTTTAGTTTTAAATTGCGTTAATTCTGTGGAGGCAAAATTATTTTTGACATTTAAAGAAATGTGTTTATCGGACACCGAATTTTAATAAAAAAATTTAGATATTTACAATTTGGATCAGCCATATACGTACTATCGTTGACATGGAATTTAAAACGATTTTTTGAATTTTACTCTATTGTGAATGGGGTTTTTATGTCAGTTTTCGAATGTTATTTTGACAACAAATGTGTCAAATGTATTTTATTAAAATAAATTATGTAAAATGTGCTGCCGGCGAGAAAAATAGTAGGAAGATATTTCTTTTTTTAAATAATTTTGTTTTAGGATAACAATAAGGCTATAATCTTTGTAAAACATCATAGAAATGTTTCTTGTTAATGTCCACTTTGCATAAAACTTGAGATGTTTAAGCCACTATTTTTACCATATTTACAATGAAAAAATTGATCGTTTTAAATTCCATGTCCACGATAGTACATTGAAATCTATTTTTTATCTAGCTTCTCACGATTGCATTAATATTGTTTAATATTGGCAAAAAATTCATTTTTAGAATGATATTCACAAATGACATTTTCATACTTATCCCCTTTTGCCTCCCTTATACTACAGAATTAACCAGTCATGTAAAATTTCTGGGTAAATCTGCAGAAAATATTTACACCTTTCAAAAAAAAAAAAAATTGAAAATTCGCTTTTTTTTAATATCTGGCGTGTCTACTTTTTAAATAAAGAACTATTAGTAAAAAGAGGTGTCTTTAGTCTGACATTTATAAAATGGTGCCCAAAAATTATAAAGCTTTAAGTTTGAAGTCAAAAATGAGCGGTTTCACAAGTAGCAAATTTTAATTTTTTGGTAAAAAATAAAAAGTAGACTTGGGTATGAGCTCTCTCTTAAAATATTTTGTTTATTTAGTGGCTGGTTTAGGTGCTCTAGCGCTCCAAATTTTAAATTTTTGGGGCACTTCACCTCAATTTTAGGGCATTGTCCTTCCGCCCATTTTCACTATTCTAAGGTGTAGCACATTGCTTAGCAACATAAAGATGAATTATTCTCTATGTTTCTTAAGTCAACCGCGCATAGTGACAGATTGGCTAAAATATGGAATATTTTAATCTTTATTTTGATTTATTTATCGTGGCGTTAAAAAAAAATACCTAAAATATATGTAAAGCAGTAAATTGAGTAAAAAAAATAGGTAATGTCACTTTGAAGATGAATTAAAAGCATAGATTCAAGAAGGTGGAAGGGTAAAAATGGCTGTTGAATCTGATCTAATTTAAAGTAATTTTCAAATTTTTTTTTTGAAAAGTAAAAATATTTGTGACTAAAAAATTGAAAAACACCAATTATTGCCAAGTTGCAAAAATTTGACTGTCAGCTGATCAGGCAGATCTCTGTTTTGTTTAGTCTTGGGTAGCACGCGTTTTAGGTTGTAAATCATTGAGAGGACGAAATATTAATGGGGTTCTATTAGTTCTGGCCGTTCTAGGCCACCTAGGCCCTAGGTGTACTATTAAATACTCGTAAATAATACTTTTAATTTTTTGGGACAAAGACGATTTTATGTTTTGTGCATTTGGTGCTTTATTTGGGTAAACAGATTTTAAAAAGGGGTTACTTGTTGAATTTTTAAGCAAATTATTTTCTTACAAATTATTTTTTTTATTACGTAAATTTTTTGACCTTGAACTTATTTTTAAGGCAATAAAAGACTAAAAAGAGTTTACAAAAAATTATTTTTGAAATTAATTAAGTTTTTCAATTAAATATTTAACTGTACTTAGCTGTATAAATATTTTGCTTATCGAGTATCTATTTTTTAACGTAAATAGTCCATGTTAAAAGAAGCCAAATAAACGTATAAGAAAATGTCTAAAATTGCAGATCTATCTTGCATTTGACAGACAGACGGGCAGAATGGCAGGTCTGGCTGATAATTCATCCATCAGGTTCATAGACTATGTTACTATGGATGTAGGCAGATCGCTGTGTCAGCCACAGAACAAAAATTTCGATTAAGAAAGCACACCTTGTAAAATTTTATTTTTCTCGGATAATATTACAGAATTGTAAAATGGCGAATGCGCCGGATTCATATTTAATAACGTTTCTCCCGAAAAGTTAACACTTAAAAAAATCTAAGTGTTTTCGTTTTTTTGTAAAGCATTTCAAAGTTTTTCAAAAAAATTAGGATTTTTTTTTTATTTCTGATTATAATGGACCTATTTTGTAGATTAAGCTTTTGCTGTAGAATAAGAAGCTGCATTAACATTTTTTCTCTAAAAGAAAAATTTTGAAAATAAGAGCATTTTGAAAAAACTCGGTTGTCGCGATAGAAGTTGCATTCGAAAACTTATAGCAATTAAACCAAAAACGTTGGGACTTTTTAAAGGCCAGATTCGGATTAAGCGATTTGTTTCACACAAGGATTGATGGCATTTATTGCTGACAAAAATTACTTGTGGCCGTGATAATTAAAAAACTGCAAAAATTTTAACCCTTACACCTTGCTACAAAAAAAGGTTAATTTTGAAAAAATAAATTTGCTTTTAATGGCGTTTTTAAGCGAATAAAAAGCTGTAGAAATCAAATTAGAAATCAGATTCTTTCCAAGTTGGGCAAATTTTAAAAAAGCTAAGAAAATATTTTTTTGTTTTTGATTATAATAATAGTTATTTTGTGAATTTCTTCTTTGTGGTAAAATAGGAATCTGCAATTAGATTTTTTATAAAAAAAATATTTTGAAAATTAGATACTTCTGAAAAAAATCAGTCGTCGCCTTAAAAGTTGGCATTCGCAAACCGATGGTAATTAAACTTGAAGCGTTGATTTAGCAGCTCGTTTAACAAAACCATTGATGGCATTCATTGTTGGAAAAAATTACTTTTGGCCATGATAATTAAAAAAACTGAAAAAATTAGTACGTTTACTCCTTCTTACAAAATACAGTCAATTTTGAAAAAAAAATTCTCCTTAAATTGTGTTTTTAAGCTAATTAAAAGCCGTAAAAAACAAAGTAGCAATCAATTTTTTTCTAAAAGCATTCGTTTTTTTGTTAGTGCTTTTCAAAGTTGGCCAAATTTCAAAAAAGCTTCACAAAAAAATTTTTGTCTCTGATTTTAATAATTTTTTTTTTTGTAGATTGCTTTATTGTTGTACAATAAGAATCTGTATTTAGATTAAAAAAAAATATTTTGTAAATGACAAAAATAATCAGTTGTCGCGTTAGAAGTTGCCTTTGAAAGCTCATAAATAGCAATTAAACCAAAAACCTAAAGTACACTATCTCTTCAATTATAAGATCTATGATCAGATCAAAGTGGCTATACACTGTCTGACCCGCGAACGAGCAACTGTGAGACCCTTCCATACATTCATCCCTTCTTTAGGGGTTAGTAGAACACGTCGGTGAACCTATTATGTACCAATATAAACCCTCGTAGCCTGCCTGCCTGGCAATGTTGCATATTTGCCATAGTGTGCCATGGTATGGTAGTGATGTTGAGTGACGGACGTACGCACTGCAAAGTGACGTACACAGAACAGCTGCCACTATGTAACTTTCTATGCTCTAATGGAAGTATGCTGTACAGAACATGGATTCAATTCTACTCAATGTTGGTATATTCTGTGAATGTTCACTTTGATTGTTTTTGAATTTGGGTGCTTGTAGTATGAGATTAATTGATGGTTTTATCGGATAAAATAAGTTTTGATTTTGAATCAATTTCTGTTCATTTACAACATTACGCCAACATTGAAAATGCAAAAATAACGTGCGATCCACAAAATTTCACCTCGACTCTTGCCATGAAAACAAAAAAAATTTTAAACGTAAATCTTTGTTAGTTTGTTTAAACGTCAAAAAAAGATGACAAAATTAAGACAAAACAAGATTGTCGAGGTGAAATTTTGTGGATTGCTCGTTATATTATTAATAAATAGGACAACCAAATTAACTAAAGAGTCCTATGCTCAGTCCTTATACCATTTTGAAAGGCAACCGCCGAAGGATCGCCGCGGGCTTAAATGCGAAGAGAAAGGGATATTATGGGTAATGCGCTGCCGCCAACTATAGTCAAACAAATATATTAACATCATGAATAGCTACCTACAGTACCTATTTACCACCAGTTCAACTGGATTAACTTGTTTAAACTCAGAAAGAGGCTTGACATCAGCCGTAAATAATCATATTTCGTGAGCTGGCAGCACTTTTTCATGCAAATATTTACAAAATTTACTTGGTGACTTCGGAAAGATAATTTATTATGTAATACCTTTTGTTTTTGGAGATAAGTTTTTGTGGGCACAATTCATATAAAAACAGTTTTTGTTTTTATCATACTTTACCCTTCTTGAAACGAAAAATACAAAACAAAATGTGCCAAACAATAGGTATTTTAAAAGAAGCTAAGGTAATATTGGTAATATTTAAAAACGTTTGATTTGATAATATCGCTAAAAAATAGTACACAAATTTGCTTTGGGTAGTCGGGCTCTTAATTAAAAGTAGCAGTAAAGTTTGAAGGGTTTGTATATTTTTAATAAAATATGTAAATAAAATAAAAATTTTAAAATGAAATTTTTGTGCGGGTTTTGATCACATCCCAATTAACTTGATAAAAATACCATTTCGCAATTATTCTCATTGAAAAAAAAAAAATCGCCAAATATTTTTTTCACACTATCTACCCATCCTAATAGGTTTGCAGAATTAGAATTTTAATAAATCTCGCTAATTAATTTAAAAACGATTAAATATTTCGGATATTACTTGGCATTTGAAGTATACTGACGGTCATATCCTCATTCCGTTTCTGACTCTAACATACGAATAAAAAAAACTGCAGTAGCAGATATAGCATCATCAATACAATAATTAGTATGATACACCAAGACAGTCAGTTCTGTTATAGGAAGGTCCAACAAAATAAGATAAATAGTAGTTGAAGAACATTAGCCGGGTATATATAAACCTGACGGCGGATAGTGGACACAATATACTTACAATATCAACCATTAAGATGATTCAATACCGATGATTAAGACTGGATGCTGTTATGTTAGCTCTCCCCTAAACGACTCCATTATCAACACATCAAATAATATTATCTTCTTATCTATATCATACAGTCTGTTTGGTTCTACTTTACCGCGGTCATTTCATTTTTCAAGACATGTCTACTTTTGAAGTTCCTATGTAAACTCAAGGGCGATTTATAGAACGTTACTTTCACTTTACTTCGACGTAACTTCACTTCCACATAACTACAAATTTGCTTACTTTATAGATTGTAAAGTTACGTGAAATTGGGAACAGGTATGCGCATGTGTCTGAACTCGCGACTTCTGACTATTACACCTGCGGGGTGATTACGGAATATCGCTTCGTACGAAACCTAATGGTCTTCTTATGTAGGTTTCGTACGAAGCGATATTCCGTAATCACCACCCTTGACAATAAGGGTGAATATCTCATTTTTGCAAATTTTGCGCATGATCGGCCAAGCTCGGCTTTCGACTTACAGCTTAATGAATCAGCAAAGTAGTGCTACAGTAAAGTATAAATTTGCGAATACATTCCCATGTATTTTATTTAGTTTTCTGTAAAGTTACGCCGAAGTAAAGCGAAAGTAAAGTGAAAGTAACGTTCTATAAATCGGCCTTTACGGATACCAATTAGCTTTTTTTTTAAGTTTGTCTGAAACTTAATGCCAAAAAGCAAAGCTGTCTCTTAGAAGCAATATTGTTGCAAAGCAAAATTCTTAAATTTAAATAATAAAAACGAAAAAAAAAGTTGTTTAAAAAATACGAACCTATAAAAAAATTAAAATAGTAAATTTTTTAAAAATGTATTTGCCATTACAAAATTATAGAAAATTTGAAGTGTATGAACCTAGTCTTGAATTTAAAAGGTTTCAATTTGTTATGAGTATCAAATAACAAATAACCCTTTATGAATCTATCAACAAAGAAAATTTGCATATTTATGGTAAGAAAGACGATTTGTCACAAATTTATTGCTGTTGTCAAAATATTTTAAAAGTCCTATAAGCTTGTTAAAGGCCAAAATTATTAACAAAAGAATCTTCCAAAATATTACCTATTTTTAAAAGCGTTAAATTTTTTTTTAATTTTGAAAATGCGAATGAAAAAAAAAGACAATCGATTTTTAAAGTTATTTATTTAAGTTATTATAAATATAATCTATTTTTGATAATCTTCAGTCTTAAATGTAGTAGGAACGTTTTATAATTATATTAAAACTAATTTTAATTTTATCTAAAATTTATAAATATTAAAATAAATTTTCAAGGGCATAGGAAGTAGTTTTCATTTTTTATTTGCATTGTTATAAATTACTTATTGCATTATCATTGTATAAACAATTATTTTGATACAAAAACTAGATTATTTAAAATCAAGTTTTCGCCATATTTTATTTTTTTTTGAAGCACCAAAAACTAGCATTGATTTTCCAAAATATTATCTTAATCAACTAAAAAAAATAATTTATTTAAAAGGACTATTTTTTAATAAATACAGGGTGTCCAAAAAATGGCGCATAAACGCGATGGTACGTTGTTGGGGCATGTCTAGGGAGCCCCAGAAAATTGTTAAAAAAAATTTATCTCATATACCCTCGTAGATATGTTGCCCCAAAGTGCGAAACTTTAAATGCTTATATCTTGAATATAACAGCACATATTAACGAAACAAATAGTTTAATACAAAGCTTTAGTCTATCTTATACCATTCCACCATTTGTTTATTTTTTAAATGGTCAAATTACATTTTTATAATCAATTTAATTTTACAAAATTTTCATGAAATGAAGCTGACAACAACGTCAATAAAATCTAGTGCAAAAGTGTATGACCAAGACTCATAAATGGGATTTTTAGACTTATAGATGGGATTTTTAGATGTATTTTCCTGAACTGTGTTGCCGAATTTATGCAACTTTGTTCGCATTTTTCTCGATGAATATAACAGATAGATTTTTTTTGACAATTTTCAAGAGATCGCTGAGAATGCCCCAAGAGCGTACCATCGCGTTTATGCGCCATTTTTTGGACACCCTGTATGTACAAAATCTTTAATTTTTGGAAAAAATGTGTTTTTTTTTCTGAAGCAAAATTTAAAGACATTTTAAATCCAAGAAAATTAAAAAAAAAATGGAAAAAATCAGAAAAATATTTAAAAATTAACCACGTGTTTTAAAAATAGGAAATTTTTGTAAAAAATCTTATTTAGCAAACTTATTTCAAAAAATTAAAATTTTAAAAGCAAAAGTGCAAAACAATTTTTTGTTTTATTTTGCCTTATACGTTTTTTTGCATTCTTCATTCATTTCTATTTCTCTTTTTTCACTGGTTTTGCGGACATCCATATAAAAGGAAGTGTCTTACGATACATATCTTTGGCTATGCTCAAAAACAAACTTCAATCTACGTATTATAATCCAAAGGCGGACCGGGAATATTTCTTAACTGAGTTAACGGCATAGCAACCTCGAGTCTGTCTTCACGCACCGTTAAACTCTCCTCTGCAGCGGAACCATTTCTCCTTAAACCATCGCCACACGACGGGCGGAAGCCACTCTCTAAATTAAGATTTACATGCGGATAAGTAAGCCCATTTGCGGTAAAGTTTGTACTTGAGTCGCAGTGGCGGTTTAGTAAATTGTCGCCAGTTGACGGAGCGAAGCCACTCTGTAAAAGATCGTTTTGTGGGTATTTGGTGTCTTTTTTGGCTTTCATTCTACGATTTTGGAACCATATTTTGATTTGTCGTTCTGATAAATGTAATATGGTGGCTATTTCGACTCTACGTCGCCTGGTAAGATACTTATTGTAGTGGAATTCCTTTTCTAGTTCCAATGTTTGATGTCTAGTATAAGTTTGTCGTGTTCTCTTACATGGGGAATGGACGTTATCTAGAAATAAAGAGACATGGGTTATTTATTTTGTGCAGCTTGGTGGAATTTACCTACTTTGGATTTTGACGGCGGTGTTTAGAATGGTTTAGAATGTTTTTGGAGATACTGTTATAGTTGTGAGATTAAAGGGTTACGATTTTTAGACTACTCGCAGACAAAATTTAAAGAATCAAAGAGTATGTTTTGGATGGTGTTAAAAATTAGTGTAAAGTATTTTTCGAGGGGTAAATCGGTGGACAAAGTTTGTACACCATTCTTCCGAAATATAATAAATTTTCTCAAATTTTTTTAAATTTCCTTTAAATTACTGCTAATTCCTGCTTTAATTCCCGTTTAATTTATTTAGTTTTTAAACGTAAACAATGGTTAGGGAAGGTGCTTTATGGCATAATTTAAAATTTTTAATAAAGTTTGAAGTTTATAAGGGCAAAATTTAAAATTGTAAAATTTTGGTATTATTATTGAAGCGAAATTAACCTGGATGGGAATACTATTTTTGGCACGTTTTAAAATTTTTAATTTTTTGACGCAATTTAAAATTTCCTACATTGATATTTTTTTTGGGCAAAATCCAAAAAAAAAATCACCTATATTACCATTTTTTTTTGCATTAATAAATATTTCGTTAAAATATTGAAAACATCTATTATAACCAAGAAAAAATGTTCAGACAAGCTCTGTAACCTTTCTTCCAACTTTTATGAGTTTTGTATTTAAGAACTTGTAGCCGGTTCAATTAAGTAGATCACTGGTTAAATTTCGAAAACCGTATCCTAAATTTGATCTTTGCGAGAATTTCTTAATTTTACAAAATAACATACTCTTTTTCAATTAAGACAATTAATATTTTTGCTCTGTAGTACAAGAAGATCCATATTATTTCTTATACTAGTTTTTTAAAATAGTATATTAAAACATAGAGTTTTATAAGAAGCGTTTTTTAGCACGCGTCCAGGTTTGGAAAACGAGCCACGCAGCGGAGCATTTTTCAATGGACAAGTGCTAAAAAACCCCTTATAAAACGAGTTTTTTCTATTATTTTTTATATTTGCTTCATTTAATTCATTAAAAAGCATTTTTAATTTGAATTAAAAACTAAATATGAAATTTTGGTTTTATGACCAACCTTATAGCATAACATTGACATTTTGAAGTAAGAAATAAATTAAAGTTAGACATATTGAATAATGACATTTGTAAACTTTACTCATTTAATACTGAATGAATAGGCGTTTTTGAAAAAATGTAACCATTGATATCGTTTCTCCAATTCTTCTAGTTATTTCCTCTACAAAAAAACTATGTCCTCCAATTGATTATAATAGTACAATTTGTAAATAAAAAGTACCTTGCAAGAAAAGAATTCATCTTTTTGCATCAGGAAAACCAACCAATAAAATAAAATTTTGGGTTTAATAATGAAGCAATTCAGAAACTTTAAAAATCCAAATTTTGGGTTTCATAATGTGCATATTATAGAACGCAAATATAAAAAAAATTATAAAAATTTGAATTTTTTAATTGATCTATCATCTTGACATTTTGTTTTGCGGGCGCAAAAATATATTTAGCCCGGCGGGCTTAAAAGACGCCCATGGTCGAAAAAACCTAACTTTACGTACACAAAGGCGGGCCAAAAAGTGCACTATTGCGCCCGGTCGTGAAAAAAGTAAATTTAGGTCAGACATATTGAATAATGAAATTTGTAAACTTAATTCGCTTAATACTGAATGAATAGGCGTTTTTGAAGAAAATGTAATCGTTGATATCTTTTTTCCAATTCTTCTAGTATAGTTATTTCCTATACAACAAAACTATGTCCCCCGATAGTTTATAAAGTGAAATTTGTGAATAAAAAGTACCTTGCAAGCAAAGAATTCATTTTTTTGCATCTGGAAAACCAACCTAATAAAATAAAATGTTGGGCTTAATAATGAAACAATTCAGCAGCCTTAAAAAACCAAATTTCGGGGTTTCATTATGTGTTTATTATAGAACGCAAATATAAGAAAGTCCTAAGTTAATTTATATTTGTAAATGCAAGAAAGGGACCCTCACAAAGGCGGTTAAAAATTTCAAATTATAGTTTTGATAGAAATAACTAAATTCTTGACAAAGAAATGCTTACCATTATGATTATTCTTCATCCACGGATAAACATTATTCGCAAAATCCGTCTTATCCTCACTTGACAACACATAATCATCTTCCACAGAGTTATAATCCAGCTCTTCATCTTTACCTATACCAACATTATCACCACAATTACCAGTATTACCACCATTACCATTGGTCAGTGTATTATTTTCCACGACAAAATTTCTACCTTCAATACTTCCCAAAGAACTATGTGGTACATTATGATTATGTGTTATATTATAATCATCTTTCTGAACTTGAAGCTTGTGATGAATATCGAAATAATTGTAGTTGATTTTCTTTCCCGGAGGTTTGCTTAAGAGAGCTCTTAAAGCTGGGGAATCGTTGGTTTCACGGTTTGTATATTTAGGCGGAAGTTCTTGAGTATTTTCTGAATGGCATTCTGTACTCGTAGGTTGGAAATAGTTTTTGTAGTTTTGGTGCGACTGTTCTAAATTTGCGTTGTATGCTGCTGCGTTCGTTGAGTTGGTAAACGCTGGCTCGTAAAATCCAAAATTGCTGAAAACAAAGTTAAATTTTTATTTAATTTTCAAACCAACAAGTATGACAAGTAATAAATTTAAATATCTTGGTTAAAAATAAAAATAAAAAGTAGACTTGGGTATGAGCTTTTACTAAAAATCTCTTGTTTATCTAGTGGCTGGTTTAGGTGTTCTAGCGCTCCAAATTTTAAATTTTTAAAGCTCTTTTTCTCGATTTTGGGTCATTTCCTTTTCGCCCACTTCCACTATTCTAAGGTGTAGCACATTGCTTAGCAACATACAAATGTATTATTTTCTATGTTTCTTAAGTCAACAGCGCGCTTAGTGACAGATTGGCTAAAATATGGAATATTTTTATCTTTATTTTGATTTATGTATCGTGGCGTTATTAGAAAATCCTCAAAATGTAATAGTGAATTCACGCTAATTTATTTAAAAATTAACATTTAATTTAAGAAATAATTTAAAAAATTTACGGCAGATCGATTGAATTGACATTGATGTTTGTCAATGTCAAATAAACAAAATAATCTGCCATAAATTTCTTAAATTAATTTTTAAATTAATTGTTTAATGAATTTGCGTAAATCCACTGTAATCGAAGCAATAAATTAAGTAAAACTGTGACAATAAACTTAAAAAGTATTGATTCAAGAAGGTGAAAGGGGAAAAATGGCTGTTAAAATAGGTCTAATTTAACGCAATTTTCAAACTTTATTTATTTTGTTTCTCAAAAATTCGAAACTTGTTTTGTTTGGTATTAGAATTTGCAAAACATCAAAGTTTTATGAGATGAATCAATTAACGTATAATGTCGTGAAGCATAGAAACTGTGGTTATGTAATGTTGGTTGCCTAAAATCAACAAAAAAACAGCACTTTCTGGTCATTGCTCAGTGGATTTATAAAAATTAATTTTAATTAAAAATTGTGCTTACCAGCAACATAAATAAACAAAGCACAAGTTGACATATTCCAAAGGTCCATTAATAAGCGTTTAAATACAGAACTTTGGCAATTCAGAAGCACTATTTTTTGCATTTTAAATTGCCAAAATTTTGTATTTAAACGCTTATTGATGGACCTTTGAAATATTTTAACTTGTGCTTTGTTTATTTATGTTGTTGGTAAGCACCATTTCTAATTAAAATTAACTCTTGTAAACCCACTGAGCAATGACAAGAAAGTGCTGTTTTTTGTTGATTTGAGGCAATAAACATTACATAACCACAGTTTCTTTGTTTCGCGACATTCCCCTTTAAGCAACAAACTATTTAGATATTGGGACAAAAACGGACATAAAAAAGCTTATTTTTGAGGTTATAGGTTTTAAGCTTGGTTTGTTTTCATCTTCTTTAAGTAAACTAATCTTAATGGCCCTCGCTTTTTTAGATAGCAGTAACCAATTTTAAAATGCGCATACGCCAGCCAGTTTAAAAATTAATTATGTGAAACTTTTTTGAATCAGCATTCTCAATATTTGGTAGGTAATTAGAATAAAATAAAAAAAGCAACAACTTCAATTAAGGACATTATGTCACCTTTAAAAACATTTAAATAAATCAAAATTATGTAGAAATTAAAAGAATAAGTAATGGCTCTAGTGAAGATGCTCTAAATTAGCTGAGATTTGTCAAAATTAAGAAATATAACCTATAAGTAAACGTAATGTTAAGTTAATTGGATGTGTAAATGCGATTTCATCTTTCGTATAATTAATTTAATTCGCGATACGTTAATTCTAAGTGAAGTTATTATACTCTTCACAAGAGTATATTGCAATCGATCAGAAAATCCTAAAATCGTCAATTTTCGTCGTAGAGCAAAAATTTTTGCAGATTCGTGCGTTTCATGACTTTTTACCCCCCACCACAAAAAAACCTCCTATCTCCGTTATTATTCAATTAACAAAAAAAATCTTTTTTACAAAATTAATGGAAATTTAATTTTCTATTAAAAATGTTGGTTCATTCTTTGTAAAGTTAGCCAGTAAGGTTAAAAAAACAAAAAAACAACTTTTTCAATAGCAAAAAAGTCCAAATCACGTTACGTGTCGGTCAAGAAGGCCATGCCAAAAATATTTTAAACAAGGAAACAAAACCGGTCAGAACAAATAACCTCAAATATTTTAAATGTCAGAACTGACGTTTATCCTCTTCGTTAACTAAATTCTTCGTGTTTTCTGTTAATAGTTTGCACTCTTCGCAGATTTTCTTTACATAATTTTTTTTTATATTAGACTATTAATTATCCTATAACAGTTTTCTTGCGAGGAGTATACCATAGAATGTGTAGCAATTATATAAAAAATAGACTAAGCTTTGATTTACAAAATTACACTTCTACCGATTCCGAATTCTACTCGAGCTACTTATCTGTGAAGAGTAATTTCTACGCGTTTCGACTTCTACCCATTTCTAGTTTAATCTATAAATTAAGCTTAATTTTTGAAGATTGTCCTTTACGCAACAGGTGTTCAAAAATTAATAATTTTAAACTATTTTAAACAGAATCTAGATTCTAGAAATTACTTACAGCATATTAGAAGAAGTGACCGCTTCTCGATTTTGATAAGCACATTGATTATAACTATTCCAAACCGCATCATGATACATTGAAGCACTCATTTTCTACACTCAAAAAAACACTTAAAACTACCACAGTCAATCAAACTACAAACTAAACTCTGCAAAATCACAGTAATGTCTCTATTTCCACCATCGATTCTATTACAACTAAATCCAAGGCCTGTTTGATGGTTAACTCAGGTCCAAGAGGCACGTTCCATAGAATGTAAACCATTGTCAACTATACAATATTGAATATTCCCTAAAATGTATGGCGGTACAGAGTCTGTAATAGAGGGGTGGTTAGGACCCCCTAAGGTTGGTCGCTTTACTTTCTTTTATTCAGGCAGCTGGCCTGTTAGAATACCCACCCCCAATATGCATCTAGGGTGATTTCTGTCATTCTCTCTATTATTGGATTTGGGTTATATTACTCATTTATTGGTATTGGTAGCGTTTTTCCTGATTGAATTTTGGTATTTGATTAGTTATTTTCGAGGTTATTTTATTAAATTGTATTATACACTACAATTTTTCTGGTTAAATGTAGTATTTTCTTTAGGCTATTTTTCATGGCGGGTGACAAGAAATTTTAAGATAATTTTTCTTTTTAAAATGTCCTTTGAAACATTATTATAAATCTGTTTGAAAAATTTGGTATAAATCAAACGTGATAAGTACTTTTTTTGGGGTTTTGGGGATGAAGAAATTTTTTTAGGAGAAATTTGTTTACGAAAATCAAAAATCAGAAAATTCTGAAAAACAAAAATTTTTCTTTCCATTAACAGAAAAATGACAATCTTGGCAAAATAAAACAACAAATTAATTTGATACCACACTAGAGTTTGAATTTTAGCACCAGCAAAAATTTTTGAATGCTATCTTTGTAGTTTGAACGAAATAAGGGCGATTTGTAGAACTTACTTTCACTTTACTTCGGCGTAACTTCACTTCCGCGTAACTTAACAAATTTGCTTAATTTATAGATTGTAAAGTTACGTGAAATTGGGAACAGGTATGCGCATGTGTCTGAACTCGCGACTTCTGACTATTTACACCTGGGTGGTAATTACAGAATATCGCTTCGTACGAAACCTACATAAGAAGACCAGCAGGTATCGTACGAAGCGATATTCCGTAATCACCACCCTTGACAATAAGGGTGAATATCTCATTTTTGTAAATTTTGCGCATGATCGGCCAAGCTCGGCTTTTGACAGTACTACTTACAGCTAAATGAATCAGCAAAGTAGCGCTAAAATGAAGTCTAAGTTTGCTAATACATTCCCATGTATTTTATTTAATTTTTTGTAAAGTTACGCCGAAGTAAAGCGGAAGTAAAGTGAAAGTTACGTTCTATAAATGGGCCTTACAATTCGTATAGTTTATCTTAAGAACTATTTTTAAGGCAGGTATACCTCTAGATGCAACTTGGAATATAGGTCAGAGAATCCTTCTAAGAAAGCAATAAAAATAAAATCATTGTTGAGATACTACAATACCTCAAAATGCAGTTAACGGTAGTAAAAGTTCTGTATCAGATTTATTTATTGAGATTTATAACACTGCCATCTGAGTCATAAAAGTAAAAGTAATAAAAATGTTTGTAAATACTTCTAAGTGAAAAAAAAGTCGAACCAAAAAATGGCAAGACAAAAAAGCACCAGTTTTTAAAGAAGCCACGAAAAGAAATTGTATTTGAATTTTCCTTTTATTTAATGTTTCTCTATTTTGGTTATATTTTAATTGATGTTAACTATTGCTAACACTTCTTCTTCTTGCAAATTATGTATAATATTGATTAGCTAATTTTATTAATTATGAATACCTGCTGTTAATTTGTATGAAATTAAATGAACACCTGAATGCTCAAGAGGTGGTGAGTACATAAATTTATTTTATAATGCACTTATTACTCATTATCTGTGTAATTTTTACTGTTTATTAATAGCCATATTTGCATTTAATGAAAATAAATTATAAATTAACATGGTATTATAATATGCCTAGTAGGAATAACGTTTGTTTGTTGATCATGCAAGCACAGTTTGCAGAGGGACTTTTCCCTATAGCTGGGAAGATTTCCCCTCTTTAAAAGAGCAATGTGGTTATTTAACAATGCCTATGACGATTCGGTGATTTCTGGCAACTTCAGAGTAAATTTTTTTTTTTTTTTTTAAGAAGAATTGATTTAAAAGTTTTTTCTGATAACAAGCTATTAAATTTATAAATACATGTACAGAATGTTTTCTAATGTCGTAGAAAAAATTTCGTGTCCTCTTATTTGCGGACACCCAATTTGCAGACATAAATGGTCAAAAACGAAAAGTATAGTGGTAATGAGATTTTTTTACCTGGGTAAAGTCCAGCTTAGGAATTAGAACATCGATTTTCATTGCTATTTTTATCTAGGTACTTACATTTATTATTTAGAGGTTTATTTCTTTAAATTAAGATTATTAAGCATTTAAAACGGGTGTATTTGAGCAGCGCACAGTCGCTGAAAAACACTTTTATTTTCGAGAAATACTTCTAAATTAATCAATTACCTTAGACTCTGGGCCCTCCCCTTAGGAAACATCGCAGGTTTTTTTTTTAATTTCAAAGTTTTCGACTGACTTTTATGAAAGCACTGGGGGACATTTTTCTACTAGGGGACATTAGCTTAGGTAGGATAGGTTAAGTTTTGCTGCTAAAATGAAAATATAAACTCTAGCTATGTCGGTGCCTAGCAGTGCGTCCAAAATTGTGTGCATTACACTGAGGGACATATTACTAGGTGTTGTTCTCGGTTTTGTTATGTTAAAAATGTATCAACACATTATCAGAAAGCATTTTAGTTTAAAATTATTTGATCTTCATACAAAATAAAAGCATAAAATATTACAGACTTCTGCACATAAACATCTCAAATTAAAGAATTATCCTTTTCTTACTGCAGGTAAATGGATTAACTCTTACTTAATGACTATGTATGCAAATTGGAGAGTATTTTGGAATGTTTGCATATTGGATGCCTGCAAATAAGAGGACATAAATTTAGGGAGTGATTCCTGGACCTATTTTAATAAATAAATGTGTCCAATCTTACCCCCTTAGTTAGTTGCAGCCCTCTGAGAAACCCTTTAAAATTTATATTTCGCTATGACATTAGGAAACATCCTGTATAAATAAGTCTGTGTTTTTTTTGTAATTTTTTGGTCTATGTTCTGCATCTATGGTAAATATTGGTTTTACAGCAACATCGCAGTTTACTCTTCCTTTCACAATTTGGCATTTGTAGGAAAACAATCGATCAACGTCAACAGTCGGGTTGTTTTATTTCAGAGATGTTGGGGGTAGTTGGACCCCTAACACCTCGGGTTCTTTTCACCACCCACCCTCTCTCAGTCTATAGACATCTATGGATGCATGGACGATTTTTGTCATTTATTATACCACGATCTATTAATTGTTACCTACTAAGGAATATTGTAATTGATTGTTTTTTGAAATAACAATCTTTAATTCAGTTTTAAGAGCCCGACTACCCATTTTCTCTTATGCATACTTGCGTACAAATAATTTTTAGCGTTATTTTAAAATGTTGACATTTTATCTAAGCTCCTTTTCTTTGGCATTTGGATATTATGGTTTCATTTAAATCGGTAATCTCTTTGTGTAGAAAATCTGACTTTAAAATTCATTATATATTCTTGTTTTTTTGTTTTTCGACTACGGATACATTTTTTGGTTCATACAGGTACAGGGTGTTACCAAATAACTAGGAAAAAATTCAGGGGGTAATTCCTGAACCCATTTTAAAAAAAAAAGTTCATATAAACATGTGTCCGAAAATCCTTCGTTTCTGAGATGCAGGGTGTTAAAGTTTTTAAAAAAATTTTTAATCTTAAGATTACTAAAAAGCTAAACCAGATATTTATTTGAAATAATAATAAAAATAAATTAATGTAAAAAAATTTTAAGAAAAAGCTTTTATTTAAATGCCCTAAAAAGAAAAAAATAAATTTTTTCAAATAAATTAAACCCATTAATTTGTCACAATATACACTTTTTATGATATAAAAGCTTGTCGCGAGATTCTGCATTTATGTAGATTTATTTTGTAAAATACATACATTTTTTTTTTTTCAGAACCACCTAAATTAAAAATTGGTAAATGGTATAAGTATTGTATTCTTTTTATTAATTGCAATAGTAAATTTTGCGAGATTCTGCATTTATGTAGATTTATTTTGTAAAATACATACATTTTTTTCTTTTTTCAGAACCACTTAAATTAAAAATTGGTAAATGGTATTGACAACTGAAATTAGCGTTACGAGATAACTTCCAAACTTAAGTTTTGGGCGCAATTTTAAGATTCTTCAGATAGTAGCTGGGCGGGCTACATTAGATTTTTAGTGCATGTAAAAAAGTCAAAGTGACAATTTAAAGTAAAAACTTTATTATAAATTAAAACCGTAATAATGGAGTTGCTTTGTACGGTAAACAGAAAAAAATAATATTTTTTATCCATAAATTTCCCATACATAAAACTCTCGATAAAACTTTAAAGTTAAATGAAAATAAAAAATGGACAACCATACAAAAAAATTCTGAAAAATCGCATCAAAAATGGGCCATCTAATCAAGACATTTATATTTCTAATTTAATTTTTTAAATTTGAGAAAAGCGTGATTTAGAAGGCACAGTCTTGGGAAGTATTTACATTCTTTTTATATTCTTTCGTTCATCGGGTTCCAACAAGTTATTTCTAAGCTTCCTTTTATTACCTATATTCATTTTCTGGACATGGGCCATAATAATCGACACATAATATGTGTGATAAATTTCGTAAATGTGTTTCGTCTAGTAAGATTATGGCCTATATTCGTAATCGAACAGATTCTTTGTGGGCAACATAATCATTTGGTTTTACTGAAGATACTAATTGTCCCAAATACACTTGCACTTGTACAGCCGTTCAATATTAAAGCCGAAATTAAAATATTTTGATTTACTAGCAAACAATTATGTGAAACCGAAAAAAGAAGTCAGAAATTATGTTTGCAAATTTTTTTTTTCTTAAATGACAGTTGTGTGACATACAGTTGACAACTTGATTGACAATTGTTTACAATAAATCATTAAGCACACTTAAGTTAAATTCTAAGCACTTATGACGTCATTGGGCGCACACTAGCTACTAGATCTGTCAAAATTTAAGCCATTGTAGTTAATTTCAGTTGTCAATAAGTATTGTATTCTTTTTATTAATTGCAATAGTAAATTTCGCGACAAGCTTTTATATCATAAAAAGTGTATATTGTGACAAATTAATGGGTTTAATTTATTTGAAAAAATTTATTTTTTTCTTTTTAGGGCATTTAAATAAAAGCTTTTTCTTAAAATTTTTTTACATTAATTTATTTTACATTTTTTAGTTTTTACTGTAGATGTTTTTTAATCATTTCATTTAGTATGTCATTGCTATAACCTTTTATTTGATACCCATATTGGCAAAATAGTTAAAAAAAGAGAATCCGCTATTTTTTTTAGGGCGCCATATTGGATTTTGAATTGTCACATATCTTACTATATCCTACTTGTCATTACCTTTCATTTGATACCCATATCGGCAAAATAGCAAAGAAAAAGCTAATTAGTCATTTTTTTGGGCGCCATATTGGATTTTGAATTATGTCATATATTTTACTGTATTCTACAAGTCATAACCTTTCATTTGATACCCATATCGGCAAAATAGTTAAGAAAAAGCTAATTTGCCATTTTGTTGGGCGCCATATTGGATTTTGAATTATGTCATATATTTTACTGTATTCTACAAGTCATAACCTTTCATTTGATACCAATATCGGCAAAATAGTTAAGAAAAAGCTAATTTGCCATTTTGTTGGGCGCCATATTGGATTTTGAATTATGTCATATATTTTACTGTATACTACCGGTCATAACCTTTCATTTGATACCCATATCGTGAGAATTGTTTAGAAAAAAGTCATCCGCCATTTTGTTGTGGACGCCATATTAAGTTTTTAGGACTAAAAAAGTTACCATTTTGCATTGTCACCGGACTACCACATGTATACAAAATTTCAGAAAAATTGGTCAAGCGTAAGTGTTTCAAAATCGAGTTGCAAGATTTGTACTACACAAACACATACATACATACATACATACATACATTGCGAGTTAAATAAAAGCTTTTAAAAAGAAATTAATTAACCCTTCATTGTTAACTATGTTTTATTTTCATTAACATAAAAATGCCAAACTTAAAAAAGAAATTTTGTTGCCTTTGGGCAATGAATTTTTTTCTCGAAAACGGTTAGTTTTATGAAAAAAGAACAAGACATTAATTTTAAAGATCCTATTCTAGGGCTTCTAATTATTTTATGAAAATACCAAAAAAGTAACACACCACAAAAAAGTTGGGGGTGAACAACCCCCATGGTACCCCCAAATGTGCCCCATCGAATTATAACTTTTATTTTTTTTATACCGCACTTTATGCCTAATGGTAAGAAAATTACCTGTGCTAAGATTTAAATAAATATCTGGTTTAGTTTCCTGGTAATCTTAAAAAAAAAGTTTTTTTTTAGAAACTTTGGCACCCTGTATCTCATAAAAGAAGGATTTTCGGACACAATGTTTATATGACCGTAAATGATTAAAATCGCAACTTAGGTTTTTACTAATATAAATGTGCTCGTTCAAAGATTTCAATGTCGAAAGAAAATCACTAAAAGTATTATTTTACCATATTTGTATTATTTCTTTCACTCAGTACCACTTCCATGAATCACAAACATTATCCTAAATATTTTTAATCATAGTTGATGTATTACTCCGTATTTTTACATATTTTGTTGAAATTTCGAAAATAACTGACATTCAGGGAGATGACTTTTACGAACTTTTGAGTGCAAAGAAAAACCCATTTATGAATTTGAATCTATAGCCTTAGATACTTTTTTTCTTGCAAATTCTTGTAAATTTATAGCGAATTGGTAATTTTTGTCCTCCACAAAGTATGTACCTAGCATGTAAAGTAGGATTCCTTTAGTATTATTTTTACGTCAATGCATAATCAAAACTTTGATGAGAATCAATGATTAATTGTAGTAACTGCGGTTTCATGACAAAATCAAGTTCAGAAATACTTGAGCTACATTGTGGAACTGTCAGTTACACAGTCATACTTAGGTATCTACGTTATCGACAGCTTCATCAACTCTGGCCATGATATGTACAACAATGCCTCAATCTTGTGTGGTCTGATTTAAATGTCATAATGCAATTAAAAATTTACTGTTGTTTTAATACATTACTGAATATGTAAAGTGTGATTTAGAGATCAATTAACTTAACTCAACGCCACTCAAAGCTACTTTACTCCACTTAACTTGACTTGACTAAATTAAGGCATTTATAGTATAAATTTATACGTTACTTATCCACAAGAAAATTTAGTAAACGCCACCTATCGGTAAATGTTAGAATCGTCTTATTTCTGTAAATATACAGAAATTTATATGAAATTCTTCGATAATCTTTGTAATTTTAAAAATTTGGTCTAGTAGCCGATAGATGGCTCTGTGAAGAGGCTTACTTAACATAAAATTAAATGAAATTTACCAAAATTAAGAAATAGAACCTTAAGTAAACGTCAAGTTAAGTTAATTGGATCTGTAAATGCGATTTCATCTTTCGTATAATTTATTTCAGTCGCGCTACGTTAATTATAAGTGAAGTTAAGTTAATTCATCTATAATTCAAGCTTAAGTCATGCTGGTAGAAGCAAGTTAAGAGAGATTGTATGGAAAATTGTTTCGAAATTCCAAAGAAGAATTTTGCTCTCTGATATTTAGCACATGACGAGTTTTTGCATCGAGACCGTCAATATAAAAAAAATTAAAAGATCTTATCCATTCACAGTTTAAAAAGTCCCTTATGAAAACTAGAATCTTTTTCTTTGAAACGTTGAATTTTCCACCAAGTTGGCATTACATTTTAAATTTACTGTCAAAATTGATAAATGTCAAAAATAATATGACAGTTGCTTAAAACAGGAGTAAAAATTGAAAAGCGAAACAATTTTTGCTTAAGATGTGAGAATTTATTAAGAAAATTGTAGACATTTTTGTAAAAGTGCTAATTTATCCTAAAAACGGACTTCTTTTAACAGTGAGTATACAAAAATTATTTTTATTTTGTGTAAACTTTTAAATGGTTTAATGATAAGTGCATTATAAAGTAATTTAATAAAAAACTGAATACTTCTGTGTACAGGGTGTTACCAAATAACTAGGAAAAAATTCAAGGGGTAATTCCTGGACATTTTAAGTAAAAAAGTTCATATAAAAATGTGTCCGAAAATCCTCCTTTTCTGAGATACAGGTGCCAAAGTTTCTAAAAAAAAAACTTTTTTTTTAAGATTACCTAGAAACTAAACCAGATATTTATTTGAAACTTAGCACGGGTAATTTTTTTGCCTTTTGGCATAAAGTGCGGTAGAAAAAAAATAAAAATTATAATTGGAAGGGGCACATTTGGGGGTACCATGGCGGGGGTTGTTCACCCCCAACTTTTTTGTGTGTTACTTTTTTGGTATTTTCATAAAATAATTAGAAGCCCTAGAATATGATCTTTAAAATTAATGTCCTGTTCTGTTTTCATAAAACCAAACCTGTTTTCATAAAACCGTTTTCGAGAAAAAAATTTATTGCCCAAAGGCAACAAAATTTCTTTTTTAAGTTTGGCTTTTTTATGTTAATGAAAATAAAACATAGTTAACAATGAAGGGTTAATTAATTTCTTTTTTTTATTATTATTTCAAATAAATATCTGGTTTAGCTTTTTAGTAATCTTAAGATTAAAATTTTTTTTGAGAAACTTTGACACCCTGTATCTCAGAAACGAAGGATTTTCGGACACATATTTATATGAACTTTTTTTTTTAAAATGGGTTCAGGAATCACCTCCTAAATTTTTTCCTAGTTATTTGGTAACACCCTGTATGTTTAAACCAATATTTTTGATTCAGATGCCCTAGACATGTTTTTAAATGCATTTTTTAATTTTTTTGACTTTTCTTACATAACCAGCAAACACAAGTGACATTAATGACAATATACAGGGTAAACTCTTTTTTTTTTATGAAGTTTTGTCAAACTTTCATCGTTGATTAATGATATCATAAAAAAGATTATTAAGAAATGTTTATTTTTGTATATTGCTTTTATTTGCTGGGTGTTAAAAAGCTAATAATTGAAGACATATTTAAAAAGTTGTGTAAAGCAAAAATTAAAAAACAAACAAATGAATTGTGTGGTAATAATTACAAATGTAATAAAGTAGTTAGTAGTTAATTGAAACGGATGAACATACATATCTAAATGAACATACGATGCCACATCTATCATTTCATGGCTGTGATTATAAACCGACTTCAGAAAACATGTCATTACTTTACAAATTAAACAAGAGCCTCGTCTACTCTCTTTATAAAAATTTCTCTTTTATGAATGTAGTAGGCTGCGCTTTGAAAGAGAATTGCACCACCGCTAGCTGCTGTTTTTTTAATACACTGAGAAAACAGTTTTGTTTTATGTAAATAGGCACAAAATGTTATTTGATTATCGGTTCCTCTTATTAATTAAACTATGGCATTTTGTAAATTTCAAACACTTTTCGAAAAAAAGAAATAAATAAAATTCTCTTACCAAAAGTTCTGTTACAACTTAGAAAGTATTTTAGCCATTATAATGTTGTAAGTTGGAAAATTTTGACAAAATGGTAATTGTGCAAAGAAAATTTTATGCAAAAATTGTTGACTATTTCTAAATAAAATTATTTCAACAACAATGTTTTGCCGAGTTGATTTTCACCTATTGCGACGATGCACCACATCAAAATTATTTCCTACTAATTCTTGAAATTTAAACGTGGAGCCACCAGTCTTAGTGCCCATTCTAAGACAGCTCTACCAAAAACAGGCGGAGTGTCCCGGAAATACATGGATGCTTTGCGCCAGTTAAAACCCGAAAATGCACAAGTGACACATCACAAGATTAAAGAAAATTAAATGATTCAAATTTTACAAAAAATAGTTAAATTTGAAAAAAATTATTTTCTGTTGGACAGCCCAATTTTTAGAGAGGCACAAAAGTAGACTGGCTTTATTTAGTGACCTAGAATTTTGAGTCTGTTCGGCGGTGAAATTTCATAAATTGCATACAAAACCGCGAATGATGACCAATCATGAATTTAGATACAAAAATTTGAAAATAACCGACAATAAGCTTGTAGGGGGTTTCATGTAATAAGCCAAAAAGAGGTATACGTTTCCATACAGCTCGCGAGGATAACTTAAAAATTTACTGTGGCAAAACCACTTGTCGTATCTTAACGAAACTTTTGGTATAGTTTTAGTAAAATTGAAGGTTTTGTTTGGCACTTGTGGTGCCGTTGGTGGCGCTCCCTATTTGCCTTCTTGCTGAATATAAATTACCACCCTCGTAAACATGATATTTTTTGTGAAAGCAAGAAAATTGTGTAATATGTTAATTCTGTTTTCTCAGTGTGTGGTTTAAAAAGAGAATTACACTACCGACTAACCGCGCCAAAGCTTACTAGATGCTTATGATGCGGTTTGTATGATCTTGTAAAAGTTCCGACCGGTGTCACGGACCATAAATGTTTACTTATGTTTCTATTAAAACTACAGACATCACTATTTACACTGGGAACTTTACATAAATCTGCCACCAATGTCATACCCTGAAGTTTTAATTTTGCCAAATCAAACAACATAAATTTTAATGATTGACTGCTAAAAAAAGTCAGTGACAGCAGACGGCTTTATTTTTGAAGAACTTGGGCATCCTTATAAGAAAAAAAAATACTTGATGGTAATATAAATTTTTAAAGACTTCTATGGTAAAAAGAAAAAGTTAAGAAGGGGTCATATGATTTGCCCATCAGTGCAGATCTTAGCTAATCACTTTGACAGTTGAGTGACGGGTTATGATTCTATATTTAAGTATCCAGTGAGCCATGATCAATGGCTGGTTTGCATTATGGCCGCTCTTTTGCAAGACTTTCATTTGGTATAGGATTAGGATTACTTGCAAATTTTACCCTAACTTTGTATACTGCCAGAAAATGATAGGTGTTTAAGTCTGCCAATCACATCAAAATATTTTTAAAAATCCCATTAATTTACAAACTAAAAAAAAAATGACTTATCTAACAAAAAGTATCTGATAGAATTTGGTAAAACAAATAAAATTAAATGCAGGAAACATTTCAGTTTTTTAGAAATACGATATATCCAGAATAATAATTATTTGGATTTAGTTTTTAAAGAAACAGAATAATTGTTTCAAAAATATTTCGAACGTATCCCAGGCTGTCAGTAAGCGCCTCTATGTTGGCGTGAAATTCAAAGATGAATGATGCCATGCTTCACTAAAGAAAAGAATGTGTAATATTGTGTAACGATTTCGCAATTCCATTTACATAGGGCTTGATGGCGGCCTGTATGTCGATACCATAGAAATAGAATGACTAGAAATGAATTTCTTATAATCATAACATTACCAGTGTGTGGGTCCAAGATCTAAAAGGCTAGCATAGGAAAGTTCCATTGAAAACGTTTGTTTATTTACGTCCACTTACTCATTAGTCCATAACTTACATTGGGTAAACAAAAAGATCTTGGCCCGAAACAATGAATTTTTATACCTTCTCTATTGTAAATATATAATCTCTTTGGTTGAAATTTTTAGTTTTACTAGCTTAGCTGTCAATTTCACTCCGACTGAATGAATGGGTGGGCCAATTCTGCATTTGCCAAGTTACAATTTGGTGCTTTTAAATTTGCGTTCTATAATAAGCACATTATGAATACCGAAATTTAGTTTTTTAAGGTTGCTGAACTGCTTTATTATTAAACCAAATATTTTATTTTATTAGGTTGGTTTTCCAGATGCAAAAAGATGAATTCTTCCTTTGCAAAGTACTTTTTATTAACAAATTTTGCTATTATAAACTATCGAGTGACATTGTTCTTTTGTAGAGGGAATAACTGGAAGAATTGGAGAAACGATATCAACTATTACAATTTCTTATAAACGCATATATTCATTCAGTATCAAGTGAGTAAAGTTTACAAATGACATTTATTCAATATGTCTGACCTAAATTTACTTTTTACTTCAAAAGGTCAATGCTGCCAATCCAATAAAAATAAAATTTTATAACCTAAGTTTTCATGTATATTAAAAATGCTTTTTAATAAATTAAATAAAGCAAATATAGAAAACAGTCCTATTCATTCAGTATAAAGTGAGTCAAGTTTACAAATGTCATTATTCAATATTTCTGACCTTAATTTACTTTTTACTTCAAAATGTCAATGTTGCCAATACAAAAAAAAAAAAATTTTAAGTTAAGTTTTTAATTCAAATTAAAAATGCTTTTTGATAAATTAAATGAAGCGAATATAAAAAAAAGTATAATAAACTCGTTTTATATGGCGTTTTTTAGCACTCGTTCATTAAAAAACGTTCCTTATAAAACTATGCTTTAATTTTAATTTAGGTACTTTTTGTAGTTGAATACTATTTGTATTTCTTTTTGCCGATGTTAATGCGCATTAGAAAAGTTTATATTAACTGTATCTAATGATGCTACAAATAATGTTGATTTAAAGGTACAAAAAAATACAATACTATTATTTTCGTAAATTTTCCTAACGCCAACTTAAAATTTTGAAATATCGGACCGACCGACCGAAAAAGACCGTATCTCTCAATTTCATAGTTTTGAGAAAAACGGGTTTATATTTATACGTTGGTACTTTTTAAACTCTACGTAATTTAGTGATTTTTTTTGTGCGAGGCTGTTTGTAATTATAATAATGATCACATTCCGAAAAAATAATCCAAAAATATATCTTTGTCCACAAAATATAAACAAAAATGTACTTACGGTGGTACGTTGTTACTAATTGTAGTGCTTATACAAAGTAAAAAAACCGGAAGTCACAAATCAATGCAGTTTGCATTGATAAGCTAAGAGAAAAAAGCGTAAGTCCATACTTTGACGTCATCCTTTACTAAGTAAAATAACCGTAAGTGCGGACTCGCAAAGCAAAATGACTGATATGCTAAGGAATAAATTAATGTAAAAAAATTTTAAGAAAAAGCTTTTATTTAAATGCCCTAAAAAAAAAATAAATTTTTTCAATTAAATTAAACCCATTAATTTGTCACAATATACACTTTTTATGATATAAAAGCTTGTCGCGAAATTTACTATTGCAATTAATAAAAAGAATACAATACTTATACCATTTACCAATTTTTAATTTAAGTGGTTCTGAAAAAAGAAAAAAATGTATGTATTTTACAAAATAAATCTACATAAATGCAGAATCTCGCGACAAGCTTTTATATCATAAAAAGTGTATATTGTGACAAATTAATAGGTTTAATTTAATTAAAAAAATTTCTTTTTTTCTTTTTAGGTCATTTAAATAAAAGCTTTTTCTTAAAATTTTTTTACATTAATTTATTTTACATTTTTTAGTTTTTACTGTAGATGTTTTTTAATCATTTCATTTAGTATGTCATTGCTATAACCTTTTATTTGATACCCATATTGGCAAAATAGTTAAAAAAAAGAGAATCCGCTATTTTTTTTAGGGCGCCATATTGGATTTTGAATTGTCACATATCTTACTATATCCTACTTGTCATTACCTTTCATTTGATACCCATATCGGAAAAATAGTAAAGAAAAAGCTAATTAGCCATTTTTTTGGGCGCCATATTGGATTTTGAATTATGTCATATATTTTACTGTATACTACAAGTTATAACCTTTCATTTGATACCCATATCGGCAAAATAGTTAAGAAAAAGCTAATTTGCCATTTTGTTGGGCGCCATATTGGATTTTGAATTATGTCATATATTTTACTGTATACTACCGGTCCTAACCTTTTATTTGATACCCATATCGTGAGAATTGTTTAGAAAAAAGTCATCCGCCATTTTGTTGTGGGCGCCATATTAAGTTTTTAGGACTAAAAAAGTTACCATTTTGCATTGTCACCGGACTTCCACATGTATACAACATTTCAGAAAAATTGGTCAAGCGTAAGTGTTTCAAAATCGAGTTGCAAGATTTGTACTACACAAACACACATACATACATACATACAAACATACATACATTGCGAGTTAAATAAAAGCTTTTAAAAAGACCGTAAGTGTACATGAACATACGGTTTTTTCGCTTAGTAATGGTACTTACGGTCTTTTTACTTGCGAAATTGATGACGTAGTGGACTTACGGTTAATTTGATCCATGTTTTTTTTATACTTTCAAGCAAAAAATTAATTTTTTTTTTTCAATGAGATCGATAAAGGCAATGCCTAAGATGCCAAAAATGAAAAAAACTCAATTTCGTAAAATTGAGACTTACGGTCTTCTTTCTTTGGACGGCAGACAAATACTTGCAAAGAAAATTATTCTTACCATAAAATTAAAAATTACAATATATTAAACTTCTAGAAGAAGACACCAGAAGTAATTTTGATAAAATCCATTTTAATTTTGAACTCCTTGAAAATACTGTTTAACATTTCGGCCTTGTCAGTTAAAGTAAAACCAGCAGTGATAATAACAACGACACAAGAAAGACAGTTATTGAAAGTTAAGTTAGAAAAGCAGAGTGGCAAGAATGTACCTACCAGCAGCAGCAACTAGGATACCTTATTCTCCACTCAACGCCAACTTTGCAACTAATGAATAGAGAAAAGCCTTAAAGGCGTCAAGGGGTTGCAGGGTGTAAACTGAGCAAACAGCCAACTTTGACTTTTGAATGATATGTTGCTGACAGCATAGCTAGAGAACACCAACTTTTAATTAGTTTCACTTTACTGACATATTTCCAATAAGAAGTGAACAAGTGCAGACTTCGGCCCATAGAAATAGAATGACTAGAATTGAATTGCTTATGATCATAACATTACCAGTGTGTGGTTCCAAGATCTAAAAGGCTAGATTAGGAAAGTTCCATTGAAAACGTTTGTTTATTTACATCCACTTACTCATTAGTCCATATAACTTACATTGGGTAAACAAAAAGATCTTGGAACCAAACAATGAAATTTTATACCTTCTTTATTGTAAATATATAATCTCTTTGCTTCGGCCCGATCAGTGGTGGCTAGGTTGCATGGTCAAATTATCAATGAAGCGTATTAGAGACCACTTTCGTGACATGCTATTAATTGTGGATATAATTAGTCCTTATTAAAGGTCTTTCATGCGTTACAACTTTTAAAATGTTTTTAAAGAAACGCACCATTAAATTTTTGTTGTAATAAGAATAAATCTGTGGTAAATAGGCAAAAGGGGATAAGTATAAAACTGTCATTTGTACATGTCACTATAAAAATGTTTTTCTTGCAAATATTAAACAATATTAATGCAATAGGGAGAAGCTAGCTGAAAAAATAGGTTTCAAAATACGTATACTGCTGATCCAATTTGTAAATATCTAAATGTTTCCATTAAAATTCGGTGTCCGAAAAACACATTTTTTTAAATGTCAAAAATACTTATCCCGTTTTGCCTCCCTTCCACAGAAATGAAATAATATTTTTTGGTAAGTAATGGTAATTGGTAATTTTTGAATCAAGTGTTATAAACGAGTCTTTATACAGGGTGTACAAAAAATGGCACATAAACGTGTTGGTACGTTCTTGGGACATTCTCAGGGATCCCCAGGAAATTGTCAAAAAAAATCCATCTGTTATATTCATCGAGAAAAATGCGAACTAAGTTGCATAAGTTCGGCAACACAGTTTGTAAAATATATCTTAAAAACTCATCTAGATTCTTGATCATACACTTTTGCATTAGATCATATTGAGATTGTTGTCAGCTTCATTTCATGAAAATTTTGTAAAATTAAATTGGTTATAAAAATGTAATTTGACCATTTAAAAGATAAACAAATGGTAAAATAATTTTAGATAGATTGTGCCTTTGTATTTAGCCATTTCTTTCGTTAATATGTGCTGTTATATTCAAGATATAAGCGTTTAAAGTTTCGAATTTTGGGGTCTTATATCCCAAGGATATTTAAGATCTTTGTTAACAATTTTTTGGAGGTCACAAAACATTCTGTATTTACGGAAAAATATATTGTACGGAAAACTGTAAAATTCTGAAATATTTCTCGACTATTTTAAAATGCTTCAGTGTTTCAGCAGTAGAGACATCTGTGGCCATTCTTAAAAACCTAACTAGCAAATGATAGAGATTAAAATTGGACAGCCTCCAAAAAGGACCAAAGAAAACGTCTTAGTACTAAAAATAATTTAATTCTTAGTTCTACATCAAATAAAATATAACTTTTTTTTACTTAATCATAAAACTTTATTTTTTTGTCAGAACAGTATAAAATTTTCATTACAGAAAAATTCTTTCCACAAAGTAAAAATATCTTACGATGTTTGGAAAAAAAGTGAATCTGCTAGGGTATCAAAATTTCCAATAAAAAAAATAAAATATGTTTTTCACTCGGCATAAACACCCAATCTGAAAAATGTCGATTAAACTATTTGAGTCAAACTTGATGTGTCTTTTATTTAACATTAATAAATGCAGACATGAAAAAAAGCTTATTACCAACATTAAAACAAATTATCAAAGTACCCAATTATAAAAAAATTAACCAACTTTACACCTTTAAATTCATTCATATTAATTTGCCCTATTATATCCTATTTGCCAAAGTTATAACCCGACAATTTTATAAAAGATCATGCCATTACTATGCCCATTTAAAAAACATTTTAGCCCATTAAATTTGATGTTATGGCAATTTATTTGAATAGAATTCCTTTTGCGACCTCTGTTGGTGAATCATTGAACCCTATTTAGGGGATGAAAACCAGTTCAGAATAACACGTTTTAGAGATCGTAGATCTCTATGTTGGACCATAGAAATCTGTACCGGTGACTAGATACTATCGTGGACATGGAATTTAAAACGATCAATTTTTGCATTGTAAATATGGTCAAAATAGTGGCTTAAACATCTCAAGTTTTATGCGAAGTGGACATTAACAAGAAACATTTCTCTGATGTTTTACGAACGATTTGAGCCTTATTGTTATCCTAAAACAAAATTATTTAAAAAAGGAAATTCTTCTTACTATTTTTCCTAACTGAGACGGTACAGACCTAGGTACCTTATAAAATATTATATTTCGACTTAAAAATAAAAACACTCTGTATTTAAAAATGTGTATAAGTGGACGAGAAAAGAGTTGTAAGGTGCTTATCTGCGTAGCTATAAGAAGACACCAATGGACGTGGTACATAAGGTTCAAGTTAGGGGTGAATATTAGAGTAAACAAAATAGTGAGACCTTGAGCGTGGATGCAGAAGAATTTAGGTAATTAAAATAAAAAAAGAGAAGTACTTATATGATACGTATTAGTAAGTAAAGGATGCAAAATAATACTAAAAAAGAAGACTCTTATGGAAACTAAATATAATAGAGAAAGATAAGTATACTCAAATTTGAATAAAAAGACGAAAAAATATGGGATAAAGGATAGTGTTACAGTAACCATCGACAAAGCTGCAAGCCAGAAGAAATTGGTATGAAAAATAGTTTTTCAGTAACCATCGACAAAGCTGCAAGTCCGAAGAAATTGGTAAGAAAAGAATAGTGTTTCAGTAACCATCGACAAAGCTGCAAGCCAGAAGAAATTGGTAAGAAGAGAGTGTTCCTGAAAACCTCAACGAAGCTGCAAGTCTGAAGTAAACTGATCTACGAGATTCGTTCTACATTAATGTAATTTTTATGTCATTATGAAACATTGATACATTTTAAAGTCACATTTGGACAGCAGTACATTTCGTACATTCAAATCATTAAAGTCATGATTGAGTCATTTTAGACAATCTGAATTTAATTCATATTTGGACATCAGTACATTTCGTACATTTAAATCATTAAAGTCATGATTGAGTCATTTTAGACAATCTGAATTTAAGTCACATTTGAACATAAGTACATTTCGTACATTGAAACCATTAAAGTCATGATTGAGTCATTTTAGACAATCTGAATTTAATTCACATTTGGACATCAGTACATTTCGTACATTGAAAACATTAAAGTCATGATTGAGTCATTTTAGACAATCTGAATTTAATTCATATTTGGACATCAGTACATTTCGTACATTTAAATCATTAAAGTCATGATTAAGTCATTTTAGACAATCTGAATTTAATTTATATTTTGATAATATTATTTAATTGAATCATAAAGGATCGATAAATAATCATAAATAATTACAATTTTAATTAGTCATTGGAGGACAATAAAATTGATGTACAATTTATACAACAATACTCATTCACAAGAAAAATACTTCTTGAGTAGTTATGGATGTGTAAAGAGAGAAGTTACGACTTCATACAATCGTGTACCTTACGAGGGCATACCCTGTTGAAGGGAGAATACGTTCTGTTGTATATAAAAAAGGTGATCTACGGACACACTCTTTAACGGAAGTATTCCTGGATTAACTCGAGACTATTAATGGAGAATTCCTGGGTGACAGTCAGGCTTTCGACATTAATCAACTATAAACTGTAAATCAATTAAAATGTCTTGCAAATATTAAGTTCACAATCTAATATTTGTCCTTTTATGATACAACTAAATACCTAAAAATTAAATAACTTTCAAAAAGAGACATATTAGAGCGTGAGGAGGTGGGAGGGACAAACTAGGCCCTAAATGTGGCCGCCCAAAAGTTTGCACGCTTAGCCGAAGAAATAAGAATGTATTGATGTTTGCACGAAAATAAATAACATGTAAAACCAAAAATATCGTTTACTTATTACTTAATCCTTTAGCAAAAGAACAGGGTGATTACGAAAACAATGTAGGAAAACTAGATGATCATAGCTATATTTCCCAGCATTTAGGTGACTGGGGGCCGTAAGGTTTCAGCGGCAGCAAGGAATAAGCAATAAAATACATTTGACGCATTTGTTGTCAAAATAACATTCAAAAACTGACATAAAAAAACTCCATTCACAATAGAGTAAAATTCAAAAAATCAAAGGTGGCTTATAAAAAATCGTTTTAAATTCCATGTCCACGATAGTATAAGATTTTTAAGTTGATTTATGCGATTTTACAAATTTTTTAGTTAAAACTTAAATTGGTAGTGGCAATCTGTTTTGTCACAATTTAGAAACTATTTAGCAAAATAACAGTAACAGATTATAATTTTGGAAGAATGATTGGTAAATTATTATAATGAGCCTTACTATTTTATGGTGATTTACATATCTCCTAATTGAAATTTATTATTTATTTATTTTGCTGTAATTGGTTTGACATATTACTCATTAATCAGAAATTAACAAAAAAAGTTAATCGTACTTAATTTTCTATATGTACTTAAAAAAAAAGTTGTCATTTTCAAAAATTTTATGAACACAGGGTGTTTTTGAAATGACTGCATCTTTCAAAAGGGTAGATAGAGGACGAAAAAATAGACAAATACACTCGACATGTCCTAGGCTAGGGGACACCATTTTAAGTCTACTTCACTACAAATACTTCTTGATCGTAAATATCTTACAAATGGATTGATGAAACATAATAAAATTGAATTAATCATTAACGGAAACAAATAAATTTTTTCAAACTTGTTTTAATATTTGTAGCCCCCCTAAAATTGAAGTTACTACCGGTAGAGTGCATAAAGATTGTCGTTACTTTTTTATTCCTAAAAATTTTGTAATTTTAAGTATTGTTACTGGTAGATGGGTTCAGTAAGAAACTTTCTTATCACCTTAAAAATTCTTGCTTGACTGTACCGATTTAAAATAATGAATTGTATTTACCATTGCACAAAACTATTATTTTTTTGGTGACTAAAATAAGTTTATTATCTAGTTTTAAGCAAAATAAACGCTAACATCCTGTATATTTGCTACAATATCTTGTTTCTAGGTGAATCTTGAATCTTTAAGGCTATAGATTTAAATTCATAAATAGGATGTTTTGTGCACTCAAAAGTTTGTAAATGTCATCCCTGAATATCAGTTATTTTCGAAATTTTAACAAAATATGTAAAAATACGAAGTAAAACTTCAATAACTATGATTAAAATATTTAGAATAATGTTTGTGATACATAGAAGTGGTACCGAGTGCAAGAAATAATAAAAATATGGTAAAATAGTACTTTTGGTGTTTTTCTTTCTACATTGAAATCTTTAAACGAGCACATCAGACTTGGGAAAAGCGTAAGTTGCAATTTTAATCATTTACAAGCTTAAAAAGCGACGAAAAAGTCAAAGAAAAAAAAAAATAGTATAATGATTTTTCAGATCAGATTTTTGACACAAATAAATAACCGATTTAAATGAAACCATAATACGTTTGTACGTTAGGTTTTAATATACGATGGGGCCCTCATGTAGATGTGCTATTAAGTATAATTGACGGCAGCTCAACGGAGATGACTTATACGAGCTTCTAAGAACACAGATTAAAAGATCTGTGAATTTGAAACCCAAGTCTTAAAACAAAAGTAAAAAACAATTCGTCGTTTTGTCTGTTTTTCTCGTTAATAACTTTCGCTGTTAAATAATCTTTCGCAAAATGATGAAAATAACATTTTCATGAGTTATCATTAGCATAATTACAATCCTGGTTCTCATTTCCATAAAATGTGGTAGCAGCTATGCCATCAACCTTTGCAGTTTGCTGCCATTTAAGAAAATCACTTGTTATTAAAATCGCGACAGACATACTGTAAGAAGTTTGCAGAGCCTACTTTGTTTAGCAATGAGCGGCGTATCTCTTCCAATTACTAAGATATTTACAAAGTCAGGCTTTTAATCTTCCCGTTTAATTGGTTCTTTAATTGACGTTTATGTGGGCTTATTAATGTTTGTACCATCACAATCTTACCACTTCTTGAGTTCTTTAATAATAAAGTAATTATTCTATTTGAATAGATACGCTTTGATTCGTGGACATTTATGTATTGAATAAGTTTTTAAAGTTAAGGGTCTTAATTTAGAACAGAATGACAGGATAACTATAAATAGGGCCCAAATAAGGATATGTAAAAAATTTAAGGACAGGATATAGTTCTCTTCTTAAATTTTGGTTAATTTAAAAGAATATATGCATGTTGCGCCGATGTTTAAATTTGAATATACAAAAATATTGTGTATTGCGCCACTTTTATGATACTTATTGTTTTGGGTCATTTCGTATACCTGGTTTGCATCTGTTTAATCCCTTCCTTTGTCACCCCAACAAATTAGTCATTAGTTTTTATTTTAGCAGCAAAACTTTACCTAACCTAGTGTCCCTCAGTGAAAAAGGTCCCCCAGTACTTTTATAAAATTCTATATAAAGCTCTGAAATTAAAAAAAAAACAAACTAGAAAAAAATTAAGAATCCTTGTCAGCACATTACCTACCAAGACAATACATATCTAATAGCGGAAAACGAAAAGCAACTGATAATATCACCAAAAAGCCAGCAAAAATTGTAAGACGGGAAATTCAACAAGCCCCAGCGTTTATTCGTGATAGTTAAAATATACCTGAGATCGACACACTTTCATAAAAATGTGTCAATACAATTTTATAAATTTTAATATATGAAGAAAAAAAAGACTAGTACTATTATAAAAATGTATGCTAAGAAAACAACCCAAAATTCTACTTATTTTAATATTTTTTAATTTAGAATATACCTGTAAATGTATTTAAATCGAGTTTTCTTAATCCTTTTTTACATGTGTCTTCTTAGCTCCTGGTATAACATTAGACCTTTTAAAAACAATAGCGGCGCATTACAAACTATTTCTGTATGACCAAATCGGCGCAACAGCAAGTGTTTTCTTAATCACCGGCGCAATGCAAATACACCCATTTAAAAATTGCTCCAAAAATAATTATCCTTAAAAGTGGTTAAGCAAAATTATAAAAATTCATTAAAAAATATTGGATGCTCGATAATTGGACAATCGGAAGTAATTACTGATTAAAATTTAAAGCAGGTTCTTAAAATAAGATAAAAAAATTTAAGGTTTCCGCTTCTAATGGTTTTATCAATTTTTTGTTAATTAAAGATAAGAAATATTTTTGGTCGTATTAATTACTAGAAAATTTTTAGATTTTTTTTTTGTTTGTTGTAACATCAATAAGGTGTTTTTACTTTTTCTGAACTCATTTTAAAGTAATTAGGAACAAAGAGTTCAACCGCATAAAGCGATAAAAAAATTACATTTATCTAAAATAAAATAAATGACCCGCGGAAAAACTAAAAGCGGATTGATGCGTGTGTGCTCTTAATGGACAAAAATACAAAAAAGGATTGAAAATATATAATCAAAACGATGTTTTTGTTCTTTGTGAAATGAGCCGTCATTAGCGAGACGAACAAACACGCACACTAAAATTTATATTCCATAGACTAAATATAACAGATTCCAATTTCACAAGTAACAAATTTTAATTTTTTGGTTAAAGGAAGGTAAATGTCGCAAAGCATAGACACTGTTGGCAATTTAGAAGCACTTTTTTTTGCATTTTAAATTACTAAAATTATTCTGTAATTAAACGCTGATTGATGGTATAAGCTCTACAAATAGTACTATCGTAAGTACATTTTCGTTCATATTTTTTTAACAAAACCACATTTTTGTATAATTTTTTAGAATGTGATCATTATTATGACTAAGAACAGCCTCGCACAAACAATTACTAAATTAAGAAGACTTTAAAAAGTACCAACGTAAAAATATTAACCCGTTTTTCTCAAAACTATGAAATTGGACTTACGGTCTTCTTTCTTTGGACAGCAGAGTTGTAGCTTTTAAAATCGGAAAATCATATACAAAATTGTCAAACCATAGATTTTTACGTAAATTTCATGCATACGCATAAAATTGTTACTCAATGAGTAAAATCATATAAATGTGCAATATGGCGGATGCGCCGGACAAGTTTTGTGTGCCCTAATCTAACTTTTAACATTGAGTAATATAATCATGTGAGTCTATATTCACTGCTTTTAGGGACGATTTTGCAGAAAAAAAAAGTCATGTTAATTTTGTGTTTGGCGCTTCTTTAGAGCCCGACGCTCATACCATGTAGAGGGGCTACCGCGGGCTACGGTGGCCAGATTAGACTAAAGACGGGCCATTTTGCGTAGAACGCATCCGCCTACATAGTTGAAAACATATATTTTCATCATGAATATGTGTCTAGAGTAGCCACCTACCAGCTGTACAACTAAAGAGAAGCGTGACTTCAGTCTTTAAACATAGGATTCCGTATAAATGCAGCGCGTCTTATGCAGATATTCACAAAACTTAGGCCACAAATATCTCAGTTAATTCTTATCCGATTTTGAAAAATGTGGTGTTATTAGAAAGATAATTTATTTTGTAAAACTTATTGCCTTTTAAAAATTTTGATGCTCAATTTAAGTAAGAAAAACAGTTGTTGTTTTTCCCACAATTGAAACTGTTATTTTTGCTAAACTAGGGCTACAAAACAAAATGTGCCAAAAAATAAGTATTTTAAAAGGAGCTAACATTATTTTATCAAAATTTTAAAACAATTGCTTCAATAATAACGCTAAAAACTGCGGTCTTAGTTGTGCACAAGTTTGCATAAGACAAAGTGGGTAGTCGGGCTCTTGAACGCGACACCCGATTTTTTTCAAAGTGCTCTAATTTGCAATAAGATGTTTTTGATAAAAATCCAAACGTAGATTCGTATTCTATACAGTCAAAAAGTAGTGTACAAAATAATTTTTATGTAAATTCAAAAAAAAAAAAATCTGCATAGCTTTTTTAAAAATTTTGAAATGTATAATATTTTGCTCAATTTCAATTTGTAATATGGCGAATGCGTCGCACAAATTATTTTGAATCCTAACCTAATTTTTAAGGACGATTTTGAGAAACAAAAAAAAGTTAGCTTAAATTTGTCTTTAGCGCTTCTAGTCCCGTAAAATTTAACATTTGGCCAAACAATTTTTCGGGCAGCATAATTTTTGTGGGAACATTGCTACCCGAAAAATTTACTGAAAAACAAGGATTTGTTCGGACTATACTTTCTGCAAAACTTTTTTAAAATTTTTTTAACTCTGTATTATATACAGAATTTCTAAATTTAAAGTTGTAAAATGGCGAATGCGCCGGACACATTTTTTCTACCCTAACCTTACTTTTAAGCACAATTTTACAGGAACAAAAAAAATTTGCCTATTTTTATTTTCAGCGCTTCTGTAAAGCAGTGAATCTGCTAGATTTAGTTCTTGCACCTCACAACGCAAAGGTTGACGAGCCTCTCAAGCTGCCATCAAGTGAGTGAGTCTTGGGCCGGGAGCGTTCGTAACTCTGATTGGTTTTTAAATTGATGGTAGCAAGCAGGCCTTGCTCTGCAGTAATGACGAGGTAGAGGGCGTTCCCGACCATCATTTACTCACGATGGCCAACCATTCATACAGACCGGGCTACGGCCACGTCACTAATCGTTTTTCAATAGAGTTACACATTACAGGCCATTAGGAGCATTAGTGGTGACTACCGAGCTATGCCATGGCAAACTTGGATGTTTGTAGACTTCTTTTGGTAGTAGGACTGTAGGAGTTTCTATTATTTTTGTTTTTTGGTTTAATGTGCTGTGAGGTAGTCTAATGGAATTTTGATGTTCGGTAGCTCAAGAGCGTTTTGTCACATAAATATTTTATTTAGATTTAAAATCTATAGTTTGATGGGCAAACTTTGCATGTTATGAATTTGGAACAGGATTTTAGTCACTTAGGTACTCGTACTCATAAGTTCTAAAAATTGGGATTTTTTGCCCCTTTTCGTCAATGTCTTTAAAAGTTTGGAAAATTTGACAAAACAGTTTACATTTTTTTGCCCTGATTTTAATAACGCACCTATTTTGTTGATTCCTTTTTTGATGTCAAATACAAATCAACATTTAAATTTTTTTTCAAAAAGTTATTTTTGAAAGTAAAAGGTTTTAAAAAAAATTAGGTGTTTCGGTAGAAGTTGCCTTCGAAAACTCATAGCAATTTATCCAAAAGCGTTGCAAGTTTTTACGTGCCAGACTCGGATTAGGCAGCTTGTTTTACATAAGCATTGATGGCATTCGTTGCTGGCAAAAATTACTTGTGGCCGTGAGAATTGAACAACTGTGAAAATTTGGACCCTTACCCCTTGCTACAAAGCAAGGTAAATTTTGAAAAAATAGATTTGCTTCATACTGTGTTTTTAGGTTAATTAATAGCAAAAGAATACAAATCAGCAATCATAATTTCTCCAAGTGCTTTTGTTCTTTTATAAGAGCTTTTCAAAGTTGTCAAATATCTTTTAGTAATACGATCTTAATTTTGATATAATTTAATCATATTCTATAGTTTACAATAACTGGCAAATTTTTTTCCAAGAATCAAGAAATTAATGGAGATCCCTAAGTACAAAACTTCAAACGCTTATAGCTTGAATATACAGCACATATTAGAAGAAAAATACAGGGCACAGTCTACTATTTCACGATTTTTTTTATCATTTAAATGATTAAATTACAGTTTTAAAATAAATTTATTTAACAAAATTTTTGTAAAATGAGCTGACAAGTTCTCAAAATATATAGCAAAAACTTATGATCAGGAATCATTAATAAGTTTTTGTACATTTATTTTTAACACTGTGTTGCTAAACTACGAACTACGACAATATTTTTTTTAAACATTTTTTTAGAGGAACAGATGGTGCGCCAATTTAAGGACAGTCTGTAAGGTATGTTTTCTTAAGTATATTTAATCATGTTGAGCTTTTAAAAATGATTTCTGAACACTTAATAATATCTTGTATCTTCACAACAGGAGTCAAGACACCAGCCTGACTTAGAGTAATGCTTTATGCATTAAATTTAAAAGTATTTAAATATTTTGATGTTTATTTTTTTTTCAAAAAAATAAACAACAAGTTATATACCTATGCAGCAAGAATGTGCGACTTTAAAGACTAGAGAATTAAACAAGGAAAAATATTTTAACTGAAGTATTTACAAATGGGTTTAATATTTGCGTTCCATAATAAGCACATTATGAAACCTGAAATTTGGCTTTTTAAAGTTTCTGAATTGCTTCATTATTAAAACCAAAATTTTAATTTATTAGGGTGGTTCTTCAGATGCAAAAAGATGAATTCTTCCCTTGCAAGGTACTTTTTATTTACAAGTTTTACTAATATAAACTATCTGGGGACATGGATTTTTTGTAAAGGAAATAATTAGAAGAATTGGAGAAATGATATCAATGGTTACATTTCCTCAAAAACGTCTATTTATTCAGTATTATGTTAGCAAAGTTAAAAAATATCATTATTCAATATGTCTGACCTAAATTTACTTTTTACTTCAAAATGTCAATGTTGCCAATCTAAAAAAAATAAAATTACAGCTAAGGTTTTTAATTCAAATTAAAAATGCTTTTTAATAGATCAAATAAAACAAACGGTTTCTAGAATTGTTTAATTTCAAAATAGAGTATAACGTGTGACTTGTAATTGTACAAAATTCAGTTTCTTGAAAAAAATGCTTTTTATTTGTAAGATTTCTGCGAAGAGTGTATTTAATGCGTTAGGTAGGTAAGTGGGTAGATGCGGCTTGTATTCCATCTATTTTAATATGATAATGCTAAAAAATGATTTCCTTAAGTCTTGACATGGTGCTGTAGGTATGACAAATGTTCAGAGATAAAATTATAAAGATGGTGTAATTATTTTGCAAGCATAACGACTTTTATGCACCGCGAAACTAGTTAAAAATACGTGCCAATTAATCAAGTGTCAACATATGCTCAGGTATTTCAAAACCAGAAGCTTCCTTCTTAGCAAACCCTCATCTAACATTCGCTACTTTTAAAATAAAACTGTCACACATTTCATATTTTATAAATGCATGTTTAGGTATTGTGAATGCCAATTTTTTTCTACACCATCTTTGAAGGTGAGTGAGACAACATTTTTCATTGTCTAACCGAGTTTTATTTATAAAAAGCTTTTTTAGTTTATTTTCTGGTTTATTCAGCTAAAATATTTTTTTTCTGAAAATTTTATCAGAGAAGAAAATTAAAGGGGGCTTTTTAAGAGGCTTCCAACTCTTATTTGGGTAGATCCACAAATTTAATGTTTTTAAGGGCCGGTTGTACAAACCAAGTTTAAACTTCGGTTTAGCTAAACTTACTTATAACCATAGAGAGAACAATTTTAGACACTGCCTATGTTGTAGTTGACAATGTCTGTTTGTGATAAAATGTCAGTTTAGCTAAACCGAAGTTTAAACTTGGTTTGTACAACCGGCCCTAAGTAGATAAATCTGGCATTTATGATAATATACAGCGTGTCCGCGATCATTTTACTTTTTTTTTTTAATGGAAAATAGCTGAAAAAAATCCAAGACAAAAACAGTTTTTTTTTAAAAAGAGTCCCCTTTCGGAAATAATGACCTTTAAGCAAGTAGACTAAAAACACTTAATCGTAAATATTTACCAAATGATTTGTCTAACCATCCTGAAATTTATACAATCAATAAAGGTAATAAAAAAGATCATTTTAAACCCATTTAAAAATTTAGGGCCCCTTCTAAAACGGGTTAAACACTGGTAGTGTGGATAAAAACTGCATGTAATTTCTTTACCTTTAATAATTTTGAAATTTTGTTTATTTTTTTAAATACCGCAATTCAAGTCAAAAATTTTTTATCCTTTAAAATTTTTAAGAAATTGTACCGTTTATGAATAAACTGTCAAAAACTCTTTTAATGTACCCCATATTTTGCGTTTGACTTGACAAAAAACTTACTTCAATGTAGTTACAGTGGTAAGTGACATAAAAATTTCAAAAGAAAGTCTAGTCTTATGCAAAAATATGGGGTAAATTAAGAGTGTTTTTGGAAGTCCATCTGTAAACAGTACAGTTTCTCAGAAATTTTAAGTGGCAAAAAATATTTTACTTGAATTGGGGTATTTAAAAAAATAAACAAAATTACAAAATTCTCAAAGGTAAAGAAATTACATGCAGTTTTAATCAACACTAACAGTGTTATACCCATTTTAAAGGGGCTCCAAATTTTAAAATGGAAATGACCAATTTTATTACCATTATTGATTGTACAAATTTCATGTTGGTTGGACAAATCATTTGGTAAATACGAGGGTAAATATTTACGATTACGTGTTTTTAGTCTACCTGCTTAAAGGCCCTTTTAAAAAAAACTGTTTTTACCGAATGTCTTAGTTTTTTCCCAGCTATTTTCCAATAAAAAAAAGCACATTGATCGCGTGTACCTTGTATTTTCCATATCGATTGTTAATAAATAAGGATTTTTTTTTTCTGTGACCAGTTTGGTAAGGTAACATTTTTGAGATGACTCAAAATCAAATTAAGACAGTGTCAGACATCAGATTTCTCTTGAAATTCTTCCTGGTGCCGGTCATTCAATATTACAAAAGACTTTGATAAATTTAAAACAATTTCTCATCTACATTCACGGTTTAATTAAACACAACGTAAAACTATAATTAGGATAGTTAAAGAAATACGTATTCTATAGTATACGCTAATGTTCTTTTGGAAATGATTATGACAGTTAACTAAAGAAGAAAATAATGCTTGTTCTAATCGCCAAGATAATAACATTATGAAATTATTTACTCATTAGGATTATTACATTTACTCATATTCGGGTCAAAAATTAACTTTAAACTTAAGAGTATTCACCTCTTCAGGCCGATTTATAGAACGTTACTTTCACTTTACCTCCGCTTTACTTCGGCGTAACTTTACAGAAAATTAAATAAAATACATGGTAATGTATTAGCAAATTTATACTTCACTTTAGCGCTTTTTTTTTTTTGCTAATTCATTTAGCTGTAAGTAGTACTGTCAAAAGCCGAGCTTGGCCGATCATGCGCAAAATTTGCAAAAATGAGATAATCACCCTTATTGTCAAGGGTGGTGATTATGGAATATCGCTTCGTACAAAACCTGCTGGTCTTCTTATATAGGTTTCGTACGAAGCGATATTCCGTAATTACCGCCCAGGTGTAAATAGTCAGAAGTCGCGAGTTCAGACACATGCGCATACCTGTTCCCAATTTCACGTAACTTTACAATCTATAAATTAAGCAAATTTGTTAAGTTACGCGGAAGTGAAGTTACGCCGAAGTAAAGTGAAAGTAACGTTCTATAAATCGCCCTTTTAGGTTATGTTTTTGTTTATAATAGCTGTGTAAAAAACCTTTAAAAAATTAGTTATTATTTTCAAGAAATAATCACGTTATTATTAAATTTAGAAAAAATATTTCCCCAAGTCATATTTCTTGTATAATCTTTATATTTTCCAGATGACGAAATCTTTGTGGTTTAAGAAAATAAATCAAGAGTGTTGGTCCATGAATGTATAATGAAAAGCTTGGTCAAATAAGTAATTATTTGGCGATATTCGTCTTCATCAATCTAGCAAGCTGAGACATTTGTAATCATCTATTTCATTGGTTACTGAATGGGTAATGAATATTACGCAGTGGATTCCAGACTTTTGGTCTTCATAGACGTTAGGATTATGGATCAACAACATTTTTTGACGTTTTCTTATCAAAAATTTTTGTACATATTACAGAATTTTGTTTCGCTAAAAATTATTCTTAAAAGTTATTAAAGCAATGGTTTCAAAATTTGAACAGTATTCTTAACTTGTTTAAAAATGCCATTTTCTTGGAGCATTTTGTTTTGTATTTCTCGAGGGGCGTTTCACTAGGGGAATTGGTGTACACAATTGGGGAATTTTTTTAGGAATTGGAGGAATTTTTGGGGAATTGGGTGAATTTTTTGGGAATTGGAGGAATTGGGGGAATTTTTTGGGAATTGGGGGAATTTTTTAGGAATTGGAGGAATTTTTTGAGAAATTAGAGGTATTTTTTGGAAAATAAAAGCTATTTTTTTAAGAAATCCCTAGGTAATATACAAAGCTTACGGTCTAATTAAATTTATTGTGGTAGCACCAGTTAGGCAATGAACGAGTTCATTAAACTTTTAAAAATTGGTAGCAAAGGTATTTTGAAAAATACAATTTTTACAAGACTTTTTTTTTTACCCGGGCACTACTCGAATAACTTTTATTCCTCTTGGAAATAAAATCCATTTGTTTTTGTCTTTTGTATCCGAGTAGTTATCGGTTAGTAATTCAGAACAAAGCCCATCGCTTCCGACTATTTCACTGGTAGAATGTGACAATATTCTTATTCTTTAAATGAGCATCACCACATTCTAACAGTAAGAGAGTGCTATGTGAAGTACGTTTATGCGGCTCCAGATGGTCACCCTATTCCCAAGTAAAAGGACCGTGAAAATGTACCTCAACGGAAAGGGGCAATATTCAAGATTGGAAATAATTATTTCCAAAAGTAATCGATTGCATTTTTTTAAATATTTAATCTAATTGTGATCATTGTTTCCAGTAATCGATTATTCTTTATTTAAACATTTGAAATTTTCCGCCATTACTTTTTAGTGTTTTTGAATTTCGCGCCATAATTAACGATAAATTTAAATTTTGCGCCATAAATTTGAAATTTGCCGCCAAAACTTTTTAACATTTTTGAATTTCGCGCCAACATTAACAGTAAATTTAAATTTGGCGCCAAAAATTTGAAATTTCCCGCCAAAACCTACTAATGTTTTTGAGTTTCTTGCCAAAAATAACCATAAGTTTAAATTTTCCGTCAAAAATTCTGAAAACTAAAAATGTAATGCATTTTTAAAGGTTTTTTTTAAGAGAAATTCTGGGGAATTTTTTCGGGAAATTGGAGGAATTTTTTAGGAATTGGAGGAATTTTTTGGAAATTGGGGGTATTTTTTGGAAATTGGTGGAATTTTTTAGGAATTGGGGAAATTTTTTAGGAATTGGGGGAATTTTTTGGAAATTGGGGGAATTTGTGGAATTTTTTGGGAATTTTTTACAAAGAATTCCTCTTGGGGGAAGTGGTGTACACTATTTGGGTATGTGAATTCCCCCTCGGTATTTCTAGTTTAGCAAAATTAAAGAATGATAAAATATGCTAAAAAAAAACAACTGTTTTAAAAATTTTTAGAAACATCTCAACTTTGAAAACATCGATGTGCCATTTGCGGATGGACACATTTAAGAGCCCAACGCTCATAGCCCAATCATTCTAATAATGCCCTCAGAAAAAAATCCCAACCAAGATCTGCTTATGCAGGTTTGTAGCCACTACCCCCAGGAACATAAAAGTGAAAAACTTCTACAAAATTTCCGTGACGTTTAGCCCCCATCTTGCACAGAAGTGAGGAGTTAGTTTTTTGTTAATACCTCAACTATTCGGCACTTTTGAATAAAGTTTTAAACATTTTTAGAAACACTGTTTTAATAAGAATAAAATCAAAATAATAAATCACCAATATTAACGATTCTATAGCTCTTTTAAAATCACCTAATTTCATCATAATCGTCTATCTTAGTCATAGAGTTCTGAAGCATAGATTGCAGCGTTTTTTGTAGGACCAAATTAGCACATTTTCAAAGTGCTATAAAATCGTTCCTATGGGTGATTTATTATTTTTTTAAAAATGATTGCACTCTCATTAAAATAATGTTTCTAAAAGTTTTTAAAACTTTTTTCAAAAGTGCCGAATAGTTTAGGTATTAACAAAAAACTAACTCCTCACTTCTATGCAAGATGGGGGCTAAACGTCACGGAAATTTTGTGGGAATTTTTCACTTTTATGTTCCTGGGGGTAGTGGCTATAAACCTGCATAAGTAGATTTTGGTTGGGATTTTTTTCTGGGGGTATTATTAGAATGATTGGGCTATGAGCAGTGGGCTATTAAATGTGTCCATGCACAAATGGCACATCGATGTTTTCAAAGTTGAGATGCAATGGTGAAGCTTCTGATCCGCGCTCGCATCGCACAGTGGGTACTCCCCGCTGTACAAAGAGAACATTTGTACATGTCAACCTCGAGTTTATGTAATTTTCTATCTCCCCTTCTCCTCGCCGCCCCTAACACTGGGGATCAACTTAGAATGGGAAAAATCCATCCAAACACGTTGTGTAATCATAACCATTCTAATGGCTTCGCTCACCAATATCACAAAGGTTTCTGTGAATTCTGTGCTTGCATTCACTTGGTGGAGCGCATGGCATGGCACTGACTGATTAGAGCAGATTTGTCATCTGTTCTCTGCTGCACCACAATTCTTCCCTTTAGCTTCCCTTGGTCCCCCTCTAGCTCCCTGTCATATCACCGCGCGTAAAATGTTACTTAGGTGCTATTGAAACTTGTTTGAATCTGAATTAAAAACACTACAAAACTAGAAATGGGTAGAAGTCAAAACCATAGATTTGTCATATTTTTAAGATTTTTTGTAAAATGTTTTGTAAACAATTTACAAGATACTCTTCGCAGTAGGTGATAAGCAAAAAAATAGATTATTTTTTATTGATCAATAATTAAAAATCTGCAAAGCCATCTTGACCTATTGAGTTTATAAGATGACTCAGAAACTTTTTTATTACTGAAATCCAGGAAATCCTTTTTTTTTAGCTAAAAGAGTAACTTGTCAAAAAAATACAAAAATATTTTTTTACTAAGAAAAAAAGTACGTTTGATCCTGTAAATGAAGAATGTCTATAAATTTATTAATAACCGAAATATGATTTTTTTAAAAGTTGGGGGGCTTCTATACCCCCTTTTTTATTAACCGATTTTTTTCAAAAACAATAGGGTTCTTTCTTTTATGAAAAATGATTTTTTCAGAAAATTCGAACTTGACTAGACTTTTCGTTCTTGAGATATCGTGCCCACAAGAAAAGTGTGACATACAGACGGACGAACGGATTTTTTGAAAGTTGTTCAAAATTCGATGAAACGCACGAATCTGCAAGAAATTGACGATTTTAGGATTTTCTGATAGAATTTATAATACTCTTCGACTTTGTCTGCGAAGAGTATAATGATGGTTTTTTTTGTGTAAAGGAATGATAAACATATGTTTAAATAACCTTATGTTCAATTTTGACAGACTTAATTCCAGTTTATTTTAAAACTTTAGCCCTACTGAGAAAACACAAAATAATGTTTTAATGCAAATTTTTTAAAATACATAAAAACCCTTAACCCAGAGCTTTTATTAATTTATCTTTCTATTTTTCAATTATTTGTTTCAACGCTTACTAAGCCTGCTTTTTATAGTTTAATGGCAAATGTCACAAAGCATAAAAACTGTGGTTATGTAATGTTGGTTGCCTAAAATCAACAAAAAACAGCACTTTCTGGTCATTGCTCAGTCGGTTTATAAGAGTTAATTTTGATTAAAAATTGTACTTACCAGCAACATAGATAAACAAAGCCCAAGTTAAAATATTCTAAAGGTCCATCAATAAGCGGTTTAATACAGAATTTTAGCATTTTAAAATGCAAAAAAATAGTGCTTCTAAATTGCCAAAATTCGGTATTTAAACGCTTATTGATGGACCTTTAAAAAATGTCAACTTATGCTTTGTTTATTTATGTTGCTGGTAAGCACAATTTTTAATTAAAATTAACTCTTATAAACCCACTGAGCAATGACCAATAAGTCCTATTTTTTTGTTGATTTTAGGTAACCAACATTAATTATATAACCACAGTTTCTATGCTTCGTGAAATTCTCCTTTAAACTAAAAAGTATCAACATTTAATGTTTCGAAAGGTCCTTAAAATAACGAGCAAATGAAAGGGAAGAAAAATCTTTTTTCAACCTAATTAACAAACAACAAATACAATGATAACAATCTACTAAACTGTGAAAAATTCCATTATTCAAAAATTATAGAATAAACTAGAATGGGTAGAAGTCGGAATGGGTAGAAGTCAAAACGCGTAGAAGTTACTCTTCGCAAATAAGTAGCTCAAGTAGAATTGGTAGTTGAATCGGTAGGAGTGTAGTATTATATTTTGTAAATCAAAGCTAAATCAATTTTTTATATAATTGCTACACATTCTATGGTATACTCTCCGCAAGAAAACTATTATAAAATAATTAATAATTTCTTATAAAAAAAAAATCTATGTAAATAAAATCTGCGAAGAGTGCAAACTATTAACAGAAAACACGAAGAATTTAGTTAACGAAGAGGATAAACGTCAGTTCTGACGTTTAAGATATTTGAGGTTATTTGTTCTGACAGCTAGCTTTGTTTCTTTGTTTGAAATATTTTTGGCATGGCCTTCTTGACCGACGCGTGACGCGTTTTGGACTTAGAAGTTTTTTGCTACTGAAATCTTTTAGTTTTTGTGTTTTTAACCTTACTGGCTAATTTTACAAAAAATGAAGTAACATTTTTAATAGAAAATTAGATTTTTATTAATTTTGTAAAAAATATTTTTTTTTGTAGATTGAATAATAACGGAGATAGGAGGTTTTTTTGTGCTGGGGGGTAATTGGGGGGTTGGACAAAAAAACTAAGGAATACTTTTTGGTGAAGAATTAAATTTTCTATATTTTATGTCGAATAATTTTTTTTGTAAATTCAATTATACTCGAGCTACGATTTTTTTTTCATTTGTGGGGCTAAAAAGGGGGCGTTGCAGTTCTCGGATTCTCGTCAAAAACAATAGGGTTCTTCCTCTTATAGGGATCGATTTTTCCTTAAAATTTGAATTGGATTAGAGTTTTGGTTCTTAAGATAGCGTGTTTACAAGAAACGTGACATACATACAGACCGACCGACCGACCGACCGACCGACCGACCGACCGACCGACCGACCGACCGACCGACCGACCGACCGACCGACCGACCGACCGACCGACCGACCGACCGACCGACCGACCGACCGACCGACCGACCGACCGACCGACCGACCGACCGACCGACCGACCGACTGACCGACCGACCGACCGACCGACCGACCGACCGACCGACCGACCGACCGACCGACCGACCGACCGACCGACCGACCGACCGACCGACCGACCGACCGACCGACCGACCGACCGACCGACCGACCGACCGACCGACCGACCGACGGACGGATTTTTTCAAAGTTGTTCAAAATTCGATGAAAAACACGAATCTGCAAAAATTTTTGCTCTAGGATGAAAATTGACGATTTTAGGATTTTCGTATCGATTGCAATATACTCTTCGGACCTAGTCTTGCGAAGAGTATAATAAATACAATTCTGTTTTAATTTTCATTTAAAATTCATAAATATTGTTATCTAAAAACCTTTTTGATAAATCTATGCAAAAAGGGGTAAATTTATAAAATGGCGAATGCGCCGGACGAATCCTTAATAGGCGCATCCACCATTTTATAAAACAAAACGGATTTCACAAGCAACAAATTTGAATTTTTTTGTCAAAAATAAAAAGTATTCATTTAATCAGGTGGAAGGGGAAAAATGGCTGTTAGAACTGATCCAATTAACGCAATTTTCAAATTTATTTCTTTTGTCTTAAAAAGATTTCAGATTAGAAAAACTTATTTTAAAATCGGTTAAAATAATCTTTGTGAAGAAATTTTAACATAAAATATTTATTTTTAACAGTCTTTTTAGTTTAATTACTCAAATGCATAGTGCATTACAAAATTAGTATTTATTAATAAAAACCAAATTAAAAAGCCCTAAGACAAACGACGGCCATTTTAAAAATAATAATTCTTACAAAAATATACCTGAAAAAGGAGTAACTAAATATGTAGTTCAAATATAATAAATAGGTATCATTAGATATAGCATTTTCTAATTTAGGTTTTGTTTCTAAGCAAATGTATATGTTTTTTGGTATTCATAAATGTTTTTAGTATCACTAACGAATAGATTGCGTGCTAATGCCTTGAAATATTATTAAGTAGGAATATAATGACTGGAAACAAATGAATATTATTGGAAGCCATCAAGGCATGCATGATTTTGATGGAGAAATACAGCGTGTTCCAATAATGCTCCAAAAAAATCAATTAAAACTTGAGATTAACTTTCATAGATCTTCTAATCCTAGAAGCTCGTTTAGGTCATTTCGGTTGAGCTCCCGTCAATTTGCCTAAATAGCACATCTACATGAGGGCCCCATCGTATATTAAAACTAAATGTAGTTTTAAAAACTAGAAAAATAGGACTACAAACGTATTTTGGTTTTATTTAAATGAGTTATTTTTTTGTGTCGAAAATCTGACCTCAAAAATCATTATCATATTTTTTTTTCGCCTACGGATACATTTTTTGGTTTATATACATTACGTGGTCTATGCCAAACCATAATTCGTTAATTTACCACGGTTTTTTAAGCATGTAAATGATTAAAATTGCAACTTACGTTTTTCCCTAATATAGATGTGCTTGTCAAAGATTTAAATGCACAAAGAAAAACACAAAAAGTACTACTTTACCATATTTTTATTATACTCTTCGCAAGACTAGGTCCGAAGAGTATATTGCAATCGATCAGAAAATCCTAAAATCGTCAATTTTCGTCGTAGAGCAGATTTTCATTTTTTGTCCGTCCGTCTGTCTGTCTGTCACGTTTCTTGTGGTCACGCTATCTCAAAAACCAAAAGCGATATCAAACTCAATTTTTCAGGAAAAATCTACCTCTATAAGAGGAAGAACCCTATTGTTTTTGGCAAGAATCTAATTACTACAAAGCCCCCTTTTAAGCCCCCCAAATTAAAAAAAAATTGTAGCTCGACTATTATTAAATTTACAAAAAAAATTATTCGACATAAAACATAGAAAATTTAATTCTTTACAAAAAAGTATTCGTTAGTTTTTTTGTCCGACCCCCCAATTACCCCCCAGCACAAAAAAACCTCCTATCTCCGTTATTATTCAATCTACAAAAAAATTATTCATTACAAAATTAATTAAAATTTAATTTTCTATTAAAAATGTTTGTTCGTTTTTTTGTAAATGAAGACAGTGAGGTAAAAAAAACAAAAAATTAATGATTTTAGTAGCAAAAAACTTCTAAGTCCAAATCGCGTCACGATTCGGTCAAGAAGGCCATGCCAAAAATATTTCAACCAAAGAAACAAAAGCAGCTGTCAAAACAAATAACCTCAAATATGTTAAACTTCAAAACTGACGTTTATTCTCTTCGTTAACGAAATTTTTTGTGTTTTCTGTTAATAGTTTGCACTCTTCGCAGATAAATAAAAAATTTTTTTTTAAACTATTATCTTATAATTGTTTCTTGCGAAGAGAATTCTATAGAATGTGTAGCAATTATATAACAAATTGATTTAGCTTTGATTTAAAAAATATAAAATCGCACTTTTACCGAATCCGAGTTCTACTCGAGCTACTCATTTGCGAAGAGTAACTTCTACGCGTTTCGACTTCTACCCATTCTAGTTATATCTTGCACTCAGTACCACTTCTATCACAAACATTATCTTAAATATTTTTAATTATAGTTATTGATGTATTACTCCGTATTTTTACATATTTTGTTGAAATTTTGAAAATAACTGACATTTATGGAGATGACTTTTACAAACTTTCGAGTGCACAGAACATCCCATTTATGAATTTGAATCTGTAGCCTTAAAAAAATGCATTTATAAAGATACCTTATCCATCTTTATTTGAAGAATTTTTGATCTTTAAAAAAATTAAAATAACTTCTTTAAAATGTTATGTCCCATCTTAAGAATTCAGATTCCGAGAAATTAATCAAGTTAATGCCCTAATTTCTAAACTTTTAGTTTAAGATTGTTTGTCTGTGATAATTCACATAATTGACGAAATTAAATTCAGCAAGTTTGCTTGGTAAAGGTGTAAGATATTAGGTGAGTTAAGAAAGATACTCGGCGGCGGTGGAAAGGTAGATACCTATAATGTCAACATTGTGGGTTCGATGATTGTAGGTATAAAGTTCATATCCCAATGCAGCAGTTTCAAGACTAACTTCTCCTAATCTTTGATCTAAGCTCGTTAGTCTTACCATCAGCTTTCCACTTAATCACTGCGTCATCATAGTGCAAATAAAGAGCAATCTGCAAAATAAGTTTTATTAAAATCAGAGAAAGATTTTTTTTCTTTAATTTTTTACACTTTAGCAAAGAATTTGATAAAATAATATAACTTGTAATTAGGGTAATAAGTGTTTTTTATAAACTAAGGAGAATAGTAGATTTTGGTACTAAGAGTTAAAGTGATGCTTTGTGTGACGAGGCAGAAAGATTGTCTGGTGAGCGAAGCGAGACAGACAATTCTGCCGAACACACAAAGCCACTTTAAGTCAGTGTAATAAACGATACTTTTTCTTAAAACTTCTAAATACAATGGTTTTATAATAAGTTTAATTTACTTATTTTAGTTGACTTTTATTCATTTTAAAATAAACGCCATTAAAGTGATGTTTATTTGACGTTTTAAGAAAAAAAGAATTGTTAGCGACAGTAAAAGTTACTTTTACTGTCGCCGGCAGTAAAAATAAAAACTCTATTATACAGTTCAGAAAAGTGCTGTCACCAAAGTGATGTTTTTTTTTACGTTTTATGAAAAATATACATTTTTTAATTTCTAGAGAAAATACGGTCAAGTTTGGCAACACTATTTAGTAAAATACATGCCAAAAACTCATGAATGCTAATCATACATTTTTGCATTAGATTTTATTGGCATTGTTGTCAGGTTAATTTCAAATTTTTGGATTTTCTGTCGTCTAATTGTTTGTAATACTTAGTAAGCTACCGAATTTACGATAAACCTTACCTTTGCTATGTTTTTACCTTTTTAGAGGGCTTTTCAATAACCCCTTTTAATGGATATTTGATGATTTCTGTGGCAAATGTTTAATATAAAACAAAGATTCTCTCCAAACCACACTTTATTTAGAAAAATCTGAATACGTATTTCGACAGCTAAGCTTTCATCTTCAGCAGAAGATAGAATGATTCTATCTTCTGCTGAAGATGACAGCTTAGCTGTCGAAATACGTATTCAGATTTTTCTAAATAAAGTGTGGTTTGGAGAGAATCTTTGTTTTATATTAACCCCTTTTAATTTAAGGATTTTGCTTAGATTATAGTCCTTCGTATAGAAACGTTTGTAATTAAATAAAGGACACTTTAGTTATTTTAGAATACCAATCGATAAAAATATATCTGCCTTATTACGGTTAAAAAGTGTTTTTAAAACTTTGGAGAAAAATTCCTTTTTGTTTAAAGTTTAATTTTCGTCAATATGGTCATCAGTACCTTCTTAAACGAATAAAACAATGTTATATGCTTGTATATTCTTTATCTTACAAAGCTGAAAAGATACTCAATGCGCATTTATTAATTTATTACATTTCTGTTTTTATTTGACATTCGATTAATATCATTGCATGCAAATTCCTATGCACATATTTATTGTTGCTTGTTTTACAACTTTATTTATTTTTGATTACATTGCTAGGAATCTCCACCCATAAAAATATTAACTGCAAAATTTGCACAAAAAAAGAATCTTCCTAAAATTTTTTGGAAAGTAGATTTTATTTTTCGACAAGATTCTTGTATTTTCGCTTACAAATTTCTCTATTTCTACAAGAAACCTCTAACAAAGAACCAAAATGTCCGAATTTCAAACGCATTTACACTTCAATGAGAAAAAAACCAATCATTTTTTTTGTTAGTTTCTATCGCTTGCAGCTCGAGTTTGAAAAGAAGTAGCGTGATAAATGTTGATGCATTAGTCAGTCTGATACAGTGACATACGTCACAGCTGAAAGTAAAGTAGAAAAGATGAAAAATGCTTGAGAAGAGACCGCCGCGCTGAGCCGAGCTAGGGCGAAAAACAAGAACAAAAACTTTACACACTGAGAGAAAGAAATTTGAAGTAAAAGATTTTGTATACAGGGGTATACAGTATAAGGTCGCGAAGCATAGAAACTGTGGTTGTGTAATGCTGATTGCCTAAAATTAACAAAAAACAGCACTTCTGGTCATTGCTCAGTGGGGTTTTAAGAATTAATTTTAAATAAAAATTGTGCTTACCAGTAACATAAATAAAATAAACAAAGCACAAGTTGACATATTGCAATGATCCATAAATAAGCGCTTAAATACAGAATGTTGGTAATTTAGAAGCACTATTTCTTGCATTTTAAATTGCCAAAATTCTGTATTTAAACGCTTCTTGATGGACCTTTAGAATATGTCAACTTGTGCTTTGTTTATTTATGTTGCTGGTAAGCACAATGTTTAATTAAAGTTACTCTTATAAACCCACTGAGCAATGACCAGAAAGTGCTGTTTTTTTTCTATTTTAGGCAACCAACATTACATAACCACAGTTTCTATGCTTCGCGACATTACCCGTTAAATGCAACATATTTAGGCATTATTAAATTTCCAGATTAAGAAATACACTTTTCAACTATAATGTCCATTATGTGGCTTCGATAATGGTGATTACCATAGTATTAGTGGATAAGAAAATGTTCGGTTACTTTCCACAGAAAAAAAATTAAAAATTAGTAACTATTTCTATGTCCATGAATCGTTTAAGCCTTGATAGAATGTGTCGTTTATGAACGTAACAATTTTTTTGGTGAAAAACATAAATTATTTTAATCCCAGAGGAAAATTGTTGCTCATAGAAATATTTAACTATTTTCATAAATGTTGTTCCCAAATAACTAGGGAGTAATTCCTGAACTCATTTTAAGAGAAAAAGTTCGTATCGGGTCGGGTGAGCAAATAAAAATGACTCCTAAGTGACCCCTAAATGAACAATGTAAAATTCGTCAATTAACAATATATTGACAATCCCCATGGCTCACTTATGGGCCGTTTTTATTTGCTCACTCGATATAAACACGTATCCGAAAATCTTCGTTTCTGAGAAGAGTACAAGGTGTCGAAATTTCTAAAAATAAATTTGAGATTACTAAGAAATTAAACCAGATATTTATTTGAAACTTAGCACGGGTAATTTCTTTGCCTTAAGGAATAAAATTCGCTAAATAAAAATTATAATTGGAAGGGGCATATTTGGGGGTACCATGGGGGTTTTTTACACCCAACTTTTTTGTGATTTTCAAACACATGTTTTTCTTAAAAGGAATTAAGTACCCCCTGAATTTTATTTTTAGGTGATCCTTGTAAAAAATGTTTCTTAAAAAATAAAATTATGTTGACCATCATCCAAAAATCATTTTTCTGTGTGTAAGTGCAAAAGAAGGAAGGAAATAAAGAAAGAAAGAAGGAAATACGGGGATCAAGAGCGCTAGGCATGGAAGCAGCCAGTGTGCAGTTAAAGTTTGATTCTCCTGTGGGAAGTATAGCACATAGCATTGATAGTTGCAGTGATGGATTGTGGTGATAATGCCCTCTCGTCAATCTGTGTCCGCAACAACGGCCAAACAATGCCCTACCCTCCCTCTCTTTAGTCTTACTACCCCGTACTATTCATTTCTCTATCTGGAGAATTCTCACCCTGCCTGCCCTGATGGGTGGATGCCAGGATGGATTCCTTGAAGCTCAGCTGTTTTATCAAATTTTGTACAATACAATAATTTAGGCATTATACTGCGATTTTGTAATTTTATTGAGGTTTATTTTGTTTTAAAACACTGAACTCAATAAAAGCTATTCGGAAAAGGAGCTGTTAATATGTGTGTAATTAATACGACCACAAAAATTATTCTTTTTTTCATAAGACATTTTTAAGAGCATGGTCCGAATGGTAACCTTTTTTCCCGGTACAAGAGAGACAGAAATATACAAACCTGTATGACAGACAGAATTAACCGATAACCATGGTTAAAAACCAAGATTTCGACTATACCCTAAAATTTCCAAGAAAATAACTTTTTTTCATGAGACGCCAAGATATGTAGATAATGATTTTTGCCTTGCAACAAATTTAAAACAGATAGATTTTTTATCTGTTAGAACATCAATTCAGAAAAATAAATCTACAAAATGCACACTAATAAGTGTTTAGGGTTGGCGTGAAAGTCTTCAAATAGCCTCCTTTAATTTGCAACATTGGATCACGATGGATCTGCACCAGATTTTACAAATAGTTACTAAAAATAAAAATTTAGGGAAAAAAATTCTTCTTTTCCTTAAATGGCTACCGAAAAGTAATATTTTTAAACAGATACAAAATAAAGTTCTTCAACATTTAAATGTTTTAAAAAAATGTTTATACTTCTCTGTCCTTTTCCCAAATGCGATAAAGGCATTTTTTTCTTATAAAAATTGTAGTAAGTATAAATTTATCAGAACCTTATTTTGCATCTGTTTTCAAAGTTTTGTGTTAATTCAACATGATTAAATATTACTCCAAGGGGGCCAGGAAGAAGAAACTTAAAAAAAAAATGGATTTTTCCAAAAATGTTTGTAAAATTTTATTTTTGAACTTATTTGTATTATATGGTGCAGATCCATCGTAATCTAATGTTGCAAATTAAAGGGAGTTTTTTGGGTAGCTACCACGCCAATTCTAAACTCTTTTTTGCGTACATTTTGTGGATTTAGGTTCCTGAATGCTAAAATATTATTATTATTAGGATTTAGGCCAAAATAAGTGGAATATTCAACAATGTATAAGAAACTACGTGATTTTAAAGAATTTTCGAAAGACTCAGTGTTTGAAAAAACCTTCAATATTAAAATTTTGGTCCATTCCATACCATTGTACCTTTAGAGGTGAGATAAAGTTTGCTGACATTTGAATAATTAGCAGCTATTAATCTGTTTCACTTTAGCTCAGAGCGGGCGTCTTAGGAATACACCTTTTCAGTTTTCATAATAAAAGCATTGTAGATTTACCAGCTCTAACGAACCGGCTGGCGGCGGGTTTATTCATCGACTTATATGTACAATAGGGGTGACCTTGCTATACTATGCTTATGTTAAGGTGTTCTGTGCATAAAGACTTTGGTTTAAAAGCTCGTCCTTGGATTTTATAAGGGTTGCAAAATATTTGGCAAAATAAGCTCAATGAAATTTGTATGAATTCAACTTTAAATGCCCCATTTGAAAGACTCTAGTTAAAAAAAGGTACTATAGCTTTTGCTAATCGAGAAAGGCCTTATGGCAAGAAAAATTTGTACACGACTCATTTTCGGTATGCGATGTGTGGAAACCTAATTGATAAAATGTTGATGTGTCCAATAAGGAATTATTCAGATCCCACTCAAGAGGTTCCAGGTTTTGATCAGCCGAGGAAGATTTGGAGTACTGTTAATCGTCTTAGAACGTGCGGTCACGGACGTTGCAATGATATGTTATATAAGTGGAATGCACTACGTAATTCATTATGTGAATGTGGTGAATCACTAGAAACTATTAAACATATTGCAAAGGAGTGTCCAAACACCAATTTTGAAGACGGTTTTTATAAAATACATAATCTGACTTCTAAATGCATTAAATAAAAAAAAATTATAAACCCTGAAATCTCTGTAATTTTGGCAATTTATTGTACCTTGTTTTAAAACTGAATTGTGACCCTGGTATGCTGGAGTTATTTTTTCCATTGTTTATCCTATTGCCTATATGAACATTGTCCATGGACATCCCAAAAAAAAACACATTATTTGCAATTTTATTTAAAAACAGGAAAACTTCTGCAAAGAGTGAAAAAAAAAATATTTCTTAAAGGTTTCTGAAAAATTCCTTCAAGGCATTAAAAATGCTCTCTAATAGGGCATACTTTGCCCCACACCGCGCTTATAAAAAAAAACGTTACAACTAAATCAAAAACCTACATTTTTTGTGACCTGCTTAAAAACAACATTAATTCCAAACAACCAAACAAGAAAAAAATAATTAAAATCCCTTAATGCGATTAATCTAGCATCACAACATGCCTGATAGAAGCCATTAAAGAATGACGTTTGATGGATTTGGTTAGGTCGGTCGGTAGGTTCAGACTGCATCTAGGGATTTCTACATTTTTCCTTTCCTTACAGTTTTTTAGTCGCTAGGGGAATTCTGCCGTCCAAAGGAAAAAGACCGTATGTCCCAATTTCATAGTTTTGAGAAAAACGAGTTTATATTTTTACGTTGGTACTTTTTAAACTCTACGTAATTTAGTGATGCGAGGCTGTTTGTAATTATAATAATGATCACATTTCGAAAAAATAATTCAAAAATATATCTTTGTCCACAAAATATAATCAAAAATCTACTTACAGTGGTACGTTGTTACTAATTGTAGTGCTTATACAAAGTAAAAAACCGTAAGTGACAAATCAATGCAGTTTGCATTGATATGCTAAGAGAAAAAAACGTAAGTCCATACTTTGACGTCATCTTTTACTAAGTAAAATAACCGTAAGTGCGGACTCGTAAAGCAAAATGACTGATATGCTAAGGAAAAAGACCGTAAGTGTACATGAACATACGGTTTTTTTGCTTAGTAATGGTACTTATGGTCTTTTTACTTGCGAAATTGATGACGTAGTGGACTTACGGTTAATTTGATTTATGTTTTTTTCATACTTTCAAGCAAAAAATTATTTTTTTTTCAATGAGATCGATAAAAGCAATGCCTAAGATTCCAAAAATGAAAAAATCTTAATTTCGTAAAATTGAGACTTACGGTCTTCTTTCTTTGGACGGCAGAATTACGGACGTAAAGAGGGAGGTAGAGAGAAAGCAAGAAGGAACAAAGACATCAACATGATAGATATCCTTCATCTTATCCCAAAACGTGATCGAGTCATATTTCAGAGAGCCAAGAACTGAATGAATGCATGGCACACTCTGTGATGGATACATTTGTACAAGGTACCATTCCATAGCCGCCTTGCTCTGCTAGGAGTGCTGAATGCTGAATCTTAATTCTATCATCGACCTATTACGATAGAATTTCTTAGTTTTATAAAGCTGACTTAGGCTTACACGTGGAGATTCTTGGTTTAGGAATTTTAAAAAAGATACCTCCATAAAATAATAATTACAAGTCAAAATTGGTTAAGTTGAATGTGGAAATGATGTAAAAAAAATCCTTTTCTATCAAATAATATTTATTCTCTCTTAGTCCGAGAAAATCTTACATTTGGTCAAGAAATTTTCTGGGCAGCACAATTTTTATGGGAAATTGTAGTATATGATATCTAGAAATATTATTATCATGTGTGCACTCATGCACATATTAGCATTTTGTGCTAGAACCCCCCAAAGAGACCCCTTTAATTGGTAATACTAGATCATGGAGGATTTGCACCAAATTTTGGAAACAGACACTAAACAAGGTTCTAAAATGATTTTCGTAAACATTTTTTTTCGTAAAAAAATTTCTTCACCCCCCAAGCGGCCCCAAAATGAGTAATATTTATCACGTTGGATTTACACCAAATTTTGAAAATAGATTCATAATAAGGTTCTAAAGAACATTTAAAAAAAAAACATTCAATGATAGAAAAAAGTTGTTAATAATCCAAAAAGTGCAAGAAGGTTCTTTTTAGGATGCCTATGGACAATGTTTAGGTATTTACTGATAAAGCATCTGCTTAAAGGCCAGAGAAAAAACCATGGAAAAAATAACTCCAGCATACCAGGGTCACAATCCAGTTATATCGTGCGATCCAAAAAATTTGACGTCGACTCTTGCCATGCATTTGTAAAATTTCAATTTTTTTCATTGTTAAAACATTGTCGATTGATATATTTTTGACGTTCCACAGCCAGAGTCGACGTCAAATTTTGTGGATCGCACGTTATTACAATCTAAAACAAATTGCCAAAATTACAGAGGTTTCTGGATTGATATCCAATTTAATGCATTCGGAGTCAGATTATGTATTTCATAAAAACCGCCTTCAAAATTGGTGTTTGGACAGTCCTCTACAATATGTTTAATAGTTTCTGAAGATTCACCACAATTACATAATGGACTAGGTAGTGTATTCCACTAATATAACATATCATTGCAACGTCCGTGACCGCACGTTCTAAGACGATTAACAGTACTCCAAATCTTTCTCGGCTGATCAAAACCTGGAACCTCTTGAGTGGGATCTTTGATTAATTTCTTATTGGACACATCAACATTTTGCCAATTAAGTTTCCACACATTGGATATTGAAAAGGGGTCGTGAAAAAATTCCTCTTGCCATAAGAGCTTTTCCCATTATAACCGATTGGGGGACAACCTTTGCAAATCTTGGTTATTAGGAAATTTGTCCAACTCGAAATGTATCTTGTCCCACTCTCTTTTAGCCGCACGCAAAAAATCCCAACGAAAATAATTTTTGCTACCAATCAAAGAGTACATGAAGCAGCATTTTTTATTTTTTTTCACAATTTTATTTTCATTTTTTTAATGGAGAAATATTGTCACAAAAATATCAATAGTTTTACTAGGAATAATTTTATACTAAGAAAGATACATGTAAAATTTTATCTGATGGACCGACGGACGGTAAATTTGTTTTATTTTGCAAATAATATCGTTAAAATATTGTCTTTCTCTAAAAGTATAAGACAATTTTGCAAAAAAGCTAAATCCTATTAAATAATCAGTTAAAACAAACGAGAAATGGTTATTTTGAGAAGAGAAACGTTAAAAGATTTAGCGCCATTAAAAGTTACGATCAAGCCATTAAATATTAAATGGTATCGTTTTTAAAATCATGTTTTCTGTGGTAGAAAGAGAAGGACGCTAACTTAAAACATGGACCGTATCTTCATACATTTAAATAATGAACCTGATTAGTTATCATTTGGTAGCAGTGGAACATTAATATCCGTCATTAATAATATGTACTACAGTTAATAGAAAAATATACTTAAGGACTTGCTTTTATAAAGACATCATTTATTTTAATGTTTGCTTAGTAAAAATAAGAAGCTACACTAATTTATAATTTTTTTTATTAAGGTTTTCTGAAGGCTGCTGAAAATAGCGTCTTTTATACAATTTTCCGACTTTTTACTTTTGAAAGCAGTATGGTGCTCTTAAATAATCTTCTTAAGACTAGGGTTCCAAATTCACAGATCTTCTAATTTGTGCTCTTAGAAACTCGTATAAGTCATCTCCGTTGAGCTTCCGTCAGTTCTTCTAAATAGCACATCTACATGAGGGCCCCATCGTATATTAAAACTAAATGTAGTTTTGAAAACTACCAAAATAGGGCTACAAACGCATTATGGTTTCATTTAAATCGGTTATTTCTTTGAGTCGAAAATCTGACTTTAAAAATCATTACACTATTTTTTTTTTTTTTGACTACGGATACATTTTTTGGTTTATATACATTACGTGGTCTATGCCAAACCATAATACGTTAATTTACCATGGTATTATTAAGCTTGTAGTGATTAAAAACTTACGTTTTTCCCTAATATAGAATATGTGCTCGTTTAAAGATTTCAATGTAGAAATAAAAACAACAAAAGTAATATTTTACCACATTTTTTCTTGCACTCAGTTCCACTTCTATGTATAACAAACATTATCCTAAACATTATTAATTATAATTATTGATGTATTACTCCGTGTTTTTACATATTTTGTTAAAATTTCGAAAATAACTGACATTCAGGGAGATGACTTTTACGAACTTTTGAGTGCACAGAACATCCCATTTATGAATTTAAATCTATAACCTTAAAAGTAAGATATTTTCCCAAATTAACTAAATATTACAATTTTCGCTAGGTAATCAATTCAACTGTATGAAAAATGGTAGTTATACTCCATAAACACAGTTTTAAAACGATAATTAATGACATTAACAGCATCTACAGCATAAAACAAATCCATTTGTCAAAACAATACATAAACCCCTTCAACCGAAAAGATAGCGTATAATTAATTAAAAGTGCGGACAAGACATTTTAATTAAGTATGATTCTTCGCTAACGTATAATCTAATTAATCTATGAAGACAATATTCGGTGTAGTCTCAAAATATTATGATGTTGCGTATAAGTCATCAAAGATTTTACATCACCAAACAAGAACATTCTTTAAGAGCCCGCCACTCAGTCCTAATACCATGTAGAGGGGTCACGGGCTGCGGTGGCCAGAATAGACTAAAGACGGGCTATTTTGCGTAGAACGCATCCGCCTATACAGGGTGTTTCCGAAAGTCGTTTCAATAATTTAACCCGAGATTCCTTACCCAAAAATAGTTTAATTAAGCCCCATTTACCTGTATCCAAAAGTGGACCGTTTTCGAGATACAGGCTGTTTTCCAAAACCAAAATTTTTATGCTTTTTTTCATTACTATTAAATGAAACAACATAGAAAAACAAAATTTGGTATAATTGTCTTACTTTTTATGATCGACACAATGATCGTAAAGAGAAACCCATAGATTTATTACACAACCTTAAAATGGGGCATAACTTATTTTGTATTTGAATTTTCAAAAAATAAATTATTTTATCGGTAAGATACGTTTAATACGAAGAAAAAATTATACCACATTTTTTTTGAAAAAACCAACCCGTTTTCAAAATTATTCACATTTCATAATTTTATGTTGCATTCTGGTTTTTGAAATCTTTCAATTTTTTTTTCTTGAAAACTTAAGCCTCTTATAAACTAGCGTAAACAAAAAAAAAACTAGAATTGGCCCCACAATAGGACACTGGGCCCCCTTTTTGGGGCACCTGACCCCTTTTTGGGCTCATATTTGTTTTTTTTTTGTAAAGAAAAGAATACTAGGCGTTTGAAGATTTTATTACAGAAAAAGTACATCATTGTCATCATTTAAAGTCCGGTGCCCCAAAAGGGGGCCCAGTGTCCTTTTGTGGGGCAAATTGAAATATTTTTTTTGTTTACGCTAGTTTATATTAGTTTTAAGTTTTCAAGAAAAAAAAATTGCAATAATATTTCAAAAGGCCCCAAAAAGGGGGCCCAGTGTCTTATTGTGGGGCCAATTCTAGTTTTTTTTGTTTACGCTAGTTTATTATTATCCGATTTTGAAAAACTTGGTTTCATTAGAAAGATAATTTATTTTGTAATACTTATTGTTTTTTTTAAATTTTGAGGCTCAATTTAAGAAAGAAAAACGGGCGATCCTGAATTCATCCGCGTCTAAAAACTACCTGAAAATTAGCACATGAATTCATCCGGCGAAGGACATTAATTCATCCGGCAGGCCATGGGGGGTTGGTACCTGAGAAAATATGTAAAACTACCTGAGAATAAAATTAAAAGTAATATTTTGTCAAAATAAATTCCATATATTAAACAAAAATAATGGCGTTATGGGCGTTTCTAGGCTTTGCCACCAAATTAATAATAAAAAAAAAATAGGAACGCTCTAAAAAACACTAGGAGACACTTTCACCCTGGGCGACACAAGGTTAGGTAGGTTATGTTAAGTTTTGCTGCTAAAAAGTGTAGAAACACTAGCTTATATAAGGAATTTTTAATTTGTTGCGAATGAAAACATAACAATTCTAATTGCAGCTGTAAGTAGATATTCCTGGGCTTCTCTAGCAGTTTTCTTTTTTTTTATTCTTGCCTGGTAAATTGTATTTCTGATCAAGCTATCATCTTCTAGGCATAACTCTTGGTCTCGACCATTGGTTATAATTATATTTCGTATGACTTTATTTATTTTTATTACCAAGATACCTTCCTAAAAGGGATTAACCCTTTACAGGATTATCTTGGTGCCCGGATGAATTAATATGCTACCTTTTTCACAGCGGGTGGTGACAAGGGGTAAAACTCATTAGGGAGGATGAATTCATGTGCGCCCAGAAAAACAGTTGTTGTTTTTAGTATAGTTTCCCCTTCTTTAAACTGTAATTTTTGCTAAACTAGGGCTACAAAACAAAATGTGCCAAACAACAAGTATTTTAAAAGGAGCTAACAATGTACGGTCAAAATTTTAAAACAAATGCTTTAATAATAACGCTAAAAACTGCGGTCTAAGTTGTACACAAGTTGCATAAGAGAAAGTGGGTAGTCGGGCTCTTAAAAGCAATTTTGATCAAAATTTAACATTAAATCAAGACACTTCTAGTCTTTAATTTTTTGTTACATTGCTTCTTTAAAATTTCCATAATTCAAGATTATCAATTTGCCTCTTTTTTTAAATAGAGCCACTTTTTTGAGCAGATTAACACCAACATTTTTGACAATCTTTTTGAAACATCCTGTTTGAATAAAATGCTGTTTGGTAGTGTTTCATCTTTGTTTGTTGATCCTTCTTGTTTAATACAAAATAAAGACATTATGCCGCCGCTTGCCTTGGCTCGGCTCGGCGTAATGAATAATGACTTGAGATAACACAAATATATATTAAAAAGATTAATGAAGATGACCAACCGACTTAATATTTAATTTTAAGTCGTTTTTTTTGTTATAAAGACATTGGTTCTTATCACTTTAGTTAATGTCTTACATCATTTTGTTGGGTACTACAAACAAAAAAACTATTAGGTTGATTAGGTTATTGAACACCTTAAAAGTTAATGTACTTTGCGGCATTTCACCAAATAAAGTACTATTTTTTTTTTATTAAGACTTGACTATTAATATTTTCTTCCTAAATAAAAATAAATTTGGCCATAGTCTATTAAATAGACAAATTAGATTTTTATGTTCAATTTAATGTTATAAAATTTTTATAAAATTATGCTGACAATAATTTCAATAAAATCTAATGCAATAATGTTTCATAATAAATCTACAGGGTGTCCAAAAATTGGCGCATAAACGCGATGGTACGCTCTTAAGACATTCTCAGGGATCCCTAGAAAATTGTAAAAAAAATCCATCTGTTATATTCATCGAGAAAAATGCGAACAAAGTTGCATAAGTTCGGCAACACAGATTGTAAAATACATCTTAAAAACTCATTTAGATTCTTGAGCATACATTTTTGTATTAGATCATATTGACATTGTTGTCGGCTTCATTTCATAAAATTTTTGTAAAATTAAATTGATTATACAAATGTAATTTGACCATTTTAAAGATAAACAAATGGTTAAATAATTTTAGATAGATTGTGTCTTTGTATTTAGCCATTACTTTCGTTAATATGTGCTGTTATCTTCAAGATGTAAGCGTTTAAAGTTTCGCACTTTGGGACCTTATATCTCCAAGGGTAATTGAGATACATTTTTTTTAACAATTTTCTGGGGCTCCCTAGACATGCCCAACAACGTACCATTGCGTTTATGCGCCATTTTTTATACACCCTGTACATGTGCCCTTAAAAACGTGTCTTATCTTTAGTTTTTAAAACATCATTCACATTTTTTAAAGATCATTACTTAACAAATACTTCCACACGCTATAAATCCATGTGTCACTTTATACAAAAAATAATAAATAAAATTCGACACTGGCCCATTTGGCAACATGGCCCCTTAAGGAAGGAGGGTGAAATGTGTCTCGATGATTGATGAAACTTCAAAGAAAAATGTTCATGTCAGAATAAAGAAGGATAACTAAGTAAGAGTGAGAGAAGAATAGTCCGACTAAAAGATCGGGGTGCAGCCTTACGTGATGGATTACACCCTCTATGGAAGGGTAGTTGTGTAAAGAGGGGGTGAATTCTACCCTCATACCAATTAGAATACAATTTCTACGATTGAATCACTGATTTGATATTCCAAGATGGAAAAATGCACTTTTTGATTTGGTGGTGATTAATTCATTGCAATAAATTATATCTTTTATTTATTTAAGGTGTCCAAAAATTGGCACTTAAACGCGATGGTACGTTATTGTAACATGCATAGGAATCTTCAAAAATTGTAAAAAAATATATCTTATACAGGGTGTCCGAAAAATGGCGCCTAAACGTTGGTACTATCTTGGACATGGAATTTAAAACGATAAATTTTTGCAATGTAAAATGTAAATATGGTCAAAATAGTGGCTTAAACATCTTAAGTTTTATGCGAAGTGGACATTAACAAGAAACATTTCTCTGATGTTTAACGAATATTAGAGCCTTATTGTTATCCTAAAACAAAATTATTTGAAAAAGAAAACATCTTCTTACTATTTTTCTCGCGGGCAGCACATTTTACATAATTTATTTTAATAAAATACATTTGACGCATTTGTAGTCAAAATAACATTCGAAAATTGACATAAAAAACCCCATTCACAATAGAGTAAAATTCAAAAAATCAAAGGTGGCTGATAAAAAATCGTTTTAAATTCCATGTCCACGATTGTACGTTGTTGAGGCATGTCTAGGGAACCCCAGAAAATTGTTGAAAAAAATCTATCTTAAGTACCCTCGAAGATATGAGGCCCCAAAGTGCGAAACTTTAAACGCTTATATTTTGAAGATAACAGCACATACTGAAGAAAAAAAATATGTAAATACAAAGGCAAGATTAGTTTTTAAGATCTATTTTGCAAACTTGGCGAACTTATGCAACTTATGCAAAAATGCGAAATTTTTCTCGATGGCTATAACAGATGGATGTTTTTGACAATTTTTTCGGGATCCCTGAAAATGCTTCAAAAGTACCATCACATTTTTGCATTATTTTTTGAACATCCTGTAGGTATCCTTTAAGTAATGATCTTCAAAAAAGTTAAATTAATGGTTTTTAAAAACTGAATTTGAAAAAACTAATAAGACACATTTTTTATTAAACAGAAATATTTGTAAACTAAAAGATTTTAAACTAGTGATGGGTTAGGTCAGTGAATGGGTTAGATTAGTGAGCCTGTTAGAGTTTTTTTATAAAACGCCGACATTTAATACGATACTCCTCGCAGTAATTAGAAAACAATAAAGTTAAAATGAACAATAATTTTTTAAAATTACAAAAAAAAATCTGCGAAGAGGTTATACTATTAACTTTTCTATAAAAAAAAAGATTTATTAGCGAAAAGCATAAATGCGTATTAATTCTGACACTGACGTTTAGGATTTAATTTGGCTTTAGAAAGATGCACTTGTTTTATTTTTTTTTTGCAAAGCCACCTTGACCGAACCTAGACTTACGTGACTTAGCTTTTTTATCACTAAAAACCTATTTTTTTGACCTTTTTTGTCTTAAAAAGTTCACAAAAAAAAAACAAAAAATATATTTTAATACAGAATTTAATTTTCTTTGATTTTTATGACTTAAGTTTTTTTTGTAAATTAAAAAATAACGAAGATACGGCTTTTTTTTAAATTGGGGGGCTTACGTGGGGTCGGACAAAAAAAACTTAAATATACTTTTAGTAGAGAATTAAAAGGGCTTTAAAGTTACCAGAAAAAAAATTCTGTAATTTTTATGATAACTGAAATATGAATTTTTTCTAACTTGGGGGGTGCGGCAGCCCCCCTTATTATTTTCCGATTTCTTTCAAAAACAATAGGGATCTAGATTTTAATGAGAACGATTTTTCCTGAAAATTTGAACTTGATGGGTACTTTGGTTCTCAAGTTAGAGTGTCTACAAAAAACGTGACAGACGGACGGACAGACGGACGGACAGACGGACGGACAGACGGACGGACAGACGGACGGACGGACGGACGGACGGATTTTTTGAAAGTTGTTCAAAATTCGATGAAACGCACGAATCTGCAAGAATTTTTGCTCTACGACGATTTTTGACGATTTTAGAATTTTCAAAACAATCACAATATACTCCTCGTTTTTGACTTTGTCTGCGAGGAGTATAATAAAATTAATCAAGCAATGTGAAAACAATTAAGCAATACCTAAAAGGACATTGCATCTTGTGGTGTTTGATAAAATGTTAAGTTTTGAACAAAATGAAGTCACTTTTGTACCTACCAATAAAAGAATAGAAAAGGAGAGCGCCATGCAATAAAAATAAGAAGGTTTTTATAAGGTAGAATGGTAGTAATCAGTACATAATAATAGGAGTGATTATCCAAATGTACTTTTAATAATACTAAAATCATGCAGTGTACAGTTCATTTCATGATTGTGCACGATTGGACCTATACAAAAGTCAAGAGCCTCTCTTAGTTATAATATGGCAAGCCGGTAGTTAAAATCTCGTTTCGACTTTATGCTTTAGTCGGTCTTAACATAGACCAAAACAAACAGACTTGCACATTTGGAAAATTGGTAAAATACCTACAAAAAAAATTAACCAATTTTATACTGAATGACATTTTTGGAAAACTTATTGGGTATCCATTTTCATGCAGACTAGGGTTTTATAAACGAGTGTATAAAGACGTTTATAAAACGTGCTCCGAACAATACTTTTTCAACGACCCCAAAATCAAACAATAACGCACTTTTCCGAAGAAAAAAATTTCGACTTGAAGAAAAGTAAGGTTAGAAAAAACATTTTAGTAAAAAGAAATGAAGATACATGTTGTAATAAGCAAAGAACGGTTATGTTAAATCGATATCTTACCTCTGCTACACTAAATACTGTCTAAAATTATAAAAATACTCCAAAAACAACTCACGCTTTTAGCTTCAACCGCGCGTTTTTCTAACAGACTTGTTGACATACGTAAAAGCTAACACCAACAACATTTGCAATGGCTTTAATTTTTAAGAAATGTAAACATATACTTAATTTTTCACTGTAACTTTAATTAGAATTAATTTTTATTAAAAGAAGACTGCAAATTATACGGTTTTGATAACTAAAATAAATGCAAACAATGTCATCTGTCATTTTCAGCGAGTAACGCTAACTTCGGCCCGTGGGTAAAGAGCTTGTTGCAATTTTACCCGTGGGTAGAGTGCCACTTTACCCACGGTCTGCAAGACATAGCTAAAGGATTGTTTTAGGTTTAATCAAGTCGTGTGAAAAGTGTCATTTTAAAGGTGGAAGTAAAAAGTAAGTTTTCTTTTGTACTATTTAGCCCAATTATTCTAATTAAAATTTGTAGGTTCCTTAGAAAAAAATCCCAACCAAGATCTGCTCATGCAGAATTGTAGGCACTATCCCCAGGAATATAAAAGTGAAAAATTCCCACAAAATTTCCGTGACGTTTAGCCCCCATCTTGCATAGAAGTGAGGAGTTAGTTTTTTGTCAATACCTAAACTATTCGGCACTTTTGAAAAAAAATTTTAAAATTTTTAGGAACATTATTTTAATGAGAATACAATCATTTTTTTAAAAATAATAAATCACCAATATTAACGATTCTATAGCTCTTTAAAAATCACCTTATTTCATCATAATCGTCTATCTTAGTCATAGAGGACCAAATTAGCACATTCAAAGTGCTATAAAATCGTTCATACTGGTGATTTATTATTTTTTTAAAAACGATGTATTCTTATAAAAATAATGTTCCTAAAAATTTTTAAAACTTTTTTCAAAAGTGCCAAATAGTTTAGGTATTAACAAAAAACTAACTCCTCACTTCTATGCAAGATGGGGGCTAAACGTCACGGAAATTTTGTGGGAATTTGTCACTTTTATGTTCCTGGGGGTAGTGGTTACACACCTGCATAAGCAGATCTTGGTTGGGATTTTTTTCTGGGGGCATTATTAGAATGATTGGGGTAATTTTGTGCGTCTAGTATTTTTGGTCTTTGATGGTCAGACTCACCTTTCTACAATATTAATGTTCCATGATTATGCTAATTCCAGTTGTACATAAACATCTACTTAATGTAGATCGCCTTTTGAAAAATTACACGCCATCTTAGCCTGGCCACTTTGGTATTCCATATGAGATAAACAACATTATATCCATTAGTTACTTTTTAAATTTACGTAAATTTAACCAAGATCGACCATTATCAAGGTCCCAGAACCACTTGATTTTTTTGTTTTTTAAATAATATGTCCTTAAATACGTTCATTAGGTACTTATTTTTTCTGTGCATGTTATTACAGTGAGAAAACAGTTTGGTCATTAAAATGCATCAAAGAAATTTAAGGTTTTCAAGTTTAAAAAATCGGATGTCGCTTTTAAAGTAAAAAAGCTCATAGCTTAAAAACTAGAAGCGTTAGAACTTTTTAAGTGACATATTCGGATTTAGAAGTTAGTTTTACATAAGAATTAATGGCATTCGTTGGTGACAAACATTATTTGGGACCGTGACATTAAAAAAACTAAGAATATTTGGACCCTTACCCTTTAGTTCAAAATGCGGTAAATTTTGACAAAATAGATTTGCCTGAAACTGTGTTTTTATGCTTACTAGAATTCGTACAAAACAAATCTGCTATCGGTATTTTCTAAGTGCATTCGCTTTTTTGCTAGAGCATTTTGAAAGTGGTGAAATTTTCAAAAAAGCTCTTTAAAAAATATTTTTGTCTCCGATTCGAATGAAACCTATTTTATAGACAACTTTTTGGCTGTAGAATACGAATCTGCATTTGAAATTTTTTGAAAATTTTTATTTTTTGAAAATTAGCACTTTAAGAAAAATTGTCGCTTTTGAAGTTGCCTCTAAAAGCTCATAGCTTAAAAACTAAAAGCGAAAACTATTTAAGGGTCTGATTCAGACCTAACAACTTGCAGGATTATATCCATAATCGAAAACATCCTGTACTATCGTGGACATGGAATTTAAAACGATAAATTTTTGCATTGTAAATATGGTCAAATAGTGACTTAAACATCTCAAGTTTTATGCGAAGTGGACATTAACAAGAAACATTTCTCTGATGTTTTACGAAGATTGGAACCTTATTGTTATCCTAAAACAAAATTATTTAAAATAGGAAATATCTTCTTACAATTTTTCTCGCCAGCAGCACATTTTACATAATTTATTTTAATAAAATACATTTGACGCATTTGTTCAAAATAACATTCGAAAATTGACATAAAAATCCCCATTCACAATAGAGTAAAATTCAAAAAATCAAAGGTGGCTGATAAAAATCGTTTTAAATTCCACGTCCACGATGAATCATGAATATTATTTTGTGACCCTGCTGAAATGCTATTTTTATTTACTTACCTATTTCAATTAGGGATGTTTTTGTGAATGCACCAACTTCTTTTAGTACACTTGATAGCTAAGAAAACTGGTACAAACATCATTTTTAAACCGAATTTTTAAAGTACCAACACAAAAAGAACAATTCTGCGGAAGCTGAACATGTGGCGTACACTTTAAAACTGTTAAATGTTAAATAAAATTGCAAAATCTAACCATAATAGAAAGTTCTAAAATGACCCACCCTCTAAAATTATGTAACAATAACTTACGCAATTTTCCAAAAGAAAGTTACAAAATTTGCATAATTTTTATGGTGCATCTTTGAAATAATGCAGTAGGTAGACCACAAATCTTTTAAGTCTTTTGTTGTAGCACAGAATTTATGCAAATTTGGAGATTTATTATTATTAGCAAATCGAGACAGCAACGCACATGTTTAAATAGGTCACTGAAAATAATTGTCTTCAATTTTGTGGGCTAAATTTTTAACATGGAGAGCCATGACGAGATATTTATTTTTGGTTGGCAATAGTGCCTTTGAAAGCTCATAGAAATTAAACCAAAAGCGTTCGAATTTTTTAAGTGCCACATTCGGATTTAGTAGCTCGTTTTACATAAGCATTGATGGCATTTATTGCTGGCAAAAATTACTTATGGTCGTGATAATTAAAAAACTGAGAAAATTTGGACCCTTACCCCTTGCTATAAAATCAGGTAAATTTTGAAAATATAGATTTGCCTAAAACTGTCTTTTAAAGCTAATTATAAGCTGTTGAAAACAAATCAGCAATCTGACTTTTTCTAAAGGCTTTCGCTCTTTTTTTGGAGCTTTTTAAATTTTACCAAATCTCAAAAAAGCTCTTCAAGTTTTTATTTTGTCTCCGATTATAATAAAATTTATTTTGTAAATTGTTTTTTTTTGTTGTGGAATAAGAGTTTGTATTTTAATTATTTCTGAACAACATATTTTGACAAAAAGAACATTTAAAAAAAATTGGGTTTCGCGTTAGAAGTTGCTTTTGAAAGCTCATAGCAATTAAACCAAAAGCGTTAAATCTTTTTAAGTGTCAGATTCGGATTTATTAGCTAGCTTTACTTGCATTGATGGCATTTATTGGAGGAAAAAATTACTTGTGGCCCTGATAATTAAAAAAACTGACAAAATTTAGGCCTTAACCCTTGCTACAAAATGAGGTAAATTTTGAAAAAATAGATTTGCCCTAAATTGTGCTTTTAAGCTAATTAAAAGCCGTTGAAAACAAATCAGCAGTCAGATTTTTTTCAAGTGCTTTAGTTTTTTTAAGAGTTTTTCAAAATTTGTCAAATTTTCAACATTTCCAAAAAAGCTCATTGAAAATAATTTTTGTATCCGATTTTATTAAAACTTAATTTATAGGCTACTTTTTTGCAGCAGAATACGAATCAGCATTTAGATTTATTCTTAAAAAAATATTTTAGAAATTAGCGCATTTTGAGAAAAATTGGGTTTTGCGTTAGAAGTTGCCTTTAAAAGCTCATAGCAATTGAACCAAAAAAGCATTATAGCTTTTTAAGTGCCAGATTTGGATTTAGCAGCACGCTTTACATAAGCATTGATTGCATTTATTTTTGGCAAAAATTATTTATGGCTGTGATAATTAAAAAAGTGAGAAAATTTGGACCCTTACCCCTTGCTACAAAGTGAGGTAAATTTTGTTTTTAATCTAGCAAAATCCGTAAAAAACAAATCAGAAGTTAGGTTTTTTCAAATGCTTTGGTTTTTTGCTAGAGCTTTTGAAAGTTAAAAATTTTTTAAAACAGTTCAGCAAATTTTTTTCTCTTATTATCATGAAATTCAGTTTGTAGTTTGCTGTTTTGTTGTAAAATAAGAATGTATGTACTTATGTTTTTTTAAATATTTTAAAAATTAGAGAATTTTGAAAAAAAAAATGGGTGTCGTAAAATGTACTGCAAAGTCAATATTTTTTTTTACTTACCCTCCTAAAGACGTTCTTTTTTATTATGTACATTTTGAAAATCATAACAAACACAATTTTTCAGAGCAAAATTCGATTTAACTAACGCGACGGACAAATTTAAACTGTGGTAGGTAAATTTATTTTTCTTTAACCACTTGTGCAATGTGCAATACTTGTTGGGGGTTCATAAATTATAAAATTCACCTGCACTGTTACACTATTATAATATCCGCATTATTACCAAGCCATAAATAAAGTTTCAGACTTTTATTTTCAGGAAGTTGGGATTTAAAAGGGGTGCATTGAGTGCTATGATCTTTATACTTACCTTAAATGCAAATATTTTATTTTCAAGGTTAGTATTGCCTTGATATTTATTGCAAATATTTAGGGATTCTTTGGCCAAAACTATAGTAAAAATGTGTATTTCATTTTTTTACTATTAATGTTTTTCAGCAAACTTTTCTAGGATGATTAAATTCAAAAACGTTCATTTTTTAGTCACCTTATTAAAATTTTATTATCATTTTTACATATTGAATTTTAACAAATTTTATCTGTCATAATTTTTTTTTAAATTTTAGTACTATCGTGGACATGTTATTTAAAACGATTTTTTATCAGCCAGCTTTGATTTTTTGAATTTTACGCTATTGTGAATGGGGTTTTTTTATGTCAGTTTTCAAATGTTATTTTGACAACAAATGCGTCAAAATTGTATTTTATTAAAATAAATTATGTAAAATGTGCTGCAGGCGAGAAAAATAGTAAGAAGATATTTCCTTTTTTATATAATTTTGTTTTAGGACAACAATAAGGCCCTAATCTTCGTAAAACATCAGAGAAATGTTTCTTGTTAATGTCCACTTCGCATAAAACTTGAGATGTTTAGCCACTATTTTGACCATATTTACAATGCATAAATTAATCGTTTTAAATTCCATGTCCACGATAGTATGTATGGCAAAATCATGTTCTATTTTTGATTTGTGTATACTGAAAATATGTATTTTACCAAATTCTTATGCAAAATTTTAAAAATGAATCATCTTAACCTTGCTAATAAATAAAGTGTCTTCTTTCAAATAAAAATAGGGTTATTTACCTTTACCTTCACATTACCTAAGTTTTGTTGTTATTGTTAAATTGAATAACATTCTATGCAAATTTGGCGTGACATGCAAACTTCGAGGTAAAGTTTAGGGTTTTCCAAAGGGTTTGTGCAAAATTGTATCGAAGGTCATTGAACAATCAACAAGGAATTAAAATTTTAAATAGTCAAGGTGAAATAATTGTTTGCTGTAGGTAAATACTAACATGGGTTAAAATTTTTGCATTTTCACAATAAAATTTAATTTACAAGTTTTGCATGTTATTATGCTAAAATTTGCTTATAAATTCTTCTTAAGAGAAAAGTTAGGTCCTTTTTACACTTTTTAAAACACATTTTTTTTAGTCAAAAAATTCTTTAAGTTGTATTTCAGGGTGTCCAAAAAATGGCGTATAAATGCGATGGAACGCTCTTGGGGCATTCTCAGAGATCCCTAGAAAATTGTCAAAAAAAATCCATCTGTTATATTCATCGAGAAAAATGCAAATAAAGTTGCATAAATTCGGCAACACAGTCTAGGAAAATACATCTAAATATACCATCTATGAGTCTTGATCATGCACTTTTGCATTAGATTTTATTGACGTTGTTGTCAGCTTCATTTCATGAAAATTTTGTAAAATTAAATTGATTTTAAAAATGTAATTCGACCATTTGAAAAATGAACAAATGGTGGAATGGTTTAAGATAGACTGTAGCTTTGTATTAAACCATTTTTTTCGTTAATATGTGCTGTTATCCTTAAGTCCGCACTTTGGGGCAACATATCTCCGTGGGTATATGAGACAGATTTTTTTAACAACTTTCTGGGGCTCCCTAAACATGCCCCAACAAAGTACCATCGCGTTTATGCGCCATTTTTTGGACACCCTGTAGTTTCAATTGGAATATATTTTGACTACTTTTAAAATAATGCAATTTTTTTAAAACCCATAAACGTAAAAGGTTATAGAACTTTAGAACTTAAGGTAAACTTTAATTCATATTGAAATAGGCAAGAGAAGAGAACATTGCATTTTAATGAGTACCCTGACTTAACTTAAAGTTCGTACCTACCGTAAATAATGACTATACAATTACACGTTATCTATTTTTTATATTTTTTTATAACTTGTGCATTTATTTTATAGCAGCATGTTAAGCCACTATTAAATCCACATTATACCCGCCTTAAATCTGCGAAGTGTGAATAACAAAATATTTGTAAACTCATTAGTCATTACCGTGCAGTTGCGTTTTAACAGGAAAACAGCTATTAAATTCCATTTTATTTTTTCTTGTTGGTCGCACTGTTATTATGCGATAGGCCGATTTGGAAAAACACACCATTTTTTTTATTTTCTTTATAATATCGGCTCATTATAAAAAAATATAAGCACCATAACAATTTAATTTTTTTTAAGCTTAAAATTGTGTTTCGATAAGACCTTTTACAAAAAAATATTCTAATAAAACTTGAGTAAAAACATTTTCAGTTTTAAATTTCGGGAATTAAATTCGATATGTATAAACTTTAACTCAGAATGTCGCGAAGCATAGAAACAGTGGTTATGTAATGTTGGTTGCCTAAAATCAACAAAAAACAGCACTTTCTGGTCATTGCTCAGTGAGTTTATAAAAGTTAATTTTAATTAAAAATTGTGCTTACCAACAACATAAATAAACAAAGCATAAGTTGACATATTCTAAAGGTCCATCAATAAGCGTTTAAATACATAATTTTGGAAATTTAAAATGCAAAATAATAGTGCTTCTAAATTGCCAAAATTCTGTATTTAAACGCTTATTGATGGACCTTAAAAATTTATGTCCACTTGTGCTTTGTTTATTTATGTTGCTAGAAAGCACAATTTTTAATTAAAATTAACTCTTGTAATCCCACTGAACAATGACCAGAAAGTGCTGTTTTTTTGACGTATATCAAAATTTAAAAAGTCTGTTCGAAGCATTTTTTTAGTAAAACTCAAGCAGATGTTAACAGTCTCATTTCAGTGAAAGAGAATACTAATCGAAAAGTAATTTCTGACGCCTGCAATTTCAAGGGGAATGATTAGAATCATCGTATTGTTAAAGTTTGATTAAAATTAATGATTTCTTTCCAAAATCATTTATCACTAATAATTGAAAAATTCAAGACTGATGTCTACTTGATAATTTGGGCTTTTCACGAGCTACTGTTCCTTTTTGCCATCATTAATTATTGTTATTTCAAATTGTGGTGTGAATTCAGACACGAAAATTGATAATGGATATTAATTAACTGGAGCGGGTTAGATCACTGAACAATTCAAAACAAGAGGTAACTATCTATTTTCGCATTAAAATATTAAAGTTGGATAGATCTATCTACCCATTTTTAAAAAATTCAGGACCTCAAATCTCAGTACTTTTAAAAAGTCTGTCTGTTACGATAATACTCAAAAACACATGCATTGAGTACTTCCAACGTTGCTGGCTTGTTTAAATAATAATAAAAGTGAGTATATTATCCAAAGGATACTCTGCTTTATAATTTTCTAATATTATAACTTAATAAAACATCGGATACATAAAAATAAATCTAGGTAAAAGGAAGTTAATAAATCGCGGCCAGTACGACCAAACCAGAAAAATTGCGCGGCCAGTTCGACCAAGCACCCTGCAATTAGGCGCGGCCAGATAGTAGTCTTTTCAGGTAGATGCGACCAGTTAGTATTTTCCAAAATTGGATATCAACCCTGAAATTTCTGTAATTTTGGCAATTTACCTGTACCTAGTAATTACACTGGATTGTGACCCTGGTATGCTGGAGTTATTTTTCCCATGGTTTTTCCTCTGGTCCCGAAGTACATGCTTTATCAGTATATGAACATTGTCCATGGGCATCTCAAAAAGAACATTACTTGTACAATTTTGCATTATTGACCTCTTTTTTCTGTTATTGAATGTTCACATATTTTGTAACAAACCAATACTTACTTACTTTGACTTGTTATGTTTATTTATTGTGGTATCCTATGTTGACCTCCAAACCATTTTCAATTCAAGAAAATGCCCTTAAAACAAAAACTTTTTGTCCAGTTGCAAACAAACAAAAACCCAGTTTGATGATAATGAATAATGTAACAGAGAGAATAGTTGTAAAGAAGCATACACGAAGAAAAGAAAGGAATGAAGGAGGGTTTCAGGATCATGATTGAGAGATCCTAAGAAAGGTGTGGAATATAAAAAGGAAATCAGAAATCGTTCTGCGAGCGACAAGAACTAAGAAATATCCTGCTGGCTGGCTGATCGCAGCCTGCTTGAATGCGGATTTACCACATTGCACCAGTTTGCTTGGTTAGAATTGTGCCGAGAATCTTTTAGTCCGCATTTTTATTGCTTCAAGTTTAACTTTATTCTTTTAGAGTTTTAGACTTATCCCTTTGAATAAAATACACTCTCTAGGCTACAAAACAAACATAATCATTTTGTAATGATCACTATTGCAAAGTTATAAGGTATTTTTGTTAAGTAAGCATCTGGTAAACAAAAGATTGTCTGTTTTATTACATACAGGTTGTCCAAAAAATGGCGCTCTTGAGGTATTCTCAGGAATCCCTAGAAAATTGTAAAAATAATCATTAAGAAAAATGCAAACAAAGTTGCATAAGTTCGGCAACACAGTTTGTAAAATACATCTTAACAACTCATCTGGACTCTTGAGCATACATTTTTGCAATAGATCATATTGACATTGTTGTCAGCTTCATTTTGTAAAATTAAATTAATTATAAAAATGTAATTTGACCATTTAAATGATAAACAAATGGTAAAATAATTTTTCGCACTTCGTTTATTAAAGACATTCATTAACGCACTCCAAATCGTTGATTAATGACACCTATTAATGCATAGCGACGACGACCATAGCAACGCCGTTCTATGCTCTATGTTACTATCTATGTTCCCACATTACAAATGTTAAATTAGCTATATTTACGGTTTCAGCAACAAAAACCAAAAGAAATTCAATATTTACCGTTGTATTGTAATGAGAACAGGCCCTTTTACCACATTTAATCATTTATCATAATTAAGAAAAGTTCGATATCTGTTCTTCTTCTTCTTCAATTTAAATAATGTTGAATGGCTGACGCATTGTTTGTGCCAGTTGATGACATAGCTGTTTTTATTTTATAATTTATTAAATAATAATGTACGAAGTGCGAAAAAACATTGTAACCAGTTCGTATGTTAAATTGCGATTAATAAACTCACTTATTAATCGCCTTTATTAACACATTTACTGGTTAAATAACTATTAACATGGATTGTGCCTTTGTATTTAGTTATTTCTTTCATTAATATGAGCTCTTATCTTTAGGCTATAAGCGTTTAAAGTTTCACACTTTAAGGAGTCATACCTCCAAGAATGTATAAAATAAATTTTTTGTTAACAATTTTCAGTGGGTCCCCAGACATGCTCCAACAACGTACCACCGCCTTTTATATGCAAATATTTGGTTATTCCGAATTGCAAAAAAAAAGTCCACTTTAAAATAAAATCCTTATGAGAAAATTTTGTTTTAAAAAACGTTGAAAATTGCCACCACAAATTTCTTTTTGTATTTTCGTTAGAAATACCATATATATAAATAAATAAAAGGTTGGGAGAAAAAGTTTTTTTTGCGCGCATTCTTAAGTCTAAGTCCTAAGTCCGTTGGTAATTAAAAAAAAAATATTTTATTTTATGCAACATAATTCTTCTCACCAGCCGATTTTAGGGTTCTAGCAAAATTTGATAGATTCATTAATTATTATTTATGTTTTATTTGTAAATTAACTTGGCGCACCATCCTCAGTTTTTATTTTTGACATCCCCCTCCTAAGACGCTCATCAAACATTGTTGAATATTAATGAAAAAAAACTCATACTATTATTCTATATTTAGCTAGCGGGGTGTGAATCAGAATGAAAAGAAATCGTTAAAGCTACACGTTATTTAATTCCATGAATATATTACACAAGTCTAGCATAGAAACAACATTGCATTTGATTTCCACTGAGCGATTCGAGCTAATATTCAGACCCAAACCACAGTTGGTATTAAAAAAAGTCCCTTTTGTATTTGTAGAGAAGCAGTGACGGAAAACCACCCTTAACCCCTCCCTTCCTCCCTCCCTTACCCTTATTTCGGTCGCTCGGATATCATATTGACATGACAGCGCCTTAATGATACTTTCCCTCGCGCCAACCTTAGACGGTGAGACTATCCCTGGTATACAGGATGTTACCAAATAACTAGGAAAAATTTCAGGGGGTAATTTCTGAACCCATTTTAAGAAAAAAAGTTCATATAAACATGTGTCCGAAAATCCTTCGTTTCTGAGATACAGGGTGTCAAAGTTTCTCAAAAAAAAATTTAATCTTAAGATAACTAAAAAGCTAAGCCAGATATTTATTTGAAATAATAATAAAAAAAAGAAATTAATTAACCCTTCATTGTTAACTATGTTTTATTTTCATTAACATAAAAAAAAACCAAACTTAAAAAGAAATTTTGTTGCCTTTGGGCAATGAATTTTTTTCTCGAAAACGGTTAGTTTTATGAAAAAGGAACAAGACATTAATTTTAAAGATCATATTCTAGGGCTTCTAATTATTTTATGGAAATACCAAAAAAGTAACACACAAAAATGTTGGGGGTGAACAACCCCCATGGTACCCCCAAATGTGCCCCTTCCAATTATAATTTTTATTTTTTTTCTACCGCACTTTATGCCTAATGGTAAGAAAATTCTCCGTGCTAAGTTTTAAATAAATATCTGGTTTAGTTTCTTGGTAATCTTAAAAAAAAAGGTTTTTTTTTAGAAACTTTGGCTGTATCTCAGAAAAGAAGGATTTACGGACACATGTTTATATGAACTTTTTTATTTAAAATGTGTCCAGGAATTACCCCCTGAATTTTTTCCTAGTTATTTGGTAACACCCTGTATGATAACAAAAGGCACAGTCTAGTAGTCAGCGATGCTATTTTGTCCCACATGACACAGAACCCCGCCAACTGTGCACGGGACGTAGACAAATGACGAACTGTCACCGTAGAGGAAGACTAATATGGCTACGTTGTCGTTGCCATGTTGCCGCACTTCCCCTCGCTTTAGAGCTTGCCGCCGCGGAGCGAGAATTTTGTGTGACAACGTTTTCAAATAATGTTGAATTAAGTAGGTTTTTTGTTGGTACCTATAGGTACATGGTTAGGTGGTTTATTCGTTGAAATAAAGCGAGATTTATTAATTGTTTTTCTTCTGTTTGCATCAACTACAAAGTACAAATTATGCCAAAGCAAATATTATTGCTACTGCATTTATTGATACATTAAAAATTGCAGAAAATATTTAAAAGCCTAAACATTTTTTTTTAAATTAAGTTATGATCAAAATTGTCTATGTATTCTTTTTAGATTATATACCTAATAACTTTTTAGCGTTAGTTGCATTATGCCAACATTTGAATGTGAACTTAATTATATCTATTTATATTTAAAGTTCATTTGTAATAATTTGTCTACCAGCAATTATGTATTTGATCTAAGATATTTAATTAAATCATTCTTATTAAACGTTAACAGCTCGACTGATAATAATTATGGTAACAATTCAAATTTTCAATTGAAAATTGGGTTAGTGTAAACCTAGAATCATTATTTCTGATAATGGTTGTTATTTTATTTTTTAATAAATTATAAGTCCTAAAATATAAATTGAATATGAAATTTTTATAATACCTAATTGTTTAAATAAGACTTAAATGCTTTAAAAAATTAAGAAACTATTATTTGGGATAAATTAAGAACAACTGGCAAAATACATTGCCTGTTGCAAGGAAATATGCTATAATTATTAAAAAACTTCTTTTCTCGCATAAAAACAAAAAACCAAAATTTACAATTTTTTGTCCTTTGGGGGCACGGTCAAATTTGCTCAAAATAATTTCGTTATTTTTTATAGAATGTGCTGTTACTATAAGAAAATTTATTTGCATTACTTCAAAGTGAATTGTAAAAAATAAAATTTCTAGCAATTTTTTTATTAATTACAACATTTTTTAAAAATGTAATTTTTTCTGAGGGGTACACAATTAACCCAAGAAATCGATTTTTTACTAGCCCTACCTAAAATTTAAAAAAAAGTGTTTTTCGGCCCACCCTAATAAACATTGGTCTTTTGCACTTTATAACTTCATTCTTCAACATTTTTATTAATATTTGATATTTTGCTTACATCGAGTGAGCAAATAAAATCGGCCCATAAGTAGGCCATGGGGATTGTCAAAATATTGTTTATAGCCTATATAGGGGCCGTTTTTATTCGCATCATACATATAAATCAAAAGAAATTAAATCCAATTTTCTTAAAATTATCGTGAAATAATATAAAAAAAGAAAGGAAAAACTGATTTAAATAAATAATTGCAAACTTTAATGTTTTTAACAAAATTATAAAAGAATTTCTTTTTTAAAAGTAACTAGACACTATTAGGTTTCTCTGGTAAAATTAATGTAACATTGACAAATTATGAAAAAATCTGAAAATATATAAAAACCACTTTTCAAAAATTCAATTATAAATATTGCAAAAAAGAGACCAAAAAACACTAAAAAACTTTAAGTTTAATCCCCTTGATAGCTCCGTCGGCTGCCACCAAAATATCTCTTGTTCATATCAAAGAAACCATTTTATTGATAAACCTTTTAAAGCTTTACATTTTTGTTTATTCTTGAAACTTAAGTAAAAAAGAATGACAAAAAATATTTTTTTTAAAAGCTTAAAATAATAAAATTAAAGAATAAACAAAAACCAAGTAAAACCAAGCGTAGTTAATGAATCTGTGTAGCAACAAAATGATTTAATATTTTTAAAAATATTTATAAAACAAAAATGTGACCAATGAAAATTTGTTTAGAATCACAAAAAGACAAAATGAGTCTAAAGTTATAAAAAATTATAATATTATGCATAACAGAACGAACTACTTTTTTTAATAAAAAGTATACATAAAGATAAATGTGTTTTATAGCACACTATTTAAAAGAAAATACAGAAAAATATACAGATTAAAACAAAAAGAAAGATAAGACATTCCAAATTAAAAAAAAAAATACCACAAAAACAATAAAATAACTCTAAAAATTTAAAATTATAAGAAAAAAGTATGAAGCTGTTTTTAAACAAGATATTATTTTTTCCGGCGGCGGTGAATAAAAATTTCCATTTGATAATACTAAAGACACTAATACTACAGATTCAAATCAACTTCACATGTTACTTAAACTTATAACGTGTGTCCCAAACATTACAAAATAATTATACTCCACAATAGTTCTTCTCACAAATTAATGTCAATAAACTTGGTTAATATTAAAAATTTTATCTCTTTTATTTGTAAAATATTTTACAAAACAATCAATACAAAAATTTGTAGTATCTTTTCCTTCTGTATGCAAAAAACCTCCTTTTTAAACATTCATGTAGCAAATACATACATATGGTAAGTACAGCAAGCATCAACGTAACACCCTGTATACTAGTTAGTTCACAAAACTCCCGTAACATCATAGTAGGTCGCTAGTGTGCATGCAAGCAGCCAGGCACGAAACGCTTAATCATAGTGTAAAGGTTGGTTAGTCCACCAATCAGATTATTTGTAGCAGAGGCAGAAGGCGGCCGGTAGACGACTTGATAAATATATGGGCTGTTACATCAGTGACAGTTTCTTGACATCAACTAAATGTTTGAGGAGGAGCACTAGAAAAGAACATCCCAAATAAGAATGGCTTCAAATAAGCGCCAATTTTAAAATATGTATAATATTACCTGTGTTATTTTATACAGTTGTACGGTTATCACCCAAGGCTTTTGCTAATTTCTCTTTTGTTTCTATTAATATAACATTATATATTAATAGAAACAATAATACTTTAAATCCATATTTATTTGTTAACATGAGCAAAATTTATTTTCATAAAATTTGGGATAAAACATATTTTTTTGCACAATTGTTTTTTTTTTAAGAGAAAGCAAATTGTTAGTTATAAAAAAATGTAGATGCTTTAAAAGTATATAGTACGAACGTTACTATAACAAGAATTTCTCGCGTCGTCAACTAAATATAAGCCATTATCACATAAATCAATACAGTCATACTACGAGTATATTTTTCTATTATCAGTCACTATTTTTTTTTCTCTGTCTTACTAGTGCACGATAATTATTATAAGCTCTCTTGATATTTTTTTTTCTCTTTTAAGCATTCGCTTTAAAAATTGCTTACTAAGTTTAATTTTCTACAGAATGTCTAAAAATTGGCGCATAATCGCAATAGTACGTTGTTGGGGCATGCCTAGAGATCCCCAGAAAATTAAAAAAAAATATATCTCATCCTTGGAGATATAAGGCTCTAAAAATTTTTTTTAAATTTTACCATTTTGTTTATCATTTAAATGGTCAAGTAACATTTCATAATCAATTTAATTTTACAAAAAATTTATGAAATGAAGCTGAAAACAATGTCAATATGATCTAATGCAAAAATGTATGCTCAAGAATATAGATGAGCTTTTAAGATGTATTTTACAAACTATTCGCATTTTTCTTGATAAATATAACATATGGATTTGTTCTGACAATTTTCTAGGGACCGCTGAAAATGCTCCAAGAACGTACCATAGCGTTTATGTGCCAATTTTTTGGACACCCTGATTAATATCTCTCACATTAATGTAAAAAAATTTCACAAAAAATGTGAAGAATATTTTATGTAGCTATCATTAACATTTGTTCATTTTAAATTCATCGACATCGCAACTTTTTATAAACTATCATTACTGCCTCAAACAAGTTAGTAATTTTATTTTTCTTTTTCCTTCGATTAATATATTATTAACTCGCGATGTTTTGATATTCTCTGCTATAAAAACATTAAAAATAGTTTACCATGTCAATTTTAATCATACTAATGACAAAAGTAGTTATTTTCACATTAGAAAAAGTTTAAACATCATTAGTTTTTTTTTATATCTGAAATGAAATCAAATGTAATAAAAATGTAGCACACAATGGTATTTTTAATTTAATGAAATAAAAAGGTAGCTGCAGGGTTTTTTTTAATTTGGTTAGTAATGCAAAAAAAAAGGAATATAATAAAATAAAAAAAAGTATACTTTGGTTACTTAATAGACAAAAATGCGAACAAAGTTGCATAAGTTCGTCAACACTGACTGTAAAAATACATCTTAAAAACTCATCTAGATTCTTGATCATACATTTTTGCATTAAATCATATTGACATTGTTGTCAGCTTCATTTCATAATAATTTTGCAAAACTATATTGATTATAAAAATGTAATTCAACCATTTAAAGGACAAAAAAATGGTAAAATATTAGATAGATTGTGCCTTTGTATTTAGTCATTTTTTTGTTAACATGTGCTGTTATCTTCAAGCTATAAGCGTTCGAAGTTTCGAATTTTGGGGCCTCATATCTTCAAGAAAATAAATCGGGTTTATGAGCCAATTTTTTGACACTCAGTATTATTATCAATGCCATCTAAAGGTTTTTTAGGATCTTCAGCTTTGCTTCCAGTTTTGTAGAATACCGGATAACCTCTAAAAAACAAAAACAAGTCATACAAAATATTGTTAATTTTAATTTTGCACCCTACTACAAAATATTGTATAAACATGACATATACCTTTTTAATCCCTCAAAATAGAAAGTTTTATTTTTTTTCCAAATCCGTCTGTCTTGAAACCATGTGTGTATGTGTGTGGGAATTCAAACTTCGAAGTATTAAATCAATAACAGAAGCTTGGCAACTCCATATTTGGATAGGAATTTCCCATTTCCTTCCATTTGGTAAACTTCCTTCTATAGTATAAGCTTAAACATCATTTATCAAAAATCACTGTTTCAGACGAAATTCCATATTTCGATTTTTTTTATTTTACTTACAACACAATTATTATTAATTCACTGTAAGCTTTATATTTATTTTCATTTTAAAATAAACCCTATTTTGAGTTAGAGTTTGTTTAAAACGTTTTATTTTTTTTCTAGAAGGAGTTAAATTTTTTGGACTAGTCCATGAACAAAAAAAATACAGATATAAATTTACAATATTATTTATTATACATATATGATCTATATGTACGGAATATAAGATAAAATCCACAAGACAGAAAGATTATAAAGTATAATAATAAGTTTTTTTTTGTTAAATTTGCATCATTTGAATTGAAAATATATAGTTATATTTTATATAAAAATTGTCAAAATAATAATTTTAATTTATATTACAATAACTCTTTAACAACATTAAATTATTTAAATAAAAAATGTCATCATTCGCAAAATTATTATACAGGGTGTCCGCGATCAATGTGCTTTTTTTTTAATGGGAGAGAATCATTTGATGTACCCCATATTTTGCGTTGATTTGACAAAAAACTTACTTCAATGTAGTGACAGTGGTAAGTGACATACAAATTTCAAAAGAAAGTCTAGTCTTATGCAAAAATATGGGGTACATCAAAGGTGTTTTTGGTAGTTTATTCATAAACGGTACAGTTTCTCAGAAATTTCAAGTGGAAAAAATGTTTTTACTTAAATTGGGGTATTTAAAAAATACATAAAATTACAAAATTCTTAAATGCAAAGAAATTACATGAAGTTTTTATCTACACTACTAGTGCTTAACCCATTTTAAAGGGGGCCCCAAATTTCAAAATGGGTTTAAAATGACCCTTTTTATTACCTTTAAGGATAGTACAACTTTCATAATGGTTGGTGAAATCGTTTGGTAAATATTTACGATTAAGGGTTTTTAGTCTACATGTTTGAAGGCCGTTATTTCCGAAGGGGGGCACTTTTTCAAAAAACTGTTTTTACCAAATGTCTTGGATTTTTCCCAGCTATCTCCCATTAAAAAAAAAGCACATTGATTGCGGACACCCTGTAGTTTAATATACTATTAGTATAAATTATATACTATTCTAAAATTTTACACCACAGCACAAAAAACTAAACCTAGTTTATCCATATAGGGTGATAGTTACAAATATACAGCATGCCCAAATAAAAACGTCCAAAAGTTTGCCTATTTTTTTTTTCAATTTTCTTCAAATCACATTTTAAGGCTATAGATTCAAATTCATAAATGATGTTCTGTGCACTCAAAAGTTCGTAAAAGTCATCTCCCTGAATGTCAGTTATTTTCGAAATTTCAACAAAATATGTAAAAATACGGAGAAATACATCAATAACTATGATTAAAAATATTTAGGATAATGTTTGTGATACATAGAAGTGGTACTGAGTGCAAGAAATAATAAAAATATGGTAAAATAGTACTGTTGGTGTTTTTCTTTCTACATTGAAATCTTTGAACGAGCACATCTATATTAGGGAAAAACGTAAGTTGCAATTTTCATCATTTACAAGCTTAAAGAACCATGGTAAATTAACGTATTATGGTTTGGCATAGACCACGTAATGTATCTAAACCAAAAAATTTATCCGTAGTCGAAAAAAAAAAAAAACAAAAGTAGTATAATGATTTTTGAAGTCAAATTTTCGACACAAAGAAATAACCGATTTAAATGAAACCATAATACGTTTGCAGTCCTATTTTTGTAGTTTTCAAAACTACATTTAGTTTTAATATACGATGGGGTCCTCATGTAGATGTGCTATTTAGTAGAATTGACGGGAGCTCATGACTTATACGAGCTTCTAGGAGAACAGATTAGAAGACCTGTGAATTTAAAACCCTAGTCTTAATTTAAAATTTAGATGCGACTTGAAGAATTATTAGGATTCATTAATTTTGATGTTTAAAAAAATCCAATTTTAAGTAACAACTTTTTTATAATAATTAATAAATAGGACAATTTAGGTATTAATATTATGGATCGAAAATTTTATCTAAATTTTATCATAGATTCATTAAATGATTATATAAAATATTTTCATCTACTTATGTTCCTTTTGTAGCATTATTACGTATTTTCGTTACTTTTTATCACTACAATATTTTAAATTTATGTACAAAACTCTTTTATAGTGTTATTAAGAAAATTATTTTTTGTACTCATTTGTGTTGCAAAACTTACCGAAAATTACAAATTAGTAAAGAGAAAAATATAAAATAATGTATTTTTTAAAAAAAAAATCAAATTACAATTTTAAAATAAAAAATATACAGTGAGAGGCAAAAGTCCCCCCCCTGGCCTTAACTTTTGAACGGTTTGAGATATTGATTTCCAAAAATGTTTAGGTTAATTTACACAAAAAAAACTACCTTTTGACAAATTTGGATTATTAAAAAATAATAACCCCCAGATGGGGGGACTATGAACTTAGTTTTTTTTAATATAAAGAGGGGTCAAGTGACCCCTCATTTGAAAGGGATTTTTATTTCTAATACAATGGTGTTTACCAATTTAAGATATATTTATTATTTTTTTGGCTAGGAGTTTCTCAATAAAAAGAACGATTTCCTTAGTAAATGCAACAGTGAAAAAATAAAACTATTTGAAATTAAGTAAGGGTGCATGTTTTTCTTTAATTAAAAAAAATATGTAATATTTTTTTGTTAAAATGTGTTATATTCTGTGTCCCAACATAAAATACAAAAGAAACAAAACATTATGCTTCTAAATAATTTTTTTTTAATTAATTATATTTTTTAACCATATTTTACTTCGTTTTTTTGAAAAAAAAATAATTTTGGTAGGTTATTTTAAAACATTTGTTATAAAACATACTAACAAAAAAAAAATTATGAATATTTTTAAATAAAAAGAAAACATACACCCCTACTTACTTTGGAGTCACTTAAGTCTTTTATTGTTGCATTTATTACGTAAAAAAGGATTTTTGTGCTTTATTTTAAAACGCACAGTACAATAGAACTACTGAATCAATCTAAAATTCGTAAACGTCATTGTCTTGGAAATAAAAATAGCTTTCAAATGAGAGGTCACTTGACCCCTCTTTACATTTAAAAAAATTAAGTAGATAGTCCCCCTATGTGGGGATTATTATTTTTTGAAAAACCAATTTCGTCAAAAGGTAGTTTTTTTGGTGCTAATTTGTCAAGAATTTTTTTTAATCAATATCTCAAACCGTTCAAAAGTTAAGGTGGGGGGGGGCGGACTTTTGCCTCGCACTGTATTTAAAATAAAAAAATATGTTGTTTTAAACAAATATGCCGATATTTTTTTTTTATAATCTGGGATGTTTTTAATTTAATATTTTTTTTTGATATTTTAATTAATTTTTTTTTTAATGTAAAATTAAAGCTCTTATAACAATGTTTATGAGTAATTTTTGTAACACTGAAGTCAAACTAATTTTCTTAATACCTAATTCAGAGTAAAAAAATGAATTACGTATACGAATGAGTATTTTTCGAAATCCTATATGGAAAACTTTTTACTCTACCTTTGGCATAAAAGTGCGAAACGGCTTTAATAAATCGTATATTTCATATCCTCTATTATCGGATCATTATTTACAATCATATCATAGGTACCTTAGTTTTAAAAAATTATTTTTAAAATGGTCAAATATACATATTTCGAAATATCTACAATTTTTTCTTGTCTACCAAAAACTGTGGTACCTTTATGTTTTTTAATAATTTAGCACGAAAAATTAAATACAAAATACACCAAATATGACAAATTTTGACAGGATAGAAATTTACATAAAATTTCCAAGTGTCAAAATTGCATCCCAATTTTTTTTTTTTTTTTTTTTTTAAATTGCGTGTTTTGGTGTATTTTTTTTGGGTCCGACTGTAATTCACTGGTATACTTAATATGGCAGTTTATCTGCTTTTCAAATTGCACATTACACTGGCCTCATATAAATTAATATCTGTTTCTTAATGTCAATATGTTAGATCACACAAATTAGGTTAATAATTAAACTATAATATTTACAAATATAAATAAATAAACTATTAAACCAATATAACGCCTGTACAAGATCTAATTAAGAGCATTGTAAAGACAAAGAAAAAACATTTTTTCATCCTTTTACGAAGGTTGTCTTTTAGATTTTGCATATGGACAAATTGGGGGCGCCACTAACGTCACCACAAGTGCCAAACAAATCCTTCAAGTTTATTAGTACTATACTGAAAGTTTTGTCAAGATACGACAAGTATTTTAGCCACAATAATTTTTTAAGTTGGAGAATTTGAAAAAAATGCAATTTTGCTGATACAATTTTTATGCAAACATTTTTGACTACTTTCAAAGAAAATTCTCTCAACAAAAATGTCTTGCCGAGTTGATTTTTACTTTTGACAACGATGCACCACATCAATAGACTATATTCTGCTGATTCTTGAAATTCAAACATGGACCCACCAGTCTTAGCGCCCATCCTAAGACAGCTCTACCAAAAACAGGCGGAGTGTCACGGAAATACATGGATGCTTTGCGCCAGTTAAAACCCGCGGAATATGCACAAGTGACACACCGTAAGATTAAGACAATTAAATGACTCCAATTTAAAGAATTTTACACAGACAGTTAAATGGGAAAAAAAAATTTTTGTTGAGCAGCAAAAATTTTTAGGGGGGCACAAAAGTAGACTTAGTGTCTCAGAATTTTGAGTCGGTTCGGCAGTAGAATTTCATAAATCGCATACAAAACCGCGAATGATGAACAATCATGAATTTACATAAAAAAATTGAAAATAACCGACAATAAGCTTGTAGGGGGTTTCATGTAGAGAATAAGCCAAAAATTATACGTTTTGGAGCTCGCGAGGTTAACTAAAAAATTAACTGTGGCGAAACCACTTGTCGTATCTTAACAAAACTTTCGGTATAGTCCTAATAAACTTAAAGGGTTTGTTTGGCACTTGTGGTGCCGTTGGTGGCGCCCCCTTTGTCTATACAGGGTGTTACCAAATAAGTAGAAAAAACTCACAGGGTAATTCCTGGACACATTTTAAGTAAAAAAGTTTATATAAACCTGTGTCCGAAAATCCTTCTTTTCTGAGATACAGGGTGCCAAAGTTTAAAAAAAAAACTTTTTTTTTAAGATTACCAAGAAATTAAACCAGATATTTATTTAAAACTTAGCACGGGTAATTTTTTTACCATTAGGCATAAAGTGCGGTAGAAAAAAAATAAAAATTATAATTGGAAGGGGCACATTTGGGAGTACCATGGGGGTTGTTCACCCCCCAACTTTTTTGTGTGTTACTTTTTTGGTATTTTCAAAATAATTAGAAGCCCTAGAATATGATCTTTGAAATTATTGTCTTGTTCTTTTTTCATGAAACTAACCGTTTTGGAGAAAAAAATTCATTGCCCAAAGGCAACAAAATTTCTTTATTAAGTTTTTATGTTAATGAAAATAAAACATAGTTAACAATGAAGGTTTAATTAATTTCTTTTTTTTATTATTATTTTAAATAAATATCTGGTTTAGCTTTTTAGTAATCTTAAGATTAAAATTTTTTTTGAGAAACTTAGACACCCTGTATCTCAGAAACGAAGGATTTTCGGACACATGCTTATATGAACTTTTTTTCTTAAAATGGGTTCAGGAATTACCCCCTTTTTCCTAGTTATTTGGTAACACTCTGTATGCAAAACATAAAAGACAACACTTGTATTCTTAATGTCTTCTTAAAAAAAACATTTTTTCTTTAAGCAGATCTTGTACAGACATTTATTGGGATATATATTAGACTCGAAGTACTTTTTAGGAGGTCAATAAGGTTGTGTGAAATTTGGAATTATTTTGCCAAAAAGGCATTTTCAGCCGCCTTGATTTAGCGGATTAGTAAATGCTTCTAAAGTGACTATAAAGTGTAGGTACATAGTTATCTTTAAGGAAGGACGCAAATGCTTTTTTCCAGAAAATTGTCAAAGTTATCCCAAAAATATTATTGACCGAAAATTCAAAAACAATTGTTTATGGAGCGTATTTGTACAAAAATTGGTTGGGGTAATCTAGGAGATCTGTCATACCACCCGTCGTTTCAGATGCTAATTGACATTACTTCTGAATTTTATATTTTTATCAAATATAACGCTAATATACCAAAAAACAACAAACTGCCGGTTTAAAACATTCTACGTACCAGCTAAAAGGTTTTTATAACATTAACGGAGTGTTTTACAACTTCAATTCTTCATAATTAGGTAAAAAAGGGCATAATGATTCATTTACGAATGTTCTTTTAATGCAAAATCCGTTCATCCAAAAAATGCGGATTATTTTAAACATTCACGGAAATCCTTTTGTAAATGAGTCATAATTTCCTTTTTTACCTAATTATAAAGAATTAAAAATGTAAAGCACTCTCTAAATGTTATACAAACCTTTTAGATGGTACATAGAATGTTTTAAATCGGCAGTTTGTTTTTTATTGGTATATAAGCTTTATATTTGATAAAAATATAAAATTCAGAAGTAATGTCAGTTAGCATCTGTAACGACGGGTGGTATGACAGATCTCCTAGGTTACCCCAACCAATTTTTGTACGAATACGCTCCTTTATTTTTTTGGGGTGAAATTTAAAAGATCTTCTGCTACTTTTTTTTTCATTAACGTACTTAAATAATTTAAAGTTCTCTTGTGACAATTATCTAAGAAAAAATGCATTTTTGTTTTTTTCCTTAAAAGGGGGTTTATTGTGGGGATCCTTGGGGGCTAATATCATCGCCCCCTCCCTCTGAGCCCCCTTCTCCTTTGGTTTTATTCTCCTTTTTCCACTTCATTCGTCTATTTTGGAACCATATTTTAATCTGTCTTTCTGTTAAACACAACGCATGCGCGATCTCTATTCGTCTCCTTCGTGTTAAGTATCGGTTAAAGTGGAATTCTTTTTCTAGTTCCAGGGTTTGGTACCTCGTATACGTTTGCCGGCCTCTTTTTCTCTCTGGAAAAATAAAAAATGCATCAAAATTAGGAAAAAAAAAATATGTATAATGTAAACCAAAAAATTTAATGTTGATAGAAAGTGTCATTCATGAATGTAACATAGTTTTTGTTGAAAAATATAAATTATCATGTTTCTAATTTCACCTTTAAAGTGACACTTATCGCACGACTTGATTAAACCTAAAACAGTCCTTTAGCTATAGGGACATTCCATATAAAATCGACCAATCATAGTTGCTATTATTTGATTTGTTTTATATTTTGTGGGTACAATTCTTACCCATGGTGAAAGTGGAAAACATTTTTTTTTTTTTGAATTTTTATAATTTTTCTTGTCTTAGATTAAAAATTGAATTTTGCGATTTTGGAAGATTAAAATTGATAGTAATTTTAAGTTGACAATAGACACTTATTTTTATTAAAAAATCAGGAGGTGCATTTGCACTCCTTCTCTACTATTAAGTACCTCAAAATATTGAAAATGATCAAGTTTAGGTCTAAAAAAAGCTATGTGGGACTGGGTAGATTTTTTTTTTTAAAACTTTAAAATGTTAATGTGCTAATGTAGATTCATTAAAAAAATATTTTTTTTTGTGATTTAACTTCGTTTAGAAACAGCAATGCTTTTAAAATGTTACCGAGTACGTTAAATTTAAACAAGATCAAATCATATTTTCAATTCTTGTAAGATTAAAATAGTATAGTAGCAGTTTTTAGTTGACAAAGGACACATCTTTTTATAAAAACAAATATGAACCGCATATTTGCACTCCTTATCTACCAAGCAGCTATGGAAAATGACCAAATATGGCACTAAAAAAAGTTATGTGGGAAAAATTAAGTATATGTTTACATTTCTTGAAAATTAAAGCTATTGCAAATGTTGTTAGTGTTAGTTTTTACGGATGTCAACAAGTCTGCTAGAAAAACGCGTTGAAGCTAAATCCGTGAGTTGTTTTTGGAGTATTTTTATAATTTAAGACAGTATTTAGTGCTGCAGAGGTAGGATTTGGATTTAATATATCCGTTTATTGAATATTACAACATATATCTTCATTTCTACTTCTTAAATAGTTTTTCTAATCAAACTTTTTTTCAAGTCGACATTTTTTTCTTCAAAAAAGTCCGATATTGTTTGATTTTGAGGTCGTACAAAAAGTATAGTTCGTAATTATAACACTTGATACGAAAACTCCTATTTCGCCATTCTTTAAGTGGCCCAATTTTTATGACTAACTCATGCTACTTTTATGGAAACATTGTAAGGCATTTTTAAGGTTACCAAAATTTGAAATACATAACAAAAAGTCCAAGTTAAACTCGTGGTTAGACTCACGGGGCGAACATTCCCATGATTATTATTAATTTAGGTAAGGGAATTTAAAATTCAGCGCAAGAGAGAAAGAACATAGCAGGCTAGTATAGGTAGAGTTTTGAAAGCCTCAAATGATTTATACCACATTTATAAACTCATTATCTTGGATGCAGTGGAGGACCGCCTAAAGGCCGGTGTGATTGGCGTCACAAGGCCGATTCTGGCCTCACTTTAACCCAATGTATATAATTATTATTTCCTTCATAGTTGTTTTTTGAACACGGCATGCTGCAGGTAGTAATTTTTATAATGAAACCTTTTGTACAAAAGAAGCACAGATAAGCGCGGACCCTTGATGCTTGACAAGTAGTTTTCTTGCCACGTTTTACTCTTTGCAGACATTGTAAATAATTATAATGAGTGTAAAATATGCTAAAATTATTTAATTTTAGGTTAAATTATGCGAAGTAGTTAGATCGAGAAGTTACAAGTTTTAATCAGCTAAGAACGATTTGGAGTAGGTACTCTTTTGTTAGAAACTGTGGTTATGTAATGTTGGTTGCCTAAAATCAACAAAAAACAGCACTTTCTGGTCATTGCTCAGTGGGTTTATAACAGTTAATTTTAATTAAAAATTGTGCTTACCAGCAACATAAATAAACAAAGCACAAGTTGAGATATTCTAAAGGTGCATCAATAAGCGTTTAAATACAGAATTTTAGCCATTTAAAAGCACCTTTTTTTTGCATTTTTAATTGCCAAAATTCTGGACTTAAACGCTTATTGATGGACCTTTAGAATTTCTCAACTTGTGCTTTGTTTATTTATGTTGCTGGTAAGCACAATTTTTTATCAAAATTAATTTTTATAAATCCACTGAGTAATGACCAGAAAGTGCTGTTTTTTGTTGATTTTAGGCAACCAACATACATAACCACAGTTTCTTTGCGTAAATTTTCAAAGATTATCTTGAAATAAGGTAAACAAATATTAAAATTGCTGTTAAAGGTACAAAACTTTTAAGACAAAACGGCAAACAAGCCTTTAAAATGTCAATGTCCAAAATTAATGGAACTCAAATTAATAGACTCTTCAAGTTAAAATAATGATCAAAATGTCAGATTTGTTGTAAAAGATAACCGAATGTAATCACGTCAACATTGAGATCCATTACTCATTTCTGGTAATGTCTTTATTTAAACAAATTTAATTAATAAAATTACAAACATTATTAAAAGAAAAACTAGTGGTAAAAAAAATATAAACAAACACTGTTTTCATGTCGAAATTTTGGAAATTAATAAGAAACTAAAGAGAGCATTAGAAGAAAATTTAAAAAGCAAAAATTGTATAACAAATTAGGCGCATCTTTTTATGAAATTTAACCTCACAAAGGAAATGCCCAAATTAGCCAAATTGAACCAATTTTAAATAAAAAATAGGTTGTCTTTAATAAACTACAAAAACCTATGTCCAATTTTAAATACCTGCTCGACGTGAAAGTCTGACATTTTGTAAAAACCCTCGTCATCTTGAAAGCCAAATTAATGATTAATTATAAAAAACATTTATCTATTGGATATGGTTTAAATTTAAAATATGTCGGTTGGCGGTGGGTCCTGGCATAGATATTTATCCACTTCTCAGTTTCAACGTTATAAAAGTTCAGACTTAGTTTATTTTGGATCCTAGGCGTTACCCATGGGGAAATAAGCAAACCTCGCTAGCTGGATGAAGAAGATAAATTATACATTCATTTGACAGCGCGATAAGATAGAGGGATGTTGAAAATGGAGTTGTATTCTTTGATCAACATTTTTTCTCTAATGAGATTTTTTGTTTTTGGAAGGGTTGCTATATGGGATGTTGGGTTAGGGTAAATAATTTTCTTTTAGCTTTGCTAGGGTGAATTTTAATTAAATACATTTTTTTTAAATTATTTTTACGTACTCCAGTATACAAAATGAATATTATTTTTTTTCGGATATACAGGTTTCTTACTAATGTCAGCTTTAGTCTAAATTGGATCTGTAGCCCTAAGAAGAAACTTTTTTTATACCTATTTAAAATTATTCTAATTTGGGAATTTTTTTTTCTAACGGTAAATTTAAAAAAAGCGCTTTATTTTCTTGTGACAGGAAAATTAGCAATCATTAAAACTTAACAAATGTAAAATTGTCCAAACCATTTACAATTAGGTACCTTCACAATTTTTAATTTAGAAAATTAGGCCCTAATTTTATACAGAGTGTTCAAAAATTGGCGCATAAACGCAATGGTATGTGTTGGGACATTCTCAGGAATCCCTAAAAAAATTAAAAAATAAAATCCATCTTTACGTTCATGAAGGAAAATGCGAACAAAGTTGCATAAATTTGGCAACACTGATTGTGCAAATACATCTTGAAAACTCATCTGAATTCCTGATCTTACATTTTGGCATTAGATTTTATTGACATTTTTGTAAGCTTCACTTCATACAAATTTTTGGAAAATTAAATTGATTATAAAAATGTAATTTTACCATTTAAAAGATAACCAATTGCTAAAATAATTTTAGACAGATTGTGCCTTTGTATTTAGCCATTTCTTTTGTTAATATGTGCTGTTATCTTCAAGATATAAACGTTTAAAGTATCGCACCTTGGGGTCTCATATCTCCGAGAGTATTTGAGATAGATTTTATTTAACAATTTTCTGGGGCTCCCTAGACATGCCCCAACAACGTACCATCGCGTTTATGAGCCATTTTTTGAACACCCTGTATAAATTAATTTTTTGTTTTTAAATTTTTTGACGTCTCTAGATATGCCATAAAAATGTACCATCGCGTTTTTGCGCCAATTTGTAGAAACTCAAAAAAATAATTTCTGAATAAAAAAAAAATACTTCTTCATTCGTTAGTCATATAATTTCTTTGAAATTATGTAGGTAGCTGCTTCTAACAAATTGTTTTGTAACCAGAGTCTTCTTGACCTCCTGCTGTCCTTCAAAATAAAGACATTTATAAGCATAGAATTTACCATTACGCAAATCGATGTCAGTCAAACTCTATGTGGCTAAAATTAAGTCATAAATAAAAGAAAAGGTGAACAGTCCCATAAATTTTTACTTTTGTTTATTGACAAGACCATTCAATCTTGCTTTACTCGTTTTGGAATAACAAAAAGATTTAAAAATCGGGATTTTACTAAACACAAAAAAAGAGACCTTTTAGTACATTTTTGAAAAACAAGTTTAGCTGTATCCCCTTCGGTTTGATTTGAGCACCTATAAAATCATTTATAATTTAAACAATTTTAATCCCATTGTCTTAGCCGCTTGCTAGTAAATTTAAGGGCGATTTATAGAACGTTAATTACACTTTACTTCGGCGTAACTTCACTTCCGCGTAACTTAACAAATTTGCTTAATTTATAGATTGTAACGTTACGTGAAATTGGGAACAGGTATGCGCATGTGTCTGAACTCGCGACTTCTGACTATTTACACCTGGGCCGTAATTACGAAATATCGCTTCGTACGAAACCTACATAAGAAGACCAGCAGGTTTCGTACGAAGCGATATTCCGTAATCACCACCCTTGACAATAAGGGTGAATATTTCATTTTTGCAAATTTTGCGCATGATCGGCCAAGCTCGGCTTTTGACAGTACTACTTACAGCTAAATGAACCAGCAAAGTAGCGCTAAAGTGAAGTATAAATTTGCTTATACATTCCCATGTATTTTATTTAATTTTCTGTAAAGTTACACCGAAGTTAAGCGGAAGTAAAGTGAAAGTAACGTTCTATAAATCGGCCTTTAAGCATTTCAGCCAAATTTATAGCAAAACGTAAACACAAACATTCCAAATAAAAGAGAAACAATAACCAAATACAAAGGCCACAATAAAGCTATTAATAATTACCCTATGTAAAGGGTTAAATTATTTAGAGGCTGCACTATCAAATCTCATAGCGTCACAATTTATCACTGAAATGCTTGTTTAATAGCGGCAAACGACTATGTACGTTTTAGCACGATCTTTACATCGTGCTTTAGTACCTACAATTTATCCTTAGACCATACAACTACAGATTCGTCACTAACCAAAAATTTGGTCTTCACAAATTTTGCAAAAAATGAGTTAGATACAGGAAGTTATTTGGCTTTATAACGTTTTTGTCTTTTAGGGAATTCTTTTGAAATTTGAAAAATATTTAAAGACATTTGTTTTCAGCAATTAGATTCTGGTTAAACATATTTCCTGCGACTTTTTCGTAAACTAAAAATCATCATCATGCTCTTTTTTTTCTTATGGGAGATCAATTTCTATGTTATAGACATTGTTATTGTTAAGGGATGTTAACAAAAGCAACATTTAACTGATCTTGTATTTCTTAAGAGCTCGATGCTCAATCCTAATACCATGTAAAGGGGCTAGGGGCTGCGGTGGCCAGAATAGACGAAATACGGACTATTTTGCGTAGAACGCATCCGCCTACATAGTTGAACAGATATATTTTCATCATGAATATACGTGTCTAGAGTAGCCATCTGCTAGCTGTTCTACTAGAGAAAAGCGTGACTTCAGTCTTTAAAAATAGGATTCCGTATAAATGCAGCGCGTCTTATGCAGATATTCACAATACTTAGACCACAAATATCTCAGTTAATTCTTATTCGATTTTGAAAAGCTTGGTGTCATTAAAAAGATAATTTAATTTTTAATACTTATTGTTTTTTAAAAATCGATTTTAAGGTTCAATTTAAGGAAGAAAAACAGTTGTTGTTTTTAGTACAGTTTCCCCTTCTTTAAACTATTATTTTTGCTAAACTAGGGCTACAAAACAAAATGTGCCAAACAATAAGTATTTTAAAAGGAGCTAACATTATATGGTCAAAATTTTAAAACAATTGCTCTAATAATAACGATAAAAACTGCGGTCTAAGTTGTACACAAGTTTGCATAAGAGAAAGCGAATAGTCGTGCTCTTAACAGGACCTACTATCTATGGTTTTTTGCTTTTTTTTTATTAGGTTGGTAGCACGCAAACCGAGGTGCAAATTTTCTTAAAATTTGAATAGAGTTTTTTTTATCAAAATTTGCCTAAGACGTCCTTGGCGTTTCGTTCTTATTGATAACAAAAAAATCAAATTTGATTCTTAAAAGAAAAAAATAAATACTTTTAACACAAAGAATAAACAATTTTTTGCAGACACGCGGAAATTTTTTTTTCTAAAAAATTGGGAAAAAATTTAAATTTTTCCACTTTTAGCGAAATATTCTACAAGAATATAATTGCTTTTAAAAAAGCCAGCTGAATTTATGACAGCATACTTTGCAAAAAGTGTCCCTTCAGCACATTTACTTTAAAATTCTTTGTCAAAGCATCTGTAATTATTTGGTCTATGGTAGTTAGGTACATCGTTGCTTCATAAATTCAAGCAACAAGTAGGCTATCTCTACACCCGCCGTGGTTTTATTGTTATTAGGGTACTTATGGTTGCCAACAGATGTACCTACTTGTATACATTTCTCTAATAATTTATATACTAACTAAATGTTTAGCAAACGATCAAACACTCAATCTTTAAATTTAGTAGATAGCATCGTTTATTTGGATTCATTTATTGAGTTACTACAAAGTTTAAGCTAGCGTTCTCTTTTTTGGTTGCAGATAATTTTGCAAGGGGAAATCTAGTGGACAAATTGGTGTACACTGCAAATTCAGGAAACTTGATTCAGAAATTTGAGGGAATTTGAAGGAATGCAAAGGGGATTTGTGGAATTGATTTTGAACAATGAAGGAAATTTGTTGCAAAAAGTAAAGTAATTTTTTATGACTTCCAGCGTACAGTGGTCTTGGGTCAGTGAGGTGACTTGTTTTCGTTTATGTAGGTTTTAATTCTTAGTTTAATGGTAAGAAGCCTGTCTGAGACGTGCAAAAAGTTTGACTTATTTTCTGATTCATTTTCTGGTTAGAATAGTTATTTTCAATATTTTGACAACACACAAAAGTGTTTTTTTATTTAATATTGCTCACAAAAACCACATTTAAGAAATTTTAAATTACACGCAAAAAATGAAAATATTTAAAAATGCGCCATAAATAATACTCTTTTAAATTTAAATTTCGCGCCAATAGTAATACGACATTTCCACAATTTTAAAGTCAAAAATTCATTAAAAATTTTAAATTTTGCCACAAAACGCGTTCCCTAACCATTGTTAATATTTAAAAAAAATGCATAAAAATAGAAAAATTTGGAAAAAAAGAATTTGAGCGAATTTTGAGAAATTTAAAAGAAATTTGGTTGAATTTAAGGGATTTTATATCATTTTGGGGGAATTAGGACCCATATTTTATTAGGGTATCATCAAATTGAGATGCAAGAAAGGGACCTACCCAAAATAAAACTACTTTTAATACATAAACAGGGCATTTTGAATTTATTAGAATGCCGTTTGGCCTTAAAAATACCCCAGCTTCCGTCGATTCTACTGAATAGCACATCTATATGAGGGCTTCATCGTATATTTAAACTAAATGCAATTTTGAAAACTAGAGAAATAGGGCTACAAACAGATTATGATTTCATTTAAATGATTTATTTCATTATGTCAAAAATCTGACTTCCAAAATCATTATTCTATTTTTTTTAAGGCTATAGATTTAAATTCATAAATGGGATGTTTTGTGCACTCAAAAGTCATCTCCTTGAAAGTCAGTTATTTGCAAAATTTCGACAAAATATGTAAAAATACGGAGAAAAACATCAATAACTATGACTAAAAATATTTAGGATAATGTTTGTGATACATAGAAGTGGTACTGAGAGCAAGAAATGATGAACATGTGGTAAAATCTTTTAATTTTTTTCTTTTTACATTAAAATCTTTGAACGATTAGGAAAAAACGTAAGTTGCAATTTTAATCATTTACAAGCTTAAAAAAAACCATGGTAAATTAACGTATTATGGTTTGAAATAAACCACGTAATGTATAAAAACAAAAAAATGTATCCGTAGTCGAAAAAACAAAAATAGAACAATGATTTTCGACACAAAGAAATAACAGATTTAAATGAAAGCATAATACGTTTGTAGCCCTATTTTTGTAGTTTTCGAAACTAAATTTAGTTTGAATATAGGATGGGGCCCTCATGTAGATGTGCTATTTATTAGAATTGACGGAAGCTCAACGGAGACTTATACCGCAAGCTTCTAGGAGCACAGATTAGAAGATATTTGTTATAAAAAACCACCTACCAAACTGGCTTCGCATCCAAGGATACAACGGACTAGGCAGGGGCGAACACGAGTTATTGGTAGGTTGCTGCGCCTGAGGGGCGCCTTGGGGGACACCCTGGGGGACACCCTGGGGGATGACGGCGGCTTGCTGCTGGTGCAGCGGGTTCGTCTGTTGGTTGGGGTACATCATATGTTGCTGGTGATGGCCTTGCTGGTGATGCTGTTGCTGCGGGTGTTGTTCTTGCATGTGGTGACCCATGTGGTGGTTACTCATGGGCTGGGTGGCGTCCAGAGGGGGGCTACCTGAAGATGTGTCTATGTTTTAGACAGGGAAGACAAATATGTGTAGAGTATTTATAGGGACAAAGGTTGGACCAGGGAATAAACGTTAATTTGGGTAATTTGTACAAATTTAGAAAACGTTGATTTTTTGTCAAAGCAAATTTGCGATAGATTTTTTCCGAGTGTTTTTTTGCTAGAGCTTTTAAAATTGGACAAATTATATTGAAGAAATTTTAAAAAAGCTTGTTAGCAAAAATTTTGTTTGTCTCTGATTATAGTAAAATTTATGTGATTGCTTTTTTGATGTAGAATTAGAATTTCATTTAATTTTGTTTTTAATTAGTATTTTAAAAATTAAGGCATTTTGAAAAATAAGATGTCGCGTTAAAAGTTGTCTTCAAAAGCTAAGGAAATAAACCGAAAGCGTTGAAACGTTTTAAGTGCCAGAATTGGATTAAGCAGCTCGTTTTACATATTAATTGTTGGCATCTATTGCTGGAAAAAATGACTTGTAGTCGTGATGATAGAAAAAACTGAGAATATTTTTGGATCCTCACCCCTTGCTACAATAAGGTAAATTAAAAAAAAATTGATTTGCCATAAATTGTTTTTTTTTAATTAATAAAAAGCAGTAAAAACAAATCAGCAATCTGATTTCCTTGACGAACTTTCATTCATTTGCTAGAGCTTTTTAAAATTAGCCAAATTTAAAAAAATCCTAGCCAAAATTCTATTGTCTCTGATAATGTCAAAATGCATCCTGTAGATTGCTTTTTAGTTGTAAAATAAGAATATGCAGTTACATTTCAGAAATTCTAGCATTTTGATAGAGGTCGCGTTGGAAGTTGTCTTTAAAAGCTCATAGCAATTTAACTATAAAAGTATTGAAAAAAAAAAAACTAAGAAAAATGAGCTAAATTGTGAAAACAAAGGTTAAATTAATTATACTGTAGAAAACATATCTGCATCTTCTTTCAAATGCTTTCGTTTTTTTGTTAGAGCTTTTTAAAATTGGTCGAATTTCAAAAAAGCTTATCAAATTTTGTTTGTGTCTGATTATTAGGAAACTTATCTTGTAAATTTCTTTTTTGTTGTAGATTAGGAATCTGCATTTAAATTATTTCTACAGTAATAATTTTGGAAACTATGACATTTTCAAAAAAATCTTGAATTGTTGAATTTTATTAAGTGCCAGATTCGGATTAAGAAGCTTGTTTTACAAGCATTGATGACATTTATTGCTGGCAAAAATTACTTGTTACCGCGATAATTAAAAAACTGAGAAAATTTGGACCCTTACTTCTTGCTACAAAATGGGGTACATAAAAGCTTATTAAAAGCCGCAGAATACAAATTAAAAATCAGATTTTTTCCCAATGCTTTTGTTTTTTTGGTTAGAACTTTTCAGAGTTGGCCAAATTTAAAAAAGCTCAACAAATTTTTTTATCTCTGATTGTAATAAAACTTTTTTAGTAGATTGCTTATTCGTCGCCGAATGCAAATTTGCATTTAGATTTTTTTCAAGAATTATATTTTTTAAATTAGAGCATTTAAAAAAAATTAGAAAATTGGGACCCTTGCTACAAAACGAGGTTAATTTTGCAAAAATAGATTTACCTTAAACTGTGTTTTTAAGCTAATTAAATGTCGTAGAAAACAAATCAGCAATGAGATTTTTTCCAAGTGCTTTCGTTTTATTGTTAGAGCTTTTCAAAGTCGACTAAATTTTAAAAAAGCTTCCCGAAATTTTTCTTTGTCTCTGACAAATGAAACTTATTTCCTAGTTTCTTTTTGGAAGAAGAGCATTTTTTCTTAAAAATTCTTTTGGAAATTAGAGTAAAAAATTCACCTGTAGGATCTAACACCCCATTCAAAAAACTTTTCAAAGTCGACTAAATTTCAAAAAAGCTTCCCGAAAGTTTTGTTTTTTCCTGACTATAATGAAACTTATTTTTTTAGTTTTATTTTGGAAGTAGAACATTTTTTCTTAAAAATTTTGAAAAAATAGACTTGCCTTAAACTGTGTTTTTAAGCTAAATAAAAGCCGTAGAAAACAAATCAGCAATTAGATTTTTTCCAAGTGCTTTAGTATTTTTGACAGAGCTTTTCTATTCTATTCAAAGCTTGCCAAATTTCAAATCAGCTATGCCAAAATATGTTTGTCTCTGATTATAATTAAACTTATTTTGTTGATTACTTTTTAGCTGTAGACGAAGAATCTGCAGTTACATTTTTTCTAAGAGTAAAATTTCAAAATTTAGAGCAAACAATTTACCTGTAGGACCCAACACCCCATTCTGCCCAACAGCCGCAGCTTGCAGCTTACACGACGCATAAACCACAGGCGTCTGATGCCCATTCGGAGGCTGCGACATATGCATCCCTCCGCCCGTGGGCGAGTCCGGCCTATACCCCTCATCCATCTGTCCACCTTGCGCCCCGTAATACCCCGCCCTATGTATATCCATCCTATCATACGGCGGGAACCTGGGGTACGGCATGCCTTGCGGCGGCTGACCCGCAGCTTGTGGACCTCCGTAGCCATGCGGGGGAGGGATGCCTTGCCGTACGTCACATGAGGGGTCAGTTTGTACGGCGTTCTGGGCGACAGCTGCGCCGTAATGTTGGTGTTGATGCGGGTGTTCAGCCGAGACGCCGCCATTGCGCATGTCTGGCATGTAGGAGTTTGCGAAGTACGAACTCATATTTGTAACTTAAGTTTAGACACTAGCACTGTTAACTTAATATTTAGCACTGATGCACATTTTGTTTGCACTCACACGTGTTCTTCATGGTTGATGGGTTTGTAATCCTGGTTGAAGTTTGGGTTTTCTGTAACAAAAATAAGAAATTAGGCATTGTGGATATCAATAGTTAAGGTGCATACGAGAATTGTCTTTTATCATCTTTTGAAAAAAGAAAATGCCATTAGATTTATTAAATTTTCTATTTAAAGTGAACAAAAAGTACATTTTGTTTTAGTTTGTAGTTTTATATTAATATTCCGCTTCATCTAATTTATTTTACCTAATGGTAAGCATACACTCTATCATTTTGTAGTACACGTTTTTAGGACTTGGTTTTTTTTCTATTTTATTTTAAGTTTCTATGCTTCAATTCTTAAATGCCTAAGGATGTCTTAGGGACAAAACATATGTAGCATATTTTCAATTTTAGTTTTATTGAATTTTAGCGAGCAACTTAGTTTTTTTCTTTCTACTCATTGTCTTTTATATTTTGCATAGAGACAAATTAAGGGCACCATCAACGACACCACAAGTACCAAACAAAACCTTTAATCTTATTAAGACTCTGTCAAAAGTTTTGTTAAGATACGACAAGTGGTTTCGCCACAGTAAACTTTTTAGTTAACCTCGCGAGCAGCAAGGAAACGTATACCTCTTTTTGGCGTATTCTTTACATGAAACCCCCTACAAGCTTATTGTCGGTTATTTTTAATTTTGTCTTGTAAATTCATGATTGGTCATCGTTTGCGGTTTTGTATGCATTTTGTAAAATTCCACTGCCAAACAACTCAATATTCTGGGTCTAATTAAAGCCAGTCTACTTTTATTCCTCCCTAAAAAATTGGGCTGTCCACACAGAAAATAATTTTTTTTCACATTCAACTCTTTATGTAAAATTCTTTAAATAGAATTTAGAATGTCTTAATCCTGCGGTGTGACACTTGTGCATTTTTGGGTTTTAACTGTCGCAAAGCATCCATGTATTTTCGGGACACTCCGCCTGTTTTTGGGAGACCTGTCTTAGGATGGGTGCTAAGACTGGTGGGTCCATGTTTAAATTTCAGGAATCAGCAGGAAATAGTCTATTGATGTGGTGCATCGTCGTCAAAAGAAAAAACTAGCTCGGCAAGACAAGATAATTTTCTTTGAAAGTAGTCAACAATTTTTGCAATAAAAATTTTCGCGGCACAATTCTATTTCTTCGAAAACTCTCCAATTAAACAAATTGTGGGTTAAATACATACTTTTAGTAATTAAAGACATTCTCTTTTACAATTTAAAACACTACGATTTTAAATTTCCACTAAAACAACATTTTTTTTTAATTTTCAGTTTTGCAGACATTTTTGGGCAACATCACTACTTTAAGAGTAAATATGGAATGACTAAAATTGGATTCAATATTCGACATTTCGTCATAATTAGCGTTTAAAAGTTTACGCCACATTAATAAAGCACATGGAGAAATACAACACTTGCTTCTTATTAGTAAATGTGTGAGGTCTAATCGGCCCTTAACAAAATTCTTGACAAAATGGAAGCTTTTAAAAATTGTGGTCCGGAAGCTCATATTTGACAAATTGTAAAATTTAGATACACTTTGAATTTGTTAAAAATAGGCAAAATTAGAAAGGTATATGCCTTAAGAAATTCTTATTTAGCTTTAGATGCATTTAATTTACATAAAATAAATGTCAATGTGTTTTTTTGTGAAATTTTTAAATTTTTTTTAATTTGGCTAGGAGGCTAGGTAATAAAATATTTTTGTACGCCTCTGCTCAAATGCTTTAAACTTAATTATAACGAATTTCAAGAAACTGAAGCGGTGCATAACCACATAAAGAAATTCCTACAATTTGATATAATCTAAGAATTTTGTGAAGTTTTTTAAAGCAAGCTATGTGGAGAATCATAAAAGAGAAATGAGAACACAAACAAAGTGGGTTTCAGTTCCTAGAAAATGTTGTTTGGTTGGTGACCCCTGACCTTAACATTTGGACAGTTCACATACAATTTACGATGGTAAAATTTCAACAGTTATTTATATTTGCGTTCTATAATAAGCACATTATGAAACCCGAAATTTGTTTTTTTAAGGTTGCTGAATTGCTTCATTATTAAACACAACATTTTATTTTATGAGGTTGGATTTCCAGATGCAAAAAGATGAATTCTTCCCTTGCAAGGTACTTTTTATTTACAAATTTTACAATTATTAACTATCGGGGGACATAGTTTATTTGTAGAGGACATAACTAAAAGAATTGGAAAAGCGATATAAACGGTTACATTTTCTCAAAAACGCCTATTCATTCAGTATTAAGTGAGTAAAGTTTACAAATGTCATTATTCAATGTTTCTGACCTAAATTAACTTTTACCTCAAAATGTCAATATTGCCAATTTAATATAACTAAAATTTTAAGTTAAGTTTTTAATTTAAATTAAGAATGCTTTTTAATAGATAAAGCAAACATAAAAAATAGCATAAAAAACTCGTTTTATATGGCGCTTTTTATCACGTTTTTGGGGCATATCCTTGAACCAATTTTTTTTTTGGTACTTATTCTTTTAAATTTTTGACTTTATATAAGTTTCTTGGGTCTACTATGAAACTTGTTGCCATGTTAAAATACTCATCATATAAGAACCTGACAAATTAATATTAATGACAAGTTATTAGATATTTGATTGACTAGATCAGCAATGATTGATTAAATGTTATAATAATTATGTCAGATAATAAACATATCTGCCATTACTAAAGCGTTAATTTTGTGTTAATTACATTAAAAAAACATACATGCAACCGTGCAAAGATTAAGTAAACTAAACTAAATTAATTAGCAGATTGTAAGTAGGTACTTAATTGTTTATTATGATTATAAACGCCATCGTTTCCGTGCAATTACCTATCTTATCGTTATGTCTCGCCTGATAAACTTTATTTGCAGCTTGAAAACAGAAAACTGCATTCTTTTACCGATAAAACATAAAAGTTGTGTTAATATCGGTCATTGCTATAGCAAATGCTAAGGTTGTTGAATGTCAAGTATTTTAATTAGTTTAATAGGAAACCCTTTTTCTACAGGGTGTCCAAAAAAATGGGGCATTCTCAGAGATCCCTAGAAAATTGTCAAAAAAAATCCATCTGCTATATTCATCGAGAAAAATGCGAACAAAGTTGCATAAATTGGGCAACACAGTCTAGGAAAATACATCTAAAAATCCCATCTATAAGTCTAAAAATCCCATTTATGAGTCTTGATCATACACTTTTGCACTAGATTTTATTGACGTGGTTGTCAGCTTCATTTAATGAAAATTTTGTAAAATTAAATGGATTATAAAAATGTAATTCGACCATTTAGTAAATAAAAAAATGGTTGAATGGTTTAAGCTATACTGTAGCTTTGTATTAAACCATTTGTTTAGTTATATGTGCTGGTATATTCAAGTTATAAGCATTTAAAGTATCGCACTTTGGGGCAACATATCTACGAGGGTATATGAGATAGATTTTTTTTAACAATTTTCTGGGGCTCCCTAGACATGCCCCAACAACGTACCATCGCGTTTATGCGCCATTTTTTGGACACCCTGTATAACGTACGTAAGAGCCCGACGCTCAGTCCTCATACCATTTAGAGGGGGGGTTACGGGCTGCGGTGGCCAGAATAGACGGAAGACAAGCTATTTTGCGTAGAACGCATCCGCCTACATAGTTGAACACATATGTTTTCATCATGAATATGTGTCTAGAGTAGCCACCTACCAGCTGTTCTACTAGAGAGAAGCGTGACTTCAGTCTTTAAAATTGGATGTCGTATAAATGCAGCGCGTCTTATGCAGATATTTACAAAACTTAGACCACAAATATCTCAGTTAATTCTTATCCGATTTTGAAAAACTTGATGTCATTAGAAAGATAATTGATTTTGTAATACTTGTTGTTTTCTAAAAATCGATTTTAAGGCTCAGTTTAAGAAAGATAAACAGTTGTTGTTTTTAGTATAGTTTTCCCTTCTTTAAACTGTTATTTTTGCTAAACTACAAAACAAAATGTGCCAAACAATAAGTATTTTAAAAGGAGCTAAAATTATATGGTCAAAATTTTAAAACAATAGCTCCAATAATAACGCTAAAAATTGCGGTCTAAGTTGTACACAAGTTTGCATAAGAGAAATTCGGTAGTCGGGCTCTTAAAGGCCATTATTTCCAAATAGGGGCTCTTTTTCAAAAAACTGTTTTCACCGAATTTTTCCAAGCTATTTGCCAAGTCAAAAAAAGCAAACTAAACGCGTACCCTGTATAACGTAATGAATCAAATGTCTAGAAGTTCATTTTTTATTTTGTTAACTAATAAATTGAATACTTTTTTTCGAACAATCTCTACGTGAAAATTTAGGATTTCTGTTAAGGGTAGCTTTAAAAATAATAAAGGGATCTAGGCAGACTAAAATTAATTGGGTTAACGTTGAAGGGACTAATGAGTTTTACATGTAAATAGTTTAAGTGCATGAACACGTCGGATACAACTTTTAATTTAATCATAGAACTTGACACTCTGGGGTGTTTTTGGAAGAAATTGTTATGCATGAGTTGGCGAGAGGTTAGCAGAAGGGGATGGAAAATACCGCCACCGCCCGTCCGTCGGTAGATAGGTAGGCTTAATGCGAAAACTCATGATAAGGGATGATTTCTATAGGTACCCTTCTTGTTTGTTTGTTCGAGTAATTAAGGCCCAAAACTTGGGTAAGGGTAGTCAACATCAGAATTCTAGTGTGCCTTTCTTCATTGTCAAATAACGTGCGATCCACAAAATTTCACCTCGACTCTTGCCATGACAACAAAACATTTTTTTAACGTAGGTCTTTGATAGTTTGTTTAAACGTCAAAAAAAGATGACAACATCAAAAAGGGCATTAATAGTAACTATCAAAGACCTACCGAAAAACAGCTTTTGCTTTTCGTTGCAAAAAATTTACAACAGCCAGATTTTTCATATGTGTTAAAACATCTATTTAGGAAGCTGAATCCACAAAATGCACACAAATAAGACTTTAGGGTTGGCCCCTCAAAAAGCCTCCTTTAATTTGCAGCATTAAATTACGATGGATCTGCACCAAATTTTACAAAAAGGTGCAAAATAGAATTTTAAAAAGATTTTTATATTTGCGTTCTATAATATGCACATTATGAAACCCGAAATTTGGTTTTTTAAAGTTTCTGAATTGCTTCATTATTAAACCCAAAATTTTATTTTATTGGTTGGTTTTCCTGCTGCAAAAAGTTAAATTCTTTTCTTGCAAGGTACTTTTTATTTACAAATTTTACTATTATAATCAATCGGGGGACATAGTTATTTTGTAGAGGGAATAACTAGAAGAATTGGAGAAACGATATCAATGCTTACATAAGGTAGGTCATAAAAACAAAATTTCATCTTAAGTTTTTAATTCAAATTAAAAATGCTTTTTAATGAATTAAATGAAGCAAATATAAAAAATAGTATGAAAAACTCGTTTTATAAGGCGTTTTTTATCACTTGTCCATTGGAAAACTCGCCGCTGCGCGGCTCTTTTTCCAAACCTGGACGCGTGCTAAAAAACGTTCCTTATAAAACTCTATGTTTTAATATACTATTTTGGTGAAGTAATTTCTGTGAAATTAATTTCTTTTCCCTCTTAATGCCAAAAATTGTGCCGGTGGAAAATGTAATAGTAGCATATTTTTTAATTGATCATAGTTTTCTAAACCATTCTGCCTGCAAAGGTTAAAAAGCGATGAACATTTGCAACGTAATGTTCTGACGCAGAAAAAACCAAAAAATAAATTCCATAACTAGGTTTATCAAAACATGTTTATGAAGGCAAAAAAACATTAAACAAAAAGCATAAAACTAAAAGAAAGAAAGAAAGAACAGAGCTGGCGGTGGCGGGCGTCACGTTGGCTGGCTGCGGTTAACGAATTGCATGTGTGCGGAACCTTTCAGCTTGACAAATCGGATGTCGGAGACGAGAGAGATCCTTTTTCTCTAGATGAAAGCAATTACTTTTTACGTAAACCTTTTTAGAAGTACCTATCCGCTGGATGTACCTATAAACACGAACGCACATTAATAATACATCAACTTACTTTAGTTTAGTTTCTTATACAGAATACTTCTCTTTTTAGACCAAGCAAGGTTCCGACCCATTCTACGAACATTTTAAATTATGGATGTTCGATAAGTCAAAGTTGACTAACGTCAAACCAAGATGCTTAAAAATGAAAAGGTTTTTTTGTGTTTCGCAACGAGCGGCACATAAAAGTGGTACACTGTCAAATACTGTCAAAGTTTCAATAGATCATATGGCATTAATTTCGTAATTTCCAGTTATCTCTTCACTGTAGTCATAAAATATGGCAAAGCAACAAAACAACCATCATGAATACAATTAAATTATGGCAAAATAAAGGCCAAATTTTATTAAACAAATTTGACGCAACTTTGACACTGTACCACTTTTATGTGAATTCAACTGTACATATCAAGTTGGACAAATTTCCTATAAACCTAAATTTGCAAAGGTTGTTCTCCAATCGGTTAAAATTGGGGAAGTTCTTATGGCCCTATATTTTTGCATTTTAAATTGCGAAAATTCTGTATTTAAACGCTTATTGATGGACCTTTAGAATACGTCAGCTTGTGCTTTGTTTATTTATGTTGCTGGTAAGCACAATTTTTAATTAAAATTAGCTCTTATAAACCCACTGAACAATGACCAGAAAGTGCTGTTTTTTGTTGATTTTGGGCAACTAACATTACATAACCACAGTTTCTATGCTTCGCGACATTCCCCGTTTTTTCCTATAAACCTAAATTTGTAGAAGTTGTTCCCCAATCGATTAAAATAAGAATGCCCTTATGGCAAGAGGAATTTGTACACGACCACTTTTCAGTATCCGATGAGTAAAAACTTAATTTTCAAAATGTTGATGTGTCCAATAAGGAATTGATCGAAGATTCCACTCAAGAGGTTACAGATTTTGATTATGCCGAAAATTTGATTCTGGAATCCTTAATGCCTATTTTGACTTTGTCTAAAAATTCGCAGAGGGTTTTTTAGAGTTGGCCAAATTTTAAAAAAGCTCAGCAATAATTGGTTTGTCTCTGCAATGTAGCTTATTTTGTAGATTATTTTTTTGTTATTCTTTCTGAACAAAATATTTTGAAAATAAATACATTAAAAAAAAGCGGGTGTTGCTTAGAAGTTGCCTTTGAAAGCTTTTAAACTATTTTTAAACTCTTTGCAAACAAGTGATGTTAAAAATTACTTAATTTGGTGGAACATTTTCTAAAATTGTATCTATTCATCATAGAGCAACAATATTTTAGATTAGTTTTATACTATTGCGACAACTTTTATTTTGTCCGTCCGTCTGTAGTGAAATTTGAAAATTATTTTTTTTTAACTAAATATTGGTTTTAAGAAAAAAATTACAATAATCTTGGATATTCATTAATTTTAAAATTCAATTTTTGTATAGATTGTATCGTTGCCGTCGCTTTAAGAAACATTGGCTTCTGCTTAAATTTAGTTAGTTTACTTACTATCTTGTGAAAGCAAAAATTACCAATAATAGAAAATATAAATTTTAAAAAGAACCATAATTGCTGTCATACTGTTTTTTAATGACCAACGAAAAATTATTATTTTTTTGCCATGACACCAACACTATTAAAAACAAAATATCTCATATCATTATGGTGCACTTTAAGATACTAAAAAAATGTAAACAACAAAAGTGAAAAAAAAAACACTAGCTATTTTGCCAATAATTAATTAACTCTTAAATTATTAACCTTGACGGTTAAATAACCCAAACAAATGCCTTTCTAGTAAAGTAGATAAGTACGCTATAAATAGCGCATTGGATAAAAATAGAAATAATAACAAACGTTTGTTAAAGATAAAATAAAACTGCATTGCAAAGTGAACCAAGGTAGGTATATTTTTCGACCAATATTCCAAATGAAATACTGGTTTTAAAACCGAGTCGAGTGATTTAAATCGATTTGAGTTCACCACTCGGAGAGCAGCTGAACCTTGTCACGTTTCATGAAGTCGGTAATGCAGTAAGTGATTTTTTTAAAAGGGTGGGTAAAAAAGGAAACAGCTGTTAGACTCTACTAAAAGTTTTAAACTTTACAGGTTGTTAAAATATTCAAGATTCAAGAGTCTTTAACGTAGCGAAAACCATAGCGGAAGGCAACTTTTAAGGCCCATTATCGAATATAACGTTTCACGGAATTCCGCCAAAATTTTAGCATTTTTGAAATCTTAAATCATTTTATCAGTTTTATCATAAAGTTTGATAAGACTAATTTTGATCATTTTTTATGCATATTGTTCAAAAATTGGCGCAAAAATGCATTGGTACGTTGTTGGGGCATTCTCAGGGATCCCCAGAAAAATGTAAAAAAATGCAACGGTAAAATTCATGGAGGAAAATGCGAACAAAGTTGCATAAGTTCGGCAACACTGATTGTGAAAATACATCTTTAAAACACATCTAGATTCTTGATCATACATTTTTGCATTAGATTTTATTGACATTGTTGTCAGCTTCATTTCATAAATTTTTTAAAATTAAATTGATTATAAAAATTTAATTTGACCATTTAAAAGATACACAAATGGTAAAATAATTTTAGATAGAATGTGCCTATGCATTTAGCCATTTCTTTCGTTAATATGTGCTGTTATCTTCAAGACATAAGCGTTTAAAGTTTCGCACTTTGGGGCCTCATATCTCCGAGGGTATTTGAGATAGATTTTTTTAAATAATTTTCTGAGGCTCTCTAGACATACCCTACACTTTGGGACCTCAATCTATAAGAATTTATGCTATAGATTATTTTTTTAAATTTTCTGGGGATCCCTAGAGATACCCCAATAAGGTACCATACAGGTAATGCTCCAATTTTGGAACGAGAATTATAGTAATATTTATCTTAAAAAAATCACGGAAAAAAAATGTTGTAATGTTTTGAAAAACTTCAAAAAATTAATTATGGACACTAACAATTATCTTATGTTTTAAAAAGCTCCTAAACAGGTTAAAGATTGAGTTTCAGCTCACAGAATAAAATTTCTAACTATCTAACAAATAATTTATGGGTTTTCCCGAAAGTAGATTTATTCCTTTGTTCACAATTTCACGCGAATGTGATTGTCATGTCGCTGCATTTTCACTAACAGTGACGGCACTGCAAGTAGTCATAAAAGGATTTTAAGATAAGATGTCCAAAAATTAAAAACTAATAAAACAATGAATAATAAGAAAATTCTTCGAAATAGTACATTATTAACCAAGGTAGAGAAGAGGGTCATTATTGACCTAGCGCAAAGATTGTGTCCCGAGCCGCGCAGCGGCAAGGGACACAATTGCCCGTAGTCAATAATGACCTTCTCTACCGTGGTTTATATACTATTTTTTTCACTACTACAATTTCTTGAAAAATGTTAATTTAAAAATAAGTTCAATTTTTATCAAAACCCTGTATATGATTTTTACAAAAAATTAATCGAAGTTTCCATGGAAATGACAATGACGTTACATTAATCAAAATAATAAAAAGTTCTTCAAATGGGTGTTTTTTCCAAAATAACTCATAATTTGCACGTAAATGGCGTAAAAGGTTTAAATAATATGATGGTCACTGATAAGGAATTTGTAAATATAATGATAATGATAGAACACTGACAGAGCTACAGAAAAAAGTGCGACATGTTTACAACTATACAATTTTTTTTTTTCGTTAAAATATTTGTGCAATAAAATGTTTTCAAGTATTTTAAAGTAGTTATGTTTTCAAAATAAAAAATCTTCGTAACAAACTCACAAAAACTGCTGTAAGTACCGTTCTATTTATGATAAAACCTTGACATATGTTTTGACATTTCATTATTGTACAGTGTACATAGACATGGAAATTATTATTGACCAAGGGAGAGAAATGTGATTTCTCTTGTATAAAATCGGTCTAAAATCGCCCCTTCTATAGGTAGTAGTGAAAAAATTAAATTTTATGTAATATGAGGTCTACAATTTGAAGTTTTCTGTTTCGAAATATGTTTCACGCTTTTTTTTCCTACGCCACTGTTGATCGTTGTAACTACCCCTATTTTTTGGTGTGTTTGCATCAAAAGTAGAGGGTAGTCTGTATGGATTTTCATGAATTTTCAACAAACAACGAGCGGGACGAGAGAGCCGCGGCATTGAAAACACACACAATTGTTCTATATTGATTTAGTTCAGGTTGATAAATTGTTTTCATCATGTGCGATTATACGTGCTGTTTCGATTTCAATTGCTTTTATGGGTTTACAATAGCCAGTCTCACTGTAGCTCGATACTTGATATGTAAAACAGTAAATCACTTTATCAAGATATGTACTTGTGATTCTACACGAGTTACAATCAACGACGGACAGCCGGACATACGCCATTCAGCCTCTTTAATTACATCATTATTGTTGCAAATTATTCAGTTTTACCTATTATAGACATCAACACAAAAGTTGCTAATGTTTAAGTAGAAATCTGTCGTGCTACCATTTAATTGGTTAATTGCAAACCAACAAAAAACGGCAAAAAAAATTTCGAATTTAGAAACAGTTCAAAATTCGAGCAAAATTCAGTTTTGAAGTTTCTCGGAATATTTTCTTTCTATTATCCATTGACAGTTTAAAAAACTTAAGTCACCTATAAAAACTACACCTTTTTCAACTGTAAATTCAAAAATATCACTTGTAAATTCAAAAGTATCAAATGTAAATTCAAATAGTCAAATGTAAAATCCAAATAATCAGATGTAAATTCCAACAATCAATTGCTAATTCCAAAATATCACATGTAAATTCCAACTATCAAATGTAGAACTTTTTTTTTAAGTTAAATTTTTCACGTTGGCATTACATTTCAAATTTACTGTCATTAAAAATTGAAAAATGCCAAAAATAATATGACAGTTACCTAAAACTGAAGTAAAAATTAAAAAACGAAACAATTTTTGCTTGAGATGTCAGAATTCATAAAAAAATTTGTAGAAATTTTTCTAAAAGTGCTAATTTATCCTATGATACCTTCAAGGACTCAACAGTGAGAACTTACATAAATAATTCCTGTTTTGTGTAAAGTTATAAATGATTTAGTGATAAGTGGATTATAATGTAATTTAATAAAAAAATAAATTCCTCTGTATATGTTGAAACCAATATTTTTGATTCAGATGCCCGAAACATGTTTTTAAATGCATTTTTAATTTTTTTGACTTTTCTTACATAACCAACAAACACAAGTGACATTAATGACAATATACAGGGTTAAATCAATCACCCTATGGCTCGCCTGCTCGGTTTTTTCTTTTAATTGTAAATGGATGGTATATATTTTTGTTAGAAATAATACAAATCATTCGAGATTTTGCGCTAATTTATAAAGAATATTGAAATAAATCAACATGTTATGTGTGAAAAGTGTTTGCAGTTTTTTTAAAAAAGTCTAAGCATTCTTAAGTGGCAAAAAGGAAATCATGCAATAAATAAATATGTATAACAATGTAGATAAACAATTCAGAATTTCATAAAATAATCAAAAAATTTAAACTATAACATGATTATAAAACAAAAGGAAAAATGAGTTATAGTTTGTCAACTTGGTGCCTCTCATCAACAAAGAGATAACCTCAAAAGTCATATAAGCATAAAACATGATTTCATGGAATCATACTGTAGTATTTTTTGTGGAATTCATAACAACACAACACAATTACCGGGTTATCTAGAAAAGATCTAGTGACATTCCTAAGCAGAAACAAAGGTCACGAATGTTTTTCCAGTTCTGACAAAACAACTTATTAAAATTAAAATAATAAAATAAAGCAGCTTTTTACCTAAAAATAAAAAAAAACAAGTTTTTAGGTTGGTTTTTCTTAGAATTTGTGGGTATTATGAAAGTGCATAGTTCAGGTCATGCATAAAAAATACCAGTTCAAGAAATACTTTTGTCAGAAATGATGTAGATAATACAGTTAAAGATAACAGAGAAGATAAAAAATATAATTTGAATGAAGTACACAAACATTTTTGGTCTAAATTATTTTTGTCATTTTTATTTATGTGTAAACCATTTTCAATAACGAAATAAAAAAAATAAAACATTAATTAAGGCAAGATTGAAATTCATAAATGGGATGTTCAATGCACTCAAAAGTTCGTAAAAGTCATCACCCTCAATCTCAGTTATCTTCGAAATTTTAACAAAATATGTAAAAATACGGAGTAATACATCAATAACTGTGATTAAAAATATTTAGGATAATGTTTGTGATACATAGAAGTGGTGCTGAGTGCAAGAAATAATAAAAATTTGGTAAAATAGTACTTTTGGTGTTTTTTACATTGAAATCTTTGAACAAGCACATCTGTATTAGGGAATAACGTAAGTTGCAATTTTAATCATTTACAAGCTTAAAAAAAACATGGTAAATTAACGTATTATGGTTTGGCATAGACCACGTAATGTACATAAACCAAAAAATGTACACGTAGTCGAGAAAACAAAAATAGTATAATGATTTATGAAGTCAGATTTTCGACAAAAAGAAATAACCGATTTAAATGGAACCATAATACGTTTGTAGCCCTATTTTTGTAGTTTTAAAAACTACATTTAGTTTTAATATACGATGGGGCCCTCATGTAGATGTGTTATTTGGTAGAATTGGCGGGAGCTTAACGGAGATGACTAATACGAGCTTCTAGGAGCACATCGAAACATTGTGAATTTGAATCTCAAGCCCTAACAAAACAAAATAAATGAAAAAGCATTAAGGCTGTCGCTTGATTTAAACAATCTGAAACGAACATAACCTCAAAATATGCAAAATCGTGATTTGTTTACATTTTTAGTTCTAAAAGGTGATTCTAACATTTATGGGGTAATCCTAAAAACTGTGTGGTGTTGCGAATTAATTATTGGATATTGTATATCGGCATAGTTTAAGGTAATTCCTGCTTAATAGTATTTAACGTATGTTACAGTTTTTCATTTGATTTTATTTTTAAAGCAATTTGTAAAGCCTTCATGTGGCCCAATTTCATCAAAAATTTTAGGCAACAAAATAAATAGATTTAGTGTCAAACTGTCGTGGAGAATCACCATTATAACTTGCAAGTTCGTGCTTAACAGTTTTTTGTAAAAATTATAGCCTAAATTCTTTAATTAGGCGATTCATAGAATGGGTGATTTTCACTTAAAACTTGATAACCAATAAAACATCTTTCCAAACGTGGTCCATTCTTAAGGCAATCATTAAACATAAATACAACAGCCTCATAAATATGCCCCATCTACAATAAAGTTGACAAACTACTTGCCATCCTTCAGTAGTCGATAATACAGAAGTTGATTAAGAAATCCTACAAATAACCTATAGATGGCAGTAGGTACTATCGTATATTAAGAAGGAAGACCTAAGAAGGAAGGTCGTAGTAGGTTATGCAGGCATGGCCGATATTAGATATCATGGCTTGCTGGATGAATGTCAGCGTGATTGAGTGATGGGTGGAGCAACCCTCGAGGGTTACATGAAAAATATCCAACAATCATGGCCTCTATTATTCAACATGGCCGAACATTGTGTGTATGTGCGGTGATATTACCTACTTATTATGAAAGTGTTAGATTCACTTTTCTAGGTTAGGTCAAAATTATTATAATATATTGTTTTTACCATTATGTTTTAGTTTAAGCATACTACCGTGGACATGGAATTTAAAACGATTTTTTATCAGCCACCTTTGATTTTTTGAATTTTACTATATTGTGAATAGGTTTTCTATGTCCGTTTTCGAATGTTATTTTGACAACAACAGCGTCAAATGTATTTTATTAAAATAAATAATGTAAAATGTGCTGCAGGCGAGAAAAATAGTAAGAAGATATTTTCTTTTTTAAATAATTTTGTTTTAGGATAACAATAAGGCTCTAATCTTCGTAAAACATCAGAGAAATGTTTCTTGTTAATGTCCACTTCGCATAAAACTTGAGATGTTTAAGCCACTATTTTGACCAAATTTACAATGCAGAAATTGATCGTTTTAAATTCAATGTCCACGATAGTACGTTGTTGGAGCATTTTCAGGGATCCCCAAAAAAATGTAAAAAAAAATCCATTATATTCATAAAGGAAAATGCGAACAAAATTGCATAATTTCGTCAACACTGATTGTGAAAATACATCTTAAAATCTAAACTAGATTCTTGATCATACATTTTTGCATTAGATTTTATTGTCATTGTTGTTAGCTTCATTTGGTAATATTTTTTTAAAATTAAATTCATTAATCATTATAAATATGTAATTTGACAATTTAAAAAATAAACAAATGATAAAATAATTTAAGATAGATTCTGCCTTTATTTAGCCATATTTTTCGTTAATATGTGCTGTTATCTTCAAGCTATAAGCGTTCAAAGTTTCAAACTTTGATATCGCCAATTTTTGGACACCTGTATATTGTCTTTAAGCTTGATAATTACATTTAATTTGATTTCGGAAAATAATAATTTGTATTAAAAAAATTGAATAGATTCTAGACTTTTATGTTTTTATGCATTTTAAAATATTATTGAAAGAAATTTTCTTTAATTTTTTCTTTTTTTGTTTAAAGAAGATCTATTTCTTTTAAATAAACCTGTTTTGTATTTGCTCCAAGAACATTTTTGGTTTGTTCTACTGTTTGCTTCATAAAATTCATCGGATATATTGCAAAATCTTTTATATCCGTTTTTGAGCAAAAATATTTTCAGATTCAGTTTTATGACTTTCATGGCTTTTTAATTCTGTCCGTCTGTCACTGGACTCTGTCTGTAAAATTTGCTACCTTCATATTTTAAGAAAAAATAAGCCTAATTTCTTTTGCAAAACTCAGTTTTTTAAGATTCTTAACTAAGTAATAAAACTAAAGCATAATTCCGAATTACAATATTGAAACTGGTAAATGAGCAGACTTTATTGATAGTAAATTGAATGTCGTTGGCGTTAGTGTGACGGTGACGATATGAATGGACCGTGCACAGAGGCAAGCACAGAACTGGGTGATAATAGTGGAGAGATGTCACCGAGGGGACAACCACCACACAAAAAGAAATCATCATAAAACTACTTAACGACAAAAAATACTCTAAAAGTCATCATAATGCCATCTAATATTATTTAGTTTATTTATGAATAACATGATTTTGTAGTGGTTGCCCCCTTAGATGTGACTATGTCGCAGGCTGGCGTGAATTATGGCCGCATCGGTATGTTATCAAGTTGGCGTTGGTTGGATGCTTGCCTACATTACATATAGGTATCTACCTATCTCCCAGTTCTGCTGATTTTGCAACACTCCATTCATGTGAGCTGGATAATCCACCTATCACAAGATATGTATACCTGGCCGTGATCCCGGTCACTAGATACTAGTTTTTAACAAAAATGACCATAACTTTTAAAATTTGGTGTCAAGAAAATTAGGGTAAGATTCGATTCCATTAATTTTAGTTTTAGTCGATATTAGTTCTTTAAAAAAATTAATCTCATGTACCCTTGGAGATATGAGGTCGCAAAGTGCAAAACTTCAAATTATTAATAAGGCACATTGTTTGGATATATGCCTATTGCGCCGATGGTTAAATTTGAGTATACAAAAATAGTGTGTATTGCGCCACTTTTATGATACCTATTGTTTTGGGTCATTTTGTATACCTGGTTTGCATCTGTTTAATCCCTTCCTTTGTCACCCCAACAAATTAGTCATTAGTCTTCATTTTAGCACATCTTAACCTAACCTACCTAACCTAGTGTCCCCTAGTGGAAAAAGGTCCCCCAGTGCTTTTGTAAAATTATATCTAAAGCCCTGAAATTTAAAAAAACAAACTAGAGAAAAATTAAGAATCCTTGTCAGCACATTACCTACAAAGACAATACATATCTAATAGCGGAAAACGAAAAGCTACTGATAATATCACCGAAAAGCCAGCAAAAATTGTAAGACGGGAAATTCAACAAGCCCCAGCGTTTATTCGTGATAGTTAAAATATACCTGAGATCGACACACTTTCATAAAAATGTGTCAACACAATTTTATAAATTTTAATATATAAGAAAAAAAAAGACTAGTACTATTATAAAAATTTATGCTAAGAAAACAACCCAAAATTCTACTTATTTTAATATTTTTTAATTTAGAATATACCTGTAAATGCATTTAAATCGAGTTTTCTTAATCCCTTTTACCTGGGTATGCTTAGCTCCTGGTATAACAATAGACCTTTTATAAACAATAGCGGCGCAATGCAACATATTTCTGTATGACAAAATCGGCGCAATACCAAGTGTTTTCTTAATCACCGGCGCAATGCAAATACATCCCATAGTTTTAACGAAAAAAGTGGTTTTAATACCTACAATGCTACAGTTTATTTTACCTTTTGTTTATTATTTAAATGTCTGAATTACATTGTTCCCGAAAGATTCTAAATGGAAACTATTAGGAATATTCCCCAAATATTTTCAATAGGAATATTGTCGGCAATGATTCCACGTAAAAATGAACAAATAAAAATTAAAATTTTATAAAATACCTAAAAATATATTGAAAGTTTCCATTTGGTAACTTTCCCGAAAGTTCCCAAACGGAAAGATTCGGAAACATTCCCGGAATATTCCCAAAATGCAAAAATAAAACATGAAAATGGCACCAAAATTTAAAAAACTTATATTATTATTTTCGTATCTTCCCGAATCTTTCCGTCCTCTTTTTAAAGTCCCAGGAATATTCCCATTTTGGGAATATTCCCAAACTGGAAAGTTTCCGATTGCCCATCTCTACATTTTTATAATCATCAAATCAATTTAATTTTACAAAATTTTCATGAAATGAAGCTGACAACAACGTCAATAAAATCCAATGCAAAAGTGTATGATCAAGACTCATATATGGGATTTTAAATGTATTTTCCTAGACTGTGTTGCCGAATTTATGCAACTTTGTTCGCATTTTTCTCGATGAATATATTAATGGATTTTTTTTACATTTTCTAGGGATCCCTGAGAATGCCCTAACTATGTACCATTGCGTTTATGCGCCCATTTTTGGACACCTTTAGATTTTTTTTAATCCATAATAGTTTTTTGATAATTTTTAAAATAACGACAGCAATTTTATTTTATCAAACAGAATTTGGGAATATTGACACCAACTTCTTGGCAAAATTTTAACATTTAATTTCCCTGTTTTAAAATTAGTTCTGCTTAGGTTTTGTATATTTTTTTTGCATTTAAAAGAAACTAAATATACCAACCTTTTTAACAATGAATATTTAGTACAAAAGCGCAATACGACTGGCAATGTCAATTGACAGGATTTTGTTAAATTTATGACTAAAACTTTCTATTTCTTTATTCTCATTGTTACGCAATATCTTTTGGGTGGAAGTTACACCAAATATAATCTAAGGAATAAGAAATTAGGTTGATGTAAAGATTTTTGTGCAATTTTTAAACTAGCTACCTGAAAATTTAGAAAGTTTTTCAATAATTGTTGAAGACAATCATTATACTACAGAAGATGCAAAATTCACTTTATTTGATGCGACAGTGTCATTGATGTTTAATGTTTATTTTTTTCAACGAAAGATATTAAAAAACTGATCGGTGCAAACACACATAATCAAAATAAAGATATACAAAACCTAATTGAGATGAATTGTTTTAAATTTTAGAAACCCTAAATTTGTCTTAATGTCTATATAATGGTCGACGATATAACACAACAAAAAATAAATTAAGTCATTTTTAAATTAAAATAATAAGCAGTCAGACTGTGCTTGCAAATGGAGCCTTAACCAAAGAGGTTATACTATACTAGTTATACGAGAACTAACAACAAAGTATGTACATATTAAGGCTATAGATCCAAATTCATAAATGGGATGTTTTGTGCACTCAAAAGTTCGTAAAAGTCATCTCTCTGAATGTCAGTTGTTTTCAAAATTTCAACAAAATATGTAAAGGGTAATACAACAGAAACTATGATTAAAAATATTTAGAATAATGATTGTGATGCATAGAAGTGGTACTGAGTGCAAAAAAAAATATGGTTAAATGGTACTTTTGGTGTTTTTCTCTCTACATTGAAATCTTTGAACGAGCACATCTCTATTAAGGAAAAACGTAAGTTGCAATTTTAATCATTTACAAGCTTAAAAGTCATGGTAAATTAACGTATTATGGTTTGGCATAGACCACGTAATGTATATAAACCAAAAAATGTACCCGTAGCCGAAAAAAAAAACAAAAATAGTATAATGATTTTTGAAGTCAGGTTTTCGACACAAAGAAATATGCGATTTTAATGAAACCATTATACGTTTGTAGCCCTATTTTTGTAGTTTTCAAAACTACCTTTAGTTTTAGTATACGATGGGACCCTCATGTAGATGTGCTATTTAGTAGAATTGACGGGAGCTCAACGGAGATGACTTATACGAGCTTCTAGAAGCACAGAACTCTCTAGTTTTTGTGTTCTCATTGGTTTTATGGTGTGTTAATCAAGCAAGATAGTTATGGCAGACCGGCAGTAGAGATCTTTTAGTTTTAGAATCTGATAGGTTGGCTTAATGGACGTACATTAGTCTATGTCATACGGGATCTATGTTTATAAAATTTAAAATTATACCTAGGCACCTATTTTACCTTCAGTCATTTTTAATAACTCTTTTAAGAAAGAATTGGCTATTAAATAAATTAGGTACTATATTTTTTAAGGAGGTTCGTTTTGTTAGGTGATTAATAATACAGAAATAGGTACCAGTTTTTTATGGTAAGGTTTTGGAAGAATTATTAGATTCATGTTGATAGTTTAATTTTGGCAAACGTTAAGGTCATAGATTCAAATTCATAAATGGGATGTTCTGTGCACTAAAAAGTTCGTAAAAGTCATCTCCCTCAGTTAGTTATTTTCAAAATTTCAACAAAATATGTAAAAAACGGAGTAATGCATCAATAACTATGATTAAAAATATGTAGGATAATGTTTGTGATACATATGTAGAAGTGGTACTGAGTGCAAGAAATAATAAAAACATAGTAAAATAGTACTTTTGGTGTTTTCTTTCTACATTGAAATCTTTGAACGAGCACATCTCTATTAGGGAAAAGCGTACGTTGCAATTTTAATCATTTACAAGCTTAATAAAACCATGGAAAATTAAAGTATTATGGTTTGACAGACCACGTAATGTATATAAACCAAAAAATGTATCCGTTGTAAAAAAAAAATTATAAGGAAGTTAAATTTTCGACACAAAGAAATAACTGATATAAATAAAACCATAATACGTTTGTAGTCCTATTTTTGTAGTTTTCAAAACTACATTCAGTTTGAATATAGGATGGGGCCTTCATGTAGATGTGTTATTTAGTAGAATTGACGGTAGCTCAACGGACATGACTTGTACGAGCTTCTAGGAGCACAGATTAGAAGATCTATGAAATTGAAATCCAAGCCTTAACAAGTGTCTACTAAAAAAATATATTATGAGAAAAAGAAAATACAATTTCCTGCTCTGATAAAGTTGAGAATAAAAGATGGCACATTCCGTAAAAGACAATGAATAGTTAGAGGCGTTGACAAATAATTATAAACATACCAATTGCTCACGGTTTTACAGTTTTATCAAATCTAAAATCATTGCTATTACCCTTGGGCAAAAAACAGTAATTATTATAATTGGTTATACGATTATTTAATAAAGCTTTAGCAATCAGAGAAAACCGTTTGATTAAATGTTGAATTAAGAAAACCAGTTACTTAGGTATAAAAAGAAGAAGGAGATACAGATCGCCGGCCGCGGTTCGGTGACAACATATAACGGCAAGCGTTTCCTTTTTACAAGATTAACCTATTCTTAAGTTAATGATAACATTTATCACATAGTTACCTACCGCATTAACCTGTTACTGATATTAACATTCTTTGAGCCTAAGCTGAGAATTTGGTTTTTACAATTACGGAAATAACCAACTATTTATAACGTTTAATATAATTGGCATTTAGCTTAAAGACAGTGGTGACAAAATACATTTCAAGTTGGAGCAATTTTTTATATAAACTTTGCCGAGGTTGCCAAAAATCAACGGTTAAAATCAAGAAAGTCTTTATGGCGAGAGGAATTTTAACACGATCAATTTTCAGTATCCGATGTGTGGAAACTAAATTAGCAAAATATCGATGTCTAATAAGGCTACAGATTCGTATTCATAAAAGGGATGTTTTGTGCATTCTAAAGTTCGTAAAAGTCAATTCCCTAAATGTCAGTTATTTTCGAAATTTCAACAAAATATGTAAAAATACGGAGTAATACATCAATAACTATGATTAAAAATATTTAGGGTTTGTGATACATAGAAGTGGTACTGAGTGCAAGAAATAATTAAAATATGGTAAAATAGTACTTTTGGTGTTTTTCTTTCTACACTGAAATCTTTGAACAAGCACATCTATATGAAAAAAAACGTAAGTTGCAATTTTAATCATTTTCAAGCTTAAAAATACCATGGTAAATTAACGTATTATGGTTTGGCATAGACCACGTAATTTATATAACCAAAAAAATGTATCTGTAGGCAAAAAAAATAGTATAATGCTTTTTGGAGATTTTCGACACAAAGAAATAACCAATTTAAATGAAACACAGAATAAGAAAAAAATTACCATTTTCTTTGGTCCGTAATGTTGGTTGCCTAAAAAACACAGACAGTATTTTAATGCACTTCTGTAAACTATGACTTAAGACTTGACCGGATCTATTGGAGTTTTAGACAATCTTACCCTACCCTGTATATCTAAATGGCTATCTATCTGTTTGAATGTTGATGTATGTTAACATGATTCATGGAGTAAGCAAGACAAGGGATTTAACCCTGATTACATTTAAATGCAAGCTCTTTCGTATAATGAGACATGCATGAATATGTGCTACATTGTAGATGGAATACCATGAAACTAACTATCGAGCAAAGTATGATGCTGTCAGTTCTACTAATTTTATCATGATTTATAACATCTATTTTACATAGAATCATTATCATTTTAATTGAAAAACCATTACCTACGTCAACAACAACTAAGCTTTAGTGGAGGATATCTAAAATGGTTTCAAAGTTTAGAAAAAGATCAAGAGTTAATTTTTTAAATGAAGAAATCTGTATTTACTATTTTAGCAATTTTCTGGAAGTCTCTAGGAATGCCCCAACAATTCACACGGCCACAGATCTACATTGAAAAACTGTCTGTGAAATTAGAATTTTGATTCTGTCATATTAACCACTTACTCAAGACATTATCTTTATTTGGTAATGTTGTTGCCCCTCCAAGATGTGAACTTTAAACACAAATTGCTTAAGAAAGCAACCATATCACGTAAGTACCACTACAAAATTAAAATTTTTTCTATTACCCAGAACAAATCATACCCCTTGGTATTGTTACTTTCTCAAGAAATTTGCGTTTAAAGCTGACAACATTAGTAAATAAAATGTAATTTTGGAGTTTACAATGAACTAAACTTGAAATATCAAATTTAAGACATTAGAGCACATTTTTATACCAAAGGGTTTTCTGAGAAATCCTTCTATTTTCATAAAATATTGTTTTGAAAAAGTGGTTAATCTGACAGAATCAAAATTCTAATTTTACAGACAGTTTCTCAATGTGGATCTGTGATCTGTGACGTAGCACTTGACGAGCTCTATTAAGTAACTTTTTAGCTCACCCTGTATATGCATCCCCAAACTGTCTATTTCACTTTCCCTCAACATTATTTATGGGTGATAAGCAAGGTTTAGATTAGTAATTTAGTCGCTATCTATGTGTGTCAAATAACAATAATTATAATTGTTAAACTCTTCGTTAGAAATTGTTACTACTTCCGTATTAAAGAATGTACAATTTTGCAAGAAAATTAAAGAAAAACATTACAACAGGATTTGCAACAATTTTTTTATAAGAAATTAAATTAACAACAATGTTGTTAATTGAAATGCTAAAATTGCTGTCTTTATAAACATAAATAAATATACATAGGCGATAAGTGTTAGGTACTGTGATAATAATAGCATTTTTTATATTCCTTAATTTGTCATAATGATGTTAATTATAATAACAATGCATTTTTTTAGTACCTAAAAAACACGTGCCAAATTTTAGGTTACCAATGTTTAAAAATATGCAAGCAATAATAATAGTATATTAAAACATTGAGTTTTATAAGGAACGTTTTTTAGCACGCGTCCAGGTTTGGAAAAAGAGCCGCGCAGCGGCGAGTTTGTCAATGGACAAGTGATAAAAAACGCCTTATAAAACAAGTTTTTTTATATTATTTTTTATATTTGCTTCATTTAATTCATTAAAAAGGATTTTTAATTTGAATTAAAAATTCAACATGAAACTTTGTTTTTATGACCAACCTTATAGCATAACATTGACATTTTGAAGTTAAAAAATAAATTAAAGTTAGACATATTGAATAATGACATTTGTAAACTTTACTCATTTAATACTGAATGAATAGGCGTTTTTGAGAAAATGTAACCATTGATATCGCTTCTCCAATTCTTCTAGTTATTCCCTCTACAAAAAAACTATGTCCCTTGATTGAATATAATAGTAAAATTTGTAAATAAAAAGTACCTTGCAAGAAAAGAATTTAACTTTTTGCAACAGGAAAACCAACTAATAAAATAAAATTTTGGGTTTAATAATGAAGCAATTCAGAAACTTTAAAAAACCAAATTTCGGGTTTCATAATGTGCATATTATAGAACGCAAATATAAAAACTTCCTTTTTTAAAAATGCACGTGAAAAACACTAACCTTTTAAAATAACAAAGCAACACCCTTTTAGAATTAAATCCACTTCTTGGGTGGTCTCTCTCTGTTCAATCCCGTTGAAGAAATATTAATTAATACATCCAAAAATTCGAATGATTTTAATGAAATGGAACGAATGCAATTTTCATACAAGTAACGGACACGGCTTAATTTATGCCTCTATTTTATTCATCCATTCCGTTCTTGTATTTAGGGCCGCGGCGGCACTCATTTGTTCGTAAATCTAAAGGGGACTCTTTAGTTTGATTCTTGCTCTTGCATAATCCCAAAACCTGTTTGCCTGATTCGGAATGCGCGTTTTGCCAAATTGCTGTCATGTACTCTCTAGTAGGCATCATTTAAATAATTTAAAATTAGGGTTCATCATCTTGTTGAGCAAAGAATAATTGAATTAGATTTTGGTACAGAATATACAGGCTGCTTAAAAATTGTGCACCACTTGAATGATACGATGTTAGGTTAGAGTTCCTGGGAAAATTGTTAAAGAAAATCACATATACCCTTGGAGATATGAGTTGGGAACTTTTAACGCTATATCTTAAAAACAACAGCACATATTAACGAGAGACATAGAATAGAATACAATTGAATGTTGCTAAGCAATGTGCTACACCTTAGAATAGTGGAAGTGGGCAGAAAAGGAATGCCCCAAAATCGAGAGAAAGTGAGTCAAAAATTTAAAATTTAGAGGCATAGAACACCCAAAGCAGCCACTAGCGATTTTTAATGAAAGCTCATTCCCAAGTCTACTTTTTATTTTTAACCAAAAAAATAAAATTTGTCATATTTTTTTGAATCATTAAAAATTAAGATTTTTTTAGTTATAAAACAGGTCCACTTTCAAAAAGCTTTTGATAAAAATTAAATGTTATTAAAAACGGTAGAATAATAATTTTGGATTGAAAATTTTGTGACCAAATTTTCTGCAACTAAAAAACTTTAGATAAAAAATTAACATCAGAAGAAAAAACAATTTGCCATAAAGTTTTTCTTACGTATTATGATTTTTATTGTTTAAATTATTATAGCAAATAAAAAGAAGTTTTTTTACTGCGTTGTGGTTTTTGCAAAGTTCAACCAATATTTTTATGCGCCAATTTTTATACTTAACTAGCAATGTCATTAATTACATTGTAGTTCGGTGAATCTTATTCTTTAATAATATAATTGTCATTGTTACTCTAGGACATTAAATTAAATAAAAAAATTACAATAAAAATTTCCGCGCGCACAAAATAATAAATAAAAAAATGGAGTACATTTATAAGAAGCTTAAATTTCTCAAAAAAATTACCTACAAAATATTAATAAAAACATTTCAAATTAAAAAATGTTTGACACGATATTTTGCACCTAAAAAAACTTAAAAAAAAACTTTATATCAGGAGAAAAAACAATTTGCCATAAAGTTTTTCTTTTCTTTGCATTTTATTTCTAATTTTTATTAGTAGAATTATTTTACCAATTTAACAAAAAATAATTTTTTTTACTGGGTATTAAAAATTCTAAGTGCAACCAATATTCTTACACCTAACATTACCAACGTCATAAACTACATTGTAGTTCATTGTATCTATTACGTTAATAACATAATTGTCATTCTTACTCTTGAACAATAAATTAAATAAAAAATCGCAACAAAAATTTCCGCACGCAAAATAACAAAGTAAAAAAAGAAGTTTTTAAAAGAACCTTAAAGCTCTCAAAAAAATTACCTCAACTCCTCCACATTTTGAGAATATCCAAACACTACACTAACACAAAAAAACAACACAACAAAAAATACAAAGCATTGTTGCTACACTCCACATCACAAAAACTTAGCGAAGGTCACAGTCATTCAAAAAACACATCAAATTAAAACGCGGTAAAGACACTTTACACTTAAGTGATGTTAAACATACTTGAATTGTCAAAATCAAATCAAAAAGACATTACAGATTACAAGTCCGCGCGCGGCAAAACACGACACGATAGCCAAAGTTAGGTTCTAAGCGAAAATTACGAAGTATAAAACCTTGCGATGTGAGTAAAGAAGGAAATAATACGCGCTTCGTTATTGGTGGATTGCTGTACGAAGTTGTAATACTTCTGGCAGGCTGTCAGCGTTTCAAACATCACTATCGGTTGAAAGCTAAATGTGAGCCGAGCGCGCGGCGATACGTTCGTTTGTTGTCTCTCTCTATAGCATGGGTGAGTGTAATACGGACCTGTGACGTATGTCGGTATGTATGTCCGTCATACCGTCATGCCGGCTGCACTAAAAGGCTCAACCTCCTACCCTTGTTTAGCTTGGCACCCGAATCATAATTCTTACATCCACTTTATATTATACGTGCAGTTTGGAAGACGAGAGGATAGGTTTTGGTATTTGTTTTTGGTATTAGGGTAAAGTAAGGTGAAAAAGGTTGTAAATGGCGTTGTAAGATTTTAGGAGATGTTTTGATGAAATTTTTGCGATGTAAATGAAAAGAAATTGATTAAATTTTAGCGACATTTAAATAAAAAACATTGTAAAATTCAGGGCCGGATTAGCCATTAGGCTGAGTAGACTAAAGCCTCAGGCGCCAAATCCAAAATAGGCGCCAAAACCAGTGCGTCTGAGATTTTTTTACAAAAAATTTGCCTGCGGCGCGTTTTGTATTTTTTTATTTATAAAATAGGCGCCAAAATTATTTTAGCCTTAGGCGCTTGGAGGTCTTAATCCGGCTCTGGTAAAATTATCTAGGAGCAATTTTGATGAACTTTTTGCGACAATATGTAAATGAAAAAGACATTGTAAAATTAGGAGAAATTTATATGAAATTTTTGCGACATGTTAATGAAAAAAATTAGGAGAAATTATGATAACATTTTTGGAAATAAAAGAGACTGGAAAATTAAAATAAATTATTGCGATATGTCAATGACAAAGACATTTTAAAATTGGAAGAAATTTTTATGAAATTTTTGCGACATGTCATTGAAAAGAGATTGTTAATTTAGAAGAAATTTTTGCGATATGTCAATAAAAAAGACATGTTGTAAAATTAGGAGCAATTTTGGTGAATTTTTTTTTAAATTCTCAAAATATTGCGATATGTAATTAAAAATATAGACAATTTTTTTTTTGCCATTTCGTTTTAAAGTGTTGATGAAATAAAGTGGCAAATTAACTGCTGTGTGTTTAGAAAAAATTTTAATTGTTGCGTATTAGGAAAAGCCGAAAATGATCAAAAATTTAATTGTAAATTTTATACAGGGTGTCCAAAATTTGGCGCATAAATGCAATGGTACGCTTTTGAGGCATTCTCAGGCATCCCTAGAAAAATGTAAAAAAATCCATATGTTATATTTGTGGAGGAAAATGCGAACAAAATTGCATAAGTTCGGCAATACTGATTGTGTTTGCACTTTGGGTCTAAGGATTATTAAAAGATAGATTTTTTTACAATTTTCTGGGGGTCTCTAGGAATGCCCCAACAACGTACCTTTTCTTGTATGCGCCAATAACGTACGCCAATTTTGAAACACTTTTTAAGCAAACGTAGGTATACACATGTTGGTTCAAAAATTTTTTTACCAGTTTATATTTTTGGAAATATGTCAAGAAATGATTTTAAAAGTGTACATAAATACCTCCTTATTTTGCCGCTTACCCACAATTTTGTTAGAAAACTCTCTTATTTGTCCAAAAATACCTCAAATTTGAAAATTGCCTTAGCTACCTTTTAAATTTGCCAAAAAAATTACCGTACCTGTATTCGTTTTTATTAATTAAATCTAAAGAATTCTATCTTTAGTTGTTTCTTAGCATAAACATTTTCTAACATTGCTAAAAAATCAAACATTGGTTTTTCATTTTCTGCGATAATAATTATTAACCTTAAGCCTTAATTTTCCTTAATCGACTTCAATATCTCCAAAGTCAACATGAGTATTCGTGTGATGAGCATTAACTATAACATTGTTTTATAAATAAGCCATATTACTCTACCAAGGTTTGCAGCAAGGATACACGAAGGTCGTGCTATAAAGCCTACAACAAATTTATCAATTAAGAGTATCAGTAATAATAGCTTGTAGAGCTGGTACGGGGCTTAAGATCGGAATCGGCCGCGAACCAGCAATTTGTCGTGACCATCAGGTTTTAACACGCAAAATGCATGTGTGGTCCAATACTCTACATTACCATACAAGAGCTGTTAAAACACTTGCTGCAGATGCACAAGTCTTCTGTTGTTAATACACCGCCACTGGTTCATTGGAGGCTTGTATTTATGTTATTACTTTGCGGAGTAATGCCTATTTGGATTTAATAAGGGATTATTACACTTCTTCTATTTTGCACTCCGTTTAAGTACTATATTATGAATCTTAATGGGGAATGTCTCAAACTCTCAAAGCATAGAAACTGTGGTTATGTAATGTTGATTTCCTAAACTCAACAAAAAAACAGCACTTTCTGGTTATTGCTCAGTGGGTTTATAAAAGTTAATCTTAATTAAAAATTGTGCTTACTAGCAACATAAATAAACAAAGCACAAGTTGATACATTCTAAAAGTTTATCAATAAGCGTTTAAATACAGAATTTTGGCAATTTAAAATGCAATAAAACCGGGCTTCTAAATTGCCAAAGTTCTGTCGTTAAGCGTTTATTGATGGACCTTTACAATATGTCAACTTGTGCTTTGTTTATTTATGTTGCTGGTAAGCACAATTTTTAATTACTTTTCATAAACCCACTGAGCAATGACCAGAAAGTGCTGCTTTTTGTTGATTTTAGGCAGTCATTACATAGCCACAGTTGTTTCTATGCTTCTATGTTGTACAAGTGGAATGCACTACCTAATTTATTATTTGAATGTGGTAAATCTCGAGTCACTATTAAACATATTGTGTTAAACAACAATTATAAAGGCGGTTTTTGTCAAATACTTAGGTCCGGTTGTACAAACCAAGTTTAAACTTCGGTTTAGCTAAACTGATTTATAATCATAGAGAGAACAATCTAAGACACTGTCTATGTTGTAGTTGACAAAGTCAGTTTATGATAAAATGTCAGTTTATCTAAACCGAAGTTTAAACTTGGTTTGTACAACCGGCCCTTAATCTGACTCCAAATGCATTAAATTGGATATCAACCCTGAAACCTCTGTAATTTTGGCAATTTATTGTACCTTGTAATAAAACTAAATTGTGACCCTGGTATGCTGGAGTTATTTTTCCCATAGTTTTTTCTCTGACCTTGAAGCAGACGCTTCATCAGTATACGAAAATTGTCTTTGGGCATCCCAAAAAAGACATTACTTGCACGTTTTGGAATTGCCATTTTTTAAATAAATGGGGTGCTGACTAGGTCCGAAAATAACGTTTTTGGGGGAATTATCTTTTAATTTAACGTTTATATCCTACAAAACTTTTAAAACCTCCCACTTCTTCAAAGAAAACTATGCAAAATTAAACATCTTCTCTCAAAAAATTCACACGTCGAAAAAAATTCTTTTCTAAGACAATAATTAAAACATTCATCCTAAAAACCAAACTTTTCATGTTTCAGAACCTAAAATAAAATGCCATATTCTTTGAAGTAAAGAACTTAATTATGAAAAGAACATGAGAAACGCAGGGGTCGACTAAGGGGCGGGTTGATGACCATTTGGGAAAGGTCTGTAGGGTCTGTCTGTCCGCCATATCTCTCTCTAACTTGCCAGTAGTTTGCCTGACGATGCATTATGCTGCTTACCCCTGCCTACAGAAGGTTACAGATGATGAATATTAGTGTCACAATTTTTACGGACCAACATCAAGCACTGTAATGAATCTATTATGTTTGTGGATGGCTCTCATTTGGCTTTATTAGCACGTCGTTTGTCTAAGGTACTCGAGAAAGAACAAAGGGAGCTCTAGAGGATTGAGATAATGTTTTTTTGTCAAAAGAAGGTTTTTGAAATGGGAGAAAAATGTTTTTTTCACATGAAACGTTTATAATGTTATTTTAGAAAAGACATTTAAAATGGGTCCAATAATCATTGTTAAAATTCAGATTATAATGTAACTTATTTTGCAGATTGTTTTTCCAGTTCTACAGGGTGTCCAAAAAATGGTGCATAAACGCGATGGTACGTTGTTGAGGCATGTCTAGGGAGCCCAGAAAATTGTTAAAAAAGATCTATCTCTAATACCCTCGAAGATGTGAGTCTCCAAAGTGCGAAACTTTAAATGCTTATATCTTAAAGATAACAGCACATATTAACGAAAAGAATGGCTAAATTCGAAGGCACAATGTATCTAAAATTATTTTACCATTTATTCATCTTTTAAATGGTCAAATTACATTTTTATAATCAGTTTTATTTTACAAAAATTTTATAAAATGAAGCTGACAACAATGTCAATATGATATAATGCAAAAATGTATGCTCAAGAATCTAGATAAGTTTTTAAGATGTATTTTCACAATTAGTGTTGCCGAACTTATGCAACTTTGTTCGCATTTTCCTCCATGAATACAACAGATGGATTTTTTTTAAAATTTTCCAGGCATCCTTGAGAATGCTCCAACAACGTACTATTGTGGAATTTAAAACGATTTTTTATCAGCCACCTTTGATTTTTTGAATTTTACTCTATTGTGAATGGGGTTTTTTATGTCAGTTTTTGAATGTTATTTTGACAACAAATGCGTCAAATGTATTTTATTAAAATTAGGTAAAATGTGCTGCCGGCGAGAAAAATAGTAAGAAGATATTTCCTTTTTTAAATAATTTTGTTTTAGGATAACAATAAGGCTCTAATCTTCGTAAAACATCAGAGAAACGTTTCTGGTGAATGTTCACTTTGCATAAAACTTGAGATGTTTAAGCCACTATTTTGACCATATTTACAATGCAAAAATTAATCGTTTTAAATTCCATGTCCACGATAGTACCATTGCATTTATGCGCCAATATTTGGACACTCCGTATTATTAGTTTCATCTAAATCAACTCAATGACTTATGTACGATGACCCTTAACAGCAACTTGATTTCCGATCAACATGAATGCACACAAATCTAATGGCTTTCGATTTCAATGAATGGGGTCGGACGTATTTGGTATTTTGCAACTAACATCGTAATGGAAGCTCAATTGTTTTGATACCCTACCGTGTCATGGGGTGGAGGGGGGTGGAAATAGGGGGTGTGTTCACCCAAGCGCTTGGCTATTGTACGTAGCATAGCACGCTTTGATAGTTGATACAATGACCCAAGTGATTAATGCCCTCGGGCTAATCCCCGCGACCTCCCGGACCGACTAAGAATGGAAGCACACTGAGAAAAAATACTCCTTCAAAAAGGAATTTTATGGTGGTTTTTGTTTTTTGACCATAAGGAAATTTTAATGTTAGAATATGCTATAAATTAATACTGGATTCAGGAAATTCTTATTTAGAAAATTTACGTAAATTAAGAAAAGTTATAGATATTTTCAGGCAGTTTATTGCTCCATTTCGATTTCGCAAAAAGGAATCTACAGATCTAGGAATTTTGTATTTGTATTAATAACCTCATTTTTTTTTTTAAATTAAAAAATAACGAAGATCGGTTTGTTTTTTAATTGGGGGGCCTATTTGGGGTCGGACAAAAAAATGTTTTAATTATTTTTTGTAAAAAATTGCTATACATTTTATAATAACTAAAATATGATTTTTTTTTTTCAGTTCAGAGGCTCCGGGCCCCCTTGGTTATTATTCGATTTTTCTCAGAAACAATCCCATCAACCAAGATTTTAATAGTAACAATTTTTACTGAAAATTTGAACATGATAAGACTTTTCGCTCTTAAGTTATCGGGTTTCAAAAAAACGTGACAGAGTTCAGACGGACAGACGGATTACTTGAAAGTTGCTCAAAATTCGATGAAACGCACGAATCTGCAAGAATCTTTGCTCTACGACGACTTTTGACGATTTTAGAATTTTTAAAACAATTAACATATACTCGTTTTTGACTTTGTCTGCGAGGAGTAAAATAAACCCACTTTTAAATAATTATTCCAAACTGGTACAGTTATTCAGATGATAATAAATATTCTTATTGAACCCATCTACCAGCATCAATAAATAAAATAAAAAAATTGTTAGGAACAAAAAAGTTACGACAATCTTTATGCACTCCACCGATGGTAACTCCATTTCTAGCGGGGCTACAAATGTCAAAACAAGTTTAAAAGCAATATTTTTATTGTCGTTAACGATTCCATTAATTTTATAATGTTTCAACAAACCAAAAAGTATTTAGGATCAAGAACTATTTTTAGTGAACTAGACTTAATGAGCTGTAGTTTTTAAACGGTGGCGGTGCCCCCTAGCCTAGGACATGTCGAGTGTATCTGTCTTATTTTTCGTCCTTTATTTACCCTTTAAAAAAATAGCACTAGTTTTGGGGTCTTCTGGATTATTAACCAAACTGTTTTCTGTGTGTATTGAGTATACAATGCAAGCAAGCAAGGCCTACTCTAACTGTAAGATCCGCGCGCCGCGTGAATATTCCGGATATTAGAAATCCTCACCCTTATTTTAGCATGCTTCAATTCTCCCAAGCTAAGGGAGGCCAGCAACACTCCCTTTTCATGTTTGTTTCATATGCCCTAGCTTCCACCCGCCGCGGTTCCTTGTTTATGTAATTTTGGTAATGAGTCCATGCCGCATTGCTTCTACTGCATTTCATTTTTTGAAATTAGGAGCGAGGTTTGGCCGGCCTGATTTAAATTAAAGATGCTTTCAGTTACGAATTTTAAATAAAGCACACAATTTAAAGCAGGATAAAATGTATTTTGACGTCCCATAAATGTTTGCTTATTCGTATAATTTTTTAAGGCTGTTTTTGATAAGGTCAAAAATGTTAACTTAGTCCCCAATCTTACATTTAACCAAGAAACTTTCAGGGCAGCACAATTTTTGTGGGAAAATGTAGTATTTGATACCTAGAAACATAATTACCATGTGCGCACTCATGCGCATATTAGCATTTTGTGCTAGAGCCTCCCAAAGAGCCCCCTTTCATTCGTAATACTAGGCCATGGTGGATCTAGACCAAATTTTGGAAATAGACACTAAACAAGGTTCTAAAATGATTTTCCTAAAAAAAATTCTTGATTCCCTAAATGGCTTCAAAAAGAGGATTTTTTTTGGATTTATTATGTTGGATTTACTTTAAATTTTGCAAAGAGAACCATAATGTTATAAAGGACATTTAAAAAAAAATTCTTTTTACATACTATATCATGGTGGATCTGGACCAAATTTTGGAAATAGACACTAAGCAAGGTTCTAAGGAGATTTTCATAAAAAAAATTCTTTTCAAAAAATTTGATTACCCCATAAATGGCCCCAAAAAGATAAATATTTATTAAGTTTGATTCAGACCAAATTTTGCAAGCAGATCCAAAAGTGGATTTTATAAAACATTTCTTTTTTAAATTTTTCCCAAAAAAAAATTTCTTACATCTTTGTGGAGTTACTTTTCATGGAAGATAAAAAACATTTTTAAAAGACCTTTTTTTAAATGTCCTTTAAAACATTATTATGAATCGATTTGCAAAATTTGGTGTAAATCCAACATAATAAATATTTCTCTTTTTGGGGCTATTAGGGGGTGAAGGATTTTTTTAGAAGACATTTTTTTACGAAAATTATTTTAGATCCCTGTTTGGTGTCTATCTTCAAAATTTGGTCTAGATCCTCCATAATCTAGTATTACGAATGAAAGGGGGCTCTTTGGGGGGCTCTAGCACAAAATGCTAATATGCGCATGAGTGCGCACATGGTAATTATGTTTCTAGGTATCAAATACTACATTTTTCCACAGAAATTGTGCTGCCCGAAAATTTCTTAGTCAAATGTAAGATTTTACGGAACCATAAAGCACAAAATTATAGAATTTTAAATGTATTTTAACGTCCCATACATTTTTGCTTACGTTTGATTTTTAAAAGCCTGGGTTAAAAAATGTTAACTTTTAAAAACCCTAGATAAAGCTAGTGGTAAACAAAGTATGTTCCGCTACCTCATCAGTAAATTTCATCCACTAAAGGTATCAGATATTGCCCATTAAAGACAACTACATCTTTTCAAGGGGACGTTCACATAAATCAATTGATTTCTTAAAGGTAAGCGTATCTACTATACACTTTGACATAAGGTTAACTTTATACAGTGGGGTCCTGCCAAAAGTTGTTTTGTGGTTAACAATGAAAGAATTAGCAAAAATGTCTTTTGAAAGGTAACTAGGATTCATTTTTATTCGATTACAATTTGTTTAGGTAACAAAAAATAGGCAAGGGTTCTTGCTAAATACTTGTATTGTTAAAGATGTCGCAGAAAATAAATATAAGAGGGTTGTTATTTTGCAGTAAAGGCTGCCAAGTTAAAAAAAAAAATCTGTTCCTTGCAAAATATTACATTTACATTTTAGATAGATTGTGCCTTTGTATTTTGCCATTTTCTTCGTTAATATGTGTTGTAATCTTTAAGCTATAAGCGTTCGAAGTTTCGCACTTTGGGGCCTCATATCTTCAAGGATAGATAAGATGTTTTTTTTTCAATTTTCTAGGGTTATCTAGACATGCCCCAACAACGTACGTAATTTTTGTTTCATTTTTACTGTTTTCATAATATTAGCAACATATTTTTGACTCCGCATTCTCTCTTTTTTAGTTGGTATTCTTTCTCTCCGAAAGTTTACTAAGGATTAAGGGTAAATAGGAATGCATCAAACAGTAGCAGAAAACAGGGAAAGAAACAGCAAGGCTACTTCAATCGGATTTTTTTTTGCTTCAGTGAAATTTCGCTTCCGCCCGCTGAAGCACAATTTTCCATTAGGATCAGAAATTAAGCCTCCCTCTGGTGGTGGCATTCCTTGAAATATTCGATTAAGGAATAGGAAATGATTTTTAAGACCCCTAAGCATTCTCAGATGTTTTAAATTTGCACAATTCGGCATAATGAAGCTTTTTTCAACTTTTTATGATTTATTTTTTGTTTCCTACCAAATAAAATACTGGTTAATCTAGTTCAAACAAAACCAACCCCTAGATATGACGTCACACTAAACAAAAGGGATGTTCTAGCTTTGAATAATATTAAAATATTTCAGACCGTTTGAAACCTGAAATTTTTTACGGATATTACGGCAGACATCTTAATTATAAGCAAGCATTTTGATAAATCGGTTCAGACAGATGCGGTATCAGAAAACAACCTCGGAAATAACTTATTTAAAATGAAAAACGGTCTGAGATAGATAATCAACGTTTATTTTGATTTTTTTAATATAGGTATTCAACGAACGAATTAGAAAAAAAAAACTAGGGCGAGAGCAAGATATAAATTAAACTAGAACAGACATGTAAAAATGGCTAAAAAAAAAAATAACCAATGGAATAAAGAAATGGACAATTAAAATAATCAATTTTAATTGCAACAATTATTTTAGAACAAAATTTGAATGCAATATTTTTCAAGAAAAAGATCCTTTTTTTTACTTGAGAGTCTTAATTCTCTGAAAAATAATATAGGCCAGTTTTTTACTTTGCAAAAAAATATACAACGACCAGATTTTTGATATGTATTATAACATCTATTCAGGATGCCAAATCCACAAAATGAACACTAATAAGTGTTTAGAATTGGCGTGGTAGCCCCCGTAAAGCCCCCTTTAATTTCCAACATTAGATTCATCTGCAGAAAATTTTGCAAATAGGGGTGCTAAACAATATTTTAAAAAGATTTTTGGAAAAATTATTATTCCAATAAAAAAAATTCTGGTCCAATATGTAATTTTTTTTTTTTATCCAACATGATTGAATTTTACATTTTGAGGCCATTTAGGGCGAGAAAATGTTTTCACAAATAATTTTTTTTTAAATCATCCTAAAATTTTATTAAGCACCGATTTGTAAAAGTTGGTGCAGATCCATCGTGATCTAATGTTGAAAATTAAAGGTGGCTTTTTGGGGGGGCTACCACGCCAGCCCTAAACTCTTATTTGTGTGCATTTTGTGAACTTAGCTTTCTGAATAGATGTTCTAACAAATAAAAATCTGGCAGTTAGGTATATATTTTTTACAAGATAAAAAAATATTTTAGAGATACTTTTAGAGATACTATCGTGGACATGGAATTTAAAACGATCAATTTTTGCATTGTAAATATAATCAAACTAGTGGCTTAAACATCTCAAGTTTTATGCGAAGTGGACATAAACAAGAAACATTTCTCTGATGTTTTACGAGAATTAGAGCCTTATTGTTATTCTAAAACAAAATTATTTAAAAAAGGAAATATCTTCTTACTAATTTTTTCGCCGGCAGCACATTTTACATTATTTATTTTAATAAAATACATTTGAAGCATTCGTTATCAAAATAACATTCATAAACTGACATAAAAAAAAAACCATTTACAATAGAGTAAAATTCAAAAAATCAAAGGTGGCTGATAAAAAATCGTTTTTAATTCCATGTCCACGATAGTAGATAAAATAGTAAGCATTTATGGCATAATTTTATTGTAATAGTCTATTTTGTGTTTGTTTAGAATGCACCGGTTCTCATATTCAAATATTTAAATATACGCACTGCAAATTTGAAGAAATTCCAAGCATATACTATGTAGAATATTTTTTTACTGAATACTGAAACTTCCCGTTGCGTTGGGAAATAATTAGATAACTGTAAATCTGTCATTATTTTTATCTGTTCATCTAAAATATTCAACAGTTACCTACTTATTTAAATTAACTAATATAATACTCCTCGCGGTTCCCTAGATTCTCCCTACTTTTCGTTTATAATGTTCCTTTAGCTATTATTCGACTTCAAGTAAATACTCACAAGGGCGATTTATAGAACGTTACTTTCACTTTACTTCCGCTTTACTTCGACGTAACTTTACAGAAAATTAAATAAAATACATGGGAATGTATTAGCAAATTTATACTTCACTTTAGCGCTACTTTGCTGATTCATTTAGTGTAAGTAGTACTGTCAAAAGCCGAGCTTGGCCGATCATGCGCAAAATTTGCAAAAATGAGATATTCACCCTTATTGTCAAGGGTGGTGATTACGGAATATCGCTTCGTACGAAACCTGCTGGTCTTCTTATGTAGGTTTCGTTTGAAGCGATATTCCGTAATTAACGCCCAGGTGTAAATAGTCAGAAGTCGCGAGTTCAGACACATGCGCATAACTGTTCCCAATTTCACGTAACTTTACAATCTATAAATTAAGCAACTTTGTTAAGTTACGCGGAATTGAAGTTACGCCGAAGTAAAGTGAAAATTACGTTCTATAAATCGCCCCTCTCAAGCTTAGTATTGGTGTTATAAATAGATGAAATGTTTTCGACATCGTCGGTCGTCGTACTCACTATCTTTTGTTTGTTTATCTTACTTCTAGATGGATTGCTTATGGAGTGTTTTCCTTACCTGAAACAAAAAGAAAATATTAGTTTAATTAATACTTTAATAAAGCATAGAGTATTATAAGGAGCGTTTTTTTTTAGCACGCGTTATAAAACGAGTTTTTCGTATTATTTTTTATATCTGCTGTATTTAATTTATTAAACGCATTTTTAGTTTGAATTAAAACCTTAACTTAAAATTTTATTTTAATTTGATTGGCAACATTGATATTTTGAGGTAAAAAGTAAATTTAGGTCAGACATATTGAATAATGATATTTGTAAACTTTACTCACTTAATACTGAACAAATAGGCGTTTTTGAGAAAATGTAACCGTTGATATCGTTTCTCCAATTCTTCTACAGGGTGTCCAAAAAATGGCGCATAAACGCGATGATACGTTGTTGGGGCATGTCTTGGGAGCCCCAGAAAATTGTTAAAAAAAATCTATCTCATATACCCTCGGAGATATGTTGCCCCAAAGTGCGAAACTTTAAATGCTTATATCTTGAATATAACTGCACATATTAACGAAACAAATGGTTTAATACAAAGCTTTAGTCTATCTTAAACAATTCCACCATTTGTTTATTTTTTAAATGGTCGAATTACATTTTTATAATCAATTTAATTTTACAAAAATTTTATGAAATGAAACTGACAACAACGTCAATAGAATCTAGTGCAAAAGTGTATGATCAAGACTCATAAATGGGATTTCTAGACTTATAGATGGGATTTTTAGATGTATTTTCCTAGACTGTGTTGCCAAATTTATGCAACTTTGTTCTCATTTTTCTTGATGAATATAACAGATGGATTTTTTTTTACAATTTTCTAGGGATCGCTGAGAATGCCCCAAGAGCGTACCATCGCGTTTTTGCGCCATTTTTGACACCCTGTAGTTATTTCCTCTACAAAAAAACTATGTCCCCGATAGTTTATAGTGGCAAAACTGTAAATAAAAAGTACCTACCAACCTACTAAAATAAAATGTTGGGTTTAATAATGAAACAATTCAGCAACCTTAAAAAACCAAATTCCGGGTTTCATAATGTGCTTATTAGAGAACGCAAATATGAAAACATACTTTTGAAGATAAGTAATAAAATCAAAACTTATTAAACCAACAAAGACCTAAGGAATAATATCAGATGGCAATTGGATCTATTAATTCAGCACATTTTATTTGGTAGAATCATTATTGAATGATCATAACCTCGGTCGTTACAATGCTCAGTCATAACAAAAACCTTTTGATTAGCAAAAAACGGTAAAAGCAAAGATGTGAAATCCGCTCCGCGCTGTGTACTCGCAACGAGGTTATAATTAATTTTTATTTTGAGTCCAGCGAGTGAATCCGTTGAATGGTTCGTTGGAGCAAGCAGGCTATGAGGGTGCATGGAGGGGGGGGGGGGGGGTAGAGAGGGTAGGAAGCTGTCTGCCAGTCCCGCTCTTCATTTCTCGCATTTTCCATCGCTATAAATCAAGGGACAGGAGACAGGCCAGCAGAGCCACTCTCTCTGCTTACACCAACGTTGCTATGGTTCCATGGCATCCCGACAGTTTGCTCCATTGACATACGATACCATGGACCTATGAAATACTAGAAAAATTCTCATTTTTTTATAAAACGTACTGCGCTCGCGTACGCTCGCTACGTCATTAAGCGGGTCAGTAGACTGGATATTAGAGAGATTTTAGGTGCATTTTTTGTGTTTTTTTAGAGTTTTATTTAAATGTATGAAATTACTTAATTGACTGACGATACCATGGACCTATGAAAAACTAGGACTAGCGCAAAATTCTCATTTTTAAAACGTATAAAAATATATAGGAGAGTTTTCTTTTATACTTTTTATATAGACAAATTGGGAGCATCATTAAAGTCACCACAAGAAATAAACAATCCCCTTAAGTTTATTAAGACTATACTGAAAGTTTTGTTAGAATACGAAAAAAGTATTTTAGCTACAACATTTCCTTTAGGTTGAATACTTTTTGAAAAAATTGAATTGTGCCGAAAAAATTTTTATGCAAAAATGTTTGACCACTTTTAGACGAAATTATCACAAAAGCAAAGTCTTTCCGGGTTGGTTTTCACTTTTGGCGACGATGCACATCAATTCGATTCTCTGCTAATTCTTGAGTATCAAACATGGACCCACCAGTCTTAGCGCCCATCCTAAGACAGCTCTACCAAAAACAGGAGTGTCCCGGAAATACATGGATAAAGCATCCATGCGTCTGTTAAACCCCAAAAATGTACAAGTGACACACGAAGCAGATGCTTTATCAGTATATGAACATTGTCCATGGGCATCCCAAAAAGAACATTATTTGTACTTTTTTATATTATTTACAACTTTATTATATTCTTGAATGTTCATATTTGTCACATACCAACCCTTATACCTACTATGACTTGTAATGTTTATTAATAATCATACGAATATATATATACTGCAAGATTAAGAAATTGTAAGCCAATTAAATGACTACAATTCAATGAATTTTACATAAACAGATAAATGTAAACAAATTATTTTCTGGTGGATTGCCAATTTTTTGGGGAGGCACAAAGTAGACTGGCATTAATTAGTGGCCCAGAATTTTGAGTCCGTTCAGCAGTGGAATTTTATAAATCGCATTCAAAACCGCAAATGATGATCAATCATGAATTAACATAAAATAATATGAAAATAACCGACAATAACCTTCTAGGAGGTTTTATGTAAAGAATAAGCCAAAAGGAGGTATAAGTTTTCTTGCAGCTTGCGAGATTAACTAAAAAATTACTGTGGCGAAACCATTTGTCGTATCTTAACAAAACTTTTTTTTTATAGAGGGTTTTATGTAGAAAATAACCTAGCCAAAAAGATGTACGTATGCTTGCAGCTCACGAGGTAAACTAAAAAATTATTTTTTGGCAGAAGGAAAAAGTCTCGACAAGTTCTGTTATAGCGAATAATGCGACACGACAGACCCTCTTTTCTGACGAAAGAATTTTCCTTTGCATAAGTAAGGTAAAAGAGTTAAAAAAGCGCGCAAAAACAAATATTACTGCCAGTAATTAAAACACGATTCTTTCTGCAGTTGGAATTTAAAATTATCTCGATAACTGTTTATTAGAGCATCGACATAATTCCATATTTAGTAAGTCGATGGTAGAGCTAACGGAAGCAGATCAGTGCAAAAGGGGATTAAATCCTGGATGCTCGGCGTAGATGTCTACGAGAAACATAAACTTAATAAGAGTTCGGGGGATTAAAACTAATTCCTATGTTTTGCAATATTGCCGCTTCAATTTTTGTCTCCTCCCAAACCGTCAAAACTTTCTCTTATTGGAAATTTCGAAATCCTAAGACTTATTGAAAAATAGGGGAAGTTTTCCCTAAAAAATTGGACCAAGAAAGTTTTTGTCTTCTTATCAAAATTAACTTAAATGCAAAAAAAGATTTTTATTCACCATCATTGTGTAAAATCACCATTTCATATACAAACTAAAAATGGGAAATGCGTCGTTATTTCTTACAAGCGTGTAATGGAACAGCTGGACGTTAGTAATGAGCCACATTACACTCGTGCTTCGGGTACAAGGAAACACCGCTAGATGACGCGCTCTCTAAACTGTCTAGGAATTTGCAATGAAACAGTTTATTTGCACGCCTGACAGCGCATTTTTTAGGTTAGCTTATTGTGTTTTTGTTGAATTTCGTATTAAATTATTTAAATTAGTTATTTTTAACTTGATTCAGTGTCTGAACTATCGGGCATTTTCAATTTAATAAAACTTGAAAAACGTAAATGTACAAAAGGAAAACATTCTTTTGTTTTCACCGCCCACTTAGTTACCAATATGTTCACGTTTTGTTTTAAATCTCGATATTAAGCCATTTATTAATATTTTATCTAAATAATTTAAATGTTTTTAGACATGATTGTGAATAAAATAGCATAAGGACCTAAGAAAAACAGCTTCATTCCAGTCTCGGGCCCATTTCCGTCCTCGAGCTTCGCTCTCGGTCGATCAAACAGCCCTCGGATGTAATGAAGCACTTTTCTTTACAGTACGTAATCTACTATTTTTTGGGTCTTTGCTTGTAAGTAAATTAACTGGGGGAGTTGTTGTAATTTCTAGTTTGTGGAATCGATAATCTTGTAATGCAATTCTGACTTAGCCTTAGCATCTACTTATCTCTCGGTCACCAAGGCAAGTGTAACATGATTTAAGAAATAAATCATAACCGTAGATATCCGGTTAACGCTACAAAATCATTGAAATATTGAATTCAGCCTCCCGCGCGGCGGTTCGACGGCGGTAGACTAAATTTAATGACAATCTGTGATTTATGGAGAAGCGCTCCTATTAATTCTGAAAACGTCCAAAATACATCTTTACACTTCAGCAAGTATCGGTAATGTATTATAAGGAAGAGCTGGGAGAAACTAAGTGATAACGCTTATAGGCTGCGTCGTAAAGTAAGATGAAGGCAGTGCCGGAGATACTAAAAAGCTCTTCCTGAAAATTCAATGCATTTCGAGCTACCTTTTCGAAAGACAAAATTTTAGAGCTGCATTATAGGCTTATCAGAATTATCCTAAAACTGTATTAAAGTCTTGATGATAGCTTTTTTTTGAAAAGGTAAAACCACACACTGAAGTATTAAACTCAAATTTTATTGAACGCTTTCTGGAATTCATTATTGTCACAAGCTTTAATATGTCTTTTATATTTTGCATATAGACAAATAAGGGGCGCTACCAACATCACCACAAGTGCCAAACAAAACCTTTATGTTTATTAGGACTATCCGAAAGTTTTGTCAAGATACGACAAGTGGTTTCGCCACAGTACATTTTTAAGTTAACCTCGCGAGCTGCAAGGAAACGCGGTATACCTCTTTTTGGCTTATTCTTTGCATGAAACCCCCTAGAAGCTTATTGTCGGTTATTTTCAATTTTTTGTATCTAAACTCATGACTTGTCATCATTCGCGGTTTTGTTTACGATTTAGGAAATTCCACTGCCGAAGAGACTTAAAATTCTGGAACACTAATTAAAGCCAGTCTACTTTTGTGCCTCCCTAATAAATTGGGCTGTCCAACAGAAAATAATTTTTTTCACATTCAACTGTTAATGAAACATTCTTTGAATTGGAGTCATTTAATTGCCTTATAATGTCTTAATCTTGCGGTATGCCACTTGTGCATTTTCGGGTTTTAACCGACGCAAATCATACATGTATTTCCGGGACACTTCTGTTTTTGGTAGAGCTGTCTTAGGATTGGCGCTAAGACTGGTGGGTCTATGTTTGAATTTCAAGAATCAGCAGGAAATAGTCTGATGTGGTGCATCGTCGCCAAAAGAAAAAATTAACTCTGCAAGACATTGCTGTTGAGATAATTTTCTTTGAAAAAAGTCTTGCATAAAAATTATCTCGGCACAATTCCATTTTTTTTGAAACTCAAACTTAAAAAAATTATTGTGGCTAAAATACTTGTAGTATCTGGTCGGGGGCGCATCGCTGGATAGCCTCTCTTACAATGCCAATAACGCGGTTCAAAAAATGGACGATTACTGTACAAAAAACGGCCTCTTGTTAAACTCGTCTAAGACAGACATGCTGGTTTTTAGTTCCAAAAACTCCAATGAAAGTTTGTTAGTTAAACACAACCACAAGAGCATTAAACAAACCCAACAAACCAAGTTTCTCGGAATTTACATAGACTCATCCCTCAGTTGGCACGACCATGTTGATGTGTTACTCAAGAAATTGGCAACACATCAATATGTCTTGTGGCAGTTGAGGGATACAACCTCCAAACAGGTTTTGATGACTTATTATTTTGCATACATACATTCCGCCATAAATTACGGTCTTGTTTGCTGGGGCACATGCAGTAGGATTTCGGACGTGCTGGTTTCGCAGAAGAAAATGCTGCGTACAATCAAATTCAAAAAACGCACTTTTTCATGCAGACCTTTGTTTGTAGAGCTTCAGGTAATGACGGTAATTTCCCTTTATATTTTCAATACACTCGTATACGTGAAAAACAACATAACAGAATTTCCACCTCGAGAAGGCCAATTTAAATATGACTTAAGAAATGTCGGGGATTTGTCGCTGCCCGCACACAGACTTGCGGCCTCGGCCAAGGCCCTTCATATTCAAGGCGTAAAAATGTATAATCACCTGTCTGATAGAGTGAGGTCACTAAATACTTACCTTTTTAAAAAACACCTAAGAAAACTTCTCCTACAGCATCCTTTTTATTCGATATCAGAGTTTTTCAACACGAAGATGGAGTAGTTTTGCAAATTCTATTCTATTTTCCATTTTGCTATCTATTATTACTTGTTAAGTGCTAATTCTATTTTAAATTCATTTATATGTTTTTTTATTATTGACTTGTCCTATTACATTATATTTGTTCTAAGCGGATCAATAAAATATTTTATTATACTCCTCGCAGACAAAGTCGAAAACGAGGAGTATATTGTGATTGTTTTGAAAATTCTAAAATCGTCAAAAATCATCCTAGAGCAAAAATTCTTGCAGATTCGTGCGTTTCATCGAATTTTGAACAACTTTCAAAAAATCCGTCTGTCTGTCTGTCTGTCTGTCCGTCTGAACTCTGTCACGTTTTTTGTAAACACGATAACTTGAGAACGAAGACCCCAATCATGTTCAAATTTTCAGGAAAAATCGTTCCTATTAAAATCTTGGTTGGGATTGTTATTGGAAAAAATCGGATAATAACAAGGGGGGTAGCGGGGCCCCCAAACTGGTAAAAAATTCATATTTCAGTTATTATAAATTTAAGAAAAAAAAAATTTCCGTAATATCAAAGCCCTTTAAACTCTTTACAAAAATTATTCTAAATTTTTTTTGATCCGACCCCCCATTAGCCCCCCAATAAGAAAAAACGCCGTATTTTCGTTATTTTTGAATTTACAAAAAAAATGTTTATTAAAAAATTAAAGAAAATGTCATTCTGTATTAAAAATAATTTTTTGTATTTTTTTTTGTTAAGTTATTAGGGCATAAAAAGCCAAAAGAAAGGTTTTTAGTAATAAAAAAGTTCTAAGTCCCATAAGTCTTGGCCTCGGTCTAGGTGGCTTTGCAAAAACATTTGAAACAAAGCAGCATCTTTCTAAAGTCAAATTAAATCCTAAACGTCAGTGTCAGAATTCATATTGATGCTCTTCGCTAATAAATATTTTTTTTTGCGAAAGTGAGTTAATAGTTCGACCTCTTCGCAGATTTTTGTTTTAAATTTAAAAAAAATGTTGCTTTTATAAAATATTGTGATTGCTTAATTACTGCGAGGAGTATCCTATTAAATGTCGGCATTTTATAATAAAACCTAGCCCACTCACTGATCTAACCCGCTAACTAGTTTTATTTTATTTTAGTATCCTAGCAAAACTTTCGGTACAGTCTTAATAAACTTGAGGGGTTTGTTTGGCACTTGTGGTGACGTTGGTGGCGCCCCTTATTTGTCTACATGCAAAATATAAAAGACAACCATTAAGTGCCTGCATAGCAGGACATGAGTAGGCTGCCTTAGTGTGAGTCACTTCTGCTTCGGCAGATGGCGGTAACATCTCAAGTCCTTCGATATTTGTTGAAATACACAAGTATCTTAGTTTCTTAAAGTTATGCATCGACTATCCCTGATACGTGATTCTGATGGGCCCCAATATAGGGCGAACCAGCTGTCAATCACTTCAGGTTTGGTAGGTGCATACCTTTAAGAAATAAAGAAGGACTTCTTTTACAACTATTAAGTCTAATCAATTTTTTTTTCTTTCTCGATATTTTTTTTCGTGCCGTCACTGGGCTATGCCATAAAGTAAGACGCGGAATCCGTGTTTCTTGATGCGAGCGAGTGGCTCTAAAGGACAAAGGATCTAGCAAAGGATTCACAAAATACTGCGGCATAACTTTCATTGTTCCGGTTTAGGGGTGAAAGCGGGCTCGACGGGTGAAAGTGAGATATTCGTCTCTGGGAGACGACATTCCTAGCTTACTAAGTGCTGTTTCTAATTCTGCCAGGCCTCCCAAGACCCAATGCGATGCTTTTGTTTCTAACTATAAGCTTCTGGAACTATTTACAACTATCTACATAAATCTTATTCTGCTTTGCTGCTTATACAAACAACGTTTTCTTATTTCAGCCCTCTTATTTCCGTCAATGCAGTTTAGCACAAATACGTTTTAGACACATATTTAGATTTAGTGCCAATCCCAAAGGAAACTTTTTGAAACGATTTGATTCGAATATTCAATGTCCAAATTAAAAATATCACAAAAAGGATTTTGGCCAAAATTTAAAACCTTGCAAAAAATATATACAGGGTGTCCCCTTGATATAATACACTGAGTTAACCACATATTCCTTGGACCAAAATAAGAAAAAAAGTTCATATGAACATATGTCCTATTTTGACTTTTTTTTAACTTACAGCCCCCCAAGAATCCCCACTATAAACACTTTTTTCAAAATTTTACAAGTGAGAAAATATTTCTAGTAATTAGATGAATCAAAAAGCTCCTATAAAATTTTTTGAAAAAATTATTCGTTTCGGAAATATTTCAAAAAATCTGATTTTTCAGGGTTTTTTCAGAGGGCTAAAACTCACTAAGCGATTAAAATCGAACACATGTTTATATGAACTTTTTTTCTTATTTTTGTCCAAGGAATACGTGGTTAACTCCATGTGCTATATCAATGGGACACCCTGTATAAAAACCAAATTGTGTTAGAAAATATTATTCAGGAAGCTAAATTTACAAAATACACACAAATAAGAGTTTAGGGCTGGCGTGGTAGCCCCCCAAAATGCCTTCTTTTTAATTTCATTTTTCTAATAAAATTTCGAGGGGCAGATCAATGAAAGAATTAGTGAACATTTTTTTAAGAATTTATTTAGAATTTGTTGAGAATTTGTTAAGAATTTGCAAATTTTTTTAAGAATTTGTTAAGAATTTGTGGAGTTTGTTTAGAATTTGTTAAGAATATGTTGAAAATTTGTTAACAATGTCTAGAATTTTTGCAATAAGTGTACACAATTTGCCCATCCGATTTGCTCTCGTAAAATTCCGTCTTCCCCTAAATGGCCCCTGAAAATTTTAATTATGTTGGATTTACACCAAACTTTGCGAATAGATGCAAAATTAATTTCTTAAATATTAAAAAAAAAATTCTATACCCCTCTAAGGGATAAAGTAATTTTTTTATAAAAAAACTGAAATATAACGGCTTCAAAACCTTATTTTGTTGGGTTGGCCTTTATCCATGACTAAATATTACTCGAAGGGGGTCATTTGGAGGGAGAAGGAATTTTTTCAATATCTTCAAAAATATTTTTTAAATCTGGTGCAGATCCATCGTTATATAATGTTGCAAATTAAAGGGAGCTTTTTGGGGGGCTACCACGCCAACCCTAAACTCTTATTAGTGTGCATTTTATGGATTTAGCTTCCTCAATAGATGTTCTAACACTTACAAAATCTGGCTGATGTTTATTCTTTGCAACGTAAAAAATTACCCATCTTGTCCCAAGTGTACAAAATTTAAAAATGGTTCCTACCATTACCAAATCAACCTTCACCTGCCCTTCATAATTACCCCTACGCCTTAGTCAGACATCGATTTAAAACTAAAATGATATATTGCATTTTCAAATCTAACCCATTCCTATTCAGAAATCACACATCCCACGAATTATGCCATAATACGGTGGCAATGTGGTTACACTTTATGCAAAATTATTCACATTGAACCGCGCTAGTTGAAATTGTTGCATGGCTTGAATAGATATCAATAACAATAATAACAATAGCACACCGATAAATCAAAATCTGTACTCGATAGTCGATACATTGGCATGGTCGCTAATATTTTTAGGTTTTCCTCCATCCCTACCAAATGGCATCACATTGTCTGGGATGGTTGTTTGACAAAACGTCGTACGCGACAAATGTGTAAAATGGAGAGTATTCGTACAAAAATTGGTTAGGGTAACCTAGGAGATCTGTCATACCACCCGTCGTTCCAGATGCTAACTGACATTACTTCTGAATTTTATATTTTTATCAAATATAAAGCTTATATACCAAAAAACAACAAACTGCCGTTTTAAAACATTCTACGTACCAGCTAAAAGGTTTGTATAACATTAACGGAGTGTTAAACAACTTCAATTCTTCAAAATTAGGTAAAATAGGGCATAATGACTCATTTACAATGGTACTTTTAATGCAATATCCGTGCATCCAAAAAAATCCGTCTTATTTTAAACATTCACGGAAATCCTTTTGTAACTGAGTCATAATTTTATTTTTTTCCTAATTATAAAGAATTAAAGATGTAAAGCACTCTCTAAATGTTATAAAAACCATTTAGATGGTACATAGAATGTTTTAAAACGGAAATTTGATGTTTTTTTGGTATATAAGCTTTATATTTGATAAAAATATAAAATTCAGAAGTAACGCCAGTTACTTCTAGGTTACCCCAACCACTTTTTTGTACGAATACGCTCCATTTGAGTTATTGCCATCACTACTATTTATTTACTGTTTTAAAAAACCAGAGTCACCTATGAAAACTAGAACCTTTTTCTTTGAAAAGTTGAATTTTCCACAAAGTTAGCATTACATTTTAAATTTACTGTCATTAAAAATTGAAAAACGCCAAAAATAATACGACAGTTACATAAAACAGGCGTAAAAATTGAAAAAACTAAGCAATTTTTGCTTAAAATGTGAGAATTTATAAAGAAAACTGTAGACATTTTTGTAAAAGTGCTAATTTATCCTATGATACCTAAAAAGGCTTCTTAACAGTGAGTACTTACATAAATAATTCCTATTTTGTGTAAACTTTTAAATAGTTTATAGTCCGGTGCGTAAGGAAAATTAATCTGCATTTTGAGGTAGAAACATGAAATTTGAAACATATGTTCCTTAGAATATTTAAAAAATATTTGGATATGGAACCCCCCTGAGAAAGTCCCAGGAGCCCCCCAGGGGGACCCTCTTTATTTGAGGTTTGTAGAATTTTTTTTTAAATAACTGTTTATGATAAATGTTTAAAAATCAGATGGATGATTAATAATATGTTAGTCTTTAACTCCATATTTTTTTTTTGGGAAAAAATCCCCACTGGTGCCCCAAATTTTCATTTTTATGATTTTTGATTATTTCTTAAAAAACTATTTTTAAATTCAAAATTATACAATTTAAAGATTCTTTTTACACATTTAGACAATTGTCCCACCCAAAATATATGTTAACCCCCCCAAAATCCCCCTTTGCCAAAAATTTTACATTTTCATAATTTTTTTTTCCAATTGTGCAAGATAAATGTTGGACAATTAAATAAAAAATCACTATTATTACTATTTTGAGAAAAGAAAATTCATTTTAAGACCCCCAACGGCCCCCCCCCCCACTAACGCATTTAAATTTTTTCTTTATTATTGTTTTATTTTAGAATCATATACACTTTCACGATCCCATTTACAGATTTATATCCTTGACCCCCCAAAGTATCTGTTAGCTCCCCAAAATCCCCCTTTGCCAAAAATTTTACATATTTATAATTTTTTTTATAACTGTGCAGGATAAGTGTTGGACAATCCAATAAAAAATCATTAAAATTATTATCTTTGGGAAAAAAATTATTGTAAGACCCCCAAATGGGCCCCACTCCCCCTTCATTATGGCATTTTAATTTTTTCTTTAATATTGTTTTGATCTAGAATTATATACACTTTCACGATCCTATCTACAGATTTATATCCTTGACCCCCCAAAATATCTGCTACATTTTGTTAATGGGGAGGGGGAAGCATTTGGGGGTCTTACAATAATTTGTTTTCCAAAGATAATAACTTTTGTGATTTTTTATTGGATTATCCAACATTTATCCTGCACAGTTATTAAAAAAATTATAAATATGTCAAATTTTTGGCAAAGGGGGATTTTGGGGGGCTAACAGATACTTTGGGGGGTCAAGAATATAAATCTGTAAATGGGGTCGTGAAAGTGTATATGATTCTAAAATAAAACAATAATAAAGAAAAAATTAAAATGCGGTAGTGGGGGGGGGAAAGCAGTTGGGGGTCTTAAAATGAATTTTCTTTTCTCAAAATAGTAATAATAATGATTTTTTGTTTAATTGTCCAACATTTATCCTGCACTGTTGGAAAAAAAAATTATGAAAATGTAAAATTTTTGGCAAAGGGGGATTTTGGGGGGGTTAACATATATTTTGGGTGGGACAATTGTCTAAATGTGTAAAAAGAATCTTTAAATTGTATAATTTTGAATTTAAAAATAGTTTTTTAAGAAATAATCAAAAATTATAAAAATGAAAATTTGGGGCACCAGTGGGGATTTTTTCCCAAAAAAAAAAATATGGAGTTAAAGACTAACATATTATTAATCATCCATCTGATTTTTAAACATTTATCATAAACAGTTATTTAAAAAAAAATCTACAAACCTCAAATAAAGAGGGTTCCCCTGGGGGGCTCCTGGGACTTTCTCAGGGGGGTTCCAGGTAAAATTATCATATCCAGGATCCTGCCTAAAAATGCGATTTTTTGGAAAGTTCCTCCTGAAATGGGGGTTTTTGGGGTCGGAAAAGCCATTTTTGACAACCTTTTTCGAAAATTTTTGCAAATTTTTGCAAAAATTTTGAAATTTTTTTATTTTTTGTTTTGACAAGAAACGTTGAAAACTTACCTTTTTTTAAGTAAATACCACATATTTATACTAAAAGACACCCTAAAATTGTATCCTTCTGTTATTTTTTTGCTAAAAAACCAAAAAAACGATAAAAAATTAGAAATGTCACATTCAATTTTCTGCCAACATAACAAACTAAAAGTTCCTATCAATATCATGGCCTACAAGATAGTATTTTCACAAAACGCGGCAAATTTAAACAAAAACCTTTGTTTTTTAATGTAAATACCCAACTTGATTAATATTTTTAGAAATTTGTTAAATTCCGGTAAAATTATTACAGTTCCTAAGAAAAATTTATTAAATTTCCATGTTTAACCGATTTTTCACTGTTTTTTCGGAAAAATCTATTGATAAATTTATTGATTTTTCAATATTAAAGTAGGTTTAAGGTTCCCAAAATAGGTTCCATTGTTTCAAGAGTAATTTTTACAATTTTCCGTTAAATTTTCATGGTTACTAAGGAAAATTCATTAAATTTTCATGTTTAACCGATTTTCAATGTTTTTCCGGAAAAATGTATTGATTTTTTAATTTTAAAGTAGGTTTAAGGTTCTAAAAATAGGTTCTATTGTTTCTAGAGTAAATTTTAAAATTTTCAGTTAAATTTTCACGGTTCCTAAGGAAAATTCATTGAATTTTCATGTTTAACCGATTTTTCACTGTTTTTCCGGAAAAATTTATTGAATTTTTAATATTAAAGTAGGTTTAAGGTTCCCAAAATAGGTTCCATTGTTTCAAGAGTAATTTTTACAATTTTCAGTTAAATTTTCATGGTTACTAAGGAAAATTCATTAAATTTTCATGTTTAACCAATTTTTCACTGTTTTTCCGAAAAAATCTATTGATTTTTCAATTTTAAAGTAGGTTTAAGGTTCCAAAAATAGGTTCGATTGTTTCTAGAGTAATTTTTACAATTTTCAGTTAAATTTTCACGGTTACTAAGGAAAATTCATTGAATTTTTCATGTTTAACCGATTTTTTACTGTTTTTCCGGAAAAATGTATTGATTTTTCAATTTTAAAGTAGGTTTTAGGTCAAAAAATAGTACTAAAATCGGTTAAACATGAAAATTCAATAAATTTTCCTTTGAAACTCTGAAAATTTAGCTGGAAATTGTAAAATTTACTCTAAAAACAATAGAACCTATTTTTGGAACCTTAAACCTACTTTTAAATTGAAAAATCGTTAGATTTTTCTGGAAAAACAGTGAAAAATCGGTTAAACATGAAAATTTAATGAATTTTCCTTAGAAACCCTGAAAATTTAGCTGAAAATTGTAAAATTTACTCTAGAAACAATAGAAACTATTTTTAGGACCTAAAACCTACTTTAAAATTAAAAAATCAATAGATTTTTTCTAGAAACCGTGAAAATTTAGCTATAAATTGGAAAATTTACTCTAGAAACAATAAAACCTATTTTTAGAATCTAAAATCTACTTTAGAATCAAAAAATCAATAGATTTTTCCGGAAAAACAGCGAAAAACTGGTTAAACATGAAAATTCAATAAATTTTCTTTTGAAACCTTGAAAATTTACCTGGAAATTTACTTTACAAACAATAGAACTTATTTTTAGAACCTTAAACCTACTTTAAAATTGAAAAAACAATACATTTTTCCGGAAAAACAGTGAAAAATCGGTTAAACATGAAAATTTAATGAATTTTCCTTAGTAACCGTGAAAATTTAACTAAAAATTGTAAAAATTACTCTAGAAACAATAGAACCTATTTTTGAAACCTTAAACCTACTTTAAAATTGAAAAATCAATAGATTTTTCCGGAAAAACAGTGAAAAATCGGTTAAACATGAAAATTTAATGAATTTTCCTTAGGAACCCTGAAAATTTAACTGAAAATTGTGAAATTTACTCTACAAACAATAGAACCTATTTTTAGAACCTAAAACCTACTTTAAAATTAAAAAATCAATAGATTTTTCCGGAATAACAGTGAAAAATCGGTTAGACATGGAAATTCATTAAATTTTCCTTTGGAACCGTGGAAATTTAGTTGGAAATTGGAAAATTTACGTCCAAAACAATAAATCCCATTTTAAGAACGTAAAATCTACTTTAAAATTGAAAAATCAGTGAAAAATCGGTTAAACATGGAAATTCAATAAATTTTTCTTTGGAACCGTATAAATTTAGCTGGAAACTGGAAAATTTACTTTGAAAAGGAAGTGAAAGCTGACACTAATTATCTAGCTGGCCAAGATATAAAATCTAGTTTCTTTTGTTGTTACGGTTGGTAGTAATTTTTTTGGTAATATTATTCAAGATGGACGTTCACAAGTGTCAAAGGGTCTCTTTTTTTGGTTTTTTTAAAGAAAATAAGGGTGTAAAACAATTTTAAATGCGGTGAAAACATTCTAAAAAGTGAGTTCTTTTGTAAAAATCAAGTTTTTAAAAAATCTAAATTAAAAAAAAATTTCAAATTTTTTTCTCAAAATTTTGTAAAAATTTCGGAAAAAGGTGGTCAAAAATGGCTTTTCCGACCCCAAAAACCCCCATTTCAGGAAGAATTTTCCAAAAATTCGCATTTTTAAGGTGGATCCTGGATATGATAAATTTACCGGGTTCCATATCCAAATATTTTTTAAATATTCTAAGAAACATATGTTCCAAATTTCATGTTTCTACCTCAAAATGCAGATTTCCCTTATTTTTGGAACCTTACGCACCGGACTATTAATGATTAGTGCTTTATAAAGTAATTTAATAAAAAGATAAATATTTGTATATGTTGAGACCATTATTATACTCTTCGCAAGACTAGGTCCGAAGAGTATATTGCAATCGATCAGAAAATCCTAAAATCGTCAATTTTCGTCGTAGAGCAAAAATTTTTGCAGATTCGTGCGTTTCATGACTTTTTAAGATTTTCATTTTTTGTCCGTCCGTCTGTCTGTCTGTCACGTTTCTTGTGGTCACGCTATCTCAAAAACCAAAAGCGATATCAAACTCAAATTTTAAGGAAAAATCGATCCCTATAAGAGGAAGAACCCTATTGTTTTTGGCAAGAATCTAATTACAACAAAGCCCCCTTTTAAGCCCCCCAAATGAAAAAAAAATTGTAGCTCGACTATTATTAAATTTACAAAAAAAATTATTCGACATAAAACATAGAAAATTTAATTCTTTACAAAAAAGTATTCGTTACTTTTTTTGTCCGACCCCCCATTTACCCCCCAGCACATAAAAACCTCCTATCTCCGTTATTATTCAATCTACAAAAAAATTATTCTCTACAAAATAAGTCAAAATTTAATTTTCTATTAAAAATGTTTGTTCGTTTTTTGTAAATGTAGACAGTGAGGTTAAGAAAACAACAAATTAATGATTTTAGTAGCAAAAAACTTCTATGTCCGAATTGCGTCACGATTCGGTCAAGAAGGCCATGCCAAAAATATTTCAACCTTTTACAAGAAACAAAAGCAGCAGCAAAATAACCTCAAATATGTTAAACTTCAAAACTGACGTTTATCCTCTTCGTTAACGAAATTTTTCGTGTTTTCTGTTCATAGTTTGCACTCTTCGCAGATAAATAAAAAAAATTGTTTTATTTTAAAAACTATTATCTTATAATTGTTTCTTGCGAAGAGTATTCTATAGAATGTGTAGCAATTATATAACAAACTGATTTAGCTTTGATTTAAAAAATATAAAATTGCACTTTTACCGAATCCGAGTTCTACTCGAGCTACTCATTTGCGAAGAGTAACTTCTACGCGTTTCGACTTCTACCCATTTCGACTTCTGCCCATTCTAGTTTTTGAGTCAAATGCCTTGAACATGTTTTTAAATGCACTTTTAAATTCTTTTGACCTTACATAACCAGCAAACACAAGTGACATTAATGACGATATACAGGATAAAATCTGTCACCCTAACGCTCGCCTACTCTGTTTTTTTTTTAAATGTGAATGGATAGTAGTTCCGAAATGATTATTTTTCATAATTTATGTGTCTTTCTAAAAGAAGTGTTAACGAAATTTTACAAAAATTTGTCTTTTAAGCGACAATTTTCTGATTATTTTTTTTGGTTTTGTTTTTAAAATTCTCAAAACTTTTTTGTTGGTTTCGACCTTTTGGTTAGCAACCATCTTCTATGTATCTTTTGGCCAATCAGATTCACACGTGCCGAAATGAAATGTGAAATACATCTGCTCTTTAAAATAAATATCTGATTTATTACCTTTCAATAATTGTAAGCGCGCGGATTATTTTATTAAACAAAACGAATTGAATAAAATATAATTTATTGTTATAATAAATGGGGCACACACGGAAGCTTTTGGTGACAACCTATAACAATGCTTTTCATGAAAAAATTAAAATGATGGTAAAATCTAAAATTTGGCCAAACAAAAATAACAATTAACTGGGAATGTGGTGAAGCATAAAAAATGTGGTTATGTAATGTTGGTTGCCTAAACTTAACAAAAGACAGCACTTTTTGGTCATTGCTCAGTGGGTTTATAAGAGTTAATTTTAATTTAAAATTGTGCTTACCAGCAACATAAATAAACAAAGCACAAGTTGACATATTCTAAAGGTCCATCAATAAGCGTTTGAATACAGAATTTTGCAATTTAAAATGCAAAAAAATAGTGCTTCTAAATTGAAAAAATTCTGTATTTAAACGCTTATATTGTAGGACCTTTAGAATAAGTCAATTTGTGCTTTGTTTATTTATGTATGTTGCTGGTAAGCACAATTTTTAATTAAAATTAACTCTTATAAACCCACTGAGCAATGACCAGACAGTGGTGTTTTTTTGTTGATTTTAGGCAACCAACATTACACAACTATATTTTTTATGCTTCATTCCCTTTAAAAAAAATTTAGTAATATTTTTGTCTATTTTATTTTTTATGCGTCAAAAAGTTTTAAATGAGGGTTTCTTTAATCCAAGTTATATTTACATAATTTAAAGCAATAAATGGGATTATAAAGTAATATACTTCATCGTTAGGCTCAATTATCACTTATTTAACCCTCGGTACCAGCATAAAAGTATAAAATATATTAGGCTTCGAAAACAAAATGTCATAATAAAGTATTCTTGTTAGAGAAATAAGGGTTTCATAAACATTAAAAGTATGTTTAAGTAATAATTAATTGAAGAATTTTTTAAACATGAAAATGATAATTTTTTTTTTTTTTTATTACAAACTTGAAGGAATTTTTCTTATTTAACCATTGCATACCTAAGTCGGACAAAAAATATTAATAATAGATCTGAAATTACCTCAGGCATTTTTGAATTAACCGATATAAGGTCACAAAATTTTAAAGGTGAAATATGAAACAGTGTTTGATAATGAATTAGAATAATGTTTGAAAATTAATAATAACTCTTAATTTAGATATACGTGCACGTTGCATGTTTGAAGTAACGAACAATTATAATTATATTGTCATGTTGAGAAATTTACGACCGTTTAAAAGTGCATGAAACAACTAACTAAGTATTATGCAATTTTTTTTACCTACTAAACAAATTGTAAAACAAACTTGTTAAATTCTTCAATGTTAGCTACGGTAGACGTTTTAGAAAAAACGATTTTAAAACCGTCATTGTTATTCCCAGAGTTCTTTAAAGTTTGGGTCGTAAATCAAATTTTGCAAATACTTACGCAACTTTCACTTCTTTAGAAGAGGACTTAGATAAGAATACATTTTAAAGATTTTTATACCCTGGTTTTTAAAATGTTAAGTCAACAAAAAGATAGTTTCTATTTTAAATTTTGTGTGACGATTTACGTTTTGGTGCTTCCTATAAAAGGTTATTTTGTAAAATTTTACACTCTGTTGCTTGAAAATTTTCTTTTTAAAACTTTAACAAAGCTGTATACTTTTTTGAAAAACGTAACAATGAAGGTATATAAGTTTTTAAACCATTTATAACCAGGATGACAAAATTTTAATTAAATCAATTCAGAACATCGTCGCTTTGCAACGAACATAAATCTTTATGAATCCGTTGTCCGCATGTTTTAATTAAATATTTTAGATTGATAAATTGCCAACCTTTTCATTGTCTCTGCTTGACAAAATATAAAAGTAAAACCGTTTTTGTTTCTATCTTTACTCCAGACTTTTATTGTTTATTTATACACGAATAGGTGTTTTAATTTAAACAAAGTTATTCATTCATTTAATTTACATTAATCTTACAGTGTCCAAAAAATGGCCATTGGGACATGCCAAGGATCCCTAGAAAATTGTCAAAAAAAATCCATCTGTTATGTTCATCGAGCAAATGCGAACAAAGTTGCATAAGTTCGGCAACACAGTTTGTAAAATACATCTTAAAAGCTCATCTAGATTCTTGAGCATACATTTTTGCATTAGGATCCTATTGACATTGTTGTCATCTTCATTCCATAAAGGTTTTGTAAAATTAAATTGGTTATAAAAATGTAATTTGAACATTTACAAGATAAACAAATGATAAAATAATTTTAGTTAGATTGTGCCTTTGTATTTAGACATTTCTTTCGTTAATATGTGCTGTTATATTCAAGATATAAGCGTTTAAAGTTTCGCACTTTGGGGTATCATATCTCCGAGGGAATATGAGATAATTTTTTTTTAACAATTTTCTGATGTGCCCTGGACATGCCCCAACAACGTACTATCGTGGACATGGAATTTAAAAACGATTTTTTATCAGCCACCTTTGATTTTTTGAATTTTACTCTATTGTGCATAATGGGGTTTTTTATAACAGTTTTTAAATGTTATTTTGACAACAAATGCGTCAAATGTGTTTTAGTAAAATAAATTATGTAAATGTGCTGTCGGCGAGAAAAATAGTAATAGATATTTCCTTTTTTAAATAATTTTGTTTTAGGATAACTATAAGATTCTAATCTTCGTAAAACATCAGAGAAATGTTTCTTGTTAATGTCCACGATAAAACTTGAGATGTTTAAGCCACTATTTTGACCATATTTACAATGCAAAAATTGATCGGTTTAAATTCCATGTCCCCGATAGTATTATTGCGTTTATGCCCCAATTTTTGTACACCCTGTATGCAAGGAAGTATTATTTCCAATATAAAGAAAACACATTTTGAAAAAGAATTCGAATAAAAAAATATTTTGCACTTGGTTAAGATGACAAAGTAAAAAAATAAAAAAATTACACAATAAAATAAAATTTTAAATAAAAAAAAAAGAAAAAAAATATGATTTGTTCAAACTTTCTCTAATTTTACAACAAACTCACCATAACACTTGGGGATGACCCACAAATTTTCTCTTCCTCCGAATCATGATGCAAAAGTCTAATAAACCCGACAAAACAAAAAAACGAACTTACAAGCGCCAAAATTAAATGTCAACATTAACTTTGGTTTAAATGAGAGGACCGCACACTAAACAGTAAACACTTTTAATTATTGCTGCGGTTATAACTTAGAAACGACAATCATCACCTAATAGTGATATTTTTTCGAAGTGAGACTAAACAGATTTGTTGGAGAATCATCTTAGAATTGAGATAGATCAAGATTTTAAGAGTTAAAGATTTAAAATGTGAGAGATAAAAATGTGAGAGATAAAAATGTGAGGGATAAAAATATAACAGGAGAAGTTACAAATCAGGTTGGTAGTTGCGTTTTATGGTTGGTGGTATTCCCCTTCTTTGTGAAACAATAGCGTGACGATTTCTATAACGTATTCAACTTATCATGATTCAACATTGACATCTTTATTTTAAGACAAGAAAGAGCGACAACTTTTTACAACGTATCGATTTGTATTGAATGACGTTTTCTGAATGACAAATCATCAAATAAAAACTTGCAATAAAACACCGCACTACTATTTATTGCTTTATCTTTGAAATCTGCCGATTCTTGCGCGACAACAGCAGGTTGACTGTGTTTTGTTTTTGTAGCGCACTCTAGATACTTAATATTCTTAACAGCACTTTTAAGAACACAAAGTCGCAAACGGTTCGGAATATCGAGATTAACGGCGGCGGACGCGCGGTGAAGTCGATGTTAAAGTAACAACTAACGGCGATGGATGCTGTACAAAAGTCTCGTAATCCGCACTTGTGTTAAGCGCCGCGACGCCTCTCACGCTCATGCGTCGCCTTCGCGTTTCTCAAATGATAGAGGAGGATACAGTCTGTTTAATTCGTAAGAGAGTTCAGACACTGCTCACAAAAATACTATCGTGGACATGGAGTTTAAAACGATCAATCTTTGCATTGTAAATATGGTCAAAATAGTGGCTTAAACATCTCAAGTTTTATGCGAAGTGGACAATAACAAGAAACATTTCTCTGATGTATTACGAAGATTAGAGCCTTATTGTTATCCTAAATCAAAATTATTTAAAATAGGAAATATCTTCTTACTATTTTTCTCGCCGGCAGCACATATTACATAATTTATTTTAATAAAATACATTTAACGCATTTGTTGTTAAAATAACATTCGAAAACGGACATAAAAAAACCCATTCACAATAGAGTAAAATTCAAAAAATCAAAGGTGGCTGATAAAAATTCGTTTTAAATTCCATGTCAATAGTACAGTACTTACACTGAGTTAAAAAATGCATATTTTTTGGAGAAAGTCGATTATACGTTCGATACCTTTTTTTAAAAGTGGACCGTTTCCTAAAACCAGCCTTTTAAACAAAAGAAAGCCTTAGTCTTAAATTTTTTGAAAATGGATGTCGCACCCAAATAAAATTGACGCATTTAAAAAATGTGGTTTTTTTAAGAGCGTGTATAAAAAATTACACTTTTTTGCAAGCATTTCGCAACATTTAAATACGCAAAGTGTCACTTTCTGCCCATTGAGTGCAGCATGTTAATTTGCGTGCATAAAAGAAATTTCCACACGCAACTTAAAAAGCAAAATTGTTTACAATATTTTGAATTTTTTGCTTGTAGATAAAAAGTTGTTCCTAACACCTGCAAAAAGAGTCATTTCCGCACTTGAGTGAATGCTCGTGTGCGAAAACGTATCACTTGCCGCACTTTTTAGAAAAAAACGATGGGTGGATGAACGGATTCTTTGAATCTTAGCTGTATTATCAAATTTTGTACAATACAATAATGGGATTTATTCGGTGATATTGTGGTTTCATAGAAGTTTATTTTGCCTTAAAAACTAAAACACTAAATATTAGCTATTTGGAAAAGAAAGTACATTCATCACTAATGCAATGCAAAAAAATGACAAACAAAATTACTTCTTTTTGCCATTTTGTATTTAAGAGCCCGACAACCCACTTTCTCTTATGCAAACTTGTGTACAACTTAGACCGCAGTTTTTAACATTATTATTAGAGCAATTGTTTTAAACTTTTGGCAATATAATGTTAGCTCCTTTTAAAATACTTATTGTTTGGCACATTTTGTTTTGTAGCCCTATTATAGCAAAAATAACAGTTTAGAGAAGAGGAAACTATACTAAAAACAACAACTGTTTTTCTTTCTTAAATTGAGCCGTAAAATCGATTTTTTGAGTATTAAAAAATAAATTATCTTTCTAATGACACCAAGTTTTTCAAAATCGGACAAGAATTAACTAAGACATTTTTTGTGGTCTAAGTTTTGTGAATATCTGCATAAGACGCGCTACATTTATACGAAATCCTATTTTTAAAGACTGAAGTCACGCTTCTCTCTAGTAGAACAGCTGGTAGGTGGCTACTCTAGACACATTCATGATGAAAATATATGTGTTCAACTATGTAGGCGGTGCGTTCTACGCAAAATAGCCCGCGGTCTTTAGTCTATTCTGGCCACCGCGGTAGCCCCTCTACATGATATTAGGACTGAGTGTCGGGCTCTTTAGTTAGTGTCTTTGCTCTTTTTCGTACCGACAGACTGTATCAGATCCTAGAAAGCAACAAAGGCATTAAGAGTATCGTAGGAGGTTGTGTTTATTCCCTAATCGGATTTACCAAACTTTCATTTGCGCTCTTAGTTTGGACTTTGCAAAGTCGGCGGGCTTCTGATGACTTTGGGTGAAGTTTTGGGGGCCGAACGGCATTCAATTAAATTGCTTTTTGTTGAGTTTTGTGCAAACTTTTGAATTTCGTTTATTTGTAGAGTTGAATTAATCGAATTTTTAAATGTTTTTAGTTGTTCGTTAAAGTAAATATTGAAATCGTTTCCCAATTGACTATAAGAACTTAGTTTTTGCGAAAAAATATTCTTAGTTTTGACAAAGATTTCGTTTTTGTACATTTATTAATAAATGCGAATTATGTTTTTATTTTCTCAGTAAAAAATATTTCCTTGCACCCTCTTTTCGACTTGAAGCCCTTTTATTTGCGGACATTCAATATTCGGACATTCCAAAATACTCTCCAATTTGCAGACATAGTCATTAAGTAAGAGTTAATCCATTTACCTGCAGTAAGAAAAGGATTATCCTTTAATTTGAGATGTTTATGTGCAAGTCAGTAATAATATTTTATGCTTTTATTTAGTATAAAGATCAAATAATTTTAAACTACAATGCTTTCTGATAATGTGTTGATACATTTTTAACATAACAACACCGAGAACAACACCTAGTAATATGTCCTTCAGTGTAATGCACACAATTTTGGACGCACTGCTTAGCACCGATATAGCTAGAGTTTATATTTTCATTTAAGCAAAACTTTACCTAACCTACCTCACCTAATTTCCCCCGGTGAAAAAATGTCCCCCAGTGCTTTCATAAAAGTCAGTCTATAACCCTGAAATTCAAAAATAAATATGCATATTGGAATTTACCGAGGTAAAAAGACTCACTACTTCTAACCTTTCCGTTTTTGACAATTTATGTCTGCAAATTGGGTATGTCCGCAAATTGGGTGTCCGCAAATAAGAGGACACGTTACGACTTTGCCAAAAGATTAATAACAACATAAGTAATCAAACTTTAGCTAATGGCAAGGTATGTATTTCGACTTATAAAACTTTAAGCTTAAGCATAAGTTAATGTGAAAGAGATGAATTAATCCAACTTTCAAGTCAGCTACTTTATTTATGACTTTCGGAAAACGAAATTTTGGCAGAATTTTATCTAAATTTAAAATCAGATGTCGGCACAGCATCTTAGTTTCTTTACTAGAACAGATTAGATTTAAGTGTAAAATTAAATTCATTTTTTTTAGGAGTAAACCTTGTTAACATCTAATAAAATATTTTATGGCTAAGCAGAATGCTTTAAAAAGAAAACAAAGCGGCAAATACACACAAAGGTTTGCCATAAAAAAATCGCACATAGTCTTTGACGGCTTCTGTTCCGCCCGAGCGGCATACAACACATATTACAGATATGGACTACCAGATTAACATTTTGCACAAAGAAAATACACTATAAGATTCTATTCATTCGCAGTTTAAGAAAACCAGAGTCACCTATGAAAACTAGAATCTTTCTCTTTGAAAAGTTGAATTTTCCTCAAAGTTGGCATTACATTTCAAATTTACTGTCATTTAAATTGAAAAATGCCAATCATAATATGACAGTTACATAAAACAGACGTAAAAATTGAAAAAAAGAAACAATTTTTGCTTGAGATGTAAGAATTTACAAAGAAAATTGTAGACATTTTTTGTAAGTGCTAATTTATCCTATGATACCTAAAAGGACTTCTTAACAGTGAGTACTTACATAAATAATCCCTGTTTTGTGTAAACTTTTAAAAGGTTCCATGACTAGTGTATTATAAAGTAATTTAGTAAAAAAATAAATACTTCTGCATATGTTGAGACCATTGTTTTTGATTTAGATGCCCTGAACATGTTTTTAAATGCATTTTTTTTTTTTTTAACTTTTCTTACATAATCATCAAGCACAAGTGACATTATTCACAATATACAGAGGGAGATCTTGTATTGTCATAATTATTCTAAAAAATGCATCTGTTAGTGTAACATCCATATGTTTACGATACGGCTTCTAGATTAGCATTCTGCTCAACAATCAGATATTCTTTGTCAGAATGAATATTTACATTATTATTACGCATCAGATACATAAATTTCAAAGTAAGAAATTACCTCTAACAAGTACATAACTCGTAATTGACAAGTTCAGTTAGAGAACCTCTAAAGACAAGCTCGTATATGCCCTTAAAAGATAAACTTTTTTCGGGGACTTTTTAAAAGAACGATTTGATCTTTTTTTTGTTGAGATGCTTTTGGAAAGTATATAATTTAACAAAATATTGTCCTAAAAAATAAAGACAAAAAATAAAAACCAAATCCGCAGGCACCTTGCTATCGAGGTAAAATTCCGCGGCGCAACTCGGTGATGATGTAAATTTTCAATTGTTAAAATGTGGTAGTAAAGATGAGTGGTATAGAACCCATGGCAAGGGGAAAATGGGGTAAAGGGGATAACTTTTAGTATTGATTTAGTAGCTGCTATCGGGCTGGCAGTTAGGCAGGCAGGCAGAGTTCTATCTAAGCAACCCTTAGACTATATCCCTTCAGACTTTTATTTTGCGAGGCTTTTACAAAATGGTGCGCAAAAAATATCACTTTTTTAAATTATACAGGGTGTTTTCAAATAACGTAGAAAAAATTCAGGGGATAATTCCTGGACCCATTTTAAGAAAAAAAGGTCCCACAAACATAGGTTCGATTTTGACTTTTTTTTGTCTTACAGCCCCATAACGACCCCCACTAAAAACAAGTTTTATAAAATTTTACAAAGGGGAAAGAATTTCTTGTATTTAGATAAATCAAAAAGGTTCTATAACATTTTTTCAGAAAAAATTATTTTCGGAATTACAGCGAAAAATCTGATTTTTTAGGGGTTTTTTGGAAGGCTGTAACTCAGTCACCACGCAAAATCGAACACCTATTTATATGAACTTTTATTCTTAAAATAAGTCCAGGAGTAACCCTTTGAATTTTTTCCACGACATTAGGGAACACCCTGTATATTCGTATGATAATTAAAGAATTTTGAACATTGGGGAAAACTCAACTTTTCGAAGAAAAAGATTCTAGTTTCAGGTGACTCTGGTTTTTTTACACTTCGAATGGATTGCATCTTAGTCGAACGGACAACATGAAATCGTGTCCTCTTATTTGCGGACACCCAATTTGCGGACATAAATGGTCAAAAACGGAAAGGTTAGAAGTAGTGAGTTTTTTTTACCTGGGTAAAGTCCAACATGCATATTTTTTTTTGAATTTCAGGGTTTTAGACTGACTTTTATGGAAGCACTGGGGGACATTTTTCCACTGGGGGACATTAGGATAGGTAGGTTAGGTTAAGTTTTGCTGCTAAAATAAAAATATAAACTCTAGCTATGTCGGTGCCTAGCAGTGCGTCCAAAATTGTGTGCATTACACTGAGGGACATATTACTAGGTGTTGTTCTGGATGTTGTTATGTAAAAAATGTATCAACACATTATCAGAAAGCATTGTAACTTAAAATTATTTGATCTTTATACTAAATAAAAGCATAAAATATTATTATTGACTTCTGCACATAAACATCTTAAATTAAAGGATAATCCATTTCTTACTGCAGGTAAACGAATGAACTATTACTTAATGACTATGTCCGCAAATTGGAGAGTATTTTGGAATGTGCGCATATTGGATGTCCGCAAATAAGAGGGCTTCCATGAAATACCTCGACTCTTGCCATGGAAAACAAAAGCTGCTTTTCCGTATGTCTTTGATAGTTTGTTTAAACGTCAAAAAAAGATGACAACATCAAAAATGACATTAGTAGAAACTATCAAAGACCTACGGAAAAGCAGCTTTTGTTTTTCATGGCAAGAGTCGAGGTAGAATTTAAATGCTCGCTCGTTAACATGGTCTATGTTTCTATCTAAGCAGCAAGATAGACAACAACCCCGCACCGCGCTGCTGTGTTATATATGGCGGCGAAGACGAATTCTGCCAGAGAGAGACAATAACATGCCTCCTACACTTTTTACCCCCTCTTCCTTCACCCCCCTCTTCCTTGGGCTTGCTTGCCGCGCGGCCGAATCAATCTGATGGATGTGAATAGACAGCTGCACTTCTTGCATGCACCCTCGGTCTTTCTTCCGTCTCGTGCAATTACATTTATGTATTTCGATACTATTGGAAGTCTAGTCTAAATAACATTTGCTGCTTCCTAGAGGAAAAAAAAACACAGGTGTTGACACTATGGAATATGTATATAAGGTGTCCAAAAATTGTCTCAGTATTGCGATGGTACTATCGTGGACATGAAATTTACGGGTGACCTCTTTCTCATAAATAAAATATTTCTTTTGTGTAGCTAACAATTTATAAAATTGATATTAAAGAATCTAGAGGAATCATTTGCAAAATTTGGTTTGTTTTCTGGAAGTAGGTTTTAACGATGCCAGGACATAACAAACGCTTTTATAATTTCTGGAGATGATAAATGTAAGTACTCGTAAAACGAGAAATATAAAATATAATAATTTTCACATGCTTTCTATCAATTTTTGCATTGTAAATATGGTCAAAATAGTGGCTTAATCATCTCAAGTTTTATGCGAAGTGGATATTAACAAGAAACATTTCTCTGATGTTTTACGAAGATTAGAGCGTTATTGTTATCCTAAATTAAAATTATTTAAAAAGGAAATATCTTCCTACTATTTTTCTCGCCGGCAGCACATTTTACATAATTTATTTTAATAAAATACATTTGACGCATTTGTTGTCAAAATAACATTCGAAAACTGACATAAAAAACCCCATCCACAATAGAGTAAAATCCAAAAAATCATGTATTTCGATATGATTCGTCTAGTCTAAATAAAATTTACCCGAAGGAAAAAAACACAGGTGTTGACACTAAGGAATGTATACAGGATGTCCAAATGGGTGTATTTGCATTGCGCCGGTGATTGGGAAAACACTTGCTGTTGCGCCGATTTGGTCATACAGATATAGTTTGTATTGCGCCGCTATTGTTTATAAAAGGTCTATTGTTATACCAGGAGCTAAGAAGACCCAGGTAAAAAGGATTAAGAAAACTTGATTTAAATACATTTTGAGGTATATTATAACTATCCCGAATAAACGCCGGGGCTTGTTGAATTTCCCGTCTTACAATTTTTGATGGATTTTCGATGATATTATCAATAGCTTTTCGTTTTACGTTGTTGTTGTCTTGGTAATATGCTGACAAGGATTAATAATTTTTGTCTAGTTTGGTTTTTTTTAATTTCAGGGCTTTGGATAGAATTTTATAAAAGCACTGGGGGACACTAGGTTAGGTAGATTAGGTTAAGTTTTGCTGCTAAAATGGAAACTAATGACTAATTTGTTGGGGTGACAAAGGAAGGGATTAAACAGATGCAAACCAGGTATACGAAATGACCTTAAACAATAGGTATCATAAAAGTGGCGCAATACACAATATTTTTGTGTATTCAAATTTAAACATCGGCGCAACAGGCATATATCCGTCTAAATATTGGCGCATAAGCGCAATGTCACGTTGTTAGGATATGCCTAGACAGAAAATTAAAAAAAAATCCAACTTAATTTTTATTAATTTAGTGGAATTTTTTTTTTTTAAATTAAATGGAAGTTTTATGAAAATTTGTATCTACCAAATTTTTTGGTCCAATTTTGAACAAGTTTGACCCTGCATTTTGCCTCGCTTGCCTTAAAAACTACATCCCTTTAAGAGACTTTAAGTCTTGTTCACTAAAAAATACTTGATCGTAAATATCTTACAAATGGTTTGTTAAAACATGATAAAATTGATGTAATTATTATCGGCAATAAAAATATTTCTTTTAAACTTGTTTTGACATTTGTAGCCCCCCTAGAAATGGAGTTACCACCTGCAGAGTGCATAAAGATTGTCGTAATTTTTTTGTTCCTAACAATTTTGTAATTTTATTTATTGTTGGTGGTAGTAGGTTCAATAAGAAACTTTCTTACCACCTGAAATTTCTCGTTTAACTGTACCAATTTGGAATAATTATAGAACTGTTTTAAGTTTAAGATTATTTTGGTTTTGAAATTTTCTATTACCGTCCATTTTTTTTTGGTATCATGTGTTTTCGTAAAAGTCTAACTAACATTTATTAAGGAGTATTAAAGGAGGGTCTCTTCTCTAAGTAAATACAACTACCATGTTTTCATCCGTCCCCTTTAAATGTATTTTTTCGCTGTTTCTTTTCAAGACATTCATTTGCAATAGGTTTGTCCTGCTCTTAAGTTGTTCCCTTATACTAAAATGTCACTCGTCAAAAAGGAAAAGCATCATTTATTATGCTCCGGTAGCACAGCTGCTGACTTCTACAATTCTTCTTATGTTCCGCTTATATCTTGAATATTTCTCAGTCTCAAATGTCACATTAGTTGTTCATCACTCTTCAGGTTTCGTTTTTTAGGTGTTTAAAAGTAATTATTTTAGGTGAGCGTAAAAATAGTGTAAGTTATTAAAGCTAGAGATTCAAATTCACAGCTTTGAAGATCTGTGCTCCTAGATGCTCGCGGTATAAGTCATCTCCGTTGAGCTCTCGTCAATTCGACTAAATAGCACATCTACATGAGGGCCCCATCCTATATTAAAACTAAATGTTGTTTTGATAACAAGAAAAATAGGGCTACAAACGTATTATGGTTTTATTTAAATCGGTTATTTCTTTGTGTGGAAAATCTGACTTCAAAAATCATTTTAATATTTTTTTTTTTCGCCTACGGATACATTTTTTGGTTTATATACATTACGTGGCCTATGTCAAACCATAGTACGTTAACTAACCATGGTTTTTTAAGCTTGTTACAATTGCAACTTACGTTTTCCCTAATAGAGATGTGCTCGTTTAAAGATTTCAATGTAGAAAGAAAAACACCAAAAGTGCAATATTAAAATATTTTTATTTTATCTTGCACTCAGTATTACAAACATTATCCTAAATATTTTTAATCATAGTTATTGATGTATTACTCCGTATTTTTACATATTTTGTTGAAATTTCGAAAATAACTGACATTCAAGGAGATGACTTTTACGAACTTCCAAGTGCACAGAACATCACATTTATGAATTTGAATCTATATCTTTAACATATTAATTTGAATTATGTATTTTTAGATTTTTCTATTTTATTTTTAAAATCATCTATTTACATTCTGGAAACGCCACTGTTTTGTAAAAATAAACGATAAACAAGATAGCCAAGGTCAAAATAATTCTTTATTTTAAAGTTTATCTTGAAATTATACCACAATATTATGTCAACAACGATTAAATTGGACCACCCAAGACACCTACTCTGATGAGTAATCTACAATGATTTATCTATTATGGGCTTGATTAATGCATTCAAATTGACACTTAGGATCAATATAGTAATCGTTATTAGTTAACAAAACAAGTAGGCAAATCAATAAAATAAAATGAGTCAATAGGTAGGTAAATTTTAGAGAAGCAAATTTTTTGGAAAATCGTTAATATTCATCCTAGAGCAAACATTTTTGCAGATTCGTCCGTTTCATGACTTTTTAAGACTTTTATTTTTTGTCCGTCTGTCCGTCTGTCTGTCTATAACGAAACTGGTGACCACGATAACTGAAAAACGGTTTATTCAATTGACTTGAGATTTGGTGCAAAAGTCAATCTCGTTTGGGGGAAGAACCCTATTGTTTTTGAAAGAAATCAAATAATAAATGGGGTGTTAAAATCACCCCCAAAGTTGAAAAAAATTCATATTTCGGTTAATATCAATTTTACGAAAAAAAATATTCTTAACTAAATTAAGGATTGTATTTTTCCCCATGAAAAAGCGTCCAGTAATTTTTTTGTATCCCCACCCGTTTACAAAAAAAAAAAAAAAAAAGAGGTTCCAGGTTTTGATCAGCCGAGGAAGATTTGGAGTGCTGTTAATCGTCTAAGAACGTGTCACGGACGTTGCAATGATATGTTATATAAGTGGAATGCACTACCTAGTCCATTATGTGAATGTGGTGAATCTCCAGAAACTATTAAACATATTGTAGAGGACTGTCCAAACACCAATTTTGAAGGCGGTTTTTATGAATTACATAATCTGACTCCAAATGCATTAAATTGGATATCAACCTTGAAACCTCTGTAATTTTTTGGCAATTTATTGTACCTTGTAATTTAACTGGAATGTGACCCTGGTATGCTGGAGTTATTTTTCCCATGGTTTTTCCTCTGGCCCCTCCCCCCGAAGCAGATGCTTTGTCAGTATATGAACATTGTCCATGGGCATCCCAAAAAGAACATTATTTGTACTTTTTTATATTATTTACAACTTTATTATATTCTTGAATGTTCATATTTGTCACATACCAACCCTTATACCTACTATGACTTGTAATGTTTATTAATAATCATACGAATATATATATATATATACAAAAAAAATAAGTTTTACGTTTTTTTAATAAAATAAAAAATGCACCTTTTTAATCATCTACTGCGAAGAGTATAATATAGAATGTGTAACAATTATATAACAATAAAAAAGTATCCTATCTGCGAAGTGTAACTTTTTAAATGATCTATGCCACTCGCTGATCTAACCCATTCATTGATTTAACCCGCTCTTGTTTTTTATGGTTTGACAATCCCTACTTCAAATGTCTATGGGCTTGCTCTATCACAGCATAAAACATAATTTTGTTCGCGTTTACAGGTAGAAAAGTTGTATTTTTCAATCAGGTGAGTAATTCCGGTACCACAGGGTGTCTCTTACCAATTCTGACACGATCACTACTACCAACCTAAACACGGGAAAATATTAATGGCACTTTGGCACGCCATTTGCCGCTACCGGAAAATTACAAACTGCGAAAATTGAACTTATTTTGTGATACCTATATAATTTACTAAGAAATTACCGTGATAGCTAAAGCTGCACATTATTAAAGGCTGACATAGATTTATTTTGATAACGCATGAAAACATGAAAAGTTATAATAAAGGTGAGTTCAACTTTTTTTTTTTTTAATTTGCATTGCCTGCAATTTTGCGACATTTTCTTATTAAACAATCCTTATTTTTTTTTCAATATTTTGTTGCAGTTGTATGTATACCGTTGGTGTTGTAAAAAATCCATGATTAAGTTTTGTATATGTATGTTTGGTCATCCTAAAAAACGTAGTATTTGCCCGGATAAAAGGGGATTTTATAAGGGTGGCGACCCTTCTAAAATCGTGATATTTAATAATTAGAAAGCCTGATGCGTCTATAGGCTAAAATATGACCTTCTGGTCCTCATGGGAGATTATTACAAACGAACGGTTCACTGATTATGTAAGTAGCGATACACTAGCTAAACAAGACCTAACAAAGTTCACTTCACAGTTTTTGTTTCCAACTTTCTAAGGTTGTAGGTCCAAAATTGGAAAGAAAAAAATTTCAGCCATTTAATGTGCTTGAAAAATTTTCCAAAATTTGGGAAATCCTCTGCAAAATTTGCTTTTTAAAAATTAAACTTTCATGCTATACATTTTTGTCATTTATTTTTTATTTTTTTTCCATTCGAAGATATTCTAATTTTTACTGTTTTTGTTATTATTTCTTTAGCCAAAAATGGTTATTTTAGTATTTCTTTTATTTTAATAAACTGCACCTTAATGGTGTCCATAAAATTTAAAACTATCACGTAAATCTAGATTAGGTATTATAATGGTAAAGTCATTAAATAAATAAGCATTTAATAATACCAAGTGTCTCGTTGCATGTTTTCTTCGCAAGTAAAAACGAAAAAAAAAAAATGTTACATATTATTCATGGAATTTTCGAATACAATAAAATTAAGGATAAAATTGTATCTTCTGCTGAAGATGACAGTATAGCAGTTGTTATGTTTAACATCTGCCACAATATCATTAAATATTTATGAAATTAATTCGCGGTTTTTTTTTAAGAAGTTTAACTTTAATATAAAACAAAGATTCTCTCCAAACCACACTGTATTTAGAAAAATCTAAATACGTATTTCGACGAGTTTTTAATGCTATTTTTTATATTTGCTTAATTTAATTTATTAAAATACATTTTTAATTTGAAATAAAAACATAACTTAAAATTTTATTTTTATTGGATTATTGGCAACATTGACATTTTGAAGTAAAAAGTAAATTTAGGTCAGACATATTAAATAATGATATTTGTAAACTCTACTCACTTAATACTGAATAAATAGGCGTTTTAGAGAAAATGTAACCATTGATATCGTTTCTCTTATTCTTCTAGTTATTCACTCTACAAAAAAACCATGTCCCCCGATAGTTCATAATAGTAAAATTTGTAAATAAAAAGTACCTTGCAAGGGAAGAATTAATCTTTTTGCATCTGAAAAACCAACCTAATAAAATAAAATTTTGGGTTTAATAATAATGCAATTCAGCAACCTTAAAAAACCAAATTTCGTATTTCATAATATGCTTTGTATAGAACGCAAATATAAAAAGTATTTGATCGACTAAAAAATTTATCTGTGAAGAGTACCTCTTTAACCAATTTTACTTTGATTACAGTGTAATAATGATTCACCTAATTAAGCAGATGCAACATTGCATATTTATTATTATTTATGTTTCTGTTAGATAAACCAGGTATTTACCGTGCAATTAGTTTAATTTTTTTATAGTTACCTGCACAAGATAGTATTTTTATTTAATGAACATTAATTATAAATGTCATGGCCGTCTACCAGTGCATGCAAGCTAGATCATTTTTTCTATTAATCTTAATTAAATTTAGGAGAAAATAGAGTTGTTCAGATGTCAGAAACAATTAAGTTAACTGAGAAATTTGGTGGTGTTAGAGAGTAAATTTTGGTAATTTTTCATAAAAATTTCATGAGTTTGGTAATAAGGCGAAAGAAATAGTTAAGGTTGAGTACTTACAATGGGCGTTTTTCATGAAAAAAAATGTAAGTTTTATTTTTAATCAAAATATGTTACTTGTAAAACACGCCCATAGTTTAAAAACGTGTGTTTTTTTTAAAACACACTAATTTACCTAATTAACATTCTTTCTAGCATTTACATCACAAATTGTGAAAAAAAAAAGTATTTTTATACGAATGTGCAAAAATAAAGATAACAGTTTATTTAAAATTTTATAATCGAATAAAATAGAGATTTATAGGTAATGTCCGTCCGCCCGTAAACATGATAACGGTTACATTTTTTTATTTTAGGTTTTGGTTAAAATAGTTTATCTAAATATCTCAAAGAATTATAATTGGGCATCGCTGATAACCGGAAATAATTAATAATCCTTTTTAAAAAATGGATAAATAAAAACCCAATTTATTAAATTAATAGTGCTTTGACAGTAGACATTTATTCTTGCAAGAATAAACAAGAGTGGCTAACATCACACTAAAATATATTTTGGACGTTTCTGCAAAAATTTTCCGTTTTTTGTGGCAGAAAACACTTCCCTATTTTTTTTGTTGCTGAGATTCTGGGACTTAAAAATGGTAAAAAAAACGAAGAAAAACTATGATTAAAAATATTTAGGATAATGTTTGTGATACATAGAAGTGGTACTGAGTTCAAAAAATAATAAAAATATGGTAAAATAGTACTTTTAGTGTTTTTCTTTCTACATTGAAATCTTTGAACGGGCACATCTATATTAGGGAAAAACGTAAGTTGCAATTTTAATCATTCACAAGCTTAAAAAATCATGGTAAATTAACGTATTAAGGTTTGTCATAGACCACGTAATGTATATAAGCCAAAAAAATGTATCCGTAGTCGAAAAAAAAAAATAGTATAATGATTGTTGAAGTCAGATTTTCGACAGAAAGAAATAACCGACTTAAATGAAACCATAATACGTTTGTAGCCCTATTTTTATAGTTTTTAAAACTACATTTAGTTTTAATAGACGATGGGGCCCTCATGTAGATGTGCTATTTAGTAGAATTCGCCGGAGCTCCACGGAAATGACTTATACGACCTTCTAGGAGCACAGATTAGACAATCTGTGAATTTGAAACACCCACCTCTGTTTTACTTAAGTAAGTAGGTTCAAAATAAAGAACTAAAACTATTTTTTGTAAGTTTTGGACCACCTCGGCCTAAAGTGAAAGCTAGTTGCGTATTATTATACTCTTCACAAGAGTATATTGCAATCGATCAGAAAATCCTAAAATCGTCAATTTTCGTCGTAGAGCAAAAATTTTTGCAGATTCGTGCGTTTCATGACTTTTTAAGATTTTCATTTTTTGTCCGTCCGTCGGTCGGTCGGTCGGTCTGTGGGATGTCACGTTTCTTGTAAACACGCTATCTTAAGAACCAAACTTCCAATCCTATTCAAATTTTAAGGAAAAATCGACCCCTTTAAGAGGAAGAACCCTATTGTTTTTGACAAGAATCCGAGTACTATAATGCCCCCTTTTCAGCCCCCCAAGTGAAAAAAAAATCGTAACTCGATTATTATTAAATTTATAAAAAAAATTATTCAACATAAAACATAGAAAATTTAATTTTCTACAAAAAAGTATTCGTTGGTTTTTTTGTCAGATCCCCCCGTTACCCCCCACCACAAAAAAACCTCCTATCTCCGTTATTATTCAATTAACAAAAAAAATCTTTTTTACAAAATTAATGAAAATTTAATTTTTTATTAAAAATGTTGGTTTGTTTTTTGTAAAGTTGGCCAGTAAGGTTAAAAAAACAAAAATTAAAAAATTTCAGTAGCAAAAAACTTCTAAGTCCAAATAGCGTCACGCGTCGGTCAAGAAGGCCATGCCAAAAATATTTCAAACAAAGAAACAACGCCAGCTGTCAGAACAAATAACCTCAAATATGGTAAACGTCAGAACTGACGTTTATCCTCTTCGTTAACTAAATTCTTCGTACTTTCTGTTAATAGTTTGCACTCTTCGCAGATTTTATTTACATAATTTTTTTTTTAATTAATTATCTTTTAATAGTTTTCTTGCGAAGAGTATACCATAGAATGTGTAGCAATTATATAAAAAAATTGATTTAGCTTTGATTAATAAAATTTAAAATTACACTTCTACCGAATTCTACTCGAGCTACTTATCTGTGAAGAGTAACTACTACGCGTTTCGACTTCTACTTATTTCTTGTTATAAAGTAACCGACTGACCGTAGATGTTTTACAATCTAGTTAGTTCTAACAACTTGTCTAACTGTAAAAAGCCCTATTACGAATCTTTACCTAACTTACACAGCATGAAAATTATGATTCTTAGAAGTCAGAATGAAAAAAAAAGAAGAGAAAGTTTTTTTACAGCTAAGAATTAGAAATAGCTAGCCTTTTGTGAGCACAATATGCACTACATTTTAAACTTATAAGTAAAGAGAAATCGTTGAATAGTTCTTTTGTCCCAAATTTTTTGTTGTGTGGTAAAATGCATGGCAATTTTATGCAGATGTTTTTTTGCTTCCTACGCATTGAATCATAGAAACTAGAAAAGTTGTTAAAAATTCATAACTTCGAAACAAATTTAATTTATTCGTAATTTGGCTCCAAAATTCTTCTTGTTAGAAAATTTACCATAACAACAATAATTTACTAAATTCCGAAGTTTTTTTGTTATTTTTATAACTTCACTATTAACTTACCATTTTTTTAAGCTAAAGCTTATAAAGTGTTCAGTTTACTGCTAATCCTTATAGTAATACCTGAAAATAAAAAAAAGAATTTAATAATTTGCACAATTTCTTAAATTTAAATATTTTGAATTTCAGATACACAAATATTTAAAAGATAGAAAGTAGATAAAATTGGATGATATAAAATAGGAACTTAAAAGTATACCTAATAAAATTCAAGAACAACCCTTAGGTAGTGTGCGCCCTCTGTATTTATTCTATGGAAGCATAAGGTTCACTAGGTCTACCGAAAGATGGAGCTACAATCGTTTCTATTAAAATGCCCTAAGAAACAGAACTGTTGTGGCACTTATCTTGTAAATTACTTGTTTTTCGTAAAGTATGAATCTGTATTCATACTAAAAAAGTAATGTTAACATTTTTAAAAAAAATATTTTTAAATGCTCTAATTTTTAAACCATTTTTTAGAGAAAATCTAAATGCTGATTTTTATTCTACAACAAAAAAGCAATAAACAAAAAAAATACATCATAATCAGAAACAAAAAAAATTGTTGCCAAGCTTTTTTGAAATTTGATCAATTTTGAAAACCTCTAACAAAAAAACGAAAGCACTTGCAAAAAATATGATTGCTCTTTTGTTTTCTTCGGCTTTTCATTAGCTTAAAAACACAATTTAAGGCAAATCTAATTTTTCAAAATTTACCTTACTTTTTAGAAAGGGGTAAGGGTCTAAATTTTTTTAGTTTTTATGACTATAAGTAATTTTTGCCAGCAATAAATGTTCATGTAAAAGAAGCTTATAATGCAAATCTGGCACCTAAAAAGTTCTTTTTTGGTTTAATTTCTATAATCTTTTGAATGCAACTCCTAATGCGCATCCAATTTGTTTCAAAATGCTCTAATTTTCATATTTTTTTTTAAGGTAAATGCAATGAGCTTTTGAAGACAACTTCTAACGGCTCTGTATAAATCCTTAACCAATGTAATTTACTTAATCATGAAACTTCTAGTTAGTTGTTTCTTCTGTTTATTTAAATTACGCCACGCATGGATGCATACTCTTTTAATATCAAAAAATATAATGAATGGTCGCCGGTTGCCTTGAACTCGACGGTTCACAAAAGAAGGAAGCCAACGAAGCTTGTTTAAAAAATCGCAGAAAATAAATGTATTTCCGACGATGGAGCAGGCAGGCGCAATTGTATGAATTATGAGATCGTAATTCATAAGAGAAAAGAACAGTTGACAGCTAGGTTAGGTTATCCTGAAGGACCAACGGTCCGTCCGTCCGTCGGTCCACGGCGTCATGTTTGAGTGCAACCCTTTTAGAATAACACTATTTTGGTTTTAAGCAAATTAGTTGAGGCTTTCTGGAGATTTTCGCTGTTGAAAACATAGAGTAAAATTAGATTAAACAACCAAAAAAGTCAAAATTTATGGTTATGTATTTGGTGAAGCAATAATGTTGATCGCAGTTTTTAAATCTACCTGGTTTTATATTTTATCAATACCTTAAATATTTGGTGTTTTATTAAAGAATTCGGTAGAACACCGTTAGTTAAAATATGATGACCTAGATATTTTTAGTTTTAGGCTAACTTTATGTTTTTTTTAGGCATAATGGATATTTTAAAGAACTCATTTTTTTAACAAATCTTTACAAATTGGGTATCGCAAAAGTGTTTTTATATTTGCGTTCTATAATAAGCACATTATAAAATTCGGAATTTGGTTTTTTGGGTTGCTGAATTGCTTCATTATTAAACCTAAAATTTTATTTTATTGGTTGGTTTTCCGTTGATCAGAAATACAATTTACCAGGAAAGAAGAAAAAAAAAAACGAAAACTGCTAGAGAAGCCCAGGAATATCTACTTACAGATGCAATTAGAATTGTTATGTTTTCATGTGCAACAAATTTAAAATTCCTCATATAAGCTAGTGCTTCTACACTTTTTAGCAGCAAAACTTAACATAACCTACCTAACCTTGTGTCCCCCAGTGTAAATGTGTCTCCTAGTGCTTTTTAGAGCGTTCTCATTTTTTTTTTATTATTAATTTGGTGGCGAAGCCTAGAAATGCCCATTACGCCATTATTTTTGTTTAATATATGGAGTTTATTTTGACAAAATATTACTTTTAATTTTATTTTCAGGTAGTTTTACTTATTTTCTCAGGTATCAACCCCCCATGGCCTGCCGGATGAATTAATGTCCTCCGGCATATGAATTCATGTGCTAATTTTCAGGTAGTTTTTAGACGCGGATGAATTCAGAATCGCCCGGTTTTCCTGATGCAAAAAGATAAATTATTTTCTTGCAAGGTACTTCCTACTTACAAATTTTACTATTATAAACTATCGGGGGACATAGTTTTGTTGTAGAGACAATAACTAGAAGAATTGGAGAAACAATATCAACGATTACATTTTCTCAAAAACGCCTATTCATTCAGGATTAAGTGAGTAAAGTTTACAAATGTCATTATTCAATATGTCTGACCTAAATTTACTTTTAACTTCAGAATGTCAATGTTGCCAATCCAATAAAAATAAATACAAAAAATAGTACAAAAAACTCGTTTTATAAAGCATTTTTTAGCAATTGTCCATTTCCAAACCTGGACGCGTGCTAGAAAACGTTCCTTATAAAACTCTACGTTTTAATATACTATTAAATATCAATCAGTAAATAAAAACAAATAAAACTCCTTGTTGAATACAATAATATTAATTTTATAGTTCCAAGTTTTTACGAGCAACAACAAAATAATCATTTGGGTGTTAAACGATATAACTTAATTTGTCAAATAAATCAGTTTGGGTAATTTAAGATGCATAAAAGTGAATGTTTATCGTTTATGATGTTGTTAGATCGTTTTACGACGTGTTTAGTGTATAATGGGAATTGGCTTTAGTTTTATGGCCTCGTAAACAATCCCGTTCATGGGGTTACTTTGCGCATGCTTGGATCTTAAACACGCGGCTGCCACTGCTAGGGTTTGTATAAAATCTACAAGAGGCACGACACTTTGAAGGGCGATTTATAGAACTTTACTTTCACTTTACTTCGGCGTAACTTCACTTCCGCTTAACTTAACAAATTTGCTTAATTTATAGATTGTAAAGTTACGTGAAATTGGGAACAGTTATGCGCATGTGTCTGAACTCGCGACTTCTGACTATTTACACTTGGGCGGTAATTACGGAATATCGCTTCGTACGAAACCTACATAAGAAGACCAGCAGGTTTCGTACGAAGCGATATTCCGTAATCACAATCCTTGACAATAAGGGTGAATATCTCATTTTTGCAAATTTTGCGCATGATCGGCCAAGCTCGGCTTTTGACAGTACTACTTACAGCTAAATGAATCAGCAAAGTAGCGCTAAAGTGAAGTATAAATTTGCTAATATATTCCCATGTATTTTATTTTAATTTTTCTGTAAAGTTACGCCGAAGTAAAGCGAAAGTAAAGTGTAAGTAACGTTCTATAAATCGGCCTTAATGACTGGGGTCTAAGTTGTAGACAAGTTTGCATAAGAGATAAAAAAAATGTCATTTCTGTGAGTAGTGTCCTGTCTCTATTTTGTTTTATACAGACTGTAGTTCCAACAAGGGTGCTTGTAGGTACAATGATGGCCATTTAAAACATCGTAAACTTAACCATGAGACCGCCGTCGTGTACCGGCGCTATATTCTGTTTAAGTTTCACTCTTCACTACATTACTTTGCATTTGATATAAATTTTATTGTTATTGCTTTATTTATACCAACCGACGTATCTTTATTCATCATCTACGGTTTTATGTTCTTTTAATTCAGGTTATTAGTGTAATTACTATGATTACTTTACACCTGTAGCGGGAAGCACATGAACTTTAATAGCTTTTGTAACACTTTTTTCTGACTTTCTTGAATGAATTATTTATCAACAAGTTTATTACTTTTCTTGAATTTGTTTTTACAACAGATATTTGTTAGAAATTGGCTTCGAAAGCTCATAGCTATTAAACCAAAAGCGTAGAAGCTTATTAAATGCCTGATTTGGATTTAGCAGCTCGTTTTACATAAGCATTGATGACTGTCATTGTTGGAAATAATTACTGCCGTGATAATTAAAACACTGAGAAATTTTGGACCCCTTTTTTACCCCTTGCTACAAAATAAAATTAATTTTAAAAAATAAATTTGCCTAAAATTGTTAAATTGAAATACGTAGAAAACAAATCAGCAATTAGATTTTTTCCAAGTGCTTTCGTTTTTAGAGCTTTTCAAAGTCCTAATTTCAAAAAAAATTGACAATATAATTTTTTGTCTCTGATTTTAATAAAACATTTTTTGTTAATTGATTTCTGGTTGCAAAATAAGAATTTGCAATTAGATTTTTTTAAAAAGCAAACATTTCGGAAATAAGGGCTTTTTTTAATTCGGGTGCCGCTTAAAAAGTTTCCTTCGAACGCAATTAAACTAAAAGCGATGAAACTTTTTTAGTGTCAGATTCTGATTAAGCAGCTCGTTTTACATAAGCTTTGATGGCATTTATTGATGGCAAAAATTACTTGTGATCGTGATAATTAAAAAACTGAGAAAATTTGTACCCTTACCCCTTGCTACAAAATAAGGTAGGTTTGAAAAAATAAATTTGCCTAAAATTGGATTTTTTAGGTAAATACGGCGTATAAAACAAATCAGAAATAAGACTTTTTCCAAGTGCTTTCGTGTTTTTGTTAGAGCTTTTCAAAATTGGTCAAATTTGAAAAAACTTTGCAAAATTTGTTCTGTCTTTGAAAGTGCTTTCGTTTTTTTGTTAGAGCTTTTCAAAGTTGGTGAAATTTCAAAAAACTTGCAAAAATTGTTTTGTCTCTGATTATAATAAAACTGCTTTTGTAAATTGCACTTTTGCTGTAGAATAAAAATTTGCATTTGGATTTTTTCTAAAAGAAACATTTTGGAAATTAGAGCATTTTGAAAAAAATGGTTGTTGCGTTAGCTAAAAATTTAAAGACATAATTTTAATGATTTTTTAAGCGGAAATAGTTCGCCTATGAAAAAAAGTTCTACCTGCTTTCCAAAAATTGCCCGACCCAAAACTCCAATTATGTTTTTAATACCAGTGTCGGTAAAATGGCCTATATTAAATAAATATTCCCAAATTTCTATGCTCCATACCTTTTCAGAACAATGAATTTAAAAATGTAGGTTATAGAGTAAAAAAAAGAATTGCCGAAAAAAAAACACCGACCAGCCGTCAGACCTCTATCCATAAATATATCAAGTTCAACAGAATGACCAGACAAGGCAGGCGGGTCCGCATCCGAAGATGATTTATGATATTAACTGCCACCAATGCATGTTATTATAAGCAAGAATAAAAAACCTTCCTACCTACTTTTTATTTAAACAGCCCTATTATGCCCTGGGTTTACGTAGAACTTGTAATTATGGACTCATTAAAAATGATAAAAATGCAGGGAAATTATTGACTGTGCCAAATTAAAAAAAGCATAAATTGCAATTGATTAGAGACTTAATTTAATACCAGTAGTGTTCAGTCATCGTTGCACTTTGAACTGTCGTGTATTTCTTTGAGACACTATAGTTTTTTTTTCGTATCCTCTTATTTGCCGACACCCAATTTGCAAACATAAATGGTCAAAAACGAAAAGGATAGAGGTATTAAGACCTTTTTTACCTAGGTAAAGTCCAATATGCATACCAGCTTAAGAATTAGATGCATTTTAATAGGGTGTATTTGAGCAGCGCACAAGAAAAACTAGAAATTAATCAATTATCTTAGACTCTGGGCCGTCCCGTTAGGGAACATCACAGGTTTTTTTTTTGAATTTCAGGGTTTTAGACTTACTTTTATGAAAGCACTGGGTGACATTTTTCCACTGGGGGACATTAGATTAGGTAGGTTAGGTTAAATTTGGCGGCTAAAATGAAAATATAAACTCTAGCTATGTCGGTGCCTAGCAGTGCGTCCAAAATTGTGTGCATTACACTGAGGGTCATATTACTAGGTGTTGTTCTCGGTGTTGTTATGATAAACATGTATCAACACATTATCAGAAAGCATTTTAGTTTAACAATATTTGATCTCTATACTAAATAAAAGCATAAAATATTTTCACTGACTTCTGCACATAAACATCTCAAATTAAAGGATAATCCTTTTCTTACTGCAGGTAAATGGATTAACTCTTACTTAATGACTATGTACGCGAATTGGAGAGTATTTTGGAACGTCTGCAAATAAGGTAGCTCCTTTTTTTCTACTTCAATTTTTGTGAAGAGTACAACAACAACTATTATTAAATGAAGTTCTAAAACTCCCAATGATTTCACAGCGCACATGGCAGATACCTACAAGTAACCTATAGCTAATTTATCAATGTCTTTAACAGTCTGAGAACTGAACAGTTCTCCTTTTCCATTTACCAATATTCTTTCCTACATCAGCCCTCTCTTCTACTAACTTGTCTCAGTTTACCTCAATCAACGTTGGCCGTGCTTTTAAAACATTGTGGGAAGCCTGCAGCATGAGTTCATTATGTTCTACCATGTTTTTTTTTTAGATTTGTGATTTGTGATTTAGTTTAATTTATTCTTTTTGTAGTTCTTGTTCTAGGTTAGATTTTATGACGTTTATAAAATTGAAACGTTTTCATACTTTGTAACAAACACACCGAAAAAATAAAAAGCAAAAATGTTGCTTTTATGGACAAATCTGGTGGAGAAATTGGTGAACAAAATCAAAAAATTTGAAAAAATTTTAGGGAATTTGAAGAAATTTAAATAAATTCTGTACTTTTAAGAATTTTGTGATCTGGCTTATTTTTTTAAATACCCCAATTCAAGATTAAACTTTTTTTGCCACTTGAATTTTGAGGAACTGTCACTGACCACTGTCACTAAATTGAAGTAAGTTTTTTGTCAAGATAGATGCAAAATATGAGGTACATGGAGAGTTTTTGGAAGTTTATTCAAAAATGGTACAGTTTCTCAGAAATTTTAAGTATAAAAAAGTTTTTACTGGAATTGGGGTATTCAAAAAATAAACAAAATTACAAATTTCTTAAAGGTAAAGAAATTACTTGCAGTTTTTATCAACACTACCAGTGTTTAAACCATTTTAAAAGGAGCCACAAATTTCAAAATGGGTTTAAAATGACCGTTTTTGTTACCTTTATTGATTGTACAATTTTCATGATGGTTAGACAAATCATTTGGTAAATATTTACGATTAGTTGTTTTTAGTCCACCTGCTTAAAGGCCATTATTACCGAAGGGGGGCACTTTTTCAAGTTACTGTTTTTACTGAATGTCTTGGATTTTTTTCAGCTATTTGCCATATCCAAAAAAGCTAAACTAAACGCGGACACCCTGTATTTTCAATATTACATATTTCTTATGTTTGTTTTTCAGGCCTAATAAAATTTCCTTATTAGTTTTCGTTTTCGTCTGCAAAACGCATAATTATTGTGTGATCCAACTTGGTACGAACAAAATCAAGATAACCCAAGCGGAGATAAGCTAGTGAGTACCAGTAAAGGTGTCGTCGTAACACTGGCACTGTCCATTGTACTGTCTTCTCTATATCTGAAATTTGTAAATGATATGGAAGCAAGAAAGAATACCTCTGAGAACAAGTTCTAATGCTCAGCTGCGAATAAAATATTCCCATCAGATAGGTTTGCATATGCTCTTCGGTCGCTGAGCTAGAACGACTTGTCGTCGCTTGGATATCAACTGTTAGCTCACTGGACATTTGGTTAGGAGTTAAGACAGTTGGAAATGTTGGAATGTCCTTACTCGCATTCCAAGGTCCTTAAAGTACCTATACTGTGACTTAACTGCAAGTATTTTCTTACAGGCGGTAATAGGCCCAGAAAGATAATTTTTACCTTGCAAAAAATATATCCCAATTATTCCAATTAAAATTTGTAAGTTCCTTAGAAAAAAATCCAAACCAAGATCTGCTTATGCAGGATTGTAGGCACTACCCCCAGGAATATAAAAGTGAAAAATTCCCACAAAATTTCCGTGACGTTTAGCCCCCATCTTGCATAGAAGTGAGGAGTTAGCTTTTTGTTAATACCTAAACTATTCGGCACTTTTGAAAAAAGTTGAAAAAATTTTTAGGAACATTATTTAAATAAAAATACAATTATTTAAAAAAAAAAAAATTACCAATATTAACGATTCTATAGCTCTTTGAAAATCACCTTATTTCATCATAATCGTCTATCTTAGTCATAGAGTCCTGAAGCATAGATTGCAGCGTTCTCTGTAGGACCAAATCAGCACATTTTCAAAGTGCTATAAAATCGTTCATATTGGTGATTTATTATACTCCTCGCAGACAAAGTCAAAAACGAGGAGTATATTGTGATTGTTTTGAAAATTCTAAAATCGTCAAAAATCATCCTAGAGCAAAAATTCTTGCAGATTCGTTCGTTTCATCGAATTTTGAACAACTTTCAAAAAATCCGTCCGTCCGTCCGTCCGTCTGTCACGTTTTTTGTAGACACTCTAACTTAAGAACCAAATGTCCCATCAAGTTCAAATTTTCAGGAAAAATCGTTCTTATTAAAATCTAGGTCAAGTTCGTTGTTGGTAAAAATCGGGTGATAACAAAGGGGGCTCCTGCACCCCCCAACTGGAGAAAAAATCATATTTCAGTTATTATACAATTTGCAGAATTTTTTTTCTGATAATATTAAAACCCTTTTAATTCTTTACAAAAAGTATCTTTAAGTTTTTTTTGTACGGCCCCACCTAGGCCCCCCATTTAAAAAAAACGGCGTATCTTCGTTATTTATCAATTCACAAAAAAAGTCAAGTCATAAAAATGAAAGGAAATTAAGTTCTGTGTTAAAAAGTATTTTTGTTTTTTTTTTGTCAAATTTTTAAGACAAAAAAGGCCAAAAGAAAGGTTTTTAGTGATGAAAAAGTTCTAAGTCAGGTAAGTCAAGGCCCAGTCAAGGTGGCTTTGCAAAAAAAAATTAAAACAAAAGCATCTTTCTAAAGCCTATTTAAATCCTAAACGTCAGTGTCAGAATTAATACTTATTTATGCTTTTCGCTAATAAATCTTTTTTTTTTATAGAAGAGTTAATAGTTTAACCTCTTAGCAGATTTTTTTTATAAAAATAAAAAAATTATTTTTTAATTTTATTATTCTCTGACTACCTACTGCGAGGAGTATCCTATTAAATGTCGACATTTTATAAAAAAAACTCTAACAGGCTCACTGATCTGACCTATTCACTGACCTAACCTATCCACTGACCTAACCCGCTCTAGTTATTTTTTTAAAAATGATTGTATTCTTATTAAAATAATGTTCCTAAAAATTTTTAAAACTTTTTTCAAAAGTGCCCAATAGTTTAGGTATTAACAAAAAAACTAACTCCTCACTTCTATGCAAGATGGGGGCTAAACGTCACGGAAATTTTGTGGGAATTTTTCACTTTTATGCTCCTGGGGATAGTGGCTACAAACCTGCATAAGCAAATCTTGGTTGGGATTTTTTTCTGGGGGCATTATTAGAATGATTGGGCTAATATACAACAGCCAGATTTTTTATATGTGCGGTTATAACAACTATTCAGGAAGCTAAATCCACAAAATGCACACAAATAAGAGTTTAGGGTTAACGTGGTAGCCCCCCAAAAAGCCCCCTTTAGTTTGCAACATTAGATCATGATAGATGTGCACCAAATTTTACAAAAAGGATGCTAAGTAAGATGTACTCTTTGCAGACATATTAAACAAAAACAAAGATAAAAAAATTAAAATACAGTAGGTAAATGAAAACATAAAATTTCTGAATGCGTTTACACCCTTAAGTTAAACGAAAATAAAAAAAAACATATAAATAAAATAATTTAAAAAACCTCGTAAAAACCTCTAAAAGAAACTTTATGAAGAAAACTTGTATCAAAACAAAAATAGAGAATATAAATTAACCAAAAATGTAGTTAACACAGTCGATAACTTTGAAAAATAATCTTTGAATTAAAAGAAAAATATTATTTAGAATAACCTATAGAAAATAAAATTGTTGAAAATAAAGTTCCTAATAAATTACAAAATTTACAAACTTCTTGCATGATAATTTTAAATCATCCCTATTTTCTGAACTCAAACCCTATAGCGACATCTCTCGTGAAAAACCCACCCTTAAAACTTTACACAGACTCGCAACAACTTATAAGACTTAAGGGTAGTTCAGCATCCCTACGAATAGCGGCGCTAGTTTGGACCAAATATATTGATTTATTTTGAAACACAAATTCAAACAAAAATTATTGCGCATGACTTAAAGTATATTTAACTTTTTGACTGAGGGCGAATTTCGTGGAGGAACTAGATCCGCCCTCTAGCGGACGGTGCCGGAAGTTTACTACCGAAATGTGTTACAAAGGGCGCTGCACTTTGAAAGAGATCTATTTTTGTAGCATAAGGTCCGTGGTGTTAGCTAAAATATAGTTTAAATTATGAATATTCTTCTTAGATAGAAGGAAAGGAATTTTTAGTGTAACAGAAATTAATAATGATGAAAGTTTTCAGTAAAATCGTGTGCTGTAAAAAATAATGAATGTTATTCTATCAAAGATTTTTATTAAATTTTAAGTAATTAAAAAAAAATGTGTCACGTTTCTTTTAAACATGTTCTCCTTATCTTTAGAACAAAAAAAAATCAAGTTGAAATTTTTTTTACAAGATTATTTTTTGGGCTTTGCATTAAGAAGTATTTCTAAAAACGTACAAAAAATGTGAAATTTTCTTTGGTAGAAAAAAATAACAAAATTTTATTTTAAGCTTATTTTTTTTAAAGAAATGTTAATTAAAATTTCAAATTTGGTATGTGTCTATAGGTTGCATTTTTATGGTTTATTCCAGGAATAAAATGATTCCATTTTTTTACACTAATGCCAGTTATTAGAAGCGTACCAGTCACTCTTCATTCGTTGTTTTTATACTGTTTTTCATTATTGTCAAAAATGAAATCATTCTATTGACAATTTAAACAAGAGAAATGTCACATTTTTTGGCAGACAAAACTTGATTCGTAGCAAGGCATACTTCATTTTATCAGGCCGCCGCACTCTCATGTTTATATTTTTAAATCCTGGAGGCCTTATTTTCTAGACGATCCAGTTTTGTGACGTCACGAAAATTAGTTTGGCTACTTGCTATCGGTATCGCTTTAGTCAGCAATAAAAGTAAATTCCCGGAATAGGACAAAAGAATGCAACTTATGTCTGCATTTCTTTTTTTTTCGTGAACTTTAAAATTTCTTAAAAAAGCTTTTTGGCCTAAATTAAAAAAAAAAAATACACCTAGCTACATTGTCGCAACAAAAGAATTTTTCTAATTTTTTAAACAAATTCTCCTAAATTCTTTTTAAATTTCTTTAAATTCATTAATTTTACATAAAAAATGCCTCCGCTGAATTCCCTTTCAGGTCAAACCAATAAACCGTAAAATTGCAAAATCAAATTCCATAACTAAATCGGTCATAATGTTTAAAAACATGGCACCTAGCTCTCATGTTAACCTAAGACGAATTCCCTAGTCGATGGTTGTGACATGTAGGCATACCCCTTCACCCCCCTCTCTAGATATATTCCATGGCACACCCAGACCCTTATCTAACTAGATGACAGCTCGGCAGCTGCTTCAAGATAAAGCTATCCATACACGCTGCTGTTGATAACCAACATCAAAAATCCTAAAATTATTTATAGTCGAATACATGAGGTCGAGCAACGCATCCGAAAATAATGAACAATAAATCAGTGTCGATTTAGTTAATCTAGAAAGGAAAAGAGTCTGGAGTTAAATAAGATCGATGTTTGGTAAGTTTCAACTGGTGTCTAACTAGATTCATTAATGAATGGATAGTTTGAAGCTACTATCATGGACATAAAATTTAAAACGATCAATTTTTGCATTGTAAATATGGTCAAAATAGTGGTTTAAACATCTCAAGTTTTATGCGAAGTGGACATTAACAAGATAGATTTCTCTGATGTTTTACGAAGATTAGAACCTTATTGTTATCCTAAAACAAAATTATTTAAAAAAAGAAATATCTTTTTACTATTTTTCTCGCCGACACCACATTTTACATAATTTATTTTAATAAAATACATTTGACGCATTTGTTGTCAAAATAACATTTAAAAACTGACATAAAAAAAACCCATTTACAATAGAGTAAAATTCAAAAAATCAAAGGTGGCTGATAAAAAATCGTTTTAAATTCCATGTCCACGATAGTATATATCGGGTGTTTCTTACTATTAAACATACAGACTGTCTCCGAATACAGTGCATTTTTTAAGACTGTAAATAGAGGACGAAAAAATAGACAGATACACTCGACATGTCCTAGGCTAGGGGGCACCGCCGCCGTTTAAAAACTACACCCCTTTAAGTCTACTTCACTACAAATACTTGATTGTATATATCTAACAAATGGTTTGTCGAAACATGATAAAATTGATGGAATCATTACCGGCAATAAAAACATTCTTTTTCAACTTGTTTTGACATTTGTAGCCCCCCTAGAATTGTAGTTACCACTGATAGAGTGCATAAAGATTGTCGTAACTTTTTTGTTCCTCATAATTTTGCAATTTTGCTGGTAGATGGGTTCAATAGGAAACTTTAGTATCACGTAAAATTTCCCGCTTAACTGTACTGATTTGAAATAACTAATTAAGAAGTGGTTTATTGTATTTATTATTTTGCACACATTAACATTTTTTTGGTCTATTGTCACTTAACTAAAGTTAGATACAATTTGAAATGGTTGCGCTTTTTATTTGTGCCTGCGTGCGTTTTTCTTTTCTTTATAATTATGTAAAAATAATTTTAATTTTTTGCATATGTTTTGGTGGTCTAGGGGGCGGAAAAAAGTTAACCAAAACTTAAAATGGTCTATTTTTGTTTGTGCATAAGTGCCGTGGAAATACCACTTATTATATTATATAACAGTACCTGTTAATGTAAAAGCACGAGATTAACTTGGTAATTTCCTTATTTTGCGCGTATTTCCAAAACGTATAAGAATCGGAATAAGAAACCTGGTACCAATCGAAAGAAAACGAAAAAAGCAATCTTTCGGGCTAATAAACAAAAATGTTTGCATTTAATTTTTTTAAGAAAAATCTCTTCCAATTTTCTTAAGTTTAACCAACAAAATTTTCACTTCCGGTTAGTAAAAATGCTATTTTTTTATGTTAAACATTCCTTTGGGCTTTGTTAATAAGTGGTTTAAACATACAAGTCGTGTATGGCAGCTTAACGCCTAACTAAAGCAGCCGGCAATGATGGAATCTAAGCAGCAGGGAAGTGTTTAAAACTATGGGTTATTCTTGTACATTGAAGGCCGCTGCCCTTTTCGGCATGGCTTCTACTATGCCCAGTCTACTTATATGTCGGTCGCGAATTCTATGATTTATTGTTTTTCTTGTTTCTTACAGCGGTTATTAAAAATAAAAGGTCGTATGATCTGTATGGCATTTATCTATCATTTCAAGGTCCTTTAGGCTTTACAAAAATAAGGAATAATTTACATGTCAGGTTAAAGGCCGATTTATAGAACGTTACTTCCGCTTTACTTCGGCGTAACTTTACAGAAAATTAAATAAAATACATGGGAATGTATTAGAAAATTTATACTTTACTTTAGCGCTACTTTGCTGATTCATTTAGCTGTAAGTAGTACTGTCAAAAGCCGAGCTTGGCCGATCATGCGCAAAATTTGCAAAAATTAGATATTCACACTTATTGTCAAGGGTGGTGATTACGGAATATCGCTTCGTACGAAACCTGCTGGTCTTCTTATGTAGGTTTTGTACGAAGCGATATTTTTTAATTACCGCCCAGGTGTAAATAGTCAGAAGTCGCGAGTTCAGACACATGCGCATACCTATTTCCAATGTCACGTAACTTTACAATCTATAAATTAAGCAAGTTATGCGGAAATGAAGTTACGCCGAAGTAAAGTGAAAGTAACGTTCTATAAATCGCCCTTAATGAAGGATGAAACTTTCTTCAACATTTTCTGCAAAGAGTTTGAACATGTAATCTTCACATTGTCGCCGGCTTCAGAATGTTCTTGAGACACTCATACCAGTCAGTAGAGTCGAACAAAATGTATTTCTGAAAATAAACCTCTCAGCTAGGTATTTCCTGGCATCCAAAAAAACAGTCTATTGTTCAGAGTCGTAAAACTTGCAAAAAATTCTTTGTATTTTTATTATTCCTTTACAGAATTCCTTTACTGAAGTGAAGACTAAGCCTGACCTCGACTTGGCGTTGGGTTTGGATTTTAAAGAATTGAAATTTGAATTGAAGGTTTCTAGCAACCTTGTAACAAAAAATGGTTCTATTCTTGCCTTTGGTGATACTTTACAGTTTAGATTCTTTGGTAGAAATAATCAGTATTTTTGTAAGGTGTTTTATGTCCTACAGTGCAATGTGCTTTTTGAATTGGATGTTTCTCTATTTGCGTTACATAATAAGCACATTATAAAACCCGAAATTTGGTTTGTCAAAGTTGCTGAATTGCTTCATTATTGAACCAAAAATTTTATTTTATTAGGTTGGTTTTGCAGATGCAAAAAGATTATTTCCTCCTTTGCAAGGTACTTTTTATTTACAAGTTTTACTATTATAAACTACCGGGGGTCAGTTTTTTTGTAGAGGGAATAAATTGAAGCTTTGGAGAAACGATAGCAACGGTTAAATTTTCTCAAACTCGCCTATTCATTCAGTATTAAGTAAGTAAAGTTTACAAATGTCATTATTCAATATGTCTGACCTAAATTTACTTTTTACTTCAAAATGTCAATGTTGAAGAATAAACAGATGGAATTTTTTTGACAACTTTCTAAGAATGCCCCAAGAGCGGTTATGCGCCATTTTTTGGACACCCTGAATACAATTAGCCAGCAATGAATGCTTATGTAAAACGAGCTGCGAAATCCGAATCTCGCACTTAAAAAGTTTCATTCATAACTTAAATATCAAATCGTTCTTTGTCTTATTATTAAAATTTTCACTATGCATCAGCTGTACTGCAATTTTTCCTGAATCGCAACGCATACAACAATTTTATGCATGCAACTTTTACTGCCTTAAATTCGTGCTATAAATAATTCAATCCAAATCTAATATGCAACGGGTGGTCAAAATGCAATAAAGAAATATTATTTCTTCTTTATTCTATTTACTAAATGAGCCTAAAGTAATAAAACAATTACGCACTAGGGATAACTAATTAGGAGTTTTATTAGACCACACATCGTTAATAACTTATAGCTAAATGAAGAAGCAAAAACGTATTTTATTTATTGCAATTATATGATGCGCATAAAAATTGAGTTAGGTTTTTAATAGGTAACTGCAGAGGTTAGCATGTTTCAGAATTTATTCAGGCGGCGTATTTGCAATGAGGTTTTCAAAGATGCGTGGTAATTTTAAAACAGCTAGAGAAATTATGTTCTTAGCACCTGGAAAATAATCAATCAGGCTTATTTAAAAAAAAGATCAAAATCCTAATTGACTCGTTTTAAATGTCATTGTAAGTTTCTAAAAGTATGGTCCAAATCGCAATCAATGGTTTGGTTGCGGTAACATCAGGTTTTCGTTGGTTTATTTTTGGTAACTTAAAAAATTTGATTTATTTTCGGATCAGTTTTAGCGCAATTGTGGCGAAAAACCGCAAAAAAAGAAAAATTGAGAATGTTTTAAATGCCAGATTCTGATTTATCAGCTCGTTTTACATTAGCCTTGATGGCATTTATTTCTGGCAAAAATTACTTGTGACCATGATAAAAAAAACTGAGAAAATTTAGATCCTTACTCCTTGATTCAAAATGAGGAAAATTTTGAAAACATAGATTTGCCTTAAACTGTGTTTTTAAGCTATTAAAAGCCGTAGAAAACAAATCAGGAATCTGATTTTTTCCAAGTGCTTTCGTTATTTTGTTGGAGCATTTCAAAGTTGGTCAAATTTCAAAAAAACTCTTTTTTGTACCTGATTATAATGAAACTTATCTTGAAGATTGCTTTTTTGTTGAGGAATAAGAATCTGCATTTAGATTTACAAAAAATAGTTTGCAAATTAGAGCATTTTGAAAAAAATCCAAAGTCGCGTTAAAACTTGCCTTCGGAAGCTCATAGAAAGTAAACTAAAAGCGTTGGAACTTCTTAAGTGCCAGATTCGAATTTAGCAGCTCTTATTATAATATCATAAGCATTAATGGCATTCATTGCTGGCAAAAATTACTTGTGGCTGTGATAATTAAAAAACTGAAAAAATTGGCTCTTACCCCTTGCTACAAAATTAGGTAAATTATGAAAAAATAGATTTGCCATAAACTGTGTTATTAGGCTAATTATAAGTTGTAGAAACGAAATCAGCAATCTGTTTTTTTCATGTGCTTTTGTTCTTCTTTTGAAGCATTTGAAGTTGTCCCAATTTTAAAATTTTTGTTTGTCTCTGATTATAATGAAACTTATTTTGTAGATTGCTTTTTTGTTGTTGAATATATGCATTTACAATTACAAATATTCCTATTCCTATACTTTAACATAATATAAAATTATTGCTTTTTATTTGAGCTTTTTAAAGTCGGCTAAACTTCAAAAAAAGCTTGGCCAAAATTTTTGTTGTCTTTGATTTATAGACTACTTTTTTGTCGTAGAAGAAAAATCTGCATTTACATTTTTTCCAACAAATTTTTTTTTTTAATTAGAGCACTTTAAAAAAAATCGGGTGACGCGTAAGGAAAGACAAAAGTTATTAAAGTATCGCCAAGATACAATTTCAAACAAGCAATACCAAACTACTTTACTAAAAACAAACTTACATTTTTCGACACAACTCCATCACATCAAACAAGTCCAGAAATAACAAAAAAAACAAAATATAACACTGTCCACTGATAAAAAATAACACACTAAAAACTTCCAAAATCAAACGCACACACTGACTAACATACAACTTTCCAAAACTCTTGTTTACCACCAACTAATTTAATTCTATTTCTTTCGAACATGGCCGGCAGACTAAAGTCTAAAAGGGAGGACCAAAACCTAGGGTGAAATCTATACCTCGATATACCCAAAATACTGGTTTATATGAAGCCCATAGAATACAGTGTGTCGCTCGGAGCCATAGAACATGGAGGGGAAGCACAGAGGACCAATAATAACTAATATAAGTTTTCTATGTCTGCCTAAAACCTAAGAGATAATTGACAGGACCCTAGAGAGCATAGAATTAAAGAGTCGGTCCTATTATCGATTAGTTTTCTACCTGTAAATAATGGGTTTAAATTAAGTTTGGGTTGAAGTTTAACCTACACAAAACAAGGAAGTCAGCTAGCAGCGTTTTTTTTATATTAGATCATCGTAAGAATAACTCGATTATGTCTTTATGGAATAACTTGTATTAAAATGGCTTATCTTATTTATTCTTGAAAATATGGGCAATTTTAATTTGTTTTGTCATTTAAAGATAACTTTATAAAGCTGTTAATTTGCTTTAAAAGAAAGCTTACTTTTTCTATTTGCAAGATCTACATCGTGGACATGGAATTTAAAACGATTTTTTATCAGCCACCTTTGATTTTTTGAATTTTACTCTATTTTGAATGGGGTTTTTTTATGTCAGTTTTTAAATGTTATTTTGACAACAAATGCATCAAATGTATTTTATTAAAATGAATTATGTAAAATGTGCTGCCGGCGAAAAAAATAGTAAGAAGATATTTCCTTTTTTAAATAATTTTGTTTTAGGATAACAATAAGGCACTTATCTTCGTAAAACATCAGAGAAATGTTTCTTGTTAATGTCCACTTCGCATTAAACTTAAGATGTTTAAGCCACTATTTTGACCATATTTACAATGCAAAAATTGATCGTTTTAAATTCCATGTCCACGATAGTACTTCCGCACAGTAAAAAAAAAATAAATATCGAGGGTGATTCATTAACCACAGATTTTCTAGGTAAAATTACATAATTTTGGGTAATTTTAAAAATTATCAAAGAATATGCAATTACTGAAACCATAAGAAATGTGTAAAATTAATATATGCCATTTTTGTAAATTAGTTAATACAACTTCAAAATGCTCAATACTGTTAAAGGGGAATGTCGCGGAGCATGGAAACTGTGGTTATTTAATGTTGTTTGCCTAAAATCAACAAAAAACAGCACTTTCTGGTCATTCCTCAGTGGGTTTATAAAAATTAATTTAAATCAAAAATTGTGCTTACCAGAAACATAAATAAACAAAGCACAAGTTGACATACACTAAAGATTCATTAATAAGCGTTTAAATACAGATTTTTGGCAATTTAGAAGCACTATTTTTTTGCATTTTAAATTGCCAAAATTCTGTATTTAAACGCTAATGGATGGATCTTTAGAATATTTCAATTTGTGCTTTGTTTATTTATGTTGCTGGAAAGCACAATTTTTAATTAAAATTAACTCTTATGAATTAACTGAGCAATGACCAAAAAGTGCAGTTTTTTGTTGATTTTAGACAACCAACATTACATAGCCACAGTTTTTATGCCTCGCGACATTTCCCGTTTAGTCTGAATTCTGAGAGATTTTCCAAAAGTTCAACTGATCTTGTTAAAAAAAATTGTGGCAGCAATGTTTTCGATTGACCCTTCGACCTTTTGCTTTTTCTTTTCATGGGTGTTTTACAGTTTTTACGTAAGTTGGTTTATTAACTAAAACTTTAACCTAAAAAACAAAACAAGATAATGCCAAGCACACGTAAAAATTATTCAAATAACAAGCATATTCAAAAGCATAGTTAAACAACTAAACTAAATATGATATACGACCGGACAGAAAACAACATCAATCATAACACACACGTATGAAACAATAATTATTTCCCCGCAATTTCCCTATTGAGTTTCCAGTTCGTATCTAGTTCATTTGACATTGTAAAGTAATTTAAAATGAAAGGACAATTTAAATTAAAGAAGGCTTAGACTGCAGGGGCCACGTTATATGAAATTAATATTCTACAATCTGTTGGATTTACTAAAGAGTTAGGAGACTAAAGCAAAATTGCATATACGAGCTGGCCGCGTCATAAAATTTAATGACAGGTACTTAGGTCGATCTGGCCGCATTTTACTGCATGGGTCATGGTGGAGCTGGCCGCGGCACTTTTTCTACCTGCTGCCATGTTTAGCAGATAGAAAAGGTGCTGTGGCGGAAGTTTTGTTGAAGGATGAGTAAAAACACCAAAAGAATTTAATTTTTATAAAATAACAACGATAACTATCAATATTTTATTAAACAAATATTTTACATTGCAGTTTGGTGAGATAAGCACATTTGTTTAAATTTTATTTTTAGCCGAAAAACTTACCCTAACCTAGTGTCCCCCAGTTGAAAAATGTCCTTCAGTATTTTTAAAAAAATCTGTCTGTAACGAAAAAACAAAAAAACACATGTATGGAGTACTTTCAACGTTGCTGGCTTGTTTTAATAATAATAAAAGTGTGTATATTATCCAAAGGATTCTCTGTTTTATAATTTTCTAATATCATAACTCAATAAAACATCGGATACATAAAAATAAATCTAGATAGAAGGAAGTTAATGAGTCGCGGCCAGTACGACCAAACCAGAAAAATCGCGCGGCCAGTTCGACCAAGCACCCTGCAATTAGGCGCGGCCAGCTAGTAGTATTTTCAGGTAGTTGCGGCCAGTTAGTATTATCCCTTTTAACGCTATTAAACATATTGTAGAAGAATGTCCAAACACCAAATTTGAGGGTGGTTTTCAAAAAATACACCAATTAACTCCAGAAACTTTGAATTGGATATCAACCCTGAAACAGCTGTAACTTTTTCGCTGTGATTTATTGTACCACCACAATTTTGACAACACTGGTATGCCTGAGTTCTTTCCATGGTTTTCCTCGACCGCGAAGTAAATGCTTTACCAGAAAAATAAAAATCGGCAATGGACGTGAAAAAATGAACATCACTTAAACCTTTTGGAATTTAACCATCTTCCATTTTATAATGTTCATTTGTACCTATTTTTGACATGTTTTTATGATATCATATATAACGCTATTCTTATGATAATCTTTACAATTATCAAGTTTAATGAGCAAGATGAAAGACAGTAGGAACAAAAAGACATCACGGAGGTTCTGAGGTGTCGTGACTCTGCCTCTGTCTCTACAAGCTCTAGCTAAATGAAGTTAATATAAGCAAAGAGGTAGAAGCAATGACAAATGGTGGTAGCTACCCCTTTGCTTTGAACACATCTGTTTAATTTCACCGCTGTTAGTTGGTGTGCCTGCTAAATTTTGAAACTCTCACCCCTAGTGTATCACTTTACCCTACCTACAATATGATATGATTGCTTACACATTATGCATGTCACGAATCAGGACATCCATGTTTTGGGACACACAAAGGCTTTGTCCTTTAGACTTTCATATTTTGATTCTGTAGACTTTAGGCCGATTTATAGAACGTTACTTTTACTTTACTTCCCCTTACTTCGGCGTAACCTTACAGAAAATTAAATAAAATACATGGGAATGTACTACCAAATTTATACTTCACTTTAGCGCTACTTTCCTGATTCATTTAGCTGTAAGTAGTACTGTCAAAAGCCGAGCTTGGCCGATCATGCGCGAAATTTTCAAAAATGAGATATTCACCCTTATTGTCAAGGGTGGTGATTACGGAATATCGCTTCGTACGAAACCTGCTGGTCTTATGTAGGTTTCGTACGATGCGATATTCCGTAATTACGGCCCAGGTGTAAATAGTCAGAAGTCGCGAGTTCAGACACATGCGCATACCTGTTCCCAATTTCACGTAACTTTACAATCTATAAATTAAGCAAATTTGTTAAGTTACGCGGAAGTGAAGTTACGCCGAAGTAAAGTGAAAGTAACGTTCTATAAATCGCCCTTTTACCTCTGAAATTTCTGCAAAAGTTTGATTAAATAGTTCACTACTTCAGAATAATAGCATAGGTGCGCAAAAATTATTCATGCTATGATTTATTGCTGGGAATTTTGTATGTACGATTCGATAATTTATTGTTCCTTTTTATTTATGGTATAATTTTACGCTTTGTTAAATATGCGTTTAAAAACATGCTTTTGCAATGCTTAAGAGTACTATGCTCAGTCCTTATACCATGGAGAGATGGCCAGAAGAATAGACGAAAGACGGGCTATTTTGCGTAGAACGCATCCGCCTACATAGTTAAAAATACATATTTTCATCATGAATATGTGTCTAGAGTAGCCACCTACCAGCTGTTCTACTAGAGAGAAGCATGACTTCAGTCTTTAAAAATAGGATTACGTATAAATGCAGCGCGTCTTATGCAGATATTCACAAGACTTAGACCACAAATGTCTTAGTTAATTCTTATCCGATTTTGAAAAACTTGTTGTCATTAAAAAGATAATTTATTTTTTAATACTTATTGTTTTTTGAAAATGGATTTTGAGGCTTAATTTAGGAAAGAAAAGCAGTTGTTGTTTTTAGTATAGTTTCCCCTTCTTTAAACTGTTATTTTTGCTGAACTAGGGCTACAAAATGTGCCAAACAATAAGTATTTTGAAAGGAGCTAATATTATATGGTCAATATTTTAAAACAATTGCTCTAGTAATAACGCTAAAAACTGCGGTCTAAGTTGTACACAAGTTTGCATATAAGAAAGTGGGTAGTCCGCGGGCTCTTAATAATTTTACTATGTGGCATCCATAATTCCATAAATCAATTTCTCTTTTTATAATCCACCCTTATAAACATTTATTTAAAAAATAAGATAAAGAATACTCTCCATCTACTTATCTATAATTTTTTACCCCTAAGTTATATTCCAAGGCAATAAATTTGCAGCCTAAGTTAAGTTCTTTTTCGATAGAGGCACTCGAGATAAAAAATGCGCAATCTAATTATACTTACACCGCAGAAAAGAAGTACATTTTAAGGGACGATAAAGAACCTATTATAAATCACTTCAACACCCCTTAAATATCTGCAAACTACATTAAAAATTCCTTTTTTATGCCTTTTAATCAACCCCTGAGAATAAACATAAGCTACCCAAAAAAGAGGCTTGAAATTGTTAAGGCTCAAATTCACAGTTTTGATGTTTGTGCTCCTAGAAGCTCGTATAAGTCATCTCCTTTGAGCTCCCGTCAATTCTACCAAGTAGCACATCTACATGAGGACCCAATCGTATATTAAAACTAAATGTAGTTTTGAAAACTAGAGAAATAGGGCTACAAACGTATTATGGTTTCATTTAAATCGGTTATTTCTTTGTGTCGAAAATCTGACCTCAAAAATCATTATAAAATTTTTGTTTTTATTTTCGACTACGGACACTTTTCTTGGTTTAAATACATTACGTGGTCTATGCCAACCATAGTACATTAATTTACCATGGTTTTTTTAAGCTTGTAAATGATTAAAATTGCAACTTCGTATTTTCCTAATAGAGATGGGCCTGTGTAAAGATTCCAATGTAGAAAGAAAAACCACAAAAGAGCTATTTAATCATATTTTTATTATATCTTGCACTCAGTACCACTTCTATGTATCACAAGCATTATCCTAAATATTTATAATCATAGTTATTGACGTATTTTTGCATATTTTGTTGAAATTTCGAAAATAACTGTAATTCAGGGAGATGACTTTTGCGTGCACAGAACATCCCATTTATGAATTTGAATCTATAGCCTTAAATATTTTCCTTAGCATTTTCTGATTTCATGTTTCCAAAAAGATATTTTGATTATTTCTTGTGTTTATAAATGACTATAAAATGATTAAATATTTTCCCTTATATAATCAAAATTTAATATTTTAATCAAAATTTACTATTTTAATCAAGATTTAATATAAAGGTCATTCACGTTATATCGAAAAAACAAACTCCTATCCTATATTTAGGTTGAAGTTCGTGAAAGCTTCCAAATTTATTATCATTTGTGAATGTTTTCAAGCGTTTCCAAGTATACATAATTTTATTTACCAAAAATTTGTATAGACCAAGTTCTAAAACTTGGTACCTCCATTTTATTCCCCTAAAGTATAATAAATAACCGTGGCTTGCAAACATCATTCTATTCTCCATAAGACCATACGGATGTACTGTAAAGATTCTGCATTACTAGATATATACTTTTTCTTAAACTTCGATGACCATGATTTCTATTAATAATTTTGGATTCAGACCAGCAAAAATTTAAAGCTCTAACTTTAAAAAACCTTAGCGTGCCACCTTTATCAAAAAAGTACCATCATATAGACAAATATTAAAAGTTTCGTTAGGTTGCGACAAGTATTTTAGCCACAATAATTTTGTTTTGTGGAGAGTTCTAAAAAAAATGGAATTGTACCGAGAAAATTATTTTTTAAATATCTTTGATTACTTTCAAGAAGAAAGAAAATTATATCAACAACAATGTCTTGCCGAGTTGATTTTTACATTTAACGACAATGCACCACAACAATAGATTATTTTCTGCTGATTCTAGAAATTCAAACATGGACCCTCCAGTCTTAGCGCCCATCCTAAGACAGGTCTAACAAAAACAGGCGGAGTGTCCCTGAAATACATGGATGCTTTGCGCCAGTTAAAACCCGCGGAAAATGCACAAGAGACACACCACAAGATTAAGACATTCTAAGGCAATTAAATGACTTCAATTTAAATAATCTTACATAAACAGCTTAATGTGGAAAAAATTATTTTCCGTTGGACCGTCCAATTTTTTAGGGAGGCACAAAAGTTAAATTAGTGACCCAGAATTATGAGTGTGTTCGGCAGTGGAATTTTATAAATCGCATAACAAACTGCGAATGATGACCAATCATGAATTTACATAAAAAAAATTGAAAATAACCGACAATAAGCTTCTAGGGGATTTCATGTGACGAATAACCAAAAGGAGGAATACGTTTCCTTGCAGCTCGCGAGGTTAATTAAAAAATGTACTGTGGCAAAACCACTTGTCGTATCTTAACAAAACTTTTGGTATAGTCCTAATAAACTTGAAGGGTTTGTTTGGTACTTGTGGTGCCGTTAGTGGCGCCCCCCATTTGTCTATATTCAAAATATAAACCCTCGTATTAGTTGCCCTATCTAGCAATGCATTATCTTTGGGATGCATACTCATAAATCCAGCCTCGCGACTCCAACCAAAGGCAAATCTTCCAAGTTCCATGCCAAAATATTTTCTGTTTAATTATGGTTGTCGTAAAGTTTCTGCCAAGCAAGCAAGTAGTCTCGGCAACATATAAAACTATTTAAGTAAGTCACTCTTATACAAAGTTTGACACGAGCCTTATGTTAAACTTTGTGAAATTAGGGTTAGTTTCAGAACTTGGAGATAGATCTGAATAAAGACTGTCTCATAAGTAACATTTACAATTATGCATCTAAGACATATGTTTGTACCGACCCATTTACTTTAGCTAGATTTGATGTTTAATTTTTATTTGCCATGTAGGTACTATAATTTTATACTTGTAAATTAATGTGTTTTTCTAAAAGAAAATGTTATCGCTTACCTATTGTCTTTTTAGTTTGTTAAAAATTCCGTATGTTTGGTTATTAAGTCAACAGTCAACGCTTTCTACATAACAATATTTGGATGCCTAGAAGTCTGTTCCAGCCCTAGTATTGTGCAATTTATATTATACTACACAAAGTAGTCTTCATTCCACATGCCCTTGATGTTTTTCGATGTTGTTATTATACCTTTAACAATATTAATTTTTCAATTCACTTAGAGAGGTAAGATTTTGTGTTTCTCATGCAATTTGCAATATAAGTTAGCTCTTCAAGCAGAATTTTGGTTTGATTAGCTCTTCAAGCGCCAGTATTACTTGCATTTCAATATTGTATAATTTTTGTTTCATCCATTAATAAGCTCTTGCAATAATTTAATTTTTCTAAAATTAAAATCATTCCAACAACTTTATTTTTAACGTTAAATGCTAAGTTAACGCTATTATAACATTTTCACATATCTAATTGATGTAAATTATTGTAGTCCTGAAGAAGAAGTTATTAAATCTTAGAAACGTTGACAATCTAAAAAGAATTGGTTTTAATCAGTCCTAAATCCAGCGAAAATTACCCCTTATTGTTATCGCTTACTTACTTACGTAAGTATACATTTAAAAAAATTAACATTCGTTAATACGTCTTGTGCGAGAGAATTAACATAAAACAAATTAGTATTACTAAAAAAATAAAGTACAAAAAAGTGTCTCTATTAAATCGCAATTAAATTTATAGTAAACTAATGAATAATTAACTATTTACTAATGACAAATTCTTATTTAGTACTTTTACTAATCCAATAATAAATTGCCACTTGTTTTTGTATAACATCCTTACAAGGAACAAAATACCTATACGCAAACTGGTTAATTTAAAACATAGCTACAATTAAAAGAAAAACTTTGGACAGATCAAAATCGTACGAAGACTTCAATGAACCTATTAAGAGCCCGACACTCAGTCCTCATATCATGTAGAGGGGCTACCGCGGGTTGCGGTGGCCAGAATAGGCTAAAGACGGGCTATTTTGCGTAGAACGCACCACCTACATAGTTGAACAGATACAGTTTCATCATGAATATGTGTCTAGAGTAGCCACCTACCAGCTGTTCTACTAAAGAAAAGCGTGACTTTAGTCTTTAAAAATAGGATTCCGTATAAATGTAGCGCGTCTTATGCAGATATTCACAAAACTTAGACCACAAATATCTTAATTAATTCTTTTCCGATTTTAAAAAGCTTGTCATTAGAAAGATAATTTATTTTGTAATACTTTAAAAATCGATTTTGAGGCACAATTTACGAAAGATAAACAGTTTCTGTTTTTAGTATAGTTTCCCCTACTTTAAACTGTTATTTTTGCTAAACTAGGGCTACCAAACAAAAAGTGATAAACAATAAGTATTTTAAAAGGAGCTAACATTATATGGTCAAAATTTTAAAACAATTTCTCTTATAATAACGCTAAAAACTGCAGTCTAAGTTGTACACAAGTTTGCATAAGAGAAAGTGAGTAGTCGGGCTCTTAATAGAAAATTTTGGTACTCATACAATTTTTTTTGACTACTTGGAACGTACTATCGTGGACATGGAATTTAAAACGATTTTTTATCAGCCACCTTTAATTTTTGGAATTTTACTCTATTGTGAATGGGTTTTTTTATGTCAGTTTTCGAATGTTATTTTGACAACAAATGCGTCAAATGTATTATATTAAAATAAATTATGTAAAATGTGCTGCCGGCGAGAAAAATAGTAAGAAGATATTTGTTTCTTGTTAATGTCCACTTCGCATAAAACTTGAGGTATTTAAGCCACTATTTTGACCATATTTACAATGCAAAATTGATCTTTTAAATAATTCCATGTCTACGATAGTACACAAGTTTGCATAAGAGAAACAGGGTAGTCTTAATAGTAAATTTTCCTTGACCACTTGTACTGTACTGTTGGGTATATCTGATAATTTTAATTGAAGTATAAAAATGCCAGTGGCAAGTGGCCATTCTATCCCAGGGTAGGGTAGCAAGGAGACAAATTCCCTAAGTTTTATCTTATTTTTCCACCCTCGAACCCTGACTTCGTCCTTCCTCTTGGAGCGGGCTGGCACAAAGATAGATTGCCTCGCCATTCTTGCAATTTCCCTGTCGTATCAGAGAACATAAATTACTAGTGAAATATTACCATTTGGTGACTGGGGTGACTGAGTGAACAACACGAGATGTTACATGCGTCCGTAGGCGTGCTCAGACATTACAAATAAGACAACTTGTCTTCTAATTCCATTATCACACTTTTTTACCTTGACCGATTTTAACATAAATTTTGGAGCTTTAAAAACTTCTTTTCACTACTACCTATACAAAAGGCAATTTTTGACCGATTTTCTACCAGAGAAATCACATTTCTCTCCCTTGGTCAATAATAATTTCCATGTCTATGTCCACTGTACAATAATGAAATGTCAAAACATATGTCAAGGTTTTATCATAAATAGAACGGTACTTACAGCAGTTTTTGCGATTTTTTGACGAAGATTTTTTTATTTTGAAAACATAACTACTTTAAAACATTTTATTGCACAAATATTTTAACGAAAAAAAAAATTGTACAGTTGTTAACATGTCGCACTTTTTTCTGTAGCTATGTCAGTGTTCTATCATTATCATTATATTTACAAATTCCTTATCAGTGACCATCATATTATTTAAATCATTTACGCCATTTACGTGCAAATTATGAGTTATTTTGGAAAAAATCACCCATTTAAAGAACTTTATATTGTTTTGATTGATGTAACGTCATTGTCATTTCCATGGAAACTTCGATTAATTTTTTGTAAAAATCATATAGAGGGTTTTGATAAAAATTGAAGATATTTTTAAATTAACATTTTTCAAGAAAATGCTAGTAGTGAAAAAAATAGTATGTAAACCACGGTAGAGAAGGTCATTATTGACTACGCGCAATTGTGTCCCTTGCCGCTGCGCGGCTCTGGACACAATTTTTGCGCTAGGTCAATAATGACCCTCTTCTCTAACTTGGTTAATAATGTACTATTTAACATTCTTTATAGCTCGGCCATGTAATAGGTTATTAAAGTATTTTGCAGACAACAGGAATAAGAATTGTTTTTAACAAAAAATAACTTAATGATATTGTAATAGATAAAGTTTAAGACAACAAAACAAAGTACAGTTTGGGGAGATACCGTATTTTATTAATGTAGAGACCGTCGCTAGTTTTTATACTGTTGTGCAGATTTACGGAAAGCTATATCTATGCAAATTTGTAGCGAACATCCTGGAATCTATTTCTTACAGCAAAATTAACGAGTTATTTTGTCAACTAGTTTACTACTCCTTAAATGATATCTTTTTCAATTCCTTTTTGGAAGTTCCTGTTTCAGATAAATACACAATAATTATTCACGATTGAAATACTTTAAATAAGAAAACAAAAATCTGCCGTCCAAAGGAAAAAGACCGTATGTCCCAATTTCATAGTTTTGAGAAAAACGGATTTATATTTTTACCTTGGTACTTTTTAAACTCTACATAATTTAGTGATTTTTTTTGTGCAAGGCTGTTTGTGATTATAATAATGATCACATTCCGAAAAAAATAATTCAAAAATGTATCTTTGTCCACAAAATATAAACAAAAATGTACTTACGGTGGTACGTTGTTACTAATTGTAGTGCTTATACAAAGTAAAAAAACCGTAAGTGATAAATCAATGCAGTTTGCATTGATAAGCTAAGAGAAAATAGCGTAAGTCCATACTTCGACGTCACTCTTTACTAAGTAAAATAACCGTAAGTGCGGACTCGTAAAGCAAAATGACTGATATGCTAAGGAAAAAGACCGCAAGTGTACATGAACTTACGGTTTTTTTCCTTAGTAATGGTACTTACGGCCTTTTTACTTGCAAAATTGATGACGTAGTGGACTTACGGTTAATTTAATTCATGTTTTTTTCATAATTCCAAGCAAAAAATTAATTTTTTTTCAATGATATCAGTAAAGGCAATGCCAAAAATGAAAAAAACTCAATTTCGTAAAATTGAGACTTACGGTCTTTTTTCTTTGGACGGCAAAAATTCGAACCAGTAAAGAATTGGCCACACAAATCGCAAATCTAAAAGATTTGGAGTTGCCCACAAAAAGAAAAAAATACCCAAAGAAAAACATTTTCTTGACGTTTACAAAGTTCCAAAAAAAAACGGACCAAAGTAAACTCAAATAAGTCTGTTGGTCCTCGAATGATTTATTGAAGTTGAAAATCGCGCTCGACTGTAGTAATGGTGTTCCATCGATTTTACATTAGAGGTTTCTTTGTACATTATACTTTATACAATCTAAAGTTGGATATGCACCCGGTTAGAGAATTATGTCCCTAAAAACTTCAGAGATGGAGCACGGGAAAAAACAGATAATGGGAAATAAATTTGCACAACTTTGTGTTACGATATTTTTCACATTATAATTAGCAAAGGCTATATATTTTTTATCCTTAAGGACCTTCTTTTTATCTTGAGATAAAAAGTCCGTTCTTACCGGTATTTTATTCGTTACCAACTAGGTGCGAATTAAATTAAGATCCTCTTGCCTCTTTGGAGATAAACTTAAGGCTATAGATACAAATTCATAAATGGGATGTTCTGTGCACTCAAAAGTTCGTAAAAGTCATCCGCGAATGTCAGTTATTCTCGAAACTTTTAACAAAATATGTAAAATACGGAGTAATACATCAATAACTATGATTATAAATATTTAGGATAATGTTTGTGATACATAGAAGAGGTACTGACTGCAAAATATAATAAAAATATGGTAAAATAGGACTTTTAGTGTTTTTCTTTGTACATTGAAATCTTTAAACGAGCACATCTACATTAGGAAAAAACGTTGCAGTTTTAATCATTTACAAGCTAAAATACCATGGTAAATTAACGTATTATGGTTTGGCACAGACCACGTAATGTAAAAACCAAAAAATGTATTCTGCCGTCCAAAGAAAGAAGACCGTAAGCCTCAATTTTACAAAATTGAGTTTTTTTCATTTTTGGCATCTTAGGCATTGCCTAATTGCGATCTCATTGAAAAAAAAATTAATTTTTTGCTTGAAAGTATGAAAAAAACATGTATCAAATTAACCGTAAGTCCACTACGTCATCAATTTCGCAAGTAAAAAGACCGTAAGTATCATTACTAAAGAAAAAAACCGTATGTTCATGTACACTTACGGTCTTTTTCCTTAGCATATCAGTCATTTTGCTTTACGAGTCCGCACTTACGGTTATTTTACTTAGTAAAGGATGACGCCAAAGTATGGACTTACGTTTTTTTCTCTTAGCTTATCAATGCAAACTGCATTGATTTGTCACTTACAATTTTTTTACTTTGTATAAGCACTACAATTAGTAACAACGTACCACCGTAAGTACATTTTTGGTTATATTTTGTGAACAAAAACACATTTTTGAATTATTTTTTTGGAATGTGATCATTATTATAAATACAAACAGCCTTGCAAAAAAAAATCACTGAGTTACGTGGAGTTCAAAAAGTACCAACGTAAAAATATAAACCCGTTTTTCTCAAAACTATGAAATTGGGACATACGGTCTTTTTTCTTTGGACGGCATTTAACCTTTTGCTTTAATGTTTCTTTAAACAAAAATTCCAAACCAGTTTAAATTTAAACAGGAAAAAATTTACTGAGTGTTAAATTTGATACAGCGGAGATAAAATCAGGATTATGCAATGCAAAGGACAGTGTTAACGTATAAAACAAAATCTCACGCACGCCGCATGCACCGCTTGCTTGCTTCATAAGTTAAAACTCGAGTTCAAACAACAGTTATGAGAGATAAAGATAAAACGAGAGGGAAAATATGATATTTGAGGGAAAATGGAAAAATACCAAAAGTTAGGGAATTAATAGAATCAAGCTGGCGATATTAAATTTTCCGTCCTTTCGCTTCCGTGATGCATTGACCTCGCTCGGGAAGCGTCCTTGCGGCGGCCCTTACAATTATGTAATATCCTTCGTTAATTGAAGTCCTTTTATTGGACATTTGTCATTTGTCGTTTTGCGGATGAACATGGTGTTTTTTTTCTAGACTTAAGAGCGCATAGTTTCCAAATTTCTTATGAAGATTTGCGAACAACTTAAGATACAGTTTAAAGGCCGATTTATAGAACGTTACTTTTATTTTACTTTCGCTTTACTTCGGCGTAACTTTCCAGAAAATTAAATAAACTACCTGGGAATGTATTAGAATTTATACTTCACTTTAGCGCTACTTTGCTGATTCATTTAGCTGTAAGTAGTACTGTCAAAAGCCGAGCTGGGCCGATCATGCGCAAAATTTGCAAAAATGAGATATTCACCCTTATTGTCAAGGGTGGTGATTACGGAATATCGCTTTGTACGAACCTGCTGGTCTTCTTATGTAGGTTTCGTACGCAAGTGTAAATAGTCAGAAGTCGCGAGTTCAGACACATGCGCATACCTGTTCCCGATTTCACGTAACTTTACAATTTATAAATTAAGCAAATTTGTTAAGTTACGCGGAAGTGAAGTTACACCGAAGTAAAGTGAAAGTAACGTTCCATAAATCGCCCTTTAAGAAGTTACGCCTAACACAATTGCTTTTAAACTTGAAAAGTATTGTTTAAAAATCGTTTAAAATTGTTACTTCTTTACAATATTTTATTTTTTTTACCTAATTTAACTTATAGCATTTTAAGCTAGTGAAAGCAATGTCAAAATCACATCTCTACATATATTAGGTTTTTTTTGCAAAATGGATGCTCAAAAAAAATTCTTAAAAACAAATAACACAAAAAATTAAATTATCTTTCGAATGACACCTATATTGCAAAAATCCAACAAGAATTAAGGCAAAAACTGTATCTTAAGTTTTGGCCTAATTTCAGTCAGTCACCAGAAATGATCATTATGCGCGGTTCGGCGAGTTATCAACATAACTCATTTGGTTTGCTGTCTTTCATAGTGCTTGCAGCTAGTCTACCTTCCCCTTTACACTTTACAGCAACACCCGCTAAGATTTTAACTACAAAGTTTTTTTTACTGGGATCAAAATTTTTATTTGGTCCAAGATTGTTCCTCTCCCCTAGGCAGCCTGTTTTCAACAGATAAAAGAAGTTACTTTGAAGGAATAAGACCCAATATTTCTTTCATCGTTCGAAATAAATTCTCAGTCATGAATTAGTGCAGCCCATAAATAAAATACACTTTAAATACAAAGTCTATAATTAATGACTTTGTACAATTTAATAACTGGGTAGGCCATAAATTGTCAAGTGTTAGGTTGCACCGCTATATTCTATGGCTTAACATTTGGTTCTTTGCTTTGTTTTTGGTGGAGGCTGGCCAACTATTTGCCACTGAAGTTGCTTTTGCCAGAAAAAGGTGGTACATGAAATTACAAAAATATATGTCTATGTCTTGTGTTTTAGTTAATTTTATTTCAAATTGTTGTGCAGACGATTCTATTTTCCACAAAAATGAAATTCTAAACAAAGGTGTTTTATTAAGACTAGGGTTCACAGTCATAGATCTTCTAATCTGTGCTCCTGGAAGCTTGTATAAACCATCTCCGTTAAGCTCCCTTCAATTCTACTACATGAGGGCTCCATCCTTTTATTAAAATGGAAAATCTGACTTCAAAAATCATTATACTATTTTTTTTTCGACGGATACATTTTTTGGTTTATAAACGTTACGTGGTCTATGCCAAACCATAATACGTTAATTTACCATGGTTTTTTTAAGCTTGTAAATGATTAAAATTGCAATTTATGTTTTTCCCTAATATGGATGTGCTCGTTTAAAGATTTCAATGCAGAAAGAAAAACACCATAAGTACTATTTTACCATATTTTTATTATACTCTTCGCAGACAAAGTCGAAGAGTATTATAAATTCGATCCGAAAATCCTAAAATCGTCAATTTTCGTCGTAGAGCAAAAATTTTTTTTGCAGATTCGTGCGTTTCATCAAATTTTGAACAACTATCAAAAAATCCGTCCGTCCGTCTGTATGTCACACTTTCTTGTGCGCACGATATCTCAAGAACGCAAATTCTAATCATGTTCAAATTTTCTGAAAAAATCATTTTTCACAAAAGGAAGAACCCTATTGTTTTTGAAAAAAATCGGGTAATCATAAAACTGTTAAAATCAATTTTCAAAGTTAAAAAAAATTATAACGAAGTTATTATTAAATTAATTTAAAAAATATTTCAAACTAAATTAAATATTGCTAAAACCTATCAAAATTCATCAACATTTCTTTTATAACTCTACGCGTTAATGAGAAAAGGCAATTAATAAAAGCTAAAAATGTACTTAGACTGGGACTTTATGCGTCGTTTAGAATGAAAACAAAAGAAAAACGTAGTAGTCCTTTAAATAATATAAAACAAATGAAACAATACAAAGCTAAGTTTTTGTCGCGTATATCGATCTTAATTTACATAGCGTCGGTAGCTTAGTGGTTAGATTTCTGCCTCTCAGCCGGACTGCTCGGGTTCGAGTCCCAAGAGCGGCAAAACTTTTTTTAATTTTTTTTTTTGCTATAAAACTATAAAACTATTTTTTTTTTAATTTTATTACTGCGAAGAGTATTCGATAAAATGTGCATACATTATATAAAAAATATCCCTTGAATCCAATAAATCTGCAAAGAGTAACTTCTAACCCACTCAAAGATCTAACCAATTTCTTGTTATTTCTTGCACTTAGTACCACTTCTATGTATCACAAACATTATCCTTATTATTTACATAGATATTGATGTATTATTCCGTATTTTAACATATTTTATTGAAATTTCAAAAATAACTGACATTTAGGGAGATGACTTTTACGAACTTTTGAGTGCACAGAACATCCCATTAATGAGTTTGAAGCCTTAAAAAAGCTCATTTTTAGAATTATCATAACGGCTTGTAAGAGAAGTATTGTAGAATACTTATTAAAAAGCCGTTACTTTAAAATCAGTACAACAATACAAGGTGGACAAATAACTGGAATGATTAGGTATTGAAACCTCTGTATTTCATTACATCCACGTGTGCGAGAGAGACAGATTCATATAGCAACATTCTAAACGTATAAGAGTAAGAGAGACAACTAAAGCTTGCAATCAGCTGCAATGTAGCGACTAATGTGCACAACACGAGAGAGATTTATGGACTTGTGAGTCAATTGTATGGCGTTATATGGACATAGCTTCATTGCAATGCATTTCTATGGTTCCTGCCTGCGTTGCGCACAGAACATACCGCCGCGGCCGACTTACAGTTTTTTGATTAAATGATATGACTAAAAAGTGTATACAACTTTATTTGAAGTCTAAAGGTAATGCAAATATGTTCATTTAAGAAATGAGTTAATTGTGTGTTGTTAAACTTGTAAAACTTGTACAATTATTTTACCGCTAGGTTTTAAAAAAATCGAATAGTAGCAGGATCCTTAGGGGACTCCCTAAAACGTTTAAAAACCTTTTTTGCTTTTTTTTAAGGCTATAGATTCAAATTTATAAATGCGATGTTCTGTGCACTCAAAAATTCGTAAATGTCAGTTATTTTCGAAATTTCAACAAAATATGTAAAAATACGGAGACATCAATTACTATGAATAAAAATATTTAGGATAATGTTTGTGATACATGGAAGCGGTACTGAGTGCAAGATATAATACAAATATGGTAAAATAGTACTTTTGGTGTTTTTCTTTCTACATTTAAATCTTTAAACGAGCACATTTGTATTAGGGAAAAACGTAAGTTGCAATTTTAATAATTTACAAGCTTAAAAAAATGGTAAATTAACATATTATGGTTTGGCATGGACCACGTAATGTTTACAAACCAAGAAATTTATCCGTAGTCGAAAAAAAAAAACAAAATAATTTTTGGAGTAAGATTTTCGACACAGAGAAATAACCGATTTAAATCAAACCTAAATACGTTTGTAACCCTTTTTTTGTAGTTTTTAAAACTACATTTAGTTTTAATATACGATGGGGTCCTCATGTAGATGTGCTACTTAGTAGAATTGACGCGAGCTCAACGTAGATGACTTATACGAGCTTCTAGGAGCACAGATTAGAAGATCTGTGAATTTGAAATCCTAGTCTTAAGAAAAATTTTTATACAGGGTATCTCCAAGAAAAAAAAAAGCAAAGAGCGGGACATCCTGTATAACTAGAGTTAGTAAGATACTAGAAAGGGTCATGACACTTGAACAGTAGCTTTTTTGTAATTTATAAGTATAGAAGATTCTATGTATAAAATAATTAAACATTATTTGCATATAATTGTTTGAGTAAATAGAAACATTTAATTTATTATTCCATATTTATCTTTTATCAGCTAATTCACTTAACAAAACAATTAAGTGAACCTTTAATACGAATAACGACCGTTTTATGTTAATTTTTAGATTATATTTTATATTTATACCAGTTAATTGTTGAATAGCATTTTATAACTTAATCATTTTTTTTGTTACTACAATAAATTGCTCAGGTCTTCTAACTTTAACAATTTATAGTAATAATTCATTTTTAAGATCATCAAAGTGTGAAATTTCTTTTGTGGAAAATTCTCGACTGCTTTATCAAAAATAAATTTATTTTGTCGAAGAATTCATTTTATAATTCCTGTAGTCAAAATGGATTTTCTTCATTCTTTTTTTTTTTTAATTTTGTTTAGCAAAAAATTTTGCCATTGCCTGCAAAGAAATTTGTAACACCACGATTTTTAGTATCAAAAATTCAAAATGGAGCGTATTCGTACAAAAATTGGTTGGGGTAACCTAGGAGATCTGTCATACCACCCGTCGTTTCAGATGCTAACTAACATTACTTCTGAATTTTATATTTTTAGCAAATATAAAGCTAATATACCAAAAAACAACAAATTGCCGGTTTAAATCATTCTACGTACCAGCAAAAAGGTTTGTATAAAATTTAGAGAGCGCTTTACATCTTTAATTCTTTATAATTAGGTAAAAAAGGACATTATGACTCATTTACAAAAGGATATCCGTGAATGTTTAAAATAATACGGATTTTTTTGGATGCACGGATTTTGCATTAAAAGTACCATTGTAAATGAGTCATTATGCCCTATTTTACCTAATTATGAAGAATTGAAGTTGTATAACACTCCGTTAATGTTATTCAAACCTTTTAGCTGGTACTTAGAATTTTTTAAACCGGCAGTTTGTTGTTTTTTGGTATATTAGCTTTATATTTGATTAAAATATAAAATTCAGAAGTAATGTCAGTTAGCATCTGGAACGACGGGTGGTATGACAGATTTTCTAGGTTTCCCCAACTAATTTTTGTACGAATACGTTTGCAGAGAGTAAAACTAAGATACGTGAGTTGATATTTATTCAGGGTGCGCCACTGACATCTGTTGTTTGCAAAATAAGCAAAATTAAATTGAATAAGTGAGTACAATATTAAATACGTAAGCGCCAGTCAACCATTACATATAAAGCCTGTCTATTCTAGGATACTTATTATTATTATTATTATACTCTTCACAAGAGTATATTGCAATCGATCAGAAAATCCTAAAATCGTCAATTTTCGTCGTAGAGCAAAAATTTTTGCAGATTCGTGCGTTTCATGACTTTTTAAGATTTTCATTTTTTGTCCGTCCGTCGGTCGGTCGGTCGGTCTGTATGTATGTCACGTTTCTTGTAAACACGCTATCTTAAAAACCAAAATTTCAATCCAATTCAAATTTTAAGGAAAAATCGATCTCTATAAGAGGAAGGTCCCTATTGTTTTTGATAAGAATCCGAATACTACAAAGCGCCCTTTTCAGCCCCCCAAATGAAAAAAAAATCGTAGCTCAACTATTATTGAATTTACAAAAGAAATTATTTGACATAGAATATAGACAATTTAATTCTTTACCAAAAAGTATTCGTTAGTTTTTTTGTCTGACCCCCCAATTACCCCCCACCACAAAAAAACCTCCTATGTCTGTTGTTATTCAATCTACAAAAAAAATATTCCCTGCAAAATTAATGAAAATTTTATTTTGTATTAAAAATGTTGGTTTATGTTTTGTAAAGTTAACCAGTAAGGTTAAAAAAACAACAAATAAACGATTTCAGTAGCAAAAAACTTCTAAGTCCTAATTGCATCACGAGTCGGTCAAGAAGGCCTTGCCAAAAATATTTCAAACAAAGAAACAAAGCTAGCTGTCAGAACAAAATAATCTTAAACGTCAGAACTGACGTTTATCCTCTTCGTTAACAAAATTCTTCGTGTTTTCTGTTAATAGTTTGCACTCTTCGCAGATTTTTTTTTACATATTTTTTTTTTATAAGAGACTATTAATTATTCTGTAATAGTTTTCTTGCGAAGAGTATACCATAGAATGTGTAGCAATTATATAAAAAATTGATTTAGCTTTGATTAATAAAGTTTAAAATTACACTTCTACCGATTTCGAATTCTACTCGAGCTACTTATCTGTGAAGAGTAACTACTACGCGTTTCGACTTCTACTTATTTCTTGTTATTATTATTATTTCTAATACGAAATATGTACAGGTATACTCATATCATGTATAATTTATCTATGAATAATTTATTTTATTGTCAAACGTTTACTGAATTTTACAACTGCCTGCATCGTGCAAGGCGAATTTGCACTTTGTTAGTTGATTCTTTTTATAAAAATGACGTGGAACCTTAAGACTTTATAATTAAACCAAAAACTTAACCTGCAATTTATTGTTGGAAGTTTTTTTGACAAAATTATTAAACAATGAATTGCAATACATACCCAAAGTATTAAGGAATCAAAAAACGGCTTACCTGAAACAAAAAAATAAAATTAAACAACAGAGAATTTTTTTAAATTCTCCAAGTAAAAAAATGTTAGGACTTTATTGTATAGGTGTACTTATATACTTAGTAACTGAAAGTTACTTTATTTTAGCCTGACAGTTTCTATTTCCATTAAAAGAATTTTTGAAAATGTTCCAAACATTCCAAACAATGTAGTCGTTTAAATCAATGTTCAATTTGGCTGAATTTTTCAAATTCTGCAAGCTGCAGTTGCTTTGTATAAATTACTCATAATCTTCATTTACTTTTACACGAGTTAAAAATATGATTTACAAGCATTCTGAATCGAAATATTAAACACAAAATTTCTGATGTAAGCGAAAAGTGAAGTAAAACACTTTATTGGTGGCAGTACTCTGACTTTATATACTTAAAACGATATTATGTCGCTATCTCAAGGTATAAAACATGTAAATTAGTATAACCTTATGTTAGATAAGAAGAAGAAGAGTAAAGACAGTAGCTAACAGGCAAAGCAACATGCTTCTAGTTTCTAATTGCTCATATCTGATACGTATTTATAGCATGCAATTATGGCAACCATGACACACTAGATATCATCCTCAAGTTTCCACTGAATACGATGCATCGTATAAAGCTCATAGAGGTTATAAAAAATGGAGATGCAATGCATGAGTACTATCGTGGACATGGAATTTAAAACCATCAATTTTTGCATTGTAACTATGGTCAAAATAGTGGCATCTCAAGTTTTATGCGAAGTGGACATTAACAACAAACATTTTTCTGATGTTTTACGAAGATTAGAGCCTTATTGTTATCCTAAAACAAAATTATTTAAGAAAGGAAATATCTTCTTACTATTTTTCTCGCTGGCAGCACATTTTACATAATTTATTTTAATAAAATACATTTAACGTATTTGTTCTCAAAATAACATTCGAAAACTGACATAAAAAGCCACATTCACAATAGAGTAAAATTCAAAAAATCAAAGGTGGCTGATAAAAAATCGTTTTAAATTCCATGTCCACGATAGTACAAAAAATAAATTTTAAGAGCGCACAATTCTTATGAAGATTTGTGAACAACTTAAGATACAGATTAAGAAGTTGTTTTTAACATTATTGCATTCAAACTTAAAAAATATTGTCAAAAAATCTTTTAAAATTGTTACTTATTTACAACATTTTGTTTTCTTTACCTAATTTAACTGTAATAGCAGTTTAAACTAGTGAAAGCAATGTCAAAATCACATCTTTACATATACATATTGAGTTTTTTTGCAAAATGAATGCTCAAAATCAAATTCTTAAAAATAAATATCACGAAAAATTAAATTATCTTTTGAATGACACCAACATTGCAAAAATCCAACAGGAATTAAGGCAAAGAACTGTATCCTAAGTTTTGGCCTAATTTAAGTCAGTCACCAGAAATGATCATTACGCGCGGTTCGGCGAGTTCTCAACATAACTCATTTGGTCCGTTGTCTTTCATAGTGCTTGCAGCTAGTCTACCTCCCCCTTTACACCTTATAGCAACACCCGCTAAGATTGTAACTAGAAAGCCTTAACCTTAAAGAGAAAATGATTTTCTTTTGCCTCTCGAGTTAATATAAGCTCTTTGGATGTAAGTACAAAGCCTAGGCGAGAACTTGCACACAAGTAAAGCATATTCCTGAGCATATTCAGTAACTTCCTTATAACTTATAACGCTACAAGCAATGTCATATAGGTATTTCATTACCAACCTGATTTATATGCTGATTTATTTACTTGAAACTTTGCAAAATATGTATAATGTTGCATGGCGCACTATGTCTTTGTAATTAAAATAAAGTTGCTTTGCTTAAGTTCCATAGAGAAGGAAATATAATAGATACCTTATTTTGGAGCTAAAATAAATCCTTGTATTGTAAGTAAACATTTTTTGGTTTGACTTTTAGAGTATGGTCCCAATCGCAACCAATGGTTTGGTTGCGGTAACGTCAGGTTTTCTTTGGTTCATCTTTGGTAACTGAAAAACTTGGTTTCAATCGAACCAGTTTGGGCGCCTAATATGTGACATTTAAACTTCACAGAAAAAAATAAAAGATTTACAGTGGCATTACTTATTTTATAAATTAGAAATACCCTTACACTCAGCTTTTTTGCCGAATTCCGTTAAAAATGACATTTTTAGTCATTAAAGTCATTTTGAACCAATAGCGGCAAAGAATTCTGCAGAAAAATGTTGCTCGTAGGACCTTTTATGGTTACAAAAAATTCTATCATGACATCTTTTATATGACAGTTCTCCTTCCAAGACTCTACTACCGCGCATGACCTAACCAAAGTCACCAAGCTATTTCTGCGATCACTTTGGTTCGCTGAAACTTACCAGGATTTTCAGGAGTGGTGTCCCGTAAATATACTTTGGTTAGAAACCAATGTCATTAGGACCACAAAACCGAAACCTAGGTTTAAAACCAAGCCATTGGGACCATACCCTTAATTTCTTTACTTATTGGTAACGAAAAAAGATTTTTTTGGTAGCAGATTAGGGCACGCTTAGCTAAATTGGAAGATAGGAGGTACTATCGTGGACATGGAATTTAAAACGATTGTTTATCAGCCACCATTGATTTTTTGAATTTTACTCTATTGTGAATGGGTTTTTTTATGTCAGTTTTCGAATGTTATTTTGACAACAAATGCGTCAAATGTATTTTAATAAAATAAATTGTGTAAAATGTGCTGCCGGCGATAAAAATAGTAAGAAGATATTTCCTCTTTTAAATAATTTTGTTTTAGGATAACAATAAGGCTCTAGTCTTCGTAAAACATCAGAGAAATGTTTCTTGTTAATGTCTACTTCGCATAAAACTTGAGATGTTTAGGCCACTATTTTGATCATATTCACAATGCAAAAATTAATCGTTTTAAATTCCATGTCCACGATAGTATATTGTATAAAGCTTGTAATATAGACATTTTCTGTAGAGTGATTTATAAAACAATAACAACAAATTTAATAAAGTCATCTTTTTAAACGGTGAATTTATGTACACATACACAACAACAGAAGATAAATGTACGAAAATAAACATTAAATCATTTAAAAGATATTAAAATGTCAATAATAAAACCGGCAAAATAATGTCAATATATTTTAGGTCTCAGGTATAGGAATAAATATCCTGTAGTAGGAGAAAATCTCGCCATAAATTTGGCAGTTAGTAAAATCCTCGTAGCCGTTTGTAATGAATGCAAAGCAAATACTCTAATAATTGAGGGCCGCGTTAGGTGGACCCATGTGTTTTATACTCGCACTGAGAAAAAGGAATTTGCATAAAAATATCATAAAAATATTCCACTGTCTAACAAAGTAGGTCCTAGCCAAAAAATCCCTTAATTAAGTTGTTAGAAAATAGAATATGTTCTAAGTGTTATGGCAATTCTGTCACACAAATTAAAGTCTACTTTTGTGCCTTCCAATAAATTAAACTGTCCAACAAAAAAAAAAAATGTTCACTTTCAACTGTTCATGAAAGATTTTTTCAATTGTAGTCATTTAATTGCCTTGTGTGTCACTTTCCGCGGGTTTTAACTGGCGCAAAGCATCCATGTATTTCCGGGACACTCCGCCTGTTTTTAGTAGAGCTGCTTTAGGATGGGCGCTAAGACTGGTGGGTCCATTTTTGAATTTCAAGAATCAGCAAGAAATGGTCTATTTATGTGGTGCATCGTTGCTAAAAGTAAAAATCTACTCGGCAAGACATTGATGCTAAAATAATTTTCATTAAAAGTAGTCATAAAAAATTTTTCATAAAAATTTTCTCGGCACAATTCCATTTTTTTTAAATTCTTCAACTTAATACTAGGATTTCAAATTCACATATCTTTTAATCTGTGCTCCTAGAAGCTCGTATAAGTCATCTCCGTTGTGCTCCCGCCATTCTACTAAATAGCACATCTACATGAGGGCCCTATCGTATATTAAAACTAAATGTAGTTTTTAAAACTACAAAAATATGGCTACAAACGTATTAGGGTTTCATTTTAATCGGTTATTTCTTTGTGTCGAAAATCTGACTTCAAAAATCATTATACTATTTCTGTTTTTTTTTTCGACTACGGATACATTTTTTTGTTTATATACATTACGTGGTCTATGCCAAACCATAAAACGTTAATTTACCATGGTTTTTTAAGCTTTTAAATGATTAAAATTGCAACTACGTTTTTCTCTAATAAAGATGTGCTCATTTATAGATTTTAATGTAGAAAGGAAAACATCAAAATTACTATTTTACCATATTTTTATTATTTCTTGCACTCAGTACCACTTCTATGTATCACAAACATTATCCTAAATATTTTTAATCATAGTTATTGATGTATTACTCCTTGCATATTTTGTTGAAATTTCGAGAATAACTAACATTCAGGGAGATGACTTTTACGAACTTTTGAGTGCACAGAAAATCCCATTTATGAATTTGAATCTATAGCCTTTTGGCTAAAATTGGTTTTGGTAACCAAACTGTTTTCTGTGTGTGTGGAGGTATAGGTAAATTTAGTGGTAAGCGGATGGCCGGCCCGCCGCCGGCGACTGCGATCAGTAAGAAAGAGAGAAAAGCAGGAATACCAGTTTTACCAGACTAGCTGTTAAAACGATGCCATATTTTTATTTTTGTTAATAATACCTAACTCTACCTTTATACGATACATTCGATAACCAAACAATTCATTACGCGATTATAAATTGTCTTCCGTTTTATATGAATTTATTTGCTTTTCGCTAATATTTTTCCTTGTAGCTAATTTTACCTTATACAGGATGTTACCAAATAACTAGGAAAAAGGGGGGTAATTCCAAGACACATTTTAAGTAAAAAAGTTCATATAAACATGTGTCCGAAAATCCTTCTTTTCTAAGATACAGGGTGCCAAAGTTTCTAAAAAAAAACTTTTTTTTTAAGATTACCATGAAATTAAACCAGATATTTATTTAAAACTTATCACGAATAATTTTACTACCATTAGGCATAAAGTGCGGTAGAAAAAAATAAAAATTATAATTGGAAGGGGCGCATTTGGGGGTACCATGGGGGTTGTTCACCCCCAACTTTTTTGTGTGTTACTTTTTTGGTATTTTCATAAAATAATTAGAAGCCCTAGAATATGATCTTTAAAATTAATGTCATGTTCTTTTTTTATAAAACTAACCGTTTTCGAGAAAAAAATTCATTGCCCGAAGGCAACAAAATTTCTTTTTTAAGTTTGGCTTTTTTATGTTAATGAAAATAAAACATAGTTAACAATGAAGGGTTAATTAATTTCTTTTTTTTATTATTATTTCAAATAAATATCTGGTTTAGCTTTTTAGTAATCTTAAGATTAAAATTTTTTTTGAGAAACATTGACACCCTGTATCTCAGAAACGAAGGATTTTCGGACACATGTTTATATGAACATTTTTTCTTAAAATGGGTTTAGGAATTATCCCCTCCTAGTTATTTGGTAACACCCTGTATTTAATAAATTTGACAAAAATTATTTTTAAGAATATTTTTTGGCAATTTTTTTATTATTTTAATTTAATATTTTATGACATGCTTACATTGTACAATTATTTATGACAATGTAAAGGAATTATTTTGAATAATGGGAATTTTCCGCCTATCACCCACTTTTTTATAAATATCACATTAATTGTTTATATTATTGTTAACGTTTGCTTTTTTGTTATCAATTATCATTTTGACCGCTCTTTAGCAATAAATAATATAAGTTATAAGTTCAACGAGCTATATTTGAATCATGACGATTGTTTCTAAAATGAAAAGCAAAATATAAAATTTTAACCAAAATAATATTTTTAGATGTTTTTTGCGTGGTAAATAAAATTAAAAATAAAAAAGATTGCTTACTTTTTAATCATTCAGTACGAATCTCTTGTTTATCTGGTACCTCCCAAATTATAATTTTTTGGGACACTTTTCTTCGGTAGCTCGTATAAGTCATCTCCATTGAGCTCCCGTCAATTCTACTAAATAGCACATCTACATGAGGACCCTATCGTATATTAAAACTAAATGTAGTTTTGAAAACTAGAAAAATAGGTCTACAAACGAATTATGGTTTCATTTAAATTGATAATTTCTTTCTGTCAAAAATTTGACTTCAAAAATATTATAATGATATTTTAGAGTCTTTCTTTCGATTTTCATGCTATCTAAAAATTTGCAAAATTTTGTCTAATTCTAAAAACACGTTATGCTCCAAACGCCTAAAAATAAGATCGTACAAATACAAAAATCAAAAGTATCGCCTAATTAACGACGCTTTAAAAAAACGCTTAAAAAATCGTAAAAAGATTTTCCTTTAAGTATCTAGTAATAAAAATAAATTCAGTGGCATATTACCGTCCGTCGGCACTCTTTAGCTTTTTGGTTAAGAACTTTACGATATTACTGGTGACGTTTATGACTTCTATGTGCATCCTTGTTTAACCCATGCTTGCATATGACTAACAAGAGCAGTGTTGCCAACCTCGGCAAGTTTATGTGACGCGTGGTGCATAACACATTTCTAATAAACTTTATGATGGGATAAACCACTAAAACCTAGTTTAACACGATTACTTTATGAGACACTGATTTCTTTATTAGATTCTATTTGTCTTTCTTTGTGTTTGACAAAATGGTTTTTTAATTACGGAAGCTTTGCTTTCTTAGAACTAGTTCTGTATGGTTTACTGTTGAAGGTGTTAAGATTGGTTAAAAATTAAAATGGCACAACACAAAAGGTTTTTAAAATGGAGAATCTTACGATTGAAAATATGCTTTATTGATTGTCTTGTTTTAGGCGCAAATCAACCATTCTAAAAAGTCTTAAGACTATAGGGTTTTAAATTCACAAATCTTCTAATCTGTGCTCCTAGAAGCTCGTATAAGTCATCTCCGTTGAGCTCCCGCAAATTCTACTAAATAGCACATCTACATGAGGGCCCCATTGTATATTAAAAGTAAATGTAGTTTTGAAAACTAAAAAAATAGAGCTACAAACGTATTATGGTTCCATTTAAATCGGTTACTTTTTTGTGTCGATAATCTGACTTCAAAAATCATTATACTATGTTTGTTATTTTTTTTCTACTACGGATACATTTTTTTATTTATATACATTACGTGGTCTATGCCAAACCATAATACGTTAATTTGCCGTGGTTTTTTTAAGCTAGCAAATGATTATACAGGGTGTCTCAAAATGGGCGCCTACGGACCCCGAGGCGTGGTTGAGGAACACAAACGATATACAAAATCAGAAACAAAAATTTTATTGGGGGCCCCATTTCAAAAATATGGGGCTGCAAACTTAGCAAAGTTTGGCAACACTGTTAGTTTAAATCCGCTTAGTTAAAAAAAAATCAAGTTAGTAGGTGAGCAAACATGAAACTTCAACTTGACATTAGGAAATAGGTTAATGTTTATTTTTAATTTTAAAAATACAAAATAGTTTGAATACCTGAATTTTATATTTCTTTCTTTATAAAATTTAACAAATCAATAAAATCATATCGTAATTGGTAAAAACTAATGTATGTTCGAAATAACAACAAAACTGTTAAAAATTACGGCCATAACAAAGTAAGTTTAGACTTTTCTGGTAACACATCTATTATTGTTCTTTACGAGGTTCTTCATTTGGGGAATGATAGTAATTCTGCATTGGGGCTCACATTGGAACTTATTTCATTCAAATATTACAAATTTCTGATGCTGCTCCAAACTAAACACCTTTACCATTTGGATCAAATCGGCTCTATTCTCACAGGAACTTTATTGGGGCACTTAATCCTGTGGATTCGTATTACCATATTTCTTGTTAGTAAAAGCGATCAAGAATCATTTAAAAAATCTTGAATTAAAAATTGACGCAAACAATAAATTAATGACACTTATCACTGATAAATAAAATTTATGCTCAGTTTCCCTTAGTTACGAGCATGCCAACTTTAATCAAAATCAAAAGGTAAGACAATGTTGCCGCATAGATTTTGGGGTAATATTCTAAAAATTAAAATTCATTTTTTATGGGAAATAAACATCATTGGACCGAAATTTTGCAATAAATAATTAGTTTTAGTCCCTGTCTTTCAATAATTAGGTAAATTATGTTTTATTATTACTTAAGAAAGTCGCTATAAGGGTGCAAAGTTTGTACCTTTGAAGCCCCATATCTTTGGAATGGGCCCGCACAAAAAATTTTCGTTACTGATTTTGTAAATCGTTTGTGTTCCTCTACCACGCCTTGGGGTCCGTGGGCGCCCGTTTTGAGACACCCTGTAATTGCAACTTACGTTTTTCCCTAATTTAGATGTGCTCGTTCAAAGATTTCAATGTAGAAAGAAAAACCAAAAGTACTATTTTGCCATATTTTTATTATTTCTTGCACTCAGTACCACTTTTATGTATTACAAACATTAGTCTAAATATTTTTAATCATAGTTATTGATGTATTATTCTGTATTTTTACATATTTTGTCGAAATTTTGAAAAAAACTTACATTCAGGGAGATGACTTTTACGAACTTTTGAGTGCACAGAATATCCCATTTATGAATTTAAATCTATAGCCTTAATTGGCAAAATGTGTCCAATAAGGAATTAATTGAAGATTACTCAAGAGGCTTCACTTCCAGATTTTGATCAATCAAAGAAAATTTGGAGTACTGTTAATCGTGTTGAACCTTAAAATCACGGTTTTGTTTCTGTTAACCGCTTTGGTTAAACACAGACTAATTTGCTATTCCACAGCGAAGAGTGCAATAAAAACGGTACCAAGTTTTATGCAGTGGCGACAAATTGCTAAAGCATGCCCAAGTTGCAATACTAGATATAGATAGGTACCTTTTAAAGTACCTTCTATTGAATTTTAAATTTAAACACAGTTGTAGAAGGTCACTTTGTATTTTTTATGGTCATAAACATTATCACAGCAGGCTTCATTGTAAAGAATGTTTACTCTCTTTTTATCTTCAATGTCCTGTCTATGACCTAAAAATGTGTTTTATGCGTTTTTTAAGGACAATGTTACTAAGTGTGGTTCCGCAGTGAATAGGAAGGTTTTTTACAGTTTGAAGTTGGAATATTGGAATACAATAGATATTTCGTCAAGGTCATCTCAGACCTGTTTTGTTGGTGACCAGGTTCTGCTACATAACCCAGTGATTTAGGAATTCATCTGCCGAAAAATTATTTGTTAACTTTTTTTTTTACCATTATCTTTATATTGCCATAATATACAACATATCAAAAGTCCCCTAAGATCCCGTGCCGGCGTCATGCCATTTTAGAGGGTCAAAGGTCGAAGAGGACAATTTTCGGTAAATAAATCTCTTCCTATTGGTCGGACAAAAAAATTGTAGGATGTAAATTGCAGATTGAACAATTAGCTACAGAAAAATTCATAAAAACTTTTCCATCGAGCGACCGTTATCGCGTAGTAGTGTCAATTATGCATGACGTTGGTATACTTTTAACACCGGCTAAAATACAAAAACGAGGAAAATTTCTTCCAAAATTTTTCAACCAGGGTTTTAATTTAACCCCTAAGATACATAATCGGCAATAAAGGGTCTTGTAAATTATCAACTGCGTGTATACAGGCGCTCCAAAAATAAATTTGGATATGTCTGTAATTTTTCAGGTTAATAAAACCAACTAAAATTTTTACAAAGAGGTGTTAGCTCTTGTCATTTCAATGAGTTACAACCCCCTAACAAAGCCATAAAATATTTATTAATCTTAAAAAAAAATAATACAAAAAAATGTAGCAAAATTTTTAATACAAAGCAAACCATGTATTTAAGGCCATCTCAATAAATTAAATGTAATTTTAAAGTGATGGGACCATTATTTTGGAAGCAATAGAGAACATCATCACGTTAAACACCATGTAATTCCATTCAATTTAATAAGAAGGCCTTAAATACATAGTTTGCTTTGTATTAAAAATTTTGTCATATTTTTTTATATTATTTTTTTTTAAAGATTAATAAATACTTTGGGGCTTTGTTAGGTGGTTGTAACTTATTGAAGGACAAGAGTCAACACCTCTTTGTAAAAATTTTAGTTTGTTTTATTAACCTGAGGAATTATAGACCTTTCCAAGTTCATTTTTGGAGCACCTGTATACACGCAGTTGATAATTTACAAGACCTTTTATTGCCGATTATGTATCTTTAGGGTTTATACAAAACCCTGGTTGAAAAATTTTGGAAGAAATTTTCCACGTTTTTGTATTTTAGCCGGTGTTAAAATTATACCAACGTCATGCATAATTGATACTACTACGCGATAACGGTCGCTCGATGGAAAAGTGTGTATAAATTTTTTTGTAGGTAATTGTTCAATCTGCAATTTACATCCTACAATTTTTTTGTCCGACCAATAGGAAGAGATTTATTTACCAAAAACTGTCCTCTTCGACCTTTGACCCTCTAAAATGGCATGACGCCGGCACGGGATCTTAGGGGACTTTTGATATGTTGTATATTATGGCAATATAGAGATAATGGTAAAAAAAAAAGTTAACAAATAATTTTTCGGCAGATTGTATTAATTTTTGTTTTATTTTCCTGGGTTATACAGTGCATCGTTTATTTCGTTTAAATTGTTTTAGAATTTATAGCCTAAAAATTGAGAATGTATCGCTATTTTTAAAGGTACCCATCCATTTAAAAAATAATCCAAATATAAATTGCTCATGACTTTTTTACAAAAAAAAATCATTTTGGTTTTAACAATTCGGTGGCCGAAAGGAAAAAGGGCATAAGAAGTGTAATGTTTTGGTTGAAATAAATGTAGAATCAGAAGCATACAGAGTGTTCAAAAATTGGCACATAAACGCGATGGTACGTTGTTGAAGCCCACCAAAAAATTGTTAAAAAAATCTATCTTATATATCCTGGGAGATATCAGGCCCCAAAATGCAAAACTTCGCAAGCTTATGCTGTTAAAATTAAGCTCATATTAACGAACGAAATGTATAAATTCTAAATACAAAAGCACAATCTATCTAATATTATTTTAACATTTTGTTTGCCTTTTGAATCGTCAAATAAAATTTTTGTAATCAGTTTTTGTAACATGGAATTTAAAACGATCCATTTTTGCATTGTTAATATGGTCAAAACAGTAGCTTAAACATCCAGTTTTATGCAAAGTGAACATTTACAAGAAACATTTCTCTTTTGTTTCACAAAGATTAGAGAAAATTATTTAAAAAAGGAAATATCTTCTTACTACTTTTTTCGCCGGCAGCACATTTTACATAATTTATTTGAATATAATACATTTGGCGCATTTGTTGTCAAAATAACATTCGAAAACTGACATAAAAAAATCCAATTCACAATGGAGTAAAATTTAATAAATCAAAGGTGGCTGATGAAAATTCTGTCATAGATCCCTGAAGAACCCCTTAATAATTTAATCGTCTTATTCGATATCCTTAAAATGAAAAGAATGTTGCACTACTAATGTCTATCAAAAATCCAAATTATCTTCAGCGCATCGGAATGATCATCAAGCTCCTGAGGTATCCTGCAGAAGTTCTTGTTGGAAAAAACACTTTAACCTCTTACTTAATAGTCTCTAATTTAGAATAATTAACTTCCATGAAAGTATGCAGAAGTAAGGAATTAAGGACAATCAATAGCCAGCTAAGCTAGTCTGCAATCGTCCATCAGACTATCAGACAAGCTAACTAAACACGCTGAAGTAGGATAGTTAAAACAGGTGGCCAATAACCGTTATAATAATAACAACGGGCGGGCGGGCGGCAGCGACGGCAGTATTCATCGTCTCTTTACACTCTACACAAATGAGTTGAAATTACGGGCCACATTGCACTAGTAAACACTATAATAACGAGCCAACACACACATTGGCTAATATTAGGATAATTATCGTTTAGCTGGCACTAGGACTTGTTCAGGATTATTTTTTACACCTTTTTTGCGTTCCTTTAATATCTTTTTTCTGATGCACACAGTACTGCTCCCGTTTCTGACATGTTCTGCCTAATTGGGAATATACATAAGCACGGACACATACAATCAACAACTTCTCTAAAGCCTAGCCACACTTTATTGGAGCTAGTGGGAATCGAACCCACTCACTACTCAGGCCGTGTCCTCTTATTTGCGTACACCCAATTTGCGTACATACCCAATTTGCGGACCTAAATGGTCAAAAACGGAAAGGTTAGAAGTAGTGAGTTTTTTTACCTGGGTAAAGTCCAATATGCATATTTTTTTTTTGAATTTCAGGGTTTTAGACTGACTTTTATGAAAGCACTGGGGGACATTTTTCCACTGGGGGACATTATGTTAGGTAGATTAGGTTAAGTTTTGCTGCTAAAAGGAAAATATAAACTCTAGCTATGTCGGTGCCTAGCAGTGCGTCTAAAATTGGGTGCATTACACTGAGGGACATATTACTAGGTGTTGTTCTCGGTGCTATTATGTTAAAAATGTATGCACATTATCAGAAAGCATTGTAGTTCAAAATTATTTGATCTTCATACAAAATAAAAGCATAAAATATTATTACTGACTTCTGTACCTATACCTAAACATGTCAAAGTAAAGGATAATCCTATTCTTACTGCAGATAAATGGATTAACTCTTACTTAATGACTATGTCTGCAAATTGGAGAGAATTTTGGAATGTCTAAATATTGGATGCAAATAAGAAGGCTTCCGTTTCTTTGGTAAGTTTTCTTTAAAATAAATTTAAAAACACCAATTTGCCCAGAATGTGGTTAACATGGTTAAATAATTATTAATGCTATCTTATTTCTAATAAAATATTCCATAGTCGAACTGAATGGTAAATTAATGATATGTTAATTTTTTATCAAGTAATTTTTTGTTGTTTTTTTTTTTCGATATCAAATACACAAGAACACTATAATTCAATTTATTATTATCTATTTAGAAAGACAATTTCATGTAGTACCCAGCACAATTTGTTTAAATTACGATAGTTTATAAATACGCGTACCCTTTACAAACAATGACGATAATAAAAAAATTCCAGAAGAATTATCAAAAACGGTACTGCCTTTAGTAAAAATTGCTTAAGTAAAGGAAAAAAATGTCAAGAAATCTCCACAGAAAATTTGTATAAAAATTACTAAACATTCAATTAAGCATTGCAGTACGCTGTTACAAAAAAAAAATGTCCGACGGTCTCTGCACATAATTTAGTACCACTTTTGATTTACGACGGAATAAGTGCATATAAAATTAAATACCAACTTATTTAGCATAAAAAAAAATACAGCCACTATTATCAACATGGGTGGTGTTAATAGTCTTACCATCGCCGTTGATAATATGTAATTTCATAGCATATTATTACTTTAATATCCATATGAAACACTCCTCAGAAGAGCAGTACCAGAGAGATACCATTAACTAGAGAGATTTTGTAAACAACATTTATCTACTACCGTTAGGTAACAGCTACTTTATCTTACTCATTTAGGTTACCTAATGACTTACTTTATTTCACGGAAATAAAATGAGTTAGGTAATGAAATCATAACCTAACGGAAATTAAATAAGTTAGGAAATGAGATCATTTTTTCACGCAAATTTGACATGTTGTCATGATGACAATTAGGTCTACAGGATGTACCACAAGAATTTTTTTAAAATTTTTATTATTTTTTTTATTTCTTTAAGTTATTAAGCGGTCGTAGATAAAATATTGTATGCAACACGTTAGGAAACAGTCATTATTTCACTAATGCTCTTACAAAACTCGGCTAAAGCCTCGTTTTGCAAACTTCGCATTCGTGAAATAATGACCATCGTTTCCTTACTTGTTGTATAAATAGATATTTTATATTTGCGTTATATAATAAGCACATTACGATACCCCATGGTTTTTTAAGGTTACAGAATTGCTTCGTTATTAAACCCAAAACTTTATTTTATTAGGTTGGTTATCCAGATGCAAAAAGATGAATTCTTCCCTTGCAAGGTACTTTTTATTTACAAATTTTACTATTATAAACTATCAGGGGACATAGTTTTTTTGTAGAGGGAATAACTAGAGGAATTGGAGAAACGATATCAACGGCTATATTTTCTCAAAAACACCTATTTATTCAGGATTAAGTGAGTAAAAACAAATGTCATTATTTAATATGTCTGACCCAAATTTACTTTTTACTTCAAAATGTTAATGTTGTCAATCCAATAAAAATAAAATTTTGAGCTAGTTTTTTAATTCAGATTAAAAATGATTTTTAATAAATTAAATTAAACAAATAAAAAATAGTATAAAAAAACACGTTTTATAAGGCGTTTTTTAGCACTTGTCCATTGGAAAACTAAAAAGCATTTTAACATTTTTGTAGCCTAAAATTTGGCTGTTAATTTCTCCATATTCTGCTCTATGTTATGTAATCTCTGTGGCTTAAAACTTACGTCGCGTCGGTACCGAAGAGCAAAATCAGTACTGAGAAAGGATTCTATATAATTATAATATAGGCTATAAATTTAGTTACTGGCAGGATTGGAAGTCTGTCAATGAAATAAGCAGACTATCTACATAAATGGCTTTATTTTCTCTTGGCTTTTCTCGTTATAAATGCATTGAAATTAGCTATCAAAGTATCAAGAGAACCTGTATTTTAATTTTTACAACTTGCCCATCTACTTATGTATCGTTTTTATTCAGTGTTGGTAATTTTTTGTTGATAATTTATAAACACGTTTAGGCTTTAGGCATTTGGTTCAACTGTAATGTTGCGGATTTAAATTATAAATGCCCAGTAATGTTTGTCTTGTCAGTATTAAATATTGTAAATAATGGTAAAATACAGGGCATCCGCTAAAAAATTTTATTGAACGATCAACACAACTAAACATAAAGAAAGACCTTAAAGAGTTAAAAGAAATATTGTGGTTGGAACACAGATAAAAATACATAAGCAATAAGCATAGATACGGTTGCTATGCACGGTTGCTAATGCATTTATATTAAAATGAAAAAAGTACAACACAGTGCAAAAAAATACAAAATTAAAAAAAATGTAATGTTTTTCAAAAACATATTATAATACAAGGTGTCCAAAAAATAATGGTGCATAAACGCGATGGTACGTTTTTAGAGCATAACTAGGAAGCCCCAGAAAATTGTAAAAAAAAATCTCAAATATCCTCGGAGATATGTGTGAAACTTTAAACTCTTATACAGGGTGTCCCAGAATTGGCGCACCACCTGTATGGTACGTTGTTGGGGCATGCCCAGGGATCCCCAGAAAATTCTCAAAAAAAATCCATCTCATATACCCTCGAAGATATGAGGCCCCAAAGTGCAAAACTTTAAACGCATATATACCTTAAAAACAACAGCACGTATTAACGAAAAATATGGTTTAATAAAAAGCTGCAGTCTATCTTAAACCATTTCACCAACTTTTCTTTAAATGGTCAAATAAAATTTTTATAATCAATTTAATTTTACAAAATTTTCTTGAAATAAGCTGACAACAATGTCAATAAAATTTTATGCAAAAGTGTATAATCAAGACTCATAGATGGGATTTTTAGATTTATTTTCCTAGACTATGTAGTATTTTCTTAGTCTGTGTTGCCGAATTTATGCAACTTTGTTCGCATTTTCCTCAATGAATATAATAGACGGATTTTTTTTAACAATTTTCCTGGAATCCCCTAACAGCGTACCATACAGGTGGTGCGCCAATTCTGGGACACCCTGTATGTAGACGATAACAGCACATATTAACGAAAAATATAGCTAAATACAAAGGCACAATCTATCCAAAATTATTTAACCATTTGTTTGTCTTTTAAATGGTCAAATAATACTTTCATAATCAATTTAATTTTACAAAAATTTTATGAAATGAAGCTGACAACAATGTCAATATGCTCTAATGCAAAAATGTATGCTCAAGAATCTAGATGAGTTTTTAAGATGTATTTTACAAACTGCGATGCCGAACTTATGCAGCTTTGTTCGCATTTTTCTCGATGGATATAACAGATGGTTTTTTTTTTGACAATTTTCTAGGGATCCCTGAGAATGCCCCAAGAGCGTACCATCGCGTTCATGCGCCATTTTTTGGACACCTGTAGGTTAAATAAGTAAAAATACAAAAATTCCCGTTTCACGTATTCAATTACATGACTTTTAAATTAAAACACAATGTTAAAATTCCCAATTAGTTGCCTAAAAAGTTCGACCGCGCTTGGCCTTTTTTGTTTCAGATGAATTTGATTCGGTAAAAATAAAATTCCAGTTTTATTTCATGGCCATCTAACGTTTATTGACGCGGAGATTTTCATTAGTTTATTGTATCTAGGTATAATTTATATAATAATATAATCATAGGTGTATAATTTAAAGATAATATAACAAGTTTTTGAAATACATTGTAGATTTATAGTATATCGATTTAAATGAAGGACAGTTTTTTGCAAAAATTATGTTATCTAGAATCTAGATTGTTTTGTATTAGTTGATCATTATTTTTTAAATAATAGGTTTTTTTTAACTAGTAAATAAAGACATTAAAAATTCTTTAAAACTTGTTTTTTGCGCACATCGTTTATTAACGATCCTGTTTATTGCAATCATCTAATTTTTGAGCCTAATTTTTAATTTATCCAATAAACCGTTTATGACTTATCTTGGTAACAAGTTTTGTAATGGACGAATAAACAATGAAGAAAATAAAACTTGCTTATGCTTAAATAGACATAAATGAAAATGTCCGATTTGTATACCTAGATGATTTTAAAGTTTGGAAAAAGTATACAATACAAGAACGCACCCTTCTATTCTCTAAAGTATGAAAGAATACTTGATAATAATGGTGAAAATTGGACCTTAGGGACATATTCTGTTGTGGTTGACGTTAAAAATATAGTAGCTGTTTTAATAGTAATGTGACGATTAGCTAAAGAATCCTTTGGATGGCATTTAAAAGATGGCAAGTTGAATAATACAGATATGGAAGTTTTAGACCGCGAAATAAAATTTAAAGAAACAACCTTACGAAAAATATATATCTGCATTTTTTTAAATTAGAATACATTCTTATGACCTTTTGATAGGCAGAACACAGGATAATGTAGAAAAAAAACAAAGGCCATCTTTTCAAAGTATAAAAATGTGAAACTATATTTTTTGTTAATACAACAAATTTTTTTTTTACTAATACTTTTTTGATAAAAATTTTGTTTTTCTTTTATTTTTTCATTTTATTTTTCCCTTCCTCTTTATGCCTTTTCTTTTACGGTGTTTTAGTACTTAGATCTTCATTCTATTATATCTTTTTATATTGTATCTATTACAGTCTATTGTATTTTCTAAATTATTATTGTTTTCATATTAGAAACCCGGCACAAAATTTTCATCTAGTTATATGATCAATACAGAATATCAATGAACACTGTGCTTTTTTTAATTGAAAAGAGGTGAAATAAAAACAAGATATTCAGTCCAAACAGTTTTTTACAAAATGCCCCCGTTCGGAAATAATGATCTTCAACTTTCAAGCAGAGTAGACTAAAAACTTAATGCAGGTAAATATTTAAAAAATAATAAAATTTGCAAAATTCATTAAGGTAATCATAGGGTTATCATACATTTTAAAAATTTGGGCCGCAATCAAAATGGGTTTCTACCGGTAGTGTGAGTAGAAATTGGGAATAACTTTTAAACAAATTTTATTTATTCTTAAATTCACAGATTCAAGTACAAAATTTCTTGTTACCTAAAATTTTTGATAAACAATTTATTTTCGTTTTTATTACTTTTTTATGCATTATAATATGCGGCTCATATTATGAGATATTATCCATGCCCAATTTAATTGTCAAAGCTTGTAAATAGGAGTTTTAACCTAACTCTTTTTTAATTTCTTCTTCTACAGAACTATTACTTTATAAACTTTATTTCTTCGCTTCGTCCGTGGTATTTTTACCAATTTTAAACCTATTTATATTCTATAAAAGCATCTAGAATCATCTACCCTTTTTAGGCCATAATTTAAGCTTTCTTAAAGTCATTATAACCTAAAACAACAACTATAATTTCCACAAAATAACCACTAGTCAAAATAGATACATTTATAGAATATTACATCGTTATTTAGCAGTGCTTTATTACTCGGTCCGGAACAATTTTAGTTTGACAGATATAGATGAATCAAATGGTCAATATAACCTAACAAAAACAAGCAATCATGTCCTTACAACCTTTAAAACATCTAACCATACAAACGCATTTAAAATTCCCAAAATGTGATACATTAACAATGGAAGTAATAAACCTAATAAACGACTAGTAACTGACCTTTTAGATCCGTTGCGAATCCGGACTCCGGAGGCCTATGTAGAACCGGAAGTGACCCGGAAACAGCTCATCGGACACTCACAAACTTAGGGCGGCAGAATAACTTTACAACCCTTTTAAAACGTTATTACAACTTAGATAGTGAAACACGTGTGCGTTAGTATTTTAATCATATCATATTTTGCCGCCGCGTTTGGACTAACTTGTCCTTTAGGATATACGAGTTAAAGTAGAATGCTTTACGGCTTTCCTAAAGTTGCTCCGCCTGAAATGCGATCGAGATGTCACGTCGAGGGGTTAGCGGGGTAGACGTGATACTTTATGGGCGGATACATCATTAACCCCCTCTCTCTTTTACCTTACGTACTTACTCCAAGCGTGAGTGAGACCGCGCGTGTATAATGGTTGATTCACTGCCGCCGCTTCCCCCCCTCCTCGCGAACATAGTGCATGCTTTATGTGCGTCTCTCTTGGTCACAGTATATTTATGAGTTCACTTTCTCACTTAGAAGTATCGCGCGCTCGTAAATAGCGGCGTGACGTAATAGCCATGTGACTCGGTTTGGAATGCGCGCGGCGCGTTGTACGTGTTGGCCGCGACGCGGCGGTCGAGTCGCTGTGTTTTGTTTGTATGGGCGCCTAACTTGAATTTTGTTTGGTTGTTTTACTGTTTTAGGCGCGCTAGGTTTTGGTATTGTTTTTATTGTTTGGTTGGGTATTGGTAAATTTTGGGTGATTTTGGGTGCATTATTATTTGCTTTGATATTTTTTAGATGCCTAGTCACTTGGGGAAAGGTTGTTTTTGTTTAAAAACTTTTTTGACTTGAGATTTTTAATTTTTATTTAAAGAATATTTTATAGCACAAAGTAAAAAATATTTAAAATTTATTGCGATCAATTATCAATCAGACGCAACATAAAATTGCTATATTCTTTAGCTCAATTTAAGAAAGAAAAACAGTTGTTGTTTTTAGAATGGGCTACAAAACAAAATGTGCCAAACAATAAGTATTTTAAAAGAGGCTAACATTGTCATTATATGAAAAAAAAATTTCAAACAATTCTCTTTCCTTTGGACGGCAGCAGTCTTGTTATTATACTCTTCGCAGTCAAAGTCAAAGTCGAACCTCCTTGAAACTCTTAAAGACCCCAACTACGAAATCATAAAATTTATCAAAAACTGTGAACTAAAACTATAAAATAGTGAATACTGAATAACACAAAAAAAACAAAACGAAAGTGTCGCGTGTGACAAGTGTCACAAGACATAAAATACTCTAGAACTATAATAATAATAATAATAAAGTCGAAGAGTATATTGCGTTTGGTCGGACCTTCTCTAAAATCGATAATATTCGTCCTAGAGCAAAAATATTTTTTGTCCGTTTGTCTGTCTGTAACAAAATTTGTGACCACCATAACTCAAGAACGGTTTATCGGATCGATTTGAGATTTAACACAAAAATCAATCCCATTTAGAGGAAGAGCTCTATTGTTTTTAGAAAAAATCAAGTAAAAGAGGGTTAAAAACACCCCCAAAGTAGAAAATTTATATTTTCGTTAATGTCAATTTTACGAAAAAAAATATTCTTAATAAAATTAAAGATTGTATTTTTCCCTATAAAAAAGCATCTGGTAATTTTTTTGTATCCCCACCCGTTTACAAAAAAAGTAAGTTTACGTTTCTTTCAATAAAATAAAAAAATGCACCTTTTTAAACATCTACTGGGAAGAGTATCATATAGAATGTGTAACAATTATATTAAATAAAAAAATAGTCATAAAAAATTAGCTATCTGCGAAGTTTAACTTTTTAAATGATCTATCCCACTCACTGATTTAACCCGCTCTTGTTTTCTATTATATTTTTTTAAATGGTTTAAAAAAACTCCTGCTAATAAATCCCTGCTCAATTTAAGAATATTTTAAAGCAGGAAATAATTTTATTCATAATCAATTTAACTGAAATTGCTATTTATTAACTAAATCGGCAAACAAAAATTTAAGAAGGCATTTAAATAATAAGGCATAAAATACAGACATAAAATGCACAGATTTCTAAAGCTATTTAAAATTCAATAAGAAATTCTAATGTGTAACAACTTTTGGTAAGAAATATTATTTCATCAAAAATTTCAATTGGTTTAAGTAAAACAAGAACAAAATACTTCTAAACTATTTCGTGTTTTTTTTTGCGTGGAAGGATAAAATATCTGTATTGCCTGGAGTTATTAAAGATTATCGAGTAATTTTTTATACAGTCTTTCTTTCAATTTAAGCAGCCTTCTTCAGTGGTATTATTGCCTATAACTAGGTAATACCATGATATAAAATAAAAATAAAAGTAATGTTTATGGGATCGTTGAAGGTAGGAACACTTGTTGTGCAACGAGCTAACGCTTCTTCTTTCTACCCTATCCATCCATCCGACCTTTGGGACCACTTTCCAGCGCTTGCTAGCTCTCTCGTTAACAGGAACTCGATTCTTGAACCCATAAGGCTCTGTAGTTACAATCATAGCGGGTGTTGGTATAAGGTGTAAAGGGGAAGGTAGACTAGCTGCAAGCACTATGAAAGACAGCGGACCAAATGAGTTATGTTGAGAAGGGCATATACGAGGTGGCCGCGCTATAAAATTTAATGAGGGTTGATTTGGTGGAGGTGGCCGCACTCTACTGCATGGGTCATGGTGGAAGTGGCCGCGGTGCCTTTTCTACCTGCTTCCATGATTAGCAGGTAGAAAAGGAGCTGTCTCAGAAGTTTTATAGAATTTATAGATGAGTAGAAACACTAAACGAATTTTATTTTTATAAAATAACAACGATAACTATCAATATTTTATTGAAACAATTATTTACATTGCAGTTTGGTGACAAGCACATTTGTTTAAATATTCTTTTTAGCAGCAAAACTTACCCTAACCTACCTAACCTAGTGTCCCCCAGTGGATGTGTCCACCAGTGCTTTTAAAAAAGTCTGTCGGTAACAATAAAACTTAAAAACACATGCATTGAGTACTTCCAACGTTGCTGGCTTGTTTTAATGATAATAAAAGTCTGTATATTATCCAAAGAATTCTCTGTTTTATAATTTTCTAATATCATAACTCAATAAAACATCGGATACAGAAAAATAAATCTAGATAAAAGGAAGATAATTAGTCGCGGCCAGTACGACCAAACCAGAAATATCGCGCGGCCACTTCGACCATGCACCCTGCAATTAGGCGCGGCCACCTAGTAGTATTTTCAGGTAGATGCGGCCACTTGGTATTCTCCCTTGCTATAAGGTGTAAAGGGGGAGGTAGACTAGCTGCAAGCACTATGAAAGACAGCGGACCAAATGAGTTATGTTGAGAACTCGCCGAACCGCGCATAATGGTCATTTCTGGTGACTGACTCAAATTAGGCCAATACTGAAGATACAGTTTTTTGTCTTAATTCTTGTTGGATTTTTGCAATTTAGGTGTCATTCGAAAGATAATTTAATTTGTCGTGTTATTTGTTTTTAAAAATTTGATTTTGAGCTTTTATTTTGCAAAAAACCTAATATATGTTGGGATGTGATTATGTGATGTGTGATGTGATAGCTTAAACTGCTATTACAGTTAAATTAGATAAAATAAAACAAATGATGCAAACAAATAGCAATTCTAAAAGGTTTTTAAACAATATTTTTTAAGTTTGAAAGCAATTGTGTTAAAAATAACTTCTTAAACTGTATCTTAAGTTGTACACAAATCTTCCTAAGAAATGTGAACTCTACTCGCTCTTAAATTAAAGGACTCTTCTTAATTCTTAACTTCAAGAATATATGCCCTGGAATGCGTTTGAATTCTGCATCTCTCTCTAACACATTTATAAGATAGAAATTGTATTTTAGAACTTCATAAACAAGAAAGGCGCACGCGAGCTTTCGAGGATCTAAGTAATCTTTGGTTACAGTGGAGGGCTGTTATGGCAAAGCAACTGATTTCATTTTATATCAGCCACTTTAAGATAATTTCATTTATCTTTTTTGCAGAGCTTTTTTTTATCACACCTCACCTGACACCATGTGTTTAAGGAATTCATGATTTATTTTAAAGAAAGGAATCTTTTTTTTTTTGGCTTTGATGATAATTAGCTTTATGTCTAAAAAAATTTATTTCTAAGACTTTAAGCAAAAATTACATGTGGGCTCAAAATTTAAAAAAAAATTCCTAAACCTGTGCCAATTAAGGCCGATTTATAGAACGTTACTTTCACTTTACTTCGGCGTAACTTTACAAAAAATTAAATAAAATACATGGGAATGTATTAGAAAATTTATACTTCACTTTAGCGCTACTTTGCTGATTCATTTAGCTGTAAGTAGTACTGTCAAAAGTCGAGCTTGCCGATCATGCGCAAAATTTGCAAAAATGAGATATTCACCCTTATTGTCAAGGATGGTGATTACGAAATATCGCTTCATACGAAACCTGCTGGTCTTCTTATGTAGGTTTCGTACGAAGCGATATTTCGTAATTACCGCCCAGGTGTAAATAGTCAGAAGTCGCTAGTTCAGACACATGCGCATAACTGTTCCCAATTTCACATAACTATACAAACTATAAATTAAGCAAATTTGTTAAGTTACGCGGAAGTGAACTTACGCCGAAGTAAAGTGAAAGTAACGTTCTATAAATCGCCCTTTAACCTTACTAAGTGCTTTTATCTTTTTGCTAGAGCTTTTCATAGTTCACCTTTTGAAAATTTTCACAAAGGTTGCCGAAAATGTTATTTGTCTAAAATTTATTTTCTGACATAACTACTTTTTTGCAATAGCATCAGCTGCATTTTGATGTTTTTTGAAAACTGGATTTATCTACAGATTATTTTATTTTTCTTTTTCATGAATCTGTATCTCATTGAGGGACCTTTAATAATTTATTTTTGGGGATCTTCATGCTTACGATAACGAACTCTGAACATTTAGCTTAACATGGAATCCAAATCACTTTTTTTTTAGTAAAACATACACTGCCAACTGACACTATTGCTAGACTTTAAACATTAAATTTGTTTGCGAATGGGACAGACACATAGTAAAATACAAAGCTATAGTTTGTTGGTAAAGTATCACGGATAGTGTGTGAATAATTCAAGTATAATAAATAATGATTTGTCATTGAGATGAAGGAGCGCACAATAGCAGGGTATACAGACCATGCAATATATCATAAATCTCTACAAAAGCTGCGAAATGTAATATAAGTTGTATTCCTTTTCCCTCCATGTCCAGTTCAGTGCTAAGATATTGGTTTTTTGCTACTTTTGGCCGAGCTAGCTGCCGTCCGCGTCCGTGCCATCTTGCACCAACTGCAGCCTGTAATTTATATCTTCCTCACTATATATTTTTGCATTGTAAGAGTTTTTTTGCAAAAGATTTTTCTTACTTCGACGTTTAGTTTTTTTGCAATATGTTCAATATTAGTCTTTTGCAAAAACTTGAATATCCAAGCATAGATTCTATTTGCCATCATAAGAAATGTTTGCAAGCTTCAACTTAAGAATGGAACTTGATTAAAAGTTAGTTTTTTTTCTGGTTGTCAAGTTTTAGATGCAAATAAATCATTTTTTCGCACTTCTTTTATTAAAGACATTTATTAGCGCACTCAAAATCGTTGATTAATGACCCCTATTAATGCATAGCGACGACGACCATAGCAACGCTTTACTATGCTCTAAGTTACTATCTATGTTCCTACATTACAAATGTTAAATTAGCTTTAATTACGCTTTAAGCAACAAAAACCAAAAGAAATTCAATATTTACCGTTGTATTGAATGAGAAGCAGGCCCTTTACCACATTTAAGAAAATAACATTTATTTTATAATCATAATTAACAAAAGTTCGGTATCTGTTTTTCTTCTTCTTCAACTTTAACATGTTGAATGGCTGACGCATTGTTTGTGCTAGTTTGTAACATAACTGTTTTTATTTTATAATTTATTTATTAATAATGTACGAAGTGCGAAAAAGCATTGTAACCAGTTCGTATGTTAAATTGCGATTAATAAACTCACTTATTAACAAGCTCGCTAGTCGCTCGCTTGTTAAAACCGCTGGTTTATTAATCGCCTTTATTAACACACTTACTGGTTAAATGACTATTATTCTTCCTAAGTTTTTTAATTAAACACCTAAAATCCAACACGCTTATAATTTTATTATTTTTTCATCTTATAATGACTTAATTATAAAACCCCAAATAAAAAACCATAGGTATTAATGCAATAAGATCCATTATTCGCACTTAAATCCTCGAGCGAGACCATCATCATCCTGCGTCAGATCCGTTTGTATGCCATTATCGTACAGCTAGGCCAGGGATTTAGTCTGTCTTCCTTATTTATGTCCTTTGATAAATCATTATTAAATGTTAAGCGACATAACGAAAGACGAATGAATCGATGCAGGAAGGATGCAGACTAAGAATAAGAAAAAACCAAAGAATTCACACCACTAGATACAAAATGGCGACAAATTTTAAGAAAAAAAGGAACTAGTGTCCGTAAATGGTTAAAAAAAATTAGACCTCTTAAAAATGGAGATAACGTTATTTTGTGGAGCCTCATAATAGGCAAAAACATATCAATTCTTGCAAAAAATATACAACGACCCAATTTTTTATGTGAAACATCTATTTAGGAAGATAAATCCACAAAAATAGGAGTTTAGGGTTGGCGTGGTATAGCTCCCAAAAAGCCCCCTTTAATTTGCAACATTAAATCACGATGGATTTGCACCAAATTTTGTAAATGGGTGCTAAATACAATTCTAAAAACGTATTTGGAAAAATTATTCTCCTTAAAAAATTTCTTCGCTCCCTAAAATAATGGCTGCCTAAAAGTAATATTCAATCATGTTGAATTTACACCAATGTAAATGCAAGATAAAGTCCCTAAAAATGTTGATACTTTATTTTTGAAATGTTAATTTTATACCTCTCCTAAATGAGATGGAGGATTTAAAAAAAGAAAAAATTCTTAGGACCTTATTTTGCATCTATAAGCACTGTTTGGGGTAAATCCAACATAATTAAATATTACTTTTCAAGGGCCATTTAGGAGGAAGACATTTTTTAAAAGAATATTTTTTTTAATGTTTTTAAAATCTTACTTGGCACCTATTTGAAAATGGTGCAGATCCATTGTGATCTAATGATGCAAATTTTGGCAGCCTTTTGGGAAGCGAAGAAATTTTTTTGGAGGAACAATTTTTTTTAAAATGTTTTTAAAATCTCATTTAACACAAGTTGAAAATGGTGCAGATCCATCTTGACGTAATTTTGCAAATTTTGGCAGCCATTTAGAAAGCAAAGAAATTTTTTTGGAGAAAATTTTTTTAACAATGTTTTTAAAATTTTATTTAGCACCTATTTGTAAAATGGTGCCGATTCATCTTGATCTAAGGTTGCAAGTTAGAGGGTCCTTTTTGGGGGTTATTACGCAAATCCTAAACCGAGGGGCAAATCAAATGGGCAAATTGTGTACACTAATTCCTAACAAATTCTAAACAAATTATACAAATTCTTAACAAATTTTGCAAATTCTTGACAAATTCTTCACAAATTCTCAACAAATTTTTAACAAATTTCAAACAAATTCTCAACAAATTCTACAAATTCTCAACAAATTCTTAAAAAAATGTACACTATTCTTTCATTGAATTGCCCCTCGCCCTAAACTCTTATTTGGTGCATTTGTGGATTTAGGCTACCCGAATGGCTGTTCTAATACGTATAAAAAAATGTGGCTGCTACATATTTTTTGCAAGTTTTAAAATTATCCTCTTTAACCTATAAAGGTTTGAGATTAATTTTTGAATTTTTTCGCGACTATGAAAAATTGTCATCCCTTATTTTCAATGGTGAATTTGATGGTGCAAAATCTTTGTAAAAAAACCTCTATAAATCCTTCTTTATTTAGCGCTCCTCCAGCAGGATCCAAGTTGGTGCTGCACAAACTTTGTACGCTAAGTCTGATCATCATTCACTTTGAGTCATGGCTACCTATATACTACCCCCGACCATCCCTTAGGCGGTGTCGTCGGTCGTCCACCCACCCCCAGTGCATGGCTCTGCATTAATATCCTTCCTAAATTGATCTAAAAGAGGCACGTGCGTTTTCAGGAATTTGAATAAAATTAAATTCCAATTCAGGCAGGCTGCCCTACTGTTGGAAAGAGAGCTTCGTAATTTCACCGTCATCAGTAGAAAAGGGTAGTTCTTTGAGGATAAGCTGACGTTATTAAGTGTTCGTAAAAAGATAGTGTTCGGCCACTTAAAGGATGGTTGTAATAATGGTCTCGTGCTGATGTCAAAGTGTAAAAATGTTCACATAAAATTTGCCAAATTTTTGAATATAGGTTATGTAACGCACAAAAATAATGCATAAGCGGAGTATAAAAAATTATATTAAAGAAAAAAATACTATTAACAACCTAAAAGTACCTGATAACGTTGTGCTAATATTGCTTCCAATTTTTCGTTTGATTTTCCAGTACCTTTTTTCCAAAAAAAAACCTGCTGCGCATCTGGAATGAATAACTTTGTGTATACAGGATGTCTAAAAAATGGCGCATAAACGCGATGATACGCTCTTGGGGCATTATCAAGAATACCTAAAAAATTTTAAAAAAGAATGCATCTGTTATATTCATCAAGAAAAATGCGAACAAAGTTGCATAAGTTCAGCAACACAGTTTTTAAAATACATCTAACTAAAAAACTCATTTAGATTCTTGAGCATACATTTTTGCATTTAGATCATATTGACATTGTTGTCAGCTTCATTTCATAAAATTTTTGTAAAATTAAATTTATTATAAAAATGTAATTTGACCATTTAAAAGATAAACAAATGGTAAAATAATTTTAGATAGATTGTGCCTTAGTATTTAGCCATTTTTTTCGTTAATATGTGCTGTTATTTTCAACATATTATAGCATTCATAGTTTTGCACTTTGGGGCCTCATATCTTCAAGGGCTTATGAGATTTAAGATTTTTTTTAACAATTTTCTGGGGTCCCTAAACATGCCCAACAACGTACCATCGCGTTTATGCGCCATTTTTTTGACACCCTGTATAATATAATTATAAAATTTTTTAAAATTTATTGTAAAAAATTATCTGACCGAATGTCTCTCAAGCATTGACAAATTCTTAAAAATTTTTCATAACTTTTCTCAAGCGTGTTACTTTATGGTAAAAACCCTCAGCCTTCGGCGTCAAGCTCTTACCAAAAAACACGCTTTCGAATTTCGAAAATCTATGACAAAATTATTGCAACTTATCAATACTTTTGGGACGTTACAGCTAAAAAGTATCTCCATTCTTATATAGACTTACACAAACGATATTAACCCTTAAATGCAAGTGCATTTCTTTCATTTAAATTTAAATCATGCATAAGGACCCTTCGTTTTGTTAAACAGCATAAAAATGCAGAAATAAACGGTAAAAAACAGTAGTCAACAACTCTTTTAGTTAATTTGCAAAACATCCCGATTATAAAATAACAAAATGATAAAAAGCAAGTAGGTTGCTGCACGTAAGAGGGGTTGGTGGGCGCCCCCGCCCCGCGCCCGCCGCGCGCGCCATTCGGCGATAATAAATCATGGGTTACCACATTGTAGCCCAGTAAATCATTCGGGGTTGACGCGCGCTACAGAGGGTAGTGGAGGGGTTAAGGGGGGGAAGCAGCGTGAAATGAAACTCATTCATCTCTGTCATGCTCTCTCTCTCTTCTTCACACATAGAAACATGCACTCTGTGCATCATGCATTCAATAATACCTCACTCTATAAAACACCCAGACTAACGTTTATACAACGCGCGGCGGTCCAGCCATTTGTAGTTAATTTTTAAACAATCTGGATCCTGGATGGATAGATGGATGCATATACAAGCTGTGCATGGTATAACGCTTTTTAAGCTGACTTTTTTCTATAATCTTTTAGGGTCAGTTAGGATAATTTTAAACATGGGTAAATGTATACCCCATAAAATATAAAATTCGGGCTCTTATGGAAATGTGAATGTCATTAATGAACCAATAGGATATATTATAAATGATGCATAACCGATCAGTAGTACCATGCTAAAGACGACGAACAAGTGTTGAGAGCATCAACATCAAAAAACTAATTTGCAATTTTCCAAATAAAATACAACAAAACAAATCAACCTACATAAGTCTGCCTGACGTAGTTTTGGAGTTGGGAAGCAGTTTACGCGCGATTTGAGAAAACTTCCAAACAACGTACGGATCCTGCATGACATCAGTAAAGCTTCTACCATCCTGAACTAATCTTCATGAATGGATAACTGTCTTCTAATGTCGTCCTAACATCTGTGATACCCCAAATTGGGCCACACCAACCATTTTTGAGAAATATCGTTGACTTTGCATATTTGCCATAGTGTCACCAGTGTTACAAATTTTTCTCAGAAAGAGACGGTCTAACTTGACCACTGAGCTTAGTTTTTTTAATTTTTACCATAATTTTTTGCATTAAAGCCGCTATAGACAAAATCAAGTCTCATCTGAAAACTCAATAAAACCATCCAAGCTTTTAATTTGTTATATCAAAAGAAATAACTGAGATATTAATTTCAAATTTATGTTAATGTAACAAGCATTTTTGCAGTTTATTAAAAAAAAAATTCAATCAAAAAAATCCGTCAAGAAAAATTTTAAAGCGAATTTCTTAGGTGATCTAATAATTTTGGCGGCGAGTGTAAAATGAGAAACACAATTTAACTCATTTTAGATGCACAGCAGCATTTTTTCGAAAATTAGGGAATGGCTAATCATTTGAAGATTTAAAAGCATTAACGTTATCATATTTTTTTTTCCTTAAATGAAAATGTCGCAAAGCATAGAAACTGTAGTTATGTAATGTTTGTTGCCTCAAATCAAAAAAAAAAAACAGCACTTTCTGGTCGTTGCTCAGTGGGTTATAAGAAATAATTTTAATTAAAAATTGTGCTTATCAGCAACATATTCTAAAGGGGGCTCTTAGTGGGCTTATAACCCCGTTTCAAAATTAGGTTTTCCAAATTTTGGACCTCTAGTGATAACATATTAAAAAGGCTACCTGGATTTTGTCGATGTTTTCTTATTATTTAGGACAGATTGACTGTAGTCTGTACTATATCATAGGTCAACTAAAAACAGAATTGTATCTAGAAGTAGTCGTAGTTATTCCACTTAAGTCTGGTTTGACCTTTCTTAGGATTTCATAATAACCCAAAAAAATGATGTAGTTCTTTGACTTGATTTCGAAACAGTACCAGTTTAGACAAGAGTTAGATGTCCGTAAACGTAAAATCAGATTACGCAGAACCCAAGCTCTTAAGAATATATAAGGTTATTTATGTCGTCTAGAAATACACATAATTCTGGAGAATGTTTATATCTTTATTTGTCGTGTTAACAATAACTCATTTCGGAGTGAGATTACAATTTCCATTCCGGCAGTGTTTCTTACAGCAAACTCTAGGAAGATAATAAGAAAAAACAAAAAGAATAGCGGACTGCTCGTGAATTATTGTATGTAAGATAAACGGGTCCGCTCCAGCTCGAAATGAAGTCTGCCGGTAAATTTATACGCGGCCCTAGTTGCAATATCTTTACTTGAACAGAATTGGACTAGCTTTAGGGGAGAAATAGCTACCAGGCTACTGCCACCAACGAGACGCATTTTAAATTAGCTTTTTATTGTGCACCACTGCATGCTTGCATCTACCACTTATAGATTGGGCCAATTCACTGTCTTCTTGGTTGGAGTAAATTACCCAAAACAAGGTTTTAAGTAGTTGTAAAAATAATTTACCTACATACGCGCAATTATTGATTTAAAAATGCATTTAACTCTGATAAGTAATGTTAAAAAAAATCTGTCACACATTTTTTTTTTTTTTTGCGAAGGCTCTTTGGTCCATTGCGCCACTATCACATACCGTGTGTCCCGCAAAAAACGCACGAGCTCATAACGTTCTATGTATAGTTTCTACAGATTTGAAATTTAAGGAGTTGTCTAAGGAGATTTTTACCCTTCTTTTACATGTATTTACAAAAATGTATGACCGGTTTAAGCAGAAATGACATTAATTTTATATTTTTAAATAAAACACCCTATATATTTTTTGACATTTTCGGGAACATTCTTTTAATAAGAATACAATCGTTTTGAAAGAAATAATGTATCAATAATATTAACGATTCTATAGCTCTATGAAAATCACCTAATTTCATCATAATTGTCTTCATACATTTTTGTAATTGCATGTAAAAAAAGGCTAAAAGTCTTCTTAGACAAGTGCTAAAATTTCAGTTCTGTAGAAAGTATACGTAGAAAGTTATGACTCGTGCGCTTTTTGCGGGACACACGGTATATCCTTGGAGATATTATTACAAAAATTTTATGAAATGAAGCTGACAACAATGTCAATAAAATCCAATGCAAAAATGTATGATCAAGGATTTAGATGTATTTTCCAAAGAAATATTTACAATAGAGAAGGTATAGAAATTCATTGTTTGGGGCCAAGATCTTTTTGTTTACACAATGTAAGTTATATGGACTAATGAGTAAGTGGACGTAAATAAACAAACGTTTTCAATGGAACTTCCCTATGCTAGCCTTTTAGATCTTGGACCCACACACTGGTAATGTTATGATTATAAGCAATTCATTTCTAGTCATTCTATTTCTATGATATTTTCACAATCAGTGTTGTCAAACTTATGCAACTTTGTTCTCATTTTTCTCCATGACTACAAATACAATGGTATTTACGTTTACCGGGTATGCCTAAGGATCCCAAGAGAATTGTTAAAAAAATCTTAAATTCCCTCTGAGATATGAGGCCTCAAAGTAAGAAACTTTAAACGCTTATATCTTGAAAATAACATTGCATTAACGAAAGAATTTTCCAAATACAAAAGCAGAATCTATCCAAAATTATTTTACCATTTGTTTATTTTTTAAATGGTCAAATTACATTTTTAAAACCAATATAATTTTACCAAAATTTCCTGAAATGAAGCTGACAATATTGTCAATATGATCTAAATACAAAACTGTATGCTCAGGAATCTAGATGAGCTTCTTAGATGTATTTTCCAAACGGTATTGTCGAACTTATGCAACTTTGTTCGCATTTTTCTCGATGAATATAACAGATGCATTTTTTTTGGTAATTTTCTAGGGATTTCTGAGAATGTCAATATTATTAGCTTCTTGATTTCTTACCATTTTTGGTCGAAAGTCTGTAAATGGTAATAAAATATTAAGAAAACTATCATTTTCACGACTTCTATGGCAATAATAACGTGATATAGTGGAATAATTAACCTTTGCCATATAAAATAGTCTAGCCCTATAAATCTATGAAGGCTTCCGCTCTGCCAAATTTCCTGACCTCCGATCCTCTAAATCAGTTCGAAATCGATTGGGTCAAATAAAATAAAATTTTATTTCAGACCTTCGCAAAAAAAATAGAACCAAGACAAGAAATGTAATATTGTATCGTTAAAACACATATAAATAAATAATAATATAATTTTTTTTCACTACTACCTATAGAAAAGGCAATTTTTGACCGATTTTCTACCAGAGAAATCACATTTCTCTCCCTTGGTCAATAATAATTTCCATGTCTATGTACACTGTACAATAATGAAATGTCAAAACATATGTCAAGGTTTTATCATAAATAGAACGGTACTTACAGCAGTTTTTGTGAGTTTTTTACGATGATTTTTTTATTTTGAAAACATAAATACTTTAAAATACTTTAAAACATTTTATTGCACAAATATTTTAACAAAAAAAAAATTGTACAGTTATAAACATGTCGCACTTTTTTCTGTAGCTGTGTCAGTGTTATTTAAATCATTTACGCCATTTACGTGCAAATTATGAGTTATTTTGGAAAAAACACCCATTTGAAGAACTTTTTATTGTTTTGATTGATGTAACGTCATTGTCATTTCCATGGAAACTTCGATTAATTTTTGTAAAAATCATAGTACATTAATAATGTACTATTTTTGATATTAATAATTTTGTCGCTCTTGTTGCAAAATGGTCCAAAATAGACCCCAACATAAATAAAAACATATCTTTATCGCTTTTTAAATCCAGAGATAAACAGAGACTGACCTAAAACTGATTTATCGCTATTAAAGGCTTTACTCAAATTCTCAATAGCACCTATCTAATAAAAGCGTAACTTTATTTTTGAAAGCTTTTATGGGTATCGGGAATGCCGTAGAATAAATAAGCGATTTTGTTGACCAATATGTCATTCTTTATTGTGTTCTCTGTTACAGGTCAGGGTGCAAGACCCTCATGAAACTTGCCTTAATTTTGAAGCCCTCTTATTTGCGGACATACCCAATTTGCAGACATAAATGGTCAAAAACGGAAAGGTTAGAGGTAGTGAGTTTTTTTACCTGGGTAAAGTCCAATATGCATAATTTTTTTTGAATTTCAGGGTTTTAAACTGACTTTTATGAAAGCACTGGGGGACATTTTTTCACTGGTGGACATTAGGTTAGGTAGGTTATGTTAAGTTTTGCTGCTAAAATGAAAATATAAACTCTAGCTATGTCGGTGCCTAGCAGTGCGTCCAAAATTGTGTGCATTACACTGAGGGACATATTACTATAGGTGTTGTTCTCGGTGTTGTTATGTAAAAAATGTATAACACAAATGGATAACACATTATCAGAAAGCATTGTAGTTTAAAATTATTTGATCTTGATACTGAATTAAAGCATAAAATATTATTACTGACTTCTGCACATAAACATCTCAAATTTTAGGATAATCCTTTTCTTAGTCCAGGTACACGGATTAACTCTTACTTAATGACTATGTCCGCAAAATGGAGAGTATTTTGAAATGTCTGCATATTGGATGTCTGCAAATAAGAGGGCTTCTAAACAGGCTCATACTTGCAATTTTTAATTTTAGGAATACAAGCAGATAAAAATTAGCCAGACTCTTGTAACATTAACAGGAAAGGACGTAGCACAGTTTGTGGCAAACAATAATTTTTAATTTACGCACAGAATGTAAAAAAGAACTAAGATTAGCAGGGAAATAAACGTTTTAAGACAGTAATAAAGACAAACGACGGTCTCTGGAATTATTGTAGGCATACCTTAGAATTGCATTACACAGAGTGTCCGTAAAAGTGTGGGAAAAATTCAAATGCACATTGCTTCTTCTAAATAACACCCCTAAGTCTAATCAAGTATCTTAAGCAAGAGAGGCACATTAGTTTAAATTTTAGCAGCAATACTTATCCAAACATATTATTTAATCTAGTGTCCCCCAGTGCAAAAATGTCCTAAAGTGCTTTTAAAAAAGTTTATCTGTAACGATAAAACTCAAAAACACATGCATTGAGTACTTCCAACTTTGCTAGCTTGTTTTAATGATAATAAAAGTCTGAATATTATCCAAAGGATTCTCTGTTTTACGGACGGGCAGACGGGCAGACGGACGGACGGACGGACGGACGGACGGACGGACGGACGGACGGACGGATTTTTTGAATGTTGTTCAAAATTCGATGAAACGCACGAATCTGCAATTTTTGCTCTACGACGAAAAATAACGATTTTAGGTTTGGTCCGATCGAATTTATAATACTCTTCGACTTTGTCTGCGAAGAGTATAATCGTTTTAAATTTTATGTGCACCTATTTCTTTTATAATTTATTTTTTTTATTAACGAAAGCAACATTTTAAAAATTATATTGATCTGGTGTGTGCCGCCAGTGAGCTTTTAAATTTTCTGAGAGTACATTGTTTTGCTGTTGTTGCTTATGTAGATCCAGTTGTTGTTTCTTATGATCTGGTTGTTGTTGTTGCTGATCTGGTTGTTGTTGTTGTTTCTGATCTGGTTGTTGTTGTTGTTTCTGATCTGGTTGTTGTTGTTGTTTCTGATCTGGTTGTTGTTGTTGTTTCTGATCTGGTTGTTGTTGTTGTTTCTGATCTGGTTGTTGTTGTTTTTGTTTCTGATCTGGTTGTTGTTGTTGTTGCTGATCTGGTTGTTGTTGTTGTTTCTGATCTGGTTGTTGTTTTTGTTGCTTATCTGGTTGTTGTTGCTGATTTGGTTGTTGTTGCTGATCTGGTTGTTGTTGTTGCTGATCTGGTTGTTGCTGATCTGGTTGTTGTTGTTGTTGCTGATCTGGTTGTTGTTGTTGTTGCTGATCTGGTTGTTGTTGTTGTTTCTGATCTGGTTGTTGTTGTTGTTTCTGATCTGGTTGTTGTTGTTGTTTCTGATCTGGTTGTTGTTGTTTTTGTTTCTGATCTGGTTGTTGTTGTTGTTGCTGATCTGGTTGTTGTTGTTGTTTCTGATCTGGTTGTTGTTTTTGTTGCTTATCTGGTTGTTGTTGCTTATCTGGTTGTTGTTGCTGATTTGGTTGTTGTTGCTGATCTGGTTGTTGTTGTTGCTGATCTGGTTGTTGCTGATCTGGTTGTTGTTGTTGTTGCTGATCTGGTTGTTGTTGTTGTTGCTGATCTGGTTGTTGTTGTTGCTGATCTGGTTGTTGTTGCTGTTGCTTATCTGGTTGTTGTTGTTGTTGCTGATCTTGTTGTTGTTGCTGATCTGGTTGTTGTTGTTGTTGCTGATCTGGTTGTTGTTGTTGCTGATCTGGTTGTTGTTGTTGTTTCTGATCTGGTTGTTGTTGTTGTTGCTGATCTGGTTGTTGTTGTTGTTGCTGTAACTGTTGCTGCTGTTGCTGTAGCTGTAGCTGTTGTTGTTGTTGTAGCTGTTGTTGTAATTCTAGCTGTTGTTGTAATTGTAGCTGTTGTTGTAGCTGTAACTGTTGTTGCTGTTGCTGTAGCTGAAGCTGTTGCTGTAGCTGTTGATATTGCTGTTGCATCATAATATCAATTATAATTTTATAAACATCAAGGTAGGCATGTTTTCCCAAAAGGTAATCCAGATGATTATACGTTCCGTTAGCTACCAAAATTAAGCCTTTGCAGTTACTTATTTCCCTACAAAGTTGGTAAGTATCTTCTTCCGAAGATGCCAACAGATCATGATTGCTGAAGAATAGATAAACGGGTGCTGTTACTTTCTTTAAATCATACGATGGAGGATTATATGATCCATATTTGACCCTATTTTTAATAGGGCCGTAAGTGTATTGCTCAAATTTTCCTAGAAAATTGACATAGGTCAAAATAAATATATTTTTATCTTGCAAAAAATACACAACAGCTAGATTTTTTATACGGGATCTTTAGTTGGAGGAGGACATAATATATCCGTAGATATAATAAACCTATTATAAATATATGTGCATTTGTGAATTAAGCTTCTTGATGTTCTAACACATAATATATGAAATCTGGCTGCTATATATTTTTTGCAAGACACAAAAAATCTTGTAAACCTATTGGCATTTTTTAGATATTTCTTATTAGTGTAAAGTTGCTCACCTGATTTAATGAGTTGGGAGAAATGTATCATTTGTTTCATGGAAGCACCCGCTGGAAAATAGTCCGCAGAAATGAGCACAACGCTGTCATCTCTTTCGTTAGGATTAGGATTAAACCCAGCATTGAAATTAGTAATTAACTTGCAAAATCCCATTCCAATATCGAGTCCGCAAACAGCTTTTTTTAACATAGCCAAAAATTTACTGTTTTTTCCAACTTCATTAATGCCTAATAACCGGACCACCTTCAAATAAAAAATTTATTTTATTTTTCTAAAAACAGAATTTCTTTACACTATGAGTTAAAGCTTATACAGGGTGTTACCAAATAACGTGCACGAATATACAGGGTGTCCGCGATCAATGTGATTTTTTTTTAATGGGAGATAGCTGGGAAAAATCCAAGACATTTGGTAAAAACAGTTTTTTGAAAAAGTGCCCCCCTTCGGAAATAACGGCCTTCAAACAGGTAGACTAAAAACCCTTAATCGTAAATATTTACCAAAAGATTTCACCAACCATCATGAAAGTTGTACTATCAATAAAGGTAATCAAAAGGGTCATTTTAAACCCATTTTGAAATTTGGGGCCCCCTTTAAAATGGGTTAAACACTAGTAGTGTAGATAAAAACTGCATGTAATTTCTTTACCTTTAAGAATTTTGTTTATTTTTTAAAATCGAAGAACTGTGAATTTGAAACCCAAGTCTTAAGCACAACAATTTTATAACTAGATATGGATTAGGTGAGTGGATAGGTTAGATTAGTGAGCCTGTTAGAGTTTTTTTTATAAAATGCCGATATTTAATAGGATACTCCTCGCAGTAGGTAATCAGAGAATAATAAAATAAAAAAAAAAACAATAATTTTTTAATATCATCAAAAAAACTCTGCGAAGAGGTTAAACTATTAACTCTTCTATAGAAAAAACATTTATTTGCGAAAAGCATAAATAGGTATCAATTCTGACAATGGCGTTTAGGATTTAATTAGGCTTTAGAAAGATGCATTTGTTTTGATTTTTTTTGCAAAGCCACCTTGACCGAGCCCAGACTTACGTGACTTAAAACTTTTATATCACTAAAAATCTATCATTTGACCTTTTTTGTCTTAAAAACTTGACAAAAAAAAAAACAAAAAATACTTTTTAATACAAAATTTAATTTTGTTTCATTTTTATAACTTAATTATTTTTTGTAAATTAAGAAATAACGAAGATATGGCTTTTTTTTAATTGGGGGGCTTATGTGGGGTCGGTCAAAAAAAACTTTTGATTACTTTTTGCAAAGAAATGGAAGGGCTATATTACAAAAAAAAATTTTTATACATTTTATAATAACCGAAATATGAATTTTTTTTCAGTTGGGGGGCTCTGCAGCCCCCTTTTTCATTATCTGATTTTTCTCAAAAACAATTCCAACCAAGATTTTAATAGGAACGATTTTTCCTGAAAATTTGAACATGATTGGGGTCTTCGTTCTCTTCGGATCGAATTTATAATACTCTTCGACTTTGCCTGCGAAGAGTGTAATAATAATGACTGGATACGTACTTTTAAAACATCAGATACTGGTTTCAATAATTGAAACTTTATATTTTTAACATGTGCCATATAAACAACTGGAGCCAAAAGGAACGCAGCCCAAATTTTGTCATTATATGCTGGTAATTGTGAGGTCATCACAAAGAAGGTAGTCGTGCCCTGCGAATGCCCAACATAGTACACCTTCTCTTGGCCAGTTCTTATAAGTATATAGTCAATCATAGTTGGTATGTCGGTAACCGCGATTTCATGAAAACTGAAATCCCAAAACTGGGAGTCAAAATTTGGGTTGAGAGTGGTGTGATTTCTGGAATACATATTTCCTCTGGCGTTCCCCATCCAGACGTCAAAACCCATATCCACCAAAATAAGAGCTAAAAAATACGATTAACCCTTTTCTTCATGATATTGAATCCGCAGAAAAAAAAATATTTGACTGTTTTTTCTTACTAATTAGGCCTTCTTTAGAGATAATTTCCGTATAAATTTTATGGCCACGTATCTTTAAAGATACATCAAGGGGTTACTAGAGTTTTATACATGGCCTATTCCATGTATAATCGACCAAAATTCGGTTTTCGAGTTGCTGCATGATTTTAAATTCTTTTGAGGTTTAGTCCAGTGCTTACTCCTGGTAACTTCTTTCTATTAAAAAATTAGCAGCTGCATATTTGCACTCCTTCCCCATCAGTTAGCACCTTAAACTATGAAAAATGACCAAATTTAGGTCTAAAAAATTCTATGTGGGAGTGAGTAAATTTTTATTATTTTTATTTTAAAATGTTACCAAGGACATAGTATACAATAAAAAAAAATAAACGATATTGTGATTCGATTTTTTGTAAAGGTAGCATATTAAAACCTTTGCTGTTTCTAAACGAGGTTAAATCACAAACATTTTTTTTTACTTAATGCTTCTCTATTGTCACATCAACGATTTAAAATTATTAAAAAAAAAATTTACCCAGTCCCACATAACTTTTTTTAGTGCCATATTTGGTCCTTTTCCATAGCTGCCTGGTAGAGAAGGAGAGCAATTATGCGGTTCATATTTTTTTTGTAGAAACATATGTCTATTGTCAACTAAAAACTACTACTAATTTTAATCTTCCAAGAATTTAAAATACGATTCGATCGTGTTTAAATTTAACGTAATCAGTAACATTTTACAATCAATGCTGTTTCTAAACGAAGTTAAATCACAAACAAAATTATTTTTATTATGAATCTCCACTAGCACAATAACATTTTAAAGTAATCAAAAAAAAAATTTACCCAGTCCCACAGAGCTTTTTTTGGACCTAAACTTGGTCATTTTCTATAGTTTGGGGTAATTAATAGTAGAGAAGGAGTGCAAATATGCAGCTGGTGATTTTTTAATAAAAAGAAGTGTCCATTGTCAACTTAAAATTACTACGAATTTTAATCTTCCAAAATCGTAAAATCGGAAAATTCGATTTTTTGTCTAAGACAAGAAAAATTGTGAAAATTTAGAAAATTGTTTTTTTTACTACCTTTACAATGGGTAAGGATTGTACCTACCAAATATGAAATAAATCAAATAATAGCAACTATGATTGGTCGATTTTACATGGAATGTCCCACATGTATCTCTGAAGATACATTTAGCAGTTATTAGGGTCTGAGTCTTGTATCTCTGAAGATATATTTAGCAGTTATTAGGGATTAAATCTTGTATCTCTGAAGATACTGTATGAGGTTTTAGAATCTAATAATTATTCTAAAGGCAAATAATTAAATAAATAATGTTAATTTATAAAAATTTTATAAATATTTAGCCAAAATAGTGAATACGTCGTCGTTTCTTCTAAATAGTTCATTTTTGCATTTTGCAAAATTAGCTCTGTTCTTGTTTTAGGCTAAAAATAATACGGCTTCGTTATTTAGGTAATTTATAAGGGAATAATTCCAATGAATGAAGTGTTGTTAAAAGCAAAAAGTATCTTATAGGATACGAATATAAATGTCCGACTACTTCACAAAGTATACACTAGGATACACATTTGGTTACCGGGGTCCCTAACGGTGTATCTTATAAGATACGCGATTTTCAAAGCAATCTCTAATTTTTTCTAAAACAAATATCAATAAAAAAATCTTGTAATATGTATTCTAAGAACCTTATTTTATTGTTGGAATAAAGTAATTTCCATTTATTTACATAATAACCAATATTTTGGAAAAAATCTTACCCGATGCATGATGAAATCGTCATAACTTCACACTTCAACAAACAAAGCCATACTAAAAAGCATGCCAAAACCTCAAAAATGCATTATTTGCCCTACTTTTTTCCTATTGGTTAATTTATAGGTGCCGTAAAAGATACAATTAGCCAAATCGAAAAAAATTTAAATATTTTTCTTAAAAAAATTCAGTAGTCAAAGTATCTGAAAAGATACAAAATGAAGAAAAGGGTTAAGAAAACTGAGAGTATTTGGACCCGAAGCCCTCTTATTTGCAGACATCCAATATAGGCCGAGAAAATCTTACAAAAAATCCTTATTTTTCAGAACTTTTTCGGGCAGCGCAATTTTTGTGGAAAAGTGTAGTATTTTATATTAAGAATCATAATTAGCAAGTGCGCACTCATGCGCATATTAGCATTTTTTGCTAGAGTCCCCCAAAGAGCCCCCTTTAATTCATCATGGTGGATCTGCACCAAATTTTGCAAATAAACATCAAATAGAGTTCTAACATATTCATAAAAAAAATTCTTCCAAAAAATTCCTTCACCCCCTAAATGGCCCCAAAATGAGTGATATTTACCACGTTCAATTTACACCAAATTTTACAAACAGATGCAAAATTAGGTTCTAAAAACCTTTTTTGAAGAATATTTTGGAAAAAAAAATGTTGCCCCTTTTGAGGGCTATTTTTCATAGGGGGCGAAGAAAATTTTTTACGGAATTTATTCTTTTTAAATGTTCTTTAGAACCTTATAATGAACCTATTTTCAAAATTTGGTTTAAATCCAACGTGATAAATATTAATCATTTTGGAGCCATTTGGGGGGTTAAGAAATTTTTTTGCGAAATTTTTTTTTACGAAAATCATTTTAGAACCCTGTTTAGGGTCTTTTTCCAAAATTTAATGTAAATCCTCCATGATCTAGTATTACCAATTAAAGGGGGCTCTTTGGGGGGCTCTAGCACAAAATGCTAATATGCGCATGAGTGCGCACATGGTAATTATGTTTCTAGATATCAAATACTTCAATTTCCCATAAAAATTGTGCTGCCCGGAAAATTTCTTGACCAAATGTAAGATTTTCTCGGATTAATATGCGGACATTCCAAAATACTCTCCAATTTGCAAACATGGTCATTAAGTATAAGTTAATCCATTTACCTGCAGTAAGAAAAGGATAATCCTTTAATTTGAGATGTTTACGTATAGAAGTCATAATAATAATTTATGCTTTTATTTAGTATGAAGATCAAATAATTTTAAACTACAATGCTTTCTGATAATGTGTTGATACATTTTTAACATAACAACACCGAGAACAACACCTAGTAATATATGTCCCTCAGTGTAATGCACACAATTTTGGACGCACTGCTAGGCACCGACATAGCTAGAGTTTATATTTTTATTTTAGCAGCAAAACATAACCTAACCTAATGTCCTCCAGTGGAAAAATGTCCCCCAGTGCTGTCATAAAAGTCAGTCTAACACCCTGAATTAAAAAAAAACCTGCGATGTTCCCTAAAGGGACGGCCCAGAATTGATTACTTTTTAGTATTTCTCGAAAATATAAGTGTTTTTCAGCGGCTGTGCGCTGCTCAAATACACCCGTTTAAAATGCCTAATAATCTTAATTCAAAGAAATACACTTTAAAATAATAAATTTAAGTACCTAGATAAAAATAACAATGAAAATCGATGTTCTAATACCTAAACTGGTATGCATATTGGACTTTACCCAGGTAAAATAATCTCATTACCTGTATCTTTTCCGTTTTTAAAAGCTTTTATTTAACTCGTAATGTATGTATGTTTGTATGTGTGTTTGTGTAGTACAAATCTTGCAACTCGATTTTGAAACACTTACGCTTGACCAATTTTTCTGAAATTTTGTATACATGTGGAAGTCCGGTGACAATGCAAAATGGTAACTTTCTTAGTCCTAAAAATTTAATATGGCGTTTACAACAAAATGGCGGATGACTTTTTTCTAAACAATTCTCACGATATGGGTATCAAATGAAAGGTTATGACCGGTAGTATACAGTAAAATATATGACATAATTCAAAATCCAATATGGCGCCCAACAAAATGGCAAATTAGCTTTTTCTTAACTATTTTGCCGATATGGGTATCAAATGAAAGGTTATGACTTGTAGAATACAGTAAAATATATGACATAATTCAAAATCCAATATGGCGCCCAAAAAAATGGCTAATTAGGTTTTTCTTTACTATTTTGCCGATATGGGTATCAAATGAAAGGTAATGACAAGTAGGATATAGTAAGACATGTGAAAATTCAAAATCCAATATGGCGCCCTAAAAAAAATGGCGGATTCTGTTTTTTTAACTATTTTGCCAATATGGGTATCAAATAAAAGGTTATAGCAATGACATACTAAATGAAATGATTAAAAAACATCTACAGTAAATACTAAAAAATGTAAAATAAATTAATGTAAAAAAATTTTAAAAAAAAGCTTTTATTTAAATGCCCTAAAAAGAAAAAAATAAATTTTTTCAATTAAATTAAACCCATTAATTTGTCACAATATACACTTTTTATGATATAAAAGCTTGTCGCGAAATTTACTATTGCAATTAATAAAAAGAATACAATACTTATACCATTTACCAATTTTTAATTTAAGTGGTTCTGAAAAAAGAAAAAAAATTATGTATTTTACAAAATAAATCTACATAAATGCAGAATCTCGCGACAAGCTTTTATATCATAAAAAGTGTATATTGTGACAAATTAATGGGTTTAATTTAATTGAAAAAAATTATTTTTTTCTTTTTAGCGCATTTAAATAAAAGCTTTTTCTTAAAATTTTTTTACATTAATTTATTGACCATTTATGTCTGCAAATAAGAAGACACGCTTACCTAATGCTTTACCAGGACCTAAAATGACAAAGTCAGCTGTTGATCCAAATAGACCATGTTGAAGGTAGACAACTTTATTTTGTTTAAATTGTGTACGGGGTCCATTTGAAATGTGGTGCAAACCTAAAATGTAACCATCTCTGGTTACCACGTAATGTTTTTCTATCTGGTAACCAAATCCACTAACGAAATTTTCCTTAAAAAAAAATTAGGCCACGATTTTTATTTTTCTATGAATTGCTAAGTGAGCTTACACAAATAAAAACTAGAACGGGTTAGGTTGGTGTTTGCTTTGAATTTATACTCTTCGCAAATATTTGTTTTTTTTATAACATGTAAACATTTTATTAAATACTCTTCGCAGTGGTTAGCGAATAAAAAAGTTTTTGTTTATAAATAATTGTCACCAATTAATTTTTTTCAACATAATAAATTAAAAAAAATAAAAAAAGTTAAGTTTCAAAGCAGTGGCACTGGGATTAGAACCGACGTCCTTACGGTATCGATTCGAACTATCCGTTGCCTAACGTACTCAGCCAATCAGTCATGTGTCAGTCGCTTCAGCAACACAGTACTAAAGCTTCGTGTTGTGATAATTTTACAAAAATATTTTTTTTTGTCTAAATAAGTAGATTTAAAAATAAAATTACAGTGCATCAAGGTAGATAACAAATGATATTTACTTTTTTTAAATAAATAAATTTTTTTTATTTCAAAATTATCCAGGTACGATTTTTTTTTGTGGTTAGGGGTGCTTTCAACCCCACAGTTATTACCCGATTTTATTTAAAAACAATAGGGCTCTTCCTCTTGACACATTCGATTTTTCCTAAAAATTAGAACTGGATTTGCCCTTTGGTTCTTAAGATATCGTGTACACAAGAAATCGTGACATACACCAGACAGACGGACGGACAAAAAATGAAAATCTTAAAAAATCATGAAACGCACGAATCTGCAGAAATTTTTGCTCTACGACGAAAATTGACGATTTTAGGATTTTCTGATCGAATTTATAATACTCTTCGACTTTGTCTGCAAAGAGTATAAAAAGGAACCAAAAAATCTTCAACGTTTTCTAAATTTTTTATTATCCATCCCGTGGGGCAAAAAAACGCGTATTTTAAAATTTTCTGCAATAATTTTTTTTTGAGAAATAGGAATCAGAGCAATTGTAGGAAAAGCTGGTAATTACTTTTTGAGTATAGGATTTTAAGCTTTATTTTAAATTCATAAATACTTCTACTACTACTCATATTTTTGAGTTTTAATTTGCCATTTCTAAATCTCGGGTTATAGCTCGACTACCCACTTTTTCTTATGCAAACTTAAGTACAACTTAGACTGCAGTTTTTAGTGTTATTATTAGAGCAATTGTTTTAAAATTTTGACCATATAATGTAGCTCCTTTTAAAATACCTATTGTTTGGCACATTTTGTTTTGCAGCCCTAGTTTAGAAATAAAAACAGTTTAAAGAAGGAAAAACTATACTAAAAACTACAACTGTTTATCTTTCTTAAATTGAGCCTCAAAATCAATTTTTAAAAAAGGGTATTACAAAATTAATTATCTTTCTAATGACACCAACTTTTTCAAAATCGGATAAGAATTAACTGAGATATTTGTGGTATAAGTTTTGTGAATATCTGCATAAGACGCGCTGCATTTATACGGAATCCTATTTGTAAAGATTGAAGTCACGCTTCTCTCTAGTAGAACAGCTGGTAGGTGGCTACTCTAGACACATATTCATGATGAAAATATATCTGTTCAACTATGTAGGCGGATGCGTTCTACGCAAAATAGCCTATCTTTGGTCTATTCTGGCCACCGCAGCCCGTAGCCCCCCCCTCTACATGGTATGAGGACTCAGTGTCGGGCTCTTAAAATGCTCTGATTTATTAAGAATGATTATTTCCTTCCAGTCATCTCCTGCTATCTGAGCTCGCATTTCCTGCGATTTAGCCTGATAACACCACGTTGCTATGACGCCGTGGTGTTATCGCAGCGATAACACAACGTTGCTATGACTACGTGGTGTTATCACTTAGGCATGGCTAAGCGTTCTTTTCTTCAAAACACTTAACTATGTCTTTCACTACAGGACTACCTCTGGTATTCCTTATCCCAAATAACTATGTGTTGAATCTCCTATATCAACCTAAATTTTGGATAATGTTTTGGGGGAGTTGTAACTTAATAAGTTTTATGATTACAGTATGATCTGTGCAATAAGCAGACTTGATGTTACAAGTTGACATTAGTGACATAACTTGCACTACCTTTTAATGTCTTGAAAGGTTCTTAAAAAAAAGTTTAAAAATGACTGCAAAGTTGCGTTTTGTTCGGTACACGTGTTTTGCAAAAAATATAGCCATTATGTAAAAAACTATGTATTTAATACCTGAAGACGAAAAAATTTGCGTTGAAAATGTTATTGTAATGCTACTGAAATGGGTACATTTTGCAGAAATTTGGAATGTTTCTTATCATAATTAAAAAAAACTGTAAGTAAGTTAAATTCTGTCAGGAAATAATCTTTCAAATACCACTCATGAATCGAGTATTGCACGGTAATACTAATTTTTAATTTACTCAAACTTCGTTGCGTGAAGCAATTTTGTACTCGTCAAATTAACATTGACAAAAAAACTCGTGCAAGGGCTGCTTCGCAGCCTAGGCACTCGTTTTTTTGTCATGGCAATTTGACTCGTAAAAATTGCTACGCAACGAAGTTTTCGTATAAAATTTAGTATTACCGGCAATCCTCTCATCATTCGTGGTATTACATTTGATAAAATTACTCACAAGTTGTCTATCTTCTACTACTGGATTTTTTCCTGGATTAACAATTGGTCCCAATATTGGAGGTATAATCGGAATAGTTTTAAGTATATCTTCAAATAGATGTAAAATACCAAATGAATAAATTTTCAAAATGCACAAGGCAAAAATTAAACTAATTTTTAACAATGCCATTTTAAAGTAATAAGAATTGTGAAATGGTTTCATACTAATATTACTCTTTTATAGAAAAACATTAAAATCACAATATACAGGGTGTCAAAAAAATGTCGCATAAACGCGATGGTACGCTCTTGGGGCATTCTTATGGATCCCTAGAAAATTGTCAAAAAAAATCCATCTGTTATATTCATCGAGAAAAATGCAAACAAAGTTGCATAAATTCGGCAACACAGTCTAGCAAAATACATCTAAAAATCCAATCTATGAGTCTTGCTCATACACTTTTGCATTAGATATTATTAACGTTGTTGTCAGATTTATTTCATAGAAACTTTGTAAAATTAAATTTATTATCAAAAATTTAATTCGACTATTTAAGAAATAAAAAAATGGTGGAATGGTTTAAGGAAGACTGCAGCTTTGTATTAAACCATTTTTTCGTTACTATGTGCTGTTATATTCAAGATATAAGCGTTAAATGTTTTGCACTTTGGAGCAACATATCTCCGAGGGTATATGAGATAGACTTTTTTTAACAATTTTCTGGGACTCCTAGACATGCCCCAACAACGTACCATCGCGTTTATGCGCCATTTTTTAGACATACTGTATTGGGTAAATTAATGAACATATTATAAATAGTAATAGTATAGAAAATAAGTCGGTTTTTTTAATTAATTTATTTATTAAAAACGCTACCTACTAAAAGTGGGTGCAACCAACACAAATATTAATAAAAAAATTCACCTTATACGAAAATAAACACTTGTTAAATCAACAAGTGTTTATTTTCGTATAAGGTGAATTTTTTTATTAATATTTGTGTTGATTGCCTAAAATCAACAAAAAATGCACTTTCTGGTCATTGCTCAGTGGGTTTAGGTGTATTTGCATTGCGCCGGTGATTAAAAAAATACTTGGTATTGCGCCGATTTGGTCATACAGAAATAGTTTGTATTGCGCCGCTATTGTTTATAAAAGGTCTGTTGTTATACCAGAAGCTAAGAAGACCCAGGTAAAAAGGATTAAGAAAACTCGATTTAAATCTGAGTATTTTTTAAGTTAATTTTAACTATCGCAAATAAACGGGGCTTGTTAAATTTTCCGTCTTACAATTTTTGGTGACTTCTCGGTGATATTATCAGTAGCTTTTCGTTTTCCGCTGTTAGATATGGCGTATTGTCTTGGTAATGTGTTGACAAGGATTCTTAATTTTTCTCCAGTTTGATTTTTTTAAATTTCAGGGCTTTAGATAGAATTTTATAAAAGCACTGGGGGACCTTTTCCACTGGGGGAAACTAGGTTAGGTAGGTTAGGTAAAGTTGCAAACCAGATATACGAAATGACCCAAAACAATAGGTATCATAAAAGTGGCGCAATACAACATATTTTTGTATACTCAAATTCAACCATCGGCGCAATAAGCATATATCCGTGGGTTTATAAGAGTTAATTTTAATTAACAATTTTGCTTACCATAGCAACATAAATAAACAAAGCATAAGTTGACATATTCTTAAGGTCCACCAATAGGCGTTTAAATACAGAATTTTTGCAATTTAAATTCCAAAAAAGTAGTGTTTCTAGATTGCCAAAATTCTGAATTTATTAAACGCCTATTAATTGACTTCTAGAATATAAATAGGGTTGCAAACATATTTCATATAAATCTGTTATTTCTTTGTGTCGAAAATCTGAGTTAAAAAATTATTACAATATTTTTGTTTTTTTAAGTCAGAATCTGTGAATTTTAGTCGCCAGCCTTAAATTGTACAGTCTTTGGGGCGAAATTTAAAGTTTCTTACATGTTTTTTTTGTGTAAAATAAAAAAAATACTTACCTTATCATTTTTTTTACTTTAAGTAATAATTTTTTGTCAAAATTTGTTTTTTTTTTTGATTTAGTTTTTCATCGGATTTTCTCTCAACAAATTTAATAATCTGGTATATCGTAGTTTAATTTATGAAATGATTGCGCCATTTGATTCATGCATAACAAATTAGCAATTTAATGAAATACATACATATGTTTACCGATGCAACAGCCAATCATAATTTTAATAAATATTGTCATAATATTGATTGTGCTCGATTTGATGCACCAGCCATCAGATACATAATTCAATTTCACATTATTTCTCGCATAACATGGCTTTAACTGGATGTTAAATTTACTTCTGCATTTGTGATGAATGTTTAAATCTTGCTTGAAACTCAACATTTTACGTATAAAGGGCGATTTATAGAACGTTACTTTCACTTTACTTCGGCGTAACTTCACTTCCGCGTAACTTAACAAATTTGCTTAATTTATAGATTGTAAAGTTACGTGAAATTGGAAACAGGTATGCGCATGTGTCTGAACTCGCGACTTCTGGCTATTTACACCTGGGCCGTAATAACGGAACATCGCTTCGTACGAAACCTACATAAGAATACCAGCAGGTTTCGTACGAAGCGATATTCCGTAATCACCACCCTTGACAATAAGGGTGAATATCTCATTTTTGCAAATTTTGCGCATGATCGACCAAGCTCGGCTTTTGACAGTACTACTTACAGCTAAATGAATCAGCAAAGTAGCGCTTAAGTGAAGTATAAATTTGCTAATACATTCCCATGTATTTTATTTAATTTTTCTGTAAAGTTACGCCGAAGTAAAGCGGAAGTAAAGTGAAAGTAACGTTCTATAAATCGGCCTTTAAAGTCCGTTTAGACATACTTAAGTTAGCTCAATCCCCCTTAAATTAACCTCTTTTTGGCTTATTCTTTAAATGAAACCTTCTAGAAACTTATTGTCTGTTATTTTGAATTTTTTATGTATATTTATGATTTCTCATTATTCGCGGTTTTGTATGCGCTTTAAAAAATGTCACTGCCCAACAGACTCAAAATTCTGGGTCACTAATTAAAGCCAGTCTACTTTCGTGCCTCACTAAAATTGGTCTGTCCAGCAGAAAATAGTTTTTTTCACAATCAAAGGTTTATGTAAGATTCTTTGAATTAGCATAATTAGTCCTTTAATTGCAATAGAATGTCTTAATCTTGCGGTGTGTCACTTGTGCATTTTCGGGTTTTAATGGACGCAAAGCATCCATGTATTTCCGGGACACTTATTTTTGGTAGAGTTGTCTTAGGATGGGCGCTAAGACTGGTGGGTCCATGTTTGAATTTCTAGAATCAGCAGGAAATAGTCTATTGATGTGGTGCATCGTCGCCAAAAGTAAAAATCAACTCGGCAGGACATTGTTATTGGGATAATTTCTTTGAAAGTAGTCATTTTAACCATTTTTTGAAAACTCTCCAACTTAAAAAAATTATTATGGCTAAAATATTTGTCGTAACCTAACAAAACTTTCGGTACAGTCTTAACAAACTTAAAGGGTTTGTTCAGCACTTGTGGTAACCTTGGTTCCGCCTCCCATTTGTCTATATACAAAATATAAAAGACAACCCTCGTACCATATCATTTGAAATTTTGGGACATCCTGTAGCTTTGAAAATACGATAATAAAGCAGTATTAAAGCATAATCAATTAATGCTTAAGGCCGATTTATACAACGTAACTTTCACTTTACTTCCGCTTTACTTTGGCGTAACTTAACCGAAAATTAAATAAAATACATGGAAATGTATTGGCAAATTTATACTTCACTTTAGCGTTACTTTGCTGAGTCATTTAGCTTAAAGTCGTACTAACTCGAGACCCAAGCTTGGCCATCATGCGCAAAATTTGCAAAAATGAGATATTCACCCTTATTGTCAAGGGTAGTGATAACGGAATATCGCTTCGTATACGATACCTGCGTGCTGATTACGGAATATCGCTTCGTACGAAACCTACATAAGAAGACCATTAGGTTTCGTACGAAGCGATATTCCGTAATTACCCCGCTGTTAGATCTTCTTATGTAGGTTTTACGAAGCGATATTCCGTAATTACAGCCCAGGTATAAATTGTCAGAAGTCGCGAGTTCAGACACATGCGCTTTACTGATCCCATTTTCACGTAACTTTGCAATCTGTAAATTAGGCAAATTTGTAGTAAAGTTAAGTGGAAGTGAAGTTACGCCGAAGTAAAGTAAAAGTTACGTTGTATAAATCGACCTTAAAGCATAATCAATTAATGCTTAGTCATTGTATATGTTTGTGAACCAATACAATAGACAAAGTTGTGAAAATGCAGCAAAACAATAATTTTCCGCATGTTTGCAAGTAGTCCTAAAAGCAATCAGCTTCAGTAAATAATAATTTCGAGCGAGTAGCTAGCGGTGCATGCTGTATCCAAACATATATTAGAGCTGCAATGAATCAGAGTTTCAGTTAAATCCACCTTGATGAATGTTTTTGGCTTCATGCCTGTATAAATCCTCAATGCATACCAATGAAGTTGTAGGTAGCTACAGTCTGTTTAAGTTATGTAGGAGACAAGACACTATCCACAGACACAGGAAACATACTTTTTTTTTGGCTTAAAAGTTAAGAACCTAAAAATTGTTGTCTCTGATTATGACAAAACATTATTTAAAGATTGTTTTTTTGTCGTAGATTTTTTTTTGGAAATTACAGCATTTCGGAAAAATTGGGTGTCTCTTTAGAAGTTGTCTTCGAAACTGCTTACAGCAGTTAAACTAAAAGAGTTGAAACTTTTAACATAAAAATTGATGACATTTATTGGTGGCAAAAATTACTTGTAGCTGTTATACTTAAAAATTGAGATAAATTGAACCCTTACATTGGTACAATAAAAAAGGGTAAATTTTGGAAAATGAAAATTTGCGTTAAATTATGATTTTAAGCTAATTAAAAGCTGTAGAAAACAAATCCGCAATCAATACTTTCGTTTTTTGTTAGAGCTTTTCAAAGGTGACCAAATTTTAAAAAAGTAATTCTTTTGCCTCTGATTATAATTAAACTTAAATTTTAATTTCTTTTTTGTTGTAAAATAAGGATCTGCATTTAGATTTTCTCTAAAAAAACATTTTGGAAATAAGAGCATTTTAAAAAAAAGCAGTTGTTGCGTTAGAAGTTGCTTTTAGAGCTCCTAACAATTAAACCAAAAGCGTAAAAACTTTTCAAGTGTCAGATTCGGATTAAGCAGCTTGTTTTACACAAGCATTAATGGCATTCATTGGTGGCCAAAATTACTTGTGGCCGTGATAATTTACTCTTACCCCCTGCTACAAAAAAAGGTAAATTTTGTAAAAATAGATTGGCTGAAACTCAGAAAACAAAACAAAAATCAGTTTTTGCAAGTGCTTACTTTAAATTGGATATTTTTAAGTTGGACCAATTGGAAATATTTTAAAAAATGCTTAGAATTTTTTTTTTTAATAAAACTAATTTTTTTCATTGATTAAATGCTCAAGAAAGCGAATTTGCTTTTTAGTTTTTTTGCAGAGGACAACTTTTATTAACAAGAGCTTTTTAAAAAAAAAATTGTTGGGTGGTGCCTTTGAAAGCTTATGGCAATGAAACTAAAAGCTCTGTAAACATAGAAGAACTATTCGATTCCTTAAAGTGTCTTAACTCTTAAATTTACCCTACAGACTCCATAGTATTCTGTCCGAAGCCACCTAGATTTTGGTGTGTCTCTATTCCGTTTCAGACAAATGCAAAGTAACTTTTTCCATCTCTTTTTATTTCGTGTATAAATGCAAAGCAATGAGCAGCATTTATACAGCAGAGGAGATAGATACAATAATAATTAAGGCTTTAGGCACTGGCGGTAAAAAGATAGATGTTTAAATAACTGGTATTTTCTGGGATAGATTATTGTCATCACTAAAGTAATGACTTTTTTTAAACTGTTCTAGAACCAAAGTTTTACTATTGCTAGTTCACGCTCAACAGTTTTTTTGTAAAATAATTGCCCAAATTAATTTGTTTATTATTAAGCTAGGCAACCAGTAAAACATATTTTCGTTCTATAATAAGCACATTAGGAAATCCGAAATTTGGTTTTCAAAGGTTGCTGAATTGCTTCATTATTAAACCCAAAATTTTATTTTATTAGGTTGGTTTTCCAGATGCAAAAAGGTGAATTATTTCCTTGCAAGGTACCTTTTATTTACAAATTTTACTATTATAAACTATCGGGGGATATAGTTTTTTTGTAGAGGGAATAACAAAAAAATTGGAGAAACGATATCAATGGTTACATTTTCTAAAGAACACCTATTCATTCAGTATTAAATGAGTAAAGTTTACAAATGTCATTATTCAATATGTCTGACCTAAATTTACTTTTTACTTCCAAATGTCAATGTGGCCAAACAATAAAAATAAAATATTCTGATACATTCTTAAAATTGCATTAGTTTAAAATCGGTCAACCAAATACCCTTTTAATGATAATTATTATCAACGTCATTGTTACATGGTTCTACAAAAAATAATATTTTTTTTCTGGTTATTAAAAATGGATAAACATAAAACGGAAGTGGCTAATATGCTCTATTAAAAAAAATAGCTTTTCCATTATTAATAGTGACTTTACAGAGTAATTGGAAGCTAATTAAGTTGCCTCCCTACAAGATAAAAATTTGGACAAATTAAGAGCCCAACTATACCCACTTTCTCTAATGCAAACTTGTGTACAACTTAGACCGCAGTTTTTAGCGTTATTATTAGAGAACTTGTTTTTAAATTTTGACAATATAATGTTAGCTCCTTTTAAAATACTTATTGTTTGGCACATTTTGTTTTGTAGCCCTAGTTTAGCAAAAATAACAGTTTAAAGAAGGGGAAACTATACTAAAAACCACAACTGTTTTTATTTCTTAAATTGAGCATCAATATCAATTTTTAAGAAACAATAAGTATTACAAAATAAATTTTTTTTTAATGACACCAAGTTTTTCAAAATCTGATAAGTATTAAGTAAGATATTTGTGGTCTAAGTTTTGTGAATATCTGCATTAAGATGCACTTCAATTTTACGAAGTCTCGCTTCTCTCTAGTAAAACAGCTGGTAGATGGCTACTCTGGACACATATTCATAATGAAAATATATCTGTTCAACTATGTAGGCGGATGCGTTCTACGCAAAATTGCCCATCTTTAGTCTATTCTGGCCACCGCAGCCCGTAGCCCATCTACATGGTATGAGGACTGAGTGTCGGGCTCTTAAGAAAAAAATTGGGCAAATTTAAAAGGAATGGTGGTAGAAAAACAAGGTAGATAAATGAGAACATGACTTTATTAAAATAAATTAGAGTCCGCACACATAGAGAGATACTACGACAAAGATAGATAAGATCATATATTACATTAAAAAAAATAATATATTGAGCAACAAAAAGCAACAAATGGTTTATAATATAAAACTAAAAACAAACAAACAATCTAGCTGAACAGTATACATTTTTATCCTTAAAATCTAATATATTTAGGTAATTTACAGCAGTTTATTTACACTACTTTTATCTGCAAAACAAAAGACAGTAGTTCAGCTCCAAAATACATTTAGTATAATATATAAATATTTATTTATATATTTATTCTTAAAGTTACCGTATACATTTGCTTGTACTTTCGTCTTAAAGGTAGATATTGCAAAAAGTTCTTAAGTTTCATTTAAAATTGCAAAATTTTATACAATTCAAGAATGTTCAAAAAATTGTATACCAATTTGGCCAAAAAAAAAAATTTTTTTTTTTTAATGTGCGTTATTTTACTCTTTTGATGGTTAAAAATAAAGGACTACAGATTTTTTTTAAGGACTAAGCAATTTTAAATGATTCTTATGAAAAAGTGAATTTATCTTTTTTTTGGCATAGCAGTACAGATTTCATTTATTGGATACTCTTAACCTAAAAGCAGTACCAAAAAATATTGAATAGCATAAAACGGCAAGATGTTCTATAAAACTAGAAACGTGGTAGAAGTTACTCTTCGCAAATCAGTCATTTCCTTGAAAAAAAATATTTTTTTCAGCAAACTTTTTTTCAGTTTAAAAGTAAATGGAGCGTATTTGTACAAAAATTGCTTGGAGTAACCTAAGAGATCCGTCATACCACCCGTCGTTTCAGATGCTAACTGACATTACTTCTGAATTTTATATTCTTATCAAATATAACGCTAATATACCAAAAAACAACAAACTGCCGGTTTAAAACATTCTACGTACCACCTAAAAGGTTTGTATAACATTAACGGAGTGTTATACAACTTCGATTCTTCATAATTAGGTAAAATAGGGCATGATGACTCATTTACAATGGTACTTTTAATGCAAAATCCATGCATCTAAAAAAATTCTGTATTATTTTAAACATTCATGGAAATCCTTTTGTAAATGAGTCATAATTTTTTTTTTTACCTAATTATAAAGAATTAAAGATGTAAAGCACTCTCTTAATATTATTCAAGCCTCTTAGATGGTACATGGAATGTTTTAAACCGGCAGCTTGTTGTTTTTTGGTATATTAGCTTTATATTTGATAAAAATATAAAATTCAGAAGTAATGTCAGTTAGCATCTGAAACGACGTGTGGTATGACAGATCTCCTAGGTTACCTCAACCAATTTTTGTACGAATACGCTCCATTAAAATACATTGTTGAAAAAATTCACATTATAAATTTATCAAAATTGTACAACACACATTTTAAAAAAGAATGTGCATTAATTTTTAAAAGTAACGTTTGTTAATTTATTGAAAAATATAATTCAAATTTTACTTTTGCGAAGAGTTTAAAAATACACTATTTACACTAATAATACAAATTTGAAAAAATAATGTCCTAAAAATTGATCCATAATTATAAAATTGCACATTTTAACAATGACATATTACATCTTTCTAAATTTAGTTTTGTACATTCTAAATACACAGAATAGCAAGCATTTTTAAGTAAAAAATAATTAAACAAATTTACAACAAATGCAAAAAATCTTGCCGCTAGTCATAATTTAAAATTAATTTTAACCCTACTTAAATAATAGTAAATTCATTACTTAGAGGTTTTCTCTCTTTCACATAGGAGCGTGCAGTAAAATATAATTTTTTTTGACTTAAAATGTCTTAAAAAGTGTAAAAAACAACAAAAGTTTAATACAGCAAAAATACTTAAAAAAAAATAGTATATTATCATCCTAGGTAGAGAAGAGGTTCATTATTGACCTAGCGCAAAGATTGTATCCCGAGCGCGAGGTCAATAATGACCTTCTCTACCGTGGTTGATATATTATTTTTTTCACTACTAGCATTTTCTTGAAAAATGAAAAATATGTTCAATTTTTATCAAAATCCTGTATATGATTTTTACAAAAAATTAATCGAAATTTCCATGGAAATGACAATGAGGTTACATCATTCAAAACAATAAAAAGTTCTTCAAATGGGTGTTTTTTCCAAAATAAGTCATAATTTGCACGTAAATGGCGTAAATGGTTTAAATAATGTGATGGTTACAAATAAGGAATTTGTAAATATAATGATAATGATAGAACACTGACACAGCTACAGAAAAAAGTGCGACATGTTTAAAACTGTACAATTTTTTTTTGGTTAAAATATTTGTACAATAAAATGTTTTCAAGTATTTTAAAGTAGTTATGTTTTCAAAATAAAGAAATCTTTGTAAAAAACTCACAAAAACTGCTGTAAGTACCGTTCTATTTATGAAAAAAACATGACATATGTTTTGACATAGGATTTTGTCTCCCTAGGGAGACAAAAAAAAATTGTTTACCTAGGTAGTAAAAAATGATTTTGAAGGGTTCTTAAAAAGTCAATAATGACACTCTTTGCTCCTAGTAGTGAAAAAAAAAATTTAAATGAAATTGGGCCGATTCAAATTTAATTGTATGCCAATGGGTTATTATAATTTTTGATTTTTAATACACTTTTTTGACATTTAATTTGACAGAACCTACAGACATAATAATTATGGAATATGGACGTTTACAATAATATTCGTTTTTACAAAAATCAATAATAAGTATTGCACAATTATTAATATTTTTAAACTAGTTTTAAAATTAAGTACCTATTCTGTACATGTTAATTTATTATCTAAAATAAATATTTATGCATATTTACAAAATCTAATTAAATTAGGTATAGGTAGTACATTCTTATATCAATTTTAAAAGACATAATGCCAATTAGATTAGATAGTTTTATATAAAATATTTACATCGACCGATATTTTATTTTATAATAACGATATTTTAGGTTTTTTATAAAATTAGGTAGTATATAAATTTTCTATAAAAGCTGTTCAAAAGGTAAACATCAGTTTGAAAAACAGTGTTTCTTAACATAATTAAGGCTCTAGATGCAAATTCATAAATGGGATATTCTGTGCACTCGAAAATTTGTAAAAGTAATCTCCCTGAATTTCAGATATATTCAAAATTTCAACAAAATATGTAAAAATACGGAGTAAATAACTATGATTAAACATATTTAGGATAATGTTTGTGATACATAGAAGTGGTACTGAGTGCAAGATATAATAAAAATATGGTAAAATAGTACTTTTGGTGTTTTTCTTTCTACATTGAAATCTTTAAACAAGCACATCTGTATGAGGAAAATACGTTGCAGTTTTAATCATTAGCAAGCTTAAAAAAACCAAGGTAAATTAACGTATTATGGTTTGGCATAGACCAAGTAATGTATATAAACCAAAAAATGTATTCATTGTCGAAAATAATAACAAAAATATAATAATGATTTTTGGAGTAGCCCTATTTTTCTAGTTTTCAAAACTACATTTAGTTTTAATATACGATGGGGCCTTTATGTAGATGTGCTATTTAGTAGAATTGACGGGAGCTCAACGGAGATGACTTATACAAGCTTCTAAGAGCACAGATTTTTAAGATCTGCGAAATTAAATCTCTAGCCTTGAGTTAAAAATAAAGGTAAAAAAAAATTTTTTTGAACAGCATTTAGTGTAAGGAATACATTATTACGTATATCGTTTAAGTTTTACAATCATGGCACATAAAACGTATATTTAAATTTATCACACAAATTTAACAGAAAAAAGGATTATTAATCAAATTATTAAGATTTTAAGACTAAAAAAAAAACAAAAAAAAATTTTAAGAGCCAATTTTTTTTTTTTAAATATAAATACTGAAAGAACAGTCCTTAAAGCAGCCTAATTTATTTTATTATACAGAATTTATTCTTTTTTTTAAATTATTATTTTCTTAATAACTGAATAATAATCGTAAATTTCTCTCCTATATTAAAGTTGTGATTTTTTGCCATTTTCTCTTTAAAATAAAAATAGTTTTGCACCAGATTTAAATAGTCCTTGATCAATCCATCAACTGGCATTAATGTCCTTAGAGATCCAATTTTTTTTTCATTGTTGTGTGAGATAAGTTTTCTTTACAGATGTCTCAAAATCCTAGGAGTTCATTGGACGCCTGAGGCATGCCCATAGAATTGATTCTGAAATAATTTTAAATTATTAATTTTTATTGCCAATTCGATATAAGGAAGTGTAAAATTTAACCTTAAAGTTTGATATTTAATAAAAAAAAAAAAAAATGTTAATTTTCATAATTTTGTAATATTCTTAAATATTAGGGTGTATCAATAATTTAATTAGGACCCCCTTAACGGGGAATGTCGCGAAGCATAAAATTGTGGTTTTCTAATGTTGGTTGTCTAAAACAACAAAAAATAGCACTTTTTGGTAATTGCTCAGTGGGTTTCTAAGAGTTATTTTTAATTTAAAATTGTGCTTACCTGCAACATAAATAAACAATGCACAAGTTGACATATTTTAAAGATCCATCAATAAGCGTTCAAATACAGAATTTCGCAATTTGAAATGCAAAAAATAGTGCTTCTAAATTGCGAAAATTCTGTATTTAAACGCTTATTGATGGACCTTTAGAATATGTCAACTTGTGCTTTGTTTATTTATGTTACTGGTACGCACAATTCTTAATTAAAATTAACTCTTATAAACCCACTGAGTAATGACCAGAAAGTGGTGTTTTTTGTTGATTTTAGGCAACCAACATTACATAACCACAGTTTCTGTACTTTGCGACATTCCTTTAAAGTTTAAAGTTTAATTTAAATTAATTTGCAAGCCTCAGGCTTCCAAATAAGACATTACAAAATTTGCTTAAAGCAATAATTTTTATTAATTTTGACGAATTATAAAATGGCGAATGCGCCGGGTATAACATATTTTTAATTTACGTTCTCCTGATACAAGATTCACTTAGCATATCAAAAATACAATTTCTTCAACAAATACGTCGTCGTTTTGTCACTTTTCTCTAATAAATCATAAATATAAATTCGCTGGAAGTCAGAAATCGTGCATTTTAAAGGACTTTTATAACAAAGCACAAAAATTTAGACTGATCTATTTTAGAGACTTTAAAATAACAACGCTTTATCAAAATATATGGCAATTGCATGAGCTGCCTTTCAAAGCAACTAGATTTATCCCTAATTTATTGCTATATCGCTTCGCATTTGTTTTATTTCTTAAAAATATTATATGAAAGCTCACTGTCTTTAACTTTAAAGGCCGATTTATAGAACGTTACTTTCACCTTACTTCGGCTTTACTGCGGCGAAACTTTACAGAAAATTAAATATAATACATGGGAATGTATTAGCAAATTTATACTTCACTTTAGCGCTACTTTGCTGATTTATTTAGCTGTAAGTAGTACTGTCAAAAGCCGAGCTTGGCCGATCATGCGCAAAATTTGCAATAGTGAGATATTCACCCTTATTGTCAAGGGTGGTGATTACGGAATATCGCTTCGTACGAAACCTGCTGGTCTTCTTATGTAGGTTTCGTACGAAGCGATATTCCGTAATTACCGCCCAGGTGTAAATAGTCAGAAGTCGCGAGCTCAGACATATGCGCATACCTGTTCCCAATTTCACGTAACTTTACAATCTATAAATTAAGCAAATTTGTTAAGTTACGCGGAAGTGAAGTTACGCCGAAGTAAAGTGAAAGTAACGTTCTATAAATCGCCCTTGTAATCTAAAAGTGCCACAAAAGTCATCTCTTTTACCAAAAAATTTTAATTTGTTCTTGGGAAGCCCTTTTTTGGGGGATGTCAAAAATAAATTGAGATACCATAGAGTTAAAACATTTTTCTACTTCCATCTTTAAAATAACACTTATCGCACGACTTGATTATACCTAAAACAGTCCTTTAGCTATGTCTTGCAAGCCGTGGGTAAAATGGCACTTTACCCACGGGGTGAAGTTGCAACAAGCTCTTTACCCAAGGGCCGAAGTTAGCGTTACTCTTAGAAAATGACAGATGACATTGTTTTTATTTATTTTAGTTGTCAAAAACGTATAATTTGGTTTCTATTTTTCATAAAAATGAATTCTAATTAAAGTGACAATGAAAAACTAAGTATAGGTTTACGGTTCTTAAAAATTATTCTTAAAGCCATTTCAAATGTTGTTAGTGTTTGTTTTTACGGATGTCAACAAGTCTGCTAGAAAACCGGGTTTAAGCTAAAACCGTGTGTTGTTTTTGGAGTATTTTAATAATTTAGGACAGTATTTAGTGTAGCAGAGGTAGGATTTTGGTTTAATATAACCGTTTATTGAATATTACAACATCTTCATTTCTATTCTAAAATGTTTTTAATGACCTAGATTTTCTTCATGTCGAATTTTTTTTCTTTTAAGAACTCCAATATTGTTTGATTTTGGGGTCGAAGAAAAAGTATAGTTCGTAACTAGTATTATAAACGTCTTTATACACTCGTGTATAAAGACTCGTTTATAACACTTGATACGAAAATTACTATTTTTCTTTGTCCTGTTGGTTGTAAATAATTAAATAGACCACCCAGTATAGTATAATGAGTAATTTTAATCATTTGTATTGGTGTGAGTTTATAGTAATAAATTACAATGACATGCCATGCATCATAAAATATACAAGCCACCTTCATGTATATCAAATCACTAAATAATTGATTTACTACATGTCGCTAGTCATAATCAATTAACTATTGATTTTAATTAATTATATCAAGAGCAAATTTGCTTTACAAATCTTAAGTACAGTTTACAATAAGACGAAACAAAAAATTCTTGAAGTTTTGATCTGTCGCCGGTACAAAAGTTATTATACTCTTCGCAGACAAAGTCGAAGAGTATATTGTGATTGGTCGGACCTTCTCTAAAATCGTTAATATTCGTCTTAGAGCAAACATTTTTACATATTCGTTTGTTTCATGACTGTTTAAGACTTTTATTTTTTGTCCGTCTGTCTGTCTGTAACGAAATTTGTGACCACCATAACTGAAGAACGGTTTATCGGATCGACTTGAGATTTAACACAAAAATCAATCCCATTTAGAAAAAGAGCCTTATTGTTTAAGGAAAAAATCAAGTAATAAATAGAGGGTTAAAATCACCCCCAAAGTAGAAAAAAACTCGTTAATATTAACTTTAAGAAAAAAATATTTCGAGTAAAATTAAAGATTGTATTTTTTCCTATTATAGAAAAGCATGTGGTAATTTTTTTGCATCCCCACCCGTTTGCAAAAAAAATAAGTTTTACGTTTTTTTCAATAAAATAAAAAATGCACCTTTTTAATAATCTACTGCGAAGAGTATCATATAGAATGTGTAACAATTATATAAAAATAAAGAAATAGTCATAAAAAATGAGCTATTTGCGAAGTTTAACTTTTTAAATGATCTATCCCCCTCACTGATCTAACCCGCTCTTGTCTGTATTTATTTTGTCAGGGAAAGCAAGCAAATTCTTTCCAAATCAACAGATCTCCGTATACATTACTTGTTTTTCGTTGTACTTAATTTGCAATAAATTAACAAAGCAAGTTTGCAGTAGCAGCATAAACTTGCAAAGTAATATATTTTTGCAAACGATCGCGCAATCAACATCCGGTCTGTCGCTAAAGCAAACTTTGCTCCCGCTGCCGCTCGCTTTGGTTTGTTTGAAGAAGAAGAGCTACACAAGCCAGATACTATAATGGTTTATACACTCCGAAAGATGAATTTGCACTCCCAACAAATTTATTTACAAAATGACTCTCTCAAACGGTGTCTTTTCTAGAATGCTGGACAAATTTTTTGCAGATGCACTTTACTGTCAAGATATTTAGCAAAAGTAAGCTAGGTCAAGGAATAGTAAAGCCAACAGGTATTTCTGTCTCTCACCCAAGTGACCTGGGTTCGATCCCCGGAAGTAATCCGAAAATGAAAAAACTCTGCTGCTAAAATTTTTACTGGTGGGATAAATGTTTCTAGAAATGCCTTTGTTCGGGAGACAAAGTAAAAGATGTGTTCTCGGATGCTGATCTGTACATAAAACTGCTCTACCTGACCTTGGAAAAGGTCAGGATACGACAAAATTTCTCGGTTTAGGGAAGTTTTATTCAGAGCAATATATTAATGAACAGACCGATGTAAAATAAACTAATAAAATATTTCTGTGCTAATGCAAGTTGTCCAAAAATTGGCGCATAAACGCAATGGTACGTTGTCAAGACATTCTCAGGGATCCCTTGAAAAATGCAAAAATAAATCCATTTGTATTTTCCTCCATGAATGTATGGAGGAAAATGCGAATAAAGTTGCATAAGTTCGCGGCAACCCCAATTGTGAAAATACGTCCTAAAAACTCATCCTGATTCTTGATCATACATTTTTGTATTAGATTTTATTCGATTCCCACTACCTCCAATAAAGTGTGGCTAGGCTTCAGAGGAGGTTGTTGGTTGTATGTGTCCGTGCTTGAATGAATATTCCCAATTAGACAGAAAATGTCAGAAACGGGAGCACTGCTGTGTGCGTCAAACTTTTAAAAAAGTATTAGATTTTATTGTTGTCAGTTTCATTTCATAAGTTTTTTGTAAAATTGAATTGATTATAAAAATGTAAGTTGACCATTTAAAAGATAAACAAATGGTAAAATAATTTTAGATAGATTGTGTCTTTGTATTTAGCCATTTATTTCGTTAAAATGTGCTGTTATCTTCAAGGTGTAAGCGTTTAAAGTTTCGCACTTTGGAGACTTATATCTCCGAGGATATATAAGATATTTTTTTAACAATTTTCTGGGGGTCTCTAGCCATGCCCCATCAAGGTACCATCGCGTTTATGCATCAATTTTTGGAGACTAAGTAGTACGAGATTAAGTAATTGCATGAAAACTGGTTGCATAAAATTTCATATTGATTGTTACTGACAAAAAGTCCCCTATAATAATCCTTTAAGGGCCGGTTGCACTGCAATTGGTAGCTGTTCCTTAAAATCTAAGTGACTGTTTTTCATAGAAAGCACAATTTTAAACAATTTCAATGCTACAGTTGTCAAACTCTGTTTATGGTAAAGAGTCACTTAACATTAAGGAACCCTTAAGAATATGTGGTGAATCCGGGCATAAGAGATCCTTTATTTAAAAAGAATTTGCGTGATATTAAAAAGGACATTTTTAGGCCAGAATATTTTTTTTGCGCCTCAACAAATTTTATTGTTCGAGTGTAGTCCTCCAGCAACTGGCAATCTTGATCTATTTGTTTAGTGATCGGTGCCTGGAGGCTGCAATCCGTCGCTTCTTATCTCTCTCCTCCACTACCCAACTTGGGAATTTATAACCCCGCCGCTCCCAAAATTATATTTCAAGGTATAATAATGCATCAAACTAGAGGATGTATGGCCAAATATAAATCCGGAATTAAATATAGAATGGAAGCTAGCGAGGTTAGATATATGGAGGTGGAAACGCGGCCCGACATTGAGACATTACTCAACTTTAAGCTCCCAACAATCCCCCAATTTATCCTAGGCTGGATAGAAGCCTCTCTCTGACTGGTTGGAAAGCATGGCCAGCTCTGATGAAACTGAAGCGTATTTCGCTAATCTACCACTTAACAAGCTTTGCCAAATAAATACCACCGCAAACAAAAACTTCCAACTTTGTTTTGTTCAGACACGTTGCGTGATTATAAAGTTAAAAATAATGTTTTTTGTACAAGAAAATATAATGCTAATATATTATTTTTTTCGCAGATACAGCCTAGCTCCAAAAGTAACCTTATCCCTCACAATATTTTTTTTTGACATGTCGTTATTTTAGAAGAGAGAATACTAACTGGACGCATCTACCTAAAAAGACTACTAGCTGGCCGCGCCTAATTGCAGGGTGCTTGGTCGAACTGGCAGCGCGATTTTTCTGGTTTGGTCGTGCTGGCCGCGACTCATTAACTTTCCTCTTACCCAGATTTATTTTTATGTATCCGATGTTTTATTGAGTTAAGATATTAGAAAATTATTAAACAGAGAATCCTTTGAATAATATACACACTTTTATTATCATTAAAACAAGCCAGCAACGTTGAAAGTACTCAATGCATGTGTTTTTGAGTTCTGTCGTTACAGACAGACTTTTTTAAAAGTACTGGAGGACATTTTTTTACTGGGGGACACTAGGTTAGGTAAGTTAGGGTAAGTTTTGCTGCTAAAATGAAAGTTTAAACAAATGTGCTTATGTCACCAAACTGCAATGTAAAACATTTTTTAAATAAAATATTGATAGTTATCGCTATTATTTTATAAAAATAAAATTCGTTTGGTGTTTCTACTCATCTTTTAACAAAACTTCCGCCACAGCTCCTTTTCTACCTGTTAAACATGGCAGCAGGTAGAAAAAGTGCCGCGGCCAGCTCGTAGATGACAACTAAAACTAGTTTACACAGCAGACTTTTTTTTTTTTTTACTTTCTTTTAGAACACCCTAAATTTTGTTTTCCATCGTTTGTTATTGTGCGATCTTTATCAGCCCTTTTTGTAATTGTCCTTCCAAAGAATATCTGTTATGCTTTTCACGTGTCCTCTTGTTGTTTTGGTTTTGTTTCAATGCTGTATCGATATCACGTGTCCAAATTACCAAACTTCCTCAAGATGTCTAGATTTTCCGTGCAGATCGTATCAAATGGAATATGCTCGCTATTGGACCCTAAGTCCTCTTATATCTATGAAAAGAATAAAAAAGTTTGTTGGAAAGTTGCGAGATGGATAAGAAGGGAGTTGTGCAGTTTTCTATTTATTGGATTTGAAAGAGATAAGAACAGGCGGCTGCGAGCAGAATGAAAGAATACATCGAGGGGGAAATCATCTTAAAGATACAAGTGTCCTGAAATTGACGCATCACCTACTATCGTGGACATGGAATTTAAAACGATCAATTTTTGCATTGTAAATATGGTCCAAATAGTGGCTTAAACATCTCAAGTTTTATGAGAAGAAGACATTAACAAGAAACATTTCTCTGATGTTTTACGAAGATTAGAGCCTTATTGTTATCCTAAAACAAAATTATTTAAAAAAGGAAATATTTTCTTGCTATTTTTCTCGCCGGCAGCACATTTTACATAATTTATTTTAATAAAATATATTTGGCGCATCTATTGTCAAAATAACATAAAAAATCGTACACGATAGTACGTTGTTGGGGCATGCCTAGAGACGCCCAGAAAATTGTTAAAAATTTCACATATCCTTGGAGATATGAGGCCCCAAAGTGCGAAATTTCGAACGCTTATAGCACTTGTAAACGAAAAAAATTGCTTAAAGGGGAATGTCGCAAGGCATAAAAACTGTGGTTATGTTGGTTGCCTAAAATCAACAAAAAACAGCACTTCTGGTCATTGCTTAGTGAGTTTATAAGAGTTAATTTTAATTAAATATTGTGCTTACCACCGACGTAAATAAACAAAGCACAAGTTGAGATATTGTAAAGCTCCATCAATAAACGTTTAAATACAGAATTTTGGCAATTTAGAAGCACAATTTTTTTGCATTTTAAATTGCCAAAATTCTGTATTTAAACGTTTATTGATAGACCTTTAGAATATGTCAACTTGGGCTTTATTTATTTATGTTGCTGGTAAGCACAATTTTTAATTAAAATTAACTCTTATAAATCCACTGTGCCATGACCAGAAAGTGCTGTTTTTTGTTGATTTTAGGCAACCAGCATTACAGAACCACTGTTTCTAAGCTTCGCGACATTTAACGGTAATACAGAATAAATAATTGGATTTTTTTGTGCATTCTTTTAATCCCAAGTGTTTCCTACATTCTCTGAGTCCATGAACCAAAAATAAGGGTTGTTTTTTTTTTTAAATTTAAAAGTTTCTATGCTTCGCAAAATTTCTCTTTAAAACTAAAATTTGTGTGATTTTTGAAATTTAATCAAGTAAAAAGTACAAATTTCTAAAATTGGTTTTCCCCTCGTTTAAGATCGTATGCGGGTCGCGTAGGGGGCGGGGGTGCGACAGTATGGCGGCGAATGTCACATTGCTCATTCTTTGCGCATTCAGCACATTTTAAAATGTATCAAGCCTCAATAAAATTACAATAAGATATGTCGGCATTCGAATCCCATACATATTAAATCTTCCACTTCAACTAATATACTCCAAAACATATCTAAATAGGCAGAAAACTAAAACGGTAATTTATTAAATAGGGTATATTTCCAGAAGGAATTTAAACAATTTTATTTTTTGAGATTTTATAGCCCAATCATTCTATTTAAAATTTGTAGGTTCCTTAGAAAAAAATCTCAACCAAGATCTGCTTATGCAGGATTGTAGGCACTACAAATTTTTTTTAAAAATGATTGTATTCCTATTAAAATAATGTTCCTAAAAATTTTTAAAACTTTTTTCAAAAGTGCCAAATAGTTTAGGTATTAACAAAAAACTAACTCCTCACTTCTATGCAAGATGGGGGCTAAACTTCACGGAAATTTTGTGGGAATTTTTCACTTTTATGTTCCTGGGGGTAGTGTCTACAAACCTGCATAAGCAGATCTTGGTTGGGATTTTTTTCTGGGGGCATTATTAGAATGATTGGGCTATTTAGGGGCACAAACGAAAATTTGTTAAAGGAACCTCAAAATCATTTTTATTTTAATTCTGGACGAATTATTTGTTCAATTCTGTCTGTGAAAGGCATAATAAAAGTTATTGTGTAGCAATATGAAACTTGGCAAAATAAACAGGACAAAAAACATGAAAAAAGTTAAAAATATTTGAAATCTCCATAATGCAGATATGTGTGCATAAAACAAAAGAAAGAGAGGAAAAACATAAAAATCTGCGTCTTGAGAATAAATCCGGAAAATAAATTTTATTTGCGATTTAGAGTGCAGACTATACAAGAGGTTGTAAATCAACGTTTATAAATTTATCTGGCTTCCATTCTTTGTGAAACGCTTCACTTAGCTGGCTCGTATCTTTGGGATCATGTATGCTATGGTTATTTATTCTGACATGGTATAATACTCCACCATTTCAGCTACTGTTCTATTAAATTTGTCCAAACATTTAACATTTGTCTAGCATGATTCACTGAGTTTAATTTCTACTACATCAGCAGTTACACAAACTCATGACTTTAACATTCTTCTCTAAATCTTAATTTTTTGACTATACTTTATGTATAATTTTTAGAGGTGTATTTGCATTGCGCCGGTAATTAAGAAAACACTTGCTGTTGCGCCGATTTGGTCATACAGAAATAGTTTGTATTGCGCCGCTATTGTTAATAAAAGGTCCATTGTTATACCAGGAGCTAAGAAGACCCAGGTAAAAAGGATTAGAAAACTCGATTTAAATACATTTTTAGGTATGTTCTAACTATCGCGAATAAACGCTGGGGCTTGTTGAATTTCCCGTCTTACAATTTTTGCTGGCTTTTCGGTGATATTATTAGTAGCTTTCCGTTTTCCGCTGTTAGATATGTATTGTCTTGGTAGGTGCTGATAAGGATTCTTAATTTTTCTCTAGTTTGTTTTTTTTTAATTTCAGGGCTTTAGATAGAATTTCATAAAAGCACTGAGGGACATTTTTCCACTGGGGGACACTAGGTTAGGTAGGTTAGGTTAAGTTTTGCTGCTAAAATGAAAACTAATGACTAATTTGTTGGGGTGACAAAGGAAGGGATTAAACAGATGCAAACCAGGTATACGAAATGACCCAAAACAATAGGTATCATAAAAGTGGCGCAATACACAATATTTTTGTATATTCAAATTTAACCATCGGCGCAACAGGCATATATCCAATTTTTAGAATCTTAATTTCTTTAGCAAAACTTAAATCGTAATCTATCGAGACTATCTTCTGGTCGAGCTAGGCGCCCTCGTTTTTTAATAAACGGCACGGCACGATCCCATAAAATATCAGCACCGTTTTTTTACTGTAAACTACATCTTAGCAAAACAAGAAAGTGCACCTTGTAAGTGCCTACTTCGATATTGGTTCCATCGAGCATCGATTTTGCTAGATCAGGTTAGTACGATCACTTTTTCCAAGTTGTCTCTTATTAAGATGTTACATGGCAATCTTGATAAAAACTTAAAAAGATTCATTCAATACACGGCAGCCGGTATACGATGTCTTGCATGTTTTTTATTACATGTTAATGACACTCGTGACCTGTTAATTAATGTCCTTTTTAATGTCGACGTGAGGATTTACTAGCGGTTTTTGGAATATCTTACTATTTTTCAACATTTCCCATGAAAAAATACAAATGCAAAAAATTTGGTCTCTGAGTAGGATAGAATTACTTATCAATAAAGGAAAATTCCTAAACAGAAGGTTTTATTTTGTCTATGTAAAATACAGGATGTCCAAAAAATGGCGCATAAACGCGATGGTACGCTCTTGGGGCATTCTCAGGGATCCCTAGAAAATTGTCAAAAAAAAACTCCATCTGTTATATTCATCGAGAAAAATGCGACCAAAGTAGCTTAAGTTCGGCAACACAGTTTGTAAAATATTACTTAGAAGTTCATCTAGATTCTTGAGTATACATTTTTGCATTTAGATCATATTGACATTGTTGTCAGCTTCATTTCATAAAATTTATGTAAAATTAAATTGAATGGAAAAATGTAATTTAACCATTTAAGAAATAAACAAATGGTTAAATAATTTTAAATAGATTGTGCCTTTGCATTTTGCCATTTCTTTCCTTAATATGTGCCGCTATCTTTAAGATATAAGCCTTCAAAGTTTCGCACTTTGGGGCCTTATATCTCCGAGGATATATGAGTTTTTTTTTACAATTTTCTGGTGGTTTTTAGATCTAGTACCATCGCGCTTATGCGCTATTTTTTGGTCATCCTATATAGCAACATTTTGTTTGTAATTTTTTCTTTAACTTTCCTTAACAAAGTTGCCGCATTTATCGAACTATAACCGTATTTTCCTCAGAGATAACAAAAGATGAATTTTAAAAGTACCCTTAGGCATGTCCCAACAGCGTACCATACAAGGGGTGCGTCAATTCTGGGACAAATACATTTTTTTAACATTTTCTGGGCATGACCCACCAACGTACCATACAGGTAGTGATACTATTTTGGGACACCTATATGTACCCTTGGAGATATGAGGCTCCAAAGTATGAAACTTTGAACACCTGGGTAGGTGAAACAAAAAATGTGTAAACCTAGCGACTAAATAGAACGATTGTAAAAATTCGTTTTCAAATAATCGCTTTGTAGAAAAAGCTAGTAATATCTCACTATCATCCCGCAAGTAATTTTATGACTTTATGACTACCTCCCATCGTCGGCCGCGATGGGACTAGCTCGAAAAGCTAATTGAGAATTTGTATTTCTCGTATGGCACTACTTAGCGGCGGCGGCTCACAATTTATGTCTTTACCAAACTTGCTTTATTGCTCTTTTGTAAAACTCGTTTTGCGGCCGCAAGATGTCTCTATCGAACGTCTCTCTAAGACTAAAGGATATCTTTATGGTTATTTCAAGCAATTAGATTAGTCTGTTGAAACTCAAGTTTTTGTGCGATCTTGAATCAGCAACAGATGTTTGTTATTTCTCTGTTTTACCAAGCTGCCCGATGTTTACTTCCGGATTTATTAATTTGATTTAGATCTTTTTTAGAGATAGGTCAAGTCTATTACGGGGTTATGTTTTAAAAGCGCTTTGAAATGAAAAAGGTACCCATTTGTTCTAATTTGAGGATGATTACGAATTGAACTGGAAAAACTGCAAAATTATCTATTGGCAAGAGGCAAAAGTCCTCCGGCTGATGCCAGAGAAAGGTTGAACTCCCTGAAGATTTTTTACCGTGTCCTCTTATTTGCAGACATACCCAATTTGCAGACATAAATGTTCAAAAACAAAAAAGTTAGAGGTAATGAGATTTTTTCCCAGGGTAAAGTACAATATGCATACCACCTTAGGAACTAGAACATCGATTTGCATTGTTATTTTTATCTAGGTACTTAAATTTATAACCCAGGAAAGATATACAAAATAAAGCGTCAACCTCGGAATTTTTTGGAGCTTGTGGGACTTTCGTGATAAACCTTTGTTTTGATGTTATAAATGTTGTCTCAAAAGTCACCATCGATATCGTGTGAGCGTAACTTTTTACGCGGGGTCAAAGATCATGAAAAACCGTTTTTGGCCCATAATGGCTTTAATATGCTTCAAATGACTTTTGGAGTTATTACATAAAATGTAGATCGAGAAATTCTCTACATATTTGATCTTGGGTGGACATTTTTTAATCAACCCTTACCCACCTAGGGGCTGTAGACTGAAGTGCGTACCCCATATTTCAAACACCGCTAAAATGGTGGAATTTAATGATTAAGAGATGTCCATTCGTAAATTTATTCCTTAGGTTCCATTAAATAATTTGAAAAGGACAACTTCTCAAATAATTCCCTGGGGGCTAAAATTCACCCCCATCTTTCCAAAAATTAAACATTTTTTTATGAAACGGTTTTCAGCTACATGATTAAAAAAAGTGTCGTTTCCTATTAATTGATTATATTTAAACCCATTTTTAACAAAAACAGCCCCATTGGCCTAATATTTTATCCAGGAGGGATGATTTAAAAAAAAGTTGCATGGGGGTGAATTTTAGTCCCCAGGGAATTATTTGAGAAGTTGTCCTTCTCAAATTATTTAATGGAACCTAAGGAATAAATTTACGAATGGACATCTCTTAGTCATTAAATTCCACCATTTTAGCGGTGTTTGAAATATGGGGTACGCACTTCAGTCTACAGCCCCTAGGTGGGTAAGGGTTGATTAAAAAATGTCCACCCAAGATCAAATATGTAGAGAATTTTTCGATCTATATTTTATGTAATAACTCCAAAAGTCATTAGAAGCATATTAAAGCCATTATGGGCCAAAAACGGTTTTTCATGAGCTTTGACCCCGCGTAAAAAGTTACGCTCACACGATATCGATGGTGACGATGAGACAACATTTAAAACATCAAAACAAAGGTTTATCACAAAAGTCCCGCCAGCTCCAAAAAATTCCGAGGTTGATGTTTTATTTAATTGGTGTATTACTATTTTAAGGTGTACTTCTTTGAATTAAGACTATTAAGCATTTTAAACGGGTGTATTTGAGCTGCGCACAGCTGCTGAAAAACACTTATATTTTCGAAAAAATACTAGAAATTAATCAATAACCATAGACTCTGGGCCGACCCCTTAGGGAACATTGCTGTTTTTTTTTTAAATTTCAGGGTTTTAAACTGATTTTTATAAAAGCACTGAGGACATTTTTCCACTAGGGGACATTAGGTTAGGTAGGTTAGGTTAAGTTTTGCTGCTAAAATGTAAATATAAACTCTAGCTATGTCGGTGCCTAGCAGTGCGTCCAAAATTGTGTGCATTACACTGAGGGACATATTACTAGGTGTTGTTCTCAGTGTTGTTATGTTAAAAATGTATCAACACATTATCAGAAAGCATTGTAGTTTAAAATTATTTGATCTTCATACCAAACAAAAGCATAAAATATTATTACTGACTTCTGCACATAAACATCTCAAATAAAAGGATTATCCTTTTCTTACTGCAGGTAAATGGGTTAACTTTTACTTAATGACTATGTCTGCAAATTGGAGAGTATTTTGGAATGTCTGCTTAATGGATGTGTGCAAATAAGAGGGCTTCGCAATAATCCTCCAGTTGATGCCAGAGAAATGTTGAACTTCCTGAAGATTTTTTTTACTTTCAACAATTTTTAACAAGCATCTCAGGTAAAGAAAAAAAGTCGGTACTACATACAAAAGTACCATAAATAACAAACATGAACTGAACAAGTAACTGTTATTTTATTAAGCACTAAACTTTACCGTTTTATCTACCTGTTTAAGAATTTTTATTTTTTTAGTCAAGGTCTCCGTACTATGTTGCAAGATTTTCTGTAAAGTTAAATTGTTTTTTATGACACAGAAGGTCAAATATGAAATACCAGCTGACTTAAATAATAAAGAACCTTTTAAAATAACTAACAAAGCAATTTTAAATTGTTCGTTTTTAAAAGGACGTCATAGAGAGCATATTTTTGACCATATCGAATTATCAACAAAGAAGCTTTTTTAACGGGGATATTTCATAGAATACGTTAGTTAAAAAAAAAATCAAAATTTTTAGAAACATATGTTTATCTTACCGATTCTTTTACACCCCTTAAATTGCAATTAAAAAAACTGTGGCCATAATTACATCTAAAATTTTTAAGTAAAACAAAGAGTATGAATAAGGAAAAGAAGAAAACTCGAGTTGGAAATACAAAGCTATTCAAGAGTTTGTGTATTTAAGAGTTAAGACACTGTGTTATCCAATTTAACCCAACAAAAAAATCGCATTTTTCTTGCATATTTTTTTAAATTTAATTTTTTTAATACCATTGAAGATTATTCTATAACATCCCAGCAATTATCACTTATACACGGGCTGTCCAAAAAATGGCGCATAAACGCGAAAGTACGCTCTTGTGGCATTCTCAGAGATCCCTAGAAAATTATAAAAAAAAATCCCTCTGCAATATTTATCGAAAAAAATGCGAACAAAGTTGCATAAGTGCGACAACACAATTTGTAAAATACATCTTGAAAGCTCATCTAGATTCCTGAGCATACATTATTGCATTTAGATCATATAGACATTGTTGTCAGCTTCATTTCATACAATTTTTGTAAAAGTAAATTGATTATAAAAATGTAATTGGACCATTTAAAATATAAACAAATGATAAAATAGTTTAAGATAGATTGTGCTTTTGTATTTAGCCATTTCTTTCTTTAATATGTGCTGTTTTCTTCAAGATATATGTAGGCGTTTAAAGTTTTGCACTTTAGGGCCTCATATCTCCGAGGGTGTATGAGATGGATTTTTTTTAACAATTTTCAGATGCTCCCTAGACATGCCCCAACGGCCAACAACGTACCATCGCGTTTATGGACGTTTGTAGGACACCCCGTACATTTTGCCTGTACCAAAATTGTACCGTCAGACATTTTTTCCTAGTTCAGTACATCTAAGAATTTGCAAAATACTCTAGTTTAGTAAGAGGAATCGATCAAGCAAATTTTATGTTTTTTCCAATGGAATAAAAATTACGCATTTTTCTTGTATTTTTTTTTTTTTTATTTTTTTAAAAAATTACTTAGGTACTTGAAAAAAATATTTCTGCAAAAATTATTTCCTAATGTCCTAGCCATAATCACTCATCTGTAAAGCAAAAATTGATTTGATGTAATATATTTTTAACAATTACGAAATTTCCGTAAATAACTTAAATAGGGTTGTAAAAAAATCCACTCCAGTTTTTGATTTCACATCATAATTTAAATATGCTGCCCTTAACACTTTTAAAACATTAATGGAATAAGGTAGGACGGCATACGAAGGTAAAAACCCGCCCTTATCGACAGGCTATTTATCTAAATTCAGGCAGGCCAGCTACCCTTCCCCCTCCCTAGTTCTGCAACCCCCTGCCTGCCTCATCTAAGGCAGCCATGGAACCGACAATTCTTCACTGTGAGACAGCTAACTCGTTGCTATGGAAATAAATCTTCCATCTTGCCACGTCTAATTGCCTCTCTTTTACCGACTTTAATTTCATGTTACCACAGATAGTTTGTATGTTAGAGTTTGGACACTTTGCACCCCCATTAGGTTCATAAAAAGATGCAATTAATTGTTAGAAAACTAAGTGAAAATTAGCTAGGTTAAGTATACAATGTGTGGAAACCTAATTGCCAAAATGTTGATGTGTCCAATAAGGAATTAATAGAAGATCCCACTCAAGAGGTTCCAGGTTTTAATCAGCAGGGGGAGATTTGGAGTACTGCTAATCTTAGAACTTGTCACGGACGTTGTAATAATATGTTATATAAGTGGATGCACTACCTAGTTCATTATGTGAATGGAGTGAATTTCTAGAAACTATCAAACATATTGTAGAGGACTGTCCAAACACAATTTTAAAAGCGGTTTTTATAAAATACATAATCTTACTCCTACTGCATTAAATTGTATATCAATGTGAAACCTCTGTAATTTTGGTAATTGTACCTGCGCTTTTTTATTTGCTAAATCAAATCTAGTACTTAAAATTAGTGATGGAAATAGTCGATTTTTTGAGAATCAATTTTTTTCGCTCTATGAAATTTGACACAAAAAAAAAGAAAATATTAGTTGCATTTTTAGGCTTATTCCAGGAATAGAATGATTCCATTTTTTGACACTAATGCCAGTTTTTAGAATCGTACCTGTCATTCTCTTCATTCATTTTTTTTCTAAACGGTTTGTTATTATTGTCAAAAAGTGGAATCATTCTATTCCCGGAATAGGGCAAAATAATGCAATTGTTGAGAGTTTAAAAATTACTGTTTCCCAAAACTTTTTTTTTATAAGTCTATTTTTATAGAGCTAAAAAAATCGATTTTCAAAAAATTCGATTATTTCAATCACTACTTAAAATGTTCCAAAGCTTTTGGTTTAATTGCTAAATACTTTTGAAGACAACTTTTAACGCAACACCCGTTTTTTTATAAATTTTCGGTATAATTCGCAGTAAAATGTTTCAAATTTTGCCATAATTAGAAACAAAAAAAATTGTTAGTCTTCTTTAGAATTTGGCCAACTTTTCAAGCTCTACCAAAAAGTCTTAAAATTAGGCATCGAATTTTTTTTTCATTTTTTTAAACAAATAACACTTTTTTCATATTTGAGCAATGTGCTTTCGTCTCAAGAAGAGCTCAATAAGGCTTAAAGCAGGAACACAGTAATAATTAACGTAACTAATACTGCAGCAAAGAGATTAATATGCCATAATTTAGTAGCGGTGCTCCGGACCGAGTGGGTAACACAGAAAACTGCAATCCCCCCCTCCCTTTTATAACTGGCCGCCGCGGCGTTATGCACGGAGTAAGCGGGAACATGATAAACTGACTTCATTTCAAACACTAATTCTAGCAAATGCAAATTTAATAAGTCTACTTGTGTTTTTGTATTCTGCTGATATGTAGAATGTAGCTACACCAAAATTTAGTTATGCGGTAACTGATGAAGTAGAAATTTTAGGTAACATTCTAATTGCTTTTATAATAACATACCTTTAAAAACTACTAGTCATAGTTTTTGAATTTAAACAATATTTTATAACCCTTCTCACACAAATAATAAAAAAATATACAGTCTCCTGATGTCGTGGAAAAATGGAAAAATATTTTTTTAGATGTTTTTCAGAGGACCTTACCTAACTAAAGGAGCAAATCGGACACTGATTTTCTGATTTTTTTTTACGACTCATAGCAATGAAAACAAAAGTTTCTCAACTTTTTAAGTGCCAGATTCGAATTTAGCAGCTCGTTTTACGTAAGCATTGGTGGCATTAATTGCTGGCCAAAATTACTTGTGGTCGTGATAATAATTGAAAAACTGAGATAATTTGGATAGATACCCCTTGCTAAAAAATGTGGTAAATTTTGAAAAAAATTAATTTGCCTTGAATTGTATTTTTAAGCTACTATTAAAAGCCGTAAAAAACAAATCAGCAATCAGATTTTTCCCAAGTGTGATCGTTTTTTCTTAGAGCTTTTCAAAGTTTGGCAAATTAGAAATAAGCATACCAAAAAAATGTTTTCTCTGAACTAAGAAAATTTGTATCCTTACCCTTTGTCACTAAAGATGGGAAATAAATATAAACAAAAATAGATTTGCCTTAAATTGTGTTTTTAAGCTAATTAAATGCCATACAAAACAAATCAGCAATCATATTTTCTCCAATTGCCTTTTTTTTAGAGTTTTTTTCTCGGCTTTTTTTAAAGGTTGCCAAATTTTAAAAAAGTTTACCCAAATTTTTTTTGTCTTTGATTATAATGAAACTTATTTCGCAGATCGTTTTATTTTTGTTGTATAACGAGAGTCTGCATTGATGACAAAATCTCGAAGTTAAAAAATGCAAATGCAAGAAAATCTGAATTTTCTTATACCCATGTTCAAAGAAAAGAAAACCACGACTATCTAGAAACTATGGCGGTTACCTAATAAAAGGAATAAATCACAATTTGTAAGCTAATGCATATTTTACAGAACCATAAATCAGGGGATGTGCTTCGAATAGAAATTTGCGAGAAAATTTGGAATACAAAAACTTCTAAATTATAAAAGTTTTATTAACGTTTTGAGTATGGTAGAAGTTGCTACATATTTTATTTACAAAAGTTTCTACCCTTACAGAAGCGTGCAGCGCTGGTACACTTTTAATTTTGTTTCTTCACATTAGAATTATGTAAAAAAAGAAAGAAAAAAAAATTAAATTAAAAATTTACTAAAAAAATTACAATTAATTTTTGATGGCGTAGGACATTATTAATCTGACTTTTGGATAAATTAGCAAACTCCAAAATTAACAATACCTACTGACTAATGACCATCATTAGTTGTTCCTATATATTTAGACAAATTTTAAATTATTATAAATATGTGTCGCTAATGGAATTTTGATAATATGTATCAATTAGAAAATGGATTTACGGCTGGATAATGCACTTTTAATAAGTCACATGACCATTATTTAATAATGTTAAATAAGCTCTTAATTATGATTATAGTGAAGGTAAATTTAAGCATTATATTTTTACATAATTTTGTGCGTCAGTTGAATATTAATGAGTGTGTGAGAAACGATAGATAAAAACACCGATAATGCTTTAAAATATACAATTAGGATTTGTGTTAGATTAATTAGAAATTCTTATTTATTATACTCTTCGAAGACAAAGTCGAAGAGTATATTGCGATTACTCGGACCTTCTCTAAAATCGTTAATATTCATCCTAGAGCAAAAATTTTTGCAGATTCGTTCGTTTCATGTCTTTTATTTTTTGTCCGTCTGTCTGTAACAAAATTTGTGACCACCATAACTCAAGAACGGTTTATCGGATCCACTTGAGATTTAACACAAAAATCAATCCCATTTAGAGGAAGAGCCCTATTGTTTTTGGAAAAAATCATGTAATAAATAGAGGGTTAAAAACATCCCCAAAGTAGAAAATGATTCATATTTTCGTTAATATCAACTTTACGAAAAAAGTATTCCTAATAAAATTAAAGATTGTATTATTTCCTATAAAAAAGCAACTGGTAATTTTTTTGTATCCCCACCCGTTTACAAAAAAAATAAGTTTTACGTTGTTTTCAATAAAATAAAAAATGCACCTTTTTAATCATCTACTGCGAAGAGTATCATATAGAATGTGTAACTTATATATAAAAATAAAAAAATAGCCCTAAAAATAAGCTATCTGCGAAATTTAACTTTTTAAATGATCTATCCCACTCACTGATCTAACCAGCTCTTGTTTTTCATTCGAATAAACTTGGTGAAATATTGTGAAACAACGTGTTAATGAAATGGCGTCTTTCCTCCTTTTTTGTGACCCATAGATCGGGCAAGAGCACGAAACCGTAAATCTCCACTCGAACAATAAATCTTTCCCAGATTATGTTAAAGAAATTCTCAACATAAAAAAATGCAAAAATAAAAGAAGAAGAGATAAGATTTATTAAATATTTTAATATATTCAAAAAAAGCAAGAAGTAAATCTAAGTCTGGTTCGGACATACAACAGAGCGCATATTTTAAATCATGACTTATAGCTAGAATAATATCTTAAGAAAACATTTGAGAGAGGCGTGCTAACAACCAAAACATCTTAAGCTTTATAACGCTATATTTTTATGATCCTACTTCATATTTTGCTTTAGAAACTTTCTTTAAGTGGGTGACAACCGCCCTTAACTTTACTTAACTAGTTTTTAAAAAAAGGTTTTATGTACACTAGCATATTAAATGTAGTAATTTTAAGTTTCATACCAAAAGGCAAGTTGAGTAGTTTATAATTATGAATAGAAAAATTTTGCTCGTAAAAATGTTTTCGGAAAAATAATAGAAGCATAAGTGCTTTCTAAATTTATACGGATTATCTATTCCGCACAAGGTATTTTTATACACTCACTAAAAAGGTAGATGATTTTATTTAATACTCAACACATCATTTTATAGTATAGGAGCTATCAACATGAAAATCCACATCATTAACGGTGTCAAGATTTTTTGATATTACTTATAATATTTAAAATGGCAGGCCAAACAGGTAGCGTTTTTTTTAAGGTAAAAACATCATAAGTGGGATCGTTTTCTTCGTACAACAAAATTGATTTTTGCACCTTCGAGCTATAACCCTGCCAACCATTTATGATGGGTTAATCGCTTTTTAAATGTGCTTTCCAAGGGCAGAAAACCCTGTGAAAAAAATTTTTTACTTTACGCATAAAGGTCTACAGATTACACAAAATTAAAAAATTTCACTTCAAAAATGTCTGGCAGTGTTAAGGCTCATATTTGCACATATTATTTTATTTCTTTAAAAATAAATATCCCACTTATGATGCTTAAAAAAAACGCTACCTCTTAGCAAAAGTTAAGAAATATTAAATCTAATGCAATGCACAAAAAATCATGACAACGTTACATGATGTGTGTTTTTGGTTGCCAGTTCTTGTACTATAATGACAAAAATTTTAAAGAACCCCGCACAATCCTTATGGAAAAGTGGTCCCGGTTAAATTTTCTGACTTTTTTATATGTTGTTGCCACGGTCCTTCTGATCAAAAGTTACCATTGCGCCAACTTTTTTTTTCAAGCCGTTTTTCTTCTACAGGGTGTTAAAGTATCTATTTTCGAAATATTCAATAATTTATTTTAGCGAAAGTAAAACAAAATTAAATGATTTTCTTTCACATTATATCTAAAAGTAAATCACTTTATTTAAAAAAAAAATTTCAACCCCCTCACTTACCCGGAACCCCTATTTTCAAAAATCAAAAAACAAAAAAATCTGGATTTTTTCAGAAAACGATAGAACGTGTTTTTTTGACCTTGAATATAATAAAATACTTAATCTACATCTGCACTCCTTTCGTAGGGGATGCAATTAATAAAAAAACATCGGTTAAATTGACTGATTTTTTTTTATTTTATACTAGTAATTATTTTAAGCAAATTATTCCTATTAAAAAAAAATCTTTGGGCGGTTTTTTTGTTACAAAGAGAAATGTAAAAAATGAAGTATTTTTTACCTTTTGTTTGTTTTAGTGTTTTGTTATGTACTTTATATTATTTAACATGTGCGTATTCAGAAAATTTCTCTTTGTAACAAAAAAACCGCCCAAAGAATTTTTTTTTTAATAGGAATAATTTGCTTAAAATAATTACTAGTATAAAATAAAAAAAAATCAGTCAAATTAACCGATGTTTTTTTATTAATTGCATCCCCTACGAAAGGGGTGCAGATGTAGATTAAGTATTTTATTATATTCAAGGTCAAAAAAACACGTTCTATCGTTTTCTGAAAAAATCCAGATTTTTTTGTTTTTTGATTTTTGAAAATAGGGGTTCCGGGTAAGTGAGGGGGTTGACATTTTTTTTTCCAAATAAAGTGATTTACTTTTAGATATAATGTGAAAGAAAATCATTTAATTTTGTTTTACTTTCGCTAAAATGAATTATTGAATATTTCGAAAAGAGATACTTTAACACCCTGTAGAAGAAAAACGGCTCGATAAAAAAAGTTGGCGCAATGGTAACATTTGATCAGAAGGACCGTGGCTACAACATATAAAAAATTCCGAAAATTTAACCGGGACCACTTTTCCATAAGGATTGTGCGGGGTTCTTTTTGGGGCATTTCCAATCAAATTTGGGTATTTTAAATCGATTAAGGAGCAAATAAAAAGCGTATCGAGCTTTCCGCTATTCTTCTGTTTTTCGCAATAATGTCTGCGAAGAGTGTAATAAAGCAACAGCAATAAAATAATCATATTGGGGTTCATTATGGAAATACAATTATTTTATGAATGTTTAAATTGCAATATCCTCTTCCTGTACAAACATAAAAGCAGTTTTGGGTTACTCTAAAATTTATGGTCGAATGAAATTTGCTGAGTACTCTCTTTGAATTGATAGTTGGTATAAATCAGAGGAGGCCAGGATATTGCTATAAAAATTATGTTCAAAGTTTGCAGACTCTTTTGCAGTCAGATAAATTGAGTTTTATAATTCGTTACATTTATTATACTGGTTGACATGTTTGCTGAAAATGCTACCAGCCTCCATGATCTAAAATATCTAGGTAAATGGAATTTTAGTTTTATTTCGGTTTCATAATATTATTAAACAGAATTTATTGGTGTTTTATTTGTGGGTACAACGTGATTTATAATTTTGTTTGGATTAAAATTAATATCGTAGAGAATTTAATTATTAAAAACTTGAAATGAAAATGCAGTGATGGGGTTGCAAATTATTATTATTAATTAGAATAATAATTATTTACAATAAATAAACATACAAGGTGTCCAAAAAGTGGAACATAAACGTAATGGGCATTCTCAGGGATCGCTAGAAAAATGTAAAAAAAATCCATCTGTTATATTCATGGAGGAAAATGCGAACAAAGTTGCACAAATTCGTCAACACTGATTGTAAAAATAATTCTTACAGACATTTAAAAAAAGCATAGTAAGCAAGCCTTAGGGTGACAGATTTTACCCTGTATATTGTCATTAATGCCACTTGTGTTTGCTGGTTATGTAAGAAAAGTCAAAAAAATTAAAAAATGCATTTAATAACATGTTCAAGACATCTAACTCAAAAATAATGGTCTCAACATATAGAATATTTATCTTTTTATTAAATTACTTTATAATGCACTAATCATAAAACTTTTTTAAAGTTTACAACAAAATAGGAATTATTTATGTAAGTACTCCCTGTTAAGAAGTCATTTTGGGTATCATAGGATAAATTAGCACTTTTACAAAAATGTTTACAATTTTCTTTATAAATTCTCACATCTCTAGCAAAAATTGTTTCGTTTTTCCAATTTTTAGGCCTGTTTTATGTAACTGTCATATTATTTTTGGCATTTTTCAATTTTTAATGACAGTAAACTTGAAATGTAATGTCAACTTTGTAGAAAATTTCAGTTTTCAAAGAAAAAGGCTCTAGTTTTTATAGTTGACTCTGGTTTTTTTAAACAGTTAGTGAATAGAACATTTTTGCTTTAGATTTTATTAACATTGCTACAACTTCATTTCATAAAATTTGTGTAAAATTAAATTGATTCTAAAAATGTAATTTTTGCATTCAAGAGAAAACAAATTGTAAGGTAATTTGAAAAAATTAATTTGAAAGATCGTGCCTTTGTATTCAGTAATTTTTTGTTAATATGAGCATTTCTTTTTAAGCAATTGGAGTTCGAGGTTTCGCACTTTGGTGCTTCATATCTGCAAGAATATATGAGATTTTTTTTACTCCTTTTTTATGCATGCTCCAACAACGTACCATTGAGTTTATTAGCCAATTTTTGGACACCTGTATAAAAAACAAGACTGCATATGTCTCTTCGCTCCGCTGCCACATTTTTTACCATTTTGATTTTCTCATAGTTTGTCACTATGCATGACACCTACCCCATCTCAAGTTTAAGAAAAACAAAACCCTGTCAGCTGATACAATCAATCCCATAAATCGCAAGATAAATACTTCAGTATTGTTCAAAGCTGTGGAAGGTGTAAGAAATATGACATACCAAAGTATGGTTTACAACCTTTGTTTCTAAATGAAATATCTAAGTGTAGAGTTGGCCAGCAAACCCATAACTCTGTACGATATGTCTATAGAATAGCAGAAAGATATCTTTATACGTTTTACTGGGAACGCAGCTAGCTATCACGCGGTTTACCGATTTCTTGGTAAAGAGTACCTTAGAGCACTAGTACTCAGGAAACTCCCTGCTGTTGCTGAAAAAAACTGAAAGAATTGATATATTGCCATGTTGTTGTACTGTTTGCATCCTGCTTGTTTTTGTACCGTTCCTAGTTCTACTTTATTACACTCCTCGCAGACAAAGTCGAAAACGAGGAGTATATTGTGATTGTTTTGAAAATTCTAAAATCGTCAAAAATCGTCGTAGAGCAAAAATTCCTGCAGATTCGTGCGTTTCGTCAAATTTTGAACAACTTTCAAAAAATCCGTCCGTCCGTCCGTCCGTCCGTCACGTTTTTTGTAAACACGATAACTTAAGAACGAAAAACCCAATCGCGTTCAAATTTGCAGTAAAAATTTTTCTCATTAAAATCTTGGTTGGGATTGTTATTGGAAAAAATCGGATAATAACAAGGGGGGTAGCGGGGCCCCCAAACTGGTAAAAAATTCATATTTCAGTTATTATAAATTTAAGAAAAAAAAAATTTCCGTAATATTAAAGCCCTTCAAACTCTTGACAAAAATTATTCTAAAATTTTTTTGGTCCGACCCCCCATTAGCCCACCAATAAGAAAAAACGCCGTATTTTCGTTATTTTTGAATTTACAAAAAAAAATGTTTATTAAAAAATTAAAGAAAATGTCATTCTGTATTAAAAATAATTTTTTGTATTTTTTTTTGTTAAGTTGTTAGGGCATAAAAAGCCAAAAGAAAGGTTTTTAGTAATAAAAAAGTTCTAAGTCCCATAAGTCTTGGCCTCGGTCTAGGTGGCTTTGCAAAAACATTTGAAACAAAGCAGCATCTTTCTAAAGTCAAATTAAATTCTAAACGTCAGTGTCAGAATTAATATTGATGCTCTTCGCTAATAAATATTTTTTTTTGCGAAAGTGAGTTAATAGTTCGACCTCTTCGCAAATTTTTGTTTTAAATTTAAAAAAAATGTTGCTTTTATAAAATATTGTGATTGCTTAATTACTGCGAGGAGTATCCTATTAAATGTCGGCATTTTATAATAAAACCTAACCCACTCACTGATTTAACCCGCTAACTAGTTTTGTTTGCGAAGAGTATCTTAAAGTATTTCAAAAAACAGTTTTATACCCTAGGCATTTAAGATGTTTTTTTATCGTCTGTCTAAAGATCAGACAGAGTGTCCAAAAATTGGCGCATTTAAACACGATGGTACGTTGTTGGAGCATGTCTAGGAAACCCCTGAAAATTGCTAAAAAAATCTCATTTATCCTTAAAAATATGAGGCCACAAAGTGCAAAATTTTAAAGGCTTATAGCTTGAATATAACAGCACATATTAAAAATGGCTAAATACAAAAACAGAGTCTATCTAAAATTATTTAACCATTTGTTTATCTTTTAAATGGTCAAATTACATTTTAATAATCAATTTAATTTACCAAAAATTTTATGAAATGAAGCTGACAACAAGGTCAATAGAATCCAATGCAAATATGTATGACCAAGAGTCTCTATGAGTTTCCAAGATGTATTTTCACAATCAGTGTTGCCAAACTTTAGCAACTTTGTTGGCATTTTTCTCAATCAATAATGGATGGATTTTTTTACATTTTTTTTCTAGGGATTCATAAGAATGCTCCAACAACGTACAATCACGTTAATGCGCTAATTTTTAGACAGCCTGTATTGTCAAATTAATTCTGGTATCAAATGCTAAAACACCAAAAATTTATTTTTGCCCTTTTGATAAGTTTTTAATTAATTGTTGGCCATATGTTCCCTCAGGCTTTGATTACTTGTTACTGATGGGGTTTTCGCATAAATCCCCCTTTCGATTAAGAACTTTTTCCAATTTAAATAATCCAAAATTAAAATGTCGTATTGCAGGGCTAAAACAACTTTATCTGCAGATGCCGCCGTTGCTGGCTGCTGCCTCTTTGCGACAGAATATCCATTTGTATTCACCAATTTATGGCCACCTCGGTTTAAAAGTTCACCCTCTCCCCTCCCACTCTATGCTCTTTACCGTTCTTTATCTGTGGTTTTCTCATTTCCCGGTTGGATGGACGCAATTGAGTACCTTTTTAAGTTTTAGTAACTATAGTGTCACTTTTATCTGATAGAAAATAAAAATTTATTACCATTATCCTTCTTCGATGTGATTTATATCTAGTCTTGAAAATAGGAGTTTTTTACGCCCGCCAACATAGACTAAAATATATCTATCGGTGTAGATTTATGGGTCCAGTTTGAATCTAGTTCTAATTAGTGTAATCCGTATAGTTTGGTATAACAATCATTAAATTTAAGAATGTTGGTGACCATAATACAGGCCTAGAAGTATTTCTTTTAAGTATTTAACATTTGTATTTCAAAAATTGGGTGTATAGTTAGTTTATGGGGAATGGTGCGAAGCAAAGAAACTGTGGTTATGTAATGTTGGTTGCCCAAAATCAACAAAAAACAGTACTTTCTGGTCATTGCTCAGTGGGCTTATCATAGTTAATTTAAGTTAATAATTGTGCTTACCAGCGACATAAATAAATAAAGCACAAGTTGACATATTCTAAAGGTCCATCAATAAGCGTTTAAATACAGAATTTTGGCTATTTAAAATGCAAATAAGTGCTTCAAAATTTCCAAAATTGTGTATTTAAACGTTTATTGATGGACCTTTAGAATATCTCAACTTGTGCTTTGTTATACTCTTCGCAAGAGTATATTGCAATCGATCAGAAAATCCTAAAATCGTCAATTTTCGTCGTAGAGCAAAAAAAAAAAAAAATTTCTGCAGATTCGTGCGTTTCGTGACTTTTTAAGATTTTCATTTTTTGTCCGTCCGTCTGTCTGTCTGTCTGTCACGTTTCTTGTGGTCACGCTATCTCAAAAACCAAAAGCGATATCAAACTCAAATTTTAAGGAAAAATCGTTCCCTATAAGAGGAAGAACCCTATTGTTTTTGGCAAGAATCTGATTACTACAAAGCCCCCTTTTAAGCCCCCCAAATGAAAAAAAAATTGTAGCTCGACTATTATTAAATTTACAAAAAAAATTATTCGACATAAAATATAGGAAATTTAATTCTTTGCAAAAAAGTATTCGTTTGTTTTTTTGTCCGACCCCCCAATTACCCCCCAGCACAAAAAAACCTCCTATGTCCGTTATTATCCAATCTACAAAAAAAATATTCTGTACAAAATTAATGAAAATTTAATTTTCTATTAAAAATGTTTGTTCGTTTTTTGTAAATGTAGACAGTGAGGTTAAAAAAACAAAAAATTAATGATTTTAGTAGCAAAAAAGTCCAAATCGCGTCACGATTTAGTCAAGAAGGCCATGACAAAAATATTTCAACCAAAAAAACAAAACCAGCTGTCAAAACAAATAACCTCAAATATGTTAAACGTCAAAACTGACGTTTATCCTCTTCGTTAACGAAATTCTTCGTGTTTTCTGTTAATAGTATGCACTCTTCGCAGATAAATAAAAAAAAATTGTTTTATTTTAAAAACTATTATCTTATAATTGTTTCTTGCGAAGAGTATTCTATAGAATGTGTAGCAATTATATAACAAATTAATTTAGCTTTGATTTAAAAAATATAAAATCGCACTTTCACCGAATCCGAGCTACTCATTTGCGAAGAGTAACTTCTACGCGTTTCGACTTCTACACATTCCGACTTCTGCTCATCCTAGTTTATTTATGTTGCTGGTAAGCACAATTTTTAATCATAATTAACTTTTATAAACCCAATGAGCAATGACAACAAATTGCTGTTTTTAGTTGATTTTAGGCAACCAACATTACATTACCACAGTTTCTATGCTTGGCGACATTTCCCTTTAATAGTTTAATAACCATAAAATTTCAGACAATTTCTAAATCTAGTTTTTTTGTCGAATTTCTAAGATTTTCCAATTAACATGGACGATAGTTTACGTCCGATGTTTTGTCAAACAATAATCATTATTCTGAAAAAGAATCATTACCTAAATGGTAAGACCTGTTAATTAGTTAATAGACACAGTCAATTCTACTTGGCATTCCAAAGAGGAAAATTACTTAGGTTGATTTATAGTCCTACCACGTTTGTATTATAATGCGTATATTTATAGTCCCCAAATTATGTGAACGCAGGCACCATTTAAAAGAAGAAGCGTAGAGGCAAGATATTTAACTATATTAAAGTGGATCTGCTGGTGTGCAAAAGTAGGTAGGTATACTGATGAAAAATATCACCACAAATTGAAAAGCGTTATTATAAATGCCTCCGCAATAAAAATGTAAAACAAAACCATATTTCAAAATAACGCGCACCCCATTTGTGAAGATTAGCATTTTAAAACCAGACACCTTGGCTTTAAAGAGGCGTAATATCCCGGAAATAAGGGTGCAAAACAGCCTTCTGCGTTCTGTTAGACTGTTCGTTGTGTGTCATTTCAGAGTCGGTTAGTTAGATTGGTGAACACAAAAATGCATTTTTAGTTATTTAATTCTTTCACATATTTTAAATAATTATCTGCCAATAATTACCCTTTATAATCCCATAAAATCTTTCAGAAATTTTTCGGGCAGCATAATTTTAGTGGAAAAATGTAGTATTTGATACCTAGAAACATAATTACCATGTGCGCACTCATGCGCATATTAGCATTTTGTGCTAGAGCCCCCCAAAGAGCTCTCTTCCATTTGTAATACTAGATCATGGTGGATCTAGACCAAATTTTGGAAATAAACACTAAACAAGGTTCTAAAAAGATTTTCGTAAAAAAATGTCTTCTAAAAAAATTTCTTTACCCCCTACATGGCCCCAAAAAGAGTCATATTTATCATGTTGGATTTACACCAAATTTTGCAAATAGATTCATAATAATGTTTTGAAGGACATTTTAAAAAGAAAAATTGTCCAGATAATTTTTTTATCCTCCACGAAATATAGCCCCCCAAAAAGCAACAAAATTTTCTTGCAAAAAATTTCAGTAAAAGGTTTTTTAAAATCTAATTTTGCATCTGTTTGCAAAATTTGTTCTAAATTATGATGAATATTTCTCATTTTGGAGCTATTTAAGGGGCGAAGGATTTTTTCGGAAGAATTTTTTTTACGAAAATCATTTAACCTTGTTTAGTGTCTATTTTCAAAATTTGGTCTAAATCCACCATGATCTAGTATTACGAATGAAAGGGGGCTCTTTGGAAGGCTCTAGCACAAAATGCTAATATGCGCATGAGTGCGCACATGGTAATTATGTTTCTAGGCATCAAAAAATACTACATTTTCCCACAAAAATTGTGCTTTCCGAAAAGTTTCTTGGTCGAATGTAAGATTTTACGGGACTCATGAAAAATTAATTTAGATGTTTGCGCTCACTGACGCTCGCAACGTGATTAAGCGGGTCGGTTGATTTTTTTTGCAAATTTACTTTTTTGTTAGAGGGACTTTACACGACCCAATGCATGTTTTTCTGATTTGCTGGATCAAAATCTACATTTTTAATTTTCAGCGGATCTGTAAACATGATCTGTCATACGAAACAGAACACACTTTCCTATTTTTGTTTTTTGCAGTTTTGATATCCTTGAATTTAATTAAGACGTTTTGTAGAAAAACCCTAATTAATTTGGTTTTTTTTTCTAAGCAAATCACGGTAAAAACATCTCTAATGACAAAGACAAAACAGATATACTGTCATGGTTCTCCCGGATATGAGAAAACTTCATCCAGCTCGCAGCATGTCAAGCTTTCTAGTTGTCAGTTCTAGCACCTTCCTAAGACAATAGTAGTGTTTTTCATTTTCTTTATATTACCCCTGATGCCCATAAAAGCATTTGCCGTGACCGAACTTCTTCCAAGCTTAGATTGTGACTTTATACCCACTTAAGTCCCTAAATAGGCACCGTCTAATCGCTATTTGATATAACGCCTATCAATCTAGAGTGTTGGTATACTTTTCAAGTAGAATTTCTTTTGTTTCTCGATATGAAGCACGCCATGGCACAGCTGATTGAGTTGGGACTTTGGGACACATGTGTCTCTTTTTTTAATTCCCTAAAGCACCACATAAATTATTATAATTGTAATAGATAATTTCTTTTATTTATATGGAAGATTTATTGTTTATACGAGCAGTTAAAAAGTATTCAGTAGAAAAGTACAACTTATGATACAGTTTAAGAAGTTATTTTTAAAACAATTGCTTTTAAAATCGAAAATATTGTTTACAAATCTTTTAAAATTGTTACTTGTTCACAACATTTTGTATTTTTTACCTTAATTAACTGTAATAGCAGTTTAAGCTAGTGATATAAATGTCAAAATCAAATCTCTACATATATTAGGTTTTTTTTTGCAAAATAAATGCTCAAAATCAAATTTTTTAAACCAAAAAACACGACAAATCAAATTGTCTTTCGAATGACACCTATATTGCAAAAATCCAACAAGAATTAAGGCAAAAAACTGTATCTTAAGTTTTGGTCTAATTTGAGTCAGTCACCAGAAATGATCATTATGCGCGGTTCGGCGAGTTCTCAACATAACTCATTTGGTCCGCTGTCTTTCATAGTGCTTGCAGCTAGTCTACCTCCCCCTTTACACCTAATAGCAACATCCGCTAAGATTGTAACTACTGAGCCTTAACCCCAAATGGTCAGTGTTCCAAAGGTCAAGACTATCCCCTATCATTCCTTAAACATTTGAGACGCACTCATACATTTATAATGCTTATAGTGTTATTCTAAGCAGGTAGATCATATACACATAATTCAAAATACAACAGAAACTCCATTGTGTCTTTTTACCCGCTGCCCAGATGATCTTTTAAGATAAGTAACACTCCTTTTGGACATCATGCTAAGTCCATGATTTATACACACTAGATTCTTGCGCAGAAACTGCCAAACATGCAGATATTGTGCAAATGACTTTAACAAAATAAATGAACAACAAAACAAATGGTGAAGGTATATAGGAGGTCCCTTGTCAACCCATGTTGCTTTGGGTGAATGTTAGGTTAGGTATCTCTCTTTATCAACTTGTTTTTTAGTTTCGGGTAGGTACCCTTGTCTTAAACCGGATCTCAGATACATATTCATAGGTTTGGACGTAGACCTAATAACCATGGAATTATAACTAGAACTTATAGGGCGATTTATAGAATGTTACTTTCACTTTACTTCGGCGTAACTTCACTTCCGCGTATCTTAACAAATTTGCTTAATTTATAGATTGTAAAGTTACGTGAAATTGGGAACAGCTTTGCGCATCTTTCTTAACTCACTTCTGACTATTTACACCTGGACGGTAATTACGGAATATCGCTTCGTACGAAACCTACATAAGAAAACCAGCAGGTTTCGTACGAAGCGATCTTCCGTAATCACCACCCTTGACAATAAGGGTGAATATCTCATTTTTGCAAATTTTGCGCATGATCGGCCAAGCTCGGCTTTTGACAGTACTACTTACAGCTAAATGAAACAGCAAAGTAGCGCTAAAGTGAAGTATAAATTTGCTAATACATTCCCATGTATTTTATTTCATTTTCTATAAAGTTACGCCGAAGTAAAGTGAAAGTAACGTTCTCTAAATCGGCATTAAGCCTTAAAGAGAAGAGCATAGGTAAATATGTAGAATGTTTTTACTTTTTATTGTTAACAAAAAAATTAAAATTTGTTACTTGTGAAACTCGCCTTTTCTTACTGAACTATTTTTTTTTGTTCTTTGTGAGTCCATAATTTGTAAATCAATGTCGTGCATTATCTTATTCTGTTCTTAAGCCTACATTCTTTTTAAAATGGATTTGATAAAGCTACAACATTATTATTAAAATATATGGACTTCACTCTTTAGTCTTTCGCTAGATGTAGTGGTTTAACTTTAGCTGCAGACCATCTTTTGAATACATAACAGAATAAATTATTTAATTTATTATTCATCAGGTTTTATTTTTGAATAATAAATTAATCATAGACTGTAATGCATTGAATAACTTTAATTCTCGCTTTTAAACATTTTAACAAAGGTATAATATAAATGGTTTTAAACGAGGGGCTAAGACGTTTTTGAACACTTTGGTGACAACAACCAATAAAAATAAAGTAATGAATTTTTAATAGTGTCTATACAGGATTTCCAAAAATTGGCTATGGTTTTTTATAGGAAAAAATACAATCTTTAATTTTATTAAGAATTTTTTTTTTCGTAAAGTTGATATTAACGAAAATATTAATTTTTTTCTAATTTGGGGGTGTTTTTAACCCTCTATTTATTACTTGATTTTTTCCAAAAACAATAGGGCTCTTCGTCTAAATGGGATTGATTTTTATGTTAGATTTCAAGTCGATCCGATAAACCGTTCTTGAGTTATGGTGGTCACAAATTTCGTTACAGACAGACGGACAAAAAATAAAAGTCTTAAAAAGTCATGAAATGAACGAATCTGTAAAATTTTTGCTCTAGGATGAATATTAGCGATTTTAGAGAAGGTCCGAACAATCGCAATATACTCTTCGACTTTGTCTGCGAAGAGTATAATAACAGCTCATTAAAGAAAAAAATGGCAAAATACAAAGGCAGGCACAATCTATCTAAAATATGTTGCCATTTGCTTATCTTATAAAATGTCAAATACAAATTTTATAAAAATTTTATTAAATGAAGCTGACAACAATGTCAATAAAATCAGATGCAAAAATGTATGATCAAGAATCTAGATGAATTTTTAAGATGTATTTACAATCAATGTTGCCGAATTTATGCGACTTTGCTCACATTTTCCTCCTTGATTATAAGAAATGATTTTTTTTCCTTTTTCCAGAGATTCCTGAGAATGTCCCAACAACGCACCATTAAGTAAATTTTTGGTCAGTGCTATTTCTTCTTTCGATTGTTAAGGGTTTAAAAGAATATTTTTTCGACAGATCAGATAAACAAGACAAAAATTATAAGACAGAATAGGAAGCAAGCAACACTCATATTGTGCGGTTAACATGGTATTTTATTAGAAATTCTTCTGTAACGATTTTCTTTCTGTGAGTGGGTGATGCATAGGGTGATGCGAGAGAAAGAAGGCTCGAGATGTTTTATTGATCTACCCTCCATCCATCCCTCTTGAATCACGTGTTCCCTACCTCCCTCCCGTGTTTGTTAGGGACCTACTAGTCGGTAAATTACTCAAGCTAGACAGTCCACCATACTTCTAGAATACAACAGCACAACAGAAGAGAAGCTTAAGCTTCCACTCTGTTTTTTAATTAAAAAACAACAACCTATAAATTATTGTACATACCTACCTGATGTTTCTTACCACTTGGAAATAATTCAAGCCTCAAAATAATATGAACAAAATTTTTGCCAAACTCTATAAGCAATAGAAAATTATAATAATGTTGAAAATTAAGGCAAAAAGATTGAAAATTGAGTATAAGAATCTCTAGAAATCTAATGTTTATCTAGTGGTTGGTTTAGTTGTTCTTCAAATTTTAAATTTTTGGGACAGTACTCCTCAATTTTGGGGCATTTAACTTCCCACTTCCACTATTCAAAGGTGTAGCACAGTGCTTAGCAACATATAAATGTATTCTTTCGTATGTCAACATTCGTAAGTAGACCCTTAGAGACATATTGGTTAAAATATAAATATTTTGATTTATTTATCGTTGACTTAATAAAAAAATTAGCAAAAATGTAAAGTAATGAATCAATTAAAAAAATAGGTAATGTCATTTTGACAATGATGTAAAAGTATAGATTCAAGAAGGTGAAAGGAGAAAAACAGCTGGTCCAATTTAACGCAATTTCTAATTTTTTTTTTTTTTTTGAAAGACAATGTTCTAAAAATTTGCAAAACCCGATAGACGTGCAGGGTGTCGAAGAAATGGTGCATAAACGCAATGGTATGCTCTTAGGGCATTTTCAGGGATCCCTAAAAAATTGTCAAAAAAAATTCCATCTGTAACATTCATCGAGAAAAATGCGAACAAAGTTGCATAAGTTCCTCAACACAGTTTGTAAAATACATCTAAAAATCCCATATATGAGTCTTGAGCATATACTTTTGCATTAGATTTTATTGACATTAATCTAATTTTTGTGGCCTATTTTAGAAATAGAAGGATACCAGTTTTTGGCATTAATAACAGTTTCGATTTTAAAAAAATTGTTTCTGTCATTCTTTTTGTCATTAGTGGAAATAATGAAATCATTGTATTTCTGGAATACCCAAAAGAATGCGATTATTGTCAGCTGCATTTCATGAAATTTTTGTAAAATTAAATTAATTATAAAAAAATGTAATTTGACGATTTAAAGACAAACAATGGTAATATAATTTTAGAAAGATTGTGCCTTTGTATTTAGTCATTTTTTTGATAATATGTGCTGTTACTTAAGCAAATAAAGTTTTTCATGAAACATCTTCATTGCCAAAATTTTATTGCCAGAAATAATTTTCAAATCAAATTAGTATGTGACAAAGAAAAGTAAACACTTTATTAAATTTAAATAATTGCTACTAATAATATAAAATCACAGAGCTAACTAATAAAAAAAAAACAGTTAAAGCTTCGCATTTTTATTGTTGTTTAACTATCGCCGCTTACGATAACGATAATCGCCATCAAACAATCTGGCCATTAAACCACTCAAAAATGACACGGTATAATAAACTTGCAAGTATCATTCAGTATGAATGAATGAAGATGGTAACTTGGTAAGGTTAAACATACTTGTTCTTCTGTGGTAGTTAAAGTGATTTTTATGACCTGTAAACGTAGTCGTAAACGTCGTAATGTCCTTCGTATTACGGTTGCATGTTTACAAGCCAACTTGATTGTTAAATCAACTCCGCCTTTTATTGCCTATTATTCATACCTAATATTAGCTTTATAGTTTGTTTTCACTTTTGATGGTAGTTACTACTTCATAAAATCTGTCTGATTTTTATTTGTTTGTTCTTTTATTGGTTTTTAATGAGATTGGATCGTAAATTTACTTGACACGAGTAGCTTTTTTTAATTATATGATTTTTAAACAAACGAGCACTAATATCGTTAATTTTCATCATATATGTTGAAAACATTCTTGCATCAACGAGTATCTTATCTGTAGTAATATTAAGTACATTGAGAATGGTCAAAAATTTTGCATGAAAGAAAGGGGAATGTTGTGAAGCATAAGAACTGTGGTCATGCAATGTTGATTGCCTAAAATCAACAAAAAACATCACATTCTGATCATTGCTCAGTGGGTTTATACGAGTTAATTTTAATTAAAAATTGTACTTTCTAGCAACATAAATAAACAAAGATAAGTTGACATATTTTAAATGTCCATATAAGCGTTTAAATTCAGAATTTTGGCAATTTAGAAGCACTATTTTTTTGCCTTTTAAATTGCCAAAATTTTGTATTTAAACGTTTATGGGTGAACTTTTGAAATATGTCAACTTGTGCTTTGTTTATTTATGTTGCTGGCAAGCACAATTTTTAATTAAAATTAACTCTTATAAACTCACTGACGGGAAAGTGTTGTTTTTTGTTGATTTTAGGAAACCAACATAACATAACCACAGTTTCTATGCTTCTCGATATTCCCCGTGAAGACTTGTTGCCTAGAAATCGCATACATTTTTTTTGATTGTCATTTGACAAAAAGTTCCCTATACGAAGTTTTTTGCCCAAAATTACAAAAATTTACAACTTTTTTTGTATCTTCCTTCTAAAGTTGTTTTTTTTGATTTGTGCAAAAAAGCTACCATCAATAAAATTAGAATTATCAATAGCAGCATTTTCTTTCTGAGTAGGTATAAGTAATTCTTTTTTAACAAAATTTGCAAAAGTCTTTTTTTTATAAATTTTGATGCAAAATAACAAATTTTAAATTTTGCAAGTATCAAAATGTTTGTAATTTTCGAACCAATAATGATATTTGTTTCATGGTGTCCATTTATGCAATATTAAAAAGTAAGTCTTGAAATTAAAAATATCAGTAGTTTTTTTATGACTTTTATTGCATTATTTTTATAACATGTTTATTGATCATTAATTATCTTATTAGGGTCATGAGCAAAACAATTATGAGTCCGGTCAAGCTACTTTTTATTATTTTTTGCAACATTTTCAGTTTGCGTACAACAATTAGATCGACTGTAAAATCCACTACGTCATTATCAGAGTTAGAAATTTACAATTATTAGTTATTACTACTGTTTTAAAACTTATCAACTTCAAAATTTAAACTTTTTTATATAATATAGCAAACAAAAAAAAAGGAAACAAATCATTAAAAATCTCAAAACGGTTTTTTTGAAAATTTTGTTCTATTTTTTACATTCAAAATTTTTATCGTTTGTATTTTCTATTATTGCTTATGTTTTGCAGTTTCGTTTGCCGTCGGTCGCTGGGACATAAATTGGACCGTTAAAGAGATTCCAATTCCCTCTGGTAGAGTAGGCCTGTACTTTGAAAGGTAAGGCGATAACCGCTAACGGCAATAACTGCATTATTGACCAAGATTTCTTCTTCAAAACTTAATGCTTCGATTTATGTAGGTAGTTGCCTTTTTTTTTTTAAAGGACGGGCGTAACAAAAGTGTGTAAGCTTTTTTCTTTCATTGATTTTATTTATTTTAGCATTAAGATTAATTTTTACAAAAATATAAGATAAACTGGATTGAAGAAATGGTTTAACATTTCTTTATCTATTAAGTAGTCAAACTGCATTTTTAAAATCAATTTAATTTTGCAAAAATTGTATGAAATAAAGCTGGAAACAATGTCAATAAAATCTGAAGCATAAATGTATAATAAAGAATCTAAATAAGTTTTTAAGGTGCATTTTCACAATTTCTGAACTTATACAGGGTGTTCAAAAAATGGTGCAAAAACCATGGTACGTTGTTGTCTAGGGATCCCCCAAAAATTGTTAAAAAAAACCTCATATACCCTTGGAAATATGAGGCTCCAAAGTGCGAAACTTTAAACGCTTATATCTTGAAACAGCACATATTAACGAATGAAATGGCTAAATACAAAGGCACAATCTATCTAAAATTATTTTACCATCTGTTTATATTTTAAATTGTCAAATTACATTTTTATTATCAATTTAATTTTACAAAAATTTTAAGAAATGAAGCTGACAACAATGTCAATATGATCTAAATGCAAAAATGTATGCTCAAGAATCTAAATAAGCTTTTAAGATGTATTTTACAAACTGTGTTACCGAACTTATGCAACTTTGTTCCCATTTTTCTTGATTAATAATAACAGATGGATTTTTTTTTACAATTTTCTAGGGATCCATGAGAATGCCCCAAAAGCGTACCATCGCGTTTATTCGCCATTTTTTGGACATACTGTATGTGAATGATTGCGCTCGCGTACGCTCGCCACGTGATTAAGCGGGTCGGTGGGTTTTATACAAATTGTAGTAGAATTTAGTAGAATCATTAATATCTAATGCTAATTTAAAATTTGTATCAAAAGTTTTTTTCAAAATGAACCAAAAACTTAAACAGATGTGAAGCACGACATACTATCGTGGACATGGAATTTAAAACGATTTTTTATCAGCCACCTTTGATTTTTTGAATTTTACTCTATTGTGAATGGGTTTTTTTATGTCAGTTTTCGAATGTTATTTTGACAACAAATGCGTCAAATGTATTTTATTAAAATAAATTATGTAAAATGTGCTGCCGGCGAGGAAAATAGTAAGAAGATATTTCCTTTTTTAAATAATTTTGTTTTAGGATAACAATAAGGCTTTAATCTTCGTAAAACATCAGAGAAATGTTTGTTGTTAATGTCCACTTCGCATAAAACTTGAGATGTTTACTCACACTATTTTGACCATATTTACAATGCAAAAATTGATCGTTTTAAATTCCATGTCCACAATAATACTAACAAAATTTCTAACTTTGTCGCTAACTTCACGGACCTGATAATGATTAATGGCCCCCATTATTCTCGAGCGCCATCTATAAACCAACTTCCATTCTAAGTACCTGCCTTTGCGACCGAGGCTGAAAGCAAATCTGCCATCTGGTAGTTAGTTTCTCGACTAAAATAAATTACAGATTGCTAAACCAATTTAGAAAGTAGATTCCTTAAATTATGGATGGTTTTAATGCAATCTGCAATTTAGCTAGATTTGTGAACTGTGTTTGAACATTTTAGAATAAATTTGTCATACGGAATTTTTGATGAAATAATTATTTAAATTTAAAAGGAATTTGGTTAAGTTTTTGTTGACAAAACTCAAAATGAGTTATGTGGTGTGGTGATATTAATAAAGCTAATGTAGTAATTATTTACACCAAAAGATGGCAATGCTTCTTAATTAACTAGTGATTATGATGAGAAATATTTTTTATATTTGCGTTCTATAATAAGCACATCATGAAACCCCAAATTTGGTTTATTAAGGTAGCTGAATTGCTTCATTATCAAACCCAAAATTTTATTTTATTAGGTTGGTTTTCCAGATGCCAAAAGATAAATTATTCCCTTGCAAGGTACTTTTTATTTACAAATTTCACTATTATAAACTATCGGGGACAGTTTTTTTTTAGAGGGAATAACTAGAAGAATTGTAGAAACAATATCAACGGTTACATTTTCTCAAAAACGCCTATTCATTCAGTATTAAGTGAGTAAAGTTTATAAATATCATTATTCAATATGTCTGACCTAAATTTAGTTTTTACATCAAGATGTCAATGTTGCAAATCAAATGAAAATAAAATTTTGAGTTATGTTTTTAATTCAAATTAAAAATACATTTTAATAAATTAAATGAAGCAAATAAAACAAATGAAATCAAGAACTCGTTTTATAAGGCGTTTTTTATCACGCGTTTATATAAGAAGAATTTTTTTTGACAATTTTTCTTAAGCATGCCCCAACAATGTACTATCGTGGACATGGAATTTAAAACGATCAATTTTTGCATTGTAAATATGGTTAAAATAGTGGCTTAAACATCTTAAATTTTATGCAAAGTGGACATTAACAAGAAACATTTCTCTAATGTTTTACGAAGATTAGAGCCTTATTGTTATCCTAAAACAAAATTATTTTAAAAAGGAAATATCTTCGTACTATTTTTTTCGCCGGCAGCACATTTTACATAATTTATTTTAATAAAATACATTTGACGCATTTGTTGTTAAAATAACATTCACAATAGAGTAAAATTCAAAAAATCAAAGGTGGCTGATAAAAAATTGTTTTAAATTTCATGTCCACGATAGTCCATAAGAAGATTTTTTTTAACAATTTTCCGAAGGTCCCTAGGCATGCCCCAACCATCGCGTTTTTTTGCCAATTTTTGAACACCCTGTATAACTAACATAGTTGTTTGTATGTATGTTTTAGAATAAGCGGATGCTGCAATAGGCAAAGACGAGGACCGATTTTAAGCGCCATTTGAGTGAGAAACCATTGAAAGTGGCAGTGAACACCATCATAAAGAAGGAGGAGCGATATCTGTCATGTTCTGAAATTCATCATTCAACAATAGGCCCTATTCTAAGGGTGTGCAAATTAGAAATAGAGATGGAAATTTACCTAGATACTGAAAATGCCAAAATTAAAGAAATAAATAAAATTAAAGAATCATGTTTCTAAGTAGAAGAATTAATTGCATGATAAATTAGAGGTAGCATACTTTTTGAAGAAGATAATTCCAATATGCAGAATGCAGACATTCCAAAAATACTGTCTAATTTGCAGACACAGTCATTAAGTAAGAGTTAATCCATTTATCTGCAGTAAGAAAAGGAAAATCCTTTAATTTGAGATGTCTAGGTACAGAAGCCAGTAATAATATTTTATGCTTTTATTTAGTATGAAGATCAAATAATAATTTTAAACTACAATGCTTTCTGATAATGTGCTGATACATTTTTAACATAACAACACCGAGAACAACACCTAGTAATATGTCCCTCAGTGTAATGCACACAATTTTGGACGCACTGCTAGGCACCGACATAGCTATAGAGTTTATATTTTCATTTTAGCAGCAAAACTTAACCTAACCTACTTAAGCTAATGTCCTTCAGTGGAAAAATGTCCCCTAGTGCTTTTATAAAAGTGAGTCTAAAAACCTGAAATTAAAAAAAAACCTGCTATGTTCCCTAAGGGGACGGCCCAGAGTCTAAGGTAATTAATTAATTTCTAGATATTTCTCGAAAATAGAGGTGTTTTTCAGCGCTGCTCAAATACACCCGTTTAAAATGCTTAATAATCTTAATCCAAAAATAATGCATTCAAGTACCTAGATAAAAATAACATTGAAAATTGATGTTTACCCAGGTAAAAAATCTCATTACTTCTATCCTTTCCGATTTTGACCATTTAAGTTAGCAAATTGAGTGTCTGCAAATAAGAGGACACGGCGTTGAAAAATATCAAACAATCTTTGTAATGTTCACGCTTTTTAAAGATTTAACAATAAAATTCAAACTTTATTAACTATCGGTTATCGCCAAAACCATTCATTACTGAATTAGCAAATTTATGTCCCTCCGAGAAATAAAAGGGTAAAGTGTAAGAAACGCAATTAAACTGATCAATTATAAACCTCGGAAGGGGTAAATAATCCAGTAGAGAAACTCTTGCCAGAATTGAACCTAAAACCCATTTCTCATGCCAAGTAATTACGCCAGGAAATTTTCTTCTCCAGTCCCTCCGAGTCCTTAGTTGTAAGATTAAACATTAAAATTCCATACATAAATTTAAAAGCATTACAAACAAATAGCCAAATGGAAACACAATTATCTTAATTTTAGCACCCCTGCACATTTTTTAGTAGGGAGATAATTTTTATGGCATTTAGTCACTCCCTTTTCTTTTATTATGTGACTTGTGTTTTAACTTTCAAGGACTGAAGGAAATGGCTTGTTGCGGTGGAAATTAACTTATAAAAAGATTTATCAGGACGAAACACTATCTTGAAAATTAGATTAATTTTTTCTATTTTACTTGTATTCTTTTAATTTTGGACCTGTTCTTTTTCTATTTTAACGCTTATTGCTGAACTTTTAGAATATGTCAACTTGTGCTTTGTTTATTTATGTTGCTGGTAAGCACAATTTTTAATTAAAATTAACTCTTATAAATCCACTGAGCAATGACCAGAAAGTGCTGTTTTTTGTTGATTTTAGGCAACCAACATTTTATAACAACAGTTTCTATGCTTCGTGACATTCCCCGTTAAACATAATGTAAAGGACTCTCCAAACACCAATTTTGAAGGCGGTTTTTATAAAATACATAATCTGACTCCTATATGGATTAAATTGGATATTAACCCTGAAATCTCTGTTATTTTTGCAATTTATTGTACCTTGCTATAAAATTGATTGTAACCCTGGAGACATTTTTCCCACGATTTTTTTGTTCTTTTGTAGAAAAAATATCGCGCACCAAAATTGAAAAATTTTGGGACGTTAATAATAAAAACGATATCTTAGTAATTAAATATTTTTAATAGTTGAATTTTTTAAAATATATAACAAAAAGGTGTCTTTAATAAGACTGTATTTTATTTAAACTTATAATTATTTTTCGAGGAAACCTATTTATAACTAAAATAAATATTTTAACGAAGGTAAAGTGCAGTAGGCAATAATTATTTTTAGCGATGCATCCTAGAAATATTTTGGAATTTGTCGTAATTATTTATATCGAACAATTTTACATTTGCGTTAAATTATATCGCACTTTGACAATTAAATTATGTTGCTAAAAATTACTTTGTAAGCGATTTTAACTAACTCATAACATGACTGTCTTTTTAATTTCGTTTGTCATAAAATATTTACTACAGATCTTGAAAAGTGACCTGTAATTTTTGCATGATACAAGACTGGCCAAAATATTACAATCTTACAAAATTGGTCTTTTAAAATTCTTGCAGCGCCACAACTAAGGCTTATTAAAATATGATTATAAAATTAAAAAACACTTTAAGGAGTCTAGATCCTACTGTCTACCTTCAGTCAATTTAAAAACAAGTTTTATGCTTCATTAATTATGATTTATCTTAAGGGTAAAGATTAAATTCACAGATCTTCTAATCTGTGTTCCTAGAAGCTCGTATAAGTCATCTCCGTTGAGCTCCCGTCAATTGTACTAAATAACACATTTACATGAGGGCCCCATCGTATACTAAAACTAAATGTAGTTTTGAAAATTGGACTACAAACGTATTATGGTTTCATTTAAGGTATTTCTATCGATTAAAGATAAAACGCGATCATTGTGCGACAATGATGGAAGATGGATAATTTGATCTTGGCAACAGTATGACGTTGTGTACATAACTGTCATTGTTAATTTTCTTATTTTATTTTACAAAAAATTAATACAGTTTTGAAAGCAATAAAAATAATGCCACAAACAGGAGTTGGTTTCATCAAAATCCATTAATTTTTTTTTGATGACGATGAATTGATTTTTAAAAGAATATTTTGTGTTCTTTTTTGGACCTTGAAAGTATTGAAATTTTTGCCAACCAACCCCTACTAAAAGTAACTAGACGGTAACTTTTTTTCTAAAATAAATATGTTTTTTCTCTAGCCTTCATTAAATTTGTAAATTTTTAAATGCGATAATAAGAAAACAAGACGCATGAAATTGCTGAAATTTTCACAAAAGTTGCATACAACAATTTTATTTGCATTTTATGATGCAAATTTAAAATAAATCTTTTGGATACTTGATAGAAATTCCTTAAATTAGTTATTTCATTGTGTCGAAAATATTGTGATGATTTTTAGCATCAGATTTTCGACACAAAGAAATAACCGATTTAAATGAAACCATAATACGTTTGTAGCTCTATTTTTGCAGTTTTTAAAACTGCATTTAGTTTTAATATACGATGGGGCCCTCATGTAGTTGTGCTACATAGTAGAATTGACGAAAGCTCAACGGAGATGACTTAAACGAGGCGCAAATCTTCGAATCTATGAATTTAAAACTCTAACCTCAAGTATAACCTATCTTAAATTTAAAACTCACCTTAGTTTATCAGGTAAAAAAAGCCCATCGGCCATCAACCGGTGCAGCCTCCTAAATCCACTAATTCTGATCAACTTGAACATTCGCCGCGGCCGCTGCTGCTTTCTGCGCTTGCGCTTGTTTCTCCTGTTCGTTTAACTCTTTGATGGCTTGGATCTCTTTCTTAAGTTTCATCCGCCTGTTTTGGAACCATATTTTGATCTGTCGTTCTGTTAGGCAGAGCGCATGCGCCATTTCTATTCGTCTTCGTCGTGTAAGGTAATGGTTTGTGTGGAATTCTTTTTCAAGTTCGAGGGTTTGGTAGCGTGTGTATGTTTGGCGGCCTCTTCGTCGAAGACCGTTGGCTCCTGGAACAATAAATGAAATTTAGTAATTTGCACAATTTTTATTAAAAAGTAATATCAAAAATCCTAACCTAAAATCTCTCTAACCCAGTCCACTGACCCGCTTAATGACGTAGCGAGCGTATGCGAAGGCAGTCATCTAGTTAAAAAGTAATATCATGATTGCTTTGAATTTATCTGATAAATTTTTGAAAACTTGTTGCTTGATAATCAAAAAGTGTCAAATCTGAAAGATATAAAAATAACGACAGTCCGCAAAGCTGGAGGGGTTTTTTTGTCTAATTTGCACGATTTGATAACCAAGCAAGCAGGAAGTTTGAAGAAATTTATCGAAAGAAATTCAAAGCATGAATGATATTTGGTAAGATTATTTCACGAATTAGCTACATTAAACAAGTTTATTTAATCCCAGACAAAGTCAAAGTAAGTCAAAATAACGGCTACTTAATCCCAAAAAAGCTACTGTAGGTTTTATCAAGGAAGATGCAGTTTTATCAATATAAAACGAAGGAAATGACACCTCAGATTGCAGTATATGAGAGGAGTGAAATAAAAAAAAAAAAATTTAAACTCTGTTCAAATTAATTAAAAAAACATTAAAAACACAACATAATCCTAAGAGCTCGCACTCAGTCCTTATACCATGTAGTGGTCAGAATAGACTAAAGACGGGCTATTTTGCGTAGAACGCATCCGCCTACATAGTTGAACAGATATATTTTCATCATGAATATGTGTCTAGAGTAGCCACCTACCAGCTGTTCAACTAGAGAGAAGCGTGACATCAGTCTTTAAAAATAGGATTCCGTATAATTGCAGCGCGTCTTATGCAGATATTCACAAAACTTAGACCACAAATATCTCAGGTAATTTTTATCCAATTTTGAAAAACTTGAAGTCATTAGAAAAATAATTAATTTTGTAATATTTGTTGTTTTTAAAAATTGATTTTGAGGCTCAATTTAAGAAAGAAAAACAGTTGTTGTTTTTAGTATAGTTTCCTCTTCTTTAATATGTTATTTTTGCTAAACTAGGGCTACAAAACAAAATGTGATAAACAATAAGTATTTTAAAAGGAGCTATCATTATATGGTCAAACTTTTACAACAATTGCTCTAATAATAACGCTAAAAACTGCGGTCTAAGTTGTACACAAGTTTGCATAAGAGAAAGTGGGTAGTCACTAGTCGTGCTCTTAAACTCAAGTTTTTGAGGGTAATTTCAAAAGTTACCAGTATAAAAATCTATAATTGAAATTCTAAATTAATGGTTATTGTTACTCTTATAACAAAATCTTAAAGGCGGCCTAAAAAAAAAATTTGTTCTGTGTCACGTTAAACATTTTTTGGACCACCCAATGATTGAATTATTAAAGCAGATTGTTTTTAATATTAATTCAGATTATGAGCTTTATGCAATTAAAGTGTCGTTACATATAGCTAAACATATAATTATTTAATTTTATAAATAATATGTTTCACGTTTTTAATGTCATGTTAATGTGTATTACAATTGTTATTAGAATATTTTAGTAATTGTTTTTATTTGTTATAACATTTTTAGTTGCATTCTTTTGTCATATTCCGGGAATAATGATTTCAATTTTTGACACTAATGATAAACCGTTTAAAAAAAAATAACGACGAGAATGATAAGTACGATTCTTATTAAAACAAAATAATTGTCATTGGTGTCAAAAAATGGAATCATTTTATTTCTGGAAAATACCCAAAAAATGCAAATAATTTTTAGTTAAACATTTTCTGATTTTTGATGTGTTTAATTTTGTTTCCATTTTATTTATGCATCATTTTTTGTTTCTATATTTTTTAACAGGTATAGGTAACTGTAAAGTGGATCTGTTGCATCCGGTGTAATAAATATTTAATCAACAGAATATTTTACAATTTTCTCTTTTATTTTATCATTTTTATCCAATATTATAGGTATACCTGCGTAACAGGATATTTAAACTATAAATTATCGTTTTAAATAAAATATCAACAACAATATAATTAAAAATATTATTTTTCGTATCAAAAAACACCTTGAACCAAAAATAAACAAAATCTCAACATATTTTTTGAGTTTCGAGTGCTTTATGAAAAAAAAAAAAAAAGTTGGAAATTGCGCTAAATTGGAACAATATCTTACTTTTTCTGTAAGATAAAATGCTTCATTATCATTGATGGTTGCAATAAAAGAAAAAAAGGATTCCTAAAAAAATCACACACTTCTACCAATGCTAAAAAAAAACGTTCACTCTTCTTATATTAACACTATATTCATTAATGACACTTTTTTCATTTACTTCACAATACAAAACAACAAGCTTGTAATTTGTCTACTGTTCACATAATACTAACATCATTTGTGGTTTCAAAATGGTTATCTTTAAAGTCAACCTAAACTAAAGACTAAAAAGGTTTACTATTCTAATACTATAATAGCTTTGATGTTTTCTATTGGTTGGATTCATCCTCAGGTAAAGACAAGCTGCGTTGACAAGAATATATAATTTAGGAGAAACCTAGTGAATACCTAACAAAGAATAAAGATCTAAAACGTGTTAGGAAAGCAGTTGAACAAAAACAGAAACCATAACTTTTATTATTGCACCCGTCGAGTATCGCTACACGGTGCTTTTGGAATATTAGATTGATATTTTTTATACAACAAACTCTTAAAATAGAATAGGCCGAAATGTTGCTATAGACAACTGAAATTAACTTCAATGGCTTAAATTTTGACAGATCTAGTAGCTAGTGTGCGCCCAATGACGTCATAAGTGCTTAGAATTTAACTTAAGTGTGCTTAATGATTTATTGTAAACAATTGTCAATCAAGTTGTCAACCGTCTGTCTTACAACTGTCATTTAAGAAAAAAAAACGTTGCAAACATAATTTTTTACTTCTTTTTTCGGTTTCACATAATTGTTTGCTAGTAAATCAAAATATTTTAATTTCGGCTTTAATATTGAACGGGTGTGCAAGTGCAAGTGTATTTGGGACACTTAGTATCTTCAGTAAAACCAAATGATTATTATTACAAAAAATTTGTATGATTACGAATATAGGCCATTATCTTACTGGACGAGACACATTTACGAAATTTATCACACATATTATGTGTCGATTATTATGCCCCATGTCCAGAAAATGAATATAGGTAATAAAAGGAAGCTTAGAAATAACTTGGTGGAACCCGATGAACGAAATAATTTAAAAAGAATGTAAATACTTCCCAAATTTAGTAGACTGTGCCTTCTAAGCCCCGTTTTTGTCAAATTTAAAAAAATAAATTAGGAATATAAGTGTCTTGATTAGATGGCCCCTTTTTGATGCGATTTTTCAGAGTTTTTTTGTATGGTTGCCCATTTTTTATTTTCAATTAACTTTAAAGTTTTATCGAGAGTTTTATGTATGGGAAATTTATAGATAAAAATATCATTTTTTTCTGTCTACCGCACAAAACAACTCCATTATTACGGTTTTAATTTATAATGAATTTTTAATTTAAATTGTCACTTTAACTTTTTTACATGCACTAAAAATCTAATGTATCCCGCCCAGCTACTATCTGAAGAATCTTAAAATCGCGCCCAAAACTTAAGTTTGGAAGTTATTTCGTAGCACTAATTTCAGTTGTCTTCCCAAAGAGTTAAATACTAAAAAAAAATCAGGACTTATGCGTAGTAGGCTAAAGTTACTTAAGCTAATTTAATAGAAGACACTAGGCTTGTAAAATAATTCCCTTTTGGAAAGTGGCCTCAAGCAAAACTCAATTAAGAAGCCAATATCTTCAACTGTACGTCAATATCCTGAAATTGCGACGGACACTGCGGCAGCTTAATTGGCGAATAATTTTATTTATAGTCGGCTACTTGGCAAACAAAGTTATCCTTGAATTGGGGCGATATAATGGGGACACTAAAGTTTGTCGAAGTCAGTCGGCGGTCGGTCTGAGTCTCATAGGATGAGGGATGTAAACACAATTACAAAATCAATGACACTACCGAGACAGGAAAGGACATCTCTATGATTTGGTGAAGTCCTTGTAATTTGTCCATGTTTACATCACTATTAAAATTGGATTTAACAGTTCATTTCATTGTTCCTTTTGGATTAACAGGTTGGTAGGTACAGATTTGCATGCCTTTATTTTAAGAGGATACTTAATAGTCTTGTAAAATCTTACATTTTTGACCAAGAAATTTATCGGGCAGCACAATTTTTGTGGAATAAATGTGGTATTTGATACCTAGAAACATAATTACCATGTGCGCACTCATGCGCATATTTGAATTTTATGCTAGAGCCCCTAAAAGAGCCCCCTTTCATTCGTAACACTAAATTATGGTGGATCTAGACCAAATTTTGGAAATAGACGGAAAAGTTTCAAATTGATGTTCGTAAAAAAATTTCTCCATAAAAAAAATCCTTCTTCGCATAAATAGCCCCAAAATGAGAAATATTTATCATGTTTGATTTAGACCAAATTTTGCAAGCAGTTACAAAATTAGATTTTAAAAATCTTTTCTAAAATCTTTTTCCAAAATACTTTTTTTGCCCCTTTGGGGGGCCATTTTGGGGAGGATGAAAAAATTTGTTATAGAATTTTTGTTTTCAAAATATCCTTTAAAACATTATTATGAATCTATTTGCAAAATTGGTGTAAATCCAACATAATAAATATTATTCTTTTTGGTGCCATTTAGGGGGTGAAGAAATTTCTTTAGAAGAAATTTTATTACAAAAATCTTTTTAGAACCCTATTTAGTGTCTATTTCCAAATGCTGCCCGAGAAATTTCTGAAAAACAAGAATTTCTTGTAAAATTTTAACGAACTATAGGTATAACTATTTATTTGCTTTTAAAACAAAGCGATTAATTTTAATGAATTATTATTCAGATTAACTCCCTTATATTTTAGTTAAATTGTATTCGTGAATAACCAAAGTTATAATTTGTTATTTTTACAAAGTATTCTTAAAAACTTTTAAAATTTGCAACATTTTTTGAAAAAAATACAAAATAACTTAAAAAAAAAATCTGATTGCTGATATTATCTAAAATTATATTTATTTCTATTTAGGTGCATATTATTTATTTCCCTTTAAAATAGAACGATTAGATTTAATAAATTATTATTTAGATTAAATCAGGTTTACCCCCATTTAGCTAAATATTCGTAAACAGTCAGATTTATAATCAGATATTGTCGTTAATAATAGGGTTCCTAATCTTGATTCTTGAAAAATCCAAATTGAAAATGAGCTTTTCTTTTAGCTACTAAATTCAATTTAAATCAAATAAATATAATATTAAGGTTAAAGCAAATGCGTTTCATCAACAATAAATTGTTCCTATTAAAAAGTAAGTTGGCTGCGATCATAGAGGTTACATTAGAATGAGAGACAATTTAAACCATCATCCAAAAAAATGTCTCTTTATAAAAAAGGTAATATATTTTTTTTTTACTCAGGAATTATATACAAATATTTTATTTTGGAAAAATACATTTAAGAATGGACTTTTCAAACCCATCTAACCTGGCTCTTAATTCAACACTGTCTTTTTTATTATTCCTCCATTTAATATTACCTCTTTGTCAGAACTCGACTAGCTGGTATATAACTTTGAATATATTTTATTGAAGTATATTTCATCCAGTTAAACTTAATTACAATTTAATAAATCAAAGACTGACTTTATAATTGAGTAATAAATTACTCGTTCAGGATAGTAATATAGGCTTGATGTTCACAAATAATTATAATTGTAATAAACGTAAAACGTATGCTACTTAGTTATGTCTTTTATTTATTATCAAGTAGGCAGTGAAAATAAATATATATATTACTTTTTTGTAAGGTTATCCCAAGAAAAACCAAGCCTGTTAAAGTTAAGGGCGATTTATAGAACGTTACTTTCACTTTACTTCGGCGTAACTTCACTTTCACGTAACTTAACAAATTTGCTTAATTTATAGATTGTAAAGTTACGTAAAACTGGGAACAGGTATGCGCATGTGACTTAACTCGCGACTTTTGACTATTTACACCTGGGCCGTAATTACGGAATATCGCTTCGTACGAAACCTACATAAGAAGACCAGCAGGTTTCGTACGAAGCGATATTCTGTAATCACCACCCTTGACAATAAGGGTAAATATCCCATTTTTGCAAATTTTGCGCATGATCGGCCAAGCTCGGCTTTTGACAGTACTACTTACAGCTAAATGAATCAGCAAAGTAGCGCTAAAGTGAAGTATAAATTTGCTAATACATTACCATGTATTTTATTTAATTTTCTGTAAAGTTACGCCGAAGTAAAGCAGAAGTAAAGTGAAAGTAACGTTCTATAAATCGGTCTTTACGCTGAATTCGAAACTAGTTACTCTAAAATATATTTTTATAAATTATATATTTTTGTTGTAAAAATTTTAACTTTTATAGGATCAGAAAGCAGACATCTTTTTAATTATTAAACCCTGTTTTGTAGCCTCAAAGGTAAAATAAACATAACACTAACAGAAGGGAGTATAAAAATAAAAAGTCGACGATATAAAAAAACGTGTTTTGCTATATTAAAATTAGGAAAATGAACATTATAAAGTGCATAAGGACCAGTGGGATAACATCATTACTTTTTTTAATAAGCACGCTAATTTTTAAGTGCGAATAAAATATTCTTTATGAACCGTGTGATGTTAATTTAACTCCAAATTAGCCAAGCCAAGTGCAAAATTATACGTTCTACACTTTTTGCAGATTAATTTAACAAGCGAAAACATAGAACAGAATGGGTTCGTGCCTCTCCGTGCAGTAAAATTTACAAAAGAAAATTGATTGAGTATTTAGTTCGAGAAAATTTTACAAAAACCCCTTGTTTTTCAGGAATTTTTCGGGCAGCACAATTTTTATGAAATAAAAGTAGTATTTGATACCTAGAAACATAATTACCATGTGCGCACTCATGCGCATATTAGCATTTTATGCTAGAGCCCCCCCAAAGAGCCCCCTTTCATTCGTAATACTAGATCATGGTGGATCAACAACTTTTATTTAATGAATCACATATAGTCATCTTGTATATTATATTTCTTTTTATCATACGAATATATATATATATATATATGGTGGATCTAGACCAAATTTTGGAAATAGACACCAAACGGGGTTCTAAAATGATTTTCGTAAAAACATATCTTTTAAGAAAATTTCTTCTCTTCCTAAATGGCCCCAAAAAGAGTAATATTTTATCATATTGGATTTACACCAAATTTTGCAAGTAGATTTATAATAATGTTTTAAAGAACATATAAAAAAAAATCTCTAAAAAAATTTATTCATCCTCCATAAAAAAATCCCACTAAAGGGCAAAAAAACTTGTTTGGGAAAAATTTCAAAAAAAGGTTTTTTAAAATCTAAATTTGCATCTGTTTGCGTGTGCAAATGGCAATTATTTTTCTAGTATCAAATACATTTTCCCACAAAAATTATGCAGTCCGATAAACTTCTTGGTCATATATAAGATTTTACGGGATTAATTTGTAGTACAACATTAAAGATTTATTTTTGATACCGTTGGTCCCTTTGGCTCTCTTTAATTTAGAGAGACCAAAGAAATTATATTTTTACAATAGATAGAAGGTATAAAAATTCATTGTTTGGGGCCAAGACTTTTTTGTTTACCCAAAGTAAGTTATATGGAGTAATGAGTAAGTGGACGTAAATAAACAAACGTTTTCAATGGAACCAACCTATGCTAGCCTTTTAGATCTTGGACCCACACATTGGTAATGTTATGATTATAAGATATTCATTTTTAGTTATTCTATTTCTATGAGAAAGACTCATTTAGGTTTGGAGAATTATTTGCTTTTAGTGTATTTTAACATGAGACAAAAAGTGCACTTCCTAATGATGTTAAAAAGCTGTTGTAGTATGTTGCAATTAAGTGTCGAACCGGCGCGTTTACGAGGGTCAGGGCGTGACCGGGGCCGGACGGAAGCCATAGATAGTCAATAATTCAATAATTCCGTGAGTCTGCCCCTGTGGAAAGGTTATACACCACAAAATGCGTATCATAGTAGAACCCCAGATGTTTCCAGTTTGTGTGTGTGTGTGGAAACCAGTGCCAATGGCAAACATGATTTAATGCTGTTGTTTCAGAAATTATTTTACCATAAAAGTCTCGTCTAGATTACCTTATGGCGGTAAAACCAACACCGCGCCTAATTTAAAGAAGGGAAAAAATCACGTTGACTTTAAAATCATGGATCATTTAAAAGGGAGAATACTAAGGGCCCTTGAAGTATACATAGGTATGGCCAACTTTGACACTCATGACAGTTAGATCAAATTGCATGGCTTACTAGATTAAAAAGACAATGCTTTTTCATTGTCTTTTTAATCTAGGAAGCCATGCAATTTGATCTAACTGTCATAAGTGTCAAAGTTGGCCATACCTGAGTATATTCCAGGGATCTTAGAGAATACTAACTGGCCGCATCTACCTTTAAAGACTACTAGCTCGCCGCGCCTAATTGCAGGATGCTTTGTCGAACTGGCCGCGCGATTTTTCTGGTTTGGTCGTACTGGCCGCGACTCATTAACTTCCTTTTACCTACATTTATTTTTATGTATTCGATGCTTTATTGAGTTATAATATTAGAAAATTATAAAACAGGGAATTCTTTGGATAATATACAGACTTTTATTATTATTAAAAGAAGCCAGCAACGTTGATAGTACACAATGCATGTGTTTTTAAGTTTTATCGTTACAGACAGACTTTTTAAAAATACTGGAGGACATTTTCCACTGGGGGACACTAGGTTAGGGCAAGTTTTGCAGCTAAAAAGAAAATTTAAACAAATGTGCTATGTCACCAAACTGCAATGTAAAACATTTTTTCAATAAAATGTTGATAGTTATCGTTGTTGTCTTATAAAAATAAAATTCGTTTGGTGTTTCTACTCATCCTTCCACAAAACTTCCGTTACAGCTCCTTTTCTAGCAGCTAAACATGGCAGCAGGTAGAAAAAGTGCCGCGGTCAGCTCCACCATGACCTATGCAGGAAAATGCGGCCAGCTCGACCTAAGCATTTCTCATTAAATTTTATGACGCGGCCAGCTCGTATATGTCCCAACAACATACCATCGCGTTTATGCGCCAATTTTAAGCAACTTTGTAAAAAAACACATTTTGTTAAATTTGTTGCATTACGATGTTAGTCCATGGTTGTTAAGTCTATTGGTGTTTTAAAAATCAAAATGTTTCCAGATGCCGCCGCCAGGTTCATATGGAAACGATTCATCATGTTAATGTTTAATCTATGAAAGAAAGATTGAATGCATTTCTGGTTTGAAAGAATGAGAATTCCGTTCATTAAAGCTAGTGCGGTAATGAGGAGGCACTCATGAGTTTTCACGATGAACTAAAGTCTAAAAAAGAAGTGGGAATAAATCATGCCAATTACTTGAATATAAAAACAAACCAGATTGTCATGTCTTTAGATTGGCGCTGTTGACTTATCTTTTATTTATTAGATTTAATAAGAAAACTTAGGAAGGTAATGGCGTATTAGAAAAACCAGTTCTTTCAATTCAACTTTGTATCATATCATACATGGCAGAAAATATTTAATTAGCTTGATATATCTTTCGCTAAAACGGATATGCGCCTGTTGCGCCGATGTTTAAATTTGAATATACAAAAATATTGTGTATTGCGCCACTTTTATGATACCTATTGTTTTGGGTCATTTCGTATACCTGGTTTGCATCTGTTTAATCCCTTCCTTTGTCACCCCAACAAATAAGTCATTAGTTTTCATTTTAGCAGCAAAACTTAACCGAATCTACCTAACCTAGTGTCCCCAGTGGAAAAAGGTCCCCCAGTACTTTTATAAAATTCTATCTAAAGCCCTAAAATTTAAAAAAACAAACTAGAGAAAAATTAAGAATCCTTGTCAGCACATTACCGAGACAGTACATATCTAACAACGGAAAACGGAAAGCTACTGATAATATCACCGAAAAGCCAGCAAAAATTGTAAGACGGGAAATTCAACAAGCCCCAGCGTTTATTAGCGATAGTTAGAATATACCTGAAAATGGATTTAAATCGAGTTTTCTTAATCCTTTTTACTTGGGTCTTCTTAGCTCCTGGTAAAACAATAGACCTCTTATAAACAATAGCGGCGCAATACAAACTTTTGTATGACCAAATCGGCGCAACAGCAAGTGTTTTCTTAATCAGCGGCGCAATGCAAATACACCCATTTTTTTATCTTTGATTTTTGGAACGATTTTAGGTACACAAAAATTAATTATACATATTTGTCTTTCCTGCCCAAGAAAAATATAAAGATAACAGTGTAATTTGTCAAGACATCGAATAGCTTTCCCACCATAACGAAGTTGCGTCAAGGGAAATAACATTTTGAAGGATGACTCCATTAAATTTTTGCCTACCTAAACATATCTTCTTGGACTTATTTTGTCGGGGAAAGTTATTTTGGGACCCCGTTATCCAATTTTACACAACGCACGCACCCCAAATTTACCATCGTGCTGTAAATAACTTAGAAAGAGCACCGTGTCTTTGCCAAAGACATAAAAACTGTAGATACTATCGTGGACATGGAATTTAAAACGATCAATTTTTGCATTGTAAATATGGTCAAAATAGTGGCTTAACATCTCAAGTTTTATGCGAAGTGGACATTAACAAGAAGCATTTCTTTAAAGTTTTACGAAGATTAGAGCCTCATTGTTATCCTAAAACAAAATTATTTAAAAAAGGAAATATCTTCTTACTATTTTTTTCGCCGGCACCACATTTTACATAATTTATTTTAATAAAATACATTTGACGCATTTGTTGTCAAACTAACATTCGGAAACTGACAAAAAAAAGCCCCATTCGCTATAGAGTAAAATTCAAAAAATCAAAGGTGGCTGATAAAAAATCGTTTTAAATTCCATGTCCACGATAGTACTTGGCAACAAAACGGTGAATGTCACGAAGCATAGAAACTGTGGTTATGTAATGTTGGTTGCCTAAAATCAACAAAAAGCAACACTTTCTGGTCATTGCTCAGTGGGTTTATAAGAGTTAATTTTAATTAATAATTGTGCTTACCAGCAACATAAATAAACAAAGCACAAGTTGACATATTCTAAAGGTCCATCAATGAGCGTTTCAATACAAATTTTGGCAATTTAAAATGCAAAAAATGGTGCTTTTAAATTGCCAAAATTCTGTATTTAAACGCTTATTGATGGACCTTTAGAATATCTCAACTTGTGCTTTGTTTATTTATGTTGCTGGTAAGCACAATTTTTAATTAAAATTAACTCTTTTGAAACCACTGAGCAATGACCAAAAAGTGCTGCTTTTTGTTGATTTTAGGCACCAACGTTACATAACGACACTTTCTTTGCTTCGCGACATTCCCCTTTAGAGTTCTCATTTCTTATGAAGATTTGTGTACAACTTAAGATACAGTTTAAGAAGATATTTTTAACACAATTTTAAACTTGAAAAATATTGTTTACAAATCTTTTAAAATTACTACTTGTTCACAACATTTTGTTTGTTTTACCTAATTTAACTGTAACAGCAGTTTAAGCTAGTAAAACCATTGACAAAATCACATCTCTACATATATTAGGTTTTTTTGAAAAATGAATGCTCCAAATCAAATTCTTAAGAACAAATAACACGACAAATTAAAGTATCTTTCAAATTACACCTATATTGCAAAAATCCAACAAGAATTAAGCCAAAAAACTGTATCTTAAGTTTTGTCCTAATTTGAGTCAGTCACCAGAAATGATCATTATTCGCGGTTCTGGGAGTTCCTAACATAACTCATTTGGTCCGCTGTCTTTCATAGTGCTTGCAGCTAGTCTACCTCCCCCTTTACACCTTATAGCAACACCCGCGGCTAAGATTGTAGCTACAGAACCTTAATACTTTCTGGGTAAATGTCTCTGTAGTTATTTGGTCTAAGGGTAAAAGCAATATTAGCCAGCTACCTATCTTCTCCCACTTACTTACTGTTGCATAGAGAATACCAAAGAGAACAGAGAAGGGTGCAGGGGCTTAAGACAAGACGTCTAAATGATTTGTCACCCCCTATTTTTAGAAAATAAATGTACAGGCGCAGTTTCCCTGAACTTTACTCGTGGGTAAGGAAATTACCGAAACACGTGGGTGTTGCATCATTTTTTAAACTCATTAACTAGATAGACGCTAGGGGAATTATTTGTACAAAAATGGTGTTTTTATACTCTTCGCAGACAAAGTCAAAGAGTATATTGCATTTGGTCGGACCTTCTCCAAAATTATCAATATTCGTCCTAGAGCAAAATTTTACTTATTCGTTCGTTTCATGACTTTTTAAGACTTTTATTTTTTGTCCGCCTGTCTGTCTGTAAAATTTGTGACCACCATAACTCAAGAACGGTTTATCGGATCGACTTGAGATTTAACACAAAAATCAATCCCATTTAGAGGAAGAGCCATATTTGTTTTTTGTTTTTGAAAAAAATCAAGTAATAAATAGAGGGTTAAAAACACCCCCAAAGTAGAAAAAAAATTCATATTTTCGTTAATATCAACTTTACGAAAAAAAATATTCATAATAAAATTAAAGATAGTATTTTTTCCTATAAAAAAGCTTTTGGTTGTTTTTTTGTATCCCCACCCGTTTACAAAAAAAAATAAGTTTTACTTTGTTTTCAATAAAATAAAAAATGCACCTTTTTAATCATTTACTGCTAAGAGTATCATATAGAATGTGTAACAATTATAAAAAAAATAGTCATAAAAAATGAGCTATCTGCAAAGTTTAACATTTTAAATGACCAATCCCACTCACTGATCTAACCCGCTCTTGTTTTTTCCTGTTAAGGCTCTGTAGTTACAATCTTAGCCGCGGGTGTTGCTATAAGGTGTAAAGGGGGAGGTAGACTAGCTGCAAGCACTATGAAAGACAGCGGACCAAATGAGTTATGTTGAGAACTCGCCGAACCGCGCATAATGATCATTTCTGGTGACTGACTCAAATTAGGCCAAAACTTAAGGTATAGTTTTTGCCCTAATTCTTGTTGGATTTTTGTAATGAAGGTGTCATTTGAAAGATAATTTAATTTTTCGTGTTATTATACTCTTCGCAAGACTAGGTCCGAAGAGTATATTGCAATCGATACGAAAATCCTAAAATCGTCAATTTTCATCGTAGAGCAAAAATTCTTGCAGATTCGTGCGTTTCATGACTTTTTAAGATTTTCATTTTTTGTCCGTCCGTCGGTCGGTCGGTCGGTGTGTATGTATGTCACGTTTCTTGTAAACACGCTATCTTAAGAACCAAAATTCCAATCCAATTCAAATTTTAAGGAAAAATCGATCCCTATAAGAGAAAGATCCCTATTGTTTTTGATAAGAATCCGAATACTACAAAGCCCCCTTTTCAGCCCCCCAAATGAAAAAAAAATCGTAGCTCGACTATTATTAAATTTACAAAAAAAATTATTCGACATAAAACATAGGAAATGTAATGTTGTACAAAAAAGTATTCTTTAGTTTTTTTTGTCCGACCCCCCAATTACCCCCAACACAAAAAAACCTCCTATCTCGGTTATTACTCAATTAAAAAAAAAATCTTTTTTACAAAATTAATGCAAATTTAATTTTTTATTAAAAATGTTAGTTCATTTTTTGTAAAATTAGCCAGAAGGGTTAAAAAAACAAAAACTAAAAGATTTCAGTAGCAAAAAACTTCTAAGTCCAAATAGCGTCACGCGCCGGTCAAGAAGGCCATGCCAAAAATATTTCAAACAAAGAAACAAAGCCAGCTGTCAGAACAAATAACCTCAAATATCTTAAACGTCAGAACTGACGTTTATTCTCTTCGTTAACTAAATTCTTCGTGTTTTCTGTTAATAGTTTGCACTCTTCGCAGATTTTATTTGCATAAATTTTTTTTTATAAGAATTCATTAATTATCCTATAATAGTTTTCTTGCGAAGAGTATACCATAGAATGTGTAGCAATTATATAAAAAATTGATTTAGCTTTGATTCCGAATTATACTCGAGCTACTTATTTGCGAAGAGTAACTTCTACGCGTTTCGACTTCTACCCATTCTAGTTTGTTTTTAAGAATTTGATTTTGTGCATTCATTTTGCAAGAAAAAACCTAATACATGTAGAGATGTGATTTTGACATTGCTTTCACCTTAAACTGCTATTTCAATTAAATTAGATAAAAGAAACTAAATGTTGCGAACAAAGTAACAATTTTAAAAGATTTGTAAACAATATTGTCAAGTTTGAAAGCAATTGTGTTAGAAATAACTTCTTAAACTGTATCTTAAGTTGTATACATTTCCATCATAAGGAATGTGAACTGATCATGAGTTTAGAAATTAATCAAGATCAAAAAAGGCTAGCAGATACGGCAAAGCATAGTTTCTTAGTAGATATTGATAAAGCATCGTTCGCTGCTGCAGCACCCGTCGATTTGGTCTCGTCTTCATTACTTTCGCCACATGTTGTCGTTTTACATATCTATCTGGATGCACGAAGATTACTAAACGACTTTTAATGCATTAGCTCATGCTATGTACCTTCACTTTACGAAATATGCTTTCCTTCCAACATAAACCATTTCAGAACTTGTGCGAAATATCTCAATCAGTTTCTATACACGCCATCATTGCAACCTGCCTTGAAAACTAATTAACGATTGTTATTTGTTTGTTGCTATAAAAGGTCAAAGAGATTTTATATTTACAATAGAGAAGGTATAAAAGTTCATTGTTTGGTTCCAAGATCCTTTTGTTTACCCAATGTAAGTTAAATGGACTATCGAGTAAGTGTACGTAAATAAACAAACGTTTTCAATGGAACTTCCCTATGCTAGCCTTTTAGATCTTGGACCCACACACTGGTAATGTTATGATTATAAGCAATTCATTTCTAGTCATTCTATTTCTAAGAGGTCATCAAAGCTAATGTCATTGTGAGACATTTTTACAATTTAAGTGTAGAGTTCACAAGGGAGAATACCAACTGGCCGCATCTACCTGAAAAGACTACTCTACTAGCTGGCCGCGCCTAATTGCAGGGTGCATGGTCGAAGTGGCCGCGCGATTTTACTGGTTTGGTCGTACTGGCCGCGACTCATTAACTCCCTTTTACCTAGATTTATTTTTATGTATTCGATGTTTTATTGAGTTATGATATTAGAGAATTATAAAACAGAGAATCCTTTGGATAATATACAGACTTTTATTATTATTAAAACAAGCCAGCAACGTTGGTACTCAATGCATGTGTTTTTGAGTTTTATCGTTACCGACAGACATTTTTAAAAGCACTGGAGGACATTTTTTCACTGGGGGACACTAGGTTAGGGTAAGTTTTGCTGCTAAAAAGAATGTGCTTATGTCACCAAACTGCAATGTAGAACATTTTTTCAATAAAATGTTGATAGTTATCGTTGTTGTTTTATAAAAATAAAATTCATTTGGTGTTTCTACTCATCCTTCGACAAAACTTCCGCCACAGCTCCTTTTCTACCAGTTAAACATGGCAGCAGGTAGAAAAAGTGCCGCGGCCAGCTCTACCATGACCTATGCAGGAATATGCGGCCAGCTCGACCTAAGTACCTCTCATTAAATTTTATGATGCGACCAGCTCGTATATGCTCCAAATTAAGATGCAGTTTAAGAACTTGGAACTACGGTACTATCGTGGACATAGAATTTAAAACGATTTTTTATCAGCCATCTTTGATTTTTTGAATTTTACCCTATTGTAAATGAGGTTTTTATGTCAGTTTTCGAATGTTATTTTGAAAACAAATGCGTCAAATGAATTTTATTAAAATAAATTATGTAAAGTGTGCTGCCGGCGAGAAAAATAGTAAGAAGATTTTTCCATTTTTAAATAATTTTATTTTAGGATAACAATAAGGCTCTAATCTTCGTAAAACATCAGAGAAAATGTATCTTGTTAATGTCCACTTCGCATAAAACTTGAGATGTTTAAGCCACTATTTTGACCATATTTACAATGCAAAAATTTGTTGTTTTAAATTCCATGTTTACGATAGTACCAAACCTAAATAAGAAATGTAGACAAAACTAAAGGAAACGAATGTTTTCTAATAATGCGTGGGAATAATTAAAAAGGTCGCTGTCTCTGCGTTGCGTCGCCAAATGTGAACTGGTAACATCAGGGCGGTTTTTGGGTGATATATGAATGTGAGTGATGCTTGTGGAATGGAGGCTATGCTAGGTAGAATTGGTAGAAAGTAGAAAGTAAGTTGGCCATGCATCACTCTCCAGACAACAGGGTGGTAGGTGGATGCTACTTCTCATGGGGTGGATCGAATACGAATACAAAGAAGTAGGTATTATGGCTGCCGGATCAGCATTACAGCACTCTTGGGATTTGAATGCGCTTCTTTTATTTACTCCGATTTTTCATCTTTGTTTTTATTGTCTAGGTAGTTGGGCTATAGTTGGTAAATTTAGTTTGTTTTGATTATTTCAGGGTTTGATGACCGATTGCCTTTTTAATTCACTAAATTATTGTTGTAAGCTTTTTTGAAAAAGTTATTCGTTTCGGAAATAAAGCAAAAAATAAGGTGTTCTTTTATTTGCAGACACACAATTTGCAGACACCCAATTTGCAGCCATGAATGGTCAAAAACCAAAAGGTTACAGGTAACGAGATTTTTTTACCTGGGTAAAGTCCAATATGCAATTTTTTTTTTTAAATTTCAGGATTTTAGACTGACTTTCATGAAAGTACTGGGGGACATTTTTCCAATGGGTGACATTAAGTTATGTAGGTTAGGTTAAGTTTTGCTGCTAAAATGAAAATATAAACTTTAGCCATGTCAATGTCTAGCAGTGCGTCCAAAATTGTGTGCATTACACTGAGGGACATATTACTAGGTGTTGTTCTCGGTGTTGTTATGTTAAAAATGTATCAACACATTATCAGAAAGAATTGTAGTTTAAAATTATTTGATCTTCATACAAAATAAAAGCATAAAATATTATTACTGACTTCTGCACATAAACATCTCAAATTAAAGGATAATCCTTTTCTTACTGCAGGTAAATGGATTAACTCTTACTTAATGACTATGTATGCAAATTGTAGAATATTTTGGAATGTCTGCATATTGGATGTCTGCAAATAAGAGGGCTTCAAAAATAATATTTTTGAGAATTTTCTATAGGGTTAAAACTTACTAAGGAAGCAAAATCGAACACATGTTAATATGAAGTTGTTTCTTAAAATGGGAGTAGAGAAAGTATGAATTGATTTTGCAAAAAAAAATTATTTTGGTGCAGTACTCAAAATTTAAAATGCACCTAAGGAACTAATCAAAAAGTGGTCTTTTTGGCATTTTTACTAAACTTGTAAGTCTATTTAAGGACTCTCTTTCGTTGCCTAAACAATTGCTTGACAAAAAAAACTGGTATCACCTAAAAATGCTTGACCAAAATCGTGGCAATTTAATTGGAAAGAGGTTCCATGTTCGTCACTTACAAGTCGAGTGTTGAATGCAGTGAAGTCATGTGATTATTTCCCCGCCTTTCATTGTCCGTAATTATAGGCTACTTGCATCGAGTAAACTCTAATGGCAAGCCAATTATGCTACCGTAAATTATAATTAATCACAACTACACTGATTTTCTTTGAATTGTTAAATTGTTTAAATCTTTCTGTTTATTAACATTCTCCTGTGTAAAATTGTTTGATTCCTACTATTATTTTTTTGCAGTTATAAACATTCTTTAACTGGAATTTGCTTTGTGTTATGTTGCACTAGTTTTTAAAATGTGCATTATAAAGATAACAACTAACCAGGATGTGCTTTTTCTGTATTTGTTACAATTAACGTAATTGCAGAAATCCTTATTAATAGTAATAGCGAGATCTTCATTTTTTACAGACAATAGTTCTAAGTATCAATCACAAAAACTAGACACAAAATATGCTAAAAATGAAATTTTGTGTTAGCAAATACAGGGTGTTCAAAAAATGGCTTATGAACGCGATGGTACGTTGTTGGGGCATGTCTAGGGACCCCCAGAAAATTGTAAAAAAAAATCCTTTATCCCCGTGGAGTGCGAAACTTTAAACGCTTATATTTTGAAGATAACAGCACATATTAACGAAAGAAATGGCTAAATACAAAGGCACAATCTATCTAAAATTATTTTACCATTTGTTTATCTTTTAAATGATCAAATTACATTTTTATAACTTTACAAAAATGTTATGAAATGAAGCTGACAACAATGTCAATATGATCTAAATGCAAAAATGTATGCTCAAGAATCTGGATGAGCTTTTAAGATGTATTTTACAAACTGCGTTGCCGAACTTATGCAACTTTGCTCGCATTTTTTTCGATAAATATAACGGATGGATTTTTTTTTACAATTCTCTGGGGATTTTTGAGAATGTCCCAAGAGCGTACAGTTGAATGCACATAAAAGTGGTACAGTGTCAAAGTTGCGTCAAATTTGTTTAATAAAATTTGGCCTTTATTTTGCCATAACTTAATTGTATTCATGATGGTTGTTTTGTTGCTTTGCCATATTTTATGACTACAGTGAATAGATAACTGGAAATTAAGAAATTAATGCAAAATAATCTATTGAAAGTTTGACAGTATTTGACAGTGTACCACTTTTATGTGAATTGAACTGTACCATCGCTTTTATGCGCCATTTTTTGGATCTCCTGTATAAGGAGGTGCAAGACAAATTTAGTGCAGCAAAGAATTTTCCGCCAACTTGTGTAAATTATGCTCAACACGTAAATGGCAAATAAACTACACTTTGGCTTTTATTATATGGTTTAAGTGTGCTATGAACCCCTTCGTTTCCCTACCAAACAATATTAAATCTTCCAAATGTTAATTACAAGCTATTAATTATCAAACATCGGCGACGTATATCTTAGAAGGGGTGTATTTGCATTGCGCCAGTGATTAAGAAAACACGTGCTGTTGCGTCGATTTGGTCATACAGAAATAGTTTGTATTGCGCCGCTATTGTTTATAAAGGGTATATTGTTATACCAGGAGCTAAGAAGACCCAGGTAAAAAGGATTAAGAAAACTAGATTTAAATACATTTTTAGATATATGTATACTAACTATCGCGAATAAACGCTGGGGCTTGTTGAATTTCCCGTCTTACAATTTTTGCTGGATTTTCGGTGATATTATCAGTAGCTTTCCGTTTTCCGCTGATAGATATGTATTGTCTTGGTAATGTGCTGTCAAGGATTCTTAATTTTTCTCTAGTTTGTTTTTTTAAATTTCAGGGCTTTAGATAGAATTTTATAAAAGCACTGGGGGATTATTTTCCACTGGGGGACACTAGGTTAGGTTAAGTTTTGCTGATAAAATGAAAAATAATGACTAATTTGTTGGAGTGACAAAGAAAGGGATTGAACAGATGTAAACCAGGTATACGAAATGATACAAAACAGTAGGTATCATAAAAGTGGCGCAATACACAATATTTTTGTATATTCAAATTTAAACATCGGCGCAACAGGCAAATGTTTATATAATGTTGCATCAATATTAAACTGTTAATAAAAAAGTTATTTAAGAAAATGTAAAAATAAAACCGTTTTTTCGCTCTCCTGAAAAGTGCGCTTTTCAAGTTAGGATAGTTTACGTTGGAGCCCTCGAAATGTTAATTGCAAGCTATTAATTATCAAACATCGGCGGCGTATATCTTAAAGTGTGCAACGCGCTACATACCGAATTAATTCAGAATCAGGCAGAGAGGCGAAGTGGAGTAATTAGAAGAAAGTCCTTGTTCCACCGGGGGTCCTTATCCGCTCGGCTCAAAATGGCTGCGTTTCTTGACATGGAAGCTGCCCGCTGCTTTAGTGTTTTAGCACCACTACTTAATTTATTACTCTTAGTTGGCTTAGGATGCTGTGAGAGCCAAGGAAAACTAACCAGGCATCTGGGGTTCGATTCTCGCTATACAAGATGTACAATTTTAAGAACCCGCGGACTACTCACTTTCTCTTATGCAAACTTGTGTACAACTTAGACCGCAGTTTTAAGCGTTATTATTAGAGCAATTGTTTTAAAATTTTAAGCATATAATGTTAGTTCCTTTTTAAATACTTCTTGTTTGGCACATTTTGTTTTGTAGCCCTAGTTTAGCAATAATAACAGTTTAAAGAAGGGGAAACTATACTAAAAACAACAACTGTTTTTCTTTTTTAAATTGAGCCTCAAAATCGATTTTTTAAAACAATAAATATTACAAAATAAATTATCTTTCTATTTTTTCAAAATGGGATAAGAATAACTTAAGATATTTGTGGTCTAAGTTTTGTGAATATCTGCATTGCATTTATACGGAATCCTATTTGTAAAGACTGAAGTCACGCTTCTCTCTAGTAGAACAGCTGGTAGGTGGCTACTCTAGACACATATTCATGATGAAAATATATCTGTTCAACTATGTAGGCGGATGCGTTCTACGCAAAATAGCTCGTCTTTCGTCTATTCTGGCCACCGCAGCCCGTTGCCCCTCTACATGGTATAAGGACTGAGTGTCGGGCTCTTAAATAATCAACTTATTTTCAAAAACTGACCATAATAATTGTTTCCAATGACTTAATTTCCTATACAAATCTAGATCATGAACCAAATTATCCGGTCCATGGAATAGTTGATGACGTATTGTATCCTATAAACTCAAGACTGGAGTATATAAATTTACATAATATTGGACTAAATAATAATTCAACCCTTTGGATCAAGTTGCCATACACCCATGCATCTGTGGTCTTATCTTAAGCTAGCACTCCGTTTTAAAATTTGTAAGCACTTAAAGTACTTTAACACTTAAGAAATAGATAAAGTATGTATGTTCTGAAAAACTGAGTAAAAGACCCAGAGCAAAAAAATCTGCTCTGCATGGAAATATGAATAATATACAGGGTGTCCAAAAAATGGCGCATAAACGCGATGGTACGCTCTTGGGGCATTCTCAGGGATCTCTAAAAAATTGTCAATATAAATCCATCTGTTATATTCATCGAGAAAAATGCGAACAAAGTTGCATAAATTCGGCCACACAGTCTATAGGAAAATACATCTAAAAATCCCATCTATAAGTCTAAAAATCCCATTTATGAGTCTTGATCATACACTTTTACACTAGATTTTATTGACGTTGTTGTCAGCTTCATTTCATGAAAATGTTGTAAAATTAAATTGATTATAAAAATGTAATTCGACCATTTAATAAATAAACAAATGGTTGAATGGTTTAAGATATACTGTAGCTTTGAATTAAACCATTTGTTTCGTTAGTATGTGCTGTTATATTCAAGATATAAGCATTTAAAGTTTTGCACTTTGGGGCCTCATATCTCTGAGGGTATTTGAGATAGATTTTTTTTAACAATTTTCTGGGGCTCCGGAGACATGCCCCAACAACGTACCATCGCGTTTATGCGCCATTTTTTGGACACCCTGTTTGTAAAGTACAATAGTTCTCAGGTTTAATTTTTGTAACAAATTGGTCTGCTTCTAACGGAAAATAATTTTTAAGATGTACATATTTTCACAATCAGTGTTGTCAAACTGATGCAACTTTGTTCGCAATTATTTTTTATGAATATAACAGATGGTTTTTTTAATATTTTTTTAAAAATCTCCAAACAACGTACCATTGCGTTTATGCGCCAATATTTTGTCACCTGTTTTTTCAATGTGAGTTTTAAAACATTTTGTAATTATTTTAAATGCTGAAGCCTTTTTTAGGTTTTTACTGACTGGTCTATTAAACATCGATATCTTTAAAGGAAGTTTAAATTTACTATGATAAAATGCCTTAAGCCTAATTTTCTTAATTGGTGCTTTAATAAAAATAGTAAAAAGTCCTTCAGGCTTCGGTGTCTCATTTTACAACCGTCAAGAATGTTAATTCTTTGTTTCGTACAGGAATTTTATTTGCGCGGAAAGTCAGTCAGACTGTTGTTTCTAGCGGCACGATGTCGGGACATGTTTGACGCTTGCCTCGGTTTACTTGTAATTGGATTCTTATTTCCGACGCATCAAGAATGGCGATAAAGGAAAGGTCCGCCGCCGCCGTTCTTTAAACGAAACACCGCACAGAAAATTTTAATTGGCCACGTATTCCCGTCCTTTTTTGGCCAATCATTAAGTCCACAGACTTGTATCCAGAAGCTCGATTTATCATCGAGAAATAGCCATGGAATTATTTAATATTATTAAAATATTTGCGATGGTAAAAAGTGTTGTTGAGACCGGAACACTGCCGTCCAAAGAAAGAAGACCGTAAGTCTCAATTTTACGAAATTGAGTTTTTTTCATTTTTGGCATCTTAGGCATTGTCTTTATCGATCTCATTGAAAAAAAAATTAATTTTTTGCTTGAAAGTATGAAAAAAACATGAATCAAATTAACCGTAAGTCCACTACGTCATTAATTTCGCAAGTAAAAGGACCGTAAGTACCATTACTAAGCAAAAAAACCGTATGTTCATGTACACTTACGGTCTTTTTCCTTAGCATATCAGTCATTTTGCTTTACGAGTCCGCACTTACGGTTATTATACTCTTCGCAAGACTAGGTCCGAAGAGTATATTGCAATCGATCAGAAAATCCTAAAATCGTCAATTTTCGTCGTAGAGCAAAAATTTTTGCAGATTTGTGCGTTTCATGACTTTTTAAGATTTTCATTTTTTGTCCGTCCGTCTGTCTGTCTGTCTGTCTGTCGGTCACGTTTCTTGTGGTCACGCTATCTCAAAAACCAAAAGTGATATCAAATTCAATTTTTTAGGAAAAATCTACCTCTATAAGAGGAAGAACCCTATTGTTTTTGGCAAGAATCTGAAAACTACAAAGCCCCCTTTTGGGCCCCCCAAATGAAAAAAAAATCGTAGCTCAACTATTATTAAATTTACAAAAAAAATTATTCGACATAAAACATAGGAAATTTAATTCTTTACAAAAAAGTATTCCTAAGTTTTTTTTGTCCGACCCCCCAATTACCCCTCAGTTCAAAAAAACCCTCTATCTCCGTTATTATTCAATCTACAGAAAAAATATTTTTTACAAAATTAAAGAAAATTTAATTTTCTATAAAAAATGTTAATTCATTATTTGTTAAGTTAACTAGTAAGGTTAAAAAAACAATAAAATAAAGTATTTCAGTAGCAAAAAACTTCTAAGTCCGAATAGTGTCACGCGTCATTCAAGTAGGTCATGCCAAAAATATTTTAAACTAAGAAACAAAAGCAGCTGTCAGAACAAATAACCTCAAATATGTTAAACGTCAGAACTGACGTTTATCTTCTTCGTTAACGAAATTTTTCGAGTTTTCTGTTAATAGTTTGCACTCTTCGCAGAATAAAAAAAAAGTTTCATTAAAAAAAAAAACTATTATCCCATAATAGTTTTCTTGCGAAGAGTATAGTATAGAATGTGTAGCAATTATATAAAATGTTGATTTAGCTTTGATTTAAAAAATATAAAATTACACTTCTACCGAATCCGAATTCTACTCGAGCTATTCATTTGCGAAGAGTAACTTTTACGCGTTTCGACTTCTACTGGGCTCGATTTCTACCCATTCTAGTTTTACTTAGTAAAGGATGACGTCAAAGTATGGACTTACGCTTTTTTCTCTTAGCTTATCAATGCAAACTGCATTGATTTGTCACTTACGGTTTTTTTACTTTGTATAAGCACTACAATTAGTAACAACGTACCACCGTAAGTACATTTTTGTTTATATTTTGTGGACAAAGATATATTTTTGGATTATTTTTTCGGAATGTGATCACTATTATAATTACAAACAGCCTTGCACAAAAAAAATCACTAAATTACGTAGAGATTAAAAAGTACCAACGTAAAAATATAAACCCGTTTTTCTCAAAACTTTGAAATTGGGACATACGATCTTTTTCCTTTGGACGGCAGACAGCAGTTGCAAGCAGGCTGGGCAGGTGCTGCAACTTCTTTTGCTCAAGACTTCGAGGTCTTCTAGACATGCAGCACCGGCGAATACATGGCTGCTTTATTTAATTAAATGCCATTTTTTAACGCACGCATTAACAACCTTGTCGATCCAGATTAAATAAAGCGATGGATCTCTTATGGAATTCTTAATCATTCTAATTCCATAATGGATGACGCTACTTTTGTTCCCACAGTTAAATATTCCACTACAACTATTTCAAAGTCATACTGAACAAAAAACTATAGGTTCAAATTCATAAATGTTCTATGCACTTAAAAGTTCGTAAAAATCAGTTTGCCCATTTTTCATTAATTTTCTTCAAATCACATTTAAGGCTATAGATTCAAATTCATAAATGGGATATTGTGTGCACTCAAAAGTTCGTAAAAGTCATCTCACTGAATATCAGTTATTTTCGAAATTTCAACAAAATATGTAAAAATACGGAGTAATAGATCAATAACTATGATTAAAAATATTTAAGATAATCTTTGTAATACATAGAAGTGGCACTGAGTGCAAACAATAATAAAAATATGGTAAAATAGTACTTTTGGAGTTTTTCTTTGTACATTTAAATCTTTGAACGAGCGCATCTATATTAGGGAAAAACGTAAGTTGCAATTTTAATCATTTACAAGCTTAAAGAAACCATGGTAAATTAACGTATTATGGTTTGGCATAGACCACGTAATGTATACAGGGTGTTACCAAATAACTAGGAAAAAATTCAGGGGGTAATTCCTGAACCCATTTTAAGAAAAAAAGTTCATATAAACATGTGTCTGAAAATCCTTCGTTTCTGAGATGCAGGGTGTCAAAGTTTCTCAAAAAAAATTTTAATTTTAAGATTACTAAAAAGCTAAACCAGGTATTTATTTAAAATAATAATAAAAAAAAGAAATTAATTTACCCATTATTGTTAACTATGTTTTATTTTCATTGGCATAAAAAAGACAAACTTAAAAAAGAAATTTTGTTGCCTTTGGGCAATGAATTTTTTTCTCAAAACGGTTAGTTTTATGAAAAAAGAACAAGACATTTATTTTAAAGACCATATTCTAAGACTTCTAATTATTTTATGAAAATACCAAAAAAGTAACACACTAAAAAGTTGGGGGTGAACAACCCCCATGGTACCTCCAAATGTGCCCCTTCCAATTATAATTTTTATTTTTTTTCTACCGCACTTTATGCCTAATGGTAAGAAAATTACCTGTGCTAAGTTTTAACTAAATATCTGGTTTAGTTTCTTGGTAATCTTAAAAAAAAAAGTTTTTTTTAGAAACTTTGGCATCCTGTATCTCAGAAAAGAAGGATTTTCGGACACATGTTTATATGAACTTTTTTACTTAAAATGTGTCCAGGAATTACCCCCTGAATTTTTCTGGTTATTTGGTAACACCTGTATAAACCAAAAAATGTATCCGAAAAAAAATAAAAAAATAGTATAATGATTTTTGAAGTCAGATTTTCGGCAGAAAGAAATTATTCAATAAAACAACAATTCCTACTTCTTTTAGAAGCAATCTTAAAGAATACAAAAATGCCATATCAACGCGAATATTTCCGATCTTTTGTTCCAAAACAAACTTTGAAAACTCAATCTAACATCAGCGAGGCAGGAATTCGATTTTTTAGAACGTGTACGTACGAAGACTATACCAAAGAAGAACCCTACTCAGAAATTCCACCGAGAAACTTACTTGAAGTTTTGACATGGTAAATTTATTAGAAAGTTTAGTAAAGTCCATAAATCTTTAAAATGTCATGGAATAATTTTATTCTTAAAAAACGAAGGTATAGTACCAACTTGACACAAAACCGGTATCTTTATTTCTGTAAAGGATATCTAAGTAGTTGCAGTGGGAATTGCGAGAAAAGAATTTTTCGCACAAACAAATTTTGACGCAAATCAGAAAACAAAGAAGCCAATCTTTGGACACCCTGTGTATCTCTCACACTTAACAAAAATATAATTTAAATTGATTTGATATGTACTATCGTGGACATGGAATTTAAAACGATCAATTTTTGCATTGTAAATATTGTCAAAATAGTGGCTTAAACATCTCAAGTTTTATGCGAAGTGAACATTAACAAGAAACATTTCTCTGATGTTTTACTAAGATTAGAGCCTTATTGTTATCCTAAAACAAAATTATTCAAAAAAGAAAATAACTTCTTACTATTTTTCTCGCCGGCAGCCCATTTTACATAATTTATTTTAATAAAATACATTTGACGCATTTGTTGTCAAATAGTATATTAAAACATAGAGTTTTATAAGGAACGTTTTTTAGCACGCGTCCAGATTTGGAAAAAGAGCCGCGCAGCGGCGAGTTTTCCAATGGACAAGTGATAAAAATCGCCTTATAAAACGAGTTTTTTATACTATTTTTTATATTTGCATTATTTAATTCATTAAAAAGCATTTTTAATTTGAATTAAAAACTTAAGATGAAATTTTGTTTTAATGACCAACCTTATAGCATAACATTGACATTTTGAAGTAAAAAATAAATTAAAGTTAGACGTATTAAATAATGACATTTGTAAACTTTACTCATTTAATTCTGAATGAATAGGCGTTTTTGAGAAAATGTAACCATTGATATCGTTTCTCCAATTCTTCTAGTTATTCCCTCTACAAAATAACTATGTCCCCCGATTGATTATAATAGTAAAATTTGAAAATAAAATGTAGCTTGCAAGAAAAGATTTTATCTTTTTGCATCCGGAAAACCAACCAATAAAATAAAATTTTGGGTTTAATAATGAAGCAATTCAGAAACTTTAAAAAACCAAATTTCGGGTTTCATAATGTGCATATTATAGAACGCAAATATAAAAATAACATTTGAAAACTGACATAAAAAACCCCATTCACAATAGATTAAAATTCAAGAAATCAAAGATGGCTGATAAAAAATCGTTTTAAATTCCATTTCCACGATAGTACCCATATCAGAAAGTTTTCTATTTTCTTTGAGTTTTTGTACAAATAGTAGTCTTTTGGAGGTTACGGCTCCTTTTCTGATGCATCAATATTTACCCTATTTTTTTCTCTATTACTGATATTTGCTACTGTTGATCTAGCACCCCATAGGATGTTATCCTAGCAATCCATAACATATTTAGGTGTAACGTAAGTAACCCCTGGTCATGAGTCACTTTATAAACCTACACGTTAATGCAGTGATATATAGCTTAACAAGAACACGAATGTATGACTCTATTATGGAAATGTATGGGATCTCGTAATTCCAGTTTGGGTGATAAATGACCAGGAATCAAGTAATCAAAATTTGCGGAGGTGCAAAAACATTCATTTCCGAACGTTTAATAACACTTCGGTTTTAATAGCTTTGGTCACAATCGATTTAAATACAGGATGATCAAAAATTGGTGCATAAACGCGATGATACGTTGTTGGGGCATTCTTATAAATCCCTAAAAAAATGTATAAAAAAATCCATATATAGGATGTCCACGTTTGGTTTGCTTTTTTGATATGGCAAATAGTTGGGAAAAATCCAAGACATTCGGTGAAAATAGTTTTTTAAAAAAGTGCTCCCTTTTAGAAGTAATGGCCTTTAAGCAAGTAGACTAAAAAAACTTAATTGTAAATATTTACCAAATGATTTGTCTAACCAACATGAAATTTGTACAATCAATAGAGGTAATAAAAACGGTCATATCAAATCCATTTTAAAATTTGGGGCACCTTTTAAAATGAGTTAAACACTGGTAGTGGTTATAAAAACTGCATGTAAATTCTTTATCTTTAAGAATTTTGTAATTTTGTTAATTTTTTTAAATGCCCCAATTCAAGTTAATATATTTTTTCCACTTGAAATTTCTGAGAAACTGTACCGTTTATGAATAAACTACCAAATACACCTTTGATGTACCCCATATTTTGCGTTGATTTGACAAAAAACTTACTTCAATGTAGTGACAGTGGTAAGTGACATACAAATTTCAAAAGAAAGTCTAGTCTTATGCAAAAATATGGGGTACATCAAAGGTGTTTTTGGTAGTTTATTCGTAAAAGGTACATCTTCCCAGAAATTTCAAGTGGAAAAAAAGTTTTTACTTGTTCAAGTGAACATTTTTTTTATGCTTTTTTCCGTTTTTGAATAAACTTTTAAAAACTCTCTTATGTTTCTCATATTTTGCATTTTATTTAAGAAAAAACTTCAATTTTGTAGCAGTAGTCAGTGACATTTCAAGTGAAGTGAAATTTCAAAAGAAAGTCTAGTCTTATGCTAAAATATATGGGCTATATTAAGAGTGTTTTTGGCAGTTTATTCGTAAACGGTACAGTTTCTCAGAAAGTTCAATGGCAAAAAAGTGTTAACTTGAATTGGGGTATTTAAAAAAATAAACACAATTACAAAATTCTCAAAGGTAAAGAAATTACATGCTGTTTTTATTATCACTACCAGTGTTAAACCCATTTTAAAAGGGGCTCCAAATTTCAAAATGGTTTTAAAATGACCGTTTTTATTATCTTTATTGATTAAGCAGATTTAATAATGGTTGGACAAAACAATTGTTAAATATTTAAGATTAAATATTTTTAGTCAACCTGCTTAAAGGCCATTATTTTCGAAGGGGGCACTTTTTAAAAAAACTGTTTTAACCGAATGTCTTAAACTTTTCTCAGCTATTTACCATATCAAAAAAAAAAAACAAACCCTGTATTGTTTGGGTTTTATAATTCTTGTAGAAAACATATAAACTTTGTAGCTAATCAAATTTTCGTTTTGTTTGCCACTTTAGCTCCAGATGCAAACAGAAGCACAAGGTTTATGTAAAACGGTTTTTCTGGGCGTAAGTTTATTCTCCCGCAATGGTAAATGTCGTTTTGCAAATTGTGTGCAAGATCGCACCTTTTAAAATTCTCAATTAGAATATTGAAGTTAGCGCTGCTGTACCGAGTATCAAAGTATTTCATTAAAATTATACATGTAAACTCGATTCTGGCTGTTTTACATTCCATTGTCTGTGCCGAGAACAAAGAGATTTCGTGCCGCGAACGTTCCTTCCTCTTGTGTAGTGTTGTGCTAAGTCTTCATTTTTAAATCCTACGCCTTCCTTATTCTATTCTATCTTGTTCATTTATTATTGCAATAATGCATTATTCATATTAGTTTGTTGCATATTTATGTGTTTACTGTCTTTTGCTATTTACCTCTTCATTACCTTCGCAAAGGTAGATCACATCTAGTTATTTCCGGTTTCTATTTAGCAAATATTAACCAAATCTTAACATTATCAACTTAAGGCTATAGAGATTCAAATTCACAATTTCGATGCTCTGTACTCCTGGAAGCTCGTATAGTCATGAGCTTCCGTCAATTCTACTAAATAGCACATCTACATGAGAGCCCCATCCTATAGTAAAATCAAATGAATGTTTTGAAAACTACAAAATAGGGCTACAAACGTATTATGGTTTCATTTAAATCGGTTATTTCTTTGTGTCGAAAATTTGACTTCAAAAACCATTATACTGTTTTTTTGTTTTTTTTTTTTCGACTACGGATACAATTTTTGGTTTATAAATTACGTGGGGCTATGCCAAACCATAATTCGTTAATTTTCCATGGTTTCCTAAGCTTGTAAATGATTAAAATTGCAACTTATGTTTTTCTTTAATATAGATAAGCTTGTTCAAAGATTTCAATGTAGAAATAAAAACAACAAAAGTACTATTTTACCATATTTTTATTATATCTTGTACTCAGTACCACTTCTATGTATCACAAACATTATCCTTAATATTTTTAATCATAGTTATTGATGTATTACTTCGTATTTTTACATATTTTGTTGAAATTTCGAAAATAACTGACATTTAGGAAGATGACTTTTACGAACTTTTGAGTGCACAGAACATCCCATTTATGAATTTGAAACCCAAGTCTTAAGAAGTTTTGTTTTACAGTTAAGTACCATTCAATAGTTCGATGCTCATTCCATGTTGAGGACCATAATTAATTCTTCTTTAACCATGTCTTACAATAGATTGTCAATTATAGTTTCAATCTCAATACCGTTAAAAGATTTTACAACTTTTCCAAAATCAGTTAGTGGCATCTGCCTTCATTGAAATGGAATAATTGAACAAAACCAAATTTAAAAGTGATCAAACGGCACTCAAAAGTAACAAAGGGAGATCGTCCAAGCAAATAAAAGCGCAGTAAAACGTCAAAGTTGATATATGGGCACATACTCCAAGAAATATAATACATCACGCCCTATATTGCTAATTTAAAATTTCGATTTCGAAACTGCAAAATTAGACAACATCTGTTGTGGGTTGGAATGGATGTCCTTTGGACCAATGGCGGTTATTGGTCCTTAAGGGGGCTATAAGTCATAAATGTCAATTTGTGATTGCCTGAGAGTGAGATCTATATAGTACGAGAGCTGGCAACCAAAAACACACATCATCGAACGTTGTCATGATTTTTTGTGCATTGCATTATATTTAATATTTCTTAACTTTTGTCCAATACACTTTAAGCGCTAACAAGGAGCCTTTTTTTTAAACATCATAAGTGGGATATTTATTTTTGAAGAAATAAAATAATATGTGCAAATATGAGCCTCAACACTGCCAGACATTTGTCAAGTGAACATTTTTAATATTGTGTAATCTGTAGACTTTTATGCGTAAAATAAGAAATTTTTATTATAGGGATTTCTGCCCTTGAAAAACACATTTGAAAATCGATTAACCCATCATAAAGGGTTGGCAGGGTTATAGCTCGAAGGTGCAAAAATCAATTTTGTTGTACGAAGAAAACGATCCCACTTATGATGTTTTACCTTTAAAAAAAACGCTCCCTGTTTGGCCTGCCATTTTGTTGGATTAAGAATAATAATATTAAATATTATGTAAAGTCAAAAAATCATGACACCGTTAATGATGTGAATTTTCATGTTAATAGCTCCTATACTAATAGAAAGATGTGTGTAGTTCAATTTTATGCTTTTGCTTTGAAACCAAAAATTTAACTTTTTTAAGATCTTAACGAATTTACCTTAAATAAGAAAAAAATAGGAAATAATTATTTCAGGTGAAAATTGCCACTAACTTTAGAAATAAAATCTAAACTAGATTTGTCTAAAACAAAATAGGAACCATTCGAGATGCAAGATTTTCTACAAAAAATTCTCTAATGTTTACTTTTTTTTTTAATTTATGTTTATTTTTAAAGGAATATTTTTTCTATCTTCTAATATACCATTCAAATTACAGTTCTTACCATTTTTCTAAAATTTACATGCACATTCTGAAGAGTTTTTTTTTTGCAACTCATGCATTATTTCATTATCTTCAGAAAGAAGATTTTAAAATCTGTTTTATTTTGTTTATAAATACACACATGGCAATGGTCTAGGGATATTTCGAAATTTTTAAATATTTTTTTTTGCCATAATCCAAATCCCAAGATTTTTTTTTTTTTTGAAAGAACATTTATCTCTTCTAATGTTAAACCACTTACTTTTGATTTTTTTTTAAACAAGACCATCAGTTTTTTTATTTTATTAAAGACCTGTTTTATCCTTCCTTTTTCTTGGGGAATAATTTTAGTTTCTTTCAATATTTAAACAAAAATTATGGATTTTTCGATTATGTTTACCTTCTTTACACCTAAATAAAGTATGAAAAAAAAGCATTTGAGTTTGGGGTGTATGCAAAGAGCTGTGAAGGGAATTGAAACTGGTAAAGGACAATCTAACAAAACCAAAGTAATGGACGACAGTCAAAGGGTCATCTTGTGCTTAAAGGTTAATTTTAGATTAAGTGGACATGTAAAGAAGAAAAATAAAGGCAATGCATGTTTAACATTAACCGCCACAGACCGCGCTTTCTCCAAAAAGTTGCCTTACGAAATGCTACCCTTACGTGCATAAAGTTGAAATATGCAATACTCCGAGCTTATGCACTAAAATTTTGAAATAAAAGCTGTTGCTTATTGATCACAAGAAGCTTGTCGTTGTTCTAAAAAATCTAAGAAGTGTCTGCCGTAAGCAATGAAAAATCGCGAAGCGAAGCAAGAATGCATTTGCAAAATTTAGGAGCTTAAAAATTATGAGTGGTTCAATATTTTATTCGCTGATAAGTTTCGATTTGGGTTTCGCACTTATGATTATCATCTTAACAGTATTATTGTAGAATTATGGTTTAAACACATTTGAAATTATCAGTAACTAAAATATGGCCCTCTACTAAATTTTTAGCTTCAAAATTTTACAAGTGCATTCTTATTTCACTTCGCGATTTCCCATTGCTTACGCCTGACACTTCTAAGATTTTCTAGGACAACGACAGGCTTCTTGTGATTAATAGGCAACAGTTTTTTTTCCAAAACTTTAGTGCATAAGCAGGGAGCATTGCACACTGCAGCTTTATGCACGTAACGGTAGCATTTCGTAAGGCAACTTTTTGAAGAAAGCAGTCTTTGCCGGTTAATGTTAAACATGGATTGCCTTTATTTCTCTTCCTTACATGTCCAGTTAATCTAAAATTAAGCATTAAGCACAAGATGACCCTTTGACTGTTGTCCATTACTTTGGTTTTGTCAGATTGTCCAATACCAGTTTCAATCGCCTTCACAGCTCTTTGCATACACCCTAAATTTAAATGTTTTTTTTTTCATGCTTTATTTAAGTGTAAAGAAGGTAAACATTATCGAAAAATCCAAAATTTTTGTTTGAATATTGAAAGAAACTAAAATTATTCCCCAAGAAAAAGGAAGGATAAAACAGTTTTTTAATAAAACAAAAAAACTGGTGGTCTTGTTTGAAAAAAATCAAAAGTAAGTGGTTTAACATAAGAAGAGATAAATGTTCTTTCACATAAAAAAAAATTTTGAGATTTGGATCATGGCAAAAAAAAATATTTAAAAATTTCGAAATATCCCTAGACCATTGCCATGTGTGTATTTTCTATTAAATTTTTTACATTTTTCTGTGAAAGTGCAAAATTCAAAGATTTAAAATGATATAGAAAAATATTTATGAAACAAATAAAAAAGATTTTTGTGCAAACCCACCGCAGATTTTCAAACCAAAACAAAATGCCAATTAATAAATAACTATACATACGTATTTACAAATTTAGTATAATTTAGAGCAAAATAAAAAAAAATAATACTCAACAATATTTCAGTGGGTAATGCTTCTTACTTTCAAAACCTGAAAAAGAAAAAAAAAGCAAATAAAAAATAATAATTTTGCAACAAAAAAGAAAATTTCAAACAAATTCAAGAAAATCAAAAATTAACAATAAAAATATAATTTTAGTCAAATGTACTTTTAGAGTAAAAAAGCTGTTAAAATATTTATACAAAAGTAGCATATAAAGTTTGCGAAAAGAAGCAGAACCATAATAATATGCAAAAGCGACTCAAGAAAGGATCTCTTACTTCAGAAGTGGGATCTAGAATCCAGGCAGATTTAAACTCTGTTTCAAAACTTGAAGTCGTAAATGCAGCAAAACTATAAGTCGGAGATTTATTTCAAATCTCTAATCCCAGAGTTTGAATCCAAGTATAAACCAAGATGCTTTAGTTATACCAAAAAAAGAAGCCAAAAATCTTTAGTTCATTAAAATTTTTTATCAAAGGTAATATCATGAATGCTTTGAATTTATCCGATAAATTTTTAAAAACTTGTTGCTTGATAATCAAAAGTGTCAAATTTGACAAATATAAAAATAACGACAACCCGCAGGGCTGGAGTGGTTTTTTTTTGTAAAATTTGCACGATTTGATTACCAAGCAGAAAGTTTGAAGAAATTTATCGAAGGAAATTCAAAGGATGAATGATATTTGGTAAGATTATTTCACGAGTTGGCTACATTAAATAAGTTTATTTAATCCCAAGCCGGAAAAAGAAATTTGCTTTCTGTAAATCAAAATCAACGGCTTCTTAATCCCAAAAAAGCTACTGTAAGTTTTATCAAGGAAGATGCAGTTTTCTCAGTATAAAACGAAGGAAATGACACCTCAGATTGCAGTATATGAGAGGAGTGGACGTCGTTTTAAAATGCACCCCTTTAGGATTTTAAAGTATCCGTCAGTTTTAAACATTTTTGAGCTCTTTTCCTCTACAAGAGTATGTGAAATATATTACTTGGCGTGGCTTTCAAATTTAAAAAACTTGGTATTTATACATATGAATAATATATTATATTCACCCTAAAAACGTTTTGAGCCGTTTGAGCGGCTCAATGACTTTGTGGAATGCATTTTTTGGACATAAGTGTCTATAATATAACTTTAAACGGAATATGTCCGACCTGAATTTGCATAATTTGATGTCCAATTTACATAAGTAGACACTTTAAAGAGAGGAATTTAACATTTCAAATAGTTGAGCTCTTTAACCGGAAGTTATTTAAATAATAGGGGTTTATGTTGATAAGAATTTGTGACAAAGTTATGTAAAAAATTATTATTTTTAATGAAATTAAATAAACAAAAATCCGCCCATTCTGATTCTATCAAATTTTTAAAACACTTAATTTATATAATAAATTAAATGTTGAAGTATCATTTTGTAAATTAAATATTTATTTTAGTCTCCAAGGAAGAAGGAAAAAAACAAAGTAAAATATTTCGCCCTCCATTTAGGTCTAAGTAAACACAATATTTATGCTAATAAATACCGCCTGCATAGGTTTTTGTCCCGTTTTTGCCAAGCGTCGCTTTTTTTGTGACGGCGTCGTTTCTATTGATAACGAGGAATGGAAACGCACGAAATGTAAAATGTCGTCTTCATAGACCATAAAAACTATAGATGTCGAAGTATATCAAAAAAAAGTGGTCTTAAAAAATTATTTTGATATTTGCGTTCTATAATAAGCACATTATGAAAGCCGAAATGGTTTTTTAAGGTTGCTGAATTGTTTTATTATTAAACCCTAAATTTTATTTTATTAGGTTGGTTTTCCTGATGCAAAATGATGAATTTTTTTCTTGCAAGGTACTTTTATTTACAAATTTTACTACCATAAACTATCAGGGGACATTTTTTTGTAGAGGGAATAACTAGAAGAATTGGAGAAACGATATCAACGGTTACATTTTCTTAAAAACGCCTATTCATTCAGTATTAAGTGCGTAAAGTTTAGAAATGTCATTATTCAATATGTCTGACCTAAATTTACTTTTTTTGTCAATGTTGCCAATCCACTAAAAATAAAATTTTAAGTTAAGTCTTTAATTCAAATTAAAAATGCCTTTTAATAGATTAGGTAAAGAAAATATAAAAAATAGTGTAAAAAAGTCGTACTAACGTAAACAATTTTCGTCTATCTACAGTTTTTTAGTCTATGATCCATTCCGTAGTTAAAGTGCTTACATGTTTTATTAGAATGGCTTTCATTATCCACCAAATGACTTCTACAATTGCAAATATAACTTATCGTTTGAATAATCTACCCCTAAATGAATAATGTAAAACTTAAAAAATATATTTATCATTTGCGTTTTTGTTTTAGACGTTTGTCTTTAAGTTTTTATCGTATCATAGGAAGTCGTCATTCACCAGTTGAAATATGCTGAATATTAAGTTATTTCTGTTGAAGAAAAATACCAGACTGTTTATTTAGCACAATAGTTTTTGTAGAGATGATTAAAAATTATTGAAATAATAAAATAAGTTTTCAGTTTTTTTTTTTTGTTTTTTAAATTATGTTTTTTTTTTAAATGGTGTCAATAGAACACTATGTGAAAAGGGGTGAGAAAACAAGAACCCTATTTGCAGAAATAACCCATTTTTAAATTTTTTATATTTTTTAAAGTAAAGTTTAAAATTATTTAACTATAGACATTTTATTTCTATCAATTTAATAAAACGCTTGAACGGTTTCATTCACGTAAGTAAACCCCTTAAAATACTCAAGAATACACACCCTTCAGTATTAAAATAGAATATCAGTAAAGAAGAGGGTCGAAATTACCGATTTTAGTAAGTGGCTATGCACCCGGTAAGCTATCCACCATGCTCATATTTCGCTAGACTAGAGACTCCGATATATCGAGCAACCATAATGAAAAACTGTCTTGACTCTTTACTTGTTTATGGCTCTAGTCACTACGAACTTAAAAATCCAGAATATTGTTTAAATAAGGTTTAAAAAATGTGCATAATAATTTGGACAAAATAAAAAAAAAAAATGTTTCGATTTTAGCCCATCTTAAAGAATCAACTCCTAAATGATTTTAAGGCTACAATTGAGCCAAAATTAACCCTGCACAATTTTGTTGACATCAGTTTTAAGACTCTCTGAAGTTTTAACTTTAAAGGGGAATGTCGCAAAGCATGTGGTTATGTAATGTTGGTTGCCTAAAATCAACAAAAAACAGCACATTCTGGTCATTGCTCAGTGGGTTTATAAGAGTTAATTTTAATTAAAAATTGTGCTTACCAGCAACATAAACAAACAAAGTACAAGTTGACATATTCTTAAGGTCCATCAATAAGCTTTTAAATATAGAATTGTGGCAATTTATAATGCAAAAAAATAGTGCTTCTTAATGGCCAAAATTCTGTATTTAAACGCTTATTGATGGACCTTTAGAATATGTCAACTTGTGCTTTATTTATTTATGTTGCTGGTAAGTATAATTCAAATTAACTCTTATAAACCCACTGAGCAATGACCAGAAAGTGCTGTTTTTTGTTGATTTTAGGCAACCAACATTACATGACCACAGTTTCTATACTTCGCGACATTTTACGTTAAGTAAGTGTCTATACGCCCGGTAGTCGGTCGCTATAATTAAGGACATAGACAAACCGGCGGGCAGGTATACAGCGGGAGATAGATCATCTGATTGTAGGTACTCACGAATGGCATTGTAGCGGTTAATTACCAGTTAACGGGGAGTCAATGATAAACCAACATATTCTATGCTACTCCTCACCTGAAACAAATGAACTGCATTAGTATGGGGTCTATTTATCCATGGCATTCTAGATTATTAATTACAGTATTGCACTCTACGCCCGCCATATCATTAGAATGATCAGTTTTAGGTTCACAATTGCAAAAATGCTAATTTTTATTATATTACAAGGTACAATAAATTGCTAAAATTAATTAGACTTAAGACTAAGGTTTAAAATTCACAGATATTCTAATCTGTGCTCCAAGAAGCTCGTTTAAGTCATCTCCGTTGAGCTCCCGCCAATTCTACTAAATAACACATCTACATAAGAGCCCCATCGTATATTAAAACTAAATGTAGTTTTGAAAACTACAAAAATAGTGCAACAAAATTATTATGGTTTATTTAAATCGGTTATTATACTCCTCGCAGACAAAGTCAAAAACGAGGAGTATATTGTGATTGTTTTGAAAATTCTAAAATCGTCAAAAATCGTCGTAGAGCAAAAATTCTTGCAGATTCGTGCGTTTCATCGAATTTTGAACAACTTTCAAAAAATCCGTCCGTCCGTCCGTCCGTCCGTCCGTCCGTCCGTCCGTCCGTCCGTCTGTCTGTCTGTCCGTCTGTCACGTTTTTTGTAGACACTCTAACTTGAGTACCAAAGATCCCATCAAGTTCAAATTTTCAGGAAAAATCGTTCCCATTAAAATCTAGATCCCTATTGTTTTTGAAAGAAATCGGAAAATAATAAGGGGGGCTGCGGCACCCCCCAAGTGAGAAAAAATTCATATTTCAGTTATCATAAAATTTACAGAATTTTTTTTCTGGTAACTTTAAAGCCCTTTTAATTCTCTACTAAAAGTATATTTAAGTTTTTTTTGTCCGGCCCCACATAAGGCCCCCAATTTAAAAAAAAGCCGTATCTTCGTTATTTTTCAATTTAAAAAAAAAAACTTAAGTCATAAAAATGAAAGGAAATTAAATTCTGTATTAAAATATATTTTTTGTTTTTTTTTTGTGAAGTTTTTAAGACAAAAAAGGTCAAAAAAAAGGTTTTTAGTGATAAAAAAGCTCTAAGTCACGTAAGTCTAGGTTCAGTCAAGGTGGCTTTGCAAAAAAAATTAAAACAAAAGCACCTTTCTGAAGCCAAATTAAATCCTAAACGTCAGTGTCAGAATTAAAACGCATTTATGCTTTTTGCTAATAAATCTTTTTTTTATAGAAAAGTTAATAGTATAACCACTTCGCAGATTTTTTTTGTGATTTTAAAAAATTATTGTTCATTTGAGTTTTTTTGCTTTCTGATTACTGCGAGGAGTATCCTATTTAATGTCTGCATTTTATAAAAAAAAACTGGCTCACTGACCTAACCCACCCACTGATCTAACCCATTTCTAGTTTCTTTGTGTCGAAAATCTGACTTCAAAAATCGTTATAGTATTTTTGTTTTTTTTTGCTACGGATACATTTTTTGGTTTTTATACATCACGTGGTCTATGCCAAACCATAATACGTTAATTTACCATGGTTTTTTTAAACTTGTAAATGATTCAAATTGCAACTTACGTTTTTCCCTCATATAGATGTGTTCGTTCAAAGATTTGAATGCCGAGAAAAACAAAAAAGTACTATTTTACCATATTTTTATTATTTCTTGCACTCAGTGCCATTCCTACGTATCACAAACATTATCTTTAGTATTTTTTTTATCTAAGTATTTTTAATCATAGTTATTGATGTATTACTTGGTATTTCTACATATTTGTTGAAATTTCGAAAATAACTGATATTTAGGGAGATGACTTTTACGAATTTTTGAGTGTACAGAACATCCCATTGATAAATTTGAATCTATAGCCTTAAGGGCTTCCTCGATTTTAACCGATTGGGGGCAACCTAATTTTTATTAATATTCTATTACCGAATGCTTCATACTCAAAGAAAAACTTGCTGATTAATTTAATATTTTAAGTAGGGTCAATCAATCACGTTTTTAGTTGCCTTTGAAATAATTTTTGCGCAGAAATTCATCAAAATTTACAAGTGAAAATTCAGTCCTTCGTAACAAGAACATTTATCGCAGCGTTAAAATAGGCCGCCAATATAAAGTATTGTATTAAATTCCAGGAAATATTAAAGATATCTATACAGATATGTGGATAGGGTGTGGTGATCCAGATAAAGCAATAACGTCACAGAAAGAGACTATTCTGTCTTTCTCTAGTTTTATGTTGAATTCGTGACCGCGGTGAAAAATGTAATATTTCCAATTTTGCAAAGATCTTTACAACAGGTTTGGTTGATCGTTTGGTTAGACTTATTTGAGACACATTTTGAGCGTCATACTTTTGTAAGATTGTTTTTATGATGTCGACAAAAAATGCTTGGATAACACTTTTTAAATTAAAATTTTCTATGTTTTTGGTTATGTAAAAATTGATCTAAAAGCACCAATAATATGAAATTTCTGAATCTAACCTTTTAAGAAGGACTTACTTTAGAGTTAATTAATACACCAGGGAATTGAAATAATATGAATTTCTAATTTCTTCTGATGTCGTCTAATGATTCCAAGAATTGAAAAGTATTCGAATCAATAATACAGGTGAATAGGAACTTTGTACTTATCTAAACCTAAAGAAGATTTTTGGCTAATTGTGTCATTATATTGGTCAATAACGGTAGTAAAGTCTAAGCATTCGGCCGGCACCTTAAAATCGCGAGATAACCTTATCTGCTTTGCAAGCTGCACTCAGTAATAAGACCACAAACCAAATTAGTGTAGACGTTAAACACACTTCGTTTTTTGGTTGTCTTGTCAATGCAAATAACAGTGGCCTTATTTTCCACTTCAAACTAAAAAAAAACTGGACTGACTTTACTTAACATCAAAAAGGTTCAATATCTGTATTTTTTTCACTGTTCCCCTTGTATTATTTTTGTTCTTTCAAAGTTTCATTAAAATTGTTTTTTATATTTGCGTTCTATAATATGCACATTCTGAAACCCAAAATTTGGTTTTTTAAAGTTTCTGAATTGCTTCATTATTAAACCCAAAATTTTATTTTATTGGTTGGTTTTCCTAAAGCAAAAAGATGAATTCTTTTCTTGCAAGGTATTTTTTATTTACAAATTTTACTATTTTAATCAATCGGGGGACATCGTTTTTTTGTAGAGGGAATAACTAGAGGAATTGGAGAAACGATATTAACGGTTGCATTTTCTCAAAAACGCCTATTCATTCAGTATTAAATGAGTAAAGTTTACAAATGTCGTTAATCAATATGTCTGACCTGATATACTATAGTGGACATGCAATTTAAAACGATCAATTTTTGCATTGTAAAAATGGTCAAAATAGTGGCACATCTCAAGTTTTATGCGAAGTGGACATTAACAAGAAACATTTCTCTGATGTTTTACGAAGATTAAAGCCTTATTGTTATCCTAAAAAAAAATTATTTAAAAAAGGAAATATATTCTTGCTATTTTTCTCGCCGGCAGCACATTTTACATAAAATACATAAATACATATACATAAAAAAATACATTTATTTTGACGCATTTGTTGTTAAAATAACATTCGAAAACTGACATAAAAATACCCCATTCACAGTAGAGTCAAATTCAAAAAATCCAAGGTGGCTGATAATAAATCGTTTTAAATTTCATTCCACGATAGTACTTCTTATTTCAAAATGCCAATCTAACAAAAATAAAATATGAAGTTGTTATAAACAACAATTCTAATTTTATTACCGTAAAAAATTTGTTTCGAAGGCGATTTTTAGCACAAAAATTTGCCTTAGTGGGGCTTATTTTCAAAACCTAAACTAAAAACGCCCCTTTTAAAACTTAAGATACAATTTTTGAGTTCTTGTATAGCACTTGTTCGTTTTTCAAACTTGGACGCTTGCTAAAAAAACTTTTCCTAGGAATATTGTTTTTATCAATTTCTGTATTTCTTTTTCTTGTTGACCAAGATTTTGCTAAATATTGAGCTCTTAATTTGGCGAATATGAAGACCAACATTTTTAATTGTTGTCTTTCTATAGTTATATGATCTACGGTAATAAAAGTGAACAGCAGTTAGTATCTGTTGGTAAAGGAAGGTAACCGGTTCTATATAAGGTTTATACACGACATGCCATTGCTGGGGCTGTCACAAGCATTTCTTTTGCTAATGAGATGGAATTGGAAGGACAAGCTCTTTGGTTCACCTCTTTTCTTTCTGAACATCTCCCCGCCGCCATCTCAACAGAAAAAAGGAGAATAACATTGATACTAATAACCCGTGAAACGCACCATTATGTCGAAGAATAAAATAAAGAGAATTTTTTGGTTGGTTTTATTTGGTGGAGAGAATTTTTTTCCATTTTTTTCCATAAATTTAATACTTTATTAGAGTTCTGTTTTTTCTATTTTGGGGTTATTATAATAATTTATTTTAACATTCTTTGGATAATTTAATAGATGATAAGTTCTACCCATTTCATGTTGTCATCTTCAACAAGATATACAAATTTTATTTTATCAATATTGTGTATTGCGCCACTTTTATGATACCTATTGTTTTGGGTCATTTCGAATACCTGGTTTAATAGATGATAAGTTCTACTACTTCTACTTCTACTTCTAATATTGTGTATTGCGCCACTTTTATGATACGTATTGTTTTGGGTCATTTCGAATACCTGGTTTGCATCTGTTTAATCCCTTCCTTTGTCACCTCAACAAATTAGTCATTAGTTTCCATTTTAGCAGCAAAACTTAACCTACCTAACATAGTGTCCCGCAGTGGAAAAAGGTCCACCAGTGCTTTTATAAAATTGTATCTAAAGCCTTGAAATTTAAAAAAACAAACTAGAAAGAAATTAAAAATCCTTATCAGCACATTACCAAGACAATACATATCTAACAGCGGAAAACGGAAAGCTACTGATAATATCACCGAAAGGCCAACAAAAATTGTAAGACGGGAAATTTAACAAGCCCCAGCGTTTATTCGCGATAGTTAAAATATATTTGAAAATGTATTTAAATCAAGTTTTCTTAAACCTTTTTACCTGGGTCTTCTTAGCTCCTGGTATAACAAAAGACCTTTTATAAACAATAGCGGCGCAATACAAACTATTTATGTATGACCAAATCGGCGCAACAGTAAGTGTTTTCTTAATCACCGGCGCAATGCAAATACACCCAAACTTTGTAATTATCCTTAACAGCGAAGAGTAAAATTAAATAATTCTAATCATTCGATGCCATCGAAATCTGGTTTTGTAATATGAAAAATGTTTACTGCATGAGTTCCATTGATTGGATGCCATATTTTTCCGTAAACAAGTTTCAAAATTGAGGTATGCGCATCTGCTTCATGTTTAAAGAATAAAAAAAAAATGAAACTTTTTAATTGGTTGTTTGAGGTGATCTAAAAAATTGCATTTTTCTTAAATCATTACGAAGTCACATATTTTATCCTCATTCGTTTTTTAAACACGTATTTTTAACAAGAAGTACAGTAAATATTTTGCACTAGTTCAAAATTTATTGAACCAGTTGACATTTTTGCTCTTAATTAAAAAATATTTGAATTATTTAACAATGAGTTTGTAACCATTTTTTGCAATCAGCATTAATTTTTATTTTAAATTGTCATGTTTGCGTTACAAAATAGTATATTAAAACATAGAGTTTTATAAGGAACGTTTTTTAGCACGCGTCCAGGTTTGAAAAAGAGCCGCGTAGCGGCGAGTTTTCCAATGGACAAGTGATAAAAAACGCCTTATAACACGAGTTTTTTATACTATTTTTTATATTTGCTTCATTTAATTTATTAAAATGCATTTTTAATTTGAATTAAAAACTTAAGATAAAATTTTGTTTTTATGACCAACCATATAGCATAACATTGACATTTTGAAGTAAAAATAAATTGAAGTTAGACATATTGAATAATGACATTTGTAAACTTTACTCATTTAATACTGAATGAATAGGCGTTTTTGAGAAAATGTAACCATTGATATCGTTTCTCCAATTCTTCTAGTTATTCCCTCTACAAAAAAACTATGTCCCCCGATTGATTATAATAGTAGAATTTGTAAATAAAAAGTACCTTGCAAGAAAAGAGTTTAACTTTTTGTATCAGGAAAACCAACCAATACGCTAAGTAAGTATCTCATTTTATCGATGTGCGCGCCACCTACGTGACTATCGATAGTTCCGCATCGCACACTTGACTACGCGTTGACGTAAGGTTGTCAAATCTAAAATTTCAAACTTTTAAACTGAAAAATGTCTGATAACATAAATGTTACAATAAGAAGCCATTTTCAGAGTGTGAATGTTGTTGGAAGGTTCCCAAGGATTTCCATTTTACTAAAAATAACTACAGTAGTACGTCGAAGTAAATAATAATTTTGTAATTAACATAAAGAAAAACATATCATACATATACTTACAGTGTTCGTCCCACAGCATTTATCCATTTATGTCGCCGATCTTTTTCCTAGAGCTTTTTTGGGGGTGTCGTGTCACTTGCGCCCAGTGGCACTTGCGCTGGGGATTAAAATAGTGGCACTTGTTTTTAAAATTCAGGTATAAAAACAAAATATCAGAAAGTGGCATTTGCGCTGCTGCATAAAATTAAAGTAATGTTCAAATCATTAAGTGGGTTAGATAATTCAAGTTTAGTATAATATTCGTTAAAATTTTTGATTCATATTTTGGTCGTACTGGCCGCGGTCTCATTAACTTCCTTTTGCCTAGATTTATTTTTATGTATCCGATGTATTATTGAGATACAATATTAGAAAATTATAAAACATAGGATAATATATACACACTTACATTATTGTTAAAACAAGCCAGCAAGTACTCAATGCATGTGTTTTTGAGTTTTATCGTTTCAGACAGACTGTTTTAAAAGTACTGGATGACATTTTTCCACTGGGGAACACTAGGTTAGGTAGGTTAGGGTAAGTTTTGCTGCTAAAAAAAAAATTTAAACATATGAGCTAATGTCACAAACTGCAATGAAAAATGTATACCTACATTAACGAGTTTGAATTTTGAATGCAGCGCAAATGCCACTTTTTAATCCGTAATTTTTATACCTGCTTAATCCTGCACCTTTTTGAGACGCAAGTGCCACTCTTTTAATCCGCAGCGCAAGTGCCACTGGGCGCAACTGCCACCTATTCTTTTTGGGAAGTGGTAAAATGCAATATTTTTACCACAGCCCCGAGATTTGCAATCTGGAACGCAACAATTGTGACCACATTTTCTTTATTGCGACATTGTATTTAAATTTTAAATAAATGACATTTGAACGACAGAAGTTTATCTTAAGATCATAGAACCAGTTTCGTCACTATCTATGAACTTGACTATCGATAGTTCGTTTTTGGGGGCGCCACTAGAGATACTTATTTAGCGTATAAAATAAAATTTTGGGTTTAATAATGAAGCAATTCAGAAACTTTAAAAAACCAAATTTCGGGTTTCATAATGTGCATATTATAGAACGCAAATATAAAAACAATTTTTCATAAGCGAAATTTCTACCTTGTCTTGTTTTGGGTTAATTTTGCAAATTGGTATTTATATTTTTTAATTCAACACTGTTTTTTTACACAAACTAAAGTATTTAAACATTCACCAACAAAAGTATATTATTTTAAAATTTATTAGTTTTTTTTTTCACATAATAAATTTGGTAAATTAAGGGAAACTCTAAAGGTGTTCAAACTTCTCTGTTGCTCGAATAGAACTAGTTTTTTAACAACATTTTTTTACAGACAATTAAAAATACATAAAAATTGGAAAGTTGTGTTCGAACAATAAAAAAATATGCTTACAAAAAGCATTATTTAGGGGTAAGAAATGCTTAACTAGAAAGTTTTTTACAATCTTCTTTGAATAACCGTTCCATCTTCAGGTAGTCACTAGGGGTCCTCATAAAATCATAAAAAATATAAAAAACCAAAAGGGATTCACTAGCAAATAAGACCCTTTTAAGGAGAAAGCGTAAAATTTAAGTTCTACAATAAAAATATGATGCATTTATTTGGTAGGTACAAGCTTGTTTAATGTTTATTTAAAACGATGGTAATACCGCGCGAAGATAAAGTAATTCATTTCGGTTGCATTCATGTTAGTTTATTTTTAAACATTAAGTTACCAGGAACATCTAAACTAATGCATGTTGATAGATTTACGTAGGCAGGAGCAGGAATATTCATGGACACCGACAAACGCTACTATAAATTAATCTAGAAACGAAGTTGGACTTATTTTGTTTAGATACTCATTTTGAATGAAGGAAAATGATTTTCTTATGTGTGGTTGATTAATTATTATTAATTCATCATCAGTGAACATGTTATTGGAATCACTTTGGAAATGTTCAACAAGTTTTTAAAAATTTAAAGCCCTTTTATTTGCAGACATCCAATATGCAGACATTCCAAAATACTCTCCAATTTGCATACATAGTCATTCGGTAAGAGTTAATCCATTTACCTGCACTAAGAAAAAAATAATCCTTTAATTTGAGATTTTTAGGTGTAGGTACAGAAGTCAGTAAACATATTTTATGCTTTTATTTTTAATGAAGATCAAATAATTTTTAACTACAATGCTTTCTGATAATGTGTTGATACATTTTTAGCATAACAACACCGAGAACAACACCTAGTAATATGTCCTTCAGTGTAATGCACACAATTTTGGACGCACTACAAGGCACCGACATAGCTAGAGTTTATATTTTCATTTTAGCAGCAAAACTTAACCTAACCTACCTAACCTAATGTCCACCAATGGAAAAATGTCCCCCAGTGCTTTCATAAAAGTCAGTCTTAAACCCAGAAATTCAAAAAAAAAAATATGCATATTGGACTTCCTGATAAAATAACTCACTACCTCTGATCTTTCCGTTTTTGACCATTTATGTCTGCAAATTGGGTATGTCCGCAAATTGGGTGTCCGCAAATAAGAACCACGCATTCTACAACCTTATTGATTTCTAAGCATCAGCAAATAGGTAAACTTTATCGATAAATAATGATAATTCAATATAAAGCTAGAATACAACTTAGCATAATGTTTTCGTAATAGATTGTCTGCATGATGACTGTTGGTAACACATGGTAAAAGGAATGCACGGTTGTCCATACGATGTCTTTATACAACCTCAGGCTGGCCACAGATGCCCATGCAGATATCATACTTATAAAATAGTAGAGACAATGACAACTACAGCTACAGTCTGATATTCGATAAATCAAATGTACTCCTAACTCTGTCATCGATTGAGAATGTTATACAACTTAAGCCGACAGACGGAAACATACGGACAGACATCGGTGATGTTTTTTACCTCTGCAATATGCTTCTTTTAACTTTGCTGAGGTAGATGTATCTATTAAAGTGTTTACTTGTGTAGAATGATATTTGGACATTTAAGTGTCCTTTCCAGGACACTCTGTAATGTGACCTTTAAGGTTTTAAGAAGAAATTATGTTTATGTTGATCATGACACGATTATGCATTCATTTCAAATTACGAAACAACGCCATTGATTTTAAATATTATTGGGCGATACCAAATTTTAACAAATATTGATGTAGTATTATCATATTATTGGGAGATATGCCTGTTGCGCCGATGTTTAAATTTAAATATAAAAAATATTGTGTATTGCGCCACTTTTATGATACCTATTGTTTTTGGTCATTTCGTATACCTGATTTGCATCTGTTTAATCCCTTCCTTTGTCACCCCAACAAATTAGTCATTAGTTTTCACTTTAGCAGCAAAACTTAACCTAACCTACCTAACCTAGTGTTCCCCAGTGAAAAAAGGTCCCCCAGTGCTTTTATAAAGTTCTATCTAAAACCCTGAAATTTAAAAGAACAAACTAGAGAAAAATTAAGAATCCTTGTCAGCACATTACCAACACAATACATATCTAACAGCGGAAAACGGAAAGCTACTGATAATATCACCGAAAAGCCAGCAAAAATTGTAAGGCGGGAAATTCAACAAGCCCCAGCGTTTATTCGCGATAGTTAAAATATACCTGAAAATGTATTTAAATCAATTTTTCTCAATCCATTTTACCTGGGTCTTCTTAGCTCCTGGTATAACAATAGACCTTTTATAAACAATAGCGGCGCAATACAAACTATTTCTATATGATCAAATTGGCGCAACAACAAGTGTTTTCTTAATCACTGGCGCAATGCAAACACACCCATATATTGAGTTCACTAGAAAAATATCTTGTACAACTTCTTTCTATAATATTTTTTAAAAGATAATGTTTCCAATCAAGTAAATTGTTATGCAAGAAACGTTTATGGGTTTAAGATGCAATCTATTTGAGTTATAGATATTGCAATCACCCCCATAAAATAATGCATCAATAAAAAAACTTCTAAAGCCTTTTATTACTTTGGAAAGTATTATGGGATTTAAAATATATTGGTTTTTAGATAGACAATGCCAAAGAATGACACAAAACGTTTCTTATGTTTGGTAAAATAATTCGCTTGGTCTTGAAAATTCTGTATAATATATTCGTATGATATTATAAATACATGTCAAAAATAGGTACAAATGAACATTATAAAATGGAAGATGGTTAAATTTCAAAAGGTTTAAGTGATGTTCATTTTTTCACGTCCATGGCCGATTTTTATTCTTCTGGTAAAGAATTTACTTCGCGACCGAGGAAAACCATGGAAAGAACTCAGGCATACCAGTGTTGTCAAAATTGTGGTGGTACAATAAATCACAGCGAAAAAGTTACAGCTGTTTCAGGGTTAATATCCAATTCAAAGTTTCTGGAGTTAATGGGTGTATTTCTTGAATACCACCCTCAAAGTTAGTGTTTGGACATTCTGCTACAATATATATATATATATATATATATTCTGTAGATAGTTCTAAAGCTTTTGATTGGGATTTAATTCCAAAATAAGAACAAAAATTTCTCTAGTAGAAAATTTGCTTCCAGTCAGTTTTTTGCATTTTAAATGCGGTATAAATGCAGTTAAATGCAAAAAAAAATAGTAATAAAGTTGGGTGATGCATTGACAAATGATGTGAAACAATAAAACGTGCAGTAAACTAATTGAGTGGCGCAGAGTAACAAATCTTGGTCAGTGACTCTCTCTAGGTTAGTTACGGTGTTGCACTTCGTAACATTGCCAGCCTGGACAACTATCAAACTTTACGACCTAACGAACTTCCATAAATTCCATCTGCAGGTTCAAACGCAAGGCCCTAAATTTGTTGCTTTTTTTTGAACTAAATTGGTTAACGGGACATTAAGTTGGCACCACATCTAACAAAAAAAAACAGACACTAAGAATTTTTTCACACATTTCTCTTAAAATTGTGGCAACATTGTTTCTACAAGGTGTCCAAAAAATGGTGCATAAACGTGATGGTACGTTGTTGGGGCATGACTAGGGATCCCCGAAAAATTGTTAAATAAAAATCTTATATACCCTTGGAGATATGAGGTACCAAAGTACGAAACTTTAAACGCTTTTGTCTTGAAAATAACAGCACATATTAACGAAGGAAATGGCTAAATACAAAAGCGCAATATATCTTAAATATTTACCATTTGTTTATCTCTTAAAATAAATGATCAAATTACATTTTTATAACCAATTTAATTTTACAAAATTTTTATGAAATGAAGCTGTCAATATGATCTAAATGCAAAAATGTATGCTCAAGAATCAAGATGAGTTTTTAAGATATATTTTACAAACTGTGTTGCCGAACTTATGCAACTTTGTTCGCATTTTTCTCTATGAATATAACAGATGGATTTTTCTGACAATTTTTTAAGGATCCCTAGGAATGCCCCAAGAGCGTGCCATCGCATTTATGCGCCATTTTTTTGTACACTTTTCTTTGAATATCAAATCTATTTCGACTGCCTTAAAAATCTTTTGCATTGTCAAGTATGTCAACAAAAAAAATTTCTGGCCTTTTTTGCAATTTTACAATCTTGTTTATTCTAGTTATGGTTAATTTCAAGCATAAGTGCAATTTGGCGAACATGCAAACAAAACAAGAACCTCATTGAGTTTTGAGAGCGGTTTTGCATTTAAAATAGACTCGTATCTAGTGTGCGAATACTGAACAAACAAAACAAAGTGTATAATTATTAATATCAAGTTGGCATCACTCCATAGCATTCGTAAGTTATCTGTGACCAGACAAAGAAATAAAAGAACCTCGTCTCTCATATGAAAAACTGGCAGCAGTCTTCATCGACTTAACAAATCTGGAATAGGTACTATGTGCTCTAAAGGGCGATTTATAGAACGTTACTTTCCCTTTACTTCGGCGTAACTTCACTTCCGCGTAACTTAACAAATTTGCTTAATTTATAGATTTTAAACTTACGTGAAATTGGGAACAGGTATGCGCATGTGTCTGAACTCGCGACTTCTGACTATTTACACCTGGGCGGTAATTACGGAATATCGCTTCGTACGAAACCTACATAAGAAGACCAGCAGGTTTCGTACGAAGCGATATTCCGTAATCACCACCCTTGATAATAAGGGTGAATATCTCATTTTTGCAAATTTTGCGCATGATTGGCCAAGCTCGGCTTGACAGTACTACTTACAGCTAAATGAATCAGCAAAGTAGCGCTAAAGTGAAGTATAAATTTGTGAATACATTCCCATGTATTTTATTTAATTTTCTGTAAAGTTACGCCGAGTTAAAGCGGAAGTAAAGTGAAGGTAACATTCTATAAATCGGCCTTAAATGATGATAAAGGTTATGATATCTTGAAAACAGCTAAAAATATTTCGACCCTAACTCAACTAATTGTTTACTGATTTATTTAGCAATAGTTTTCGTACAAGATCTTAATTTTATTTATGTTATAATTCCATGGTTTTTAAGTCTATGGAAACATTCAGTCTTGAACTCGTTTCAAAATGGCAACTTTACTTTAATAGAGAAATGGATTTTATTTCAAACGAAGTAACGAAGAGTGTTATATATCATTAATGACAATCTAGTAAATCAATTTAATGTAATGCTTATATTACGTTCCATTGCTGACTGAACCCTATTGGATTATTGGAAATGGAAATCATGCCCTACCAATATGCCACATGCATTATTTATTGTGTTTGTGGATTTGTGTTTTTATTCATTAGATATAGGTATCTTTTATTTTAACTATATTTTATTGTGATTCTAGTTTTTAATTGAGCACCCAAGATTAATCCTTTATTGACACTGTCAAAATAGTATATAAAGACCGCGAGATTAAAAACAACTCATAAGTCTTTTATACTATTTTTTATATTTGGTATATTTTATCTATCAAAAGGCATTTTCAATTTGAAGTAATAACTTATCTCAAAGTTTATTTTTATTGAATTGGCAACATTGACATTTTGAAGTAAAACGTTAATTTAGGTCAGACATACTGAATAATGACATTTGTAAACTTTACTCACTTAATATTGAATGAATAGACGTTTTTGAGAAAATGTAACCGTTAATATCGTTTTCCAATTCTTCTAGTTATTTCCAATACAAACAAACTATGTCCCCCGATAGTTCATAATAGTAAAATTTGTAAATTAAAAGTACCTTGCAAGGGAAGAATTCATCATTTTGCATCTGGAAAACCAACCTTATAAAATAAAATTTTGTGTTTCATAATGAAGCAATTCAGCAACCTTAAAAAATTCAATTTTGGGTTTTCTAGAACGCAAATATAAAAAGTTATATTTTCATACATGTCAAAGGTCAACATTTTTGGATCACTTCTTTCAAAGGGTTGAAAAATGAATTCAGTTGTAAAATCGCCTATTGTACTTTTCGATACATCTACAAAAAGAACCATGTCATCAATTTTCATAAATTCAAAAGTTTACACCCTGTAAAGGTTGAAAAGCTCGAAGTTAGTGAAAAATGGCAAATTTAACCGGAAAGTGTAGTTTTATTGAGCTTTGAATTCGCACCATTCGCGAGCTTTATAGCGCATGGACTTATTTTTTACCAACTAAATCAATACTTTCCTATGTTGCTTTACCGGCACAATAAAAATAAGAAACACCCCAAATAAAATAAACAAACAGTAGTACGGGCGGTGTATAAAAATACAAAAAAATCCTTCCTGTTTAAAATTAACTTCCCTGGGGGTAAAAAGGATCTGCTATAGACATTTAGAAGTCTATGATTTCAAATTCACAGATCTTATAATCTGTGCTCCTAGAAGCTCGTATAAGTCATCTCCGTTGAGCTCCCGTCAATTCTACTAAATAGCACATCTACATGAGGGCCCCATCGTATATTAAAACTAAATGTACTTTTGAAAACTACAAAAATAGGGCTACAAACGTATTATGGTTTCATTTAAATCGGTTATTTCTTTGTGTCGAAAATTTGACTTCACAAATCATTACACTATATTTGTTTTTTTTTTCTCCGGATACATTTTTTGGTTTATATTCATTATGTGGTTTATGCCAAACCATAATACGTTAATTTACCATGGTTTTTTAAGCTTGTAAATGATTAAAGTTGCAACTTACGTTTCCCTAATATAGATGTGCTCGTTCAATGATTTTAAAGTGGAAAGAAAAACACTAAAAGTAGTATTTTACCATATTTTCATTATTTCTTGCACACAGTACCACTTCTATGTATCACAAACATTATCCTAAATATTATAAATCATAGTTATTAATGTCTTTTTCTGTATTTTTACATATTCTGTTGAAATTTCGAAAATAACGGACATTCAGGGAGATGACTTTTACGAACTTTTGAGTGCACACAACATCCCATTTATGAATTTGAATCTATAGCCTTAACATTTTAAATTAATATGTGTACTAAAAGGACATTAATCGGCATTTTCCAAAACTGTTTTTTCATTCAAAAGCAAAAATCTTTGTAAATTTATTTGTTCCATAAATTGAGTAACTTTAATTTTTTCCGTCCGTCTGTGACAAAATTTTTTCTTACGAATGGTTTATCGGATTGACTTAAATTTGTCCTTCATACAAAATCTTCTAACCTACTCACTGCTCTAACTCATTGTGTCCAATTTCAATCAATAATTTCCATAGGTTCACATTTTCATTCATTCACAATTTTTCATTTTTAAAATGTCAGCTGGTGATGGTTAAAAATGTGACCTCTATCTGCATTAATTGTTTCACCGTTCACATAACTTTCCGTTTTTAAAACCGTGATCTAACATTTTATAAAACAAGATGAACGACCCTATAGTTTCGAGAGCACCTAACCTTTTAAAATATTTTGTACTAACCGTTCTGAAAATGTGTTACCTATATAGATTGACTCAATTTTGCGCTATTTTAACCCGTGTTAGTTTGTTTGTTAGTTTTTATGGTTTGTATTATTTTGGAATAATTACCCTATTTTACAAAACTTTTTTAAAGCATGAATCATATTTTTTTATTTTAGTCATATCAATTTGTATAAATTTCATTTTTAGAGAGATTGAAGATGGTTATTTATGATTTTTTACAGTGCTTCTTAATGTTGTGGACAAAATTAAGCGTATGATTTCTGGACTCATTTTTAAAAAATAATTTTTATATTTGCGTTCTATAATATGCACATTATGAAACTTAAAATTTGGTTTTTTAAGGTTGCTGAATTGCTTCATTATTATACCCAAAATTTTATTTTATAAGGTTGGTTTTCAAGATGCAAAAAGATGAATTCTTCCCTTACAAGGTACCTTTTATTAACAAATTTTACTACTTTAAACTATCGGGAACAATAGGTTTTTTGTAGAGGGAATAACTAGAAGAATTGGAGAATCGATATCAACGGTTACATTTTCTCAAAAACGCCTATTCATTTAGTATTAAGTGAGTAAAGTTTACAAATGTCATCATTCAATATGTCTGACCTAAATTTACTTCTTACTTCAAAATGTCAATACTGCCAATTCAATAAAAATAAAATTTTAAGTTAAGTTATTAATTCAAATTAAAAATGCTTTTTAATGAATTAAATGAAGCAAATATAAAAAATAGTATAAAAAACTCGTTTTATAAGGCGTTTTTTATCACTTGTCCATTGAAAAACTTGCCGCTGCGCGGCTCTTTTTTTTAAACCTGGACGCGTGCTAAAAAACCTTTCTTATGAAACTCTATATTTTAATATATTATTTTTTATTTATTTCCAAAATGAATAATTCTTTTAAAAAATGTTATAGGTCCTTTTTGATGCATCTAAATACTAGAAATATTTCGTCGTTTATATAATTTTGGAAAAAGTGTTTATAGTGGTGATCTTTGGGGTGCTACATGTTAAAAAAATTAAAATTTGACAAGTTTATTTAAACTTTTTTCTTAAAATAGCTGCAAAAATCACCCATTTTTTCTACGATAGTAGAAAACACCATGTAACTATTTAAAAATCCAAAATAAAAAAAAGTTTTAGTGTTTCATGAATTTTAATATTGGTCACAATATTCTCTTCGTTTTCGAGTGCATAGCAGTTCAATATATGCAGATTTCAAAACAACAACAAACGAAAAAAAAGTGTCAGACATAAATAGTTTAAGTTAGCATTTTTCCGTCAGGTACAAAAGGATTTGAAATAGTTATATTCAGGAAATATAAGTAAATCAGCGTGTAAGTCATGTTCTCTGTCATTTTATGAATGAATAATGTTTGCATGCACGAACGATTTTATCTTTATAAATGTTCTTATGATAGTCCTATGGTTGGTTGAGTTGCCTGCAATATCATAGCCAACTAAGAGCACATCATTTACATATACATAATAATTCACTTACAACTTTACTTTTTCTGGGCTTTTCATAAATTTGCAAGTAATTGTAGAAGCCTTCATAAAGGTCATCAAGTTCGCATTTACCAATTTTCACATGCTTTACTTTATTAAACTATTTGTTTTATCAGCCACCTTTGATTTTTTGAATTTTACTCTATTGTGAATGGGTTTTTTTTATGTCAGTTTTCGAAGGTATTTTGACAACAAATGCGTCAAATGTATTTTATTAAAATAAATTATGTAGAATGTGCTATCGGCGAGAAAAATAGTAAGAAGATATTTTCAATTTTAAATAATTTTGTTTCAGGATAACAATAAGGCTCTAATCTTCGTAAAACATCAGAGAAATGTTTCTTGTTAATGTCCACTTCGCGCAAAACTTGAGATGTTTAAGTCACTATTTTGACCATATTTACAATGCAAAAATTGATCGTTTTAAATTCCATGTCCACGATTGTACATTAAGGTTATAATTTTTTACTTCCTTTATAATTTGTAAATCGTGTAAGAAATTAATGAACATTTATTCAAAGGAATTTCAACAAAATTTGTTAATTTTAAGACTCCTATAATTATTATTATTAAAGAAATTATCGTGGAATTTTTTTTAATTTGATTTGGTACATTTAGGAACTGTTTTTTACACTTATGAAGATTTTGGCAAAAACTTAAATAATAATCAAAAATAATGAAGGTAACGGTTTCCGTAAAAAGTGGTCTAAATTATGGCTTTGTTGTTGGTTATTACTATTAAAACAGATGTTGGTGCAATTTAAACAAAAAATATTAAGAAACTGGCCAACTAAAAATCTGCAAATAATTGTACTCCTAAAGAAATAAGGTAAATTTTAAAAAAATAACGGATTTGCCTGAAACTGTGTTTTTATAACAATTTGAAGGTGTAAAAAACAAATCAGCAATTAGATTTTTTTGTATTTTGTTAGAGCTTTTCAAAGTTGTTGGAAAAATTTCCAAAAATGCTCTGCGAAAAATTTTTTTGTTTGATTAAAATATTATTATTTTCTAATTTTCCATTTACTGGTAGAATAAGAATCTATATTTGCATTTTTTTTTTTCAGAAAAAAATATTTCGAAAATTAAGCAATTTGAAAAAAATTAGGTGTCGCGTTAGAAGTTGCCTTTAAAAGCTCATAGCAATCAAACCAAAATCGCTGGAACTTTTAAGTTGCCAGATTTGGATTTAGCAGCTCGTTTTACATAAGCATTAATAACATTTATTGCTGGCAAAAATTATTTGTGGTCGTGATAATTAAAAAAGTGAAAAAATGTAGACCCTTACTCTTTGCTAAAAAATGAGGTAAATTTTGAAAATACAGATTTGACTTAAATTGTGTTTTTAAGCTTATTAAAAGCAGTAGAAAATAAATCAGCAATCAGATTTTTTTCAATTGATTTAATTTTTTTGGTAGAGCTTTTCAAAGTTGACCAAATTTTAAAAAAGCTTAGCGAAATTTTTTTTGTCACGATTAAAATAAGACTTATTTATTACATTGCTTTTTTGTTGTGAAATAAGAATCAGCCCTTAAATTTTATCTAAAAACAAAATTGGAGCACTTTTAAAAAAATCGGGTTTTCCGCTATTTATTGCGATCCACAAAATTTCACCTACAAATTAAAAAAAAATGTGAAACGTATTTCTTTGTTAGTTTATTTAAACGTCAAAAAAGATGACAACATCAAAGAGGATATTAGTAGTAACTATCAAAGACCTACGGAAATACAGCTATTCTTTTTTCTGGCAAGAGTCGAGGTGAAATTTTGTGGATCGCACATTATATTGATTGTAAACAATGCAAGAAATGTTTCGACAAAAAGGCCTATCTAGTGGTGCAACATCTATAAGAAAACCCATATAGTTCAGTCTATATTAACCGGTTCCCGTCGCGGTCCAATCGATTGTGAACTGCGCAACGCACATAGAAATATCAAAGGCAGCCATTATGAATTCTTGATTGTGTTTCCTTGGATTAGAATGTGTTTTTTTATTAGATCTGTTATAATTTAATCTTTTCTCATAGTTGTAATGTTTAAGGAAATCATGTGGACAATTAAAAAATACTAGAGATAGATTTAATAATGATTGTGAAGTTAAAGTGGTTCTTAATGGAACAGAATAATATGTGAAACTAAAATGTTGGTTTTTATACCAAGGGTAAAAAGCGAGGTTATGTTTTTGTTTAGACTTGTCAATATGTGACCTTTTACATCAGAAATAATTAATTTTTGTCTTGTCTGAAATAGTTTTAAAGGGGAATGTCTCCAAGTATAAAAATTGGGGTTATGTAATGTTGTTTGCCTAAAATCAACAACAAACAGCACTTTCTGGTCAATGCTCAGTGGGTTAATAAGAGTTAATTTTAATTAAAAATTGTGCTTACCATCAACATAAATAAACAAAGCACAAGTTGACATATCCTAAAGCACCATTAATAAGCATTTAATTCGGGAAATTTAAAAGCACTTTTTTTAAATTGCAAAAATTCTGTATTTAAACGCTTATTGATGGACCTTTAGAACATGTCAACTTGTGATTTGTTTATATATGTTGCCGGTAAGCACAATTTTTAATTAAAATTAACTCTTATAAACTCACTGAGCAATGACCAGAAAGTGCTGTTTTTTGAAGTGGAAGTGGGCGGAAGGGGAATGTCCCAAAATTTTGGGGAAGTGCATCCAAAATTTTAAATTTCAAGCGCAAGAACACCTACACCAGACACTAGATAAAAAAAAGATTTTTTGTGATAATTTAGTTTACTTTTTATTTTTTGCCAAAAAATACGAATATTTACTTTTAATCCATAAAATAATAAAACATTAATTTAAAGCTTCCATAAGGTGCTAAATAAAATTAACAACAATAAATCAAACAAAATTATTGCTAATTTTTTTTTATAATTTTCTTTTACCTGATAATTTTTCTGCTTGAATTAAAAATTTCTAATTTCTTTTTTATGGACCTTTTGTACTCATAAAATAAAAAATGACCACCTCTTTGTTTATCGTTTCTTTAACAGTTTAACTTTCTATTCTATTTCTATATTTTTTTAACAATACCAACTAAATATTTTTTATCACCCGCAAACTGTGGGGGTGCAAAAGCACCTGATTTCTTTTTTATGTTTTTTTACGAGGAGAAAGCTGTAAAATAAAGTGTTTAAAGCTTTTTTAAAGAACCCTTAGCTTTCTCTACTAACCTTTTTAAGGGTTGTAAAATTTTAAATTTATTTTAGTGTATTGTAACAATTAGAAAGTTTTGTCGGTGTCATTGTTGGGCATTTTAAAGGTTCTTTTTTATTATCTACTTTTTTATTTATTTGACAAAAAATGTTTTACTTGTTGTTTGGTTTTTAATTTTTGGTCTTTTCTTGACCATCATCAGTCTTTCTTTAGCTTTGATAGGAAATACATTTCTTTTTTGTGTAAATATTATTATCTTCTTATAACGAACGACCTGTTTAAGGTAATTTAATTATCAACATTCTAAAAAATAATGATAATTCTGCGAATGCAAGTGAAATTTGAAGTGATTCTTTTTACCCCAACTTTTTACAAGAAAAATATAAAACGGAAGGAAAGTGCGGGTGTTTAATTTGCTGTGCTAAGGGTGCAGTTTTTTTTGTGAATTTGGTGTTTTAGAATAATAAAATTTAAAAGCAGGTTGAAGTATTAATTTTGTTTTATTGTTTGCCATTTTTTATACTCAGATTTTAACAATCTTGATGGGACTACATGATTAAAAACAAATTTTTATATTTGCGTTCTATAATAAGCACATTATGAAACCCGAAATTCGGATTTTTAAGGTTGCTGAATTGTTTCATTATTAAACCCAAAATTTTATTGTATTAGGTTGGTTTTCCAGATGCAAAAAGAAAAATTCATTCCTTGCAAGGTGCTTTTTATTTACAAATTTTACTATTATAAACTATCGGGGAACATGGTTTTTTTGTAGAGGGAAAAACTAGAAGAACTGGAAAAATTATGTCAATTGTAACATTTTCCCAAAAACGCATTTTTAGAGCTAAAAATGTAAACCATCCTTTTTTTGATAATGTATGTTCAAGGTTATAAAATCAAAACATTCATTCAATAAAAAAAGCATCATTAGTGACTTTTTTAGCAATTTCTTTTCTTTTTGTTTGTCCGTTTGCATAAAAGTCTGCACCTGTAAATAATGTTTTAACAGATAGAATGGAAAAAAAAAGTGACAAAGAGCAAGAAGTAATAAAAAAATAGAAAAAAAAAATCATCTTGAGCCTCAAAAAAAACCCAATTTTGTAGAATGTTAAATTTGTAATAACAAGCATTTGTAATGAAGCTAAAGATACAAAAACGGGTGTATTTGCATTGCGCCGGTGATTAAGAAAACACTTGGTATTGCGCCGATTTTGTCATACAGAAATATGTTGCATTGCGCCGCTATTGTTTATAAAAGGTCTATTGTTATACCAGGAGCTAAGCATACCCAGGTAAAAGGGATTAAGAAAACTCGATTTAAATACATTTACAGGTATATTCTAAATTAAAAAATATTAAAATAAGTAGAATTTTGGGTTGTTTTCTTAGCATACATTTTTATAATAGTACTAGTCTTTTTTTTCTTCATATATTAAAATTTATGAAATTGGGTTGACACATTTTTATGAAAGTGTGTCGATCTCAGGTATATTTTAACTATCACGAATAAACGCTGGGGCTTGTTGAATTTTCCATCTTACAATTTTTGCTGGCTTTTCGGTGATATTATCAGTAGCTTTTCGTTTTCCGCTATTAGATATGTATTGTCTTGGTAGGTAATGTGCTGACAAGGATTCTTAATTTTTCTCTAGTTTGGTTTTTTAAATTTCAGGGCTTTAGATATAATTTTACAAAAGCACTGGGGGACCTTTTTCCACTGGGGGACACTAGGTTAGGTAGGTTAGGTTAAGATGTGCTAAAATGAAGACTAATGACTAATTTGTTGGGGTGACAAAGGAAGGGATTAAACAGATGCAAACCAGGTATACAAAATGACCCAAAACAATAGGTATCATAAAAGTGGCGCAATACACACTATTTTTGTATACTCAAATTTAACCATCGGCGCAATAGGCATATATCCACAAAAACTGCTGTCAAAAGATAAACAAAATAGGAAAAAAGTTTGGAAACAATGACCTATTAAAAAGAGGTCAACAAGGGTTTAAACGTTTACCCTTTGGCTCAAAACAAAACAACAATTACAGTTGTCATTTAGCATTGCAATATAACAAAATAACTTAATTCTCAAAACGTTTCAATAACTTTATAGCTCATGTAAACTAAAGGTGTTGTATAGTATGATTCAGATGGGAAGTTGCAGCACAGAGAATATAAAACGAAGCGGCAGACATGTTTATGTGCAGTAGGCCTTCTCATGGCAAGCTCCGACCGTCGGACGGTCGGTTGGTTCGGGTGGATCTAGGTAGGTTGTGGAATAGTGGTCCCAAGCTTGGCATTTGCGCGCTCAGCGACGGCCATTTCACCTTTTAAACGACACACGACACCATTTACACTTCATTTCATTTGATTTTTATATGCTGTTTTATGCTCACTTTACGAACCTACAAACACTTTATACTCATTTTTATTTAATCAGTTAATAAATGGATGAATTTATTAGTTCTTGTATTGCTTCTTGAAAAGAATTCGATTCAGTTGCAGTTACAGATTAAGCTTCTTTAAATTTTTGCTGCTGCCACTTCGAAATGAAAGTGAAGGGTTTTTTGGTTAATTTTGTTTAGATGCATGATCCAAATATAATGAAAACTTGGTTGTTTTGCTAATTTATTATTATACTCTGCAGACAATTGTAAAAAAATAAATTACCTTTGGTTAGCTCCTTCTAAAATTCTTAATATTTATCCTATAGCAAATATCTTTGCATCTTATTTTTGTACAATAACAACGATAACTATCAATATTTTATTGAAAAAATGATTTAAATTGCAGTTTGGTGACATAAGCACATTTGTTTATATTTTCATTTAGCAGCAAAACTTACCCTAACCTACCCAACCTAATGTCCCTCAGCGGAAAAATCTCCGCCAGTGCTTTTAAAAAAATCTGTCGCATTGCATTGAGTATTATCAACGTTGCTGGCTTGTTTTAATGATAATAAAAGTCATGTATATAATTCTTTGTTTTATAATTTTCTAATATCATAACTTGCAAAAGTTGCCGCTACCAATACCGAACAACTGAATAAAAACGTATTGTAATTTTCTTGTAACTTTAAGAAGAATCATACGAATATATATATATATATATATATATATATATATATAATATCATAACTCAATAAAAAATCGGATACATAAAAATAAATGTAGGTAAAAGGAACTTAATAAGTCGCTGCCAGTATGACCAAACCAGAAAAATTGCGCGGCCAGCTAGTAGTCTTTTCAGATAGATGCGGTCAGTTAGTATTCTCCCTTTTTTACTTGGCGGCATTTTCTTAAAGTTTTGATTTTTCTATTCTTCAAAGTCTAATTTTTCAAACCTTGCTTCGGGTGTAAGCCAATGAACCTAATTATAAACCCATCTAGGCACTTAGTCAACATTATAAGAGATGCAAATGCAAAATAAAATACAGTAAAATTACCCAAGATAATAACCTATACTTGGATGTAAATTTTCAATTACCAACAGTAAATTCTTACTTGATGTAAGACAAGTAGGTATATCTAGTACTTTGTAGATGAACCTGATAAGTAGATAGTAGTGCACAAAGTTGCAATGTTAATAATAGGTATTAAAAATTAATTGAATAAATCATTACAGATAGTGTTAATGCAGTTTTGTGCACTATCATTAACTAATAAATTAAACCCTTTGCGTTATTGGTGGTATTTCCTTCGTTCGTTTTATAAATATAAATTATGGCTAAGAAATATAAAAGCCTGTTTATAAGTTTCTTTACCGCAACTTGCTTTATTATACTCTTCGCAAAAGAGTATATTGCGATTACGATTCTCTAAAATCGTTAATATTCACCCTAGAGCAAACATTTTTACATATTCGTTTGTTTCATGACTTTTTAAGACTTTTATTTTTTGTCCGTCTGTCTGTCTGTAACGAAATTTGTGACCACCATAACTCAAGAAAGGTTTATCGGATCGACTTAAGATTTAACACAATAATCAATCCCATTTAGAGCAAAAGCCCTATTGTTTTTGGAAAAAATCAAGTAATAAATAAAGGGTTAAAAACACCCCCAAAGTAGAAAAAAATTCATATTTTCGTTAATATCAACTTTACGAAAAAAAACATTCTAAATAAAATTAAAGATTGTATTTTTTCTTATAAAAATGCATCTGGTAATTTTTTTGTATCCCCATCCGTTTACAAAAAAAATAAGTTTTACGTTGTTTTCAATAAAATAAAATGAGACCAAATGAGTTATGTTGAGAACTCGCCAAACCGCGCATAATGATCATTTCTGGTGACTGACTCAAATTAGACCAAAACTTAAGATACAGTTTATTGCCTTAATTCTTGTTGGATTTTTGCAATATAGGTGTAATTTGAAAGATAATTTAATTTGTCGTGTTATTTGTTTTTAAGAATTTGATTTTGAGCATTTATTTTGCAAAAAAACCCACATACATTGGGGAGGTGATTTTTACATTGCTCTCACTAGCTTAAACTGTTATTACAGTTAAATTAGGTAAAAAAATTCAAATGTTGTAGACAAGTAACAATTTTAAAAGATTAGTAAACAATATGTTTCAAGTTTGAAAGCTCTTAAGTAAGATTATTACGTTACGTAAGTGTATAAATGCAGCTTTAGTGTTTCGTTTTATAAATATAAATTATGGCTAAGTAGGTACGAACCAACCTCACAAGCGGGAAGATTGATATCGCTTATTTATTAGAAATTAATTGTTTATTAAAAATGAAATTGCCTCAGGAAGTAAATTGCGATTTTAGATAATTTGCATCACACCATAAGAGCATGAATTATGGGATTATAATTTGTAAATCTGCACCTTTACCTGTACTTACTAATTATATATAGCTACATGATGTTCAATGAAATAAAAACAAAAGAGAAGCGCGGTTGTATCTACCTCCTGTAATACCGATAACCGCAATAAAACTGGTTGTTCATTTTTTAAACGTTTACTTTTTTTAGCAAATATTTTTACACAAAGGGCTACACAATGAAAAGCTAAATCTGTTTATTTTATTAAATGTCTTAGTTTTATTGTTTAAATTTTTGGTTTAGCAGCAAAACTTACCCTAACCTAGTTTCCCCCAGTAAAAAAATGTCCTCCCGTGCTTTTAAAAAAGTCTGTAGGTAACGATAAAACTCAAAAACCCATGGATTGAGTACTTCCAACGTTGCTGGCTTGTTTTAATGATAATAAAAGTCTGTATATTATCCAAAGGATTCTCTATTTTATAATTTTCAAATATCATAACTCAATAAAGCATCGGATTCATAAAAATAAATCTAGGTAAAGGGAATTAAATGAGTCGCGGCCAGTACGACCATCCAGAAAAATCGCACGGGCAGTTCGACCAAGCACCCTGCAATTAAGCGCGGCCAGCTAGTTGTCTTTTCAGGTAGATGCGGCCAGTTAGTATTTTCCCTAGTAGAGAAATGCATATGTTCTTTTTGACATCTCCTCGAACTTTGTTATTGTAAATGAAACTAATTTGTGTCAGTGATTCCTCAGGTTTCTACTCTTTTAACTTAACAAGTTCGTCAATAATCCTTTATAGAAAACGATTCAAAGTTGTTAAAGTAACATAAAAGTAATGCGACGAAATAACAGGTTGAAAATGATAGGTGTAGCGGCGCATCGTTTGTACGAGCAACGATAATAACTAAAATAGAGGTCGTTGTTTTCCAGACAATGGCTTAAATTAAAAGGGGCTTAATATGACCGCTCATGCTCAAATTACGGTGTGTGTAATTCCGTCAGATTAGTGCAATCCTCCGGACCGCTGCAATATGGATAACAATGACATAGACCAACAAAACACAGACGCACTTAATCACATTAAGTCCTACGTCACAAGTTCAAAAAAGAAAGTTTTTTTATTATTTTGGTCCAAGGAATTTTTCATTTCAGTTTGTCGGTCTACTCTCTAGGTATTTTATTAAATTTGGTACATCCCTTCGTATTATATTTAGTCCATTTCTTTAGGAAGAAACTTGTTTCAAAAGTCCAAAACATAAATTTATAAAATGACTGCAGTTTAATATTGGTTTATCTACGTCGACAATTTTGTACTTTTAAGTCTTTTCTAAACGTGTTCTCTTATTTGCGTACACCCAATTTGCGGACATACCCAATTTGCGGACCTAAATGGTCAAAAACGAAAAGGTTAGGGTAGTGAGTTTTTTTACCTGGGTAAAGTCCAATATGCATATTTATTTTTGAATTTCAGGGTTTTAGACTGACTTTTATGAAAGCACTGGGGGACATTTTTCCACTGGGGGGCATTAGGTTAGGTAGGTTAGGTTAAGTTTTGCTGCTAAAATGAAAATATAAACTGTAGCTATGTCGGTGCCTAGCAGTGCGTCCAAAATTGTGTGCATTACACTGAAGGACATATTACTAGGTGTTGTTCTCGGTGTAGTTGTGTAAAAAATGTATCAACACATTATCAGAAAGCATTGTAGGTTAAAATTATTTGATCTTTATACTAAATAAAAGCATAAAGTATTATTACTGACTTCTGCACATAAACATTTCAAATTACAGGATAATCCTTTTCTTACTGCAGGTAAACGGATTAGCTCTTACTTAATGACTATGGCCGCAAATTGGGGAGTATTTTGGAATGTACGCATATTGGACGTACGCAAATAAGAGGGCTTCTTTTCTAAAGGAGTGATAGTCTGCTATTTTTGGTCTATGGCAATATTACACTTTGACACTTACTACCTCGTTAGATTATAGCTGGCTATGGACCCAAAGCGTGCATAAAATTTATAATAATCATAATATTGTTTAGCTTTGCCCACAAGGCAAAGTAATTTAACCTTTGATTAAACCTTTGTGTATTAACATTGAGAATTGGGGTTTCTTTTTTTGCAAACATTTTTTTGTAGACCGTTTTTTAAATTTAAAAAAATTTGGCCAACTTTGGAAAGCACCAACAAAAAAAGCACTTGAAAAAATTCTGATATTGTTGATTTATTTTCCACGGATTTGAATTGGCTTAAAAATACAGTTTACGGCAAATCTATTTTTTCAAATTTTACCTTGTTTTGTAGCAAGGGGAAAGAGTCCAAATTTTCTCAGTTTTTTAATTATCACGGTCACAAGTAATTTTTGCCAACAATGCGTATGTAAAACGAACGGCTAAATCCGAATCTGGCATTTAAATATTTACAAAGCTTTTATTTTTGATGCTATGAACTTTTAAAGGCAACTTCAAACAAGCAACCCGATTTTTTTAAAAACGTTCTATTTGACAAAATTTTGTTTTTCCAATAAAATACAATGCGGATTGGTATTTTAGAGCAACGAAGCAATCTACAAAATTACTTTTATTAAAATCAGAAAAAAAAAATTAGGCTTTTTTGGAAATTTTTAAAATTTTACAAATTTTAAGAAGCTCTATCAAAATAACGAAAGTACTTAAAAAAGTTTTGATTGCTGATTTGTTGTATACGGCTTCAAATTAATCCAAAAATACACTTTCAGGCAATTCTATTTTTTTTTATTTTTATCCTATTTTTTTGCAACGGCGTTTAAGGGTCCAAATAATTGACCAAAAATAAGAAAAATTTATAAATAAATTGTGTAATGTGCCCTAAATAATCCTTTCTTGACTGGGCTTTTTGAAATATCCAAAATTTACTTCTTCTTTATATCAATTTTTATATCCAATTTTGTTGTTAATACAAATATATTTTGTTGAGTGTAAAAGAATAACTGCATTGCTTATAGCTCGGCAAACGTCTTTATTCACGACAGGCTACAAAAAGTCCAAAGCTTGAAGGAACCTAGCATAGCAAGCAAACTCGTTTTCTCGCAAAACAACAAGCCAACTTGATACTCACAAGAATGATCAATGCATTTATGCAACACTTTTTATTTCTTATCCTGCTTTTTCCAAGCGGACCGGATTCCCCAGCTGATGTCAGTCTGCCATCCGCCCGAAACATACTTTTTGTTTGCTATATCACTTCATTGCCAAAATAAGATGGTGCCAATGACTCACGACAAGAATTCTGTATAATTCCCGTGGAAAAGAAAATATAATTTGCCGAAAAATCCTTGGTAATTTTTTTTTTACCATTATCTCTATACAGGGTGTTACCAAATAACTAGGAATAAATTCAGGGGGTAATTCCTGGACACATTTTAAGTAAAAAAGTTTATACAAACATGTGTCCGAAAATCCTTCTTTTCTGAGATACAGGGTGCCAAAGTTTCTAAAAAAATACTTTTTTTTTTAAGATTACCAAGAAACTAAACCAGATGTTTATTTAAAACTTAGCACGCGTAATTTTCTTACCATTAGGCATAAAGTGCGATAGAAAAAAAATAAAAATTATAATTGGAAGGGGCACATTTGGGGGTACCATGGGGGTTGTTCACCCCCAACTTTTTTTTGTGTTACTTTTTTGGTATTTTTATAAAATAATTAGAAGCCCTAGAATATGATCTTTAAAATTAATGTCTTGTTCTTTTTTCATAAAACTAACCGTTTTCGAGAAAATAATTCATTGCCCAAAGGCAACAAAATGTCTTTTTTAAGTCTGGCTTTTTTTTGTTAATGAAAATAAAACATAGTTAACAATAAAGGGTTAATTAATTTCTTTTTTTATTATTATTTGAAATAAATATCTGGTTTAGCTTTTTAGTAATCTTAAGATTAAAATTTTTTTGAGAACCTTTGACACCCTGTATCTCAGAAACGAAGGATTTTTGGACACATGTTTATATGAACTTTTTTTCTTAAAATGTGCCCAGAAATTACCCCCTGAATTTTTTTCTAGTTATTTGGTAACACCCTGTATTGCCATAATATACATACAACATATCAAAAGTGCCCTAAGATCCTGTGCCGGTGCATTACCATTTTAAAAGGTCAAAGGTCGAAGAGGACTGTTTTTGGTAAATAAATCTCTTCCTATTGATCGAACAAAAAAACTGTAAATTTAAAATTGTGCTTGATAAATACATGAATGTTTTTCCAAATAACGAATGATTTACTTTTCAGACAAAATTGACGAAATAGTTAATATAGTAACAGTAGGAGGTAAATATAAAATAGTTTGGTAAATAAGCTACGATTTTTTTCTGGACTGATGTTGGTATTTTTTATTTCTTAATAAATATTGCAATTATTATAGTTAACTACCGTATGTGTAGAGTGTGCTGCTAATTAGATTTGAAAAAGTCGCACATCAAGATATCTAGCATCTGTATCTAGAGGCCTTCGATTTCATTCACCTTATGTGGTTGGTATAATTGGATGCAGTAATCCGATAACCATACTGATAACGTTGGTAACCTACCTCTACTTATCTCAGGACTAGCAGTTCTCTCTTTGCAGCCTCTGTGGGAAGAAAAATATACCTATACGCTTTTAAAATAAAATTACAGGTACCTACATCCGAAACATTCGTGGGTAACTCAAATTAAGCGGATGGCCGCGGTTTCGTCAACTTTAGCAGAAATTAAATCATTTGCGGTCTGGAGAAAAAATTGTACTTATTAAGCACCTGCCAAAGAATCACGGGTGTATTTGCATTGCGCCGGTGATTAAGAAAACACTTGCTGTTGTGCCGATTTGGTCATACAGAAATAATTTGTATTGCGCCGCTATTGTTTATAAAAGGTCTATTGTTATACCAGGAGCTAATAAGACCCAGGTAAAAATGATTAGGAAAACTCGGTTTAAATTCATTTTCAGGTATATTTTAACTATCGCGAATAAACGCTGGGGCTTGTTGAATTTCCCGTCTTACAATTTTTTCTGGCTTTTCGGTGATATTATCAGTAGCTTTCCGTTTTTCACTGTTAGATATGTATTGTCTTAGTAATGTGCTGACAAGGATTCTTAATTTTTTCCCAGTTTTTTTTTTAAATTTCAGGGCTTCAGATAGAATTTTATAAAAGCACTGGGGGACCTTTTTCCACTGGGAGACAGTATGTTAGGTAGGTTAGGTTAAGTTTTGCTGCTAAAATGAAAACTAATGACTTATTTGTTGGGGTGACAAAGGAAGGGATTAATCAGATGCAAACTATCGATATACAGATTGTCCGCGTTTACTTTGTTTTTTTTTGATATGGCAAATAGCTGGGAAAAATTCACGACATTCGGTAAAAACAGTTTTTTGAAAAAGTGCCCCCCTTCGGAAATAATGACTCTTAAGTGGGTAGACTAAAAACACTTAATCGCAAATATTTACCAAATGTTTTGTTCAACCATTCTGAAATCAATAAAGGTCATAAAAACGATTATTTTTAATTGAAAGATTTTCGGACCAACTTTAAAACTTTGATAACAGCAAGTTAGCATGAGACTTCCGTTATCCTCTAAGGAGCAGAACTCTTTCTTATCCGCTAACACTAGTTACATCCAATAATTTCTACAAATTTTGATTATTCACAAAACTGTTTTTTATTATGATTTATAATTTATTCAATGCAGTTCGTAACCATGGAAACATATTTGCAAGCTTCTAAAGCTGCGTGTGTGTATAAACAGCCTCGCTTATTCGACCTACACAGAGTCTGGTGGCTCCTGCTGGTTTCTTATACCGACTCCGCCTCTGCAGGTCATTTAGGCTGTTATCTCAGCCATATATATTCTTCCTTTTATATTTTATACACATTTACAAATTAAATTGGTACTTTCATTAGGTAAATGTGATTTTTATGGGCCGTTTTCATTCAATAAAGAGTTTTTTGGGACCGACAGCTACTTTAGAAGGATATTCTTTTGCGAAAGCGTTTTATTTTGCTGGTGAAGGATGCTGATATAAAATTTTAAACAGTTCTTTTAAATCAGAGTTAGGAATTAGTAATAATGTGATACTTTTTTGACAGGATAATTTGAAAAGATTCCAGGAAGAAATAAGAGTTATAAAACAAATTATCGTAACTTAATGGTGTTGCTAATTTTATGGCTCTATTATTGTTCGCAAAAATTCACAGATCTTTTAATCTGTGCTCCTAGAAGTTCGTATAAGTCATCTCCGTTGAGCTCCCACCAATTCTACTAAATAGCACATCTACACGAGGGCCCCATCGTATATTAAAACTAAATGTAGTTTTGAAAACTAGAAAAATAGGGCTACAAACGTATTATGATTTCATTTTAATCGGTTGTTTCTTTGTGCCGAAAATCAGAAGTCAAAAATCATTATAATATTTTTGTTTTTTTTTTTTCGACTACGAGAACATTTTTGGTTTATATACATTACGTGGTCTATGCCAAACCATTAAACGTTAATTTACCATGTTATTTTTAAGCTTGTAAATTATTAAAATTGCAATTTCGTTTTTCCCTCATAGAGATGTGCTCGTTGAAAGATTTCAATGTAGAAAGAAAAACACAAAAAGTACTATTTTAACACATTTTTATTATTTCTTGCACCACTTCTATGTATCGTAAACATTATGCTAAGAATTTTTAATCATAGTTATTGATGTATTACTCCTTGCATATTTTGTTAAAATTTCGAAAATAACTGACATTCAGGGAGATGACTTTTACGAACTTTAGAGTGCACAGAACATTCCATTTATGAATTTGAATCGATAGCCTTAAATCCTCTTATAGTTTTGCTTATTTTATGGCTCTATTATTGGTTGCATAAATTGTTTTATCTACTATCGTTAGGTAACAGCTACTTTATCTTACTCATTTAAGTTACCTAATGACATACTTTATTTCACGGAAATAAAATGAGTTAGGTAATGAAATCATAACCTAACGGAAATTAAATAAGTTAGGAAATGAGATCATTTTTTCACTCAAATTTGACATGTTGTCATGATGACAATTAGGTCTACAGGATGTACCACAAGAATTTTTTTAAAACTCTTATTATTTTTTTTAATTTTTTTAAGTTATTAAGTGGTCGTAGATAAAATATTGTATGCAACACGTTAGGAAACAGTCATTATTTCACTTATGCTCTTACAAAACTCGGCTGAAGCCTCGTTTTGCAAACTTCGCATTCGTGAAATAATGACCATCGTTTAATTACTTGTTGTATAATATCTATTTATACTGTTTCCTAACGTGTTGCATACAATATTTTATCTACGACCGCTTAATAACATAAAAAAATAAAAAAAATAATAAAAATTTAAAAAAAATTCTTGTGGTACATCCTGTAGACCTAATTGTCATAATGACAACATGTCAAATTTGCGTGAAAAAATGATCTCATTTCCTAACTTATTTAATATCCGTTAGGTTATGATTTCATTACCTAACTCATTTTATTTCCGTGAAATAAAGTAAGTCATTAGGTAACCTAAATGAGTAAGATAAAGTAGCTGTTACCTAACGGTAGTAGATAAATAGATATAAAAATATATTTTGGAGTGCAACCCTAAATAAAGAATATGAAGAGGTTTATTAAGAAGTTAGTTGAATGGTTAGGTATCAGTTTTAGCTTTTGAATTCTATGCCAAATTAACATGCAACGAACAGACAAGCATGCTTTCTACCTACATAGGTACATGCAACATGTCAGATTGGCAAAGTCATAAATAACGCTCGTACAAATATAAATCAACAAACGAGTTAATCACTTGCAAGGAAAATAATTACAAGGCCAACCTTTATATTTAGTTGGTATTTCTTTCTTACATCAACCAAGAACTTTGTTTCAGACTATTCTTATACATATTTTATTTTATTCGATTTATTATAAATCGATAACTTCATGGTTTCTGAGGCAAAGCAAGTGATCAATTCAAGTTAGGTAGTTTCGTTAGAAATCTTCTACCATCTTTTGTATACAGGGTGTTACCAAATAACTAGGAAAAAGTTGAGGGGGTAATTCCTGGACACATTTTAAGTAAAAAAGTTCATATAAACATGTGTCCGAAAATACTTCTTTTCTGAGATACAGGGTGCCAAAGTTTCTAAAAAAAACTTTTTTTTTTAAGATTACCAAGAAATTAAACCAGATATTTATTTAAAACTTAGCACGGGTAATTTTCTTACCATTAGGCATAAAGTGCGGTAGAAAGAAAATAAAAATTATAATTGGAAGGGGCACATTTGGGGGTAACATGGGGGTTGTTCACCCCTAACTTTTTTGTGTGTTATTTTTTTGGTATTTTCATAGAATAATTAGAAGCTCTAGAATATGATCTTTAAAATTAATGTCTTGTTCTTTTATCATAAAACTAACCGTTTTCGAGAAAAAAATTCATTGCCCAAAGGCAACAAAATTTCTTTTTTAAGTTTGGCATTTTTATGTCAATGAAAATAAAACATAGTTAACAATGAAGGGTTGATTAATTTTTTTTTTATTATTATTTTAAATAAATATCTGGTTTAGCTTAGTAAATAATCTTAAGATTAAATTTTTTTTGAGAAACTTTAACACCGTGTATCTCAGAAACGAAGGATTTTCGGACACATGTTTATATGAACTTTTTTTCTTAAAATGAGTTCAGAAATTACCCCCTGAATTTTTTCCTAGTTATTTGGTAACACCCTGTATACAAAATTATTCCTTAAATCAGAAGAGGCATAAATTTTGGTGGTCAGAAAATGAACACTGTTGAGCACTCCCCAAAGGATAATTTAGGAAGAACTAATAAAACACCTTTTTCTGCTGACATTTCTAATCCCAATCAAATATCGTAAATGTGGGTTTGTCCATTTGTCGAATGAATAGAGTATAGTAGTGCACTTGTTCCGCCTTTCTTTATTATGGCAATTAAGTCGTGCCAAAAAATTTATGAATTCCGCTTGCGGCTTGATAAAGTTTGAGGGTAACGTATTTCGATCTAAAATGGAAATTGGACTGTCACATCCTTTTGTCTTTTCTTTAGTCTTTACGTTTGTAATTTTTTGTACTACCCCGGGGGTGCATTGGTATATAGTGCCAAGACGAAGAGATAGCTTAGATAAATGTGAATAAAAACGTGCTTCAACATTTTAAAAGGGAAATATTTAACTTCAAAAGTTTTTGAATGGGTATTTTGTCATTTTCATTAGTCATGTCTCACGCAATTTTATGTTTATTTTTTTAACAAATAATACATTTTCTGGAAATCTTCTTGTTAGTCTTGATAAGAGAAATCCTATCCAAGATTTTCCGAAAGCATTTTCTATACTCTTCGCAGACAAGGTCGAAAAGTATTAAAAATTCAATCAGCCAAACCCATTATCGTCAATATTCGTCGTAGAGCAAAAATTTACAGATTCGTGCGTTTCTAGTTTCTACATACTTTATTTTCTCGCGAATTTTAACTAGAAGACTTATATGACGTTGGTTTAACTAACAATAAAGCATTGTATAGTGTCTAAGAAACAAAAGCAACCATAATAGAACTGGTAGGAGAGGTGAGAGGGGTTGCTAATGAAGTTTCTTTCTTCAGATGACAATTTAAGGGGGCTTTTGTCAAGTGCGACAAACTGTGGTTATTTAAAAACAACCAACAGATATTTCTTTGCTACATTCTATACCTTTTTTTACAATGACATTGTCTGTTAATGAAACAGAGTATAGACCAATATCCCGAGTTAAAACGGGCAAATAGGAAACATCGATATCTGTAGTAATATTGGATGGTTTTGTGGTAACCAAAGTAACATCTGAACTCGCTTCTAAGACAAACGAGGCGCTAGAAGGGATGCAACGGAGCTACGAAGGAAAATTATGTACGAGGCATTGGGACCTATAAATCTTAGACGGGACGTGCCAGACAGAGCAGACGAGGTATTATATGAAAAGCTACCAAAGAGATCACATGAAATAGAACACTACTAAATGTTGCCAAATGGGGAGAATACCAAGTGGCCGCATCTACCTGAAAAGACTACTAGGTGGCCGCGCCTAATTACAGGATGCATGGTCGAACTGGCCGCGCGATTTTTCTGGTTTGGTCGTACTGGCTGCGACTGATTAACTTCCTTTTACCTAGATTTATTTTTCTGTATCCGATGTTTTATTGAGTTATAATATTAGAAAATTATAAAAAAGAGAATCCTTTGGATAATATACAGACTTTTATTATCATTAAAACAAGCCAGCAACGTTCAAAGTACTCAATGCATGTGTTTTTAAGTTTTATTGTTACCGACAGACTTTTTTTAAAAGCACTGGAGGACACATCCACTGGGGGACACTAAGTTAGGTAGGTTAGGGTAAGTTTTGCTGCTAAAAAGAATATTTAAACAAATGTGTTTGTCACCAAACTGCAATGTAAATCATTTTTTCAATAAAATATTGATAGTTATCGTTGTTATTTTATAAAAATAAAATTCTTTTGGTGTTCATACTCATCCTTCCACAAAAATCTCCTTTTCTACCTGCTAAACATGGAAGCAGGTAGAAAAGGTACGGCGGTCACCTCCAGCATGACCCATGCAGTAAAATGCGGCCACCTCCACCAAATCAACCCTCATTAAATTTTATAGCGCGGCCACCTCGTATATGCCCGCCAAATGCTCCAGTTTAACTAGCGCTCATTTTATTTAGCTCTCTGGAACATAATATCTCTTTGGGTGGTATATGGCGAACCAGAGAAGGCGAGGACCAAACCTAAGGCTGTTTGAGTCCCAGAGGGCCCATCCCCGAGAATGAGACACTTGCCCACCGACCGCCCCCCTTAAATTGTCATCTAAAGAAAGAAACTTCATTAGCAACCCCTCTCGCCTCTTCTACCAACGCTTTTGTTTCTTAGACACTATACAATGCTTTATTGTTATATAAAACCACTTTTCCGTACATACTATCGTGGACATGGAATTTAAAACGGTTTATTATCAGCCACCTTTGATTTTTTGAATTTTACTCTATTGTGAATGGGTTTTTTATGTCAGTTTTCGAATGTTATTTTAACAACAAATGCGTCAAATGTATTTTATTAAAATAAATTATGTAAAATGTGCTGCCTGCGAGAAAAATAGTAAGAAGATATTTTCTTTTTTAAATAATTTTGTTTTAGGATAACAATAAGGCTCTAATCTTCGTAAAACATCAGAGAAATGTTTTTTGTTAATGTCCATTTCGCATAAAACTTGAGATGTTTAGGCCACTATTTTGACCATATTTACAATGCAAAAATTGATCGTTTTAAATTCCATGTCCACGATAATACTTACGTCTTCTATTTAGCCTAAGTTACATGGACGCCATTTTAAGGGCATACAAACTGGCCGCTTTATAAAATTTAATGAGAGGTACTTAGGTCGAGCTGGCCGCATTTTCCTGCATAAGTCATGGTGGAGCTGGCCGCTGCACTTTTTCTACCTGCTGCCATGTTTATCAGGTAGAAGTGGAGCTGTGGCGGAAGTTTTGTCGAAAGACGAGTAGAAACACCAAACGAATTTTATTTTTATAAAATAACAACGATAACCATCAATATTTTATTGAAAAAATGTTTTACATTGCAGTTTGGTGACATAAGCACATATGTTTAAATTTCTTTTTAGCAACAAACCTTACCCTAACTTATCTAACCTAGTGTTTCCTAGTGAAAAAATGTCCTCCAGTACTTTTAAAAAAATCTGTCTGTAACGCTAAAACTCAATTGCATTGAGTACTTCCAACGTTGCTGGCCTGTTTTAATAATAATAAAAGTCTGTATATTATCCAAAGGATTTTATGTTTTATAATTTTCTAATATCATAACTCAATAAAACATCGGTTACATAAAAATAAATGTAGGTAAAAGGAAGTTAATGAGTCGCGGCCAGTACGACCAAATCAGAAATATTGCGCGTCCAGTTCGACCAAGCACTCTGCAATTAGGCGCGGCCAGCTAGTAGTCTTTTCAGGTAGATGCGGCCAGTTAGTATTCTCCCGTTTCTTTTTTAATGTAAAATGTTGACGGAAGCCATTTTTACCCCCACAAAATAACTCCTAAAGCAACCATACAAAATATCTTCGTATTCACCGCCTGACTAACTAGATTCTGTTATTAAATTCAACATTCCAGTTTTTTCTACCAATGTCACATTTGCTTCGAAAAATACGTTTAATAAAGATCATTAAGAAATGACTTGAGCCAATCTTAAACAATGCGTTTGAGTCTAGAGCAAAAACTAAACTTGCAATAAATAGTTCGAATATGAAAACCTGTAGTCATTAAAATGACGAATGTTGGACTCGGCTTGACGTTAAGAAATCAAAAGGCACATTCTTTTCTCTGCATGTAACTTACAGATAATGTTTGCAATTTAACAAATCAAGAATGTGCACAGACTCAGAATTATGATTGGTTGGTTTAGATCAATAAGTAATTATGACAGATCTACTTACGAATTCATAGGGTTCTTAAATAGGTGGGGTCTTACCTGGAAGAAAAGAAAACACATATTAATAACTTGACAGACAAAGTAAACAATTTTTTTGTGTCATGTACCATTGATTTTTTTAAGGTTAAAGGAGAAACATTTGAACAAAGGGCAGTTTTGAAAATGGGAAAATTAGCCCAATTATTTTAATTAAAATTTGTAGGTTCCTTAGAAAAAAATCCCAACCAAGATCTGCTTATGCGGGATTGTGGGCACTACCCCCAGGAATATAAAAGTGAAATATTCCCACAAAATTTCCGTGACGTTTAGCCCCCATCTTGCATAGAAGTGAGGAGTTAGTTTTTTGTTAATACCTAAACTATTCGGCACTTTTGAAAAAAGTTTTAAAAATGTTTAGGAACATTATTTTAATAAGGATACAATCATTTTTAAAAAAATAATAAATCACCAATATGAACGATTTTATAGCACTTTGAAAATGTGGTAATTTGGTCCTACAGAGAACGCTGCAATCTATGCTTCAGGACTTTATGACTAGATAGACGATTATGATCAAATAAGGTGATTTTCAAAGAGCTATAGAATCGTTAAAATTGGTGATTTATTATTATATATATTCTAAAGGCCCATCAATAGGCGTTTCAATACGGAATGTTGGCAATTTGGAATGCAAAAAAATAGTGCTTTTAAATTGCCAAAATTCTGTATTTAAACGCCTATTGATGGACCTTCAGAATATGTCAGCTTGTGCTTTGTTTATTTATGTTGCTGGTAAGCACAATTTTTAATTAAAATTAACTCTTATAAACCCACTGAGCAATGAGCAGAAAATGCTAATTTTTGTAGATTTTTGGCAACCAACATTACATAACCACAGTTTCTATGCTACGCGACATTCCCCGTTAAGGTTTAAAGTGGCAGATTTGGACAAAGGGCAAAGAAATCTTTCGTTGCACTTACACAAAATGACAAATTGGGTATTAGATCGCTTTTAACAACGAGTATATTAGACACAAAACGTAATTAGAATTCCACCGGCTATGTTTATAGTTTGGTGTTTATTATCCATTTATTTATAGTGGCGGTTTATCTATCCCTTAACGCTTGTGGTGGGCACCACCACCACCGGGATCCAAGGATTGTCCACCAATTTCCACCAAAGAGAGATGCATTGTCGAAGAACAAATAGATGCACCCGAGAGAGAAATACCTTTAACAGCGCGCGGGTTAAAGAGGGAAAACTATAAAGGCCGATTTATAGAACTTTACTTCCGCTTTACTTCGGCGTAACTTTACAGAAAATTAAATAAAATACATGGGAATGTATTAGCAAATTTATACTTCACTTTAGCGCTACTTTGCTGATTCATTTAGCTGTAAGTAGTACTGTCAAAAGCCGAGCTTGGCCGATCATGCGCAAAGTTTGCAAAAATGAGATATTCACCCTTATTGTCAAGGGTGGTGATTACGGAATATCGCTTCGTACGAAACCTGCTGGTCTTCTTATGTAGGTTTCGTACAAAGCGATATTCCGTAAATACCGTCCAGGTGTAAATAGTCAGAAGTCGCGAGTTTAGACACATGCGCATACCTGTTTCCAATTTCACGTAACTTTACAATCTATAAATTAAGCAAATTTGTTAAGTTACGCGGAAGTGAAGTTACGCCGAAGTAAAGTGAAAGTAACGTTCTATAAATCGCTCTTAATAATTTAAGAGTAGTTCTATAGCTTTAGGCAAGTGGAAAACCAATCCGATGGTTTAACTAATGTTCAACAGGGGATAAAATAGCCAAAAGAGCCAATTTATTTAAATAGGATGCAATACAGTTTGTTTTATTTTTATTGGGAATTTAATTTTTTAGTTAGATACATTTTCAGTGCTTTAGTCTGATTTTTCACGGTTAATTTAACTTTTCTTTTCGCTTACATCAGTAAGAAACGTTATTGAAACGAGCGATCCACAAAAACTACATAAAATCTTGTCATGGAACATCAAAAGCATAAAAATCGACAAAATTGAAAGTTAAATGATCCATTGCAACATTTGAAGTAGTTTTTGTGAATCTCTCTTATGTAGAATTTGAATTTTCAATTAAAACAAAATTGCTAATGTTTTTAGATTGTCTATGCATCAGTCAAACAAGCAAAATTTGATTTTGCAAGTTATTTAAATAAAACATTTATTAAAGTCCCTAACATCTGGTTCATGAACAAAAATAATATTTCAAAAATTTATATTGTAAGAAACTTTTACAACATGAAAGACTAAAATCAATATTGGGCAAAGAAAATTTCAAAGTTTCAGGAAACTTGAAATTTATTACATAAATTTAATGCCTACTTGATTTATAGGTGCTGGTTTAAATATCAAATTAGTGTCTGAATTTCTACCCCTCGAGTTGCTAGTTCTAATTCTCAATTTCGTGCCGCTACTTTGAGCTTATTTAAAGGTAGGGTGTCCAATGAAAAAAATTCATTTATGAGCCCGACTACTTACTTTTTCTTATGCAAACTTGTGTACAACTTAGACCGCAGTTTTTAGCGTTATTATTAGAGCAATTGTTTTAAAATTTTGACCATATAATGTTAGCTGCTTTTAAAATACTTATTGTTTAGCACATTTTGGTTTGTAGCCCTAGCTTAGCTAAAATAACAGTTTAAATAAGGGGAAACTATACTAAAAACAACAACTGTTTTTCTGTCTTAAATTGAGCCTCAAAATCAATTTTTTAAAAACAATAAATATTGCAAAATAAATTATCTTTCTAATAACATCAAGTTTTTCAAAATTGGATAAGAATTAACTGAGATATTTGTGGTCTAAGTTTTTTGAATATCTGCATAAGACGCGCTGCATTTATACGGAATCCTATTTTTAAAGACTGAAGTCACGCTTCTCTCTAGTAGAACAGCTGGTAGGTGGCTACTCTAGACACATATTCATGATGAAAATATATCTGTTCAACTATGTAGGCGGATGCGTTCTACGCAAAATAGCCCGCGGTCTTTAGTCTATTCTGGCCACCGCAACCCGTAGCCCCTCTACATAATATGAGGACTGAGTGTCGGGCTCTTAAGTTAAAAAATTACAGTAACTAAAGTAGTAAGTTGTAGTTGCAATAATAATTTAAACAAAGATGTACGAGATTCACTCGACTTGTTGAAAATAACAAGGAACTTTAATCAGCGTAGTAAGAACAATTTTTTAAACAAATGCTTCTTAGGAAACAACAATTTATATCACATGTCAGATTATGTATCGCGTAAAATGTTAAATAAAGAAATTTATAGGTAGTACAAGCCAGCAAATTTAACGTTCGAGAATACTACGGCTTTATTAATGCAGATTTATGGGCTACTGTCATTTTGTTAATCAAATAGGAAACCTGTACTACGCAAAGTATGTTGTTCGTTGTTGGATTGTGCATACAATACATTCCGGAAAGATTTTACAATGATATTGCTATAAATGTCTGAATACTTATACCGCTAGCTTTCTCTCTCTCTTCCTCTTAAGTCTCTTCAAAAACCATACACAAGAAGTACTCATTAAAATGCTAAAATTGCTATGGCTACTCTTCTTTTCACATGTTTAAAGCAATTTAGGATTATTATAAAGCATTTATTTAGGTTTTTAATCGCCAAAAACGTTATATAGAAGTTCGGTAATCTCCACAAGAAAATTGCTGAAATTTAAAAATAATTCTCCATTAACTGTAATTTCTTAAACTTTTTACATACGAGGGTTGTCTTTTATTTTTTGCGTTTATATTTTGCGTTAAGACAAATTTTTGCCAAGATACAACAACTGGTTTTGCCAAAGTTAATTTTTAGTTAACCTCGCGAGCTGCAAGGAAACGTATACCTCTTTTTGGCTTATTCTTTACATGAAACTCTTTAGAAGCTTATTGTCGGTTATTTTATTTTTTTTTATGTAAACTCATGATTGGTCATCACTCGCGGTTTTGTTTGCGATTTATGAAATACTCAAAATTCTGGATCACTAATTAACGCCAGTCTACTTTTGTGCCACTCTAAAAAATTAGGCTGCACAACAGAAAATAATTTTTTTCACATTCAACTGTTTATGTAACATTCTTTAAATTGGAGTCATTTAATTGCCGTTAGAATGTCTTAATCTTGCCGTGTGTCACTTGTGCATTTTCGGGTTTTAACTGGCGCAAAACATCCATGTATTTCCTGTTTTTGGTAAAGCTGTCTTAGGATGGGCGCTAAGACTGGTGGGTCCATGTTTGAATTACAAGAATCAGTAAGAAATGGTGTATTGACGTGGTGCATAGTTGCCAAAATTAAAAATCAACTCGGCAAGACATTGTTGTTAATTAACTTTGAAAGTAGTCAAAAGTCTTTGCTTCCAATTTTTCTCGGTACATTCCATTTTTTTGAAACTCTCCAACTTAAAAAAATGATTGTGGCTAAACTACTTGTCAGATCCTAACTTTCGGTAAAGTCCTAATAAACTTGAAGGGTTTGTTTGACACTTGTGATGATGCTGTTGACGCCTTCTATTTCTGTGGCAACTTCACTTTTATTGTTGACTAACAGGCTAATTTCAAGTCAATAAATTTTGAAGCAGTGCAAATTTGCGACGTCGCAAACGACATATTTTAGTCTAAAAATGATAGATTTCGTAAAAAAAAATCTGTTTTGATTAGTCAGTTGTATTTATTAATGCGTAAATAACAATTCTATGCCAAAAAACCTTTACTTTTAAACAAAATAGTGCTGCAACCGGGTCGCAACTTTGCACTGCTTCGATATTTTTCTGACTTGAAATTAGCCTGTAAAGCGATACCGTTAGCGAGTAGCCAAACTAATTTTTGTGACGTCACAAAACTGGATCTTCTAGAAAATAAGGTCTCCAGGATTCAAAAAAATAAGCATGAGACTGCGCCGGCCTGATACAATGAAGTATGCCTTGCTACGAATCACTTTTTGTCTATTCTGACATGCACAAATGACGGTTTTACACTTATACCCTTTTTCCTTTTTGCCACAGATTTGTCTTTGTAAAAAGCAATAATGCGTGAAGAATTGAGCGCGATCCAGGTCTAATAATAAGTAATCAAAAAACCAATTAATGCACCGTGCCTCGTACATAATTTTATGGATATAGTGTTACATTTTAGATTAAACAGTACAATGTTCATTACCCATAATAATTCAGTAAGCCGTGATATATGAGCAGGCTGCGCCGAGTTATGTTTTGCGGCTGGATGCTAGCTATTTCTCATTTTCCAGTACCTATCCAGCTTATTCCAGCCTGCCTCGGGTAGAACCTACCCATCCACCGAGTAACGTAATTATGAATATGAGAACTGCGCTTGCCATCTTCACCTTTACAGCATGGCTACAGTTACCTTACATTTCTGTTTTCTAGGAATTTGTTTCCTTTGTCTTGTTTCTTGTTGGATGATAAATCTTCGAGGGTCGTCGACAATAAGTGCTAAATAAACTACGTTCTTACGAAATATGAGTTAGGAACTTTGAATTTTGTTAATGCCGCCATTTGCTCAAAATTCGATGATTTAAATATATATTCGTATTATATTATAAATACATTTCAAAAATAGGTACAAAATTAAACATTATAAAATGGAAGATGTTTAATTTCCAAAAGGTATAAGTGATGTTGATTTTTTCACGTCCATAGCCGATTTTTATTCTTCTGGTAAAGCATTTACTTCGCGGCCGAGAAAAACCATGGAAAGAACTCAGGCATACCAGTGTTGTCAAAATTGTGTTGGTACAATAAATCACAGTTAAAAAGTTACGATGATAAATACGATACTGCCAAAATTGTTGGTGGCGTCATAAAATTAGCTACAGGGTGTTCGCGTATAGTTTGCTTTTTTGATATGGCAAATAGCTGAAAAAAATCCAAAACATTCGGTAAAAACAGTTTTTTGAAAAAGTGCCTTCCTCTGGAAATAATGGCCTTTAAGTAGGTAGACTAAAAACACGTAATCGTAAATATTTACCAAATGATTTGTCTAACCATCATGAACTTTGTACAATTAATAACTGGTAACAAAAATGGTCATTTGAAACCCATTTTGAAATTTGGAGCCTCTTTTAAAATGGGTTAAGCACTGCCAGTGTTGATAAAAAGTGCATGTAATTTCTTTATCTTTAAGAATTTTGTTTATTTTTTTAATACCCCAATTCAAGTTAAAACTTTTTTCCACTTGAAATTTCTGAGAAACTGTACTGTTTACGAGTAAACTGCCAAAAACACTCTTAATGTACCCCATATTTTTGCATAAGACTAGACTTTCTTTTGAAATTTCTATGTCACTGACCACTAAATTGAAGTAAGTTTTTTCTTAAGGTAAATGCAAAGTATGAGGAACATTAAGAGAGTTTTTGGAAGTTTAATCAAAAACGGTATTTTCTTAGAAAATTTAAGTATTCAAAAGTTTTCACTTGTATTCAAAAAAATAAACAAAATTACAAAATTCTTAAAGGTACAGAAATTACATGCAGTTTTTATTAACATTACCAGTGTTTAACCCATTTTAAAAGGAGCCCCAATGGGTTTAAAATGACCGTTTTATTACCCTTATTGACTACAAAAATTTCATGACGGTTGGACAAATCATTTGGATAATATTTACGATTACGTGTTTTTAGTCTACCTGCTTCCTTAAAGGTTTAACCGAATATCTTGTTTTTTTTTCCGATATTTGCCGTATTAAAAAAATCAAACTAAACGCGAACACCGTGTATTTTATTTATGTCGCTATTTGCTCAAAATTTGATGTTAAACACGAATATGGTCAACATTGTTCTAAATTAATTATAGTGCAAAAAGTATTTATTTCAAAGTTGTAGTTATTTTGGTTATTGTTTTTTTCATTCTAAAATGTCCAGTTAAATTAATTTGTTTTGTGATATGGAAATACTTTTTCTTCTCAATAGAATTTTCTTTCCAAAAGAGAATAAGTCATTCTTTGGATTGTTTAATGTAATTTATATAAAAAGAAATGCCTAGCTCTTATACAGGATTAAAGATAAAGAAAAGTTTCCCTTCCCGGAGATTAAATTTATCGAGAGTATAAATTACCTTTTCCTAATCTAAAAGTCTGGAAAAGTTTCTTATGCACTATCTCCAACGTACAATAAATACAAAAAATGGAATAAATCTTCTTGCAAACACAACATATTTCTTTAAGATCTTCTAACAACAAAGAAAATATACTACGGAGTGAATCATGAAAAAGTTTCGAAAAACTTGAGTTCTTCTTTAAAAACTTACTAACATTAGAATAGGCTAAACAAAACATTATCACATTTTATTCTTTATCTAAACAAACACACAAACCGTGTAGTCATTTTAAGGGGCGCACATGAATTCATCCTCCCTAATGAGTTTTACCCCTTGTCACCACCCGCTGTGAAAAAGGTAGCACATTAATTCATCCGGGGACCAAGATAATCCTGTAAAGGGTTAATCCTATTTAGGAAGGTATCTAGGTAATAAAAATAAATAAAATCATAGGAAATAAAATTATAATCAATGGTCGAGACCAAGAGTTATGCGTAGAAGATGTTAGGTTGATCAGAAATACAATTTACCAGGCAAAAATAAAAAAAGAAAACTGCTAGAAAAGCCCAGGAATATCTACTTACAGCTGCAATTAGAATTGTTATGTTTTCATGTGCAGCATATTTAAAATTCCTCATATAAGCTAGCGTTTCTACACTTTTTAGCAGCAAAAATTAACATAACCTACCTAACCTTGTGTCCCCCAGTGTAAAAGTGTCACCTAGTGGTTTTTAGAGCGTTCTCATTTTTTTTTTTATTAATAATTTGGTGGCAAAGTTTAGAAAAAATAATGGCGTAAAGCCATTATTTTTGTTTAATATATGGAGTTTATTTTGACAAAATATTACTTTTAATTTTATGCTAAGGTAGTTTTACTAATTTTCTCAGGTACCAACCCTCCATGGCCTGCCGGATGAATTAATGTCCTCCGCCGGATGGATTCATGTGCTAATTTCAGGTAGTTTTTAGACGCGGATGAATTCAGGATCGCCCATTTTAAGAAAACTCATGCTGTATGTGTTCTTTGTTTGCATTCCAGCTTCCCAAACAAAAACAAAAAGTCATTTGGAGGAATGAAAGAAAACCTACTCTAGCTTACAATCAACTTGATTAAATAGATCCGTGGTAGTGAATTCAATTTAAACCCTAACAATCTAACCAATTTTCTACTTTTCTTATCTTCCCTAAATAGGTATGTGCCTCTTTCTTGTAGCACAAAATGAAAAATGTCTCTTCGGGAAAATCATGGACTAAAAATTTATGGATCAAAAATTTATCTTGTTTCTAATCTTCAAGTTGAAAACAAATTTTTACGACATTTTGAATGTTTAGTAGCTTAAAAAAATTTCGTCGGATATATGCCTTTTGCGCCGATGTTTATACTAAATATACAAAAATATTGTGTATTGCGCCACTTTTATGATACCTATTGTTTTGGGTCATTTCGTATACCTGGTTTGCATCTGTTTAATCCCTTCCTTTGTCACCCCAACAAATTAGTCATTAGTTTTCATTTTAGCAGCAAAACTTAACCTAAGTCCCCCCCCCCAGTGGAAAAAGGTCCCCCAGTGCTTTTATAAATTTCTATCTAAAGCCCTGACATTGAAATAAATCAAACTAGAGAAAAATTAAGAATCCTTGTCAGCACATTACCAAGACAATACACCTAACCTACCTAACCTAGTGTCCCCCAGTGAAAAAGGTCCCCCAGTGCTTTTATAAATTTCTATATAAAGCCCTGAAATTAAAAAAAAAACTGGAGAAAAATTAAGAAGTTCTGTCAGCACATTACCAAGACAATACATATCTAACAGCGAAAAACGGAAAGCTACTGATAATATCACCGAAAAGCCAGCAAATATTGTAAGACGGAAAATTCAACAAGCCCCAGCGTTTATTCGCGATAGTTAGAATATACCAGAAAATGTATTTAAATCGGGTTTTTTTAATCCTTTTAACCTGGGTTTTCTTAGCTCATGGTATAACAATAGACCTTTTATAAACAATAGCGGCGCAATGCAAACTATTTCTGCATGACCAAATCGGCGCAATACCAAGTGTTTTCTTAATCACCGGCGTAATGCAAATACACCCATTTTGAATGTAGTAGCTAAGATAAATTTCGTCAATGAAGGAAGAACATAAATCTAAGAGGCGGATCTTTCTATGGATTAAGGAAATTTTATTTTCGACTTGCACTGCATTTGTTGATAAACTATAAATTAGGTAAAATAGACACGATGTTTATATTTAGTTCTAGATTAAAGGAGGGTTAAATAAAAATAATTTCTAACACCAAACAGCTGTTTAGTACGAATATACATTCTTATTTTAAAAACATTTTTTATTTATTTTGTTATTTTCTATGAAGCCTTTTATCCTAACGAAATCAAAGAAAATTTTATAGAAACAATATAATTTATAAAATAAATACCATAATGATTTAATTAGCATGTGGTTATTATCAGGTTTGATACTTTTTTTCTTAATCCCGTGGTTTTATCTAAATATTTTCTATGTCTGCAAAAACTTCTGCTAACATATTTAACAACCATGAAACGTTAGACATAATAGTATCATAGTTAGCTATGAACACGAGTAAAATACTTGCTAGTCTATTTGCATAATTAATTTTGTTTTAAATTCATTATGCATATCGTAAATTGTTTCTAATTGAATTGTACATAATTTTTACATTAGAGACATGCCTATTTATGGCATGATACCCCATTAAAAATTTCAATAAAAATGATGAATATTATAAAAAAACTTAAAGATCTTTTTAGATTACAGAAAATAGTTGTTTATCAAAAAAACACTTAAATATAATCAAATTAGTAACAGCTCAAGGATAAGAATATTTTTATTTTTTTTTTTATTTTGCTAGCCCAATTGTTCACTTTCTCTTATGCAAACTAAAAAAAGTGTGAAGTTCAACTGAGAAAAAAAGTATGATAATTTTTTGGCAAAATTAGATCTATGAACAATTTTTTTAAATTTGCGTTTTATAATAAGCACATTATATAACCCGAAATTTGAATTTTTAAGGTTGCTGAATTGCTTCATTATTAAACCCAAAATTTTATTTTATTCGGTTGGTTTTCCTGATGTAAAAAGATGAATTCTTTTCTTGCAAGGTACTTTTATTTACAAATTTTACTATTATAATCAATCTGGGGACATATTTTTTTGTAGAGGGAATAACTAGAAGAATTGGAGAAACGATATCAACGGTAAAATTTTCTTAAAAGCGTCTATTCATTCAGTATTAAGTAAGTAAAGTTTACAAATGTCATTGTTAAATATGTCTGACCTAAACTTACTTTTTACTTCAAAATGACAATATTGCCAATACAATAAAAATAAAATTTTGAGTTAAGTTTTTAATTTAAATTAAAAATGCATTTTAATAAGTTAAATGAAGCAAATATTGAAAATAGTATAAAAATCTTGTTTTATAAGGCGTTTTTTAGTACTTGTCCATTGGAAAAACTATTTTTGTTGGATTCAGACGTCTACAAAAACTCGTTGTATAAGCAACTTCCTGAGGAACAAAACGGTTTACACTTTTTTTTGCTCAAAACATCTACCACTGGTGCGGTGTGCATTAATTTCTTCAACACAACCTCCCGAAACGGGTATAAACCACTAGTACGTACTAATTAGATAAAAAACCCATAGAAATAGATTGTTCTACAATTAGCAAAATTTTTCCAAGTTGTAGAACAAGGTATCGTTGCCATGACTAAAAATAGTAATCCATTAGTCCGTGCTAATGGGTAAGGTGTTGTATCAAGACTGATTTCTCTTCAAATGACCCCCCTTCCCCCCTCGGGGGGGATTAGACTATTCTCATGGGTGGTCGCTAATTAAGATTCAAGACGATTACAATTGTTGCTAACGGTATGGCACGCAAACAGAACAGGGTAGGTACTATTCGTAACAAAGAAACTATCAGTACGTAGAAATACGAAAAAGGAAACACTGACATTGTTTACACATCGTTATTAGCTATGAGCTGTGTTTGTTTTGAGAAAATCTGAACCATTTCAGATATTTGCGCTACCTGTGCGGTCTACAGTGATCTTCGCGTTTTTTTTTTTTTAAGGAATACTGATTAGTTAGTCTATAGTTTAATAAATATTAAATACCATGATTTAATAAACATTTTCATTGTCTGATGTATTATGTGGCGTGCTCTCTTATTTGCGGACACCCAATTTGCGGACATACCCAATTTGCAGACATAAATGGTCAAAAACGGAAAGGTTAGAGGTAGTGAGCTTTTTTACCTGGGTAAAGTCCAATATGCATATTTTTTTTGAATTTCCGGATTTTACACTGATTTTTATGAAAGCACTGGGAGACATTTTTCCACTGGGGGACATTAGGTTAAATAGGTTAGATTAAGTTTTGCTGCTAAAATGAAAATACAAACTCTAGCTATGTCGGTGCCTAGCAGTGCGTCCAAAATTGTGTGCATTACACTGAAGGACATATTACTAGGTGTTTACTCTGTGTTGTTATGTTAAAAATGTATTAACACATTATCAGAAAGCATTGTAGATTATTTGATCTTCATACAAAATAAAAGCATAAAATATTATTACTGACTTCTGTACCTATATCTTAACATCTCAAATCTTTGATTATCCTTTTCTTACTGCAGGTAAATGGATTAACTCTAACTTAATGACTATGTGTGCAAATTGAAGAGTATTTTGGAATGTCTGCATATTGGATGTCTGCAAATAAGAGGGGCTTCAATGTGACTTGGGATTCTAAAAATTTGATCTAAAAAGAAAGTTTTTTTTATGTTCAGAATTTATCAAAAGCAGCTAACGTAGAAGAACCAACTAACTATGATATATCTTTGTTGCGTCGATAAAAATTAAGAGAAATGTACATTGATGTAGAATGGAATTCATGGTTGCATGTATGGCCAAGCTAAGCGAGTATAGGGAAACAAAAACAAGCTAGCTGATCTAAAAATCAAAATAAAAGAGATGAGTAATGGCGTCAGACTTGTTCAACCTGTATTCCATGCCTTCCTTTCTTCGTTCTTCTTATGTCGACTTCATTAAAGGTCGATCTTAGGTACTCCAGAAACATAACTCAAAATATAGATCGTTTTAAGGCTATAGATTCAAATTCATAAATGGGATGTTCTGTGCACTCAAAAGTTCGTAAAAGTCATCTCCCTGAATGTCACTTATTTTCGTAATTTCAACAAAATATGTAAAGATACGGAGTAATACATCAATAACTATTATTAAAAATATTTAGGATAATGTTTGTGATACGTAGAAGTGGTACTGAGTGCAAGAAATAATAAAATTATGGTAAAATAGTCCTTTTGGTGTTTTTCTTCCTACATTGAAATCTTTGAACAAGCACATCTATATAAGGGAAAAAGGCAAGTTGAAATTTTAATCATTTACAAGCTTAAATATGGTAAATTAACGTATTGTGGTTTGGCATAGACCACGTAATGTATAAACCAAAAAATGTAATCGTAGTCGAAGAAAAAAATAGTATAATGATTTTTGAAGTCAGATTTTCAACACAAAAAATAACCGATTTAAATGAAACCATAATACGTTTGTAGCCCTATTTTTGTAGTTTTCAAAACTACATTTTGTTTTAATATACGATGTGGCCCTCATGTAGATGTGCTATTTAGTAGAATTGGCGGGAGCTCAACGGAGATGATTATACGAGCTTCTAGGAGCACAGTTTAGAAGATCTGTGAAATTGAAGTCTTAATGTTATGTTTCATTGGGTCCTAAAAGTATCAGAGGCTTAATTTTCAGTAGAGTTGGTTTAAATACAAGCAAGCTTTAATTGCTTTCCACATGTAAACCATGTACATTCTTCAATGTCTTTGCGGGAAGGATTAGACACTAAATTAAGTAATAAATCTGAATAGTGGTTTAAATTATTACCGAAATAACTTTATTAGGTATGTATGTACCTGTAGCTTTTCATCGGTATAAGAATTAGACATGCCATGTGTAAAATTATGATACACTTAAGCTTGTTTCACAATTATGTTGAAGTTCCACGGAGAAAGACTCCAAAAAAAAACAAATGATCAAGCAAATTTTGTTGGCTCTTCACAATAAAATTTGTGAACTTTTTTTAACATAACTAGATCTACAGGGTTTTTACAAATTGGCGCATAAACGCGATGGTACGTTGTTGGAATGTGCCTAGGCACTAGGGACCACCAGAAAATTGATAAAAAATATCGATATTTCTTTGCCCAAATATCTTTTGGTAAAAGGACACTTGCTTTGCGCATATTTTGGTTGGGTAACATATTTTTTCACTATAAAATTTTTATTTTCAGACGTAAAGTTTTCTTTTTTTTTATTCCTTGGAGATACCATGCTCTAAAGCTATACCCATAGTAAACTTTTTGATTCACTTCTTAGGAAAGAAAATTTTGTTTCATTTAAAACGTATTTTCGCAAATTGTAAATTAAATGAATGGGGTTTTTTCGCAAAAAAAAAACCCATATTCATTTCAATTTTTTGGACACGAAACTTTTCACATCTTTATTGTAAATTGAGACTTTTAGTAGTCAAAATTTAATTTTTTGCAAATATACCTAGGTATTCGTCTTTCTTACGTATTTCTATTCGTTATAATAAATAAACGATATGGTCTGGAAAGCGTGCAAGAGAGATACTTTACCCGCCATGTGGAAATAAACATGTTTACAGTTTGCTATGTCTAGAAGAGTTCATTAATATTATGGTTCACTGTATAAGCTTTCTATAGTTCTTCATTTAACATTAGTCTACCCTAAAGCTCTTTCTGTTCCTAAATTATTACTGGAGGATCATTGTTACAACTGGATTAACCTTTTTGCAATTGTCTCACGTTAAAAGCGTTTAAAAATATCAGAAGACAAACCAATTTAATAAGGAACGTTTTTTAGCACGCGTCCAGGTGAATTTTCCAATGGACAAGTGCTAAAAAACGCCTTATAAAATGAGTTTTTTATAATATTTTTTATATTTGCTTCATTTAATGTTTAAAAAAGCATTCTAAATTTGAATTAAAAACTTAACTTAAAATTTTGTTTTTATTGGATGGGAAAAATTGACATTTAGAAGTAAAATGTAAATTTAGGTCAGACGTATTAAATAGTGACATTTTTAAATTTTACTCACTTAATACTTAATGAATAGGCGTTTTTGAAAAAATGTAATCGTTGATATCGTTTCTCCAATTCTTCTAGTTATTCCCTCCACAACAAAACTATGTCCCCTGATAGTTTATAATAGTAAAATTTGTAAATAAAATGTACCTTGCAAGGAAAGAATTCATCTTTTTGCAACAGGAAACCCAACCAATAAAATAAAATATTGGGTTTAATAATGAAGCAATTCAGCAATCTTAAAAAACCGAATTTTGGGTTTTATAATGTGCACATTATAAAACGCAAATATAAAAAAGATCTTAATGCCAAAAAAATGTTACTACCTTCTGAAAAAGGTGACAATATAGCTTCGAAACTGCAACGTAAAATTTTTAAGGGTTTTAAATAATGTCAGATGCTTAATGAAAAATCACTCTTGTTAAAATTGTTAAATTACACGGTAAAAACGTCACTAAAACCCGTCAAAACGAAAACTTTGATGAGGGTCCACAGTCGAAAAAACCAAAACCACTTATCAAAAACATATCCCAAATCAAATTCCACTAAGACAAATATAAAAAGAATGTTTGATACACAAAAATAGATAACCCTTAAAGTGTTTTTAGACAATAAGACAAAAGCAAACATGAATATATTTGGATAGTTAATCAAACGAATATCAAACTCGATAAATTAATGTCATGGGCAACACAAGTGCCAGGTAAAGGTGCTTTTATGATATACTGGACTTAAAGATTTTAACGAAAATCGTTCTTATGTTCAGTTAGCAATGGGTCTAAGGTGGCTTGCAAGTTTTGCATCTTGGCTACACCCCTCGAGAACTGGCCATAAATAATGGGTGTAAACCCCTTGCAATGTGTCAAATGGTAAAAATGCACCCGCAGTGATTCAAAGTGGGTGGTATCCATGGCCGACCTGTTAATGTTTACAGTTTGCTATGTCTAGAAGAGTTCATTAATATTATGGTTCACTGTATAAGCTTTCTATAGTTCTTCATTTAACATTAGTCTACCCTAAAGCTCTTTCTGTTCCTAAATTATTACTGGAGGATCATTGTTACAACTGGATTAACCTTTTTGCAATTGTCTCACGTTAAAAGCGTTTAAAAATATCAGAAGACAAACCAATTTAATAAGGAACGTTTTTTAGCACGCGTCCAGGTGAATTTTCCAATGGACAAGTGCTAAAAAACGCCTTATAAAATGAGTTTTTTATAATATTTTTTATATTTGCTTCATTTAATGTTTAAAAAAGCATTCTAAATTTGAATTAAAAACTTAACTTAAAATTTTGTTTTTATTGGATGGGAAAAATTGACATTTAGAAGTAAAATGTAAATTTAGGTCAGACGTATTAAATAGTGACATTTTTAAATTTTACTCACTTAATACTTAATGAATAGGCGTTTTTGAAAAAATGTAATCGTTGATATCGTTTCTCCAATTCTTCTAGTTATTCCCTCCACAACAAAACTATGTCCCCTGATAGTTTATAATAGTAAAATTTGTAAATAAAATGTACCTTGCAAGGAAAGAATTCATCTTTTTGCAACAGGAAACCCAACCAATAAAATAAAATATTGGGTTTAATAATGAAGCAATTCAGCAATCTTAAAAAACCGAATTTTGGGTTTTATAATGTGCACATTATAAAACGCAAATATAAAAAAGATCTTAATGCCAAAAAAATGTTACTACCTTCTGAAAAAGGTGACAATATAGCTTCGAAACTGCAACGTAAAATTTTTAAGGGTTTTAAATAATGTCAGATGCTTAATGAAAAATCACTCTTGTTAAAATTGTTAAATTACACGGTAAAAACGTCACTAAAACCCGTCAAAACGAAAACTTTGATGAGGGTCCACAGTCGAAAAAACCAAAACCACTTATCAAAAACATATCCCAAATCAAATTCCACTAAGACAAATATAAAAAGAATGTTTGATACACAAAAATAGATAACCCTTAAAGTGTTTTTAGACAATAAGACAAAAGCAAACATGAATATATTTGGATAGTTAATCAAACGAATATCAAACTCGATAAATTAATGTCATGGGCAACACAAGTGCCAGGTAAAGGTGCTTTTATGATATACTGGACTTAAAGATTTTAACGAAAATCGTTCTTATGTTCAGTTAGCAATGGGTCTAAGGTGGCTTGCAAGTTTTGCATCTTGGCTACACCCCTCGAGAACTGGCCATAAATAATGGGTGTAAACCCCTTGCAATGTGTCAAATGGTAAAAATGCACCCGCAGTGATTCAAAGTGGGTGGTATCCATGGCCGACCTGTTAATGATTGCCGTTTATTTATTGTAATTATTTTTATAAACTTATACCACAATAAAACAAGTTAAAATTCACGATTTTCATTGCCCACCTTGTAGATCTTGAGATTAGTCAGGAATATTGTACGAATTACACACCGTGCCGCGAATATTGATATATGTTGTTATATTGTTAACTAAATGCTAACTATTAATTTTTTATTCGCTCGACCACACTCGTTGTGCTGCTATGTTATTTGAGATAATTTATGGGTTGGATCCAAAGAGATTATTCTATGGTTGGATCTTTGTGGTGTTATTTTGCTTTGCACAGCTGACAAAGGTAAAACCGTAGAATACGGTGTGATTACAATGATTAAAATCTTGTAGAGGAGAGAAAAAATTATTTCAAAATTAGTACTTTCAAGTTGTCGGATAAACGCGACGCTACGTTGTTGGAGCATGCCTAGAAACCCCCGGAAAATGGTTGCAGCCAAAAAATCTATTTTATTTCCTTGAAAATATGAGGCCCCAAAGTGCGATACTTTGAACGATCATAAAACACGTAATGTAACCCGAAATTTGTTTTTTAAGATTGCTGAATTGTTTCACTACTAAACCCAAAATTTTATTTTATTAGGTTGGTTTTCCAGATGCAAAAGATGAATCCTTCCCTTGCAAGGTACTTTTTATTTACAAATTTTACTATTATAAACTATCGGGGGACATAGTTTTGTTGTAGAGGGAATAACTAAAAGAATTGGAGAAACGATATCAACGGTTACATTTTCTCAAAATCGCCTATTCCTTCAGTATTAAGTGAATAAAGTTTACAAATGTCATTATTCAATATGTCTAGCCTAAATTTACTTTTTATTTCAAAATGTCAATGTTGTCAATCTAATAAAAATAAAATTTAAGGTTAAATTTTTAATTCAAATTAAAAATGCTTTTTAATAAATTAAGTAAAGCAAATATATAAAAAATAGTTTAAAAATCTCGTTTTATAAGCCGTTTTTTATCACTTGTTATACTACCCCAATCATGAATACAATTGATAAATCTCTTTTAAAATATTTTTCATTTTAGGAAAGGCTAATATATTTCTTATTTAAATAAAAATGCCGATAAAAAAAGCATCCTCTTTTGAAACTGTCCCAAAAGATATTTTTAAAAATAAATGTGCCTAAATACCGACTTTTTACTTGATATTTAAATAAATATTTCTTCGTGTCTACTATAAAATTTAACACAACTTTATTTTATATACTTCAAAACAAATCACAGTTAAAGAAAATGATTTGTAAGCTTTAGCAACTTGCTACTAGATGTCGCGATGAGTTTCCAACTAAATAAATGCAAGATATTTTCACCAGAGGCGCTGCTTGCATTCTTGCTTTAACTTTACGTTCTATTCGTAAATACATGTGATGCGCGATTGTTTTTCAGTTGGTCTGCTTGTGCATCGGGTCCCTATGCTACACAAATTAGTAATCGCTTTAATTTTGGAGTTTTGAGGTTAGTGCAAAATTTTAGCAAGTAAAATGTTAATTTGATGCTGTTTTTTTTTTACTTAGATTTTTTACACACATTTTTTTGCAGCTTTTAAATAAGTAACCGTTTTAATTTAACTGTTACTAAGTGATAATGTGAAGTCAAATTAAATTTAATGATGTGATGTATGTTTTTTTTATCAGGTTCTTAACCTAAAATTTAATGAATACGTAAAAAATTGCACAATACCATTTCTTTAGAATCTTAAGTTTAATTTTGTTTTTATTTAAATTTAAGGTCATGAGTGTTAGACCACACATTGAAAATGATTGAGTAAGGTCAGTTAGCTGATTAGGACAGTTTATTAAATTTCATTTTTGTATTATGACTGCTACCCGACATAACGAAAAAATATTGCCTTTTAATTTTTTTTAGTAAAAAATTTTATAATTTGTTTTTTTAATTTAAAAAAAATTATAAACACCCTTCTTTTTTTAAAAACACTTAAGTTTAATTATTTTTCTGAATAACGGTTTCTACCCTTAAACATTGGATTTTTATAAATAAAAATTCTTTTAATTTTTTTTGTTTTTTAATATCTTTAAAACCTCAAGTGTGTCCCTTTTTGTAATGTTCATGGTAAAATTAAATTAATCATTGATCAGATATAATTGCAATGCAAGAAAACATTTCTCAGAGAAAAAACATGAAATCTAACATACAATGAAACAATTTAGAAATTCCTATTCTATTTCTTAAAATAATAAAAATTAATGACAGAAAAAAATGTTTGCGTTCAGCTATTCGGTATTCATATATTATATATAATTATAGAGTAATTGCTTTTTTGTACTGATGCATTTTAAAAATGTAGATAAGTGTAAATTGTGCAGCCTATTGCAACATTCAATAGTTAACAAAATGTCTAACTTTTCTAGAAAATATCGCCTGAATAAAGTGCATTATGCTTAAAACAAGGCCTTAAGTATCGGTTACAATCAAAGATTTGTAACTTAAAGTATTTTAAGAGCCCGATTACCCACTTTCTTTTATGCAAACTTGTGTACAACTTAGACCGCAGTTTTTAGCGTTATTATTAGAGCAATTGTATTAAAATTATGACCATATAATGTTAGCTCCTTTTAAAATACTTATTGTTTGGCACATTTTGTTTTGTAGCCCTAGTTTAGCGAAAATTACAGTTTAAAGAAGAGGAAATTATACTAAAAACAACAACTGGTTTTTCCTTGTTAAATTGAACCTCAAAATCGATTTTTAAAAAACAACAAGTATTAAAAATTAAATTATCTTTCTAATGACACCAAGTTTTTCAAAATCGGATAAGAATTAACTGAGATATTTGTGGCCTAAGTTTTGTGAATATCTGCATAAGACGCGCTGCATTTATACGGAATCCTATGTTTAAAGACTGAAGTAACGCTTTTCTCTAGTAGAACAGCTGGTAGGTGGCTACTCTAGACACATATTCATGATGAAAATATATTTGTTCAACTATGTAGGCGGATGCATTCTACGCAAGATAGCCCGTCTTTAGTCTATTCTGGCCACCGTAGCCCGCGGTAGCCCCCCCCTCTACATGGTATAAGGACTGAGTGTCGGGCTCTTAATAAGGAAAATTCTGTTTGTTGTAAATGGGACTCGATGTTTAAAACAAGTAGAAGAGGGCTAAGTTGGGAAAATGGGAGTAGAGAATGAATTCCTGGCAATTCATCACCGATTTGTACAGTCTTGCTTTCCGCCGGTGACCCTGTTTTACTTGTTTTTGTTAACCATAGCTTGAACCTCTCCTTTCGGCTTTTACTTTATAGAAAATGCTCTAAATAAGGTGCACTGCTACAATTGAATATTTTATTGATTTTAGTAAATATGTTAAATTACCATCTTATTAAAAAAAGTCTAATTAATTTTAGTAAGGGTGCTTTTTTTTGTTAGAAAGTATTATATGATTTTGAAGGAGCAATGTTTCATTTTTTGGAGACCATAAATTTCAGGGCGGCAGCCCTATTTATTTAGTAAGGTGAGAAGATCACGCGAAATTTTTCCTGCTAATAATTTATCTTTTTTAACCAATAAATAAAAAAAATGGTGATTTGTTATGATGAAGTTATACTGTTTTTTTTTAATATGTTTTTTAAAAATTGCTTTTTTCGAAAGAAGGTCATTTTAAAGTAGGTTCTGCATCTAAAGTGAGTTTAGACGAAGAAATGTTCATTAAAATGTTTTTACCATAGAATATTTAAAGGGTATTTTTTTATATGTGCGTTTTATAATAAGCACATTATGAACCCCGAAATTTGGATTTTTAAGGTTGCTGAATTGCTTCATTATTAAACCCAAAATTTTATTTTATTGGTTGGTTTTCCTGATGCAAAAAGATGAATTCTTTTCTTGCAATGTACTTTTTATTTACAAATTTTACTATTATAATCAATCGGGGGACATTGTTTTTTTGTATAGGGAATAACTAGAAGAATTGGAGAAACGATATCAATGGTTACAATTTCTTAAAAACTCCTATTCATTCAGTATTAAATGAGTAAACTTTACAAATGTCATTATTCAATATGTCTAACTTTAATTTATTTTTTACTTCAAAATGTCAATGTTATGCTATAAGGTTGGTCATAAAAACAAAATTTCATCTTAAGTTTTAAATTCAAATTAAAAATGTTTTTTAATAAATTAAATGATGCAAATATAAAAAATAGTATAAAAAACTCGTTTTATAAGGCGTTTTTTATCACTTGTCCATTGGAAAACTCGCCGCTGCGCGGCTCTTTTTCCAATCCTGGACGCGTGCTAAAAAACGTTCCTTATAAAACTCAATGTTTTAATATATTATTATATTTCAGTTCTATAATAAACACATTAAAAAACCCGAAATTTTATTTTATTTTTTTACGTAAAATACATTCAAGAAAATGTACAAAATATCAAAATAAAATTATTCAACTTTGGCATCAAGTTTTAGAAAGTGTCCACCGAGTTATGAGTTATTATCGTGAAACTGAAAAGTGCTTCGGTCGCTGGTGAATTTCCCAGGCCGTTGTTTATTTCAAATATGAATTATTACAGTCAAAAACATTTGTCACCACTCATTCGTCTGCTCCGTTTGTGTGGTATACTCGAGGTTTTGATGAATTTTAGTATTTACGCACGTATCAACTTTGGTTTATAACTACAAAATATTGCCAGTTCATTTTATGCTTCATGAAGTAACAAAAATTGCAACTAGGATATTCAAAATAATCCTTATCAAAAGGAACAATCTGTAGACATTTTATCTATTTTATTTAAATCGTTTTATATTATTATACTCTTCGCAGACAAAGTCGAAGAGTATTATAAATTCGATCGAAAAATCCTAAAATCGTCAATTTTCGTCGTAGAGCAAAAATTTTTGCAGATTCGTGCGTTTCATGACTTTTTAAGATTTTCATTTTTTGTCCGTCCGTCCGTCTGTCTGGTGTATGTCACGATTTCTTGTGTACACGCTATCTTAAGAACCAAAATTCCAATCAAGTTAAAATTTTAAGGAAAAATCGGTTGTGGTTAAAGGAAGAACCCTATTGTTTTTGAAAAAGATCCGATAATTACAAAGGGGGTACCGGCGCCCCCAAACATTTAAAAAATTCATATTTCAATTATTATAAAATGTACAGAATTCTTTTTTTGATAATATTAAAGCCCATCCAATTCTTTACAAAAAGTAATTGAAAGTATTTTTTGTCCGACCCCACATAAGCCCCCCAAATAAAAAAAATCCGTATCATCGTTATTTTTAAATTTACAAAAAATTATGAAGTTATAAAAGTGGAAGAAAACTAAATTCTGTATAAAAAAATATTTTTTGTTTTTTTTTTTGTCAAGTTTTTAAGACAAAAAAAGGTCAAAAGAAAGGTTTTTAGTGATGCAAAAGTTCTAAGTCACGTAAGTCTATGCTCGGTCAAGGTGGCTTTGCAAAAAAAAAATTAAAACAAAAGCATCTTTCTAAAGCCTAATTAAATCCTAAACGTCAGTGTCAGAAGTGACCTATACGTGCACTTCGCTAATAAAATTAATTTTTTTGTTATAAGAGAGTTAATAGTCTGGCCTCTTCGCAGGTTTTTATAATAATATTAAAAAAGTATAGTTTTTTTTAATTTATTAGTTATTGTCGTATTACTGCGAAGAGTATGCCATTAAATGTCGACATTTTATAGAAAAATATAACCGTCTCCACTGACCTAACCCACTCTAGTTTTTTTAAGATAACATGTTAACTTGTTGTCCTGCAGGACAATTGATAAAATCCTATTCTTTTTTGATAATTTGTTAATTTCTCACCTAAATTTTAAGGATATTGTAATCCAAATTTTGGGTCAAATTTCTCATATTTCCGCTTTAGAATTAATTATAACCCTGGAACGATCAATATAACATTAATCCTTTGGTAATGAATAGTCCTTCGTCCTTAGTTAGTAGTCCTGCGGTAGATTTTAAAGCCAACCGCATTTCTATAATCATAGGGAGCCATGCATTTGGATTCTACTATCCATTCACAGTTTAATAAAAACCAGAGTCACCTATGAAAACTAGAACCTTTTTCCTTAAAAAGTTGAATTTTCCACAAAATTGGCATTACATTTCAAATCTACTGTCATTAAAAATGAAAAAATGCCAAAAATAATATGACAGTTGCATAAAACAGGCGTAAAAAAATTGAAGCAATTTTTGCTTGAGATGTGAGAATTTATAAAAAAAATTGTAGACATTTTTGTAAAAGTGCTAATTTATCCTATGATACCTAAAAAGGCTTCTTAACAGTGAGTACTTACATAAATAATTCCTATTTTTTGTTAACTTTTAAATAGTTTAATGATTAGTGCATTATAAAGTAATTTAATAAAAAGATAAATACTTCTGTATATGTTGAGACCATTATTTTTGAGTCAGATGCCTTGAACATGTTTTTAAATGCATTTTTAAATTTTTAGACTTTTCTTACATAACCAGCAAACACAAGTGATATTAATGACAATATACAGGATAAAATCTGTCACCCTCTGGTTTTTTTTTAATGTGAATGGATAATAGATAATATTACAATAATGTTCATTCTCCTAAAGCAGAAATAAAATATCAAAAAGCATGGTTTATGCCAAAAATCAAAATTATTTCACATCTTCCAGTATTAAGAAAAATATTTCACTTCAAGGTTTTAAAAAAGATTTGCTTGTAACAATATTTCTGTGCGTAGTAAACTGAACTGAATGGATCTCAAAAAAAACAGAATAGAAAAATTGAAGGTCACTTGCTTATTATGTGTACCTTAAATTTTTAAACAACTTTATGATTCTGTTAGAAATATATTGCCTTGAATAAATCATCGCTATTATCGACGGTCAACGACTTGCAGGTAAATTTTAAAAAATGACTTCATAAAAAGGTTCTTTTAGATTGAGAACATCTTTAAGATGGTACTTTTTCAGTTTAATATAAGTAGTCTTCAGAGACGCTTCAGTTTACAAGTGAATTTAAAATATTTTATCTTGTTAAAAAAGACCAAAAATGTATGGTGAATATAACTATTAAAATGTACATAATGGTAAGCGAATAAAATCTGTTTGATAGAGGTCAATAAATTTTCTAATTTTGTTGAAAATTGGCATTGATTAAAATATAATTTTGGCAAACTTTGATAAGCTAATTTGGCGTATTGATGAGTTTTGGTAATCATGCTTAAGACGAATTCGCAGATCTTTTAATCTGTGCTCCTAGAAGCTCGTATAAGTCATCTCCGTTGAGCTCCCATCAATTCTACTAAATAGCACATCTACATGAGGGCCCCATCGTATATTTAAACTAAATGTAGTTTTGAAAACTACAAAAATAGAGCTACAAACGTAGTATGGTTTCATTTAAATCGGTTATTTCTTTGTGTCGAAATTTTGACTTCAAAAATCATTACACTATTTTGTTTTTTCAACTACGGATACATTTTTTGGTTTATATGCATTACGTGGTCTATGCCAAACCATAATTAAGTTTTTTTAGGCTTTTAAATTATTAAAATTGCAACTTTGTTTTGTTTTTCTCTTACATAGATGTGCTCGTTCAAAGATTTCAATGTAGAAAGAAAAACACAAAAGTACTACTTTGCCATATTTTTATTATTTCTTGCACTTAGTTCCACTTCTATGTATCACAAACATTATCCCTAATATTTTTAATCATAGTTATTGATGTGTTACTCCGTATTTTTACATATTTTCTTGAAATTTCGGAAATAACTGACATTCAGGGAGATGACTTTTACGAACTTTTGAGTGCACGGAACATCCCATTTATGAATTCGAATCTATAGCCTTAAAAGCGGCCCAACACAACTAAGTCGATTGCATTCGGTTTATGATGTGAAAAAGTTGTCCTATAGCTTTCGTAATAAAATTGACAATTAAATTTGCATTTAATAGGTAGTGAAAAACCGCATCTCAATTTAAGAAGAGTCTTTTATCTTGGAGATTCCTAAACTGTCGTACAATCACAATGCATCAGGTTTTATTGTCTTACACCCATTTACTACTGAGAAAATGTAAGAAACTGCCGATTGAATGAGTAATAAAACTTGGCGACGATTGTTTCTCCTTTCAGTCCTCTTTGCCATTTATTAACACCCAGATATCCACAAGAGTTATTACACCTACATTTTGGTATTGGTATTACACGATTTATCCAATTGCGTTAATTGAAATTTTAATCAAATGCAGCTACTTACGAATCTTACGCAACAGATGTGAATTTAAGGCTATAGATTCAGATTCATAAGTGGGATGTTCTGTGCACTCAAAAGTTCGTAAAAGTCATCTTCCTAAATGTCACTTATTTTCGAAATTTCAACAAAATATGTAAAAATACGGAATAATACATCAATAACTACGATTAAAAATATTATGGATGTTTGTGATACATAAAAGTGGTACTGAGTGCAAGAAATAGTAAAAATATACTAAAATAGTACTTTTACACTTGTTTGCAAATACGAAGAAAAATATTTATGATTTATCTGGTCTTTCTATAGAAATTATAAATGTTTATTAAAATATTTTTTTAAAAGAAAAGTTGGCGCCTCTGTTAATATCAAGCCGTTACAATTAATCTGCATTTAAATGATTTATTAAATAATTCTGCTTATTTACTCAAAGGTTATGTTTGCTTAACCTTAGATTAGAGTTTTTATTTTTTAAATGTTATAGACCAATTAAAAAAATATAAAATGTATACAAAATTGTATATTGACCAAAGTTTTTTTTGGGTTATATTCCATTTTAAACATGAGTCAGTACTAAAAATAACCAAAGAAATAAGCCTTCATAAATAAAAAAAAAAATGTTAAAATTAAAAAAAAAAAAAATGAGCATGTGTTCATGGTTAATAATTGAGCCATTTTAAATTTAAATTCGTAAATTTTGGTAATTTTCTAAGCAGCTGGAATATACTAAGGGTGCGAATACGCGTGTTTCCTTTGGTGTAAATTAATAATATTTGCGAAAACTATACTTAAAGTCATCTACACGGTGTTACCAAATAACTAGGAACTGAGCCCATTTAAAAAAAAAAAGTTCATATAAACATGTGTCCGAAAATCCTTCGTTTCTAAGATACAGGGTGTCAAAGTTTCTCAAAAAAAATTTTAATCTTAAGATTACTAAAAAGCTAAACCAGATATTTATTTGAAATAATAATAAAAAAAAAGAAATTAATTAACCCTTCATTGTTAACTATGTTTTATTTTCATTAACATAAAATAATCAAAGTAAAAAAAGAAATTTTGTTGCCTTTGGGCAATGAATTTGTTTCTCGAAAACGGTTAGTTTTATGAAAAAAGAACAAGATATCAATTTTAAAGATCATATTCTAGGACTTCTAATTATTTTATGAAAATACCAAAAAAGTAACACACAAAAATGTTGGGGGTAAACAACCCCCATGGTACCCCCAAATGTGCCCCTTCCAATTTTAATTTTTATTTTTTTCTACAGCACTTTTTGCCTAATGGTAAGAAAATTACCCGTGCTAAGTTTTAAATGAATATCTGGTTTAGTGGGTATATGGGAGCAGCGCACAGACAACCCTTTAGGTATACCAAATAAGTTTGAACTGCGCACACTTTTGTTATGGAGAGTTAATCCATTTACCCTCATTAAGAAAAGGATAATCCTTTAATTTAAGATGTTTAGATATAGGTACAGCCGTCAGTAAAAATATTTTATACTTTTATTTTGTATGAAGATCAAATAATTTTAAACTACAATGCTTTCTGACTGTGTTGATCCATTTTTAACACAACAACACCGCGAGAACAACACCTAGTAATATTATGTCCTTTATTGTAATGAACAAAATTTTGGACGCACTGCTAGGCATCAACAGCTAGAATTTATATTTTCATTTTAGCAGCAAAACTTAACCTAACCTACCTAACCTAGTGTCCCCCAGTGGAAAAGTGTCCCCCAGTGCTTTCATAAAATTCAGTCTAAAACCCTAAAATTAAAAAAAAAAACCTGCGATGTTCCCTAAGGGTACAACCCAGAGTCTAAGGTAAAAAGATTAGTCAGGTAATTAGATTAATTTCTAGTATTTCTCGAAAATACAATTTGGATCTTCCAGGTAGAAGGATTAAAATGTGCGCTCCTCAAACTCAGCTTTGGGCGCAGTTATAAGTGTTTTTCAGCGGCTGTGCGCAGTTCAAATACACCCGGTTTAGTTTCTTGGTAATCTTAAAAAAAAGTTTTTATTTAGAAACTTTGGCACCCTGTATCTTAGAAAAGAAGGATTTTCGGACACATGTTTATATGAACTTTTTTACTTAAAATGTGTCCAGGAATTACCCCCTTTTTTCCTAGTTATTCGGTAACACCCTGTATATCCCCAGTATTAGTAATCAATAAATTAACAAGGTAAATGAATTTTGAATAAAGAACAACTGGTGTTATTAATAAATGGGCTGATGCAAAGAAGCAGCGGACCACCAACGTTGTTGTATTATTGTCGGCTATTCTAATAGCTTCAATCTTGACCTCCGATACCATCGGGACTTCATATCGCGATTTAAACCACGTCATAATGTAAATCATATTTTTCTACGAAATAAATGCCCGAAACACTCCAATTTGTAGACTAAAAACAGACTTAAAATTTTAAATCAAAGAAGAAGAACAATAAATGGGGGGGTATAAAAAGCACTTCAAAAGTTAAAAAAAAAAAGCATATTTCGGCTACTTATAATTTTATAAATGAAGAAACTGTTTTTGTCAAAATGCACTTTTTTTAAATTTGCTGTATTTAACTTGTTAAAAAGCATTTTTAATTTGAACAAAAAACTTAACATTGGATTGGAAACATTGACATTTTGAAGCAAAAAGTAAATTTAGGTCAGACATGTTGAATAATGACATTTGTAAACTTTACTCACTTAATACTGAATGAATAGGCGTTTTTGAGAAAATGTAACCCTTGATATCGTTTCTCCAATTCTTCTAGTTATTTCCTCTACAAAAAAACTATGTCCTCCGATAGTTTATAATAGTAAAATCTGTTAATAAAAAGTACCTTCCAAGGGATGAATTCATCTTTTTGCACCTGGAAAACCAACCTGATAAAATATAATGTTGGGTTAATAATGAAACAATTTTACAACCTTAAAAAACAAATTTCGGGTTTCATAATGTGCATATTATGGAAAGCAAATATAAGAAACTATTTTTTTATAATAAAACAAAGATTCTCTCCAAACCACACTTTATTTAGAAAAATCTGAATATAATGTAACTTAGGACGTGTTATTGTAATCATTCTATCTTCTGCTAAAGATGACAGCTTAGCTGTCAAAATACGTATTCAGATTTTTCTAAATAAAGTGTGGTTTGGAGAGAATCTTTGTTTTATATTAAACATTCGCCACAGAAATCATCAAATATCCATTTATTTTTTTATATCAAAATGCATTTTTAAATTTTTTCAACCTCCATCTGTTTGAAAAAAAAAAAATTTAAACAATACAATAAAAAATGTATCTTTCTTGCAAATAATAATGCATAGGGGTATTACTACAAAGAGTATCTTATAAAATTATAGCCTATTTGCTATTCTTTATTTTTTTTTAATTTTTAGCACTACTATACCTCCAAATATCAAATGCCTCAGATTTTTTACCTTCCATTTGTAATATAAAAAAATCAAGCTGAACGCAGACATCCTGTATTGTGTTAAACTTAAACATAGCTATTAATTTTGGTTTCTTCTTCTTTGCATAGAATTGTTTAACTATCCATTTTCCTAAACAATTTTTTATATTTTCAGCACCTGCATTACCAACATCATCAAAATCTGTAAATACTCCTATGCTCATGGAACAACCTCATGTTGGAATATCCTAGTGCTCGGCCGCGTTGCTCACTTGGGTTGATGAATGACCTGCCATGATGCTTCGTAATGGAATCCCCTTAGCCCTTAGTTACCCCCCGCACTACCCCCTGCTCTGCGCCCGCCTGAACATTACCTACCTCTAATGTAGGTCATTCCTCTCTTTGCTAGTATTTACCAAAGGCTTGCCACCACCGGCCCAGTGACTTTGTGTGTGCAGTGTGTTGAGATTTGTTAGTGAAAAGTGAAAATTATACATGGTTACAAGTCGCGTGGAAAGAGGAGGTTTAATATTTTGTTGTTAAAGAATAAACGTTTGTTAAACATTATGGGGGAAGTTTCTTGAAAAATCGAAGTCTTTTACTTTGAATTATTTGGAGGTATTCACGATCTGCATCAGTATCATTAGGATACTGATTATCATTATTTTGACAGATTATAATTATATTCTATTGTATAATCTGTCAAAATAATGATAATCAGTATTTTAATGATATTGATAAGGATCGTGAATACCTCCAATTTTCTGTGATGATTACTACTAAGTGTTTCATTTTTTCAGATCACACATCAACTTTCTTATCGTTCATATGACACTCTATTTTTTATACAAACTGTTCAAAAAATATCGCAGATGGTACGCTCTTGGGGTATTCTCAGGGATCCCTAGAAAATTGTAAAAAAGTCCATCTGTTATAATCATCGAGAAAAATGCGAACAAAGTTGCATAAGTTCGGCGACACAGTTTGTAAAATACATCTTAAAAACGCATCTAGATTCTTGAGCATACATTTTTGCATTAGATCATATTGACATTTTTGTAAGCTTCATTTTATAAAATTTTTGCAGAATTAACTTGATTATAAAAATATAATTTGATCATTCAAAAGATAAACAAATGGTAAAATAATTTTAGATAGATTGTGCCTTTATACTTAGTATTTTTTTGTTAATTTGTGCTGTTATTTTTAAGATAGGCGTTTAAAGGTTCGCACTTTGAGACCTCATATCTCCGAGGGTATATGGATTTTTTTTAACAATATTTTGGGACTCCCTAGATATGCCCCAACAACGTACCATCGCGTTTATGCGCCACTTTTTGGACACCTGTATCTTTATTTCTTATATTTTATGAAGAAAGTCTATTTTTTTTAGAAATTTTTGCTTAAAATTCATATTATTTAAAAAAAATTATCTGCAAGCTTATAATAATTAGTCAAAAGATTTTTTTAATATTTCGATTTTAAACTTTTTATTATTTAATTTTAGTAACGGCCATAAATGGCTGTTTTAATATTTTATTCTATATAAAATGTATAATTTTGTTTTATTTATTATTTTTATTTGATATTTTATTTATTTTTTTAACGGAAATTTGTGTGTGCTCAGCATTAAAGTTGATAAAGTTATTTATGCGTGTCAAGGTTATTTTTCAAAACCTTAAATGAGTATCTTTAAAATTGATAAAAAATTAAGTGACACTGACTACTTCATTTATGGGCGTGTTTCATAAACAAAAATTATTTGTTTAAAAAATCCCCCTTAAAAAACTAGGCTGTTTTTTCCATTATCCTAAAGTATTTTTGTTTGTTAAAAAGTAAAACTTATGCTTTGTCTATAAATTCAATTAAACGTAATTTTCAATTTTTTTTTCCGAAAAGAAGAGACTTATTTGATCCTAAAATTTTTACAACACCAAAAAAGAAAGCAAATATTTTTTTTTATATAACACCCCTATAATTCAATTTCTTGCAAATCTATATAAATAAAAAATCAGTCATTTTAAATACAAAATAATTTATAATAATTATTTTTGTCATTGATGATACTTTTTGGTACCTAAAAACAACATGTTAACTTTAATTGGCCTAGAAGTGAATTAATTTAACGACACTAATGACAAATTCTGATATATTATGTTAAAACTAAAAGTTTTTATTGTAACAATTAGATACTTACGTTAAAACTTACATTTTTTTATTTACTTAGTAACAACATGCATTTAAGCTTGTAAATGTAAGTAAAACTATTTATTTAGTAAGTACTAAATTCTTTAATTATGCTTAAAACACAAAACGTTTATAGAAACGTGCAAATTTTATACATGACTTCCCTTATTGCGTATAGAATTTCACGTACTATTTTTTTTAATTTTTCGTTTTAAAAAGGCACGCTCAAAACGTATTTTGCCATCATAAAATACATATTTTTTTTAAATAAAACAATTGCCAACAAATCAGATATGGTATAGGTACTCGGTATTGTTTACGATAAATCTTATACTAGAAATCAATAAAATAAAATAATAAATTATTTTAAATTAACTACTTGTGAACGCACATATTTTAGCTGCAGATATCAATCCGATAAATTACCTTGGTATAAAAATCTTTAGTAATAACATATTGTAAAACAAGACTTATGGTAGCTAAGGTTACTTTTGTTGTTAAAGATAGAAAAAGAAACAAAAATATGCTGAGTAAAAATTTTAAATTGTAAAATATCAGTCGAAAGCTATAAATCTAACTACATTTTTATTTTTGTTATCTGAAAAAAATTAGTAATGATTTAAATTATTATTTGTATTTGCATTGCGCCGATTTGGTCACAGAAATAGTTTGTATTGCGCCGCTATTGTTTATAAAAGGTCTATTGTTATACCAGGAGCTAAACAAACCCAGGTAAAAAGAATTAAGAAAACTTGATTTAAATACATTTTCAGGTATATTCTAACTATCGCGAATAAACGCTGGGGCTTGTTGAAATTCCCGTCTTACAATTTTCGTTGGCTTTTCGGTGATATTATCAGTAGCTTTCCGTTTTTCGCTGTTAGATATGTATTGTCTTGGTAATGTGCTGACAAGGATTCTTAATTTTTCTCTAGTTTGTTTTTTTAAATTTCAGGGCTTTAGATAGAATTTTATAAAAGCACTGGGGACCTTTTTCCACTGGGGGACCCTAGGTTAGGTTAAGTTTTGCTGTTAAAATAAAAACTAATGACTAATTTGTTGGGGTGACAAAGGAAGGGATTAAACAAATGCAAACCAGGTATACGAAATGACCCAAAACAATAGGTATCATATATATATATATATGTATATTCGTATGATTATTAATAAACATTACAAGTCATAGTAGGTATAAGGGTTGGTATGTGACAAATATGAACATTCAAGAATATAATAAAGTTGTAAATAATATAAAAAAGTACAAATAATGTTCTTTTTGGGATGCCCATGGACAATGTTCATATACTGATAAAGCATCTGCTTCGGGGGGAGGGGCCAGGTATCATAAAAGTGGCGCAATACACAATATTTTTATATATTCAAATTTAAACATCGGCGCAACAGTCATATATCCGAATGTACAACACAATTAAGAAAAATAAATTATTTCCATTATTTTCTTTTATTAAATTTACTTTTGATAATCTTATGTGAAATACTCCCATTAACTAAATGTTAATTATTCAAATTTGAGTTTACTGTTTCTAAATTTTAATTTGCGCATTCTGAGTTAAGAGTTAAAATTAGAGATGGTCAAATTCCCAAAATTTTAATTTTTGGGAAGAAACATGGGAATATTGCCGGCAATATTTCCATTTGAAAGTTTCCAGACGGAAACTTTTAGGAATATTCCCGAAATATTCCCAATAGGAATATTGCCGGCAATGTTTCCATGTAAAAATAAACCGATAAAAGCTAAAATTTAATAAACTACCTAGAAATAAATCAAAAGTTTCCATTTGGAAACTTTCTAGAATGTTTCCAAACGGAAACATTTGGGAATATTCCCAAAATGCAAAAATAAAACATAAAAATGGCGCCAAAATTTAAAAATCCGTTATTATTATTTTTAAATCTTTCCAAATCTTTCCGTTCTGATTTTAAATTCCCGGGAATATTCCCATTTTGGGAATACTCCCGAACTGGAAAGTTTCCGATTGCCCATCTCTAGTTAAAATGTAGCATTTTTAAGTTGACCTTTGTCTTTAGGCAGGACAAAACCTGGAATATTCGTAGTTAGCAGTGTTGGTAAGTGTTGGGGCATTTCATCATCTAAAAGTGTATAAACGTTGGATTTATCAGCAAGCACAACTAATAACGAGTTCGTGCCTAACTTAAATTCGGAGCCGCTACTAATAGTCGTTACAAGTGAAGCATGGCGCCATTTCATTTATACAAACATCGCGCTTCTACCTTTCCTACCATATGTATCTTTAACAGAATCTCTACTGTTGATTTTTACCATAACCACATTCATAATTATGATTGAGGATCTACTAAACGCAAATTTAATAACGCCGTGTTTTTGTTGTAGATAACGATGACGACGGAGCGCGTTTTGCGGAGAAATGCAAAAGCAAACTTGAGTTTTAAAGAGCGCGCGGTAATTTATTAATGGGTTTGTGCATTGTACCCCTATTTTCAGATTTTTTGAGGTTGTGTATTTTTTCAGCTTTTTCTGTACCTAGGTAATTAAAGTGATCAATACTTTTTTTATCTACAGGTTGACCACAAATTAGCGCTAAACGCAATGGAACGTTGTTAAGGCATGCCTAGAGACCCCCAGAAAATTGTTAAAAAAATCTATTTCATTTATTGTTGGAGATATGAGGCCCCAAAGTTCAAAAATTCAAACGCTTATACCTTGAAGATAACAGCACATATTAACGAAAAAATGGTTTAATACAAATGCACAATCTATCCAAAATTATTTTGCCATTTGTTTATCCTTTAAATATTTTTTTAATCAATTTAATTCTACAATAATTTTATAGAATGAAGCTGAAAACAATGTCAATGATCTAATGCAAAAATGTATGATCAAGAATCTAGATAAATTTTTAAGAAGTATTTTTACAATCAGTGTTGTCAAAGCTATGCAACTTTGTTCGCAATTTTCTCAATGAATACATAAAAGATGGATTTTTTTTGCATTTTTCTAGAGATTCCCGAGATTACTCCAAAATCGTATTATTGCGTTTATGCGCCAAATTTTAGAAACCCTGTATAAACTAAAGAAAAGACAATTTTAGTTATCAAAAAAATGCGTGTACAAACTGCTTGTTTTATTTAAATTAATTATTTTTTTTTATCAACATTTTTCCATAAAAATTATTTTGAGATTTTTGGGTTTCTTAAGTTTTTGAATCCCTGCCAAACTAAAACTGTTTTTTTGTCAATTTTCCAATTTCAGTTGGGTGTTCCTAATGTCCCTAATAAAGATTTGGTCCCTGAAAGATGTTGGAGTCAAATTTGACCCACAAAAAATACAAACCAATTATTTCTCACCGTACAAAACAAAAATTTAATTTAACAAAAAAATTTTGAAGCATAAAAGTATTTTACAACCTTTTAAAACGGCAATTTCTTTAACTTTTTTTTTAATTTTGACATATTTCAACTAAAGAATTGAGGAAAATATTTTTGGCTCAATTTTGATTTTCTTTAATAAAACCCCTTGATTTTACCTAAACAGCAAAATCGACCAAATCTATGCAAACTTTTGCATTCCAGAGAGCGTGACCTTTAAAATATGATTTATATCCGACGGACGGAGTAACAGAGCGAAATAAAGTTGTTTAAAATTTAAAATGTTTGATTGATGCTTTTCTTATTTTTTTAAAGTTGTAGATAAAAATGAAATACAGATATACTAAATTAAAAATTTAATAAAACACCTAAAAAACACGTAAAAAAATTACATAATAGAATAGGAATATTTTACAAATTGCAATGAATTAAACAAAATAAAGTTATCATTTGTTTGCTGACAGTTCTAACATTTATAAATCATTTCTGTCTTAGCGGAAACGGTCCAAATGTCAAGAAGACAAGATATATTACGGTTCCTTAGTGTTCTAGTGTAGAATCTTGTGAAATTAGTAAAAATAATTCGTATTTTAACAAAATAACTAATTTCTGATTTTCTTTAACAAATAATTTTTTTTATATAAAAATTAAATATTGTGTATGCTAAAAAAAATAAAAATGTGTATGAGATAAAAAGTTTTTAAACTTTAGGGGTCAATGGGGTTATCATTTTAATTATATGCAGTTTTTATCTACACTACTAGTGTTTAACCCATTTTAAAGGGGGCCCCAAATTTCAAAATGGGTTTAAAATGACCCTTTTTATTACCTTTATTGATAGTACAACTTTCATGATGGTTGGTGAAATCGTTTGGTAAATATTTACGATTAAGGGTTTTTAGTCTACATGTTTGAAGGCCGTTATTTCCGAAGGGGGGCACTTTTTCAAAAAACTGTTTTTACCAAATGTCTTGGATTTTTCCCAGCTATCTCCCATTAAAAAAAAAGCACATTGATCGCGGACACCCTGTATAAGCATTTTTTGGTAAAAATTTAAGAAAAAAAACCATTTTACTGCAAGATAAAGAGTATTTATTAAACCAAAAATATACAACTTTTAACCAAAACTATTTCAGGTTTTGTTGTAATATTTAAAGAGTAAAAAAAATTAAATTTCCTAAAAATTAAAAACAAAAAACACTATTTTACTATTTATTTCACACAAAACTGATTTTATTTCCTACTATAAATAACACCCAACCTAATTTAATTTCCTCATAGATTTTATTTTTCTTATCACTTTCAAAACTACAATCCTCACAGAAACTACTTTTTTTTTTATTCTGAATTTTTGTACTTCAAACTGATCTTCACTGTTGCAACCTCAAAACTGATATAACATTATATTTTTCTCAAAGATACCTGCCCTTATAATAGTCTACACCTAATTCCCTTTCAAAAGCACGGCCATTAAAAACCTGCTTTTGTAATTTTGTATCAGGGTCGACCCATTCAGAGCCATTATTATTTCCAATAATTTTTAGGTTAGAATGTCATGAAACTTTGTTGAAAGCTACTGTGACCTCTAGCTACTGCTACATACTAAAATAGTCAGTTTTTGTTTATTGTTTGGATAATTATTTGAATGTATTTTTTATATTTTTATTCTATAATAAGCACATTATGAAACCCGAAATTTGGTTTTTTAAGATTGCTGAATTGCTTCATTATTTAACCCAAAATTTTATTTTATTAGGTTTGTTTTCCAGATGCAAAAAGATAAATTCTTCTCTTGCAAGGTACTTTTTATTTACAAATTTTAATCTTATAAATTATCGGGGAACATAGTTTTGTTGTAGAGGGAATAACTGGAGGAATTGGAGAAACGATATCAACGGTTACATTTTCTCAAAAACGCCTATTCATTCAGTATTAAGTGAGTAAAGTTTACAAATGTCATTATTCAATATATCTGACCTTAATTAACTTTTTACTTCAAAATTTCAATGTTGCCAATACAATAAAAATTTTAAGGTAAATTTCTAATTCAAATTAAAAATGCTTTTTATAGATTAAAGAAAGCAAATACAAAAAATAGTACAATTTAAATAACAAAAAAAAATGCGATTGACTAAAATAAAGAAATGACAAACCAGAAAATATTTCTATTAAAGTTAACTAATATTTTGATTAAATCAAAATTTTTTGCATAAAAAAATTAAAAAAAAATGGAAGTGAAAAAATCTTATCAGTAGTCGCCCAATTTGAAAAAAACGTATTTTGGTTCTTGAATTAAAAATAAACATTACTTATAATTAAAAAGAAAAAAAAATATTAAAAAAGTCCCTTTTAAATTCTAATTATGTTAATGATTATTTACGATCTTTTTTATTTAATTCTAGTTATCTATTTTATTTCAAGGTGCATAAATTAAAACATTTCGTTACCTATAAAAATATTCACAAATAAAAATTGCAGTTTTTTTTTTCAGCAACCACATTTTCAAAACAAACTACCGAAAATAAAAGATCAATGACCCAATAATGACCAACAATAAAACTACCCTAATAAAACATCAAAACACCCTACGGGGGTAGGTAAATTTTTAAGGGCACACAACGCCACCTATTAGAAAATAGTCGAACCTCAAAACCACGGGTTAATAACCTGTTACTTTAAAAACGAATCTATTTAAAAATCCATAGTCATTAAGACCCTAATTTGTGATATTTGGTGATTAATAAAAATAAAATATGATGAGGAAATAAAAAAATATAAATATTTTATGAAGTGTTAATTTTACGATTTTATGATTTGGCTAAAAGAAATGTTTTAACAGCGGGAATTTATTTGTGAATTATTATTTATATTTACTATTCTTGTTTATAAGATTTTATCGCTTAATTCTAATCTAGATTGCATAATTTATGGATTTAATTTAATAACGATTGTTTAAGTGCTTAATTATTAGCATGTCCCATGTCGAATCTAATAATGTGCCATAAATTCTATTAAAACTGCATTTTTTTTTTATTAAAATATTTTTTTTCTTTTTTAGGAATTTTTTTTTTTTAATTTTTAAAACTTTATTTCAGCAAAATGGTAATTTCTAGCACCAATATTGCAAATTTGGCAATAAAGTGAAAACTACAAAATTTTTACATTACTAAATCGCTAAAAAAAAATTTCCACAAGGATCACCATTTTTGCATTGCACATTTCTTTGAAAATCAAAAATATTGTAATAATTTTTGTTTTTTGAATTCAGATTTTTGACACAAAGAAATAACCGATTTAAATGAAACCATAATACGTTTTTAGACCTATTTTTCTAGTTTTCAAAATTACATTTAGTCTAAATATACGATGGGGCCCTCATGTAGATGTGCTATTTAGTAGAATTGACGGGAGCTCAACGAAGATGACTTATACGAGCTTCTAGGAGCACAGATGAGAAGATTTTTGAATTTCTAGCCTTTAGCTTCTAAATGTCACTTTAGCGGTTTAGAATTTTATGTACTTATTTTTGGGCGCACATGAATTCATCCTCCCTAATGAGAGATAAGAAAACTGCTATAGATGCCCAGGTATATCTACTTACAGCTGCAATTAGAATTGTTATGTTTTCATGTGCAACAAATTTAAAATTCCTCATATAAGCTAGTGTTTCTACACTTTTTAGCAGCAAAACTTAACATAACCTACCTAACCTTGTGTCCCCCAGTGTAAAAGTGTCTCCTAGTGTTTTTTAGAGCGTTCTAATTTTATTTTTGCTTAATATATGAAGTTAATTTTGACAAAATATTATTTTTATTTTATTCTCAGGTAGTTTTACTTATTTTCTCAGGTACGAACCCCTCATGGCCTGCCGGATGAATTAATGTGCTAATTTTCAGGTAGTTTTTAGACGCGGATGAATTCAGGATCGCCCAATTTCTTTTGGTTTTTGTTGCTTGAATCGTAATTAAAGCTACTTTAACATTTGTAATGTAGGAATATAGATAGTAATTTTAAACATAGAAGAGCGTTCCTATGGGCTCGTATCCATGCATTAATAGGGGTCATTAATCAACGATTTGGAGTGCGTTAATAAATGTCTTTAATAAACGATGTGCGAAAAATAATTATTTATATATCTTCTCAACTTCTCTAGAACAATTTTTAGCATTTAAGTAAAGACCAGTAGCATAATAATTGATCAACACTTAGTATAATAAAATTAGCACACCTTATGATCATAGCAATAAACGGAAGCGTATTGCGAATCAAAAGTCAGAATAATAAAAGGCTGAGATAGTAGGTAATAGGCAAGGTAAGGTATCATAACAAAGCTATTACTCCGCCCCTTACATTCAATGATGTTGAATAAAGATTTAACGATTTAACCTAACCGTTTGTTGATTCATTCGCGGATCATAAAAAATGATTACTTTGCTTTTAATATCACGTGCCAGGATACTTTTATTTAGTTTAAGTACCCTTTGATTTATTGTTTTTCTATATCTTTCTTTGTCGTTATAATTTTCATCAACCTTTTAATTTTTGATGATTTTAGTTTTTATTGAGGAATTTTTTATCATGAAATTTTTTATCATTTTTTTTGCATCATAATAAAAAATACTAATGAAATTTTATGACTATTTCAAAATTTATATCATCTCCAGCTGTAATATCTTTGTTCAAATGTGTGTGTTTCATGAAATTTTTTTATTTGTTTAATCGGTTCTCCTTAATAAACTATTCACTTTTATTGCTGACGAAAGCGATACCGTTAGCGAGTAGCCAAACTAATTTTCGTGACGTCACAAAACTGGATCTTCTAGAAAATAAGGCCTCCAGTATTCAAAAAAATAAACATGAGAATGCGCCGGCCTGATAAAATGAAGTATGCCTTGCTACGAATCATGTTTTGTCTGCCAAAAAATGTGAATTTCTCTTGTTGGAATTGTCAATGCTGTTTTGGAAATGTTTAGATCACACAATTATGTCTCTACTTTTCGAGAAAAAAAACTAAATAAAATTTGAAAATTGCATTAAATGGGACCAGCTGGAACAGCCATTTTTCCCCTTCCACCTGCTTGAATCTCTACTTTAACTTCCTTGCAACTTCATTTTCAAAGTGACACTACCTATTTTTTAACCTAATTTATTGCTTTACCTACATTTAAGGTACTTTTTATTATCGCCACGATAAATAAATCAAAGTAAAGACAAAGATATTTCATATTTTAGCCAATCTGTCACTTAATACGCGGGTTGACTTAAGAAAATAGAAAAAAATACATTTTTATGTTGCTAAGCAATGTGCTACACCTAAGAATAGTGAAAGTGGGCGGAAGGGGAATGCCCTAAAATCGAAGTAATGTGCCCTAAAAATTTAAAATCTGAAGCCCTAGAACACTAGCCACTACATAAACAAGAGATTTTTACTGAAAGCTTATGCCACCCAAGTCAACTTTTTACCTTTAACCAAAAACCAAATTTTGTTGCTTGTAAAACACGCTCATTTAGGCAATCCAACGAGTATAAAAATTTCGGATGACCTACTAAAAGTGTAATTTCCTGTGGTGTCTAGACAATGAGAGAGTTAAAATAGGCTAATGGAACAGCTGATCGCAGTGATCTCCCCTTAACCAGGGTGCAGGTTGTTTGACAAGGAACGAACGGACGCAGCGGAGGACAATAGAGGGTGATTCATAAAATGGTATAACGTAAGCCGGTCTCAAGAAGCAAAAATAAAAAATTTGAATTTTTGAAGACAATTTTTTTTTTAATGTTGGTCCTTACAAGACGTTAAAAGAAATGAAACTTTATATTCTTAGTATAAATTAATTCTGTAGATCTTCTCTAAGCATTTTATTTATTTTTATTAGATGAGAAAATTGTCTCAACTCTCCAAAACAGTTTTTTTAATTGACATTACTTTCATTTTGTTCCTTATTACCGACAAACATACTACTTACTTGTTTTTAAATATGCTTTTTTGAAGAAAAGGCGCAAAAGCAAAAGTGCGGTTATCTAATGTCAACAAAAAAACACCACTTTTTGATCCTTGCTCAGTGGGTTAGCAAAAATTTTTACGCTAGAATTTTTTAAAGTTAGTCAAATTTTAAACATATTTAAAAATTTTTAGCTGAAATTGTTGGTTTCTGATTTTGATGAAACATACTTTGTAGATTATTTTTTTTCTGGAGATGACAATGTAAATTTTAATGAAGATTGTCGTGAAGAATACAAATTGTGGTTATGTAATATTGGTTGCCTAAAATAAACAAAAAACACCACTTTCTGGTCATTGCTCAGTGGGTTTATAAAAGGTAATTTTAATTAAATTGTGCTTACCAGCAACATAAATAAACAAAGCACAAGTTGGCATATTCTAAAGGTTCATCAATAAGCGTTTAAATACAGAATTTTGACAATTCAAAATACAAAAAATAGTGCTTCTAAATTGCAAAAATTCTGTATTTAAACGCTTCTTGATGAACCTTTAGAATATGTCAACTTGTGCTTTGTTTATTTATGTTACTGGTAAGCACAATTTTTAATTAAAATTAACTCTTATAAACTCACTGAGCAATGACCAGAGTGCTGTTTTTTGTTGATTTTAGACAACCAACATTACATAACCACAGTTTCTATGCTTCGCGACATTCTTCGTTAAGGTGCACAAACTTAACCCGCTAGTTTTCTTACATGTCTACTTGATTATAGCTCAGATGATTTATTGCAAGTGCAAGCAGGCCATTTATTATTCAAATTTGCATGTAGCCCTTATCGACTAGGGTGTTATTATTTGCCTCATTATTCGTTAAATTGAAATTAAATTAATGGTCAGTGCAGCTAAATTGAAGCACTTGTGTTTAGATATAAACATGTTATTATTTACTAATTTTTTGGTACAGTTTATAATAAAGTGTTTGCACTACTAGACAAAAAATACAGTTTATATTTGCGTTCTACAAAATGTCCAAAAATTAAGAAAAAAAGTTTATATAAATATGTGTCCGAAAATCCTTCGTTTCTGAGATACAGGGTGTCGAAGTTTCTCAAAAAAAATTTTAATCTTAAAATTACCAAGAAACTAAACCAGATATTTATTTAAAACAATAATAAAAAAAAGAAATTAATTAACCCTTTACTGTTAACTATGTTTTATTTTCATTAGCATAAAAAAGCCAAACTTAAAAAAGAAATTTTGTTGCCTTTGGGCAATGAATTTCTGTCTCGAAAACGGTTAGTTTTATGAAAAAAGAACAAAATATTAATTTTAAAGATCATACTCTAGGGCTTCTAATTATTTTATGAAAATGCCAAAAAAGTAACACACAAAAAAGTTGGAGGTGAACAACCCCTATGCTACCCCCAAATGTGCCCCTTTTAATTATAATTTTTATTTTTTTTTCTACCGCACTTTATGTCTAATGGTAAGAAAATTACCCGTGATAAGTTTCAAATAAATATCTGGTTAAGTTTCTTGGTAATCTTAAAAAAAAGTTTTTTTTTAGAAACTTTGGCACCCTGTATCTCAGAAACGAAGGATTTTCGGACACATGTTTATATGAGCTTTTTTTCTTAAAATGGGTTCAGGAATTACCCCCTGAATTTTTTCCTAGTTATTTGGTAACACCCTGTTTAGTTAGAAGTATTATAAATTGGGCTTAAACATCAGAGAGAGCGAGTGTTCCATGGCCCTCTCTGATCTAGAAGTGTGATAGAGAAAATGGAAGCAAGCCATTCAACCCTGATTTTACACGCACTTGACTGTGCATGGCCTACTATGTTATAAACTTCAACATTAACATACCTTTATTTCACACAATAAACCTTATACCGGTCCATTATTAACTACCAAATAATAAGGATAAGCATTTAAAGCAAGCCTCTTTTAATAGCTTTAAAATTAGAGAAATAAACTGAGTACATTTTTATACAGGTGTCCGAAAAATGGCGCATAAACGCCATGGTACGTTGTTGGGGCATGTCTAGAAAATTGTTAAAAAAATCTATCTCAAATACCCTCGGAGATATGAGGCCCCAAAGTGCGAAACTTTAAACGCTTATATCGAGAAGATAGCAGCACACATTAACGAAAGAAATGGTTAAATACAAAGGCACAATCTATCTAAAATTATTTTATCATTCGTTTATTTTTTAAATAGTCAAGTTACATTTTTATACGCAGTTTAATTTTACAAAAATTGTATAAAATAAAGCTGATAACAATTCCAATAAAATCAAATGCAAAACTGTATGATCAGGAATCTAGATGAGCTTTTAAGATGTATTTTTACAATCAGTGTTGCAGAACTTATGCAACTTTGTTCGCATTTTTCTCGATAAAAATAGATGGATTTTTTTTTACATTTTTTAGGCATCCTAAGAATGCCCCAACAAGGTACCATTGCGTTTATGCGCCAATTTTTGGACACACTGTAATAATGTAAAAAAATGTGTATAATTATAATACCTATAGAACATTTTTTAATCACAAAATTTGTAATTAGAAAAATCAAGAAATTCTTTGATATGCTTAAAAAAATGTGTAGCATAAAAATAAACAAAATTGCTTTGGTAAATTTTCAGTTTCCCAATTATTTTTGTTCTTGGTAAATTTTGCTATGGTGGCCACTTAATATAAAAGTTGGGAGCACATAATTTGAGAGCTCTTTTTGAGACAAAATTTTGGTATTTAGTTATTAGAGGATAATTTTGAATGTGTAAATACAAGAATGTTTGGACACCCCGTATAGTTGTGCATTTATTAAAAACTTCTAAAGAAAATAATTTTAACTGTGAGTTAGAAATTTTAATAAATGTCTTTGGATTACTTAAAATATTTTGTAGCATTAAAAAAAAAAGTGCAAAATTAGGAAGACAATTTTCACTATTTAAATTACCTTTTCAATATAAATTTTGGGAACCCATAGTTTGAGAATTCCTTTTTTAACAAAATTTAATATAATTAAAGAAAAACTCAAGCCAATTTTATATTAAATGTGTTAATTTAAAAAATTTATAAATAAAACAAAAAACAAATTTATGTGATTTTTTTTGCCATTTCATGAATGTAATTTTGAATTAATTTTTGTGATCACAAATAACCAATATTAAATCTTTTGTGGTAGCAACATTTTTCTATTATTATTTGCAATAAGATAAGCCAAAATACATCTACTTTTAAGTGTTCTTCAAATCTCTCACTCCATTCCTAACAAAATTTAAAAAAATCCATCCAAATCACAAAAATCTCCACCTACCTGCAATAGCCATCCAAGGATAAAACGTGTGACTGCTCTGCTGATGAATCTGCGTCCCAACTGGTTGACTCGACGACGAATTCAACGTGCAATTATTCCACGAAGACAGCGAATTCGAGGTCCCACGACCTCCTGTCGCTGCTCCAGGACTGGAGGCTGGATCACCCCCTACTAACCCGGATGAATTATACCCGACCCTAGAGTCTGGCGTACACGCTGACGGCCTTACGGGGCCTAAACTATTCGCTAAATTAGCCGCAGCGGATCCGCCAGAGGTTGCACTTTGCCAAACGTCCTTTACTGCGGCAGCCGCAACTACGGACGCATACCCGTTCTGATCGCTCGTACCTTTGGAGCAATCAGTCTGTTTGGACGAACTGTAGTTCTGTTGACTATCCGTGGACGCAGACGACGAGTACAACTTACAAGCCGCGGCTACGGACGCGTCATATGGCGAATCCTGCGGCGGTCTCGCCTGGTGCAAACCATGATGATGATGATGTTGACTTGAAGCATAAGGCGACATCCCCAAACTTAAAGGGAAGGATCTGTAAGCTGCCGCAGCTTGCTCATGGTGACCTGTGACGGAGCCAGACGATTGGTGGTGATGGCCACCATAAAAACCACCTTGCTCGAAGTAAGAGTTCATTATGGTGTTAATTTTGACGGCTTGTGTTTGCCCTTGGAAAGGGCAAGAGTTTAGGAAAAACGCGCACTTTTGGGATTGTTTTTGGCGCCCAAAGAAGGGCACTTAAGAGTCTTTTGGTTGCTCAAGAAAAGAGCTACGATTCTTGGCGCCCAAAGGAAAGTTAAAGTCTTTTTTAAACGCACTGTAAAGTCTTTTGATACCCTGTGAGAGGGCAATTGTTTGAGATTTTTGGCGCACAGAACTGTCGTTAGTTGCCCAAGAAAGTCTAAGCTACTTTTTGGTGCACTGTTTTAGCCCAGTAGAGTTTTTTGGTGCTCTTGGTGAGGGCAATTGGTTGAGGGACTGTCTTTTAGTTGCCGAGGAAAGTTGCTTCTTTTTGGAGCACTGTTTTTGCCTAAGTAAGGGGCAAAACTTGTCGCACTTGAGAAGAGTCTTAAACGCGCGCGATAATTCAAAATTTGCTTAGAACAAACTCAGTTCCTCGAGAATCATTATGTGTGATAACGGTAGCACTTAGAGTTTATATAAGAGGGGGTTAATGGTTAATAAAATAATTATTGTAACGACTTGCGATATAATCGTAAAAATCGTAAAATCGACTTAACGGCGCGATTGTCGGATTCGGAATGCCGGCACAAGCTTCGTACCGGTTGTGTGGAGCGCGATTCTATGCCCACTGAGATGTAGTAGCATGGATTCTGTTCCACCGCGGCCTACGTAAGGATATCCCGGCCCATTATCCTCTGTCTCGCTTGTTTAAAGTCCTTGTTTGATGCATGGTGGTGTCCCCACTCTAAAGAAGCACGCGGCGCGCTTGGAACCCCTCATAGGGTTTATACAGCGTGTTTTTGATCGTGTGTGCTTTCTTTAAGGGTATACGTTTGTTGTTATTGTATAGAGCTTTAAATTATCTGAGGTAGTTGATGTTATAATTGAAGGAGGTGATGGTTTAATTTTACGGATAGGCAAAGTTGATGAAGCTAGGACCGTACCGTGCTTTGGTAACGTGATTGGATTTTTAATGAATTTATTGCTGACTGCTGTACGAATTAAATAAATGAATTTAAACTTGTTGATTGTTTACTTACTCCTACGTAAAAATTTAAATTTGATTAAATTTTTTTTAGTTCAAATAATAACTACTAAATTTGTATCTTTTTTATTATTATTATTATTTTATGCTTACCCTTGGTTTCACAAGACACTGGGACACTGTCAAATTTCTTTAGCGAAATGTGACCTTAATTTTGCCATAATTTACTCATATTCATGATGGTTGTTTCGTTGCTTATCCCTATTTTACGAATACACTAACAAACTTCCCAAAAATCAGGAAATTAATGCCAAATTTTATTAAAGAAATTTGACAGTGTCCCAGTGTCTTGTGAAACCAAGTAGTTTAAGAAATATAATCTAAGAATCATTTACCGTAAGAAATTTAAGGCAATTTATTTAAATTTGATTATTCTACTCCTCTCATATACTGCAATCTGAGGTGTCATTTCCTTCATTTAATACTGATAAAACTGCATCTTCCTTGATAAAACCTACAGTAGCTTTTTTGGGATTCAGTAGCCGTTGATTTTAACTTACAGAAACCAAATTTCTTTTTTAGTCTGGGATTAAATAAACTTGTTTAATGTATCTAACTCGTGAAATAATCTTACCGAATATCATTCATGCTTTGAATTTCCTTCGATAAATTTTTTCAAACTTCCTGCTTGGTAATCAAATCGTACAAATTTGAGAAAAAAATCACTCCAGCCCTACGGGTTGTCGTGATTTTTATATCTGTCAAATTTGACACTTTGATTATCAAGCAACAAGTTTTCAAAAATTTATCGGATAAATTCAGAGCTTTCATGATATTACCTTTCATAAATTTAAAGTCAAATTTAAATGTACCAACCTAACCAAATGATTCTTGGGTTAATTTTCTTTTGGCATTATTTTTTGGTAAAGAAAATTAGACAAAGACATCAGATATTTTTTTATCTTTTGCTGATTTTGCAGATGACAGCATACAATTTGATTTGGAGAGAAATTTTGTTTCTGTATAAAACATTCCCACAGAATTTTCAAGATGACTAATAAAAGGATGCAATTAAAAATTAATAATGCAATTTATAATGCAAAAGTCTTGTACTAAAAATTGGGATAAACAAAATATCGAAAGTAAAGGTTAATTAAACTAATGCTAATTTGTTATCTAATGTATAGTCAAAATTTCATTTTTAAGTATTTAATGGGTTTGGGTTTTTAATCCGTTTGGGTTGAAAATAATTTTGCAACCAAAGAAATGCATTTTATAGGTAAGTGTTATTAATAAAAAATTCAGTGCCCAAATAAAAAAACCATTTTGTTAAATTAAAAAAAAATACAAGAAAAAAAAATCCAAATTTGTTCAAATAGAAAATATTTTCCATTTTGTATTTGCTGCAAAATTATTGGAATTTCGTTAATTGTGCACATTTTTTTAAATTATTTTCAATCATTGTTTTTACCCAAAGATGCTCCGACAAAATGATGATTTTTCAATTGCAGAAGAAATGAAATCCAAATACGAAGTTGTAAATAAAAGTCGACGTCTTCTTCATAAACCTATGATTGTGCAGCCTGCTACCTGTTTTTTTACAACCTATACTTACCATAAAATTAGACACGGTTTTGTTGAACTCTTCTCTTTTATGAGTTTCGACTTTAGAAGCTGGTTAAAGTGTGCAAATTTGGTTGTATCCTCTTACCACTTTATGACTTTACTAAGCACCTTTTTTTCTGCAGTACCCTTGATATTTTTTTTATTAATTTTATAATAAACGTTACCTTTTACATTAGTGGTGTTTTCTTACTTACCATCCTTTTAATTTTCAGTTTCCTTTTACGCAATAAAAAAAAGTGTTTCATCTCAAGTTCTTTTGTTTACAAGTCATTTTTCTCTATAAACAACATTCTTTTTTTTTGTATAATTCAAAGTTGAGAAAATTGCATTTTGGATAAAAATTGTACAATTTTTAAAATCATTAGCATTAGACTTAAATTCACATGCTGTGGTGTTTTAAATTTTTAGTTTTTGAACCTAAATTTTAAAATTATATATATGACGTTTTTTAATTTTTGTCCTTTACAACAATTTAAACAAGTTCCGAAATTAGATCTGATTTACTTTAGATAGTTCTGTCAACATTTTTCTGTCAAATCACCAATTGCTAGACGAAATTTTTGTCAAATAACAAATAAATATCTTGACAGAACTATCTGACGTAAATCAGATCTAGTTTTGGAACTCGTTTTTTATGTAAAAAAATAAACAATTTATAAAAACACTCGAAATTTTGTTTTTTGTTAGACGTATTTTTTTTATTCGACCAGATATTTGTCAATTGTTTTTGGTAAAATTTATTTTTTATTTGACTGCACAATTGTTGATTTTGCAGGTAAATGTTGACAGAAAAATCTGACGTAAATCAGATTAAATATATCCGTCAAATAACAAATAAATTTTACACAAACAATTGACAGAAATATCTGACGTAAATCAGATCGAATAAAAAAACACGTCTACTGTATTTTTTTAGTTAATTTCTCTAAGTTTTTTAATTTTATTCACCGCAAGATGTTTCTAATATTTACAAAATTATCTGCAAAATTGCGATGCTAAAAAGCTGCAATTTAAAATAATGTTTTTTTGAAAGAAACCCAGATTTGGTTGTTTTTTATTCAGACATCATCATTATCATGATTTTCTTTATCTATCGTAAACATCTATGTCGTCAATTCATTTTTTCAGTTCAAAAAAAAAAAAAACCTATTATACATGGCGTTTTATTTTTATAAGTAAAAATTCTGATTTTGTAATTTTTTCACACAATGACGTATAAGAAAAAAAATCTTCTCTTTCATAAGTTACTTCCATTGATTTACAAAAGCAGAAAACAACATGACTTATTTTCTAAAAATTTAAAATATTATAAAATTGAAATATTAGTTCGTTACCCTTTTCGTAGACAACGACATACTTTTTATCACCGCCTACTACAACTAAATAAAGCCCATTACCACCCATCATTTTTCTTATCTTAACTAACCATAGTTATTAATGATTATAAACAATTAATGAGTAATTAACGTAAGAAAAGAGGCCGATTGTAAGTAGTTAGATAAATGGAAGGGGGTTTTAATACAACCAATAGCCACTTGAAAGGATAGTAATGTTATATTGCGCAAGATTGCAATGTATACCCCTTGTATGATTTCATGGATCACTTGATACTATATTATACTCCCCTCTTTCTATGCTTCTTTGTTGCACTTGTTATATTGTGTTAAGTTGAGGTTAGGTATGTGGCGCACTCTGTCGGGTAAGGTTGGAACTACGGAATTTAGGTTTGGTTTTGTTTGTGGTGGTATACAGAGAGACAGAGTGTTTTATTTTTTGTATGTTAAAAATATGTACAAATAGATGTTAAGGGTCTGACTATCCACTTTTTCTTATGCAAACTTGTGTACAACTTAGAAAGCCCTCTTATTTGCGTACGTCCAATATGCGGACATTCCAAAATACTCTCCAATTTGCGGACATAGCCATTAAGTAAGAGTAAATCCGGTTATCTGTAGCAAGAAAAGGATTATCCTTTAATTTGAGATGTTTATGTACAGAAGTCAGTAATAATATTTTATGCTTTTATTTAGTATAAAGATCAAATAATTTTAAACTACAATGCTTTCTGATAATGTGTTCATACATTTTTTAAACAACAACACCGAGAACAACACCTAATAATATGTCCTTCAGTGTAATGCACACAATTTTGGACGCACTGCTAGGCACCGACATAGCTAGAGTTTATATTTTCATTTTAGCAGCAAAATTTAACTTAACCTACCTAACCTAATTTCCCCTAGTGAAAAATGTCCCCCAGTGCTTTCATAAATGTCAGTCTAAAACCCTGAAATTCAAAAAAAATATGCATATTGGACTTTACCCAGGTAAAAAAAAACTCACTACCTCTAACCTTTCCGTTTTTGACCATTCAGGTACGCAAATTGGAAATGTACGCAAACTGGGTGTACGCAAATAAGAGGACACGGTTGAAAATGCATACAAAAATATTTTAAATGGTTTGTATGACAATGCGAATTTTTTTTAAACTATATGAAAATATTTTTATCTTTGAGAATTGTGTTGAAAGCCTAAAGGTTCATTTAGATTAAGAAAATTAGGGTATTAACTTAATTTTGGTCTTTTTATGTGAATGCTTTCATTGATATGCATTTGACAAGGTCTTTTTTTTTTAACTTATTTTACATCGGTCTGTTTCTGCAACTATGGCTTAATACCGATGCTCTGAGTGAGACTACTCCCAACCGAGAAATTTTGTCGTATCCCTTCCTTGTCCAAAGACAGGTAAAACTCTTGTACGTGAACATGTGCACACGGAACCGCATCTTTTACTTCGTCTTCCGAGCGAAGGCATCTCTAGAAACATTTATCCCAACAGTAAATGTTACCAGCAGACTTTCTTATTTTTGGATCATTCCCGGGGATATATTTGATTTGATTTTGCTCGATCCCAGGAAAAATCCATTTATTTTTGTGGATTGTGTAAAATATTAAAAACCTAACTTAACAACTTCATTTATTTTTAAAATGAGAAGGCAAGAGGAATTTGTACATGACCCGTATGTGTGTATGTATGACAGTATCCGATGTCAAATCAAATCAATTTATTAATTATTATAAATATCACAGACAAAGAATTGCGGGAAAATATATAAATAATACGTCAAGGAAGTATCTTAACTAATCTTAAAAAAAAAATAACTAATTAAAATTTGTATTAAAAAATTCTTGTAAAGAATAAAAGGCGTTATTTATTAACAAAATTTTAACACAATATTTAAAATGTTTGAGGCCGTCAATGTCGCGAATTTTAGCGGGCAGATGATTGGAAATTTTCAAAGACAATGAAGGAGAGCCGTTTTGTGTCTGAGTGTGTGGAAACTTAATTGGCAAAATGTTGATGGGTCCAATAAAGAATTAATCAAAGATTTCACTTAAGAGGTTCCAGGTTTTGATCAGCCGAGGAAGATTTGGAGTACTGTTCGTCTTAGAACGTGTCACGGACGTTGCAATGATATGTTATATTCGTGGAATGCACTACCTAGTCCATTTTGTGAATGTGGTGAATCTCCAGAAACTATTAAACATATTGTAGAGATTGTCCAAATACCAGTTTTGAAGGCGGTTTTTATGAAATACATAATCTGACTCCTAATGCCTCTGTTATTTTGGCAATTCATTTCACCTTGTAAGAAAACTGGATTGTGACCCTGGTATGCTGGAGTTATTCTTTCTATGGTTTTTTTTTGCCTTTAAAGCAGATGCATTATTAGTATAATAAAACAAAAAACAAACAAAATCAGGAAGTGTTTTCTGCTCCGTAAGACGACTCTTTTTTTAGATGCGCAAAAAAAAATGAAAAATGTAGCATTCAATGCGGTGAATCAGAAAAACCAAAAATCTTTAAAAAAATCCCAAAATCACTGACCCGCTCAATGACCTAGCGAGCGTACGCGAGCGCAGGCATCTAGTCAGTATATTAAAATTGTCCTAGGGCATCCCAAAAAAAGCAGTTACTTTCTTTTTTTCTGAATTAATAAAAAGAAATTTTTGTTTATTATGATGATTATATTCATTACTTACCAATACTTACAAAGAAAATGTAAGGGCTTCTTTCTGAAAAAATAATTTGCTCTACTTCTCGATAAATAATAACGTAAAATACCTGTACTTATACTACATACATTTATCTTTTATTTTATACGTTTATAGTGGTTCTAAATTATAATTCAGTAACCAGTAGTAACAATAATAAAATGCTAAACTAAACAGATAAAACTGTGATGGCACTATAATGTCTAGATTATTATGTTTTGACTTTTGGTGATAAAAATTTTATTGTATTGGCACGCTTCTGTTATGGAGTGTGAAGACTGAGTCGGAGAGTCGTAAACTCCGGTGACATTTACGATCACTCAAAATCTCATAAAGCCGAGTTTTACTACCTTACCTCTGCCTGCCTGCTATCAAGCTTTGATGATGATGTGCATATTCAATTTGAAAACGACTTAAACGAGTGCCGAATTTGTTTCTTTAAAAATCGGGTCTAGTCACGTTCCCATACTTTACTTTAAACTGAAGTTTTAAGCTAGAAAACCAACAGAACGTTTTTTTGGTACGAGTGTTGTCTTTTATATTGTCACGAAGCGTTTTTTGGTGACTACAAAAAAAGAAGTTAAACAAAAGTTGTACTTACATTTTAAACTAACTAGAAGGGCCCCACATTGAGCCCCCCAAGCTAGAGGTGTTACCACTCTTAATCGCCAGGGAAGACTGCCTCTTGCAGATCATAATTAAATAAGCTACGTTAAATCTTGTCAGCATTTTTACTATAACTCTAGAAAGCGCTAGTACCTAGGCTAGATAGCAAAACTGTTGCCAAGTCTTACTCAAATGTACTTTTTCAAATTAACTAAAAATGTTACTCGTAACAATATTTTGCATATAGACAAATAGGGGGCGCCACCAACGGCACCACAAGTGCCAAACAAGACCTTTAAGTTTATAAGGACTATACCGAAAGTTTTGTTAAGGTACGACAAGTGGTTTGGCCACAGTAAATTTTTTAGTTAACCTCGCGAGCTGCAAGGAAACGCATACCTCTTTTTGGCTTATTCTTTACATTAAACCCCCTAGAAGCTTATTGTCAGTTATTTTTCTCATGTAAATTTATGATTGGTCATCATTCGTGATTTTGTATGCGATTTATAAAATTCCACTTCCCAACAGACCCAAAATTCTGTGTCACTAATAAAAGCCAGTCTACTTTTGTGCCTCCCCAAAAAATTGGGCTGTCGAACAGAACATAATTTTTCTCACATCCAACTGTTTATTTTCGGAATTGGAGTCATTTAATTGCCTTAGTGTCTTAATCTTGCGGTGTGTCACTTGTGCATTTTCGAATTTTAACTGGCGCAAAGCATCCATGTATTTCCGAGACACTCCTGTTTTTGGTGGACCTGTCTTAGGATGGGCGCTAAGACTGGTGGGTTCATGTTTGAATTTCAAGAATCAGCAGGAAATGGTCTATTGATGTGGTGCATCGTCGCCAAAAGTAAAAATCAACTCAGCAAGACATTGTTGTTAAGATAAGTTTCTTTGAAAGCAGTCAAAAATTTTTGCAACAAAATTTTCTTGGTATTTTTTGGATAACTCGTCAAAATATGCTTTTAGTAGCTAACTTGTTGGCCTATCTCAATCTGTTTTGAATCCTAAAATAAAACCAAAGCAAGTCGAGAATAGGCCCAACCATCTTGTATACCTTGTTGACATTTACAATAAGGATGCATTTGGCTAACCACAATTTTATAGTATTTTTACGGCTGTTTTATAGTTGTAAAAGCCATACTATAAAGCAGCGGCGTTAAGTAGCTCGTAAAATGTTAATATTTGTTATAAAGTGGTTGTTTTATTTCGTGTTAATTAATATCGTAATGATTACTATGCGTATTTTCATATTATTTATTATATGGACCATAAATTTAGTTTATTACGAATTTAAACATTTTATAGCAATTTTATTTTTATGTAATGGGATTATAAGTTGGCTTATTTTATTTTGTTAAACATGTTTATGTTTAATGTTTATGCCTCAACAAATCGTTGTTGATGAAAAATAATAATAAATTAAAGAACACACAACATGGTGTCAGGTGTTGGCTGGGTCATCTCAGAATACATTATAAAAGAATTTTTTTTAGAAATTTTGAATGGTAAAACAATTTCTTCTTGTTAAATTAACGGGGAATGTCGCGAAGCATAGTGGCTATGTAATGTTGGTTGCCTAAAATCAACAAAAAACACCACTTTCTGGTCATTGCTCAGTGAGTTTATAAGAGTTAATTTTAATAAAAAATTGTGCTTTCCAGCAACATAAATAAACAAAGCACAAGTTGAAATATTCTAACGGACCATCAATAAGCGTTTAAATATAGAATTTTGGCGATTTAAAATGCAAAAAAATAGTGCTTTTAAATTGCCAAAATTCTGTATTTTTAAGCGCTTACTGATGGAACTTTAGAATATGTCAACTTGTGCTTTGTTTATTTATGTTGCTGGTAAGCACAATTTTTAATTAAGATTAACTCTTATAAACCCACTGAGCAATGACCAGAAAGTGCTGTTTTTTGTTGATTTTAGGCAACCAACATAACCACTGTTTTTATGCTTCGCGACATTCCTCTTTAAAAAAATAAACAAATGTTACAAAATACACAGTTGAGAGCAAAAAAGTGATATAGACAATTTATATAAACACTACACTGATGAACCCCATTTTGAGACAAGCCCTAAATTGCAAAATGGGTTTAAAATAACCGTCTTTATTACCTTTGTAAATTGTGCAAATTTCAACATGGTCTGACAAAGCAATTTTTAAATATTTACGATTACGTTATTTTTGCCAACCTTAAGGGCTGTATTTCTGGAACTTTTGGAAATTTCTTTTATTCAATGTCCTATTTTTTTTACCCTTTATTTGCCATCTTGACCTCGTAGATAGGCTAAATAATTTTTTTTTTTGCGTAAGAGAAGAAATTAACGATTTTGGAAAGTGTTTTGGCAAATTCGGTACAATTTTTTTGCCCATAAAAACTATGGCCCAAGACAAAAATACTGCTATTTCAGAGATTAAGCCTTTTATAAATGGGTAGGGTAAAGTTATTTTGCAAAAATACATATATTTCTTTTTTCTCAAACCCTTCTTTTTTTTTCCAAATAACCAAACTTTAAAGCCAAAAAGACCTTATATTAAAGCTCTTCTACAGAGTCTCCCTCTATCAGCAACAATTCAAACCAATGACCCTGCTCTACAGTCCAATGCAGAAGTAGGGTTCTCTTCAAATTCAGAAGGACAAAGAAAAGAGGTATCTGGTAGAGAAGGTCCAAACTAGTTTTATTGGATACAGTTAAAAGTAAAACTAAGTTGATGCTAAGCGGCAAAGTCCCAGTGCAGGCTGTTCACAAATCAATATCAGCTTTAATGATTTTATCTACCAATAAAGGGAAAATAAATGGTCAACAATAATAGAGATAATGAAATGCATTATAGCTATAAAATGTGGTGATAATGGTAGATTATAGTGATAATTAAAAGTCTTATTATATTATTGCTTCTGTTGTCAGAATCTGTAGATGTGTTTATTATGAGAATAATAAATAGAAATGATCAGAATTAGAAAAGTGTTTCATTTTAGCACCGTAAAGAAGATGTATTTAGAAATAAATAATTTAATTTGAATGTTAATGAGGTAGTAAACAATTTTATTACAAAAATTTTATTGTTAACGAAGAAATAAAAAGAAACACTATTAAAAAATTCTGAAAAATAAAAAATGCAAGTTAAATGATGTTGATTTAGAATAAATTACCAAAAAAGCAATAATGTGAACCATTATCGCATGAAACGTTGTTGGGTATGCCCAAAACATTGTTAAATCTATCTCATATACTCTTAATTTCACAAAAAAGTGGTACACTGACAATTTTTTTTTAAATGGCCGTAATTTTTGGTAATTTTGACTACTGTAACGAAACAATCATCATGGATATGATTAAATTATGGCAAAATTAAGGCCAAATTTACTCAAACAAATTTTAACAGTGTACCACTTTTTTGTGAAATTATGAGTAGATGAGATAGATTTAACAATTTTTTAGGCATACCCAACAACGTATCATGCGACAATGGTTTACATTATAGCATTTTTCCAGTAATTTATTCTAAGTTAGCATTATTTAACTTGCTTTTTTTTATTTTCAGAATTTTTGAATAGTGTTCCTTTGGAGATTATATTTAATGCCCTAAATTGCAAACTTTGAAAGCTTATAAAAATATTTGTTAACAAAAAAAGAATCGTTAAACCTTGATATTGAAGATAACAGAACATATTAACAGAAAAATGTCCAAAAATTGGCACATAAATGCGATGGTACGTTGTTGGGGCATGCCTAGGGAGCCTCAGAAAATTGTTAAAAAAATCTTTCTCATATATCCTTGGAAATAATGAGGCCCCAAAGAGCGAAACTTTGAATGCTTATATCTTGAAGATAACACCACATATTAACGAAAGAAATGAAGCCCTCTTATTTGCGTACATCCAATATGCGTACATTTCAAAATACTCTCCAATTCGCGTACATAGTCATTAAGTAAGAGTCAATCCGTTTACCTGCAGTAAGAAAAGGATTATCATTTAATTTGAGATGTTTATGTGCAGAAGTCAGTTATAATATTTTATGATTTTATTTAGTATAAAGATCAAATAATTTTAAACTACAACTACTTTCTGATAATGTGTTGATACATTTTTTACATAACAACACCGAGAACAACACCTAGTAATATGTCCTTCAGACTAATGCACACAATTTTGGACGCACTGCTAGGCACTGACATAGCTAGAGTTTATATTTTCATTTTAGCAGCAAAACTTAACCTAACCTACCTAACCTAATGTCCCCCAGTGGAAAAATGTCCCCCAGTGCTTTTATAAAAGTCAGTCTAAAACCCTGAAATTCAAAAAAAAATATGCATATTGGACATTACCTCTAACCTTTCCGTTTTTGACCATTTAGGTACGCAAATTGGGTATGTACGCAAATTCGATGTACGCAAATAAGAGGACACGCTTTTTGGACATCTCTGTATAAGGTGTCATAATCGACTTTTCTCTTAGCAGTGTTCAGTTTCTGTTAAATAGAAACTGTTTATTTACGAATAATATCCCCGCGCGTATAATATGTATTTAATGATTGGGTTTGCGTGACCCGTTGAGAAAGAACGTTGCTTTACTTTGATATGACCGCAGCTCTAAAAGCAGTGCAAGTTTTTCTATATTTAACCTTCAGACACTGCCGTCTCTGTTTTCTTGTTGATAAACTTAAAGAATGTTTATTTTAATAAGCTGCTCTGAATCCAAGTCTCGACTACAGCTCGACGAAGATGGAATGTCGCTGCTAGCTGCTGTATTTGTTATATCTGTAGCCTGTAGGTAAGTACCTATAGGTAAGTACCTACCTATGTCTCTGATATAAATTATACTTTTATTTAGGACGTAGAAATAATTGTTTGAGTTGATAGTTCTTATGTCGAATAAAAAAACTTGGCTAGTAAGTAAATACTATAGATCTTTCCCGCTGCGGTCGTTATACTTGGGAAACTGAATGACCACCAGCATCACAATGACTCGAGTCAATCTGACGCATATCTGACGTTTCCCAAGTATAACGACCGCGAAGGTGACCAACGACGGGAAAGGTGAATAGGAACAAAATGCTTTTGGTATGTCTATTCTATTCTCAGGGTGACATTATGTTTGCAATAAAAAAAACTAATGAATTTTTCTAAATTTTGAAAACATAAAAATTGCAATTTTTTGTCGAAAATGGAAAACTTCAGGTTAAAAAACTAAACTGGAAGAGTTTGGTAAATCACATGGTCTTAATGAATACTCATGAACTTTTTCGATTTACAAGCAATTTTTGGATAATCAAATTCACCGTTCTTGGAATTTTGCTGATCTTTTCATGTAAAAATAATTTCATTTTCATATTAATTTTTTTGATGACTTAGCTTTGCAATAACATTTTGTAAAATTATTTTCTACGGAGAAGGAACCGACGGAATTTTGTAAGGGTACTAGATCATTTAAAAGTCATTTCTTTTTTGCAAAGCAATGTGGGAGAAATAGAAATTTATACAGAGTGTTCAAAAGTTGGCTTATAGGTTTAATGAAACGTTGTTGGGGCATTTCCAGGGATTCATAGAAAAACGAAAAAAATTCATCTGTTATATTCATGGAGGGAGGGAATGCAAACAAAGTTGCGTAAGTTCGACAACGCTGATAGTAAAAGTCATTTCATACAAATTTTTGTAAAATTAATTTAATTATTGTAAGTAGCTTGTGCCCTTGTATTTAGCGATCTTTTTCTTTAATATTAGTGTTATCTTCAAGCTATATGCGTTTAAAATTTCGCACTTTGAGGCCTCATATCTCCAAGAATATATGAGATTTTTTAGCAATTTTTGGACACTGTAGATTTCATATTTAATTTCTGTCTCAAATTTAGCTAATGCTAAGTTTACTAAACATTTTTGTGTCATTTTTATCATTTGATTAGTTTATTAGTTTTAATCATGATTTTTTTAATTCTTGTCTCTTTTCTAACAAACGGGCAAGAAAGGATTTTCATTATACAACTTAAAAATAAACTAATTAAACACCTTGTTAAACGTTAAGATGACATTAAATAAAGTACTACAACTGCTATGTTCAAAAATTTAATTTAGAGGCCAATAAATGTAAAATTATGCAAACAAAAAGTATTTCAGATTCTCATAGAGAAATTCAATAGTTTAATATGCTATTCGTGCAATTGTAGACAACAATTCACGTCCATTATACCAATCACCCATCCTCCTATAACATTTTTACAATTTTAAAGTAATTGTGCTCAAATATCCCATTACAAAGGTATTGTTTCGTCTGCCCTACATACCTACATTCATTTTTAAAGCAACTACTATCGTGGACATGGAATTTAAAACGATTTTTCATCAGCCACCTTTGATTTTTTGAATTTTACTCTATTGTGAATAGGGAATGTTATGTCAGTTTTCGAATGTTATTTTGACAACAAATGCGTCAAATGTATGTTATTAAAATAAATTATGTAAAATGTGCTGTCGGCGAGAAAAATAGTAGGAAGATATTTCCTTTTTTAAATAATTTTGTTTTAGAATAACAATAAGGCTCTAATCTTTGTAAAACATCAGAGAAATGTTTCTGGTTAATGTCCACTTCGTATAAAACTTGACATGTTTAAGCCACTATTTTGACCATATTTACAATGCAAAAATTGATCGTTTTAAATTCCATGTCCACGATAGTACATTCATTTTTAAACCAACCAACTACAATCAATTCTAATCTTATATCACCAACTTATATGTTATAAACTGCACCTACTAAATGTTCATTAAAGAATTAAGTACCTATACTAATAAATAGTACTAATAGAACGAAAAAAAAAACAACAAAACATACCGTTAGAATTAGAGACTTAAAAGTAAAGGCATTGGAAATGAATCCTATTCTGTGTCATTTTAACTAAGGCGGCTATGACTCCCAGAATGCTTTGCGTCAAGTTTAATGGCCGCGGCCGTTCGTCTTTTGTCAAACTGGAGTTTACAAGTAGGCGTGGCCGAACTAGCCTCATCCAGGGCACTGCCGCGTTACGTACCCTGTTTTACGTGATTTTGGCGTGATTCCTTTTTAATTTTCACTTTTAAACTTTACCTAATATCACTTTAAACCTTATGAATGATTAATATTTAAATATAATGCACTAGAAAACTGTATAAAGAAGGCCTAGACTTGGCGGTTGTAGACAGCCATGATTAGATGTTGTTTTGTTTTGGGTGCTTCCCCCTCCATAAGGTATTCGGTGACGTAAGCAAGCAACACAAAAGCTAGATAACTAGATGGATGAATGTAATCTTTTGGTAAGTTAATTAACGTTGATAATGGTTTGTAGATAATGATTTTAATTGCTTTTTATAGTAATAATGAAGATAGATTTTCGGGAAGTAGATAACTAGTACGGTAAAGGAGGAAATTAAATATTAAGTTTCGGTTTAAAAGATGTTAAATCGATATAGTCCACCAAGGTCTGCTTTTTTGTTTAACGGGAAATGTCGCGAAGTACAGTTAAATTCACATAAAAGTGGTACACTGTCAAAATGTGTCAAAGTTTCATTAAATTATTTTGCATTAATTTCTTAATTTCAAGTTATCTCTTCATTGTAATCATAAAATATGACAAAGCTACGAAACAACCATCATGAATACAATTAATTTATGGCAAAATAAAGGCCAAATTTTATTAAACAAATTTGACGCAACTTTGACAGTTTACCACTTTTATGTGAATTCAACTGTATATTAACACTGTGGTTGTTTAATTTTGGTTGCCTAAAATCAACAATAAACAGCACTTTCTGGTCATTGCTCAGTGGGTTTATAAGAGTTAATTTTAATTAAAAATTGTGCTTACCAGGAACACAAATAAACAAAGCACCAGTTAAGATACTAAAGGTCCATCAATAAGCGATTAAATAAAAAAATTTGGCAATTTAAAATGCAAAAAATGTAATTCTAAATTTCCAAAATTCTGTATTTAAACGCTTATTGATGGAACTTTAGAATATGTCAACTTGTGCTTTGTTTATTTATGTTGCTGGTAAGCACAATGTCTAATTAAAATTAACTCTTATAAACCCACTGATCAATGACCAAAAAGTGCTGTTTTTTATTGATTTAAGGCAATCAACATTACATTACCACAGTTTCTATACTTCGTGACATTCCCCTTAATATGTTATGGCTACTTCACGTTTTTTATAAAGTGGCAGCACCATAATTAAGATTTAATCAAATAGTTAACATATTATCATGATTTATTCAAACTTGGTCTAGTAGGCCCAGAAAATCGTATTTCATGGCCACTAGACCGAAAACTAAACTGCTTAAAGGTAAACCCAAGTTTCGATGTTTTGATTAAGGCTCTGTAGTTACAATCTTAGCGGGTGTTGCTATAAGGTGTAAAGGGGGAGGTAGACTAGCTGCAAGCGGGTGTATTTGCATTGCGCCGGTGATTAAGAAAACACTTGGTATTGCGCCGATTTTGTCATACAGAAATATGTTGCATTGCGCCGCTATTGTTTATAAAAGGTCTATTGTTATACCAGGAGCTAAGCATACCCAGGTAAAAGGGATTAAGAAAACTCGATTTAAATACATTTACAGTTAAATTCTAAATTAAAAAATATTAAAACTAGTTAGCGCGTTAGGTCAGTGGATAGGTTAGATCAGTGAGCCTGTTAGAGTTTTTTTATAAAATGCCGACATTTAATAGGATACTCCTCGCAGTAGGTAATCAGAGAATAATAAAATTAAAAAAAAACAATAATTTTTTAATATTATCAAAAAAAATCTGCGAAGAGGTTAAACTATTAACTCTTCTATGGAAAAAATATTTATTTGCAAAAAACATAAATAGGGATCAATTCTGACACTGACGTTTAGAATTTAATTTGGCTTTGGAAAGATGTTTTTGTTTCAATTTTTTTGCAAAGCCACCTTGACCGAGCCTAGACTTACGTGACTTAGAACTTTTTCATCACTAAAAACCTTTCTTTTGGCCTTTTTTGTTTTAAAAATTTGACAAAAAAAAGAAACAAAAATACTTTTTAGCACAGAATTTAATTTTCTTTCATTTTTATAATTTGACTTTTTTTTGTGAATTGATAAATAACGAAGATACGCCGTTTTTTTTAAATGGGGGGCTTAGGTGGGGCCGGACAAAAAAAACTTAAATATACTTTCAGTATAGAATTAAAAGGGCTTTAAAGTTACCAGAAAAAAAATTCTGTAAATTTTATGATAACTGAAATATGAATTTTTTCTCATTTGGGGGGTGCCGCAGCCCCCCTTATTATTTTCCGATTTCTTTCAAAAACAATAGGGATCTAGATTTTAATGAGAAAGATTTTTCCTGAAAATTTGAACTTGATGGGATCTTTGGTTCTCAAGTTAGAGTGTCTACAAAAAACGTGACAGACGGACGGACAGACGGACAGACGGACGGACGGACGGACGGATTTTTTGAAAGTTGTTCAAAATTGGATGAAACGCACGAATCTGCAAGAATTTTTGCTCTAGGATGATTTTTGACGATTTTAGAATTTTCAAAACAATCACAATATACTCCTCGTTTTTGACTTTGTCTGCGAGGAGTATAATAAGTAGAATTTTGGGTTGTTTTCTTAGCATACATTTTTATAATAGTAGTAGTCTTTTTTTTCTTCATATATTAAAATTTATAACATTGTGTTGACACATTTTTATGAAAGTGTGTCGATCTCAGGTATATTTTAACTATCACGAATAAACGCTGGGGCTTGTTGAATTTCCCGTCTTCAATTTTTGCTGGCTTTTCGGTGATATTATCAGTAGCTTTTCGTTTTCCGCTATTAGATATGTTTTTGTCTTGGTAGGTAATGTGCTGACAGGGATTCTTAATTTTTCTCTAGTTTGTTTTTTTTAAATTTCAGGGCTTTAGATATAATTTTACAAAAGCACTGGGGGACCTTTTTCCACTGGGGGACACTAGGTTAGGTAGGTTAGGTTAAGATGTGCTAAAATGAAGACTAATGACTAATTTGTTGGGATGACAAAGGAAGGGATAAAACAGATGCAAACCAGGTATACGAAATGACCCAAAACAATAGGTATCATAAAAGTGGCGCAATACACACTATTTTTGTATACTCAAATTTAACCATCGGCGCAATAGGCATATTAGACTAAGAGCCAGCAGTCATTTTGACTAAGGTGTTTTAACAAGGCTAAAAAGTTGTAGAGATATTATTTATAACATTCTAGTAAAGAATTGTCCGGTCTGGCAGGCCAACCCCGGTTGCATCATCAACCAATACTTCTTTAAAACTGTCAAAAAATAATTTTAATTATGTTGTTTTAACAAGGTTGAAATTTTCATATGTTTTACTTCAAACATTGTAAAATACAAAAACAAAACTGCCAGACCGATTTAACGGTTGCAAGTACGTGCCAGACCGTCCTAAAGGATGTCCCGCCGGGAGTTTCGAGTAGAAATATCTCAGGAACGGTTTGCATTAGCTTTATAAAATTTTGTATACTGGGGTTTATTCGTATTATCTCACAAATGAAAATATTATCAACATGGCGACACTTCCGGTTCTACCGGAAGTTAGCCATTACTACCTTTTTTTGGCCGACATACCCCATTTTTATTTTAGATTTGAATTGATTAACTTATTTTAAGTTAAGTTTTTCAATTTTAACGGTTGCAAGTACGTGCCAGACCGCCTTAAAGTTGTTTTGCAATGGATTATTTTTATATTGCTTTAACAAGACTAAGATTTTCAGTAATTTGTTATTAACTTAATTAACGAGAGAATTTAAAATGCCATACGATTTTTGCGGTTAAAAGTGTCCGCCAGATAAGATTACTTATTGGAAATTCCAATTGGATTGGTAGTCCATTGCGGTCTCATTTTTGACATGGTAGGTATGAATGTTATTGTATATTTCAGCGAATTATCAAAAATATGCTCTACATAAACTATCAAATCGACCAAATGTGTAGTTTATATGAAGCAATTTTTTGAAAATTGGAATTTCCAAGCATGGATTTTGATCATTGGGAATGCACCTTAACTAAAAAAAAACATTTTTTAATAAAATTAAGTTTTGTCAGTTACTGGTAGGTACCAAAAGTCAGCTCTGGATTTAGTTCTTTTTTTTAAATTACCCTTTTAGAAAAGAAGCAAGATTAGGGTCTAGGTAGCTATGGCCATAACATATTAAACAAAAGCGCGTATAGGTAAACGTTAAAATTTAATTAGCATCAACTTTAAGGCGGTCTGGCACGTACTTGCAACCGTTGAAATTAAAAAACTTAACTTAAAATAAGTTAATCAATTCAAATCTAAAATAAAAATGGGGTATGTCGGCCAAAAAAAGGTAGTAATGGCCAACTTCCGGTAGAACCGGAAGTGTCGCCATGTTGATAATATTTTCATTTGTGAGATAATACGAATAAACCCCAGTATACAAAATTTTATAAAGCTAATGCAAACCGTTCCTGAGATATTTCTACTCGAAACTCCCGGCGGGACATCCTTTAGGACGGTCTGGCACGTACTTGCAACCGTTAAATCGGTCTGGCAGTTTTGTTTTTGTATTTTACAATGTTTGAAGTAAAACATATGAAAATTTCAACCTTGTTAAAACAACATAATTAAAATTATTTTTTGACAGTTTTAAAGAAGTATTGGTTGATGATGCAACCGGGGTTGGCCTGCCAGACCGGACAATTCTTTACTAGAATGTTATAAATAATATCTCTACAACTTTTTAGCCTTGTTAAAACACCTTAGTCAAAATGACTGCTGGCTCTCCGTCTATATATCCCTGCAAGCACTATGAAAGACAGCGGACCAAATGAGTTATGTTGAGAACTCGCCGAACCGCGCATAATGATCATTTCTGGTGACTGACTCAAATTAGGCCAAAACTTAAGAACTGTTTTTTGCCTTAATTCTTGTTGAATTTTTGCAATATAGGTGTCATTCGAAAGATAATTTAATTTGTCGTGTTAGTTGTTTTTAAGAATATGATTTTGGGCATTTATTTTGCAAAAATACTTAATATATGTAGAGATGTGATTTTGACAGTGCTTTCACTAGCTTAAACTGCTATTACAGTTAAAATAGGTTAAATAGAATTAAATGTTGTAAATGAGCAACAATTTTAAAAGATTTTTAAACAATATTTTTCAAGTTTGAAAGCAATTATGTTAAAAATAACTCCTTGAACTGCATCTTAAGTTGTGCACAAATCTCCATAAGAAATGTGAACTTAAGTATTTTCCAAAAGGAGCTGCACCCTTCCTTGTAAAGGCCGATCTTTAGAACGTTATTTTCATTTTACTTCCGCTTTACTTCGGCGTAACTTTATAGAAAATTAAATAAAATACATGGGAATGTATTAGCAAATTTATACTTCACTTTAGCGCTACTATGCTGATTCATTTAGCTGTAAGTAGTACTGTCAAAAGCCGAGCTTGGCCGATCATGCGCAAAATTTGCAAAAATGAGATATTTATCCTTATTGTCAAGGGTGATAATTACGGAATATCGCTTCGTACGAAACCTGCTGGTCTTCTTATGTAGGTTTCGTACGAAGCGATATTCCGTAATTATTGCCCAAGTGTAAGTAGTCAGAAGTCGCGAGTCGAGACACATGCGCATACCTGTTCCCAATTTCACGTAACTTTACAATCTATAAATTAAGCAAATTTGTTAAGTTACACGGAAGTGAAGTTACGCCGAAGTAAAGTGAAAGTAACGTTTTATAAATTGGCCTCAAGTATTTTCCAAAAGGAGCTGCACCCTTCCTTGGTAAGTAACAAGCAAGGCAAAGCAAGAGTTGATATTTTATGAATATGCAGATTGTAAATTATGGCCGCGCTTATTTATTCGTATGTATCATCTTGTTCAAATTTACTGCTTCAGTATTTTATGCTGTACCTGGTTGAATTATAAATGCATGAAAATTGCAACAAAAATGACTATGTATATTTATAACCAATTAGGTCAAAAATTACAAGCTTGCGTGCACTTGTAAAACTTTTGAAACAATCTTGGAAACCTATATTTATTTTTGAATATAAATGCCTAATAATAAAACAAATTTATGAGCATAAGTCCCATACTTATGAGCGTGTAACTTTCATTAAGGATATGAATATTTTAAACGTTTTAAGAACTTGAAATATTTTCGTTTGTGATTTTAAAAGTATGGACAAATACTTTACATTTTTAAAAACTTGAAATATCTTTGCTTCTAAAAAAATGTTTTTTCGCACTTTGTTAATAAAGACATTCATTAACGCACTCCAAATCGTTGATTAATGACCCCTATTAATGCATAGCGACGACGACCATAGCAACGCGTTACTATGCTCTAAATTACTATCTATGTTCTTACATTACAAATGTTAAATTAGCTTTAATTACGGTTTAAGCAACAAAAACCAAAAGAAATTCAATATTTATCGTTGTATTGAATGAGAAGTAGGCTCTTTTACCACATTTAAGGAAATACAATTTATTTTATAATCATAATTAACAAAAGTTCGGTATCTGTTCTTCTTCTTCTTCAACTTAGATAATGTTGAATGGCTGACGCATTGTTTGTGCCAGTTGGTAACAACTGACTTGTTCATAAAATCATTAAGATTTTCTAAAGAACTAATAAACTATTTATTTATTTATTTATTTATTTATAACATAACTGTTTTTATTTTATAATTTAATAAATAATAATGTACGAAGGGCGAAAAAGCATTGTATTTTCGTTCGTATGTTAAACGGCGATTAATAAACTCACTTATTAACAAGCTCGCTGATCGCTCGCTTAATAAAACCGCTTGTTTATTAATCGCCTTTATTAACACACTTACTGGTTAAATAACTATTAACAAGTTAGACCGAAATTTTACAAAATAAGTTTGATCAAAATCAAAAACAAATTTTTGCTAAGCTTTTTTAAAATTAAATTAAAAAAAGCACAAAATTAATGCCTAATTTATTTTCTACTGCTTTTACTTTGCGTAAAGTGAAGATACAATTTAGGATAATTTCTATGTTTTTAAAATTTGCCTCATTTTGTAGCAAGGGGTAGGGGTTCAAATTTTCTCAGTTTTTTAATTATCACGGCCACAAGTAATTTTTTCCAGCAATGAATGCCATTAATGCTTATGTAAAATGAGCTGCTAGATACGAATCTGGCACCTAAAAAGTTCCAACGCTTTGATTTATATGCTTTTAGCTTTCGAAGGCAACTTCTAAAAGTTTTTGAAAAAAATTATGATTTATTGCTAATTGACCGTTGTTACTGATTGGCCTATAATTGCAAAATTTACACAAGTACTGCTTTAAAAATAACCCTTCCTTGTTAACTAGTGTATCATAAATAATTATTATAAAGTTGGTATGTAAATCTAACGTTTCATAATTAATAGAAACATTGTTTTTTTTAATAAACTTGACATTTAATTATAGTCTGTATCAAGATCAGTTTAAACTTTAAATGGTGAATTAATCATTTATTTTTATAATAAGACATCCCACACACGTAAGGTTATTTCGCAGGCTACCAAACAACGCCCATAAAAAGTAACGAAGTAATGCTATTACGATTTAGCGCCTAATTAAGGCAATATAAGGAATCATAAAATTATCGTAAAAATAATAATTTAATTCAATTTATAAGGTGGAATAATAAACAGGCTATCAAACGCGTCAATAAAAGTGACTTTGATGTGATTCTAAGCCAGCAAAAGCTGCTTTGTGTTGGCATAGGTTCGTTGCAGTCGAGGGGAAAGCCACTTACTAAATTTTGCACACATAACTTAACTTAGTAAAAAAATAATAAAAAAAAATATACAGGGTGTTACCAAATAACTAGGAAAAAATTCAGGGGGTAATTCCTGAACCTATTTTAAGAAAAAAAGTTCATATAAACATGTGTCCCAAAATCCTTCGTTTCTGAGATACAGGATGTCGAAGTTTCTCAAAAAAAAATTTAATCTTAAGATTACCAAGAAACTAACCAGATATTTATTTAAAATACTAATAAAAAAAAGAAATAAATTAACCCTTTATTGTTAAATATTTTTTATTTTCATAAAAATAAAAAAGCCAAACTTAAAAAAGAAATTTTGTTGCCTTTGGGCAATTAATTTTTTTCTTGAAAACGGTTAGTTTTATGAAAAAAGAACAAGACATTAATTTTAAAGATCATATTCTAGGGCTTCTAATTATTTTATGAAAATACCAAAAACGTAACACAAAAAAGTTGGGGGTGAACAACCCCCATGGTACTCCCAAATGTGCCCCTTCAAATTATAATTTTTATTTTTTTTCTACCACACGTTATGCCTAATGGTAAGAAAATTACCCGTGCTAAGTTTTAAATAAATATCTGGTTCAGTTTCTTGGTAATCATAAAAAAAAAGTTTTTTTTTAGAAACTTTGGCACCCTGTATCTCAGAAAAGAAGGATTTTCGAACACATGTTTATATGAACTTTTTTACCTAAAATGTGTCCAGGAATTACCCCCTGAATTTTTTCCTAGTTATTTGGTAACACCCTGTATGTTACGAAAAAAGTTAGTTTTAAAAAATGTACATACTTTTTTAAAATAGATTTCCTCTCGCTTATGTAGTGGTATTGTAACTAAAGCCAACTTTTATGACCACTAAACAGTAGTAAATATAAACATGCTATAACTTTGATTTTTACGGCCACTAAAATGATCGTAAAATCAATGGGAACAAAATGTTTCCTTAGCGCTACTTGATTATACTAAATTTTATAGCCAACTTTTAACGATTTTTTTAAGCGTGTTAATTTTACCAAATTAACTTATAATGCTTTAAATGAGTATGTTTTTTTATGATTTGTTTAAATTTTAACAAGAAGATTTGCGTTGCTATTAAAATACCTAATACACTTCTGCCTGGCAGAATGTTTTTGCCACATTTTGTAAATTTCCAACTTAAATAAAAATTTGTAGTTTTTTTTTGCAATTTTATTATGCAAAACTTAGCAATTGGAAGCATTCCAGAATAATATTCTTTATCAATGATCTTGCATGCCAAATGCATACAACCTTGGATGAAAATATAGTTTTGAAAATAAATAGATTTACCATTTACCTTTCTATAAACAGTACACTAAAAGGCGCAATATTTTTGAATTTCTTAAAAATTATTATCTTTTTTTTTTTGTAGAATAATATTGGAAATTAGGCCATTTTAAGAAAAATGAGGTGTCGCGTTAGAAGTTGCGTTCGAAAGCTCATACATAATTAAACAAAAAACGTTGTAACTTTGTAAGTGCCAGATTTGAATATTTCAACTCATTTTACATAAGTATTGATGGCAATCCTTGCTAGAGAAAATTTCTTGTGGCCATAATTAAAAAATTGAGAAAATGTGGACCCTTACCCCTTGCTACAAAACAAGGTAAATTATGAAAAACTAGATTTACCTTAAATTGTGTTTTTAAATAAGAAATTGGATTTTTAGCAAAGGGCTTTCGTTTTTTTGTGGGAGTTTTTCAAACTTGGACAAATTTCAAACAAGCTCAGCAAATTTTATTTTTTTTTTATTATAATAGAAGTTATTTGTGAATTGTTTATTGGTGTAGAATAAAAATCTGCATTTAGATATTTTGTAAAAGGAAAATTTTGGGAAAAGCGAAAATTATTTTTGAGGTGCCCAATAAAAGACCGCAGTTCTTTCAAAATCTATAATCATTTTTACGACGAAAAAAAAATATTAACAATGTTAGATTAGCAGATTTTTTTATGGGGTGTCGAGCTATTTTTGCAGACAGGACCCACCGCAAGGATTTTTAAGAAGATTTACGTCTAAAACTAGGCAGCTAATAAAAGAGATTTGCAATCATGTGCTTCATTCTTAGACACATTGCATCTAGAGTGCCTAGAAGTCAAATTGACAGATATTGTAGCTTTATAGAGTGGCGCCATGCATCATTCCATCTTTGTCATACAGATTCTGTCATCAACATAATTTGCAAAGTGACAACAATTACAACCTAAAATTACAATTGATGATGCCTTGCGTCACTCTATAAATCGACAATATCTGTCAATTTGACTTCTAGGCACTCTAATTGCATCTTAACCAAGATCTAAACTAAAACTTACCCTTTAAAATGGTTGTTCTAGTTGACTTTGCACTGAATTTATCACTAATATTCCAACTCACTGTCACATGTCTCGAGTCTCAAAAACACAATCCTTTTTCTATCTGCAAAAAAACAAACACGTCATTACTTTTAACATTCTTTCTAACCACAAGTTTTAAACTAAACTAAGAACTAAAAAAACACAACATTTGTAATGTTTTGGTACAGATTATTTTAACTCCCTTCACGTTATTGTATGTAGTTGTATGGTCAACACAAATGTGAAACACAACCCTTGTATACCTCTGAATGTCTGGTTAAATGATAAAGAATGCCCCGAATGACCACTTCGAGGTCAGACAATTGACCGCATGTTGATACTTTGGGTTATATCCAAAGCTATTTCAATATTCGATATTAGTTCCACTAGTTTAGAACGTTTCAAACAAGGTCATTCCGTTTTTTAGGCTTTAACTACTGCCATAAACCTTCGACGGATGTTTAAAAATGGGTTATTATACTCTTCGCAAAAGAGTATATTGCGATTACTCGGACCTTCTCTAAAATCGTTAATATTCATCATAGAGCAAACATTTTTGCAGATTCGTTCGTTTCGTGACTTTTTAAGACTTTTATTTTTTGTCCGTCTGTCCGTCTGTAACGAAATTTGTGAACACCATAACTCAAGAACCGTTTATTGGATCGACTTGAGATTTAACACAAAAATCAATCCCATTTAGAGGAAGAGCCCTATTGTTTTTGGAAAAAATCAAGTAATAAATAGAGGGTTAAAAACACCCCCAAAGTAGAAAAAAATTCATATTTTCGTTAATATCAATTTTACGAAAAAAAATATTCCTAACTAAATTAAAGATTGTATTTTTCCCTATAAAAAAGCACGTAATAATTTTTTTGTATCCCCACCCGTTTACAAAAAAAAATAAGTTGTACTTTGTTTTCAATAAAATAAAAAATGCACCTTTTTAATCATCTACTGCGATGAGTATCATATAGAATGTGTAACAATTATATAACAATAAAAAAATAACCTTTCTGCGAAGTGTAACTTTTTAAATGATCTATGCCACTCACTGATATAACCCATTCACTGATCTAACCCGCTCTTGTTTCAATATTCGATATTAGTTCCACTAGTTTCAAACAAGGTCATTCCGTTTTTTAGGCTTTAACTACCTATATTATACTGCCATAAACCTTCGACGGATGTTTAAAAATGGGTTATTCCTCTTCTAGTAAATTGCCGCAATAGTGCACTGGCCTTGGCAATCTTTTAAGCCTTTTGTCCGTTTTTTATTTTTATAATACTTCAACCCATTTCATGAGAATTCGACATTTTTATTGCTTCATTGTACTCTTACCTGCTTTTTAAGTTTTTTAACAATTTTAGCTAGAAGGACAAATTTTGATCTTGGGAGCTTTTATGTACTTTATTTTATATCTTAGGTTTAGTTTATTTTATGATTTCAGTACCGGTATATCGAAAACTAGTTAAAAATGCGAGGCAATGGTTATAATAATTGGTGTGTTCCGTTTTAAAGTTTTCACAGGATAAAATGTCAAAGGAAGACTAGGACCAATATTTTTTGTAAGTTTCTCATTTCCTAATTTTTAAATTCCAGTTTTTTTTTTACAGTACTTTTAAGGAAAATGTTTACTCGCTGCAGCCAACACAATAACAAATATAAAATTATATTATAACATAGAGTTTTATAAGGAACGTTTTTTAGCAAGCGTCCAGGTTTGGAAAATGAGCCTCACAGCGGCGAGTTTTCCAATGGACAAGTACTAAAAAACGTTCAATAGAACGAGTTTTTTAAACTATTTTTCATATTTGCTTCATTTAGGGCCGGTTGCACTGCAATTGATAACTGTTCCTTAAAATCTAAGTGTTTTTCATAGAAAGCACAATTTTAAACAATGTCAATGCTACAGTTGTCCAATTCTGTTTATGGTAAAGAGTCACTTAACATTAAGGAACACTTAAGAATGTGTGGTGAATCCGGGCATTAATTTATTAAAAAGCATTTCTAATTTGAATTAAAAACTTAACTTAAAATTTTATTTTTATTGGATTGGCCACATTGACATTTTGAAGTAAAAAGTAAATTTAGGTCAGACATATTGAATAATGACATTTGTAAACTTTACTTACTTAATACTGAATGAATAGGCGTTTTTGAGAAAATGTCACCGTTGATATCGTTTCTCCAATTCTTCTAGTTATTCCCTCTACAAAAAAACTATGTCCCCCGATGGTTTATAATAGTAAAATTTGTAAATAAAAAGTCTCTTGCAAAGGAAGAATTCATCTTTTTGCATCTGGAAAACCAACCTAACAAAATAAAAATTTGCGTTTAATAATGAAGCAATTCAGCAACCTTAAAAAACCAAATTTCGGGTTTCATAATGTGCTTATTATAGAACGCAAATACAAAAACAATTTTAAAATTTACCAAACTTTGTCGGTGTCGTTATTTTCATTAACTTTATTTAATTGACATTCTGTTTATTTTTCCACACACCAAATTGTTTACGATTGCAATTTTGATTATGCCTCCAGCAAAGATTGCGATCCAAATATTTCTTCTTGACGGTACCTGCAAGCGTTAAGATGAACTCAAGGGGGAATATTTCAGGTATTTAAACGCAAACATAACATACATTATCCGATGCCATCAAAACTTTAATTAACCCGAAAGGAGTTAAGCAAGAATGATGGATATTGCTTTTACGGGAGAGAAACAGAGATAACCATTTTGAGGCCAATTTATAACATTACGAAAACGTGAAAAGAGAACCTCGTATAAGTCATCTACGTTGAGCTCTCGCCAATTTTACTAAATAACACATCTACATGAGGGCCCCATCGTATATTAAAACTAAATGTAGTTTTAAAAACTACAAAAATAGGGCTACAAACGTATTTAAATCATTTTATTTAAATCGGTTATTTCTTTGTGTCGAAATCCTGACTTCAAAAATCATTATGCTACTTTTGGTTTTTTTTTTCAAATACGGATACATTTTTTGGTTTATATACATTACGTGGTCTATGCTAAACCAGAATACGGTAATTTACCATGTTTTTTTTATGCTTTTAAATGATAAAAATTGCAACTTACGTTTTTTCCTAATAGAGATGTGCTCGTTTAATGATTTCAATGTAGAAAGAAAAACACCAAAAGTACTATTTTACCATATTTTTATTATTTCTTGCACTCAGTACCACTTTCATGTATCACAAACATTATCCTAAATATTTTTAATCATAGTTATTGATGTATTACTCCGTATTTTGACATATTTTGTAGAAATTTCGAAAATAACTGACGTTCAGGGAGATGACTTTTGAGTGCACAGAAGATCCCATTTATGAATTTAAATCTATAACCTTAAAGTACTATACATTTTGTAAATATTTGCATATAAAAGTGCTGTCAGCTTTCGAAATAGGCATTTTCACAGTTAAGCCTCTTTCTTAGTTTCGAGAACTTTTTTGTCATACCCCGACAACGTTCTATCGCGTTTATGCGCCAAATTTTGGAAATTCTGTTATACATATATATTCGTATGATATTATAAATACATTTCAAAAATAGGTACAAATGAACATTATAAAATAGAAGATGTTTAATTTCCAAGAGGTATAAGTGATGTTCATTTTTCACGTCCATTGCCGATTTTTATTCTGCTGGTAAAGCATTTACTTCGCGGCTGAGGAAAACCATGAAAAGAACTCAGGCATACCAGTGTTGTCAAAATTTTGGTGGTACAATAAATATAGTTAAAAAGTTACAACTGTTTCAAGGTTGATATCCAATTCAAAGTTTCTGGAGTTAATTAGTGTATTTCACGCTCAAATTTAGTGTTTGGACATTCTTCTACAATATGTTTAATCGTTTCTGGCAATGCACCACATCCACACAGCGGGCTAGGTATTGCATTCCGTTTATAAAGCATATCATTGCAACGTCCGTGACACGTTTTAAGGCGATTAACAATACTCCAAACTTTTCTTGGCTGATCAAACCCTGGAACTACCTTTGTTGGATCTTCAATTAATTCTTTGTTGGTTAAATCATCAATTTCTGTTTAAATAATGTAACAGCCTTTATAAATCGGCTTTACCTAGATACATCGGTATGAAATGAGCACCGGAGGCGGACGGGCGGTGAAGAGCATGCAGAATGGCGGGCGGTAGGGCGACGGGCGGCTGGAAATGGTTGCACGGGGAGTTGAATACTTGAATTTATCACAGCAATCTGATGGCCGGCGTTGCCCGGCACGGCCATATAAACACCCAACTCACAATCTAAAGCTGTAGCCTTTAAATTGCTAAGTAAGTCATTAGTGGACTCTGTGAATACACCATTAACACTATACCTACAATACCGTATGTCTTTTTGTAATACCCAACTTGTGAGCTCCTTTTTTGATTGTCCTTTTGGATGACCCCGTTTTATTGTAAGCCCGGAGCACCGAATAATATTTTTTCGGTTCTTCTTTTTTGCGGACACCCAATTTGCAGACATAAATAGTCAGAAACGGAAATGTTAGAGATTTTTTTACCTGGGTAAAGTCCAATATCCATATTTTTTTGAATTTCAGGGCTTTGTACTGACTTTTATGAAAGCACTGGGAGACATTTTTCCACTGGGGGACATTAGGTTAGGTAAAGTTTTGCTATATTACGGTTCCTTAGTTCTAGTGTAGAATCTTGTAAAATTAGTAAAAATAATTCGCATTTTAACGAACTAACTAATTTCTGATTTTCTTTAACAAATATTTTTTTTTATGAAAATTAAAATATTGTGTGTGCTAAAAAAAATAAAAATGTGAATGAGATAAAAAGTTTTTAAACTTTAGGGGTCAAAAGGGTTATCAATTTTAATTTGATTGCAATTGCAGTTATTATAAAAAATATTTTAAAAAGAATCAAACAAAATGTCTGAATATGTAGCTTTAAACTCTAGCTATGTCGGCGCCTAGCAGTGCGTCCAAAATTGTGTGCATTACACTGAGGGACATATTACAAGGTGTTGTTCTCGGTGTTGTTATGTAAAAAATGTATCAACACATTATCAGAAAGCATTGTAATTTAAAATTATTTTATCTTTATACTAAATAAAAGCATAAAATATAATTACTGACTTCTGCACATAAACATCTCAAATTAAAGAACAATCCTTCTCTTACTGCAAGTAAACGGATTAACTCTTACTTAATGACTACGTTTGCCAATTGGAGAGTATTTTGAAATGTCCGCATATTGGATGACTGCAATAAGAGAGCTTCATAATTGTGGTCTAAATTTGTCCGCAAATAGGAGGATTTTTTTTTATAGTACCTAGGTTGTGAGGTCCTTTTTTCATTGTCCTTTTAGATGACCCCGTTTTTTTGTAAGCCGTGCACCGAATAATATTTTTTTTCTATCATACTAAACGAATTCAAGTTTATTTTACCTCTAAAACTTAAAAAAGAAATAAAAAACGGTGATGTCCAGGTAAACGTAGCTTTATAATCAGTTCTCTGCATACTTATATTTCAGAAAAAACCCAAAATTCGTTCCGGTACTACACTACACAACCAGGTAGGGTTCAAAAAACTTAAAGGGTCAATAACTTAGTTTCCTTTCTTAGTTTCAATTTCTACATGTTACCAAACACCTAAATACTATAATTTAGCCGTACCTGTGCCTATATTATAACAGTACCTTCGGGTACCATAATTGGAAGTTTAAGGATTTGTTTTCAGGGCACATTTTCTTGGTTGACGTTCAAGGTTAACCGTTACGAAATTTCAATTTGTTATTGATATGTTTCTGTTGATTCGGTCTACACTTACATCAGCAAAATACGAAAAATTAAAACTGGCAGTTTTTAATAGCCAATTAGTACTGACAATTAACAAAAATAAGTTAAATAAAATTGCTCAAGGGTATGATTTTATAGAATCCCTCTTATTGCGGACATCCAATATGCGTACATTTCAAAATACTCTCCAATTTGCAGACATAGTCATTAGGTAAGAGTTAATCCGTTTACCTGCAGTAACAAAAGGATTATCCTTTAATTTAAGATGTTTATGTGCAGAAGTCAGTAATAATATTTTATGCTTTTATTTTGTATAAAGATCAAATAATTTTAAACTACAATGCTTTCTGATAATGTGTTGATACATTTTTTACATAACAACACCGAGAACATCACCTAGTAATATGTCCCTCAGTGTAATGCACACAATTTTAGACGCACCGCTAGGCACAGACATATAGCTAGAGTTTATATTTTCATTTTAGTAGCAAAACTTAACTTAACCTACTTAACCTAATGTCCCCCAGTGCTTTCATAAAAGTCAGTCTAAAACCCTAAAATTCAACAAAAAAATATGCACATTGGACTTTACCCAGGTAAAAAAACTCACTACCTCTAAGCTTTCCGTTTTGACCATTTATGTCTGCAAATTGGATATGTCCGCAAATTGGGTCTCCGCAAATAAGAGGACACGGATTTTGTAACTCTGGATTATTTAGGAACCCATGCAATTATTATAATTATTCCTAACATGTTTTTTAAATTGAAATAGTTTTCCTAGTTGCAAAAACGTGCTTGCCGCACCGCTCAGTGATGGTGTTCACAATTTATCTTAAGAATGTTTAAAGAATTACAAGCAAGCAACTAAGTCTGCATACTCTTTATGTCTTTAATTAACCATAAATAATGTAAAAGCATGTCTTAAGCCTCGCCATTAAGCTACCTGCAACTAATGCGTGCATAATGCACATTTATCGTAAATTACAAAAATAAAACGTGTATTCTGAACCAATCATTTATTTCATAGCACGCACGCTATTTAGAAGGATGATACCCGTGTTCACCCGCTGTGATTTAAGAACATTTTCCGTAAAGAATTATGGAGTTTGACATTTTTTTTAATGAGGACGGAACGCCTTTTTAAATTGATTACTTGAGCAACTGTAGCGTAGCTTTTATTAAACAAAATATTATTTAAAAAATTAATAAACCAACAAGTTTTTGAAGAAGGAGCAAAACGACAATATTTCCTTGCAAAATTAAAAAAAATACATCATAATTTCAAATTTGGCAAAATATAGGCAAATAGTTTACCTTCTTGTGTCAAAAAAATGGTGCATAAACGCAATAGTACGTTGTTGGGACATGTCTAGGGACCCCCAGAAAATTGTTAAAAAAACTCCATCTCATATATCCTTGGAGATATGAGGCCCCAATTGCGAAACTGTGAACGCTTATTTCTTGAAGATAACAACACATATTAAAGAAAGAAATGGCTAAATACAAAGGCACAATCTATTTTAAATGATTTTACCATTTCTTTATCTTTTAAATGGTTAAATTACATTATTATAACCAATTTAATTTTACAAAAATTTTATGAAATGAAACTGACATTATGATCTAATGCAAAATTATTGTATGCTCAACAATCTAGATGAGCTTTTAAGAAGTATTTTACAAACTGTGTTGCCAAACTTATGCAACATTGTTCGCATTTTTTTCGATAAATAACAGATGGATTCTTTTTTTACAATTTTCTAGGGATCCCTGGGATTACCCCAAGAGCGTACCATCGCGTTTATGCGCCATTTTTTGACACCCTGTGGCCTGTAGTTTGGCCATCCTTTGACAAAAAAATGATTTCGATTCAAATAGTCTGCCTTTTTGTTTATGTACCAATTCGCATAGAATTAAATGCAAATTTGTGCCTATTGAAAGCACCAATATGGCAATATGAACAAAATACCTCCCAATAATTTAACTACTAATAAAAATTAAGTGCAGAGTCTATTGACATTAGTGCACTTATATACGAGTTCAATTAATGTAAACAACAGTTGTTAATTTAGGCAAACTCATATTGCGCCAATACTCGATGCCTGATTGCAGAACCGGATTTCGATCTATCTGTTTTGTATTTCTAGTTTAGCAAAAATAACAATTTAACAAGAAATGCGTTAGATCTTTAAGTGGGTTAGACTTTACTCTTTGCAGATTTATTGGATTCAAGGGATGTTTTTTATATAATGTATGCACATTTTATTGGATACTCTTTGCAGTAATAAAATTAAAAAAAAAATAATTTTATAGTTTTATAGAAAAAAAAAATTAAAAAAAGTTTTGCCGCTCTTGGGACTCGAAACCGAGCAGTCCGGCTGAGAGGCAAAAATCTAACCACTGAGCTACCGACGCTATGTGAATTAAGATCGATTATACGCGACAAAAACTTAGCTTTGTATTGTTTCATTTGTTTTATATTATTTAAAGGACTACTACGTTTTTCTTTTGTTTTCATTCTAAACGACGCATAAAGTCCCAGTCTAAGTACATTTTTAGCTTTTATTAATTGCTTTTTCTCATTAACGCGTAGAGTTATAAAATAAATTTTGATGAATTTTGATAGGTTTTACCAATATTTAATTTAGTTTAAAATATTTGTTAAATTAATTTAATAATAACTTCGTTATAATTTTTTTTAACTTTGAAAATTGATTTTAACAGTTTTATGATTACCCGATTTTTTTCAAAAACAATAGGGTTCTTCCTTTTGTGAAAAATGATTTTTCCAGAAAATTTGAACATGATTGGAATTTGCGTTCTTGAGATATCGTGCGCACAAGAAAGTGTGACATACGGACGGACGGATTTTTTGAAAGTTGTTCAAAATTTGATGAAACGCACGAATCTGCAAAAATTTTTGCTCTACGACCAAAATTGACGATTTTAGGATTTTCGGATCGAATTTATAATACTCTTCGATTTTGTCTGCGAAGAGTATAAAGAAGAGTAAAATATGCTAAAAACTGCTTTTTTTTATAAATTGGAACCTCAAAAACATATTTTCAAAGAAAAAGATATTACCTAATAAATTATCTATCCAATGACACCAAGTTTGTAAAAATCCGATAAGAATTAGCAAAAATATTTAGGTTCTAAATTTTGTGAATATTTGCATATAAAAGTGCTACCAGCTTACGAAATAAGATTTTTCGCGGCTGAAGTCAAGCCTCTTTCCGAGTTTAAACGAATTGATCCAGTTGACTTGGTGGTAATTAGATACTGTAAATACCTATTCATGATGTTAATACATTTGTTTAACTATAGTATGCGGCAGCGCATTACCCAAAATATCTCTTTCTCTTCGCAAGCTCACAGCGGTACTTCGTCGTACCGGCCACCGCAGCCCGCGGCGGTTGCCCCTCAACATGGCGGTATAAGGACTGAGCATAGGACTCTAAAAAGTAGTCCGTAATGAATTGTAAGCAAATACGGTCCTGTGTTGGACTGGCCGGGGTTAATATTTAAAGATAAGTGATGTCAATGTTGGGGTTAAGTACCATTTAACATACACTGTTGGCTGTTTTGCTGCATGCTGCATTATTGATTAAAGCACAGTGAGAATTACTGATGGAAATTATTACTTTAATGTTTTTAAACTATTTGTTCAAATATTGCTGTTTTATGTCCAAAAATTCTATTTCCTAAAAAATAAATATTTTGATATTTAAAGCATTTTAAAAAAGATGTCGTGTTAGAAGTTGCCTTTGAAAGTTTATATCAGTTAAACCAAAAAGCGTTGAAATTTTGTCAGATTCAGATAAATTGGTGGGTTGATGACTTCAAAAATTACTTTAATATTTTTGTTTTTTGGAGTCAGATTTTCGACACAAAGAAATAATCGATTTAAATGAAACCATAACACGTTTGTAGTACTATTTTTGTAGTTTTCAAAACTACATTTAGCTTTAATATACCATGGGGTCCTTATGTAGATATTTAGTAGAATTGACGAGAGCTCAACGAAGATGATTTACGAGCTTTTAGGAGGATCTGTGATCTTCAAATTTGTGAATTAAAATCTCTAGCCTTAAGCTGATTGAAGGCAGTAGAAAACAAATTAGATCACATTTTTCCAAGTGATTTTATTATTATTTTTTTTATTATAATAAAATGTATTTTGTTGATTGCTCTTTTGTTGTAGAATATGAATTTGCATTTAGATATTTTATGAATAAACGATTTTGGAAATTAGATAATATTTAAAAAGAAATTAGGTGTCGCGTTAGAGGACACTGGTGTTAATTTTGGAGAAAATTACAACAATTATCAAAATAACCTAGATTTTCTGAAAAATGAATAGCATTAAAAAAATCTCTATAATTTTTGGCAATTTATTGTACTTTGTAATTTAACTGGAATGTGACCCTGGTATGCTGGAGTTATTTTTCCCATGGTTTTTCCTCTGGCCCCTCCCCCCGAAGCAGATGCTTTATCAGTATATGAACATTGTCCATGGGCATCCCAAAAAGAACATTATTTGTACTTTTTTATATTATTTACAACTTTATTATATTCTTGAATGTTCATATTTGTCACATACCAATCCTTATACCTACTATGACTTGTAATGTTTATTAATAATCATACGAATATATATATATTAAAGAAAAAATACACAGTAATGACTCTAAGTGTTATTTTATGCGCAATTAGGTCTTATTGTAAAAAATGAAGTCAACATGAATAATTTTTGGTACCCAGATTTGCTCCTCTAAAAATACACAATTGTCATGCATTTTTCTTTGTCCGCCATTGCCTTGGACTCGGACATTCCTTATAAAAAGTCCAATCAAAAATAAGGCTAATAATTTTGATCATACCTCATTACAAACCGTCAGATAAACAATTCTTCGCAATTATTTGAGTTATAATACCTTGGAGAGTTAGGACTGAGTAGAGCCAAGCGTTTTAAATTAAACCATAAAATACACCGCTGGCTGAACGATGCTATTTTGCACTGTCATGAGATTTGCTTTACTCTCATGGTTGTTTATAACGATGCAGTCGTAAATTCCACCGACTTACATGTTTAGTGTGTTGTCTCTTACGAGCCTGCCTGGAAATATATTTCTACTTTCATAAAAAAAAAATTAAAAACCAGTAAGAAATGTAATGAGAAATCCATGTGTGGTATTTCATTGAATAGCAAAAGACGTAGACGTTACAATTATGGATACATGTAGGTTCTTTAAAATTGGTAAAAATTACGTGATAATTAAAAACCTTCAAAGTAAAGTTAATTTTGAAAAAATAGATTTTTCTTAAATTGTGTTTTTAAGCTACTTAAAAGGCGTAGAAAACAAATCAGCGATCAGATTTTTTCCAAGTGCTTTGATTTTTTTGCTAGAGCTCGATAAAGTAGGCCTTACTCTTTGAGACAAAATAAGTTAAATTTTGACAAAATAGATTTTTCTCAAATTGTGCAATTGAGTTAATTAAGGACAGTAGATAACAAATCAGCAATTAGATTTTTGTGCTTTTATTTTTTGTTAGAGCTTTTCAAAGTTGGCCTTTCAATACTGAGAAAATTTAGACCCTTACCCTATCCTACAAAATGAGTTAAATTTTGAAAAAATATATTCTTCTCAAATTGTGCAAATCGAGTTAATTAAGGACTGCCGATAACAAATCACCAATCAGATTTTTTTCAAGTGCTTTTATTTTTTGGTTCAAGCTTTTCAAAGATGGCCAAATTTCAAAAAATGAGTGCAGAATTATTTTTGTCTTTGATTACAACGAAACATCTTTTGTTGATTTCTTTTTTTGTTGTAAAACTAAAATGTGCATTTAGATTTTTTCTGAAATTATTTTTTAAAAATTAGTGATTTAAGATTTTGAAAATAATTAGGTGTTGCCTTGGAAGCTCATAGTAATTAAACCAAAAGCGTTGGAACTTTTTATGTGCCAGATTTGAATTAAGCAGCTCGTTTTACATAAGCATTGATGGCATTTATTGCTGGCAAAAATTACTTGTGCCCTGATAATTAAGAAACTGATAAAATTTAGACCCTTACCCCTTGCTACAAAATGGGGTAAATTTTGAAAAATACATTTGCCTTAAATAACGGTTTCAATCTAATTAAATGCCGTAAAAAATGAATCAGCAATCAGATTTTTTCCAAGTGCTTTCGTTTTTTAGAGCTTTTCAAAGTTGACCATTTTCAAAAAAGTTCGCAATTATTCCAAAAAATTTTAGCAAAAATTTTGGTGTCTCTGATTATAATGAAATTTTATTTTATAGATTTCCATTTTGTCGTGGAATAAGAATCTGCATTTATAATTTTTCAAAAAACAATATTTTGAAAATTAAAACATTTTGAAAAAAATTGGGTGTCATACGGCGGAAATGGTCCATATTTGAAAAGTTAATGGCCATAGAGGTCTGATATATTTACTGGGGCCGCTGAACTTGTCGCAGCACCTTACCCAACCAGCCAAGCCCTAAGCTGCCTTGATCAGGAAAATAAACCAGTATTTCTGGCTTCTTTCTACTATACACGATTTAAGATTGAATCCATATTTCTTCATTTTGACCCCATTGGTGAATATTGTAACTAATATATTTTATTGGCAGTTTGGCTAACAAAAACGAACGAACAGAAAAATCTTAGGCACATCAAACATGGTTACCTAATTGTTCAAGTTCAAAAATGCAAATTTCTTTTGGTAAAGAATTGTTGTACGTTAACTCCAAGATTAGTTTCTTAAAATTCAAAAAATGTTTTAATTTCTGCGATTGTATAATGTTGGTATGCAGCCATTGCATGTCCATAAATACTGTTTATAAAATGTTCATTAAGAGTTATATTCAAACTGCTTTATAAATTATCGTTGGTGTTGTAGCAAGCCATGCAGTAGATTCTGTGATTTTAAGCATACAGCAAGTTCCCCTTTTGTAATAAATATCCATTATAAAGTAATAAATACAACACTTATGACGTATACAAGAAACCCGATTCCAATTTACTGTGGTATTAAGCCGTATTTCAGAAATTAATAAAGTACAGATAAATAATTACACTGGAATTGTCTGCTTTAAATTGTGGGTCTATAAAAAACATTAAACGCATTAAAGGAGTTTGTTCAGAACAACTATGTTACACACCCATTTTGGTGAGTGTCGAAATTACTTGGTTAAACTCAAGAGTCAGAAATTTGGACTGTTTGGAACCGTCAGGGTTAGTCCAGGTAGTTCCCTTAGCCAAAATATAATCACGTGTCCTCTTATTTGCGTACACCCAATTCGCGGACATACCCAATTTGCGGACCTAAATGGTCAATAACGGAAAAGTTAGAGGTAGTGAGTTTTTTAACCTGGGTAAAGTCCAATATGCATATTTATTTTTGAATTTCAGGGTTTTAGATTGACTTTTATGAAAGCACAGAGGGGACATTTTTCCACTGGGGGACATTAGGTTAGGTAGGTTGGGTTAAGTTTTGCTGCTAAAATGAAAATATAAACTCTAGCTATGTCGGTGCCTAGCAGTGCGTACAAAATTGTGTGCATTACACTGAGGGACATATTACTAGGTGTTGTTCTCGGTGTTGTTATGTAAAAAATGTATCAACACATTATCAGAAAGCATTGTAGTTTAAAATTATTTGATCTTTATACTAAATAAAAGCATAAAATATTATTACTGACTTCTGTACATAAACGTCTCAATTTAAAGAATAATTCTTTTCTTACTGCAGGTAAACGGATTAACTTTTACTTAATGACTATGTCCGCAAATTGGAATGTCCGCATATTACATGTACGCAAATAAGAGGGCTTCGTTTTTATCTATGCAGAGCAAGTCTTAAAATAAAGCCTTAATGTTTCTATTAAAAAAAGAACCTCAATAACTAAACGCATCCAAAATGAAGCCATTTTGAATTTGTTTATAGAGTGGCCAAATTTGGTGTTGCTGGTAAGATACTTCGTGGGCTGATAAACAATGAATCGTATATCAGAAAACGTCTCATATAAATCCTGGGTAAGGCGTTTGCTTGCTAATGTACCGAATACACTTCGAAGAATTTATAAATCCTTCTATACTGACCGCAGCCTGCTTGTGAATATAAAACCAAAAGATTGGAAGACTCGATTTCATAGTGTCTCTTTCTAACACATATTTTATGTTTCTTACCTAAAAATTTGTATGTACCTACACATATAGGAAAAATTTTAAGTTTTTTTAGATTGGGATACTTCTCTCAGAAATATGTTTTTATATTTGCGTTCTATAATAAGCATATTATGAAAACCGAAATTTGGTTTTTTAAGCTGCTTCAATATTAAACCCACAATTTTATTTCATTGGGTTGGTTTTCCAGATGCAAAAACATGAATTCTTTCCTTGCAGGGTACTTCTTATATACAAATTTTACTATTATAAACTATCGGGGGACATATGGCAGAGGCAATAACAAGAAGAATTTGTGAAACGATATCAAGGGTTACATTTTCTCAAAAACGCCTATTCATTCAGTATTAAGTGAGTAAAGTTTACAATTTCCATTATTCAATATGTCTGCCCTAAATTTACTTTTTACATCAGAATGTCAATGATGCCTCCGCTTACAATAAAACATAAAACTTTAAGTTAAGTTTTTAATGGAAATTAGAAATGCTTTTTAATACATCGCGCGGTGGTGGCCGTACGGTATAGTCGCAGGACGATCTATCGAAGGCTTCCCGTCGTTGTGAGTTCGAATCTCACTGCCACTGATGGCGTGTGGCTAGGCTCTAAAGGTGGTGCTAGGCTGGTTGTGTCCGTGTTTACTTAAATGTTATTTTCCCTATTGGACTATTGTAGAGTGCCTGGAAAAATTGACAGTTATTGTCCTCTTATAGAGTGGCGCCATGCATCATTCCATCTCTGTCATACAGATTCTGTCATCAACGTTATAGCCAAAGTGACAACAATTACAACTTACAATCACAGTTGATGACAGAATCTGTATGACAGAGATGGAAAGATGCATGGTGCCACTCTATAAGGCGACAACAACTGTCAATTCTTCCAGGCACTCTAGACTATTACAGTCGTTAAAATGGGAGTACTACTGTGTGCGTCAAACTTAAACAAAAAAATACATTAAATGAAGCAAATATAAAAAAATGTGTAAAAAACTCGTTTTGTAAGGCATATTTTAGCACTTGTTCATTGAAACCTGGACGCGTACAAAAAACGTTCCTTATAAAACTATTTGTTTTAGGGCCAGTTACACTGCAATTGTTAACTGTGCCTTAAAATCTAAGTGACTGTTTTTCATAGAAAGCACAACTTTAAACAATGTCAAAGTCAATGCTACAGTTGTCAAACTCTGTTTATGGTAAAGAGTCACTTAACATTAAGGAACACTTAAGAATGTGTGGTGAATCCGGGCATTAATATACTATTTAAAACCTTCTTTAGAGTGTTTTGCATGTTGGATAACTCGTAGGCCTCCAAACCAGAAAACACAACTAAAAACATTGGTTCTCCAGAGCATACAATCTATTAATCTTTTAAGAACATGTTCTATGTTCATTAAAAATAATAAATATCCGTCAATGGTAGAAGTAGGTGTCTTGTTCACAAGTTGGCTATGGCCGCATGTTTCGATATTAAACATTTTATCCTAGTGCACATAAAGTGTGCTGTGGAATGGTTGTGATAGTCCACAGGCTTGCTATGCTAGGTATCCTTGACAGATGGAGTTATGGCTGGAGATAAACCACTCGAGATGTACTGTACAAGATCCGTGATATCAGCTAACCCACGTTATTTTCCGTCAAGCCCAACTCAACTCAAAGATTCTGCACTTCCATTACATCTTGCCAGCTCGCTGATATAAACCTACGTATTTCTGTTCCCTATTTTTTTAGACAGAATGCGACTTATCGCTTCAAGTCCACGATCATTTTGTAAATCGACATTCCTCCTTGATTTTGAATTAAAGAAATCGTTTAATAAATGACTTAAATTGTTTTACACATTGTTGACAAAATATGAACATTTAAATAAGTCCAAGTAATGTTGTTTTTGGGATAACCATATGCAATGTTTATATACTGATAAAGCAGGCCAAAGGAAAAACCATGGAAAAAATAATTCCAGCATATCAGGGTCACAATTCAATTTTTACATTACAAGCTACAAATAGTACAGTTAATCCGTACTTGGACATCGTTAAAATTCTGGTAGGTGCAATAAATTTCCAAAAATGAATGAGGTTTCAGGGTTGATATCCAATTTACTGCATTAGAAGTCAAAATGTATAATATTTCATATAAAACCTGCCTGGACAGTCCTCTTCAATACAGGGTGTCCAAAAATGGCGCATAAACGCAATGGTACCTTGTTAAGGCATGTCTAAGGAGCCCCAAAAAATTGCTAAAAAGAATCTATGTCAAATACCCTCAAAGATATGAGGCCCCAAAGTGCGAAACTTTGAACGCTTATATCTTGAAGATAACAGCACATATTAACGAGAAATGTCTAAATACAAAGACACAATCTATCTTAAATTATTGTACCATTTGTTTATTTATTAAATGATCAAATTACATTTTTATAATCAATTTAATTTTACAAATATTTTAAAAAATGAAGCTGACAACAATGTCAATATGATCTTATGCAAAAATGTATGCTCAAGAATCTAGATGAGCTTTTAAGATGTATTTTACAAACTGTGTTGCCGAACTTATGCAATTTTGTTCGCATTTTTCTTAATGAATAAAACAGATGGATCTTTTTTGACAATTTTTTAGAGATCCCTGAGAATGCCCCAAGAGTGTACCATAGCGTTTACGCGCCATTTTTTGGATACCCTGTATGTTTAATAGTTTCTGGAAATGCACCACATTTACATAAGGTAGTGCATTCCACTTAAATATATCATATCTTTGCAACGTCCATTCCTCGGCTGATCAAAACCTGGAACCTCTTGAATGGGATCTTTGATTAATTCCTTATTGGACACATCAACACTTTGGCAATTGAGTGTTCACACATCGGATAATAAAAAGGGGTAGTGTACAAATTCTTTTTGCCATAAGGGCTTTCTCGATTTTAACCAATTGGAGGGCAACTTCTGCAAATCTAGGTTCATAGAAAATTTGTCCAACTAGAAAAGTATCTTGCCTTACTCTCTTTGGTCTTCGATTTATTCCTTATTGGACACATCAACATTTTGCCAATTAAGTTTCCACACATCGGATACTGAAATGTAATCGTGTACAAATTCCTTTTGCCATAAGGGCTTCCTCGATTTTAACCGATTGAGGGGCAACTTCTGCAAATCTAGTTTCATAGGAAATTTGTCTCACTCTCTTCGATCATCGATTAATTCCTTATTGGACACATGAACATTTTGGCAATTAAGTTTCCACACATTACGGTATGAAAAAAAGGGGTCGTGTCCAAAAAGCCTCTTGCTATAATGACTTTCTCGATTGGAGAGCAACTTCTGGAAGTTCATAGGAAATTTGTCTCACTCTCTTCGATCTTCGATTTATTCCTTATTGGACACATGATCATTTAAAGAATGAACATCCCAAATAATAAAACTAAATAAAAATTTAAATAAAGACATTAAAGCTTGGTATTGTATTAAGTGTAAGAGCCTTATAAAGAGGAGTGATACAGCTACAAGTATTAAAGCAAGGCTTGGTGGATCTCTCCTTTCTCCGCCCAGGCAACCTGATAGAAGTGCCGTGTACCATAGATGTACCATGCTGAGAGCCGAGCTTCATTTTTTCCAAACCGAGGTTTATTTATGGGACTTCTTTACATAAAACATAGACACAACTCGTTGTAGGTACGGTGCAGGGAGAGCACCGGTCGTTGGTACTTAGGTGACACCAGAGGCGTGCCAAGAAAATCAGTTTTTGGTTTTATGGAAAAATTATAAAAAAAATTGTATATCAATTTGGGTTTGAAGGAAAATCCGGTAAATGCATTGGAGCTCGATATCAGGGAATTTGAAGGAGAATTTGGGGTAATTTATTTGAAGAATTAAGAAAACTGCGAAGAGTAAGGTTTACTGCAGATTTTAAGGTTTTGAGAGGTTCAAAAAGTTTGCTAATTTGCTGATACATTTTTCGATATACTTTGACCAAATATTAATTAGTGTTAAAAAATGGTAATTTAGGTCTGTTTTTTGCGCAAAAAAAAATGTAGAAAACAAATTTCGCACCAAAAAATGGACAATTTAAAAAACGCGCCAAAAATAATAGCTATCTACTTCTAAATTTTAGGCCAAAAATGATATCAAAATTTGACAATTTCCAAATTGCGAAATTTTGGTAATATTTTAGGACCAAAATTTAAAAGAAGATTAATTTTATTTTTGGTGCTACTTTTTTTTATTTTCAGCTGTAACTTTTTCGCTGTGATTTATTGTACCAACACAATTTTGACAACACTGGTATGCCTGAGTTCTTTTCATGGTTTTCCTCGGCCGCGAAGTAAATGCTTTACCAGAAGAATAAAAATCGGCCATGGACGTGAAAAAATGGACATCACTTAAACCTTTTGGAATTTAACCATCTTTCATTTTATAATGTTCATTTGTACTTATTTTTGACATGTATTTATAATATCATACGAATATATATATATATTTTCGGCGCGAAGGTAAAATTTTTTATCAATGATGTTTTTTTGGCGTAACTTCCTTTTAAAAAATTCAAAATAACACTAGTCGCGTCAAACTAGCATTTCACCTCTAACTTTGGGGAAACTCAATGGATTGACTTCATTTTTTTTGCAAAACATTTAGAAATAAATTTAAATCACTAATAAAAACTAAAATTGCGCCGCTAGTCCTTCCTGAATTTGTTATACTCTTCGCAAACTGTAACTTGCTTATTATTAAATCTACAGAAAAAATCATTCTTATGAAAATTAAAGAGAATAAAATTTTGTAATAAAAAAAAAATTGCCCGCCCCCCTCCGAGCTCCGCCCCCTTATAGTCCCCCAAATTTTAAATATTTTTTTTTCATGCTTATTTTTTAAGAAACAGAAAAAACGTTCATTATTTACTAAATTAAAAAAAAAATGCTGCCCCACTATGCCCCCCCAACTTGGAAAAATTTGTATCTCGCTTATTATTAAACTTTTATATCAAAATTTTTTTTTAATTTGGTAAATAATGAATGTTGATCTTGTTCTTTAAAAAAATAAGCATAGAAAAAAATTACTTAAAATTTGGGGGGTTATAAGGGGGCAGAGCTCGGAGGGGGGCGGGCAATATTTTTTTTATTTCAAAATTTTATTCTCTTTAATTTTCATAAGAATGATTTTTTCTGTGGACTTAATAATAAGCGAGATATAGTTTGCGAAGAGTATAAAAAAATCAGGAAGGACTAGCGGCGCTATTTTAGTTTTTATTAGTGATTTATATTTAATTCAAAACGTTTTACAAAAAAAATTAAGTCAATCCATTGAGTTTCCCCAAAGTTAGAGATTTTAAGGTTTTTCATGCTAGTTTGACGCCACTACACCTTATTACCTCAACATTGCTAACGATTAAAATATAAGATAAATTACAGGGAAATTTAGAGAAATTTGAACGAATTAGAAAGAAATTAAGAGAATTTGGGGAAATTTGAGGGAAACAAAAAAAAAACAGGTATTCTAAATTTTTTTTACATGGGGTAGTTTAAGTGCACCATTTGCATCAGAATAAGAATGAACCATTCGAGTTTTTATTTTTCATCATAAAAAAACAACAAAACGACAAAATTACTTTGTCACCCTACATTTTACAAAATATTTTTTTTACCATATCAATTTGTCAACTAAAATATTGTGCCAAATAACTTTTGACGATTTTTTTTGGGAAACTATAAATAACGAAATAATTTAAGAAGCATGCAGTTAATTATTTTTAACTCAACCCATGATAAAATGGTGAAGTTCAGTGGCAAGACCTTTAGTTTATCTTTAGGTAGGTTAGCTTTCTCTGGTACAGGTTGTGGGTATAAATTTACGTACATGCACGGAGCATAATTATAATTCCAAGAATTCGGGATTTATTATAGAAGCAACATCTGCCATCTTGCACGAAATTCTCTCCTGGAGAGTCCGCCACGATATTGCGTGCAGCAACCACAGCTTTCTTACTTGATACCCGCGTTAGTGCTTTATATTAAAGCTTCGTTGGGTTTGCTTGCTTTCTTGCTTGGTGCAGTATACAGGGTGTTCGCGAATTATATGCCTATTGCTCCGATCTTTAAATTTGAATATACAAAAATATTCTGTATTGCGCCACTTTTATGATACCTATTGTTTTGGGTCATTTCGTATACCTGGTTTGCATCTGTTTAATCCCTTCCTTTGTCACCCCAACAAAATTAGTATCATTAGTTTTTATTTTAGCAGAATAACTTTACCTAGTGTCCCCCAGTGGAAAAAAGTCCCCCAGTGCTTTTATAAATTCATATCTAAAGCCCTGAAATTTAAAAAAAACAAACTAGAAAAAAATTAAGAATCCTTGTCAGCACAATACCAAGGCAATACTTATCTAACAGCGGAAAACGGAAAGCTACTGATAATATCACAAAAAAGCCAGCAAAAATTGTAAGACGGGAAATTTAACAAGCTCCAGCGTTTATTCACGATAGTTAGAATATACCAAAAAATGTATTTAAATCGAGTTTCCTTAATCCTTAATTTTACCTGAGTCTTCTTAGCTCCTGGTATAACAATAGACCTTTTATAAACAATAGCGGCGCAATGCAAGCTATTTCTGTATGACCAAATCGGCGCAATACCAAGTGTTTTCTTAATCACCGGCGCAATGCAAATACACCCACTGTGTTTCCATTGTATTCGAAATCGCGACACCCTGTATATACTGCATTTAGCCATGACACCCGTTGATTTATAACATGCAATAATACGTATAACTACTTATATTTTTATAAATAATGCCTTACTAAAGACAAATTATTGTAGGAAACTTAGAGCGAAATTTATCGCATGAAAATTTAAGGCAAAAAAATGCATTTGCCAGAAAACTTCTCTTCAGAAAACGCATTTAAAATATATTTTTTCATTCTTAAAGATATTTTTATGTGTGGTAAAAATTTCCAAAGAAAGTCCCTGTAAGTCTAATGTTTAAAATTTCTACGTTAAAATCACAGACTAAATTAGCTATTTTTTATTTTTAACCTAAATAATTTTGTCACAAAATTTTTAATGTCTTAATTTTGCACCAACCACATTTTTGATAAACAGAAATTGAATTGAAATTAAGAACAGCTTAATTTCAGGGCTTTTGTAGTCGGCATTGTATTCTCCAGCGCATTATCTCCTACTCCATTGGCACCTGAAATGGCTGAAATGACAGTTTTTATAGGTTTTATGGGCAATTCAGAACACATCGAGTGTATAGAGATAACGGCGGGCGGGCGCCGGAAGCGGCTAAGCGAGGGCAAAAGACAATTTCAAGTCCGTGTATGGCCTTTGTTGACTATGCTAGCTTTCCATTTTTAAACAAAGCTGCTATGTCCAAGCTCGATTATTTCCTTTAAATCCTTTTCAAGGACGAAAACCCAAAAGTTTTACATTGAAATGATTTCAATCTAAAAGTTTAAGTAAATAAAATCACAATTTTGCAATCCATATTTTTTCAAGTGCTTTTGTTTTTTTTTTCTAGAGCACTCAAAATTTGACAAAAAATTATATAAATTATGAGACTATCATTTTGCTTTAAATTGTATTTTTAAGCTTATTAAAACCCGTAGAAAAGAAATCAGCAATTAGATTGTTTTCAAATTAATTTTTTTTTTCAGAGTTTTTTTAAAATTGGCCAAATAATAAAAAATTTTAAAATGCGAAATTTTTTTTTGATCATTTTTATTGAAATTTTATTTAAATTTCTTTTTTTTTGTAGAGTAGGAATCCGCATTTAAGTTCTTCGTAAAAGCAAAATTTTTCCGATCAGAGCTTTTTCAAAAAAATTGGTTGCGCATTTTAAGTTGTCTTTAAAAGCTCGTAGCATAAAAATAAAAAGCTCTATGAATATTTAAGCAGCACATTTGGATTTACCAGATTGTTTTATATAAGCATAAAAGTTGTTGCCATGGAAGTTAAAAAATTTGAAAAATTAAGACCCTTACCCTTGAAATAAAAATTAAGAAATATTGAGAGAAAAATAGAATTGTCTAAAACTGGGCTTTTCTACTAATTAGAAGCCCTGAAATACGAATCAACAACCGGAATTTTTCTAAGTAGTTATAGATTTTCAAAATTGACAAAATTATAAAAAATTTATTTTGGTTTCATTCTACTTATTTTTTTAACAATGTACGAGTTTATTTATGGGCAAAAAATTAAATAGGAAGCAATTGAAACTTAACCTTTTATTCGAAAATTATTGTTATAGTCGTGGTCATAAAAATGTCCACTACATTCGCAGGTTTATTTAGACGCTCAAAATATATTTTCTTTTAAAATAAATTTCTTAAGAACTAGGGTAGTGAAGTGACCATATACCCTTGTAACTTTGAGCAAAATCAAAAACTTCTAAATCATCTAAAAAATTTGTTTTTAAATGTTATTTTTCTAAATGGACGCCAGTAAAATTCTTTTGGTTCTTTTAAATCATCATTCGTAAAAAGAAACTAATATTTATTCAGGTTTGTTTAAAATGAAATTCATCATGATACAAAAAACTGGTTCCCATCAGTAGATCTGCTAGTAGTCTGCTATGAGCAAATTCATAGCAAAGCCTACTTGAAATATTTTATTTATAATTCTATACTCTTCTTCATTTATGGTTAAGCGGCATTAGTGACGAAAAAGGACTTTTCCATTCAATTCAAACAAGATGAATTTAAATGAGTTAATAGTGCTTTCATAGAATAACTATGTTTAGTTGTACTCTTCACAGAAAAACTTCTGAACAGAGATAAATAAAGAGAAAACTTGCATAAGGGCCAAAAAAACATGAAATTGTTGTGTAATGTTTAAAAGAGGAAAATTTTACCCAATGCAAAAAATGGCATATATGCCTGTTGCGCCGATGTTTAAATTTGAATATACAAAAATATTGTGTATTGCGCCACTTTTATGATACCGATTGTTTTGAGTCATTTCGTATACCTGGTTTGCATCTGTTTAATCCCTTCCTCTGTCACCCCAACAAATTAATCATTAGTTTTTATTTTAGCAACAAAACTTAACCTAACCTACCTAACCTAGTGTCCACCAGTGAAAAAAGGTTCCCCAGTTTTATAAAATTCTATCTAAAGCCCTGAAATTTAAAAAAGGAAACTAGAGAAAAATTAAGAATTCTTGTCAGCACATACATATCTAACAGCGGAAAACGGAAAGCTACTGATAATCACACCGAAAAGCCAGTAAAAATTGTAGGACGGAAAATTTAACAAGCCCCAGCGTTTGTTCGCGATAATTAGAATACACCTGAAATTGTAATTAAATCGAGTTTTCCTAATCCTTTTTACCTGGGTCTCCTTAGCTTCTGGTATAACAATATACCTTTAATAAATAATAGCGGCGCAATACAAACTATTTCTCTATGATTAAATCGGCGCAATAGCAAGTGATTTCTCAATTACCGGTGCAATGCAAATACATTTGATTGTATAATAAAATCTCTAAAAGCGAAAAAGTTTACCCTATGCAAAAAATGAAAGACAGCTTCAACAGAAACAGAGATAAATAAATAAAGTTACTTCCTGAGGATATAGATATAGGGACTATATAAGTACAATCTATATCTAAGGGCAGTCCATTTCACTTCCATTAAAGCAACAATTTCGAATTTCCTGCGGGTTTATTCAAATCTATTCTCCATCGGTCGACGCTACACCGCCGCTGCATATTTATTACACTATTACAATAATGGACTTCATATACTGATAAAGCAATATGGCCGCGGCACTAGTGACAATCCCGGTTTTATCATTCATCGACAAAGGCCCTGTAGGGTCGTGTAGGGAATCCCTAGGCATCTACGAAGTTTGCTTACCATTTTTGAAGGGATCAAGTCGGCCAGAACAAACAATCCGACGGAAACCGGAAGCAGCTATGTTGCAGGGAGCAGAGTAGATGCCGAATGGAAAATGTGATGCTTGAAAAGCTGGGTTATTCTTGTGGAAGATATTTATAACTTTGTTTATTTGAATTAATATGAAGGGGGTGTTTTTTTCCCATAGTTTGCACGTGACCTAAAATTACTCCATTATTGTGGGTTATTGTTCGAAAATAAAATACTGACATTGATTTTATTAATTGTTTTATGAACTTGAGTTATCTCCAATAACTATGTCTTATTTTTTGTTTTTCCGCAATTATTTGATGTATTTTTGATAACTGAAAAACTTGGTTTTAATCGGACCAGGTTAAGCGCTTAATATGTGACATTCAAACTTCACAGAATCAAATAAATGATTTACAGTGGCATTACTCATTTTATAAATTAGAAATATTCTTATACTCAGCTTTTTTGCCGAATTCTTTGCTGCTATTGGTTAAAAATAACATTTTTCGTTCATTAAAGTCATTTTTAACTAATAGCGGCAAAGAATTCGGCAGAAAAATGTTGCTCGTAGGACTACCTTTAAAGGATACAAAAAATTCTAATATCATAATAACTTTTATATGACAGTTCTCCTTCCAAGACTCTACTACGCATTACCTAACCAAAATCACCAAGCTATTTCTGCGATCACTTTGGTTCGCTGAAAAATATCAGGTTTTTCAGGAGTGGTGTCCTATAAATATACTTGGGTTAGAAACCAATGTCATTCGGACCACAAAACCGAAACCTAGGTTAAAAACCAAGCCATTGGGACCATACCCTAAAAAAATTGCAATGCGTATAAGGCTGAACATATAGGAATATGGACAAACATTTTTCTTAAGCTAAAAATGAAGGTTGTTAATAAAATACAATAATTTAAACCCCACTTATCCTTGTAATGACTTAATCAAATAAAACTGATATATTAACCCTTGTTAACAAAAACTATTAGATAAGCAAATGAAATTTCAACAATCAACATACTTAAAGTCGATATAGATACGGGTACCGGCTTAAGTTATATACAGGCAACCATTTTAAACATAAATCAAAATCTACTAATCTACTAATCCTGATACTTAAGTAGATATAATTAACAAGCTAGTGTTAGTTGGGCTAAGTGCGATAATGTGTTGATTACACTTAGACTAGAGAATGGTGGATATCGATGGATATTTATGGGATATTATCAGCATATACAAGGATTAGGGCGTTGACAACTAGAGGTTTAGTTAATGACTTTGCCACCCCTGTAATGGCGACTAATGCATTTGGAAGAGATAGATAATGTTCGTCATAATGTTAAATTTGTTGGTATGTTTTCATGGGAGAATACTAGCTGGCGACAATAAATTACCGAAAAAAGCCATAATGCGAACCATTGTCGCATGATACGTTATTGGGTATTCCCAAAAAATTGTTAAAAAAATCTCATAGGGAGAATACCTACCAAATGGCCGCATCTACCTGAAAAGACTACTAGCTGGCCGCGCCCAATTGCAGAGTGCTTGGTCAAACTGGCCGCGCGATTTTTCAGGTTTGGTCGTACTGGCCGCGACTCATTAACTTCCTTTTACCTAGATTTATTTTTATGTATCCAATATTTTATTGAGTTATGATATTACAAAATTATAAAACAGAGAATCCTTTGGATAATATACAGACTTTTATTATCATTAAAACAAGCCAGCAAAGTTGAAAGTACCCAATCCATGTGTTTTTGAGTTTTATCGTTACAGACATCCTTTTTTATAAGCACTGGAGGACATTTTTCCACTAGGGGACACTAGGTTAGGGTAAGTTTTGCTACTAAAAAGAAAATTTAAACAAATGTGCTTATGTCACCAAACTGCAATATAAAACATTTTTTTAATAAAATATTGATAGTTATCGTTGTTATTTTATAAAAATAAAATTCGTTTTGTGTTTCTACTTATCCCTCGACAAAACTTCCGCCACAGCTCCTTTTTTCCCTGCTAAACATGGCAGCAGGTAGAAAAAGTGCCGCGGCCAGCTCCACCATGACCTATCCTATGCAGGAAAATGCGTCCAGCTCGACCTAAGTACCTCTCATTAAATTTCATGACGCGGCCAGCTCGTATATGCACCATGCAATATAAGAATCTAGGACATAATACCGTCGATAGTGCTGCCATTCTTAAACTTGCAGCAGATAAAAATATCTGGTAAAGCAGGTTCACTCTATTAGCCGAAGTGGGCATTATAAAACGTGGATTTCAATATAAATTTTTAATTTGAGCAGGTATCTCGCGGTTAACCTGTTTTATTAAAGACAGTGTTTCCCTCTGTTAGAGCAAGGATACACTTTGCTCTTTCATGTTCTATAATCGCTGGATGGTGGCTTTTATTGAGCTTTTTATAAAGGTACGTAAGATTATGCAAGATGAAAAGTACCAATTTTTATTAGTACCTAAAGCACCCACAATAATATGAGTAGTCGCCGTCGGTTAAAAACTATTTAGCTTGAAAAAATAAATACCTACATTTTCTCCGACTTATTTAAGGCTATAGATCCAAATTCATAAAAGGGATGTTCTGTGCACTTAGAAGTTCGTAAAAGTCATCTCTCAGTAAGTTATTTTCGAAATTTCAACAAAATATGTAAAAATACGGAGTAATACATCAATAACTATGATTAAAAATATTTAAGAATTTGTGATACATAGAAGTGGTACTGAGTGCAAGAAATAATAAAAATATTGTAAAATAGTACTTTTGGTGGTTTTCTTTCTACATTGAAATCTTTGAACGATAGTAGGGGAAAACTTAAATTGCAATTTTAATCATTTACAAGCTTCAAAAAACAATGGTAAATTAACGTATTATGGTTTGGCATAGGCCACGTAATGTATATAAACCAAAAAATGTATCCGAAGTCGAAAAAATAAACAAAAATAGTATAATGATTTTTTAAAGTCATATTTTCGAAAAAAAGAAATATCCGATTTAAATGAAAGCATAACACGTTTGTAGCCCTATTGTTGTAGTTTTCAAAACTACATTTGGTTTTAATATACGATGGGGCTCTCATGTAGATGTGCTATTTAGCAGAATTGCCGGGAGCTTAACGCGATGTCTTATACGAGCTTCTAGGAGCACAGATTAGAAGATTTGTGATTGAAACCCTAGTCTCAAACAAAAAAATAAAATTTGTTAATTGTGAAATAGGCGCATTAATAAGATATTGGGAGGTACTATCGTGAACATGGAATTTAAAACGATTTTTTATTAGCCACCTTTGATTTTTTCTTTATTGTGATTGGGGTTTTTTATGTCAGTTTTTGAATGTTATTTTGACAACAAATGTGTCAAATTTATTTTATTCAAATAAATCATGTAAAATGTGCTGCCGTCGAGAAAAATAGTAAGAAGATATTTTCTTTTTTAAATAATTTTGTTTTAGGATAACAATTAATAAAGCTCTAATCTTCGTAAAAAATCAGAGAAATGTATCTTGGTCCACTTCGCATAAAACTTGAGATGTTTAAGTCACTATTTTGACCATATTTACAATGCAAAAATTGATCGTTTTAAATTCCATGTCCACGATAGTACAGTAAAGTTTTTTTCATTTTGATAGGTTACATTTTGAGACTGATACTTTTAAAGATGAATGTGGTGTACTTTAAAAACAAGAGACAAAACAACACAACCAAAATAAACCAATAAAAGCCGAAGCGTAGACACTAACTTAAAAATAATGCGTCCTCCTACAAGAAAATAAACAGTACAGTGAGTTTTCTCGCACCATTATACCAAGTAGATATAATTCAGTTTATGGCCCTTTGGAGCATCATATATTGCTCTTTGGGGACTTTGCCTTGGATTCTATACTGTCACATAGACTGTGAACGTTCCCACTTATTCGATTTATGAAAATAAACATTCTAAAGTTTTCCTATTGCAGACTTTGACTTTAGACTGTGAGTTGGGGAAAATGATATTTAGATATGCTGATACGTTCTAATGTTAATGCAAATTTGCTAACATGAGATAGAGATAGAGATAAAAATTTATTTGTTCATTTGTAAAAATACAATAAAAAGCCACTGGGCGTCGAACGTATCAATCACTAATTAAAAATAGGTATAAAAGTATACACAAAACGATAAACTAAAAACTAAACTATAAATGTAAAGGTAAGTAACAAAAAAAAACATAAAAACACATAGATAAAATATTTTTTTTATAATTAAACAAAATCAGAATCATTAAAAAACTCATCCAGATTATAATATGCTTTCTTAAGTAAAACATTTTTTATTTCCTTTTTTATTTTATTTATATTGGGCATATCTTTTAAGTGGTTTGGAATTTTGTTATAAATTTTAATTATAATGTATTCAGCATTTTTTTGTAGGTACGCATATTTATATTTGTTGCAAATTAAGTCATTTTTAAATCTAGTGTTTTGACAATGATTATGACTAGAAAAGAGGCTAATATTATTTTTAACAAACAACACACATTCTAGGATATACAAGCCTGTTAAGGTAAGTATATTTTTGCTGATAAAAAACGGCTTGCAACTGTCACAAAACTTTAAACCAAAAATGTTACGTATACAACGCTTTTGTAGAAGAAAAATGCGTGAAACCTCACTTCCATTACCCCACACGATGATTCCATATCTTAATCTGGACTCAATATATGCGTAGTATGCGGTAAGAGCTGTGCGAGTGTTAACAAAAATACTTAACATTTTGAGGGCGTATGCATATTTTGAGACTTTGATGGCAAGCCCATCAATATGAAAACTCCAGTCCAGGCGACTGTCTATACCAATACCCAAAAAATTAATTGCATTTACCGATTCTATCTTTGTGTCTTGGCGATTTATTATAAGATTTTCCTCAGGTAAGTGAAATGAAAACTTTAGCAGTTGTGTTTTACTAACATTTAATAATAGATTATTGTTTTTAAACCAGCATTCAAGATTATCTAAATTAATATTTATTTTTTGTTTTAGGTTTCCATCATTTTTTTTAGAGCTCAACACAACTGAAGTGTCGTCAGCGAATTGGACAATATGTTCGTTTGTGACAAGGGGTAAGTCATTAGTGTATATAATATAGAGAAGTGGCCCAAGTATTGAACCTTGAGGCACACCTCTCTCTATTAATAAATTGACAGATCTAATGTCATTTCCGCTTTCGTCCCTTTCCGCAACATATTGAACACGGTTTGTTAAGTAACTTTTAATTAACTTAAGTGGCATACCTCGAACTCCATATTTTTCAATTTTTTTTAATAAAATATCGTGGTCTACACTATCAAAAGCCTTTGACAAGTCTAGACATACTGCTACTGTATCGTTATTGTTGTTTTGCGAGTGTAGTATGTCACACAGGGCCATGTATACCGCTCGAATTGTAGACTTGCCCTTTCTAAAGCCATTTTGAGACTCAGCCAGTATATTTTCTTGTTCAAAAAAATTTACCAGTTTATTATAGATTACTTTTTCAAATATTTTGCTTAAGTTGTTCAAAATAGCAATAGGCCTATAATTTCCTATGTTAACTTTATCACCTTTTTTATATATTGCTTTTATTTTGGCAATCTTTAGGGAAGAAGGAAAAATACCACTTTGTATGCTTAAATTAATGATATGACAAAGAGGGTCGGCTATGATAAGAGCAACGTGTTTAATTAATTTTGTTGGAATTTCATCCTCTCCAACAGATGCACTATTTTTTAGCTTCATAATAATGTTAAATATTTCGGCAGGTGTTACTGGATTGAAAAATATGGAGGCGTGATGCCACTCAATATTCGAAAGATTATTTTTTGAAGTTATTTGTGGACAAACATTGATAAAAAAATTATTGACCTTATTTAGAAGCTCTAAAGAATCATTATTTTGACCTAAGTTTTTAAGAATGCTATCATTTTTTGCCGGTTTATTTGTTAGTTTATTTATTAGTTGCCACGTAGCTTTACCCTTGTTATTTGCTCGTAGTATAAATGATTCATTTGTCAATTTTTTTGCCTCAAAGATTACCGTTTTTAAAATTTTACAATATTTTTTATAGTAATTATCACTTATAATACCCAAATTTTTGTCATTATAAAGCTTTCTTTTATTTTTGCAAGATATTTTTATACCAGGTGTAATCCAGAGGTTAGTGTTTATACGTTTTTTAACTAATTTTGGTTTAAAGATTCTATCTAAAAGTTGTTGTATTTTTGTCAAAAATAAGTTATATGCCAAATTACTATCCTGTTGCGCGTAAATATCCTCAAATGTTGAATTTGCAAACTCAGTAGCAAACTGGTCTAATTTACTCTTTGAAAATACTCTTGCATAACACTTTAAATCTGAATGAGATATAATTGATTCTAAATCCAACTTTATCATTTGACCATGATGGTCTGATAAGGCTGTATTCAGAACCAAACCATTTAAAGAAATATTATCATTTACAAATATATTATCTATTAATGTAGCACTTTTTTTAGTGACTCGAGTTGGTTCATAAATCTTTTGAAATAAATTATATTCTCTTAGCAAATCTAAAAATTTTTTCGAATCAGGAGATTTTTTCAAGAGACAAATGTTAAAATCACCACAAATTATTATTTTATATTTTATGAATTTTAAACTTATTTTATTTAAAATTAGGTTGAGTTTATTAAAAAAGAAGTCAATGCTACCCAGTGGCGAACGATACATACATAAAATTAAAAACTTATTAATATGGCTTACTGCACATGCGCATTCTAGCTGACTGTCTTCACAATCTTCTTTCAGGTCCAAGTATTCAACAGTTTCTATGTTTGATTTGGTGAAGATGCAGCAACCTCCATGGATCATCTTTGTACGTGAGTAAGAAGCAGATAACTGGAAACCCTCAATTTGGACAAACTGCAGCTCCACTTCATTGCACCAGTGCTCGGTAAGACATAATATTTCAGGCATATTTTGAAAAGTGTTTAATGTAAGTTCAATTTCTAAGGTTTTAGCTTTTAAGGACTGTATGTTTTGATGTAATAAATAAACGTTTTTTGTTTCATTTTTAGTTTTATTCAAAGTGTTTTGCACATATGCACTGTGTTTTATTAACGTATTATTTGATTCAGAAATTGTCATCTTTTCGGTGGCGAAAAAAATTAAATTTCTTAACTAGAATGTTTCTTGGCCAAATATCTGGTTTACGCACTTCTTGCAAGATGTCATAGTTAAACCCTATTTGAAATGCCTTATTTTTGCTAGTATTGTTTTCATGCTTAACAATTTCTTTAACAATGAAGGTTTCATTTGGGAAGTGCTTTTTAAGATGACTATTTAAATTTTGCTCGGTGGATGAAACTTTCGCTCGTCCTACAAATAGCCAGGCCATTTGCTTAGCACCTTGGAAATCACCATCTTCAGATTTCGCATTTCCCTTCACCACATTTGTTAATTTTTGATTTGGTTGCTCATTTCTAGACTTTTTGAATGTATGGTCTGGTCGAGGTTCCAAGCGCGAATGGTTTGTTGTTACGCCACTGGTGGTCTCATCCATAGGCACAAACTCTACCGAAGGTGACCTAGCGCGATGCGAGGTACCTTCGCTGCTTGCTGCTGTTGCTGGCTGCGATACGTTTGCAACTTGCTCGCTCGATCCCACTAATTGTTTATTTATGTTAGTTTTTATGAATTCAAATTGATTATTTGAATCATTTTTTTGCTGGGAAAATGACTCTTCCAACGTACTTATTTTGACTGTAAGGGTGTTGACAACATCTATTAATTCAGTATTTTTTGTTGTAAGGTCAACAATTTTGCGTTTAAGAGAATCAGTTTGTTTTTTAATCACTTCATGGACGACAAGTCCCATTTTTTCACTAAGTAATCCAGTTAACTTTTCTAAAACTTTTTCATCAGCAAATAGTAAATCAACTGATGTTTTTGATTCACTACCCGATCTTTTTCTAGTAGACATATTTAGACTTTTAAATGTTTATAATTATTATTTGTTAGGTATTTTAGGCGGACCGCAATGATTTACATGTATTAATGTTGTATTTTATTTAAATTATAGAAAACAATTTTTGAAGCGCTCTTATTTGCGTACATCCAATATGCGGACATTCCAAAATACTCTCCAATTTGCGGACATAGTTATTAAGTAAGAGTTAATCCGCTTACCTACAGTAAGAAAAGGATTATTCTGTAATTTGAGATGTTTATGTACAGAAGTCAGTAATAATATTTTATGCTTTTACTTTGTATAAAGATCAAATAATTTTAAACTACAATGCTTTCTGATAATGTGTTGATACATTTTTTACATAACAACACCGAGAACAACACCTAGTAATATGTCCTTCAGTGTAATGCACACAATTTTGGACGCACTGCTAGGCACCGACATAGCTATAGTTTATATTTTCATTTTAGCAGCAAAACTTAACCTAACCTACCTAACTAAATGAGGGCCCCATCGTATATTAAAACTAAATGTATTATGCTTTCATTTTAATCGGTTGTTTCTTTACAGAGGTGTGCCAATTTTGAGACATTTATTTGCCCAAAATAGACGATTAATTAATTTTTCAATGGTAAGGATATATTTATTTTCCACATTTAAAAATGAAAATCATGCCTTTACCTTCTGCAGTATATGCTGCTCCAAATGTGACGTTAACCATTAACTAAAACATAGAGCTCTATTTTCATTAGCTTTATTAAAATTACATGTGAATGCGCTTTAAATTTTACCACGGGGTACAATGTATTCCAGCCCACTATGATGTTTTCTGTGATGCTGCTGAAGCTTGCATTTCCCTAATTAATTCATTACATAATGAAAATTAACATTTAGGACTGTTAGAAGCAACGCATCTTAAATTTAATTTCTGAAGCAGAATTTTAATTCTTCATAGGTACATGCTATTTTCAAAGAAATATTTCTATGCTTAACCTTTTAGATGCTAGTTACCTAGCCTAGGAAAGGAATTCCTAAAATCATAAATGTTTTTACAACCCTATAATAACGGTACAAGGTTTTTTTACCCGATTTTTTTACAAGGTTCTTCTAAAGTTCTAAATATCAATACAAGGGTTTTATGACTTTTCTGACCTCGTTCCTTTAAAAGGATATTTTTTTAAACAGTTGCATTTCTTGGATTTATCTTTGGACTGAGTTACCTTGTACGTTTATGATCTTATTGTTATAAAAGGGTTCACATTTATTTTTACAAAAAGTAGTTTTGGGTTAGAATTTAACAGTTTGCTTTTATTTGAGAAATGTTTAGTTTAAAGAAAATCAGTTGGAAGAAGGTAGTTTTACAAGAAGGATGTTGAATTTTGGAATTTGTCAAAAAATAAATGTTATGTTTTTAATTTTAGTTTCTATACATTTTTTTAATTAGTTATTGTGGTCTTTTGTGCAACAAATAAGAACACAATTTTATAGGGTAAGTAATTTTTGTTCAATTTTTATGTTTGGTGTCTGAATTATCCTGAAAAATATCTTAAAAATCAGGATAAATTAACAAAATGTGTTAAAATTTAAATTTGGAAACTAGAGCACTAAAAATAAATACGGTGCCTTTGAAAGCTGATAGAAAAAAAAATGATAATTGTTGGCACTGTTTAAGTGCCAGATTCGGATTCAGCACTTTGTTTTTCATAAGCATTGGTGGAAAAAATTACTTGTAGACAGTTAAAAAACCGTGAATATTTGGAACTTTTGCATGAGTTTAAAATAGGGTAAATTTTGGGAGAAAAAAAACTGTGTTTGCCGTACAAGCCAAATCTGCAATGGGTATACCCAAGTGCTTCCTTTCTTCAGAGCTTTTCTAGATTCTAGGTTTAAGGTTTAAAAATGTTTAAAAATGCTTTGCAAAATAAATATTTGTCTCCGATTACCATTAAACTAATTCTAGCTGTGGAATACGAAGTACTATCGTGGACATGGAATTTAAAACAATTTTTTATCAGCCATCTTTGATTTTTTGAATTTTACTCTATTGTGAATGGGGTTTTTTTATGTCAGTTTTCGAATGTTATTTTGACAACAAATGCGTCAAATGTATTTTATTAAAATAAATTATGTAAAAGGTGCTGCCGGCGAGAAAATTAGTAAGAAGATATTTCCTTTTTAAATAATTTTGTTTTACGATAACAATAAGGCTCTAATCTTCGTGAAACATCAGAGAAATGTTTTTTGTTAATGTCCACTTCGCATAAAACTTGAGATGTTAGGCCACTATTTTGGCATTATTTACAATGCAAAAATTGATCGTTTTAAATTCCATGTCCACGATAGTATATTAATTTCTATCAAAAAAATATTTCGGCATTTGATGGAAATACTCTGTAGGGTAAAATCATCATGGTTATATAAATAGCAAATCGGCTATCTGTATTATCACACCCTATTTTCAATAAGGAGACTAAATTTTCAATAAAGTCCTGGGTTGTGGAAGCACAGGCATCTAGATGCAGTGAAAGCTAGCTACTTGTGAGAAGATGGGCTATTTTGTTCTAACATTGCCCATTCCGGTCGTCGTAATGCCCATTTCCTCAGAATATTGGTCGTTGCGTTTAGCGCGATGGGTTTTTCATGAGCGTACAACGACGGTTTTCTTTCATTTTACTTCTTCTTCATTTAAATTTTATTTCAGGTGGAAAGTACATCACAATGTTGTTGCCATGATTTTTATAAGGCTCTTAATAAACTTTTATATGGAATATTTATACTAATTTATGAACTGCTTTAGCAGATTTTATTTTTTACCTTGCTGTCATTAACATTAACGATTTCTATATCCATCTACTAAATTTGATACCCAAGTATCAATTTTTACGATTTTAGAAAATATCCAACCAAACTTAATATATGATCTTTGACACTTGTTATATTCAGGGTTGTTTTCTTTCAAATGAAAACTTTACTTAAGGCTAAAGATTCAAATCCACAGTTTTGATGCTCTGTGCTCCTGGAAGCTCGTATAAGTCATCTCCGTTAAACTCCTGGCAATTCTACTAAACATCACATCTACATGAAAGCCCCATCGTATATTAAAACTACATGCAGTTTTAAAAAGTACAAAAACAAGGCTACAAACGTATTATGGTTTTATTTAAATCGGTTAGTTCTTTGTGTCGGTAATCTGACTTCAAAAATCATTTTACCATTTTTGTTTTCGACTACGGATACATTTTTTGGTTTATGTAGATTACGTGATCTATGCCAAACCAAAATACGAATTTACCATGGTTTTTTTTAAGTTTTGTAAATGATTAAAATTGCAACACGTTTTTGCCTAATATAGATGTGCTTGTTCAAAGATTTCAATGTAGAAAGAAAAACACCAAATTTCGCCATATTTTCATTATTTCTTGCACTCAGTACCACTTCTATGTATCATAAACATTATCCTAAATAGTTTTAATTATCGTTATTGATGTACTACTCCGAATTTTTACATATTTTGCTGAAATTTCGAAATTCAGGGAGATGACTTTTACGGAATTTTGAGTGCATAGAACTCTCATTTATGAATTTGAATCTATAGCCTTAAATTAATTTTTTAATCGAATCATAAAATTCTGCTTTTTGGATATCTCATCTGGTAGCAACCCCTTGACTAATTAAAAGATTAGAAACCTATCCAAATATGTGTCCAATAAATAAACGTAGATATTATAATTCAGCATCAGTATATATCGTAGCTTGGAGCGGTATACAAGAAAGGATAGTTTATTACGTAATCACAATGAAATTTCGTGAACATCAGGTTTCCATCCAAGTTCTATCTTAGTTGGAAACCGGCGCGGCATTGCACCTGTGTCCGTAATCAATTCCACCAACTCTAAATCCGCATCGTCTAAATCTTAAGGGTAGCTGAAACTACAGTCTGTCTATAGGACACATGGAAAAGAGTGTGGACACCCGACATTTACACATACATTAGATTAAACATAAAAATTAAAATAAATCTTAAAAAAATGTTAAACTTAATATGATGATACTGGCTGGTAAAGAAACGTATAGTAGATTTTTTTTAACCAAAATCTAGTTGAAAGAAAAAAGTGTCTTGATAATGTCAAATTTTTATAACCATCCCCCAAAAATAAAATGTTTACATAGAAATCTATCCAATTGATTTTCCATAAGAAAAAAAAAAGCACAAAGTTTTTGGAGAACGTAACGTTGCAGAATTTGTTTTACCCAGAATCTGAATGTTGACAAAAAAGTGTCTACATAATGTCCAAGTTTCAAAAACAACAATAACTATGAGTAATTGTACTTTTAACGAAGAATGTCGTGAAGCATAGAAACTGTGGTTATGTTATGTTGGTTGCCTAAAATTTACAAAAAATTGCACTTTCTTGGCATTGCTCAGTGGGTTTGTAAGAGTTAATTATAATTAAAAATTGTGCTTATCAGCAACATAAATAAACAAAGCACAAGTTAAAATATTCTAAAAAATTTTCAATAAGCGTTTAAAAACAGAATTTAAGAAATTTAAAATGCAAAAAAATAGTGCTTCTAAATTGCCGAACTTCTATATTTAAATAAGCGTTTAAATACATAATTTTAAAAATTTAATTGCAAATTTTTTTCTAAATTCTGTATTTAAACGCTTATTGATTGACCTTTAGAATGTGTCAACTTGAGGTTTGTTTATTTGTGTTGCTGGTAAGCAGATTTTTATTTAAAATTAACTCTTATAAACCCACTAAGCAATGATCAGAAAATGTTATTTTTGGTTCATTTTAGGCAACCAACACACAATTTTTATGCTTCACGACATTCCTCGTTAAATCGCCGCAATTCTTAAAATTTCTTGTCTTTGCAACATACCCAACAGACTCAAGAAAGTAGCACCCCCATTGGACGGGTTGCTTCTTCAGTAATTTAGTTAATGGCCTCTAGCTAGCAGGGTGTATACCCACCCTTACCTAAGGGTAGAACCTATAACTCTCCGCTTACAAGGAGTTATGGCCGTCTGTCACGGTTATATCCTTTATTTTACCTCCCCTTGCGTCTTACCCAGGCTTTCTATAGAGTATATGACCAACCCTAGACCTTTCTATCCTTTCTAAAGAAAGCGGGATGACAGGTCTTTGTTTTCCAAACCGAAAATGCCAAATAAAGACATCACGATGTTTTGTGAAGCGTTACAACTCTGTGTGAAAGTTAAATCGATCGTAAATTAAAGCGGGAATGTCGTCTTTGGGTTTTGTGAGGCTTTTGTTGCAAGCTGGATAAAGTTTAATACCTACTTGGGCTTTTTTTTCTTTTTTTTACAGTGTGTTAGATTTTGAATGTCTTTAGTTTAGTTTAGATAGATAATTTTTAACCTTGCAAAAAATGTATAACAGTCAGATTTTTTATATATGTTGGAACATTTATTCAGGAAGCTAAATGCACACTAATAAGAGTTAAGGGTTTCTGTAGTTGCCCCTCAAAGGACCCTTTTTAATTTGCAATAGTAGATCAGGTTGGATTTGCACCAAATTTTACAAATAGATCCTAATAATATGTATTTTAAAAACATTTTTGGGAAAATTGTTCCTTTAAACAATTTTTATCTCCCCCTTAATAATGGCCCCCGAAGAGTGATATTCAATAATTTTGGATTTACACAAAACTTTGGCCAATGGACAAGACAGTGCTAAAGAACGCCTTATAAAACGATTTTTATATACTATTCATTATATTTGTTTTATTTAATTTATTAAAGAACATTTTTTATTTGAATTAATAACCTACCCTAAAATTTTATTTTTATTGGACTGGCAACATTGACATTTTGAGGTAAAAAGTAAATTTTGGTCAGAAATATTGAATAATGACATTTGTAAACTTTACTCACTTAATACTGAATGAATAGGTGTGATTGAGAAAATGTAACCGTTGATATCGTTTCTAAAATTCTTCTAATTATTCCCTCTACAAATTAACAATGTCCCCCGATAGTTTATAATACCAAAATTTGTAAATAAAAAGTACCTTGCAAGGGAAGAATTCTTTTTGCATCTGGAAAACCAACATAATAAAATAAAATTTTGGGTTTATAATAAAGCAATTCAGCAACCTTAAAAAACCAAATTTGTGTTTTATAATGTGAATATTAAAGAACGTAAATATAAAAAATCTGTTTAAATTTTTATTTAGCATCTATTTGTCAAATTTGGTGCAAATTCATCGTGATCTAATGTTGCAAATTAAATGACGCTTTTTCGAAGGCTACACGCCAACCTTAAACTCTTATTTGTTAGGAAATGCAAATTTTTGAAATCGGGATTCAATCCCGGGATTTCGGGATTAATTTCTTGAATCCCGGGATCCCTGGACTGAATCCCGATCTGGAAAAATAATTGTTACTCCTATTTTGAGAAAAAACAGCAATTACAATGCTATGAAACGCTAATATATCAAATATTAAGTGTCAAAAGCAATCTAGCAAAAAAATAAATGACAAATAAATAAAAATAATTAAATTTTAAATACATCCTATAATTTAAAAAAATTAAAAGATCCGTTTATTGATAGATTTTTTAGTCTAAAAAAAAAAAAAAGGCACTGAATACCGTTTTCTGCATAATAATGTTTTTTTGAAAAATGTAAAATTAATTTTATTAAAGAAAAAATATTTTTTCGGGATTGTTTCGGGATTACTTCGGGATTCCGGAATCCCGGGATTGCATTCCCTATTATTTGTGTGCATTTTGTGGATTCTTTGCAAGGTAAAAAATTATCTATCGCCTAGATGTATTTTCTGAATAAATTTTTTTTATAAATCCAGCATAACAGAAGCATTCTCACGCATTTTCAATTTTAACTAAAAGAAAGGATATCTTTCTTTCCTAAATATGTTTTCATTCATAATTCATTTTGTTTGATAATAGATCCAACTAACAACATGGACTGCTTTAAATTAAGATAATGGACAAAGGTTTTGAATAAAATTTGTTGATAAGAAATATTAACAAATAATCATTAATGTTAATTGAGTTAATTAAAAATAATAGCATGTTTTATCCTGGAACTAAAAAAAATATCTTTTTGCCCTATCTATTCTGTATAAATAAATAATGTTAGTATACTAGTCAACAAAATCAAAGACGGGTAATTTGTAACAGTTTTCAAAACTTTGAAAGAAAGTTAATTAAAAGAAAGAGTTGTTCAAAATTTCTTTAACTTAAGCAAAAATCGTATTCTCCAAGACAAACTAGGCTGTTAAAAAAAAAAATTTACCTAAAATATACAGAAACAGAAGTCCAAAGTCCCTTTCTAAAATAGTCACTTCCCACTTTTTAATTAAAAAATCCCATGCCTATTTCAGTAATTTCGGCTGATAAAAGAAAGCGATTAAAAATCACAAAGAACGGAATCCAACAAAAGCAGACGTGTATTTCATAGCTTGTTTTAATTAAGATAGCACTAAAAAGAACCATTAATATTAATTGGGGTTTCAACATCGATCTACCTGATAGTGATAAATCTAGTGGCCCATGCTTGGGAGTAAATGAGTAGAGGGGGAAGAGGGGTTTAAATGGAGTTGGACTAAAACAACTCTGTCGGCACCGAGTAATAACTCAGGTGATAATGGCCGTTTGAATGGCCGGCCACTGCATTGCGATATGCCCGCACTTCGCTAAATGAACAACTCATCATGAGGCTATCTCTTTCTCTTGCCAGTTCACGTGATCCGCATACAGAGTGTTTTGTTTTTATGGTATTTCCGTGTTAAATCTACAGAGTGTCCCCGAAACGAGTGCATTTTTTAAGAGGATAGATAGAGGACAAAAAAATAGACACATATACACGCGACATGTCCTAGGCTATAGGAGGCACCGTTTAAAAATTACAGCCCTTTAAGTATTATTGACTAAAAATACTTGATCGCATATACAGGGTGTTCCATTGATATAGTACACTGAGTTAATCACATATTCCTTGGACCAAAATAAGAAAAAAAGATCGTATGAACATATGTCCGATTTTGACTTTTTTTAACTTACAGCCCCCAAGAATTACCACTATTAACACTTTTTTTCAAAATTTATCAAGTGAGAAAATATTTCTAGTAATTAGATAAATCAAAAAGATCCTGTAAAATTTTTTGAAAAAATTATTCATTTCGGAAATATTTCAAAAAAACTGATTTTTTAGGGTTTTTTAAGAGGGCTAAAACTCACTAAGGGATCAAAATCGGACACTTGTTTATATGAACTTTTTTTCCTACTTTTGTCCAAGGAATACGTGGTTAAATCAGTGTACTATATCAATGGGACAACCTGTATATCTAACAAATGATTTTTTAAAACATAATAAAATTGATGAAATTATCAACGGCAATAAAAAACTTCTTTTAAACTTGTTTTGACATTTGTAACCCCCTAGAAATGGAGTTACCACCGCCGGTAGAGTGCATAAAAATTGTCGTAACTTTTCTGTTCCTAACAATTTTGTAATTTTATCTATCATTGCTGATAGATGGGTTTAATGAGAAACATTCTTATCACTTAAAACTTCTTGCTTAACTGTACCGATTTAAAATATTAATTAAAAAGGGGCTTATTGTATTCACTTTCTTGCACAAAACTACAATTTTTACCGGTACTATTCTGTCACTGTCTACTGTTACTCAACTAAAGTAAGTTTTTTGTCTAGTTTTAAGCAAGATGCAAAATACAAGAAGAGCATTTTTAATTGAAATAGATGGATTTTTACTTTGAAAAAAATTAACAACAGTCAGATTTTTAATATGTGTTATAGCCTGCATCTATCCAGGAAGCTAAATCCAAAAAATTCACACTAATAAGTATTTAAGGTTAGCGTGAAAGCTCCCTAAAATGCCACCTTTAATTTGCAACATTAAATCGCAATGGATCTGCACCAAATTTTGCAAATAGCCGCTAAATAGGAAAATAGTTTCGTGAAAAAAAAATTCTTTAAAAAAATTTCTGCCCCCCCTAAATGGCCCCCGAAAAGTAATGTTTAATCATGTTGGATTTACACTAAACTTGGTAAACAGGTGCAAAATAAGATCATTCATACTCTTTTTTGAAAAACAAAATTTTGCGTTTAATTTTGAAGCAATTCACCAATCTTTAAAAACAAAATCCTATACGCTAAATAAGTATCTCTAGTGGCGCCCCCAAAAACGAACTATCGATAGTCAAGTTCATAGAAAGTGACGAAACTGTTCTATGATCTTAAGATAAACTTCTGTCGTTCAAATGTCATTTATTTAAAATTTAAATAAAATGTCGCAAAAAAGAAAATGTTGTCGCAATTGTTGCCTTCCAGATTGCAAATCTTGGGGCTGTGGTAAAAATATTGCATTTTACTACTACCCAAAAAAGCCCTGGGAAAAAGATCGGCGACATAAATGGATAAATAATGCTGAGGGACGAACACTGTAAGTATATAATATGTTTTTCTTTATGTTAATTACAAAATTCTTATTTACTTCGACGTACTACTGTGGTTATTTTTAGTAAAAATGGAAATCCTAGGGAACATTCACAGATTCACACTCTGAAAATGGCTTATTATTGTAACATTTATGTTATCAGACATTTTTCAGTTTAAAAGTTTGAAATTTTAGTTTTGACAACCTTACGTCAACGCGTAGTCAAGTGTGCGATGCGGAACTATCGATAGTCACGTAGGTGGCGCGCACATCGATAAAATGAGATACTTACTTAGCGTATATCTTAAACTTAAATAAAAACAAAGCTTCCTTAAAGATAAAAGAATAGTTAAATTAATAGGGTTGTAAACTGTTACGTAGAATTTGACAGGGTCTTTTAAAATTCAAAAATGTTACAACCTTGTATCTGTAGTTTGCAGTTTGACTTGAATAAAAAAAAAGACTTATGTACGTTAATAATAATTATTTTACAAGGCGATGACATTCAAAATGACAATCAAATGAATTACTAGACATTTAATTTGTTTTTCATGCCTATCGTTGATGGGCTTTTTTTGCTTACAAGCAAGTAAGTGGGTAAAAACTAAAATTTATAACTTTGTTTACGTAGCTTTCGATGCCATGTTACATAAAGAATTTTGATAAAAAGTGGTCATGATTGGTAGGAATATTGGATTTGTATATCAATAAATAAAGTTAATGGTAATGTCTTTCTCAAACATAATTATACATATACCTTTACTAATGGCCCATTATTTTCTACATGCTCATAAATACAAGTAGGCCATTAAAGTGCTTCTTGAAATGGCTCCAATGAAAAAGTTTCACATTATAAAACCGGATCGTCCCTCTTTGTATACAGGGTGAATCACACCAAATTTAAACAACATTTTTTAGGTCTGATATGAAAGCAATTGTGTTAAAAATAACTTTTTATATTTGCGTTCTATAATATGCACATTATGAAACCCGAAATTTGGTTTTTTAAAGTTTCTGAATTGCTTCATTATTAAACCCAAAATTTTATTTTATGGGTTGGTTTTCCTGATGCAAAAAGATGAATTCTTTTCTTGCAAGGTACTTTTTATTTACAAATTTTACTATTATTATCAATCGGGGGACATAGTTTTTTTGTAGAGGGAATAACTAGAAGAATTGGAGAAACGATATCAATGGTTACATTTTCTCAAAAACGCCTATTCATTCAGTATTAAATGAGTAAAGTTTACAAATGCCATTATTCAATATGTCAAACTTAAATTTATTTTATACTTCAAAATGTCAATGTTATGCTATACGGTTGGTCATAAAAACAAAATTTCATCTTGAGTTTTTGATTCAAATTAAAAATGCTTTTTAATGAATTAAATAAAGCAAATATAAAAAATAGTATAAAAGACTCGTTTTATAAGGCGTTTTTTATCACTTGTCCATTGGAAAACTCGCCGCTGCGCGGCTCATTTTCCAAACCTGGACGCGTGCTAAAAAACGTTCCTTATAAAACTCAATGTTTTAATATACTATTTTATATTGGCGTTTTATAATAAGCACATTATGAAACCCGAAATTTGGTTTTTTAAAGTTTCTGAATTGCTTCATTATTAAACCCAAAATTTTATTTTATTAGGTTGGTTCTCCAAATGCACAAAGATGAATTCTTCCCTTGCAAGGTACTTTTTATTTACAAATTTTACTATTATAATCAATCGGGGGACATATTTTTTTTGTGGAGGGAATACCTAGAAAAATTGGAAAAGCGATATCAATGGCTACATTTTCTCAAAAACGCCTATTTATTCAGTATTAAGTGAGTATAAAGTTTACAAATGTCATTATTCAATATGTCTAACCTTAATTTACATTTTACTTCAAAATGTCAATGTTGCCAATCCAATAAAAATAAAATTTAAGTTTTTAATTCAAATTAAAAATGCTTTTTCATAAATTAAATGAAGCAAATATAAAAAGTAGTATAAAAGACTCGTTTTATTAGGCGTTTTTTATTACTTGTTCATTTTAAACTGCATTTTTATAAGAAATGTGTACGCGCTCTCAAGAATTGTTTTTCTTTAAAATTACTTTTTTAATTTTGCATGGATCACCCTGTATTTCCATTCTTTCTTTTATCGTTTCTCCACAAGATTTTGTTGAGACTGCCTTTTCAAACGTCCTTCTTTGTGGCAAACTAGTTTAGAATGTGAAGCTACACAAGTTTAAACATGCGTATATAAGCACATTCTAATGGAACCATTGAAATAAGCGCTACTGAAATCAATAAAAGCCATTTTCGTGTTTTTAATCTTATTGTAACTTTTTCACAACGTAGGTACTCTCTTTCTACGCTTTCTTTTGTGCTTAACACCAACATACCAATAAAGATAAACGTTTTAGTTTGGAATATTAAACTTCAATTTTTTTTTTTATTTTGGACAGTAAATACAGAAGTGGGAAAAAATTCAGTTTTTATGACGTGTAAAATTATAGTTTGTTAAAATTAAAAATGTTTTTTCTTTTCTTAAAAAAGCTAGTCGCTATTCCTAAAAAAGAAATATCAAAAGGAAAAGAGTTTTTTCATTAGATTTTTTTCCAAATTTAAGAACCATAGGTAAAATCGATTTTAATTTCCATTTGAAAACATCCTGTATAATATTAATTCAGCAGAGATCCTATTTAGATGGTAAAGTTGCATTAAACTTTTTGATTCGAAAAGCGAGCGTTCTGAGTTTTCTCGTTGACTTTTATGGCCCATTACTTGAAAGTTATGTAGATTACAAGTTGCCACTGTAATTGCTTTTTAAAACTGAAAATTCAAAGAATTTTTTACAACAACTTTCGAAACTTGAGAGTATCTAAAATCGCATTTTAGCTAATTAAATTGAGAAATAATGTACCCATAAACAAGTCAAAAAAAAAGGAAAATCTTCGACAGAAACATCTAGATATTTATGTGTTCGAAATTGTGTCTCCTTATTTGCGGACACCCAATTTGCAGACATACCCAATTTGCAGACATAAATGGTCAAAAACGGAAAGGTTAGAGGTAGTGAATTTTTTTACCTGGGTAGTCCAATATGCATATTTTTTTTTGAATTTCAGGGTATTTAACTGGCTTTTATGAAAGCACTGGGGGACATTTTTCCACTGGGGGCATTAGGTTAGGTACAATTTTGCTGCTAAAATGAAAATACAAACTCTAGCTATGTCGGTGCCTAGCAGTACCTCCAAAATTGTGTGCATTACACTGAAGGACATATTACTAGGTGTTGTTCTTGGTGTTGTTATGTAAAAAATGTATCAACACATTATCAGAAAGCATTGTAGTTTAAAATTATTTCATCTTGATACTAAATAAAAGCATAAAATATTATTACTGACTTCTGCACTTAAACATCTCAAATTAAAGGATAATCCTTTTCTTACTGCAAGTAAACGGATTAACTCCTACTTAATGACTATGTCTGCAAATTGGAGACTATTTTGGAATGTCCGCATATTGGATGTCCGCAAATAAGAGGGTTTCGTTTGAAATAAAACAAAATCATGTAAGCGACGTAACAGTTTTATAATTGTAACTTTCAATCAATGCGCCATTGGAGTGTTGGAAATGATATTGCTACACCAATATTGCGAATATACGCTGTACTTTTGTAAAATAATGGCGAAGGCTAAAATGAAAATGTTTGAATGCGTCCCCCGGGCGCAATGTAGCCCAACGAAACGGCAGCAATGCGTCTTTTTAACGATTTCCCGTCTCTACTATTCTATGCATACATTCCACCCGATCTTTCTTTCTATTCTATGTTATAACACCGCCTACTTTATACAAGAAACCATGCCAAAAACTGATAGCAAGAAAAACCTGCTTTAAATGCATTAAACTTTGTTTTTAATCATTTAACCGCTTTTGGGAAAAGCGACTCTAAGGAAGCAACTCTAAGGATCAGTGATCTTTGTCTCCCATTCATTTTAAGACTATAGATTCAAATTCATAAATGGGATGTTCTGTGCACTCAAAAGTTTGTAAAAGTCATCTCCTTGAATGTCAGTTATTTTATAAATTTCAACAGAATATGTAAAAATACGGAGTATTACATCAATAACTATGATTAAAAATATTTAGAATAATGTTTGTGATACATAGAAGTGGTACTGAGTGCAAGAAATAAGATAAATATGGTAAATCAGTACTTTTGGTGTTTTTGTTTTTACATGAAATCTTTAAACGAGCCCATTTCTATTAGGGAAAAACGTAAGTTGCAATTTTAATTATTTACAAGGTTAAAAAATCCATGGCAAATTAACGTTTTATGGTTTGGCATAGACCACGTAATGTATATAAACCAAAAAATGTATCCGTAGTAAAAAAAAAAAATAGCATAGTAATTTTTGAAGTCAGATTTTTGACACAAAGAAATAACCGATTTAAATAAAACCATAATACGTTTGTAGCATAATTTTTCTAATTTTTAAAACTACATTTAGTTTTAATATACGATTGGGTCGTTATGTAGATGTGCTATTTTGTAGAATTGACGGGAGCTCAACGGAGATGACTTATATGAGCTTCTAGGGGCACAGATCTTCGAATCTGTGAATTTAAATCGCTAGCCTTAATAATAAAAAAAACATTTTCTTTTTAATTAATAAAATAAATTAGGAATTTATTTTGGTTTTGGTTATAAAATATTTATCATCAGAAACAAGCAAAAAAATTATTAAATTCGCTAGCAAATTCAAGCTAAAATTTGCATTTAAATCGAAAAAGCTATTATACATCAGGTTGTGTAATTTATTTTATCATAATGTATGAGATAGAATAGAATCGAAAAAGTTAATGGACTGTATATAACGATGAAAAAAGAAAGACATTATCTAGAAGCTTGGGCAAACGAACAAAGCAAAGAAAGACACTGAACAAAATTAGAGTCCACTGCAAATCCATAACAGTGCCGTAGACTGAAAGAATGGACAAAAACGAAAAACTCTTTCTTTGCCAAAGAAAGCAGAGCGAATCCTTAGACCACATAAATACAGACGAACACCTAAAAACTGGGGCCTAAGTTGTACACAAGTTTTTATTAGCGATTAAAGAAAGTGGGTAGTCGGCATAGACATAGTATCCTATAGACAGGTCTTTAATCTGACCGTTTGTCCTAATTTTCGATCCGACATTTTCATCTACGATTGTTGGCTCGAATTTTAAAACTTAATATATACTTCTATAATGTTAGGTGATAATAAAAAAAAGTGTTATATCCGTTTATAAAAGTTATATTTTGTCAAAATTATTTTATATAACCAATTATTTTCGCTATAAATATCGCAAAATCAAAAGTCGGACACGTATCTGGGGAATTTTAAGCGGTTGGTATAACTGATAAAACCAGATTTTTTAAAGGTTGGCATGCCTTATAAAACTAAAATTTGGGAAATTTGTTGAGGGTTGGCGACAATTATAGATCAAAAGAGAAGGCTCAATGAAGTCGCACGAAATTTGAATGCGCACTCGTCCAAAACTGTTCTATAGGATACTATTCTATGGTAGTCGGGTAGTTCAAACATTATGAAACGCGAAATTTGGTTTTTTAAGGTTGCTAAATTACTTCATTATTAAACACAAAATTTTATTTTATTCGGTTAATTTTCCAGATGCAAAAAGATGAATTCTTCTCTTGCAAGGTACTTTTTATTTACAAATTTTACTGTTATAAACTATCGGGGGACATAGTTTTTTTGTAGAGGGAATAACTAGAAGAATTGGAGAAACGATATCAACGGTTACATTTTCTCAAAAATGCTTATTCATTCAGTATTAAGTGAGTAAATTATTATTCAATATGTCTGACCTAAATTTACTTTTTACTTCAAAATGTCAATGTTGCCAATCCAATAAAAATAAAATTTTTAGTTAACTTTTTAATTCTAATTGTAAATGCCTTTTAATAGATTAAATAAAGCTAATATAAAAAATAGTATAAAAAACTCGTTTTATAAGGCGTTTTTTACCACTTGTCCTATCGTGGATATGGAATTTAAAACGATTTTTTATCATCTTTGATTTTTTAATTTTACTTTATTGTGAATGGGGTTTTTTATGTCAGTTTTCAAATGTTATTTTGACAACAAATGCGTCAAATATATTTTATTAAAATAAATTATGTAAAATTTGCGGCCGACGAGAAAAATAGTAAGAAGATATTTCCTTTTTTAAATAATTTTGTTTCAGGATAACAATAAGGCTCTAATCTTCGTAAAACATCAGAGAAATGTTTCTTGTTAATGTCCATTTCGCATAAAACTTGAGATGATTAAGCCACTATTTTGACCATATTTACAAGGCAAAAATTAATCGTTTTAAATTCCATGTCCACGATAGTCCATGAGAATGTGGACGCGTGCTAAAAAACGTTTCTTAGAAAACCCTATGTTTTAGTATACTATTAATTGGACCACAACGGTTTCTTGTAGGCGGATCTACAGTTTTTTGGTCTATGATCGGCATTACATGTTATCTCTCGCTAAAATAAAAGTGAAGTTTAGATAGCTGGAATGAAGATAAGACGGCTGAGAGAATCAACCAGAGATCTGTGAAATGTCTCAAAGTGTCTACAGAATTGATTAAAATGGGAGTACAAACAGAGGGGTTAAGTTTCTATTGCCACTAAGATTTTTATTAAGAAGGGTGTTAATGCTAAACACTGCACTAACATTTATTTAAGGAGAAACCGCTTTTAAAGCACTTAACATTGAAATAATACCTTAAAACATAGAGTTTTCTAATGGACCTAGTCCATTGCCTTATAATACAAGTTGTTTATGCCATTTTTTATATTTGCTTTACCCAGTCTATTAAAAAGCATTTTTAATTTGAATTAAAAACTCAAAGCTTTAATTTTATTGCATTGGCAACATTGACATTTTGAAGTAAAAAGTAAACTTAGGTCAGACATATTGATTAATGACATTTGTAAACTTTACTCACTTAATACTGAATGAATGGGCGTTTTTGAGAAAATGTAACCGTTTCGTTTCTTCAATTCTTCTAGTTATTCCCTCTACAAAGAAACTATTTACCCCGATAGTTTATAATAGTAAAATTTGTATATAAAAAGTACCATGCAAGGGAAGAATTCATCTTTTTGCATTTCGAAAACCAACCTTATAAAATAAAACTTTGAGTTTAATAATGACACCCTGTATGAATAGTTCAAAAAATTATTTTAAAAAATCATAAATATCCCCAGGTATGTATCTAGGCATGTACCTATTTTATTTATTATTTTATCCAGCGACTGTTTAACAATTTATTTCTGTGCGATGCTGAGAAACACGGACATTTATAATTATGTTGTAACTCTAAAAAAGGTGCTTATAAATAAGTCATAATATTAAATTTATGTTTTAGTGTTTTATACCTGGAGAGAATTAGTGATTATTGCTGTTCTTTATGCGCTCTTAACGGCCGTTACCTTACATTTAAATTACGTATAATGGTCGTTAAACTCGTAAAGGGCCGTTTAACTTAGTTATTAAACTAAACACATGCTTAAATTTAGTGCCATTTTATTGTTAATCGTTGATTTGCTTTTTATTAAAGTCTTAAGTGTTTTTTATTTTATTTGTTTTAATAATATGTATTCGTCCTTTCGGCATTTATTACGTTAATAATAATTTTTTATATAATAAGATTCAGACATTTTAAAATATTTTTTATATTTGCGTTCTATAATATGCACATTATAAAACCCGAAATTTGGTTTTTTAAAGTTTCTTAATTGCTTCATTATTAAACCCAAAATTTTATTTTATTGGTTGGTTTTCCTGTTGCAAAAAATTAAATTCATTTCTTGCAAGGTGCTTTTTATTTACAAATTTTACTATTATATTCAATCAGGGGACATAGTTTTTTTGTAGAGGGAATAACTAGTAGAATTGGAGAAACGATATCAATGGTTACATTTTTTCAAAAACGCCTATTCATTCAGTATTAAATGAGTAAAGTTTACAAATGCCATTATTCAATATGTCTAACTTAAATTTATATTTTCCTTCAAAATGTCAATGTTATGCTATAAGGTTGGTCATAAAAACAAAGTTTCATGTTGAATTTTTAATTCAAATTAAAAATGCTTTTTAATGAATTAAACGAAGCAAATATAAAAAATAGTATAAAAAACTCGTTTTATAAGGCGTTTTTTATCACTTGTCCATTGGAAAACTCGCCGCTGCGCGGCTCCGTTTCCAAACTTAATGTTTTAATATACTATTCTGTGCTGTTATTGTGTTAAAAAATTATGACAATCATGATTTATTGTTAATAACGTCAAAAAAATTAGTGTCAAAAGAGCAAAACAAATTCAACGCCTGCCTAAATAAAAAAAGAATCATTTCAGTCTGGTATTTAAAAAAAAATTATTAATTTATTTTAAAATAAAGAAAATTCTTAATTAATTTGTAAACACTGATTACAATGTAAAACTAGGATGGGTAGAAATCGAAACGCGTAGAAGTTACTCTTCGCAAATGAGTAGCTCGTGTAGAACTCGGATTCGGTAGAAAGTGCGATTTTATATTTTTTAAATCAAAGCTAAATCAATTTGTTATATAATTGCTACACATTCTATAGAATACTCTTCGCAAGAAACAATTATAAGATTAAACGTCAGTTTTGACGTTAAACATATTTGAGGTTATTTGTTTTGACAGCTGCTTTTGTTTCTTTGGTTGAAATATTTTTGGCATGGCCTTCTTGACCGAATCGTGACGCGATTTGGACTAGTTTTTTGCTACTAAAATTATTAATTTTTTGCTTTTTTAACCTCACTGTCTACATTTACAAAAAAACGAAATAACATTTTTAATAGAAAATTAAATTTTTATTAATTTTGTAAAGAATAATTTTTTTGTAGATAGAATAATAACGGAGATAGGATGTTTTTTTGTGCCGGGGTGTAATTGGGGAGTCGGACAAAAAAAACAAACAAATACTTTTTTGTAAAGAATTAAATTTTCTATGTTTTATGTCGAATAATTTTTTTTGTAAATTTAATAATAGTCGAGCTACAATTTTTTTTTCATTTGGGCTTAAAAGGGGGCTTTGTAGTAATCAGATTCTTGCCAAAAACAATAGGGTTCTTCCTCTTACAGGGATCGATTTTTCCTTGAAATTTGAGTTTGATATCGCTTTTGGTTTTTGAGATAGCGTGACCACAAGAAACGTGACAGACAGACAGACGGACGGACAAAAAATGAAAATCTTAAAAAATCATGAATCGCAAAAATTTTTGCTCTACGACGAAAATTGGCGATTTTAGGATTTTCTGATCGATTGCAATATACTCTTCGGACCTAGTCTTGCGAAGAGTATAATAATATAGATTTTTCGAAAAAAATAAACAATTCATGAAAAATGTAAAAAATGTCATTTGCTGCAAAACTAATAAACCAATTAAAATTTCGTATTTAATAGTCGGAGCACAGCTCTTAAACGGTCACTCCAGAAAATTTTATGGAAATTAAATTGCTCATAACTGAGCAAAACGCTAGTAAAGCCTCAAAAAAAAAACACCCTGTATACAACACACCATTTAAAAAAATGCAAAATTTTGAATTTCATATTTTATTAATTATTGCTTATCGTTCTTTTAATTAAAGTATGCTTTATTTTTAGCAAATGGATCTTATAATGGGAGTATATTACACTACTTGATATAATGGGGAAGTAAAACAATTCCTGGGGCACCATAATATCAGATCCTGCTGAATCCTGCTTGAATGTTCCAAGGCGCTGCAGGAGGGAAATTGCTAACATAAATCACAATATAGCTGCGGGATTTTCATGTTTTACTGGTGAGTAGACTACAGGGTGGTCACATACAAATTTTGAAAATTTTTATTTTCAAGTGATCTTGAAAAATTTGAAATTAAATGACAAAATAACTAAAAAATGTTAAAATATGGTTCCAATCGCACCCCAAAATTTTATTAAACGAGTTCGACGGTGGACAATTTAAGAAGCCCTTTTATTTGCGGACATCCAATATGCGGACAATACAAAATACTCTCTAATTTGCGAACATAGTCATTAAGTAAGAGTTAATCCATTTACCTGCACTAAGAAAAGGATTATCCTTTAATTTGAGATGCTTATGCGAAGAAGTCAGTAATAATATTTTATGCTTTTATTTAGTATTGAGATAATAAGTCGCGCCATTTTTTTAAATATAAGAGGGAAATTTGACAATTCTACAAGAGAAATGTCATTTAAAATTTCTAGGTCTGTAGTTCGCGTAACGTAAAATTTCGTATTTACATATGCTAAACCTGATTTTTAGGTTAAAATTGCACGTTTGCGTAAACGACCTTTACTTACGTTACGAAATTGTGAATGGACTTTCCCTCATATGGAAACTTTCCCATTCTACTAATAGGTGGACATAGACATCCTTATTATCACAATAAAGATCAAATAATTTGAAATTACAATGCTTTCTGATAATGTGTTGATACATTTTTTACATAACGACACCGAGAACAACACCTAGTAATATGTCCTTCAGTGTAATGCACACAATTTTGGACGCACTGCTAGGCACCGACATAGCTAGAGTTTATATTTTTATTTTAGCAGCAAACTTAACCTAATCTACCTAACCTAATGTTCCCCAGTCGAAAAATGTCCCCTAGTGCTTTCATAAAAGTCAATCTAAAACCCTGAAATTTAAAAAAAAAATATTATGTATATTGGACTTTACCCAGGTAAAAAAACTCACTACCTCCAACCTTTCCGTTTTTGACCATTTATGTCTGCAAATTGGGTATGTTCTCAAATTGGATGTCCGCAAAAAGAAGATTTAACTTGCAGTTTAGTATTAAACTTAAAACTAGAAATGGGTTAGATCAGTGGGTGGGTTAGGTCAGTGAGCCAGTTAGAGTTTTTTTTATAAAATGCCGACATTAAATAGGATACTCCTCGCAGTAATCAGAAAACAGAAAAATTCAAATGAACAATAATTTTTTAAAATTACAAAAAAAATCTGCGAAGAGGTTATACTATTAACTTTTCTATAAAAAAAGATTTATTAGCGAAAAGCATAAATGCGTATTAATTCTGACACTGACGTTTAGAATTTAATTTGGCTTTAGAAAGGTGCTTTTGTTTTAATTTTTTTTTGCAAAGCCACCTTGACCGAACCTAGACTTACGTGACTTTTTTATCTCTAAAAACCTTTTTTTTGACCTTTTTTGTCTTAAAAACTTCACAAAAAAAAAACAAAAAATATATTTTAATACAGAATTTAATTTCCTTTCATTTTTATGACTTAAGTTTTTTTTGTAAATTGAAAAATAACGAAGATACGGCTTTTTTTTAAATTGGGGGGCTTATGTGGGGCCGGACAAAAAAAACTTAAGTATACTTTTAGTAGAGAATTAAAAGGGCTTTAAAGTTACCAGAAAAAAAATACTTTAATTTTTATGATAACTGAAATATGAATTTTTTCTCACTTGGGGGGTGCCGCAGCCCCCCTTATTATTTTCCGATTTCTTTCAAAAACAATAGGGATCTAGATTTTAATAAGAACGATTTTTCCTGAAAATTTGAACTTGATGGGATCTTTGGTACTCAAGTTAGAGTGTCTACAAAAAACGTGACAGACGGACGGACGGATTTTTTGAAAGTTGTTCAAAATTCGATGAAACGCACGAATCTGCAAGAATTTTTGCTCTACGACGATTTTTGACGATTTTAGAATTTTCAAAACAATCACAATATACTCCTCGTTTTCGACTTTGTCTGCGAGGAGTATAATAAAAAACACAGGGTAAGGAAAGTAATTTCCATAATGCAATTTTTTATTTGTAATAAATTCTGTAATGTTAAAATTATGGTTCACACACAGTTAGTTTAACCAAGTTAAATATCAAACAAGGAATAGGGGGATTTATCCTGGCAGAAGCACGTGTCTTAAATGTTTAAGATATAATTAAAGTCTGCGAGAAAGCATTGAAACTCGGCGAAATGTAATTGTATCTCCTTCAAGCTGCGTAAATGAAATTATGGATAAACCAAATGTGGTTTCAAAATGTTTTACACTTCTTGTATTGCTAAAATTCTTGCGAAACAAATAAATTTTTCTTTTTTGGAGCAAATATCTTTAGTATGCAGCATTATTTTACGATAGGTTATGTTTTTACAATTATGTAAGGCTAAGAAGACTTCTAATACTTAATATTATGGTATTTCTAAAAATGTAGAATACAAACTGGCCGCATCTACCTGAAAAGACTACTAGCTGGCCGCGCCTAATTGCAGGGTGCTTGGTCGAAGTGGCCGCGCGTATGATATTAAAAAATTATAAAACAGAGAATTCTTTGGGTAATATACAGACTTTTATTATTATTAAAACAAGCCAGCAACGTTGAAAGTACTCAATGCATGTAGTTTAGGAAAATTAGATAAGACTACTGCTAGTGTTCATTTACGACATGCATCATTCATCCATTGTTTATTCTCGAAAGCTTTTAATTACCTGATTTTAACTGGGGTATTTTGCATGTAAATCTAATAAACCACAGATACAATACATCTTTGGTTCCCCATTTGACGTCACACAAATATTTATCAATACGCTTATATTTTATTTTGATGGGCTCACGGACCTTAAGCTTGATTTATAGATAAATTAACTTAACTTCACTTCACTTATAATTAACGTAGCGCGACTGAAATAAATTATACGAAAGATGAAATCGCATTTACAGATCCAATTAACTTAACTTGACGTTTACTTAAGGTTCTATTTCTTAATTTTGGTAAATTTCATCTAATTTTATGTTAAGTAAGCCTCTTCACAGAGCCATCTATCGGCTACTAGACCAAATTTTTAAAATTACAAAGATTATCGAAGAATTTCATATAAATTTCTGTATATTTACAGAAATAAGACGATTCTAACATTTACCGATAGATGGCGTTTACTAAATTTTCTTGTGGTTAACTAACGTATAAATTTATACTATAAATGCCTTAATTTAGTCAAGTCAAGTTAAGTGGAGTAAAGTAGCTTTGAGTGGCGTTGAGTTAAGTTAATTGATCTCTAAATCAAGCTTTACTGTAAAAATTAAAATTAAACCAAGCACAAAATAGTGTCGGGTGTGGGTTTATAAAAAAAGAATCGTATACCATCCAGGTATGTGTCGAGTGCATTATAACGTCACAATGCGGTTAACAAAACTCCAATAAATAACCCAACATAGAGCGAAGTGTCATGACATTTTTAAATTGCCTATGAGAACATTCGGAACATTTTAACATTTATGAATTCAGGCACATAGGGTGCTGTGCAATGCAGGTAGCTGGATCGAGGTTGCCATGATGCTCGGCAGATGAGCTAGGAAATGGCTCGTAAAAAGAAATGGCCCATTCGATGCGCTATTCGGAGGATCGATACAATCAATAGGCTCGGCATACTAGATATCATATAACGTGTTTTATATGTATTTTGTGGTGGTTTTATTTAGTAATAGTAGTAATATTGTGCTATTTATGTCATAAAAAGGTGATTGTTACTGTAAATATATCCATTTTCTGTATTAACTTTGACTATAACATAATATAAAGGAGATATAATCAACAAGCTGCTTTTTGGTTGTTTAGTTGCCTCATACTACCTTTATAAAAATATTTCTTGCAAATCATTATTTTCTTTTGAAATTTCACGAAAAGAACCCTTTTTTTTTAAATTTAATATTATTAATTTCTCGAAAATGTTGGTCCTGGTAGGTACTTTTAAAGTTTTACCAAAAATATAAAAATATTTTCATTGGAACTTTTACCAAAAAACCCTTTTTTTTTTTCATTCTATTCTTTCACCTTCCGAAAACATTTATGATGTAAAACATTTTCCACAAATACTTTATAATTTGCATAATGCATTTATTACCAAAATTTTTTGTAAATTCATATTTCTCAAAATATTTTTCTTTGAACTTTCATCAAGAAAACCCTTCTTAAGTTAATTATTTTTTACTTCCAATAAATCCTTCTTATTCTTATTTTTGCTGTCCAAAAACATTTATTCATTAAAACTCTTATCAAAAATACATTTGTATTTTCGTTCTACAATAAGCACATTATGAAACCCGAAATTTGGTTTTTTACGGTTGCTGAATTGCTTCATTATTAAACCCAAATTTTTTTTTATAAGGTTGGTTTTCCAGATACAAAAAGATGAATTCTTTCCTTGCAAGGTTCTTTTTATTTACAAATTTAACTACTTAAACAATTGGGGAACATGGTTTTTTTGTAAAGGGAATAACTAGAATAATTGGAGAAACGATATCAACGGTTAATTTTTTTTAAAACGCCTATTCATTCAGTGTTAAGTAAGTAAAGTTTACAAATGTCATTATTCAATATGTCTGACCTAAATTTACTTTTTACATCAGAATGTCAATGTTGCCAATCCAATAAAAATAAAGTCTTAAGCTGAGTTTTTAATTCAAATTAAAAATGCATTTTAATAAATTAAATGAAGCAAATATAAAAAATAGTATAAAAACTCGTTTTATAAGACGTTCTTTAGCGATTTAATGTACTATTATAATGTGCATAATGAATAATAAAAAAAAATCATTTTTGGCAAATCATTATTTTCCAAAATATTTTTCTTTGAACTTTCACCCAAAAAAAGTTCTTTTTAATCCGTATTGAAAAATGAAACGAGTACACAAGTTTTTCGTTCCATAAAAAGGCAAGCATTTTGTAATTCGCGCCATAAATAGCATAAAATGTGTGTTTAAACTTTTAATTTAGAATTGCAATTTGCACGTATTTTCATTGCGAAATGGTCAAAATATAGTGCATAGAATGTAAGTTATTGAATCCTATTTCCTGAGTTCCAAACGAGCTCGTTTCCACGTTCTTATGATTCGTTCGTGACAACCTCCCCGACGGTTAATAAAACCCTTAAATTTATTGCAAATTACATTTTATTTTAGATCCTTAAACTTTTACGTTTTCAATTCTTGATCGTAGTAACAGATTGTTACTGGGTAGGTATGTTTTTTTTACAAAATTATTTATTAAACCAAGTGATTTTTCATTTACAACTTCAACTGTATTAAGGCTATAGTTTCAAATTCATAAATGGGATGATCTGTGCACTCAAAAGTTCGTAAAATTGATCTCCCTGAATGTTAGTTATTTTCGAAATTCCAACAAAATATGTAAAAATACGTAATACTACATTAATAACTATGATTAAAAATATTTAGGATAATGTTTGTGATACATAGAAGCGGTACTGAGTGCAAGAAATAATAAAAATATGGTAAAATAGTACTTTTGGTGTTTTTCTTTCTACATTGAAATTTTTGAACGAGCACATATCTATATTAGGGAAAAACGTAAATTGAAATTTTAATCATTTACAAGCTTAAGAAAACCATGGTAAATTAACGTATTATGGTTTGGCATAGACCACGTTGTATATAAACCAAAGAATGTATCCGTAGTCGAAAAAAAAAATTATAATGATTTCTGAAGTCAGATTGTCGACACAAAGAAATAACCGATTTAAATGAAACCCTAATACATTTTGTAGCCCTATTTTTCCAGTTTCTAAAATTACATTTAGTTATACTCTTCGCAGACAAAGTCGAAGAGTATTATAAATTTGAGCAGAAAATCCTAAAATCGTCAATTTTTGTCGTAGAGCAAAAATTCTTGCAGATTCGTGCGTTTCATCGAATTTTGAACAACTTTCAAAAAATCCGTCCGTCCGTCTGTATGTCACACTTTTTTTGTGGGCACGATATCTCAAGAACGACAGTTTAATCAAGTTCAAATTTTCTGGAAAAATCACTTTTCATAAAAGGAAGAACCCTATTGCTTTTGAAAAAAATCGGTTAATAAAAAAGGGGGTACAGGAGCCCCCCAACTTTTAGAAAATTTATATTTCGGTTATTAATAAATTTACAGACATTTTTCATTTACATGATCAAACGTACTTCTTTTCTTAATAAAAAAGTATTCCTGGATTTTTTTGTCAAGTTACTCTCTTTGGTAAAAAAAAAGAATTTCCTGGATTTCAGTAATAAAAAAGTTTTTAAGTCATCTTATAAACTCAATAGGTCAAGATGGCTTTGAAAAACAAAAGAAAGTTGCGTCGCGTTGAACTTTGCTAATCTTAAATCTTAAACGTCAAAATTGACAATAACATAACATCTTCGCGCTGTCGAAATGATTTTCTTTTGTTCTTAAGTTAGTAGTTTGTCCTCTTTACAGATTTTTAATTATTGGTCAATATAAAATAATCTATTTTTTTGCTTATTACCTACTGGGAAGAGTATCTTGTAAATTTTTTACAAAACATTTTACAAAAAATCCTATAAAAACGACAAATTTTCGAAAAGTATAAATCCTATTGGTTTCGACTTTTACCCATTTCTAGTTTTAATATAAGATGGGACCCTCATGTAGATGTGCTATTTAGTAGAATTGACGGGAGCTCATGAATTACGAGCTTCTAGGAGCATAGAGCATCGAAACTGTGAATTTGAATCTCTAGCTAACTGTGTTTAGAAAATTCGGTAAATATTTTGATATTATTAAAAAAGATAAACCGCGAATGCTTCGCAAAGATTAACTTCGAACTAATGAAAGTTTCAACTGCAATTCCCAAGTTAAAACGGAAATGAGATAAGTTGTTGGAATTTTAAGATAAACGATACTGAAATTTCATTCGAGAGAAAATTTACAATGTTAATTAAAACGGTTGTTTAATTAGAGCTGGTTGGCGGCAAGTCTGCATGCTGCTGATATAAGTTAAAGTTAGGAAACTTAGAAGCTCTAGAAGACTAGAAGGATATGGTACGTACGTTCCAGAGCAATATTGCTGCTTGCCGCGGTTTGAAATTACACTACACCGAAAGCTATTAAATGAGCCGTGCTAATGTCACATTCCAATATCAACACTTTTACGTGCCACAGAATCATAGACAACAACAAAATAGATGTCTAAGATATAAACTGCTCTTTAAAAGTTAGCTCCTGCTATGGTTTTTCTTTTAATTTTGCCAGGAATTTGATAAATTTTTGGACTTAAGCAAAAATGCGGATATCTTATTTTTTATCGGCTGAAAAATATTTTAATCATTTTGAAAAAGAAGGGGTATCTGTCTTGTTTTATCTTCACAAATATCTGCCAAAATGAAAAAACTGCCAATTAAGCACAATGATTGAGACCCGTAACGTTTGGTTGATATGGCCATTTTCTTAAAGTCAAAGTGTTGGATCCCGTTTTAATAACCGCCAATTTGAAACAGGAACTTTTGCTAAGAAGTCCGGAAGTATAAACCTAAAGCTTCATTAGCAATAGAAGAAAGATATCCAACTTTCAAATGCAACGGAAGCCTGATGGTACGAGTGGACCCTTGCGCGATCGGCTTTTCAATGCAATGGCACTGGTGCTTCTGCATTCATTTTAACAGTACGAAAACGACTTTGTAAAGTCAATTAATGATGCTAGGAGGATTTTCGTTAACCTTCGAACTTAAACAGCAAAAATGAGATGGTCAAGAGAACGAGAACATTACCAGGAAAAATGTAATTCTGTACTGCTTATAGACGAATCTAGATTTTGCAGATTTTTTTTATATATCCACGATACCAAACCCGTACATGGTGACTATCAGAAAATTAACCAAATCTGGATTCGTCTATTTAAGCAGTACAGGAATACATTTTTCACATAATGGACTAGGTAGTGCATTCACTTGTATAACATATCAATGCAACGTCCATGACACGTTCTAAGACGATTAACAGTACCCCAAATCTTCCTCAGCTGTTCAAAACCTGGAACCTCTTGAGTGGGATCTTAGATTAATTCCCTATTGGACACATCAACATTTTGACAATTTAGTTTCCGCACATAGGATTCTGAAAAGGGATTTTGTACAAATTGATCTTTCAATAAGGGATTCTTAGATTTTAAGCGATTGGGGGGCAACCTATGTACTTCTAGGTTTATAGGAAATTTGTCCAACTTAAAATGTATCTTGTCCCACTCTGCTTTAGCAGCATATTTGCTTCTCTAAAATTCTAATAGTAATAGTCTTTGTTCAAATACACCCCTATGCGAATTCCAGCAAAATGTCTTAGCAAAATAAGGGAAAAGCAATAAGTGTATTTCACCTAATGAGAATTTAGTTCAGTATTGCAGTGTAGCCGAGCTTCACATTTGAAAAAAAGCCTATTTTGTACCGGAAGCTTTTTTAATTATATGTTAATAATATAATTTTTTGAAACCCTGAAACAACAGGAAAGATTTGTTTTTGTTTCAGTTTTTTTTAAGACATGCTTAGATATTTTTTAAGGCAACCAATTCTTAAAGAAACTTTCCTTGTTTATCTACGAAGACCCTCCCTAAACACATGTTGCAGTTTATTTAAAGTTTTTAAAAATAAAACATCCCTCGCCTAGAAGCATCCATTAGAATGATGAAAAGCCCGAATCTCAGTTAAAATAACTTTTAAAGCAAGCTTTGAGACGATGTAAATCAAAAGTCGGGAGGAAATTAGATTTTCAGAGCGGCAAGAATGTAAATTAGAGATGCCGCAACGGATGCGACATTTTATTAAACTTAAACAAAGGGAAACTTTTCTCTTATTCAGATTGTACGACACGATGTCGTTACGTCATTGAATTTACTTTTTATGAATCCATGAATATTTAAATCTCTTGTTGTAGACTGTTTTATTTGGAGTTGCGAGTTAAGAAAAGCGGCGGTAGGCTTTTTATAACGAGCTTTGTTGTTTGCCAAAGTTTACATTTGCATTTAGAGTGGTGCGCATTCGCCAAATTTTTTGTGGTACTATCGTGGACATGAAATTTAAAACGATTTATTATCAGCCACCTTGGATTTTTTAAATTTTACTTTACTGGGTATTTTTATGTTAGTTTTTGAATGTTATTTTGACAACAAAATGCGTTAAATGTATTTTATTAAAATAAATTATGTAAAATGTGCTGCCGGCGAGAAAAATAGTAAGAATATATTTCCTTTTTTAAATAATTTTGTTTTGGGATAACAATAATAATCTTCGTAAAACATCGGATAAATGTTTCTTGTTAATGTTCACTTCGCATAAAACTTGAGATGTTTAAGCCACTATTTTGATCATATTTACAATGCAAAAATTGATCGTTTTAAATTCCATGTCCACGATAGTACAAATGAAAATAAAATTAAAGAAAGCAAGTAAAATATTTGGTTGGACTGCGAACATTATTGCAAATATTAGTTTTTTACATCTTTAATTTTTTATAATTAGTTAAAAAAGGAAATTATGACTCATTTACAAAAGGATTTCCGTGAAGGTTTAAGTTAATCCGCAATTTTTTGGATGCACGGATTTTGCATTAAAAGTACCTTTGTAAATGAGTCCTTATTATAAAGAATTGAAGTTGTAATACACTCCGTACTGTTAAACAAACCTTTTAGCTGGTATGTAGAGTGTTTTAAAAGGGCAGTTTGTTGTTTTTTGGTATATTAGCGTTATATTTGATAAAAATATAAAATTCAGAAGTAATGTCAGTTAGCATCTGGAACGGCAGGTGGTATGACAGATCTCCCAGGTAACCCTAACCAATTTTTGTGCAAATACGCTTCATTTTATTTAAAGAATTTAAATGAAATGAAGCCAACAACATAATGGCAATTAAATCCAATGCAAAAATGTATGTATAATCCATGTATAAATGTATCAAGAACCTAGATGAGTTTTTTAGATTTATTTTCCCAGTGTTGACGAACTTTTACAACTTTGTTCGCATTTTCCTCCATAAATCTAACAAATAGTCTTTTTTACATTTTTCTAGGGATCCCTGAGAATGCCCCAACAACGAACCATTGCGTTTATGCGCCAATTTTTGGACATACGATATTTTTACCGAAATTATCTCGTTCGTCTAGCTCTAAAACAATACAGTATAAAGTGCAAACACCACAACAGAGGCGGTGAAATTTTTCGCAATTATGTTCTTCATAAAGCTTGGGATGTAATCTCTATGGGTGGCGGGTGTGGCGCCCGCGGGCGGTAGAGGCGTCTCATAACGACCCCAGATAAAACTCATATGAATGGCGATGGAACAGTTGAGAACAAATATTACAAGTCGCATGAGTTGAGTTCCTTACGTGCAAGGAATAGGCGGGTTAAGGGGAAAACCATCTTCAAACATTTCTAAGTTTTGAGGCGAAAAGTTTTCGCAAATTTTCAGTAGTAATAGTACGTGTGCTCTATGAATTTTTGATTATGTAATGAACGAGTGCATAGCAATGTCCCGCAAAAGTAAGGGTGTTGTCCAATTATTTACCGAGTGCGAAGCACGAGGTGAAAACACCCTAACGTTTAAGGGACTTTGCGAATTCAACAAGCACGAGTTCTTTTAATATCGAAAATTTATCAAGAGCACAAGGGCTATTCGACACGATTATTTCATTTATAGATACTACTTACCCAAAAAAATAATATTAATTTAATTTAAACACTGAATTCGACTAACCAAAAGAACAATTTTTGACAAAATTAACAAAAAATTATAACTTTGACTTCTATTCAGGTAAATTAATTCGCTGTCAGTGCTTGACAACGGGCTATTTCAGTTCAGGTTGTTGCCAACGGGTGATTTCCAGTATAATTCGCTGTAAAATGCTTCAAATTTTGGCATAAACCTTTAATTTGACATATAAATGAAATAATCAAAAATATCGATTTGCCTAAAACTATTTTATTATTGCTAATTATAAGACGTAGAAACCAAATGTGCAATTGGATTTACAAGTGCTTTCGTTTTTTTTTTCTAGAGCAAATTTTCAAAAAGCTACTGAAAAAATATAACTCTTCAGTAAAAATGCGGAAGATTTTCAAAAAATTGCCTGAAACAATGTTTAATTCTGAGGCAAAAAAGTGTTTTCTAGAACATACAAGAATTTCAAAAAAGCTCTGCTAAAAAAATTGTTTCTGATTTTAACAAAATTCATTTTAGATTGTTTCTATGATGTAAGAAATTAATCTGAATTTTGATTTCTTGTTTTAAGTTTTCTCTTAAAATTATATCTTTCAAAAAAATCAAATGTTGCGTTTAAAGTTGCATTTAAAAGTTCATAGCAATATTACCTCTTAAGAGGGTAAATAAATATACAATAAAAAAATTGTAAGGGAAGAGTAGGTGAAATTCGATGATGGTTGTCCCCTCGGTTGGAAAGCTATTATACAGGGATGAGACAAGACGGAAATGGCAATTTCGTTTGCCATTAACCCAACTTCAGAATCATAGCATTTCTAGACTATAGTCTTTTCTTTCCGTTTGCAATCGTTTTCTTTTTCCGGAGGGATACAATCAGAATACACAGAAACCAAAAAAGATTATTCTTTGTTTTTAAATTTTTCGTATACAGAATTTTCTTTTGGGAATAGTGCATCGATATTGTCCATTTCTAGGCTGCTCTAGAAGATCCTGGTTCAAGGTCCTTAAGCACATAATGTCACTGAAAAAAACAAAACAATTCTCTTCGTCAAATTTTCCTAACTTTTTATTTCAAGAAAATTAAACCCTATACCCACCAAAGGGGTCCTAAAATAAGAGTGTGACATCGACAAGTACATTGTCCATCCCAATGTTTATAAATGCGGGATCTAACGACTTAGGGACCGGACAGGGTTATATTTGTTTAGCGATAACCCGTGATAGATGATTATTTTCACACATAACCACATTGGACTCATAGGAGGCTGGGGATGGACATATCCATAGCTTACTTGATGCCGACGGTCTTGCCCGGATGGATGAACATAGGATAAATGTAAAGGGTTCATACTATTCAGAGTAGAGATCGGATGGAACACATCACATAATCGTATATCGTCCGAAGATTGGACAGGGAATTACAGGAAGGGTGGACGGGACTTATCCAATTTGAATTTTAATTTACGGGGTGAGTAAAGCTCTAGAATTTATCTACGTAAAAGGGTTGCTACATTTACATCATTATTCCTGTGGGATTAACTAGGCGTATGGGAATCGGACTGTTTTCAAAATTGCGATAGCGAGAATGTCTGATGCTTTGTTTGTATTGTTTTTAGCAACATACCATCATACAGAAATATTTTTTTTTTGTTTTCAACATTTTTTGCGCAAAATATACAAGGTAGCCTCTATTTGCCGTGTAAACTTAGATTTGCAGAGGTTGCCTCCAAAGAAAGCTCTTATGGCAAAAAGAATTTGTCTTCAATATGAAATTAATCGAAGATCCTACTCAAGAAGTTCCAGGTTTTGATCAGCCAAGAAAGATGTGTAGTTCTGCTCATCGTCTTAAAGGTGTCCCCAAAACGAGTGCATCATTTAAAAAAGTAAATAGAGGACGAAAAAATAGATAGATACACTCGACATGTGCTTCCGACGGTGCTTCCTAGCCTAGGGAGGCTAGGAAGCACCGTTTAAAAACTACACCCCTTAAAGTCTACTTCACTACAAATACTTGATCGTAAATGTCTTACAAATGGTTTGTCGAACCATAATAAAATTAATGAAATCATTTACGCCAGAAAAAAATTTCTTTTAAACTTGTTTGTACATTTTAAGCTCTCCTAGAAATGAAGTTTCCACCCAGTGCATAAAGATTTTAGTTACTTTTTTGTTCCTGGCAATTTTGTAACTTTATTACATGTTACTGGTATATGCGTTCAATAAGAAACTTTCTTATCACCTGAAACTTCTCGTTTAACTGTACAGATTTAAAATAATTAATTAAAAAAAAAGTTTATTGATTTAAAAAGAATATACACTCGTTTTGGGGCCAACCTGTACATCGCCGTTAATGATAAAGTTTGAAGGACTTTTTCGTTCCGCGCGACTGACTATTTCCCAATTCCTTGGGTATTCCTGCAAGATATTTAAATTCTGGTCTGCAAACTTTCCATCCCGCTTTCTACCCTTTGTGTTTGCAAAAGGAAATGACAATATTTCTCATGGAATGGCGCAACGCTTCATTTCCCAATTTCGGTTCTTATCCGTCGCGAAAGTTTCCAGTTTCCAGAACTCAGAGGGCTTAACTCTAATACACCCCTAGCTACCTACCCCAGCCATAGGTCGGCGATACACTTCATTTAACACAGATAACAACCTTTATGTTCTTAGTTGGAGTTATATTCTCATTTCTCTCGGCAATTGTCTGAGCAAATGTTGATCGCAGAGTGCGTGCGAATTCATTCGACTATGATAATTAAGATGGCAACAATAAGTCTAGCAGCAACATTTAAGCACTACCTTACCTAGAACATTATACAGGGTGTTCAAAAAATGGCGCATAAACGCGATGGTACGCTCTTGGGGCATTCTTAGGGATCCCTAGATCATTGTCAAAAAAAAACCATCTATTATATTCATCAAGAAAAATGCGAACAAAGTTGCCTAAATTCGGCAACACAGTCTAGGAAAATACATCTAAAAATTCCATCTATTAATCTAAAAATCCCATCTATGAGTCTTGATCATACACTTTTGCACTAGATTTTATTATTGTCAGCTTCATTCCATGAAAATTTTGTAAAATTAAACTGATTATAAAAATCTAATTCGACCATTTAATAAATAAACAAATGGTTGAATGGTTTAAAATATACTGTAGCTTTGTATTAAACCATTTGTTTCGTTAATATGTGCTGTATATTCAAGATATAAGCATTTAAAGTTTCGCACTTTGGGGCAACATATCCCCGAGGATATATGAGGTAGATTTTGTTTAACAATTTTCTGGGGCTCCCTAGGCATGCCCCAACAACGTACCATCGCGTTTATGCGCCATTATTTGGACACCCTGTATTTAAGAGCCCGACACTCAGTCCTCATGTAGAGGGGCAACGGGCTGCGGTGGCCAGAATAGACTAAAGACCGCGGGCTATTTTGCGTAGAACGCATCCGCCTACATAGTTAAACAGATATATTTTTATCATGAATATGTGTCTGGAGTAGCCACCTACCAGTTGTTCGACGAGAGAGAAGCGTGACTTCAGTCTTTAAAAATAGGATTCCGTATAAATGCAGCGCGTCTTATGCAGATATTCACAAAATTTAGACAAGACATATCCAGGGGCGGATGGGAAGCACTTGACCGGCCCTGGAAAAGAGGTATGCCGGTCCAAATTTGCGCCGCAGGCGAAATTTTTTTGGTTAAAATAAGAACAAACTAAGAAATTATTTTAAACAACTGGGCCTTACCGGCCCAAAGTACGGCGGCCCTTCTGGAAATCTCCAGAACTCCAGATGGGCCCATCCGCCCCTGGACATATCTCAATTAATTGTTATCCGATTTTGAAAAAACTTGGTGTCATTAGAAAGATAATTTATTTTTTAATACTTACTGTTTTTTAAAATTCAATTTTGAGGCTTAATTTAAAAAAGACAAACAGTTGTTGTTTTAGTATAGTTTCCCCTTCTTTAAACTGTTATTTTTGCTAAACTAGGGCTACAAAACAAAATGTACCAAACACTAAGTATTTTAAAAGGAGCTAACATTATATTGTCAACATATTAAAACAATTGCTATAATAATAACGCTAAAAACTGCGGTCTAAGTTGTACACAAGTATGCACAAGAGAAAGTGGGTAGTCGGGCTCTTAAGCAAAGTTGAACTTTTTAAAACATTTTTTTTTCCAGAATTTTTTAGCTAATCTTATTATCTAACATTATACCCAATCGCACCCCTTCATAAAAGTTTAAAGAGGGTGTAGCCTAGGTATATTTTAAGGCAAGAATAAAAATCAATTTATATTCAGACCGAGTTGAAATTTAAATATGTAAATTTCTCCAACTTCCTTTCCTAAAGTTAGAAGTGACGCTTGCTTTGCTATAGTTAAATTTCCATAGGAAAAGATGAGAGGATCTTGCATTTGGAAGGAGCTTAGGTAAAGCTGCATATTTATTAGTTTGAAAATCCTGTTTTAAGACCTGCCGTTTGGAAGGATTAACACTCCATTTTGATTACGCCCGGAATGACCGGATTTAAACAGAGTTGGCTGGGTGTACTTATCATCATAACCCTTGCATAGCCTACTGGACAAAGTTTTAAGTCTCAGATTTATGTATAAATTTAAATTTTTATACAGTGTATATGAATATTTATAAAAACTATAAGTTTAACTAAGTTTCTGTATTTAGTCCGTAAAATCTTACATTTAACCAAGAAATTTTGCGGGCAGTACAATTTTTATGGAAAATTGTAATAACGAGCGAGCATTTAAATTCTACCTCGACTCTTGCCATGGAAAACAAAAGCTGCTTTTCCGTATGTCTTTGATAGTTTGTTTAAACGTCAAAAAACAATGACAACATCAAAAATGACATTAGTAGAAACTATCAAAGACCTACGGAAAAGCAGCTTTTGTTTTCCATGGCAAGAGTCGAGGTAGAATTTAAATGCTCGCTAGTTATTTGCTACCTAGAAACATAATTACCATGTGCGCACTCATGTGATATTAGCAATTTGCGCTAGAGCCCCCCAAATCATTTATTCATATTACTAGATCATGGTGAATTTTATAATGTTCACTTGTACTTATTTTTGACATGTATTTATAATATCATACGAATATATATATATATGGTGAATTTAAACCAAATTTTGGAAATAGACACTAATCAAGGTTCTAAAAGGATTTTCGAAAAAGAAAAGTCTCCTAAAAAAATCCTTCTCTCCCTAAATAGCCCCAAAATGAGAAATATTTATCATGTTTGATTAAGACCAAATTATGCATGCAGATGTAAAATAAAAAAAGTTTTAGAAAGCCTTTACCTAATTTTTTTTTCTTTTTTGCCCCTTTGGGAGGCTATTGTTCAGGGAGGATATAAAAAAATTTTAGAAAATTTTTCTTTCTAAAATGTCCTTTAAAACATTATTATGAATCTATTTGCAAAATTTGGTGTAAACTGTAAATTTAACATGATAAATATTACTTTTTTTGGGGCCATTTAGGGGATGAAGAAATTTTTTCACAAAATTTTTTTTGAACCCTGTTTGGTGTCTATTTCCAAAATTTGGTCTAGATCCACCATGATCCAGTATTACGAATGAAAGGGGGTTATTAGGGGGCTCTAGCACAAAATGCTAATATTAGCATGAATGCGCACATGGTAATTATGTTTCTATATATCAAATACTACATTTTCCCACAAAAATTGTGGTGCCCGAAAAATTTCTGAAAAACAACTCTTGTTTAAAACAAAAGTTAATTTTGCGAAGGTAAGAATTGCATTTATTAGGCCAGAAAATTTATCAGACAACAGCTGTAATCATCAACAAAAAATAATTTTACCAATTTGGAAGAAACAGAAAAAATTCCGTTGTTTCGTATAGCTATTTTTGCATAGAAATAGATAAACTTAAGAGGGCAATAAAATGACACCTCAACAAGTAGTAAGCAAAGCAGAAAAGAAACAAGTAAGAAGAATAGTAATAAAAGAAACGGTTGCGGCATGGCACACTATGACTGACACATCAACAGACATTGACATACCAACTTAACCATGACGTTTATTGATCGTAAAATTGTCGTAAACGTTAATAAGTATCGTCGTAAAATTGTTTGTTGTTGACACGTTTTTAAAAACAGAAGGCGTGATATTTTATGTTTGGGAACCACAAATGATTACGATAATGCTTTATTGCTACTTTTATTTGACGTTTTATTAAACGAAATGTTTAATATAATTGACTTTTATGTTGGAAACAAACTTTATATCGTCACACTTCAAAACTTTAAGCTGTAGCAAATAAAACTAGAACATGTGTTATTTTTAATAGTATAATAAAAAAAAAATGTTACAATATCGACGGTGATTTTTTTGCCTTCGAATTCGATAATAGTGCTTATACAAAAGATAATTTTACAATAAGAGATCTGTCATAACACCCGTCGTTTGAGATACTAATTGACATTACTCTTTTTTATAATTTTATCAAATGTAATACCACGAATGATGAGAGGATTGCCGGTAATACTAAATTTTATACGAAAACTTCGTTGCGTAGCAATTTTTACGAGTCAAATTTCCATGACAAAAAAAACGAGTGCCTAGGCTGCGAAGCAGCCCTTGCACGAGATTTTTTGTCAATGTCAATTTGACGAGTACAAAATTGCTTCACGCAACGAAGTTTGAGTAAATTAAAAATTAGTATTATCGTGCAATACTCGATTCATGAGTGGTATTCGAAAGATTATTTCCTGACAGAATTTAACTTACTTACAGTTTTTTTAATTAGGATAAGAAACATTCCAAATTTCTGCAAAATTTAAGTAACCATTTCAGTAGCATTACAACAACATTTTCAACGCAAATTTTTTCGTCTTCAGGTATTAAATACATAGTTTTCTACATAATTTCTTTATTTTTTTGCAAAACACGTGTACCGAACAAAACGCATCTTTGCATTCATTTTTAAACTGTTTTTTAAGAACCTTTCAACACATCAAAAAAAAAAGTGCAAGTTATGTCACTAATGTCAACTTGTAACATCAAGTCTGCTTATTGCACAGATCATACTGTGATCATAGAACTTACAACTCCCCCAAAACATTATCCAAAATTTAGGTTGATATAGGAGATTCAACACATAGTCATTTGGGATAAGGAATACCAGAGGTAGTCCTGTAGTGGAAGACATAGTTAAGTGTTTTGAAGAAAAGAACGCTTAGCCATGCCTAAGTGATAACACCACGTAGTCATAGCAACGTTGTGTTATCGCTGCGATAACACAACGGAGTCATAGCAACGTGGTGTTATCAGGCTAAATCGCAGGAAATGCGAGCTCAGATAGCAGGAGATGACTGGAAGGAAATAATCAAATATAATCAGAGACAAAAATTTTGCTGATCTTCGTTGAAAATTAACCAACTTTAAAATGTTTCAACAAAAAAACGAAAGCACTTAAAAAAAATCTGTAATTTATTTTCTACGGTTTTTAATAAGCTTAAAACCAAATTAAATTAAAACAAATTTATTTTTTCAAAATTTACCATGATTTTTAACAAGGGGTAAAGGTTCAAATTAAAACAGCTTTTTAATTATCACGGCCACCAGTAATTTTTTCTAGCAATGACTGTCATTAATGTTTATGTAAAACGAGCTGCTAAATCCAATTTTGACACTTAAAAAGTTCCAACGATCTTGGTTTAATTGCTATGAACTTTTAAAGGCAACTTCTAATGTCATAGTTTTTAAAATAATCTGATTTTTAGAATAAGTTATTTGAACAAAATTTAGATTCAGAAAGTAATAATGCAAAAACTAATTCACAAAATTAGTTTCATTACAATCAGAGACAAAAACAAAATGTTGATAAGCTTTTTTAAAATTTCGTTTTGTTAGAGCTTTTCAAAGTTGGTCAACTTTAAAAAGCTCTAACAGAAAAACGAGAGCATTTAAAAAAAGTGACCTTTAAGATTTAAACAATAAACCATTCATAAGGCGGACAAACAAAAGAATTTTTTTAACAATTAAAAAGCTCCCACCCGTCAATTAAAAAATTAAAAATGGCCAAACCAAGAACAGAGGTATACTCAAGTTTCAAAAAAGGCATTTCAAATCTAGAACATGACGTCTTAATTATAAATACAGTTCCCATAAACAACTTGGCTGGACCCCATAATTCTTTGCCTAAAAAAAGCTTGAAACATACCAATCTCTCCGTCTGTCTCCATTATTCCGAGTCTAAAAAAGCAAAACCAGTTTCAGTAAACAAACTGAAATTTAGTAGACCATCATGAAGAGATATCTTAATCTTTTTTTCTTTGTTGGGTCTGCCCATTATTCATGCACTGGGGTCCGACATTCCATTGCCTGATGTCGAGAATATATAGAAATATATCATGGCAGACACAAACTGCTTCGTTTCTCAATCTTTTATTGTGTTAATTCTTGTTTTATTCTTATTTTATTCCGACTGCAATGGAGGATGGGAAAATAATTGGGAATTATATCAAAAGCAACGCAGCGTGACATTTCTTTTTTGATCTTTCGGAAGAATAAGTATAGTATTTGACCTGAAATTTGATACAGAATAAATCAGAAATTATGCATACTTGAGAATTTTCATGAAAGTATAAAAGTGCTTAATGTTATTTTTAATTTTAAGGGCAGAATTGCAATAGTACGTTGTTGAACCATTCTCAAGGAAAAAAAAACCCTTGAAACATCTAGATAGAAATTTACATTTTTTTTGTGAAATAAATTAGGAAAATACAGGGTGCCCAAAAAATGGCGCATAAACGCAATGGTACGCTTTTGGGGCATATTCAGGGATCCCTAGAAAATTGTCAAAAAAAATCCATCTATTATATTCATCGGGAAAAATGCGAACAAAGTTGCATAAATTCGGCAACACAGTCTAGGAAAATACATCTAAAAATCCCATCTATAAATCTAAAAATTCCATTTATGAGTCTTGATCATACACTTTTGAACTAGATTTGATTGACGTTGTTGTCAGCTTCATTTCATGAAAATTTTGTAAAATTAAATTGATTATAAAAATGTAATTCGACCATTTAATAAATAAGCAAATGGTTGAATGGTTTAAGATATACTGTAGCTTTGTATAAAACCATTTGTTTCGTTAATATGTGCTGGTATATTCAAGATATAAGCATTTAAAGTTTCGCATTTTGAGGCAACATATCTGCGAGGTTATATGAGATAGATTTTTTTTAACAATTTTCTGGGGCTCCCTAGACATGCCCCAAGAGCGTACCATCGCGTTTATGCGCCATTTTTTGGACACCCCGTATGTTATTATTAAAATGTTTACTTTTATAGCCAAGCTTCTCTTCTATAATAATTGTTTACTTTTTAATGGGTCTTTACTCAGCAATAAAAATTCACCAAATTAAATATTCCCCTAATGTCTTGCATTCAAAAACAATTCATTCAAAGACGTCGTAATATTTAACGAGATTACTTTAAATCTCCCATAACCATAGACCTAATTTAAAAAGGGGATTTAAAAGAGCTGTTGGCGCATTTACCCGTCGCGGCCGCCTCCAGCCTCGAATCCCGTGAAGTTTCATTAAAATCACAAATTTAGTAGCGAGATAAGCGCCAAAGTAAAACGAAAAGAAATGCTCTAACTCACACATATAACTGTCGCAAGAAATGAGCTTAGTTGCCCATTTAAGTGAGATATTCGTTAGATATTATACGATGGATTTTCCGGGCTGCGGCGCCCGACGACTTGTGCAAACTGCACTTTTAGAAACGAAAACAAAACGATAAACCATCTGATATACAGTTTACAGTTCATTTTCATAGGTTTTCTTTGTAATTTCAGCAAACAAATGATTCCGTTTTCGCAGACTTTAGGCAAACAAAATAATGTACACCACCATTCGCGGTAGGAATAACACTTTTGTTTATTTAAACCTTTTAACAAACATAAGAGGGGATTTAAAAGCTAACGCGAAACCCATTTTAATAACAAGAGCGGGTTAGATCAGTAAGTGGGATAGATCATTTAAAAAGTTAAATTTCGCAGATAGCTCATTTTTTATGACTATTTTTTTTATTTTTATATAATTGTTACACATTCTATATGATACTCTTCGCAGTAGATGATTAAAAAGGTGCATTTTTTATTTTCTTGAAAACAACGTAAAACTTATTTTTTTTTGTAAACGGGTGGGGATACAATAAAATTACCAGGTACTTTTCTGTAGGGAAAAATACAATCTTAATTTTATTAAGAATATTTTTTTTCGTAAAGTTGATATCAACGAAAATATGATTTTTTTCCTACTTTGGGGATGTTTTTAACCCTCTATTTATTACTTGATTTTTTCCAAAAACAATAGGGCTCTTTCTCTAAATGGGATTGATTTTTGTGTTAAATCTCAAGTCGATCCGATAAACCGTTCTTGAGTTATGGTGGTCACAAATTTCGTTACAGACAGACGGACAAAAAATAAAAGTCTTAAAAAGTCTTTTAACGAACGAATCTGCAAAAATTTTTGCTCTAGGATGAATATTAACGATTTTAGGGAAGGTCCGAGTAATAACAATATACTCTTTTGCGAAGAATATAATAAGCTTTATTATAATCAAAGATAAAAAAAGGCTTTTTTAAAATTTGGCCAACTTTGATGAAGCTCTAACAAAAAGACAAAAGCACTTGAAAAAAATCTTATTGCTGATTTGCTTGCTACGGCTTTTATCTGGGTAAAAACACAGTTTAAGGCAAATCTATTTTTTTTAAATTTACTTTATTTTGTAGCAAGCGGTAAGGATCCAAATTTGTTCAGTTTTTTAAATACCATGGCCACAAGTAATTTTTGCCAGCAATTAATGCCATCAATGCTTATGTGAAACACACTGCTTAATCCGAATAAGCTATTTGAAAAGTTCCTACGTTTTTTGTTTATTTGCTATGAGCTTTCGAAAGCAACTTCTAACACAACACTCGTCTTTTTTCAAAATGCTCTAATTTCCAATTTTTATTTTTAATAATTTTATTTATTTTGTGTTTTATTTTAGACAGCCTAGTGGAATCAGCCAACCAACTACAAAATGGCGTGCTCGAAGAAATATTACTCCTGTGTCCAAAAAGCCGTTAAGAAAATAAGAACAATATCTTAAAGAGAGGCAGCGATGCATCGCAAGGGAATCCATTTCGCAGTAATGGAAAATGTTGGAAATAACTGAAACTGGAACGGGTAGAACAGTGGAGGGCAAGAATTTGAGATGGTAGAAGTTACTCTTCGCAAATTTGATGTAGGAATATTACAAAAAAAAATTTCAAGCATATAGATTTGTTTGAAACTGTGTTTTTATACAAATTAAAGGGCGTAGAAAACAAATTAGTAATCATATTTTTTTCATGACTTTTTGTTTTTTTGTTAGACCTTTTCAAAATTAGCCAAATTTCAAAAAAAACTTGGCAACATTTTTTTTGTCTTTGATGACAATAAAACTTATCTTGTAGATTTATTTTTTGTTGTGGAATAAGGATCTGCATTTAGACTTATTCAAAAATAAACATTTACAAATTAGAGCACTTTGAAAAAAATGGGTTGTCGCTTTGGAAGTTGCCTTTGAAAGCTCATATCAAGTAAACCAAAAGCGTTGGAACTATTTCAGTGCCAGACTCAGATTTAACAGCTTGCATAAGCATCGATTGCAAAAATTACTTGCGGCCGTGATAATTAAAAGAACTAAAAAAATTTAGAACCTTGCTACAAAATAATAAAATTTTGAAAAAATAGATTTACCTTAAACCATTGAGTAATATAATCTTAGGAGTTGGTATTCACTGCTTAAACTGTGTTTCTAAGCTAATTTACAGATGTAGAAAACAAATCAGCAATCAGATTTTTTTCAAGTACTTTCGTTTTTTTGTTAGAGCTTTTTAAAATTGTCCAAATTTCAAAAGGGCTTTGCAACATTTTTTTTGTCTCTAATTTTAATAAAACTTATTTTGTATCTACATAGATTGCTTTGTGGTTGTTAAATAAGAATCTGCATTTAAATTTCCTCTAAAAATAATTTTTTTATAAATTGGAGCATTTTGAAATTAAAGTTTTTTTGCGTTAAAATTTACGAATTTACCTTCAAAAACTTATAGCAATTAAACCAAAATCGTTGGTATTTTTTCTATGCCATATTCGGATTTCGCAGCTTTTTTTTACATCAGTATTGATGGCATGCATTGCTGGTAAAAATTAATTGTCGCCGTGATAAAAAAAAATGAAAAAATTTAAAATCTTACCTCTTGCAAAAAAACGAGGTAAAATTGGAAAAAAATAGATTTGCCTTACATTGTATTTTTAAGCTTATTAAAAAAATTTAAGAAACAAATCAGTAATACGACTTTCTTTAAGTGCTTTCGTTTTTTTGCTAAAGCTTTTCAAAGTTGATCAAATTTCAAAAAAGATTAGCAAAATCTTGCTACCAAATGAAATGAATTTTGAAAAAAAACGGTTTGCCTTAAATTGTGTTTTTACGCAAATAAAAAGCTGTAGAAAGCAAATCAGCAAATCAGATTTATTCCAAGGGCTATCGATTTTCTTCTAGAGCTTTTTAAAGTTGAACAATCAATAAATTTTGAAAAGTTTCAAAACCCAAATTTTAATAAAACTTTTTTTACAGAAGCATCCGAAAAAGAACATTTTACGGACCAATTTCTACTTTCAAGACATCTAAAATCAACTTGATCAAGCGAAGAGTATAACCCCAAGAATGCGTGGTACAACAGATCTCAGTCTAGAAACTCTTAAAGCATCCAAGGAGCCTCCTGCAGACCTTCTCATTGGCGGAGAAACTCCGGTAACCATGGCAACAAGGAGGAACACAGTGCAGCCGGACGCTGATTCATTTCCACCTTGAGATGTTTTAATGTTGCCTTTATTCAAATTAATGGTTTCGAATATTTTATAAGAATAAAACTCCGGAGGATCGTACTTCTTTTAAATTGGTCTGCATGCCTCCGTTCCTCCGGGCTTCACGCTCGCTTTATCAGTTGCACCAACATTAAACTTTCCTTTATGTGCAGCTAAGGGATCCAATTTATATCATCATTAATAAAAATAATGTTTCTGTAGTTTTAGAGTTTGTTTGTTGGATTTTTAGTTTGTTTTTGCTTTTGGATTGTTTGCCAACATTTTACGTTGTTTTATAAAAGAGTTTAGTATTTATCTGCTATAGCTTAAAGAAGACAAAATAAAATTTCGAAACGCTGAGAAATAATTTTTTTTTTTTGATTTTTCTCATTTTATAATCCTAGTAATTACCCAACAGCATTACAAATAAAAATCCAAGAAACTCAAAAATATCCAAAAAACCCAAAAAAACTCCAAAAAGTGCACTTAAAATTTCTCTAACCCAATCCACTGACCCGCTTAATGACGTATCGAGCGTACGCGAGCGCAGTCATCTAGTCTCTTTTTATAATTCTAGTAATTACCCAACAGCATTAAAAAGGCGCAATACTTAATTTTTTTTGAAAACGTGACAACTGACATTTGGAAAAAGCCCGACGCCGAAGTTAAATATGTAGGTCAAGATAGATAGTAAAAAAACATGGAAATTCTTACGAAAACCATATAGCAGACAGATTTTTTATTTGTGTTAGAATATCTATTCAGAAAGTGAAATCCACAAAATGCACACTAATAAGAGTTTAGGGTTGACATGGTGTGGTGGTGGTAGCCCCCCAAAAAGCCCCCTTTAATTTGCAACATTAGATCACGATGGATTTGCACCAAATTTTACAAATAGGTGCCAAATAACTTTTTAAAGATTCTCGGAAAAATTATTCCTTAAAAAAAATCCTTCTCCCCCTAAGTGCCCCCCGAAGAGTAATATTCAATCATGTTGAATTTACACCAAAGTTTGTAAAAGAATGCAAAATAAGCTCTAAAAAACTTGTATTTTACATTTTTTTTTCTTAAAAAATGTATATATCTTATTTGGGAAAAATGTCCTTAGCAATTAAAAAAAAATACAAGGTATAAGTTTTTTACCACCTTATTTTGGATCTACTAGCAATATTCGGTGTAAATCCAACATCATTAAGTATTATTCTTCGGGGCTACTTTTTATAGGATTTTTTTAGAGGAGTATATTTTCCAAAACTTTTTGTCAATCTTATTTCGTACCTATTTGAAAAATTTGTTGCAGATTCACCGTAATTTAATGTTGCAAATTAAAAGGGTTTTTTTGAGAGGCTTCCACATTAACCCTTAACTATTATTAGTGTGCATTTTACAGATTTAGCTTCCTAAATAGATGTGCTAACACATAAACCAAAGATTTGTATTTTTTGTAAGAATTGCTGTTTATTTTTTACTATCTTGGCCGATTAAGAAAAAGACTTGTAGAAATATTTTTGGACAAGAAATGAGAAAATATAAATCGAAACGATATCAAAATTGTTTGATGATTCATTCGTCAGTTCAAAAATTGAAAATGCAGTTTTGTTTAAGGAGGCACAAAATAAACAAATATGGTTAAGAAAATTGTAAAAATTAAAATAAATAAAAATGATATTAGAATGTACCTAAATACTGAAAACCTATGACCTTCAAACTAAAATTTTGCTATATTTCTAGGTCAACAATTTCTGTTTTGAATGGGTAAATCTTTTTAGAAAATATATTTTTTTTAATTTACATTTCTGTAATTATTTTTTGTTTACATTATTATGTAATAATAAATAAAACTTAATCTTTTTACATATTATTATATTGTATAAAAAAACTCCTCCTTCATGTTTACTTTACCAGGAAAATTCTCCAAATCCACAACATCATTTTTTACATCACCGACACATTTTTCTACATCTGCATTAAAACAAGTACAGACATCTATCATGCAAGTACCCAATTAACATAATCATAGTGTACATACCGGCTAAGTAGGTCCCTGTTCCACAACAAACGCTTGGCAATGTTCCTTCTAACCAACAGATGGCCAAACCTGAAACACAAAATCATTACAATTATTACAGAAGCAACCATAAACCTTTTAACTATTCAAATAATATTACCAAAACATTTACAGCATATAACATCAACGTGGTTGTTTATAGTTATAGCAAAGCAAAAAGGTTTTATTTGACTATTAAATTAAAATGTGAAATGTTTTACACTATGAGAGCTAATAAAACACAATAAGTGTAAAATTGGCTTTAAACTTATTATACTCTTCGCAAAAGAGTATATTGCGATTACTCGGACCTTCTCTAAAATTGTTAATATTCATCCAAGAGCAAAAAATTTTGCAGATTCGTTCGTTTCATGACTTTTTAAGACTTTTATTTTTTGTCCGTCTGTCTGTAACAAAATTTGTGACCACCATAACTCAAGAACGGTTTATCGGATCGACTTGAGATTTACCACAAAAATCAATCCCATTTAGAGGAAGAGCCCTATTGTTTTTGGAAAAAATCAAGTATTAAATAGAGGGTTAAAAACACCCCCAAAGTAGAAAAAAATTTATATTTTCGTTAATATCAATTTTACGAAAAAAAATATTCTTAACTAAATTAAAGATTGTATTTTTTTCTATAAAAATGCATGTGGTAATTTTTTTGTATCTCCACCCATTTACAAAAAAAATAAGTTTTACGTTGTTTTCAATAAAATAAAAAATATGCACCTTTTTAATCATCTACTGCGAAGAGTATCATATAGAATGTGTAACAATTATATAAAAATAAAAAAAAATAGTCATAAAAAATGAGCTATCTGCGAAGTTTAACTTTTTAAATGATCTATCCGACTCACTGATCTAACCCGCTCTTGTTTGGCTATTAAATTAAAATGTGAAATGTTTTACACTATGAGAGCTAATAAAATACAACAAGACTAAGTGTAAAATTGGCCTTTATAAACCTTTAAACTTATTTTAACGATAACATTAATCTGGGTTTTATTATTATAGTGCCATAAACATGGGTTATTTTAGACTTTGATGAACGGACGCGTGCCTAATAGAAAAAGGAAGCTGCTTCTTATATTTTTAACTGTTTTTTTAACAACCGCGCATTTTTATTGTTAAGGTGGCTGTGTTAAGTGCCAGTATAAAATCATTTTACGACCCTTTTATTGCTATTTTGTATCATTTAATGACTTTTTTACACATAGATTAATCATAATAATGCTTCGGAATGATTTATTTAAACGATTTGTCACTTTTGGCTGCTTTTGATTTGATTGTTTCTGATTTTAACGCATGTTGGTAAAGTAGGTGTCTTTTTAGTTTTTTAAGCAGGTGTTTTTGTTTACATGGTTAGTTAGGGTCCTTATTCCAAGATGGCGCCAGGTTAGAATAACCTTTAGTTACATTTTCAGTATTTTTAAAGAAATATTTTATTTGGGAAAAGAAGAAGATTTTTTTGGAACATTGGTAAAAAAAATCTATCTGATTGTACCCTTGGAAATATTGGGAAATATTGGGCGCAACATTGCAAAACTTTAAACGCGTATGAAATAATAAATAAATTTAAATTTAAACTAAAAAAACATGGTTAATACAAAGGCACAGTCTATCTATAGGGTAACCTAAAATTAGCGCATAAACGCGATGGTACGTTGCTGGGGCATGTTTAGGGACCCCTAGAAAATTGTTAAAAAAAATCTCTCATAAACCCTGAGAGATATGAGGCCCTAAAGTGAGAAACTTCAAACGTTTATATTTTAAAGATAACAGCACATTTTAATGGAAGAAATGGCTAAATACAAAGGCACAATCTATCTAAAATTATTTTACCATTTGTTGATCTTTTAATTGGTCAAATTACATTTTTATAACCAATTTATTTTACAAAAATTATATGAAATGAAGCTGACAACAATGTCAATATGATCCAAATGCAAAAATGTATGCTCAAGAATCTAGATGAGCTTTTAAGATGTATTTTACAAACTGTGTTGCTGAACTTATGCAACTTTGTTTGCATTTTTCTCGGTGAATATAAAAATTTTTTGACAATTTTCTAGGGATTCCTGAGAATACCCCAAGAGCGTACCATCGCGCTTACGCACCATTTTTTGGACACCCTGTATAACAGATGAAATTCTTTTTAAACATTTTTCTAGGGATCCCTAAAAATGCTCCAACCTACCATTGCGTTTATGCGCCAAATTGCTTAGAGACACCCCGTATAAATTTTATAGCTTAACCAATTCAGTTTTGAGGTTATGTAATACCCTTAGTCGGTGTTTGCCGCCTTAAATGACGCAATAGTAGGCTTATGACAAGCGACGAAGAGATAGACAAAACGGCAAAAAGAGCAATAAGACAGTCTCTATGACTACGAGCATAGATTATAACACATTACCGCACCCTTTTATGCTTTTACTACGGCTTTTACAATCCATGGCCTTTGCGATGACATTCTCATCAGAATTAACAAGGGGCAGACCAATTTTATACACTACCTACTTAATTTTACAAATTTGAGTGAAGAAAATTTCTTTGACAAATTTTATAACAAATTTTACAAAAAATAATTGTCTTAAATTTTAGCTGAATTTCTCGACAAATTTCTAAAGAAAGTGTACGCTAATTTTTTTATCGGTCTGCCCTTCGGGGCTTGGGATTAACATTGTAAAACCATTTCTGGTTAACTGTCTCCCCTGTAGATGGAGCTACGTTTTTTTGGACGGGCATCAACTATTCCAGTATTGATTTATGTAATGAGAGTTAATCTGTAATTTACTGATCTGAATTCTGAAATTTAGAAGCATTGTTGAGTTTTTTAGTTATGCATTAAAAATTCTTAGAAAACAGAACTTGTGAACCTTACTATAATAAAATATATAAAAAAAACAAGATTTTTCGCGGGGAAAAATATCGCTTCTAAAAAATGTGAAAGATACCTTAACCCCAGTAAGCCCTTTAAAAAATTCAATTTTAAGTTACCTATAAAAAAGAATTGTTTTCAAATTTTATCAATTTAAAAACACTTATTAACATGTACTTTTGTGAAATCCATTAAAAAATATCTTGAACAACCCGTTTTGTGACATCGGAGAGAGCAACTACTTCGTGCACACGCGCAGTAGGGAGGCGGAGCCGCCAAGTCCCCAACTTCCCCATTTAAAAAAATAAGAACCCCAAACAAGAAAAAAAGTTATGAAGTACCCCTAATTAGATAACTTTATCTTCTAATAAAACAGGATATATTTCTTAAATACGATGGATATCAAAACCAAAAGCCGGTTAGTTTAGCCGATTAGGTTAGCCGGTTAGATTAGCCGGTAAAACAAATAAAATTGGCTGAGGGTATAAAAAAAAACGCTAAAAATAAGCAAGTAAATACTTAATTTTTTTTTTTTATAGCAACATTTTATTAGGTTAGCGATTAGGTTAGGAAAAGTTAGATTAGGTGGGTTAGACTCAAAAACAAACAATTTTTAAGTACAGCACGTTGCCCTATCAAAGAAACGTCATTTAACCAAAAAAAAAACCTTTAAAAAAACACTAAGGCAAGCATCCTAAAATTTCTTTACCACTGCAGCTGATCATCTCAATGATATCAAAACTGCAAAACAAACTAAGGAAGTGTTTTCTGCTCCGTAGAATGGCTCTTTTTTTTAAATCCGCCAAAAAAATGAAAAATGTAGCATTCGATGCGGTGAATCAGAAAAAAACAAATAAAAATTCCAAAAATTTGAAAATAACCAAAAAAAACCCAAAAACTGCACCTAAAATTTCTCGAACCCAGTCCACTGACCCGCTTAATGACGTAGCGAGCGTACGCGAGCGCAGTCATCTAGTCCTAGAATCAAAATTTTGGAAAATTTGTTTGGACATCAAAATAAACGGTAGTTACGTAAAAGACAAGGTATTGTTAATTAAACCCAAATCTACTTTAACCAAAGTACACACAAGGTGTTAAAATAAAATCCAACAAAATTTCCCATGCATGCACTATATCGCAGACAGACGGACAGACCTTTTTACGACCGCGATAGTCTCAGTCTGGTATGTGTTCCTATGACAATATAACTAATTTATATCATCAAACAAATGAACCATCACCAACGAAATAAAAGTTAAAACAAGGCAACTAATCTTCTATCTCTCTTCAAACAAGCTAAAACGCGACCTTCCGAAGGTATACAATGTATCGTAACGTACTTCGTAACTTACGTCTTTTAACAGACACTCAAATCGATAGTTTAACTAAGCTACGACATTTTAGTTACTATCTGTTTCACGCTACACCAAGTGATAATATGAGTATAGAATATTGTGAGTTGGTCTGTCGTCTCTCTTTAACCAATAGAATGACTCTAATGGCCTCCACAAGGTTCGTTAGGCATCCGCCAGATAGCAGTTAGGTAGCACATCATAAATTTTGTTTATTTCCCGCCCAACTTTCATATAGGCGGCGCTTTAGTGTGACGTCATGTAATGGCCCCACCTAAATGCAAGTGCTTTGTTATACTATTCGGGAAAATGAGGTGCGAAGTATGAGTTTTAATTTTATAGGCTGCAAAGTTAAAAATTATTTTTTCTATTAAAAAAAAATAATTTAAAAAAAATTTTACTTAAAAAAAGTGTGACTTAAAAAATTTGACCTAAAAAATTAAGTAAAAACAATGGTAGACTTTAGTACTAAGAGTTTAAAGTGATGCTTTGTATGACGAGGCAGAAAGATTGTCTGGTGAGCGAAGCAAGATAGACAATTCTGCCGAGGCACACAAAGCCACTTTAACTCTATGTACTAAACGATACTTTTTCTTAAAACTTCTAAATACAATGGTTTTATAATAAATTTAATTTACTTATTTTAGTTGACTTTTATTTATTTTAGAATAAACGTCATTAAAGTGATGTTTATTTGACGTATTTAGAAAAAAAAATTTGGTAGCGTCAGTAAAAGTTACTTTTTCTGTCGCTGGCACTAAAAATAAAAACTCTATGATACAGTTCAGAAAAGTCCTACTTTATGTTCGTCATAAACATCACTAAAGGAATGTTTTTTTGACGTTTTAAGAAAAATAATACTTTTTTGCAGGGCCTTTTCGCACATTTTAAATACACATTTTAAAAAAAAAATTGTATTATGACACCCGCTAACTGTAAAATTGTCTGCGATGAAATTCCACATTTAAAGTGAGGTTATAAAAAGCAAAAATATCTTTTCATTCTTTCTTTTAGACCATTTTATAAAATCTTTAATGCAGAATGTCGCGAAGCATAGAAACTGTGGTTATGTAATGTTTTTGCCTAAAATTAACAAAAAACACCACTTTCTGGTCATTGGGTTTATAAAAGTTAATTTTAATTAGTAATTGTGCTTGCCAGCAACATAAATAAACAAAGCACAAGTTGACATATTCTAAGGGTCCATCAATAAGCGTTTAAATACAGAATTCTGGCAATTTATAAGAACTATTTGTTCGCATTTTAAATTGCCAAAATTCTGTACTTAAACGTTTATTCATGGACCTTTAGAATATGTCAACTTGTGTTTTGTTTATCTATGTTGCTGATAAGCACAATTTGTAATTAAAATTAACTTTTATAAACCCACTGAGCAATGACCAGAAAGTACTGTTTTTAGTTGATTTTAGGCAACCAACATAACATAACCACAATTTCTATGCTTCGCGACATTCGTCTTTAAACAGTATTATCTATAAACTATGTGCGAAAAGATATGAACAATAAATTTTTTTTTTAAAACAAATTGCAAAAAACTTGACACTTTTTATTTTTTGACGTTATAATAGCAACTAAAGGTGGGTTTATGTTAAAACCGTATATTTGGCAAAACGATGGAAATTTCTACTGAACTTCTTTTTTTGCTATTAAATCAATAATTTATAAAGGAAATTTTGGGAGCAATTCAAAAAAATATTTCATGGTTTTTTAAAGTATATTTCTTTAAATATTTTTACTTTTTTTTCTTTAAAGATTGCCTAGTTTATTTTAAATTTTACACAAATTTCAAATCTGCGAAGAGAGACGTCTACCAATTTAAACTCTTGCACCATTCCAAGTTAAAATGTAATTTTCATTTCTAGGATGTTTCTCTATAGCGAATAGCGAGGAAATTAAAACTTGGGATAGTCCAAAATGTTTAGTTGTTTTTTATTTTGTGTTAGGTTTGTTTATTTTCTACAAGCGACGTTTAAAGTTTAGAAAACGTAGCGTTTATTGTACTATGTACTATCGTGGACATGGAATTTAAAACGATCAATTTTTGCATTGTAAATATGGTCAAAATAGTGGTTTAAACATCTCAAGTTTTATGCGAAGTGGACATTAACAAGATACATTTCTTTGATGTTTTACAAAGATTAGAGCCTTATTGTTATCCTAAAACAAAATTATTTAAAAAAGGAAATATCTTCTTACTATTTTTCTCGCCGGTAGCACATTTTACATAATTTATTTTAATAAAATACATTTGATGCATTTGTTGTCAAAATAAAATTCGAAAACTGACATAAAAAACCCCATTCACAATAGAGTAAAATTCAAAAAATCAAAGGTGGCTGATAAAAAATCGTTTTAAATTCCATGTCCACGATAGTACTATGGGTAAACATTTTGTATTAAATGGGAAGTTTCTTTTATGTTGTCCGTCGGTCGGTAGAATACTTGCCAAGATTTGATATTAACACTTAATTTATCTATGGTTTATTTAATGTCTGTGTTGTCATTTTTTAAATCTGCAACTTTTTTTTATTCTTGTCTTAAAATGCGATTTAGGAAAAATTTATTTTCCATACATTTTGCTAAATTTTGGCAATGATAAATATATCTTTTGCAGATTAAAAAAAAGTTCAACTGAAAATAATTTTGCGCAATTATTCATGAACTGCAATAATTGTTAAGAAATATTTTCTTTTCTTATACAAAGTGTCCAAAATATGGCGCATAAACGCGATGGTACGTTGTTAGGGCATTTCTAGGAACCCCCAAAAAATTGTTAAAAACATCTATATAATATACCCTCGGAGATATAAGGCCCCAAAGTGTGAAACTTTAAGCGCTAATATTTCGAAGATAACAGCACATATTAACGAAAGAAATGGCTAAATACAAAGCAACAACCTATCTAAAAATATTTTACTATTTGTTTATCTTTTAAATGATCAAATAACATTTTTATAACCAGTTTAATTTTACAAAAATTTCATGAAATGAAGCTGACAACAATGTTAATATGATCTAATGCAAAAATGTATGCTTAAGAATCTAGATGAGTTTTTAAAATGTATTTTACAAACTGTGTTGCTGAACTTATACAACATTGTTCGTATTTTTTTCGATGAATATAACAGATGGATTATTTTTTTGACAATTTTCTTGGGATCCCTAAGAATGCCCCATCGCTTTATTTCAAAAATGAATAATTTATTCAAAAAATGTTGTAGGACCTTTTTGATGCATCTAAATACTACAGAAATATTTTTTCATTTGTAACATTTTGGGAAAGGTGTGTATAGTGGGGATCTTTAGGGGGCCGTAGATAAAAAAATATCAAAAAAAAATCACCCCATAACTTTTTTTCTACGACATCAGAAAACACTCTGTATAAATTTTAAATTCTTTTTTTCCAAATGAATATCAAAGTGGGAAATAAAATAGATTTTTGGTATTCGATATCAGTTCTCTTCAGTCGAGCATTTTATAGATGTAACGTGTCAAAAATTAACCACAAACATATTTATTAGTTCGGCCATAAAATTTATGTTTATGACTGCTCCGTGTTTATTTTTGTAAGCAAAGATTTGTTGCACAAGTAAAAGTATTTATTTACTATAAGCTTACATACCTACATACATTTAACATAAAAGTATGCTTCTCTTTAGCGTGGTAAATTATTTTACTAATTTTATTTCTGTTAAAAAATTACATTTAAATACAGGGTGTCCCAGAATTGGCGCACCACCTGTATGGTACGCTGTTAGGGCATGCCTGGGGATTCCAGGAAAATTGTTAAAAAAAATCCATGTGTTATATTCATTGAGGAAAATGCGAACAAAGTTGCATAAATTTGGCAACATAGTCTAGGAAAATACTACACAGTCTAGGTAAATAAATCTAAAAATCCATCTATGAGTCTTAATTATACACTTTTGCCTAAAATTTTATTGACATTGATGTCAGCTTATTTCAAGAAAATTTTGTAAAATTAAATTGATTATAAAAATGTTATTTGACCATTTAAAAGAAGAAAAATTGGTGAAATGGTTTAAGATAGACTGCAGCTTTGTATTTAATCATATTTTTCGTGAATACGTGCTGTTGTTTTTAAGGTATATGCGTTTAAAGTTTTGCGCTTTGGGGCCTCATATCTTCGAGGGTGTATGAGATGGATTTTTTTTGACAATTTTCTGGGGATCCCTGGGCATGCCCCAACAACGTACCATACAGATGGTGCGCCAATTCTGGGACACCCTGTATACATATATTTCTGAGAAATTGTTATTTACCCCGAACCGTTGTTTTTCTAGACGGCCTTGGAAAAGAGGTAAATTTCTATTTTTAACATCAAGAGGTTTTGTGTAAGCCTTAACAATTACTTTCTTTCACTTTTTCGTAGTATTTGAAACTAGACATATTTAAGTCTGAAAAAATCTTACAAAAAAATCCTTGTTTTTCAGAAATTTTTTGAGCAGAACAATTTTTGTGGAAAAATGTAGTATTTGATTGATTATTATACTCTTCGCAAAAGAGTATATTGCGATTACTCGGACCTTCTCTAAAATCGTTAATATTCATCCAAGAGCAAAATTTTTTGAAGATTCGTTCGTTTCATGACTTTTCAAGACTTTTATTTTTTGTCCGTCTGTCTGACCACCATAACTCAAGAACGGTTTATCGGATCGACTTGAGATTGACCACAAAAATCAATCCCATTTAGAAGAAGAGCCCTATTGATTTTTGAAAAAATCAAGTAATAAATAGAGAATTAAAAACACCCCCAAAGTAGAAAAAAATTCATATTTTCGTTAATATCAACTTAACGAAAAAAAATATTCTCAATAAAATTAAAGATTGTATTTTTCCCTATAAAAAAGCATCTGGTAATTTTTTTGTATCCCCACCCATTTACAAAAAAAGTAAGTTTTACGTTTCTTTCAACAAAATAAAAAATGCACCTTTTAATCATCTACTGCGAAGAGTATCATATAGAATGTGTAACAATTTTATAACAATAAAAAAAAATAACCTATCTGCGAAGTGTAACTTTTTAATGATCTATGCCACTCAATAATCTAACCCGCTCTTGTTGTTTAGTTCCTGTCTTCTCCTGCGACCCAAGTTATCATTTCCTTCTGATTACACTGATTATTTCATTTATATGTCAAATTAGAAGTTTATGCCAAAATTTGAAGCATTTTACTGCGAATTATACTGGAAATCACCCGTAGGCAACAACCTGAACTGAAATAGCCCGTTGTCAAGCACTGTCAGCGAATTAATTTACCTGGATAGAAGTCAAAGTAATAACTTTTTGTTAATTTTGCCAAAAATTGTTCTTTTGGTTAGTCGTATTCATTACTTTTGCGGGACATTGCTATGCAACAAGCACTCGTTTATTTAATAATTGATAATTCATGGAGCACACGGGCTATTACTACTGAAAATCACACGTTGCCAAGGATGACGTGTGATTTTCAATCTTGTCAATTCAAATTGACAAGATCGAAAATCAATTTAAGTTTAAATTAAAATTTATTTGAAGTGCAATAAATTTTGAAAAAAACATGAGTTTTTTAATCACGAAATAATCTTCCGAATATCATACGAGAAAAGAATTTTGCACGACAATCTTAAATTTTAATTTACTTAAACTTCGTTGGCATAAAGCAATTTTATTCGTCACATTAATAGAAAAAAGCCAGCAGGCATGGTGTCGAGGTAAGTATCACTGCCTCTCACCAAAGTGACCCGGGTTCGAACCCGGGAGTGATCCAAAAATGAAAAAAGTCTGCTGGTAACATTTACTGGTGGGATAAATGTTTCTAGTGATACCTTCGCTCGGAAGACGAAGTAAAAGATGCGGTCCCGTGTGCACATGTGCACGTAAAAGAGCTCTACCCATCTTTGAGAGAGGAAGGGATACGACAAAATTTCTCGGTTGGGGGTAGTCTCACTCAGAGCATCGGTATTAAGCCATAGTTGCAGAAACAGACCGATGTAAAATAAGTTAATAAAAAAAATAGAAAAAATTACTCGTTCTACGGACTCGTGATTTTTTCAGTAAATGTGACTCATAGAATTGCTATGCAAAGAAGTTTTCGTCAAAAATTTACGATTGTCGGCAAACTTCTTTCCTCTAATGATATTACCTACGGAAATTATTTCAGAAACTTGTTTGGTGTCTATTTCCAAAATTTCACAACAATTTTTTCTAATTCTTCAAATAAATGTACATTCTATACGTCGGGTTTAGAATAGATACTTAATACAACAATGTTTCTTAATTATTGTATTTCAGCAAAACAACAATACATAAAGACGCGGGTAGATATAAATAATAAACTTCAAAGGTTGCATTGCATACAATACTTTGGCAAGATTTAAGTATGTATTTAAGTACCCATTATGAACAGAAAATTGCTTGTTGCTAAAATAACAGCACTTAAGTAATTCTAAGCATTGGAATAATTAGCAAAATACATAGTTAAACCGTTAAAAATAAACTTTAAAGTAAGTAGGTATTCGTAGAACTAAATTATTACTTATATTATTATACCTTGCAGTCAAAGTTAGAAATGTGGGTTAGATATTTCTTTTATTTACAACTACATATGAAATGATGACATTTCTGACTTTTTAAAAGTTGGAAAATGTCACTTTATTAGTTTTATTAAGCTGTCACTTTCCACCCGGGCAGAAAGTAACTACTTTCCGCCTGGGTAATGAAAACAAGTCGGATTTAACTCTTTTGTGGGAGCAAATCATTTTCGGCCTTTTGCGCACACTCTTTTAATTCTGTACATTCGTCATCACTATCCGACATTATGTTTTTTTTAATATTAGTTGGTTTAAGACTTTAAAATAATGCGAGAAATGACGTTTTTTGAAAATTAAAAATAACTATTTTTTTACTTCGATGTCAAGCAATTGTAATGTAACCATGGTAATAAATTTGAAAAAAATAATCATATTAACTAAGATGTTAACAATGAATAATATTATTTTGCAAAATTAAAGCTTTTTAAAATTAAACATAAACGTAAGCAGTCGTAAATAAAATAGTATACTAACCTCGGTGGAAATTTCCTTTCTGTCTCGAGAAATGGTTTATCGCGGCGCTACTCGCCTTGGTAAACCATCTTTTTCTCTCGACAGAAATGAAACCCTTTCCACCCACGTTAGTAATATACTATTACAATTTTTAGATGTCGCACAAAAAAATCGGGAGGTGATTATTGAACCCATTTTAAGAAAAAAAGATCATACTTCAAAATAAATTATATTATAATATTTTTGTTTTTTAAACTCAGATTTTCGACACAAAGAAATAACAAATTTAAATGAAACCATAATACGTTTGTAGCCCTATTTTTTTTGTTTTCAAAACTATATTTAGTTTTAATATAAGATGAGGCCCTCATGTAGATGTGCTATTTAGTAGAATGGACGGAAGCTTAACGTAGATGACTTATACGAGCTTCTAGGAGCACAGATTTTCAAAACTGTGAATTTGAATTTCTAGCCTAAGGAAAATATAGATTTAAATTTCGCGCCAATAATAATACCAAAATTTTTGAATTTTGTCCTTAAAATTTTGTAAACAGATTTGAGATTTTAAATGTTGGCATAAAAATACGTTCCCTAACCATGACTTACGTTTAAAAAAAAATAGATAAATTAAAGGGCAATTAAGAGGAATTTGCAAATTTTTACATGGAGGAATTTGAAACAATTTTAAGAAATTGGAAGGAATTTGAAAAAGTTTGATGAACATTAATTAATTTTGGGGCAATTGGGGTACAGATTTTGTCCACTTGTTTACCCCTTGCTAAAATGTTAGAAATCCAAATTACCCATCATAATTCCTTATAAAATTCACCACCATTGCCCTCGCGGTATTGCTCAAAAACTCAAGAAGGTCTTATGCAATATGTTTGTATAATTTAACACACAATTTCGACCTTATTCTGGCTTTTTAGTACATAATAAGGCTTTTTTTAGTAAGCTAAATGGGTCATTGAGTCGATGTTTGCATTGTAGCTCGGTGTGCAGCTCTGTAAAACTGAACGGGGCTTCTCTAAAGTTTTATATTGTATACTAAAGGCCTATTTATAGAACGTTACTTTCACTCTACTTCCGCTTTACTTCGGAATAACTTTACAGAAAATTAAATAAAATACATGAGAATGTATTAGCAAATTTATACTTCACTTTAGCGCTACTTTGCTGATTCATTTAGCTGTAAGTAGTACTGTCAAAAGCCGAGCTTGGTCGATCATGCGCAAAACTTGCAAAAATGGAATATTCATCCTTATTGTCAAGGGTGGTGATAACGGAATATTGCTTCGTACAAAACCTGCTGGTCTTCTTATGTAGGTTTCGTACGAAGCGATATTCCGTAATTACCGCCCAGGTGTAAATAGTCAGAAGTCGCGAGTTCAGACACATGCGCATAACTGTTCCCAATTTCACGTAACTTTACAATCTATAAATTAAGCAAATTTGTTAAGTTACGTTGAAGTGAAGTTACGCCAAAGTAAAGTGAAAGTAACGTTCTATAAATCGCCCTTATAACTGAACGGGGCTTCTATATTGTATACTTATACCCACCCGCTAGCTATGCTGACAAAATTGATCAATTCAATAACCACCAATGTGCTAGTAAACATTCAGCCTTCCTTATTTCCATGATGCCTGTTATTTTTATAAGTTGGATCATTTTTTTATACCTCAGTACTTTTTGCAGGCAAGTGTCAAAGAGTATATTTAATTTTGTTGGTTTGACTTTTTAAGCATTTGTATTTTTTGTCCGTCTGTCCGAAATTTTTTTTTTATCTGTATTTGGACATCAACAAAATTAATGGTACAGCAACTTTTATTATACAGGGTCGAAAAATGTCCAGGGATCCTTAGAAAAATGTTAAAGAAAATCCATCTCATATACCCTTGGAGATATGAGGTCCCAAAGTGCAAAACTTCGACAACAATGTCAATAAAATCTAATGCAAAAGTGTATGATCAAGACTCATACATGAGATTTTTAAATGTATTTTCCTAGACTGTGTTGCCAAATTTATGCAACTTTGTTCGCATTTTCCTTAATGAATATAACAGATGGAAAATGGATTTTTTTTACTAATTTTCTAGAAATCCCTAGGCATGTCCCAACAACGTACCATCACTTTTATAATTTTTGGACACCCTATATTATGTTGTAAATTTTCTAAAGGACATTACTTAAGCAGTAATGATTTCAAATTTGTTCGTTTCGTAACTTTTTGGACGGAAAAATATAGGGAGCAAAAAAAAGTCCAAAGGGTTAACCCACAAATTGGTGTATCCCTATCTGTGTTGTAAACGTTGTTATGGGTCTCCAAAAAGCCCCCTTCAATTTGTAGAATTTCATCAAATTTTGCAAGTAAATGTCAAATAAGGATTTAAATGGACTTTTTTTTCTTTGAAAACATTTCATCGCCTTTTAAATAGCCCTCATAGAGTAATAACCAATCACGTTAGATTTTACTCAATTTTGTAAATAGATGCAAAAATAAGCTGCAAAAAAATATTTCCAAATAATTTTTTTGGAAAAAACTCTCCTTCATCATTTATGGTGTGTAAAAATATTTTTAAGAAAAAAATTTTGTTTTTTTCAGGTAATTTTGTTTTTTACAAAAATCTTGTAAATTTGCAAAGTGTATAAAAACGCTAGTATAAATATAAAACGGCTTATTACTTTGACACATTCTGTTATCATCTTCATTTTTTTTAGTAAACCATAAAGTAACAAAAAAAAACAAAAAAATTTAATTTTCCAAAGAAATTTTATTCAGTCATACATCAGAAAACCTATACATTATATTAAGGGTACATCAGAAGTTATACATGATGATATAACATGGCATCAAAAAGCTATTCTGCTACATTTAAAATGGCGTACTATCAACAAGTTATTATTATTATTAACTATACATAGAATAAGGATAATTCGGCATTGAGAGAGAGTTTGCAATTTGCATGAAACTGACTACATCATACAATACAAAAAACATGTACAAACATCATAATAAGTAAGTATTAACTATAAAACAAACAATTACCCATTCACAATAATCAATCATGCGTAAATAACAAAGAAATATTACGTAATAACAAAAAAAGATTTTTTTCATGTGATCCATTATGACATAAAAAATAGAGGTTGCTTTTTTTTGATATGGCAAATAGCTGGGAAAAATCCAAGACATTCTGTAAAAACAGTTTTTTGAAAAAGTGCCCTTCTTTGAAAATAATGGCCTTTAAGCAGGTAGACTAAAAACACGTAATCGTAAATATTTACCAAATAGTTTGTCTAACCATCATGAAACTTGTACAATCAACAAAGGTAATGAAAACGGTCATTTGAAACCCATTTTGAAATTTGGGGCTCCTTTTAAAATTGGTTCAACACTTGTAGTGTTGACAAAAACTACATGTAATTTCTTTACCTTTAAGAATTTTGTAATTTTGTTTATTTTTTTAAATACTCCAATTCAAATGACAATTTTTTTACCAACTGAAATTTCTAAGATACTGTACCGTTTACAAATAAACTGCCAAAAACTATCTTAATGTACCTAATATTTTGCATTTGACTTGAAAAGAAAACTTACTTCAATTTAGTGGTCAGTGACATAAAAATTCAAAAAAAAGTTTAGTCTTATGCAAAAATATGGGGTACATTAAGAGTGTTTTTGGCAGTTTATTCGTAAACAGTACAGTTTCTCAGAAATATCAAGTGGTAAAGAAGTTTAAACTTGACTTGGGGTATTTAAAAAAATAAACAAAATTACAAAATTCTTAAAGTTAAAGAATTTACATGCAATTTTTATCAACACTACCAGTGTTTAACCCATTTTAAAAGGAGCCCCAAATTTCAAAATAAGTTTCAAATGACCGTTTTCATTACCTTTATTAATTGTACAAATTCCATGATGATTGAACAAATCATTTGGTGAATATTTACGATTACGCGTTTTTAGTCTACCTGCTTAAAGGCCATTATTTCCGAAAGGGGGCACTTTTTCAAAAAACTGTTTTTACCGAATGTCTTGGATTTTACCAGCTATTTACCATTGAAAAAAAAAGCACATTGATTGCAGACAAATTGTATACGGAATAACAATGCAAAATAAGAAATTTCAGAAAGATGATATTTTAACATGTTCAAATTCATCCCGCTGCCCCCTATAAGTCAACATGACGTAATAAAAACAATTGCTCCTAATTCCGTGAATTTAATAAACAGTATATCATTCCAATTTCCACTTTAAGTGATACAAATAAAACTAATAATAACATTGATAACGTCGTTTATAACCTAACAAAGAATAATCATTAATTGTACCATAAATTTGTTCTGGATTGTTTATAAATTTATTTATAAACAATAAGACATTGCACTTTTTTCTACATTCTACACAAAAATATAACTAAGTATTAATTAAACAATTTTTATAACGCATAAAATAGATATTTATTATTAGTAATAATTAATATTTAAATAGTATTGCACTTTTTATGTTCACAAAAAGTGGAAATAGGATGATTTTTTCATTCGAATTAGGAAAAAAAACTCAAAATTTTTTAATTTTAACACATCAAAATTTAAAAAACAATTTTCAAAAAAACACTATTTTTTTATTCTAATTTTGTAGCTAATACTGATTATTTTTTATTATTCGTGTAAACCTATTTTTTTTCTCATTATTATGAGCAGTCTCATTTTAAAAACTCATTTTTAAAAACTCAAAATTTTGAAAAAAAAGCAATCATGCTCCATTTATACAGACCCATAATTAAAAAAAGCGATAGTAGTCACAAACATTGACATTAAATAAATAATTAAACATACAGGTCATGTTTGGCCACTTTTTTTAAAATGGCCACTTTTTGCACATGTACCCCTTTATTTCGACAAATATGTTAAAAAAACAAAAAAATTTTTGGCACAGTATTTTTCTAATTTGTAGTAGGCAGCCAAAATGTTATTTTTTTGCTTCATGAGGTGTATTTCACTTTTTCGTTAACATGGGGTAAATGTGCCTTTTGTGGCCACTTGAAAAAAGCGCCATTTTGTGACCACGTTATTTTATACGGCAAGAACTACTGGATTTCTAATAGTAACTCCTAATTTTAGGATTCTAGAGTCTAGGAAGCTTTATTAAAAGCAGTGTAATCAGTCCATTTTCTAGAACAATTATCGTTTATAATAAGTAGTTACATAGCCCTAAAGTTAAATATTTACATAAGCTTCACCGAGCTTCACTGTACAGGTTTTACTCTTAAAATATTTTAAGATTATCCGAGATTTATACCTCAAATATTTATACAATTCTACTAAAATTTTAGATCAAAGAAAAAAATGTTTAACAAAAAAATCCCGTATACGTGTATATTTTTACATATTAAACAAAACATATACATAACTCCGCTATTATAATTTACATTTTTTTGTTGAAAATATTGTACAGTTTACGTATTATGTTGTTTATTTGGAAAAAAGGCTTACAATTGCCATTTACTATTTTTATGGACCATATCTTGACTTTTAGGTTGCATCAACAATATTTTTAGTGCTTATAATAGACTGTTTTTACATTGTATATTTTTTTTTTGCTTATAAAAGTTCTGTAAAAAATTAAAAGTATGTATTAAAAGGAAATGTCGCAAAGCATAGAAACTGTGGTTATGTAATGTTGGTTGCCTAAAATCAACAAAAAACACCAGTTTTTGGTCATTACTCAGTGGGTTTACAAAAGTTAATTTATTAAAAACTGTGCTTATCAGCAACATAAATAAACAAAGCACAAGTTGACATTCTAAAGGCCCATCAATAAGCGTTTGAATACAGAATTTTGGCAATTTAGAAGCACTATTTTTTGCATTTTAAATTGCCAAAATTCTGTATTACAACGCTTATTGATGGACCTTTAGAACATGTTAATTTGTGCTCTGTTAATTTATGTTGCTGGTAAGCAGAATTTTTAATTAAAATTAACTCTTATAAACCCACTGAGCAATGACCAGAAGGTGTTGTTTTTTGTTGATTTTAGGCAATCAATAGTACATAACCACAGTTTCTATGCTTCGCGACATTCCTCTTATGTAGAATATTATTAAACTGTTTAGTAAAAAAAATCCAAGGCTGCAAAAAAATTTCCAAAAATAAAATCCATTTTGCTGTATAATGCAATCTAAAAGTCAAAAAATTTATATAATCTTTGTTTTGTGAATATAGAAATATTTACGTATATTTTTCGATGTTTAAAAATCAAATTGAACATTTACTTTTAGGTATTAGATATTTTAGTAAAAAGCACCATTGACTTTTAACCCATAGATCAATAAAACCGTCTTTTAAAACCACGTCAAAAATTAAATTAATTTTTAATTAACAAAATTACTCGTTTGTAAAAAAAAAAATTAAACTTTGACAATTTCTAAAAATCAACTTTACAGATTCAAACTTTAAAAATCAATGGGCTCGATATAAATTTGTACAATTGTAAACCCTTATGGGAGAAGAGCATTAATTCTCACTTATTTTAAGGTTATGTTAACACACATGACAACATCAATACTAAATACTATTGAACATACAGTGTGTTCCGCTAAAATTTCCAAGGGAATTTTCTCAAAAATTTATCTGTCTGAAATTCGTCAAAGAATTTTAGTTCGCTATATTTAAAATTTGACCTGATGAGAAATAGCTCCTGGAAATTTTTGGTAGGACACCCTGTATTCTACATGGAGAGAATAAAGACTATTTTAGATATTAGTTAATATTACAAAATTAGTTTTATTTTAATGTATTTCTACATTACTATAGTTTGACAGATAATATTTTTTTTTGGAATGTACGTTCAACTATTTTTAATTTTTATAAAGCAATTTACATTTTTTTTATATTATTAAATAATACTTTTAAAGATCGAAATAAGAAATAGTACTAAATATAAAACAGCAGTACGGGTTTGAAATTTTGTTGAAACAAAATAGCCCAATCATTCTATTTAAAATTAGTAGGTTCCTTAAGAAAAAATCCCAACCAAGATCTGCTTATGCAGAATTCTGGGCACTATCCCCAGGAATATAAAAGTGAAAAATTCCCACAAAATTTCCGTGACGTTTAGCCCCCATCTTGCATAGAAGTGAGAAGTTAGCTTTTTGTTAATACCTTAACTATTTGGCACTTTTGAAAAAAGTTTTAAAAATTTTTAGGAACATTATTTTAATAAGAATAATAAAAATGATTGTATCATTTTAAAAAAATAATGTATCACTAATGTTAACGATTCTATAGCTCTTTAAAAATCACCTTATTTCATCATAATCGTCTATCTTAGTCATAGAGTCCTGAAGCATAGATTGCAGCGTTCTCTGTAGGGCCAAATTAGCACATTTTCAAAGTGCTATAAAATCGTTCACACTGGTGATTTATTATTTTTTTTTAAATGATTGTATTCTTATTAAAAGAATGTCCCTAAAAATTTTAAAAACTTTTTTCAAAGGTGCCGAATAGTTTAGGTATTAACAAAAAACTAACTCCTCACTTCTATGCAAGATGGGGGCTAAACGTCACGGAAATTTTGTAGGAATTTTTCACTTTTATGTTCCTGGGGGTAGTGGCTACAAACCTGCATAAGCAGATCTTGGTTGGGATTTTTTTCTGGGGGCATTATTAGAATGATTGGGCTAAAACGATAATTTGAATGTGGATGGAGACTTTTTAGATTTTAACAAACATTTCATTACTTCTGAAAAAGTGACCATTTGGTTCAAAAAAAGAAAGTCTAGGGACAAATAGCATTTTCATAATTTAAAAAATAAAACAAATCCGGTGAAAAAAATGATTAATGATTATAATAAATTTATTTGGCACAATTCAAAGCAAAATATGCAGAAAATTTGAAAAATGGTTAACCATAATGATTTCATAAAATTTAAATTTTTGTTGTCTAAAAATTTACTATTTGTCACCAAATTATGCTAAGAAAAAAAAAATAATTTAAATTTAATATGGACTTTATTAGTTGCTAATTTGTTATGATATTTACCCTGACACCAAATTACGTATAAATGGGTTTTCACATTATTATTGCGAGAAATTAAGATGTCAGTAATTTTATGGGAATGTCGCGAAGCATACAAACCGTGATTATGTAATCTTGGTTGCCTAAAATTACCAAAAAACAGCACTTTCTGGTCATTGCTCAGTGGGTTAATTAGAGTTGATTTTAATTAAAAATTGTGCTTACCAGCAACATAAATAAACAAAGCACAAGTTGACATATTCTAGAAGTCCATCAATAAGCGTTTAAATACAGAATTTTGGCAATTTAAAATGCAACAAAATAGTTCTTCCAAATTGCCAAAATTCTGTATTTAAACGCTTATTGATTGACCTTTAGAACATGTCAACTTGTGCTTTGTTTATTTATGTTGCTGGTAAGCACAATTTTTAATTAAAATTAACTCGTATAAACCCACTGAGCAATGACCAGAAAGTGCTGTTTTTTGATGATTTAAGGCAACCAACATTGCATAACCACAGTTTTTATGCTTCGCGACATTTTCCGTTAATTCATAGGTAACACTTGACATAATTTCATAGGCAAGTATGAAACACTCACCGATCTTGAAAATATTTTTTTAACCAGGTTTTCTTCACAATTTTCGCTGCAGAATCCGTAGCTAATGGTTTATTTTAATTTCATTATAATATATAGATAAATTTCTTGTAACAAATAGAAAAACTAAAAAACATAAATAAAATCACAACAATTTCACGTATTTTAACGTAATTGAGTTTAAATCAGAAATATCTACTGATCACAATAATAAAACATAAAAATACAAACTTAGATAACTATAATCAAGCCGATGATGAAAAACGAAATTTAACGAAAATTTTCGGCATATACACACGGTCAAGTGCTACGTCACAGATCACAGATCCACATTAAAAAACTGTCTGTGAAACTAGAACTTTGATTCTGTCAGATTAACCACTTTTTGAAGACAATATTTTATGAAAATAAAAGGATTTCTTAGATAGTCCTTCATCTGGCTCTATTATTGCGCCCTGGTATGTACACTGAATTTGACTTTAGAATATTATTAGACATTATTTTAGGATGCCTCCACCATGCGGTGGACATCTGGCATCATGTGACTTTGGCCGCCATATTGGATTTTATGTCAAATTGACATAAATTTTTTTCTCGGTAACGGCTGGTCCGATTTGAATAATTTTTTTTTTGTTAAATTTCTTATTTTATAAGGAACAAGATACTCTCTTAAGAATTTTTGATTTTAATGTAACAACTGATATAAACGCCCAAAACTTGATTCGAAAATATGCGATATTACAAAATGGCCTATACTTTTTTTAATAGGTATATTTAAAAAATAAATTTTATATAAAAGTTGTTGCCCTATTCAATAGCCATCATCGACTTTTAAAATTTTTACAATATCTTTAATAATAAAGGTTGCATGGCCCACTTTTTCCAAAAAAACACGGAAATTTTGAAATGTTAAAAACGGCTAGAATGTCGAAATCGAAAATTTTTTGCATTTAGAAGATACATTAATTAGTTGTTAACATTTTTAATAAAAAAAAAATATTTTTCAATAAAAAATAAAGAAAATTTTTTATGAAATTCAATTTGATAATTTTTAACAATTTTTGTTTCCTGGTTTTTGGTGTCCACTTTTTGGTCAGGTAATTTTTTTAAAAAAACATTTGATGAAAATTGTTGCTCTATTCGATAACCATAATCCACTTTTAAAATTTTTACAATACCTTACATAATAAAAAAAATATGGCCCACTTCTTATTAAAAAATACGAAAATTTTAATGCTTAAATTAAACCAGTCTTAAAACCGAAAAAATTATCCAAATTAAAAAATTCTTGCATTTGAGAAAGAAAATAATTGATTAACATTCTTTAACGTTTTTTCTTAATAAAAACGATGGAAAAACCGGAAAAGGAAAGCAGCCAATTCTTCATCCGTGGTAGATCATGTTAAAATAGCCTATTTTTGCACATTTTTATATATTAATTGTTACAAAGGCAATAATTTCGCTCGTTTTGTATGAAGGAAAAACGTTAAAGAATGTAAACCAATTATTTTATTTCTTAAATGTAACAATTTTTTAATTTGGATAATTTTTTCGGTTTTAAGACTGGTTTTCAGCATTAAAATTTTCGTGTTTCTTAATAAGAAGTGGGCCATATTTTTTTTATTATGTAAGGTATTGTAAAAATTTTAAAAGTGGATTATGGTTATCGAATAGAGCAACAATTTTCATCAAATGTTTTTTTTAAAAAATTACCTGACCAAAAAGTGGACACCAAAAACCAGGAAACAAAAATTGTTAAAAATTATCAAATTGAATTTCATAAAAAAATTTCTTTATTTTTTATTGAAAAATATTTTTTTTTTATTAAAAATGTTAACAACTTATTAATGTATCTTCTGAATGCAAAAAATTTTTGATTTCGACATTCTAGCCGTTTTTAACATTTCAAAATTTCCGTGTTTTTTTGGAAAAAGTGAGCCATGCAACCTTTATTATTAAAGATATTGTAAAAATTTTAAAAGTCGATGATGGCTATTGAATAGGGCAACAACTTTTATATAAAATTTATTTTTTAAATATACCTATTAAAAAAAGTATAGGCCATTTTGTAGTATCGCATATTTTCGAATCAAGTTTTGGGCGTTTATGTCAGTTGTTACATTAAAATCAAAAATTCTTAAGAGAGTATCTTGTTCCTTATAAAATAAGAAATTTAACAAAAAAAAAATTATTCAAATCGGACCAGCCGTTACCGAGAAAAAAAATTATGTCAATTTGACATAAAATCCAATATGGCGGCCAAAGTCACATGATGCCAGATGTCCACCGCACGGTGGAGGCATCCTAAAATAATGTCTAATAATATTCTAAAGTCAAATTCAGTGTACATACCAGGGCGCAATAATAGAGCCAGATGAAGGACTAAGAATACCCTTGGTATAAAAATGTGCTATACTGTCTTAAATTCAATATTTCAAGTTTAGTTCATCGTAAAACTATAAAAATTACAGTATATTTGGTACTGTTGTTGCCCCTCCAAGATGTGAACTTTAAACGCAAATTGCTTAAGAACGCAACCATATCAAGAGGTCACGTAAGTACCACTGCAAAATTAAGATTTTTTTCTATTCTTCAGAACAAACCACACCCCTTGATTTGGTTGCTTTCTCAAGCAATTTGCGTTTAAAGCTGACATCTGGGTGGCTCATAATTATCTTCAAATAAAGAAATATTTTTAAAAACTTACAGTGAAAAATGTATGCTGGGAATCTTAGAATATGGTAAATAAGATATAAAGGAACATTTTTACACCAATGAAACCTAAAAAACTGGCTTATTTTTCTTTAAATAATGTTTTAAAAAGACCAATGTTGGAAACACAGAATAAGAAAAAAATGAACATTTTCTTTGGTCCGTAATGTTGGTTGCCTAAAAAAATTTCACAGACAGTTTTTTGTAATGCACTTCTGTGAACTGTGACGTAGGACTTGACAGTGTCTATTTTTGTACGAATATGCCCCTCAATAGACAACGTCAAGCCCTACGTCACAGTTCACAGAAGTGCATTAAAATACAATCGGTGAAATTTGTTTAGACAACCAACATTACGTACCAAAGAAAATGGTCATTTTTTTCTTATTCTGTGTTTCCAACATTGGTCTTTTTAAAACATTATTTAAAGAAAAGTAAGAGAGTTTTTTAGGTCCCATTGGTGTTAAAATGTTCCTTAATATTTTATTTACGATATTTTAATTTAAAATTACCCGAGAATCTACCGCAAGAATTAAAAAATCCCTTATTATCTGATGATGATGATCACCCACCAAGTCAGCTTTAAAGACGAATTGCTTGAGAAAGCAACCATATCAAGGGGTATGGTTTGTTCTAGGTAATAGAAAAAAATGTTAATTTTACCATGGTACTTACCAGACCTCTTGATATGGTTGTTTTCTCAAGCAATTTGCGTTTAAAATCTACATCTTGGAGGGTGCACAACATTAACACGTAAACTGTATATTATAGAGTTTTACAATGAACTAAACTTGAAATATCGAATTTAAGACATGATAGCACATTTTTATACCAAGGGTTCCAAAGAAAGCCTTTTATTTTCACAAAATATTGTTCTAAAAAAGTGGCTAAATCTGACAGAATCAAAATTGTACTTCACAGACAGTTTTTTAATGTGGATCTGTGACGTAGGAGTTGAACGTGTGTATTCAAACTTGTCTTGATTACAGTTACCTTAGATTGTGTTATTGGGCAAAATTAACCAGAGAACACACTAAAAAATATATACATCAACAACAACGAATCTATGGTTTAATAAAAACAGTTTTTAACCACCGAGTCACTCTGTCTTTTGCAAACTTTACGTAACGGTACACGCACAGTATTTTACGATGGAACTTTCGTTACGGCTTTTAGAAGATCTGAATTACTGGATTTTTCTATACTCATCTTCATAGGATCGTGGTGATGTTGGTGAATTGAAGAATGACTATCCAGTTTTTGTTGTTTTTCTTGTTGTTGTTGCTTGTGTCGTTCTTGTTCCTCGCGTTCGCGTCTTGCTTGCTCGTTTATTTCTTTGACGGCTCGTAATTCCTTTTTTAGTTTCATTCGTCTGTTCTGGAACCAGATTTTGATCTGTCGTTCGGTTAGGCATAAAGCATGGGCTATTTCGATGCGTCTTCGTCGGGTAAGGTAGTGGTTGAAGTGGAATTCCTTTTCCAGTTCTAGGGTTTGGAAACGTGTGTATGTTTGACGGCCTCGTCGTCTTGGGCATCCATTGGGGCCTGGAACAAAGATTTTGTCAGTATACAAAGACTTGGGCTAGCTTTCATTATATTTATTACTCTTAAGTGGAATTCACAATGAAAACTAGAAATGGGCTAGGTCAGCGAGTGGGTTAGATCAGTAAGCAGATTGGATGTCTTATAAAATGACAACATTTAATTGGATACTCCTCGCAGTAATCAGACAAAAATAAATTGAAAAAAAAAAAAGAATAATTTTTTAATATTATTTAAAAAAATCTGCGAAGAGGCCAAACTATTTACACTCCAATAAACAAAAAAAATAAATGTTTTTCGCGAAGAGCATAAATAGGTATTAATTCTGACACTGACGTTTATGATTTAATTTGGCTGAAGAAAGATGCTTTTGTTTTGATTTTTTTTTGCAAAGCCACCTTGACCGATCCTTGACTTTCGGGACTTAGAACTTCTTTATTACTAAAAATCTTTCTTTTGGTCTTTTTGTCTTAGAAATTTAATGAAAAAAAAAACAAAAAATACTTTTTAATACAGAATTTAATTTTCTTTCATTTTTATATCTTCATTATTTTTTGTAAATTAAAAAATAACGAAGATACGACTTTTTTTTTAATTGGGAGGCTTATGTAGGGTCGGACGAAAAAAACTTTCGTTTACTTTTTGTGAAGAATTAAAAGGGCTTGTACATTACCAAAAAAAATTTTGTACATTTTATAATAACCGAAATGTGAATTTTTTTCAAGTTGGGGGGCCCTGGAGCCCCCTTTGTAATTATCTGATTTTTCTCAAAAACAATCCCAACCAAGATTTTAATACGAACGATTTTTCCTGAAAATTTGAACATGATTAGGGTTTTCGTTCTTAAGTTATCGTGTTTACAAAAAACGTGACAGAGTTCAGACAGACTGACAGACGGATTTTTTGAAAGTTGTTCAAAATTCGATGAAACGCACGAATCTGCAAGAATTTTTGCTCTATGATGATTTTTTACGATTTTAGAATTTTCAAAACAATCACAATATACTCCTCGTTTTTGACTTTGTCTGCGAGGAGTATAATTAGCTTGCATCTTGTAAGAATTAAGGTAGCTTGCAAGAGTTTGAAATATGTATTTGGAATATAGCATTCACAATGGATTAGCTTGCATGAGCTCTTACAAGCTAATTCATTGTGAATGGTATATTCCAAATACATATTTCAAGCTCTTACAAGCTACCTTAATTCTTACGGGATGCAAGCTAATTTTCATTGTGAATGAAGCTTTAAGTCATAAATATGGTCTTACGACACACATTTCTTGTATATGTTCAAAATTTGCATATTAACTTCTAATGTTGCTGACTCGCGAAAAGGTCAGCTTTAAACGCAAATTGCTTGAGAAAAAATCTACAAGGTGTCCAAAAATTAGCGCATAAACGTGATGGTACGTTGTTGGGGCATGTCTAGGGAGCCCTAGAGAATTGTTAAAAAAAATCTATCTGAAATACCCTTGGAGACATGAGGCCCGAAAGTGCGAAACTTTAACCGCTTATATCTTGAAGATAACAGCACATATTAACGAAAGAAATGGCTAAATACAAAGGCACAATCTATCTAAAATTATTTTACCATTTGTTTATCTTTTAAACGGTCAAATTACATTTTTATAATCATTTTAATTTTACAAAAATTTTATGAAATGAAACTGACAACAATGTCAATATGATCTAATGCAAAATGTATGCTCTAGAATCTAGATGAGTTTTTAAGATGTATTTTGCAAACTGTGTTGCCGAACTTATGCAACTTTGTTCGCATTCTCGATGAATATAACAGACGGATTTTTTTTACAATTTTCTAGGAATTTCTGAAAACGCCCCAAGAGCGTACCATCGTGTTTATGTGCTATTTTTTGAACACCCGTATCAAAAATTCATGATAACTATTAACAGACAAAGAAACAAATTTTTTCAAATTTTTACGCAATATTTATGTTTCGAGTTAAATGGTAAAATGTAATTCCAAATGTAATTTTAATATAGGGTTAAAAGCACCATTATTTCAAACTGTTTTATGTGAAACCTGTCATAGGAATACCTACAGAACAATCAATATTCTACGTTGGCAACGAGTTCCTACGCTAGCTGCGATCAAATTAATTACAAATTTACAAAAGCTTCCCTCCAAAGCAATATGTTACAACCAGCTGACGTTCTAGGGGCCGACTGGGACTTTTGGAAAAGATTTACAGCTATTACAAAGCTTGGCACAGCTCAAAGATATCACATTACTAGACTAGCCAGTTGCAAAGTAAAAAATAGACTTGGGCATGAGTTTTCACTAAAAATCTTTTGTTTATCTAGTGGCTGGTTTAGTTGTTGTAGCGCTTCAAACTTTAAATTTTTGCGGCAGTTGCCTTTGATTTTGGGGCATTTTCCTCCCACTTTCACTATTTTAAGGTGTTGCACATTGCTTAGCAACATAAAGGTGTATTATTTTCTATGTTTCTTAAGTCAACCGCGCTTCGTGACTGATTGGCTAAAATATGGAATATTTCTATCTTTTTTTTGATTTACTTAGCGTGACGTTAATGAAATATTTCTTTGACAATGAAGTAAAAGTATAGATTCAAGAAGGTGGAAGGGGAAAGATGGCTGTTAAAGCTAGTTTGATTTAACGCAATATTCAAATTTTATTTATTTTTTGTCACAAGTAGAGACTTGTGTGACCTAAAAATTTTCAAAACACCATAGTTTAATAAGAGGAATCGATTAAGCAAATAATTTTTTTTCATGAAACAAGCCCATACTGTATGCATAAGGCTATAGTTTCGATATTTATATTGTTTTCTTCATCATGATATAACGTAATTTTAAATCACAGTCCTCCAGAATTCAAAAAAATAAACATGAGAGTGCGCCGGCCTGATAAAATGAAATAAGCCTTGCTATGAATCACTTTTTGTCTGCCAAAAAATGGAACATTTTTCTTGTTGGAATTGTCAATACTATTTTTCATATTTGCTTTATTTAATTTATTAAACAGCATTTTAAATTTAAATTGAAAACTTAACTTAAAATTTATATTCTATTGCAGCGGTAACATTGACATTTCGAAGTAAAAAGTAAATTTAAGTCAGACATATTGAATAATGACATTTGTAAACTTCACTCCCTTCATACTGAATGAATAGGCGTTTTTGAGAGAATGTAACCGTTGATATCGGTTCTCCAATTCTTCTAGTTATTTCCTATACAAAAATACTATGTCCCCCGATTGATTATAATAGTAAAATTTGTAAATTAAAAGTACCTTGCAAGAAAAGAATTCATCTTTTTGCATCAGGAAAACCAACCAATAAAATAAAATTTTGGGTTTAATAACGAAGCAATTCAGAAACTTTAAAAATGCAAATTTCGGGTTTCATAATGTGCATATTATAGAACGCAAACATAAAAAAAGAGTTTTTTATAATATTTTTTATATTTTTGCATTCAATTTAGTAAAAAAAATTCAAATTAAAAACTTAAAATTTAACTTTTATTTGATTGGTAACAATGACATTTTGAAGTAAAAAGTAAATTTAGGTCAGACATATTGAATAATGACATACGTAAACTCTACTCACTTAATACTGAATGAATATTCGTTTTCAAGAAAATGTAATGTTACTCCAATTCTTCTAGTTATTCCCTCTACAAAAAAGCCCCCCGATAGTTTATAATAGTATAATTTATAAATAAAAAGTACCTTGCCAGGTAAAAATTCATCTTTTTGCATCTGGAAAACCAACCTAATTAAATAAAATTTTGGTTTTAATAATGAAGCAATTCAGCAATCTTGAAAAACCAAATTTCAACAAAGATAAAAATTAGGATGACTTTAGTGATGCATTATCCTTGTTGGAGTTAGACAAGGGCCAAAAGCTTAGGGATAGTTTCCATGGTAACGCAGGTCCTGAGCGCGGCCGCCATGTTTGTTCCATGGATGCCTTTGTGATTTGTGAGAAAGTACACTAACCACATATCTTATCGAAAACTGGTATTCACTTCTCAACCACTATTTACTCGGCCATTAATAACTCAAACCTGATAGGCTATCTTACACTTTTTATCAAGGATGAAACATGTTTGTATCTAGTTATCATTCTTGCATTAAACATAAATTATTTAGTTTTATTGTTTTGTTGCACTATAAAGTTTTATTTTAATGGGTATGAGCATGATGCTGGCGATTATTACTTCATCGGGTTTAGTTTTGTATCTACTTAAGGTCGATTTATAAAACGTTACTTTCACTTTAATTCCGCTTTACTTCGGCGTAACTTTACAGAAAATTAAATAAAATACATGGTAATGTATTAGCAAATTTATACTTCACTTTAGCGCTACTTTGCTGATTTATTTAGCTGTAAGTAGTACTGTCAAAAGCCGAGCTTGGCCGATCATGCGTAACATTTGCAAAAATGAGATATTTACCCTTATTGTCAAGGGTGGTGATTACGGAATATCGCTTCGTACGAAACCTGCTGGTCTTCTTATGTAGGTTTCGTACGAAGCGATATTTCGTAATTACCGCCCAGGTGTAAATAGTCAGAAGTCGCGAATTCAGACACATGCGCATACCTGTTCCCAATTTCACGTAACTTTACAATATTTAAATTAAGCAAATTTGTTAAGTAACGCGGAAGTGAAGTTACGCCGAAGTAAAATGAAAGTAACGTTCTATAAATCGCCCTTTACGGTCTTTTATCAGTTTTATCTATGTTAAGTTCTGTGGTAATGGCGAAATCATAAATCAAAACATTCGCGTGTGGAAAGCATCACTTTTTACACATGTTGGAAAAGTATTCTGATAAAAGCCACTTAGAAAAAAAATGGAACTATCTCTAAGGAGAATCTTCTAATTATGTTAATGATGTTTTATTTTCAATGCTAATTATGATTATATAATTTATTTTATTTTCTCTAAGTTTAAGGTTAAATTCTTTAATAGAGGTTTTTAAACTCTGTATGATTAAAAACGGTGATAAAAATGTGATTTTCTCACCTAAATTAACTATACCTTTTATACTATAAATATGTATAAACACATCATTAATTTTTTTATCGTCTATTTTAAATACCACTGTTCTGATTTTGCCTTTTTTCCTTTCTCATATAGCTACTATCGTGGACATGGAATTTAAAACGATCAATTTATGCATTGTAAATATGATCAAAATAGTAGCTTAAACATCTCAAGTTTTATGCGAAGTGGACATTTACAAGAAACATTTCTCTGATGTTTTACGAAGATTAGAGCCTTATTGTTATCCTAAAACAAAATTATTTAAAAAAGGAAATATCTTCTTACTTTTTTTCTCGCCGGCAGCACATTTTACATAATTTATTTGAATAAAATACATTTTGACGCATTTGTTGTCAAAATAACATTCGAAAACTGACATAAAAAAGCCCCATTCACAATAGAGTAAAATTCAAAAAATCAAAGGTGGCTGATAAAAACTCGTTTTAAATTCCATGTCTACGATAGTACAAAAAGTAGAAAAAATACAATACTGTTTTGTGGAGGCATTTCGAGAAGATATAATTTTTTTGATCAGAAAGTTAGATATTGGATCAAAAATTATTCAATAATTCCCCCTCGGGTAATCGTGAAGCATCATAAGAAGTAAGCAATATTGCTTCTGCTGTTGACAATAAGTGGCTAGTCATCATTCCACCTTTCTTGTTCACTGTTCACACTTTCGCCTCATTTCATTTTCACCCTCGTAATGTCGTAATTTTATTACATCCCAAATTATTTTCAGCCATTTCAATCCGAATAATAAAGCAATTTTAATTTTGTATTGGAAGATTTTTGATATTGAAATTATTGAATGAGTTAGCACTGTTCTGCTATCAACATTTATTTTTTATTATTATTAGGCCAAGTGGCAAAAAGAAGAATGCATTTTTTTAAAAGAATAAATATTCCAAAAATTTTTTTTAAAATTTTATTTAGCACCTATTTGTAAAATTTGGTGCAGATCCATCGTGATCTAATGTAGCAAATTAAAGAATGACTTTTGGGGGGCTACCACGCCAACCTTTTATTTGTGTGCACTTTGGGGATTAGATGGTCTAACACATACAGGGTGTCCAAAAAATGGCGCATAAACGCGATGGTACGCTCTTGGGGCATTCTCAGGGATCCCTAGAAAATTGTCAAAAAAAATTCATCTGATATATTCATCGAGAAAAAGGTGAACAAAGTTGCATAAATTTGGCAACACAGTCTAGGAAAATACATCTAAAAATCCCATCTATGAGTCTAAAAATCCCATCTATGAGTCTAAAAATCCCAGCTATAAGTCTTGATCATACACTTTTGCATTAGATTTTATTGACGTTGTTGTCAGCTTCATTTGATGAAAATTTTGTAAAATTAAATTGGTTATAAAAATCTAATTCGACCACAAAGAGTATAATAAATATGCAGAATCTTTTAGCAACATTTCTTCCTTATTAACTTTTAATGCCAAGCAATATTTTATACATTTCATTCTAATCTAAATCGAATATTATCTTGAATAAGTACAACAAACTTTGCTATCCACTTTTAGGTATTGGAGTTTTATTGACTGTTACTGTTACACAATACATAATAATAAATCTTTACGCTTGAAATAACGATAAAGTGTAGTTTGTGAAAGTTGATTTCTCTTCCTGAGATGTTTCTTTGAATTTAAAAGGGTTTATAGCATCCCTTAACCATGCAGGGTGTAATAAAGAACTAAAGAGAAAGTTTACAAAACTTTTTATTTTTTATTGCTTCTCGAAATTTAGAGTTTAAAGGGTTTCTTTATTGTTAAATTGCTTTTTTACTGCTGGATAACGATAATATGAGAAAGAAAAATAGGTAAGGGTATACACCTTAAAAATTGGTTCGTGACTTAAAAAAGAATTTAACAAGAGCGGGTTAGATCAGTGAGTGGGATAGATCATTTAAAAAGTTAAACTTCGCAGATAGCTCATTTTTATGACTATTTTTTTTTATTTTTATATAATTGTTACACATTCAATATGATACTCTTCGCAATAGATGATTAAAAAAGTGCATTTTTTATTTTATTAAAAGCAACGTAAAACTTATTTTTTTGTAAACGGGTGGGGATACAAAAAAATTACCAGATGCTTTTTTGTAGAGAAAAATATAAACTTTAATTTTATTAAGAATATTTTTTTTCGTAAAGTTGATATTAACGAAAATATGAATTTTTTTCTACTTTGACGGTGTTTTTAACCCTCTATTTATTACTTGATTTTTTCCAAAAACAATAGAACTCTTCCTCTAAATAGGATTGATTTTTGTGTTAAATCTCAAGTCGATCCGATAAACCGTTCTTTATGATGGTCACAAATTTCGTTACAGACAGACAGACGGACAAAAAATAAAAGTCTTAAAAAGTCATGAAACGAACATTATGTACAAATTTTTGCTCTAGGACGAATATTAACGATTTTGAAGAAGGTCCGACCAATCGTAATATACTCTTTGACTTTGTCTGCGAAGAGTATAAAAATATTGGTCCAAATAATCTTGTTTTACAATTTTTGATTGCTTTTTTGGTTACTTTTACATCCATAAGTAATTTTTTAGGAATTTCTTTCAGTAATAGCTAAAACAATGTTTATAATTATTATTATTGCATAAAGAGACAAAAAATAATGTACGCACATTTTTCGAACTCATTAATTTAAATAAAAATACCTAATTAACTCATTTCACAGTAATATGGCTTTTTTTTAATGTGAATTACCATAATGATTTAAATTAATTTGTTTAATAAATTATTCTATTAATTGATAATAAACTTATTATTAGTTTCTGATTGGTAATAAAACAAAGTATCGACTTCCTGGTAAGGTTATTGATTTCTTGTGCTAATGACTTTATGAGCTTTTTATTTACATCGTTTTTTTACAAGAATATTGTCTATTGTCTCCAGTCTGATGTACGCTTAGATTCATCTTGTACATTTTAATGAGTAACAATGTTTTTTTTTTTCACAATTGTAAACACGGAAATACTAAGTCTATGTTTAGGTATACCGGATGTATTTACCTATGTGTAAACATTATGTATTAAGCGATAACAAAAAAATTCATTCAATTTTTCTACAGATGTCCAAAAAACGGCGCATAATCGCGATGGTACGTTGTTGGGGCATAACTAGGGGGCCCGAGAAAATTTTTAAATAATCTCAAATACCCTCGGAGATATGAAGCCCCAAAGTGCGAATCTATAAACGCTTGAAGATAACAGCACAATATTAACGAAAGAAATGGCTAAATACAAAGGCACAATCCATCTAAAATAATTTTAACATTAGTTTATCTTTTAAATGGTCAAATTACATTTTATAATCAATTTAATTTTGCAAACAATTTATGAAATGAAGCTGACAACAATGTCAATATGATCTAATGCAAAAATGTATGCTCAAGAGTCTAGATGAGTTTTTAAGATGTATTTTACAAACTGTGTTGCCGAACCTATGAAACTTTGTTCGCATTATTTTTGATAAATATAACATGGATTTTTTTGACAATTTTGTAGGGATCCCTGAGAATGCTCCAAGAGCGTACCATCGCGTTTATGCGACATTTTTTGGACACCCTGTATTTATTTTAAATTTTTTTTTTTTTCAATGTAGAATTGAAAGAAGAACCGAGTTTTTTTTTTAATTTCCTGTTAACACTTAAAACCTCTGTAATTTTTGGCAATTTATTGTACCTTGTAATTTAACTGGAATGTGACCCTGGTATGCTAGAGTTATTTTTCCCATGGTTTTTCCTCTAGCCCCTCCCCCCGAAGCAGATGCTTTATCAGTAAATGAACATTGTCCATGGGCATCCCAAAAAGAACATTATTTGTACTTTTTTATATTATTTACAACTTTATTATATTCTTGAATGTTCATATTTGTTACATACCAACCCTTATACCTACTATGACTTGTAATGTTTATTAATAATCATACGAATATATATATATAACACTTAAGTCGTATTTGAAAAGTCAAAAAATGTATATGATTTTATGTCTTTCGCAAAATCTGTCAGCACCTTTACTATAGCGTTTATTCTGCCCAAAACAGATAATTCCAAAAGTTTGCCACTACATCTTCTTGCTAATCCTCGTAAAAGATGCGGTGGCCATAAAATCGTATAGCTCGGCAAAGGCAACAAAAGAGCCATTGTCATGTTCTTGTGCTTTAAATTAGACCATTATCTTATCAAGCGTAGGTAATTATGACACTTGGAAAGCACCAAATTCTCCCTTAAAATCGAGCAAATTGATGATAAACTTAGGCGGAATGGATCCTTTTACGCGTGTTTATGTTGCCTTATGGGAAGCAATGCTCGCTTTCTCATTATACACAGATGCATACTTTGGTGGATATTTTAGGCGTTTAATGTTTTCATAAACCTGAGAAATGTTTTTGAAGTGCTTTGATAAGTACTTTGGATTTTAAGTGCATTTCTAAAAAATCAAGTAACGTCATTCTTTAAATACTCCTTATGTGTTAACAGAATAAGTTAAAATAAACTGTTGTTTTTTTTATTCTCCAGGGAAGGAAAAAAATCAGAAGCAAATAGCAAAATTAATAGCGTTTATCAAGGGAAAATCTGGAAAAGCAATTGGTGTACAATATCAAGAAATTTGAAGGAATTTGATTCTGGAAAATTTATTTGGAACATGAAAATTGTTCATTTTTCATTACTTAAAGCGAACAGTGGTCGCCGGTCAGCAAGGTGATTTGTTTTCGTTTACTGCAGTTTTTAATTTCTCGTTTAATGCTAGAGATTTAAATTTACAGATCTTCGAGATATGTGCTCCTAGAATCTCGTATAAGTCATCTTCGTTGAGCTCCCTTCAATTCTACTAAAGAGCACATCTCATGAGAGCCCCATCGTATATTAGAGCTAGATGTAGTTTTAAAAACTAGAAATAAGGCTACAAACGTTTAAGTTTTCATTTAAATCGATTATTTTTATCTGACGAAAATCTGACCATTTTTTTCTAGTTTACAAAACTACATTTATTTTTAATATACGATGGGGCCCTCAAGTAGATGTGCTTTAGTAGAATTGACGGGAAATCAACAGAAATGACTTACACAAGTTTCTAAGAGCACAGATCTCGAAGATCTGTGAATTTGAATCTAGCCCTAATGGCAAAAAGCTTGTCTGAGAAGTGCAAAAAGTTTGACTCATTTTCTGGCTAGAATAATTATTTTGAATATTTTTATAGTTATTAATTTAAAAAAAAAAATGGTAATGTTACACAAAATTCTGGAAAATATGTGCCAACAAAATGATTTTAGATTATCTATTAGATTTTGAATTAGTCAGACACCCTTCGTAAGTAACGTATTCGTTCGGCGCATTCACCATTTTTTCATTATGGCAACTACGCCTAGCGTCGTTCCCTTGCCAACCTAAAACTACTAGATCCATATATTCCCTTCCATTGTTTAATAATGCATGTGATTTAGTAGTTGTAGTAGGCGGTGTAAATACTCAAGCATCACCTGAACCTCCACGTCTGATGTGTTTTATGAGAAGGCTTGGCTTAAAACATTAGTTAAGCCTGTAACAATAGACCTGTAGGATCGGTCTCTAAACCAAGAAAAAGGTAAATGTCAGATATGCCTCTCTAAATAATGGCTATCTGATTATAGATCGCAAGGGAGGGTCTTCTCTTCCTTTCACGGCCTCAATGTCGGAATTCTTAGCCAGATACTCATTAAGTATCATCTACAATCGTAAGAGTCTCACTTCTCTTAAGCAAACTTGTGTACAACTTAGACCGCAGCTTTTAGCGTTATTATTAGAGCAATTGCTTTTAAATTTGACCATATAATATTAGCTCCTTTTAAAATACTTATTGTTTGGCACATTTTGTTTTGTAGCCCTAGTTCAGCAAAAATAACACTTTAAAGAAGGGGAAACTATACTTAAAACAACAACTGTTTTTCTTTCTTAAATTGTGCCTCAAAATCGATTTTTAAAAAGCACAAGTATTGCAAAATAAATTATCTTTCTAATGGCACCAAGTTTTTCAAAATCGGATGATAATTAACTGAGATATTTTGTGGTCTAAGTTTTGTGAATATCTGCATAAGAAGCGCTGCATTTATACGGAATCCTATTTTCAACGACTGAAGTCACGCTTCTCTCTAGTAAAACAGCTGGTAGGTAGCTACTCTAGACACATATTCATGATGAAAATATATCTGTTCAACTATGTAGATGGATGCGTTCTACGCAAAATAGCCCGTCTTTTGTCTATTCTGGCCACCGCAGCCCGTAGCCCCTCTACATGGTATGAGGACTGAGTGTCGGGCCATGTTAGTATTTTTTACATTTGTTTAAATTTATGAAGTAAGAAATTTTTTTAATGTAGAAACCAAGATTTTTGTTGATATCCATATAATTAGTTTCATCTTTCATCAAACCAGGAACTTTTGTAAATGATCCTTTACTTGGCTGACTCGATATGTCGGAATTCCTACACAGAAAATGTTAAATCATGAAGAGCCATGCATTTATTCAAACAGGTTTTGATGAAAGTTATGTGGCCATAAAAATAATTAATTTCCTCAGTACCTTATCTTAATATTGCGAGAAATATTTTTGAAAACATAAAGTTGATTCCATTAATTTTGTAAAAAAGTTTATTTATTGCGGTGCTTTTATGGAGAACTCGCTTCTACGAATCCGAGAAATAATTTTATCTTTAACAACTTATTTCAACGAGATGCTTGGAGAATAAAACGATTGTGCAAAATAGGCAACATTACGAAAAAAAATTCTCATCTCAATTTTTGAACACCCAATGTATAGACTAGGAAAAAATCCTGGTCCCAATTTGGTGCATCTAAAGGCCGATTTATAGAACGTTACTTTCACTTTACTTCCGCTTTACTTTGGCGTAACTTTACAGAAAATTAAATAAAATACATGGGAATGTATTAACAAATTTATACTTCAATTTAGCGCTACTTTGCTGATTCATTTAGCTGTAAGTAGTACTGTCAAAAGCTGAGCTTGGCCGATCATGCGCAAAATTTGCAAAAATGAGATATTCACCCTTATTGTCAAGGGTGGTGATTACGGAATATGGCTTCGTACGAAACCTGCTGGTCTTCTTATGTAGGTTTCGTACGAAGCGATATTCCGTGATTACCGCCCAGGTGTAAATAGTCAGAAGTCGCGAGTTTAGACACATGCGCATACCTGTTCCCAATTTCACGTAACTTTACAATCTATAAATTAAGCAAATTTGTTAAGTTACGCGGAAGTGAAGTTACGCCGAAGTAAAGTGAAAGTAACGTTCTATAAATCGCCCTTTCTTTTCACCAACTTTGCAAACTCTTGCAGTAATTACAACATGGCGCCCTGCTTAATTCCCTTGCGCCCTTGTCGTGGCTCAGCCTCCATGCTAATTTCCCTTGTACCCTTCTCACCAATTTTAATTTTGACAATATATTTTCATTTTAATTCAGACTGTGTATAGGGATGCCACCGCGGCCAGTTTTTAAATTAGTTTTAAATTTATGGATATTGTGCCTGCTTGAATTCAAATTAAGGGTGCAAAGGGTGATTTATTATGCAAGGGAATTCGAATATTAGGAGTCATCGAAATTTAAAAATTTATTGACGCAAAATTCAAAAATAGTCCATTATTCAAAAAAAATGTAAATATTATATTTGCGTTCTATAATAAGCACATTATAAAACCAGAAATTTGGACTTTTAAGGTTGCTAAATTGCTTCAATATAAAACCCAAATTTTATTTTATAAGGTTAGTGTTCTAGATGCAAAAAGATGAATTCTTCCCTTGCAAGGTAATTTTTATTTACAAATTTTACTAATATAAACTATCGGGGGACATAGTTTCTTGTAGAGGGAATAACTAAAAGAATTGAAGAAACGATATCAACGGTTACATTTTCTTAAAAACGCCTATTCATTTAGTATTAAGTAAGTAAAGTTTACAAATGTCATTATTCAATATGTCTGACCTAAATTTACTTTTTACTTCAAAATGTTAATGTTGCCAATCCAATAAAAATAAAATTTTGAGTTAAATTTTTAATTCAAATTTAAATTGCTTTTTTATAAAGTGAACTAGAAATGGGTAGAAGTCGAAACGCGTAGAAATTACTCTTCACAGATAAGTAGCTCGAGTAGAATTCGGAATCGGTAGAAGTGTAATTTTGTAAATCAAAGCTTAGTCTATTTTTTATATAATTGCTACACATTCTATGGTATACTCTTCGCAAGAAAACTATTATAGGATAATTAACAGTCTAATATAAAAAAAAAATTATGTAAAGAAAATCTGCGAAGAGTGCAAACTATTAACAGAAAACACGAAGAATTTAGTTAACGAAGAGGATAAACGTCAGTTCTGACATTTAAAATATTTGAGGTTATTTGTTCTGACAAGTGGTTTTGTTTCTTTGTTTAAAATATTTTTGGCATGGCCTTCTTGACCGACACGTAACGTGATTTGGACTCAGAAGTTTTTTTGCTATTGAAAAAATTGTTTTTTTGTTTTTTTAACCTTACTGGCTAACTTTACAAAGAATGAACCAACATTTTTAATAGAAAATTAAATTTTCATTAATTTTGTAAAAAAGATTTTTTTTGTTAATTGAATAATAACGGAGATAGAAGGTTTTTTTGTGGTGGGGGGTAACGGGGGGGTCTGACAAAAAAACCAACGAATACTTTTTTATAGAGAATTAAATTTCCTATGTTTTATGTCAAATAATTTTTTTTGTAAATTTAATAATAATTGAGTTACGATTTTTTTTTCACTTGGGGGGCCAAAAAGGGGGCTTTATAGTACTCAGATTTTTGTCAAAAACAATAGGGTTCTTCCTCTTATAGGGATCGATTTTTCCTTAAAATTTGAATAGGATTGGAAGTTTGGTTCTTAAGATAGCGTGTTTACAAGAAACGTGACATCCCACAGACCGACCGACCGACCGACCGACCGACCGACCGACCGACCGACCGACCGACGGACGGACAAAAAATGAAAATCTTAAAAAGTCATGAAACGCACGAATCTGCAAAAATTTTTGCTCTACGACGAAAATTGACGATTTTAGGATTTTCTGATCGATTGCAATATACTCTTGTGAAGAGTATAATAAAGCAAATATGAAAACGAGGGGCAATTCAATGAAAGAATTAGTGTAAATTTTGTTGAGAATTTGTTGAGAATTTGCAGAATTTGTTAAGAATTTGCAGTTAATAATTTGTAGAATTTGTTGAGAATTTATTGTATTTTTAAAGGATGCCTAGAAGATAGGATTTTACGCACGATTTACATTTCTTTACTTTTTGCAAACCTAAATTTTCTAAATTAGTTTCCCCGAATTCTCTTAAATTTTTTCTAATTTTTTTGAAATCCTTTAAACTCCCTTCAAATTTCTTTAAATTCTCTTAACCGATTTTGCACACCAATTAGGACCACAGGTTTTCCCCTCTACAAAAAGCACAATTTTTTTAAAATCTTTTCTAGGAATTCTTTATTTTCATAGTGGTCATACTTTTATGAAATTCTGTTTGACTACAATATATAAAAATATTTTCTTAATATTGGTCATTGTTTTTTTTAACATATTATGCATATTTTACATTACACCAGGATACGGGTTTTCTTTTAACAACCGTATAAGTACAATTTTATGTGATAAACAATAGCCCATCAATTACAAAATTGGCATTTTTATTACTTATTTTATGTTTAGTAGACAGTAAGACAGTAATTAGCCTTCATTTAAAATTACAATGTACTTTTAAAATTTAAAATAATTGTTATTACCGAGTAGACAATAATCATGAATATAATGGTAAGTCATGTTTTTGAGTTTTACTTTGTTAAATGTAAATATAAATTATTCACACCAAATTTGAATAATTACATTATATTAAGTATTGCTACTTAAATAACACATAAAGTTATATAAATAGAATAAAGCAAGTCGAAATTATATTTTAACGATCGTTTGTAGGTAATGTTATGTTATTCAAATAGGTAATTTTGTTTCTAAAAATATTAGCATTGTTAACAATAATCATAAAACGGATAAAATCTGAAGGAGTTTTAGATTTAGAAAGGATAAAAAAATTTCAACTGAACACACTTACTAATGTTATAAGTAATACTTCAATGGAGCGTATTCGTACAAAAATTGGTTGGGGTAACCTAGAAGATCTGTCCACCCGTCGTTTCAGATGCTAACTGACATTACTTCTGAATTTTATATTTTTATCAAATATAAAGCTATTATAAACAACAAACTGTCAATTTAAAACATTCTATGTACCATCTAAAAGGTTTGTCTAACATTTAACATCTTTAATTCTTTATAATAAGGTAAAAAAAGAAAATTATGACTCATTTACAAAAGGATTTCCGTGAATGTTTAAAATAATCCGCATTTTTTGGATGCACGGATTTTGCATTAAAAGTACATTTGTAAATGAGTCATCATGTCCTTTTTTAACTAATTATGAAGAATTGAAGTTGTAAAACACTCTGTAAATGTTATACAAACCTTTTAGCGGGTACGTAGAATGTTTTAAGCCGGCAGTTTGTTGTTTTTTGGTATATTAGCGTTATATTTGATAAAAATATAAAATTCAGAAGTAATGTCAGTTAGCATCTGAAACGACGGTTGGTATGACATATCTTCTAGGTTATCCCAATCAATTTTTGTACGAATACGCTCCATTACCTAAAATAAAATTTTAGATTTTCGTATTTGTACCAATATTGATTTTTATTCATTGTTCCTACATAATAATATAAAGTTGTTTTTTGGAAAAATAAAGTTAGATAGCGCAGTTATAGTAGAGACAATGAAAGACAAACAATAGAGAGAATATTTAGGCGCATTAAAGTCATAGCCAACTCGTCGACCTCCGCTCGTTGCATTGCGTCTGTCGCGCTACAGTCTGATGAAATATTGAAGAGACCAGACACCAACTACAAAAACAAAACTTCACCGTAATATCAATATCAAAAAATTTCGCAAATTTTAGGACAATCTATCAGATCTTAGGAATACATTTTTATGTTGCTATGCAATGTGCTACACCTTAAAGGGGAATGTCGCGAAGCAAAGAAACTGTGGTTATGTAATGTTGGTTGCCAAAAATCAACAAAAAACTGCACTTTCTGGTCATTGCTCAGTGGGGTTATAAGCGTTAATTTTAATTAAAAATTCTGTTTACCAGCAACATAAATAAACAAAGCACAAGTTGACATATTCTAAAGGTCCATCAATAAGCGTTTAAATACAGAATTTTGACAATTTAGAAGCACTGTTTTTTTGCATTTTCACTTTTGGGTTCTCAAAAGGAGTTCTATTTTTTGAAATTGTTGTCTGGGTAGAGACATCCTTTAGGGGCCGCCCAAATTTTTAAATTTTGTGTGGGTGCTATGCATGACTTGCTTTCCGTTAAAGGTAGGTACAAAATAATCTAACTTTTTTTCTAATAAAAAGGACATCTACCCAAGCTATTGCCTAAAATATAAATTGAAGATACATATGTTTGTAGGTTTGTACCAATTTTTTCATGATTATTTTTTTTTTGTTTTGGGTTGCCAAAATATCATGTTTCCAATTGTAGACAAACTTACTAAAATACTAAAAGACATTGGCAAAAAAAATTAAATCTGCACTTTTTTTTGTTCCACTACAGGTTTTTTTACTTAAAAAGCATTTAAATCCTGTAAACATCTTATTTTTTTAAATAATAACAAATTTGAAGAAGTTTTCTGCCAGGTATTGGGTTTTTCTTATATACAGGTAGTAGTCCAGCTTCCTTAGCCAAAATATAATCAATCTATAACTTAATTATTGGGTGCTTTGGATCTCTTGCAATCCATAAGGGGGTTGTCCTGGGTATGAAAATAAGTAATGAAAAAAAAAATATGCATAATTTTATTCCCAGAAAATTGTAACAAACGCTTTTTCAAAAAATCAACTTGTTTTGAGCCACCCCAATTTTTTTAAGCGGTTGAGAAAAGTGCCAAGGGCTTTTTGCTCAAAAGTAAATTTTTATACTCAGGATAAATCCCCTAATTGCTCGAAAAAGGTCCAAAAAACCCATAATTTTACTCCCCTCCCAATGGGGCGATTTTTAAAATTTTTTCAGAAATGCCTTTAGTAGAGTCCAAAAATCAAGTTTATGTAAAAAAAATGTTTTTCTTCCCACAGAAAAAAAAAGGTACCGAAAGGGTTTAGTCTCTTGACTCTTTTACGTTTTTAGCAGACTGTTCGTCGCGCCACCGCCGGGAGTAAAATTGCATTTGATGCACCACTATCTTCGCCAAGAAATGTATGTAGCAATTTCCTCTAAGCTAGTGATATTTATAGCACCGTTTCGCCTTTTCTCAACTGCGACCCAGCTCGAGATTAAAACTCATAACTTATATTTTATTTTTATTTTGTTCGTATTTCGTCTTGTGCGGTTGCTTGACTTGCTGTTTTCTTGCGAGCTTGGAAGTTGGATTCTTGCTTTTTCTCTTTTTTGGTTTTTAATGTAATGAGTTTTAGAGTTTTAACTTTGATAGTTGGCCTATCTTGGAAGTATATTAAAGAAGTAATGTGGATCAGTAAATTGGGGCTGTAATTATAGACAATTGTGTAAAAATCATGTCGAAGATCTAATATTTTACTTTACCTTCTGGTATGGATTTAACTTATCCTAATTTAATTTACAGTTTCATAGCATTTTTAACATTCACAAAGCATTTAAATGGCTTTTCATTTCAATTTTAAGCAAATTTGCCTAAATTGGACCAACACTAAACACGAATATTATCCTAAATTGAATTGATCCAAATTTGGAGCATGTCAAAATTTTGCAAAGTGTGCATATACGATCCTTGATTTTAACCGATTGGGGGGTAACCCATCCAAATCTAGATTTAGGAAAAATTTGTTAAACTCTAAATTTACCACGTTTTTTTTTTGCAGCAAACCTTCTTTTAATATCAGGGGGTGCTATATCACCGCTATCCGGTGAACTCTTCGGAAACAGCTCTTTGAAATTTATCTCTTCGAGAAAACAATTCAAAATTACAGTTTAGAAGATCTAGAAGCTCATATAAGTCATCTCAGTTAAGCTTCCGTCAATAAAACACAAATATAATAATGATTTCTGAAGTCAGATTTTCGACACATAGAAATAACCGATTTAAATGAAACCATAATACGTTTGTAGCCCTTTACTTTTTAAAACTACACTTAGTTTTAATGTACGATGAAGTCCTCATGTAGATGTGCTATTTAGTAGAATTGACGGGAGCTCAACGGAGATGACTTATACAAGCTTCTAGAAGCACAGATCTTCTAAACTGTGAAATTGAATATCTAGCCTTAAGCCAAAATAGGACTGCAATTACTCCAAAGATGATGTATTTGTAAAGTCCGCTTTTTTATTTTACTCAGCCAGTTAGAGTGTTTATAAATCATCGCCATTAAAACAAGCCAACAGCATTAGCCATGCAGATTTAACTGCGGATTAAAAATGCATATCTCGTTAACGTTGTGCATCGCCATATACATACATACATATACATACATAGGTACGAGTAAAATGCAAAATTGCAACATATCCTCCCGATGGGCCACCAAGAGTCGAGCAAATGAAGATAACACGGTATTAGCCAGCTAACACGCTATGGGGCAGTATTTCCACCTTACGATTATACCGCCCGTTCTCACTCATGCCAATATTCATACATGTATGCACTCTGGGATATGATAGTTTTGTGAGAGAGCACATATAAGCGAGGGGTCAGCTATTCGAACTTACCCTGTCAATTACTACGTCACAAATAACTTTGCTTGTCATTTACGCGAGTAATTCAAATTGGTATTTTTACCTTTTTTGCAAGATGGGATTCTTTGAATTTTTGTTATTTAGGAGTTCAAAATCAAATGATATGGTTAACCCCTCGGCTAAATACGCAGCAGTTTGATGCTATTTGCAAATGCAAAAGCTCATTTTGCAGTCTAAACGGCTCATAGAGCTTTGTATAATTGGAATGTGCTGCAAAATATACCAATTTCAACTCGAGCTTACAATATCTAGGCACTTTTATTACCTAGATAGGTATATCCTATGTACTTTGCAACTTTATGTTTATGCCTAAAGGCCGATTTATAGAACGTTACTCTCACTTTACTTCCGCTTTACTTCGGCGTAACTTTACAGAAAATTAAATAAAATACATGGGAATGTATTAGCAAATTTATACTTCACTTTAGCGCTACTTTGCTGATTCATTTAGCTGTAAGTTGTACTGTCAAAAGCCGAGCTTGGCCAATCATGCGCAAAATTTGCAAAAATGAGATATTCACCCTTATTGTCAAAGGTGGTGATTACGGAATATCGCTTAGTACAAAACCTGCTGGTCTTTTTATGTAGGTTTCGTACGAAGCGATATTCCGTAATTACCGCCCAGGTGTAAATAGTCAGAAGTCGCGAGTTCAGACACATGCGCATACCTGTTCCCAATTTCACGTAATTTTACAATCTATAAATTAAGCGAATTTGTTAAGTTACGCGGAAGTGAAGTTACGCTGAAGTAAAGTGAGATAACGTTGTATAAATCGCCCTTTACTCCTATTTGGGTGTATTTTGTGAATTTAGCTTTCTGAATAAATGTTCTAACCGCACATATAAAAAATCTGGCTGTTATGAATATATTTCTTGGTTTAACAAGGAATACATTAATTAATATTTTATCCTCTTTTTAGTTACATAGTCTAACAAAGTATCACATTAAATATACAATGTAGCTTTTGATTCGCAAAACCAAATAATTCATCTCCCAAACTCGCTTTTAATCCCCTATATCGAATAAAGCAATTTTGCATCCTTATTAGAAAATACCCATACAAAAACTCGAGCATTACAATGTATAGTATAACCACGTACAATTTAAATTACAAGGGTAGCTTCCCTATGTCCAGAATTCCCTTTTATCCCCTGGGAACAAAGGGATTATCTTTCGTTTCAAAACCAGAAGGGTTCCGAAATAAAAACGGAATGACCCATACAATGGCGGCGGTTATAGCTAGTTATGCAAAACGATACCCTTTATCTCTTTGCCCAAAGTGGATGGACAATCGCCGGTTTAACCTGATTGGCATTTAGGGACACATATGTTGAATTATACCATAGAAAGGATACTATGTAGACGGGATTGTTTATGATGGGGTATGTTGTTGCGGCGGAACTATACAAGGGTGTCGTTTCCATAAAATTATCAACATACAAAATGGAGCCATTTATTGGACCCTAAAACAATTCCATCGTGGTTGTTATGATGTTTGCAGACATTTCGGTAACGAGGCAGGGAAATTGATGTGTTTTATTGATTGCGCGCGGTCTTTTCATTAAACTATTTCGTTCAATTATAAACAAAAATACAGGGTGTCCAAAATATGGCGCATAAACGTTATGGTACGTTGTTGGGGCATGTCTAGGGATCCCCGGAAAATTAAAAAAAAAAATCTATCTCACATACCCTTGGAGATATGAGGCCCCTAATGTGTGAAACTTTAAACGTTTACATCTTGAAGATAACAGCACATATTAACAAAAGAAATGGCTAAATACAAAGGCACAATCTATCTAACAAATTTTAACAATTTGTTTATCTTTTATATGGTCAAATTACATTTTTATAGCCAATTTAATTTTACAAAAATTTTATAAATTGAATCTGACAACAACGTCATTGTGATCTAATGCAAAAATGTATGCTCAAGAATCTACATGAGCTTTTAAGATGTATTTTACAAACTTTATTGCCGAACTTATGCAACTTTGCATTTTTCTCGATGAATATAACAGATGGATTTTTTTTTACAATTTTCTAGGGATCACTGAGAATGCCCCAAGAGAATACCATCGCGTTTAGGTGCCATTTTTTTGACACCCTGTATAATAGCAAGTCAAAATAGGCAAGGGTCAAGCAAATAAAAGGGAAATTTTCGGAATGTTACCACGCCAACCCTAAACTCTTATTTGTGTCCATTTTTTGGCTTTTAGCTTCCTGAATAGAAATGTTCTAACACATATTGAAAATCTGGCTGTCATATATATTTTTTATAAAAATGCTATGATTTTTTACTATCTTGGCCTAAATCTAAAACTCTTTTAATTATAAATCATTTTTATTACCAGAATAACTATTAGTACTACCTACTATTTCACGGCTGTTATAATTTTAATTTTTATACCTTATTCCGTGTTTACATAAATTTGAATACAAAAACTTTTCATTCAACCAAATAAAAATTAATATGACCTTATTTTCATAAGTTATATACCTATAGCAATATTCATGCATATGGAGCGTTAATAAAACCGAAAGACATCTAATTTAAATTGAATAAGTATGTACTAATTTGTAATTGATTTGTTTATTGAAATTATATACGTTGATTGCTACACATTACGGTTTATTTATTTAGAGAGGTGATAGCTTTTATATGGCAGTTTTATGTTTCACATAAAAATTATTTATTATGACACAAGGATTTGATAAAATGCCGCTTACTAAAAGCACTGTCTAGGTAAAATAAAATAAATTTTTTTTTTAATTTAAACTAGAAAAATTTTGATCGATATTTTTTGTAGGCAAAATGCAAAAAATTTAATGGGTAAATTAAAGAAATCTGTATTTTACGATTCACTAGATAATAAATTAAATAACAAATCAAAATGTTGTTTGTAACTGAATTGTCTATTTTTTACGATCCCGTTTAACGAATAAAATAAACTCCTAACCTCTTTTAATGCCTTTTCCGATGCTTCTCATGTATATTAAGGTTTATAGCTTTTTCCTATTGGAAAGTAATAAACTTTTACAGTTTTATGATGTTGAAGTTCAACAACTACCGGTTTGTTTACCTTTTGGAATACGATTGCAGTTGCACTTATTTTACTCCTCACAAACATCGTTTAAAATGAAAACAAAGAGTTTTTTGGACACCTATTTTATATTACTATCTTCTATTTTGATCAACCAAAATGGGTGTATTTGCAGTGCGCCGGTGATTAAGAAAACACTTGCTGTTGCGCCGATTTGATCATACAGAAATAGTTTGTATTGCGCCGCTATTGTTTATAAAAGGTCTATTGTTATACCAGTAGCTAAGAAGACCCAGATAAAAAGTATTAAGAAAACTTGATTTAAATACATTTTCAGGTATATTCTAACTATTGCGAATAAACGCTGGGGCTTGTTGAATTTTCCGTCTTACAATTTTTGCTGGCTTTTCGGTGATATTATCAGTAGCTTTCCGTTTTCCGCTGTTAGATATGTATTGTCTTGGTAATGTGCTGACAAGGATTCTTAATTTTTCTCTAGTTTGTTTTTTTAAATTTCAGGGCTTTAGATATAATTTTATGAAAGCACTGGAGGACCTTTTTCCACTCGGGGACACTAGGTTAGGTGGGTTAGGTTAAGTTTTGCTGCTAAAATGATAACTAATGACTAATTTGTTGGGGTGACAAAGGAAGGGATTAAACAGATGCAAACCAGGTATACGAAATTACCCAAAACAATGGGTATCATAAAAGTGGCGCAATACACAATATTTTTGTATATTCAAATTTAAACATCGGCCTTAATATATCGGTATGTATCTATTAATTTAATCTTTATTTACTTGCAAAGAATGTTATTAAATTCTACTAAGGAATTAAATTCAAGAAATTGCTTTTAATATTAAAATAGTTGATTCTGTATAAATGGCATATTATTTGAAAATTTATTCAATTTATTCAATTAAATTTGCAATTATCTTTGACTTTAAAATCATGTTATAACTGTTGGTAAATAAAACAAAATATATAACCACTTTAAAATAACAGTTATAGAGCATGACATAAACATTTTTGTGCCATTTTCTGTTATTGTCGTTTTGCATAAAACACCCATTAATTTATGTCTAATATGATAAAGTTTCAAAATAGCAAGAAAAATTTATATGAGTGAATGATTAGGAAGATACTAGCAAGTATCAAGAAACTGTGATTATGTAATGTTGGTTGCCTCAAATCAACAAAAAAAACAGCACATTCTGGTCATTGCTAAGTGGGTCTATAAAAGTTAATTTTTATTAAAAATTGTGCTTACCAGCAACATGAATAAACAAAGCACAAGTTAACACATTCTAAAGGTCCATCAATAAGCTTTTAGTTACAGAATTTCGGCAATTTAAAATGTAAAAAAATAGTGCTTCTAAATTGCCAAAATTGTGTATTTAAACGCTTTTTGATGGAATATGTCAACTTGTGCTTTGTTTTTTTATGTTGCTGGTAAGCATAATTTTTGATTAAAATTAACTTTTATAATGCCACTGAGCAATTACCAGGAAGTGGTGTTTTTTGTTGATTTTAAGCAACCAACATTACATAACCACAGTTTCTATGCTTCGTGACATTCCCCTTTAAAGCAGTTGACATTTTTTACTAACACCACGATAAATAAATTATAAAAATATTTCCTATTTTAGGCAATGTGTCACTAAGCGCGCGGGTTGACTTATGAAACATTGAAAAGAATACATTTTTGTTGCTAAGCAATGTGCTACACTTTAGAATAGTGGAAGTGGGCGGAAGGGAAATGCTCTAAAATTGAGGGGAAATGCCTCACAATTTAAAATGTGAAGCAAAAATACCAAATGAATTTAATAATAACAAAAAATTAAAATTTGTAAAACTCTCCCAAACAAACCGAAGTTTATTTTCTCGTTGAAAATTATTTAATTTGCAAAATTAGAAGGCAATTTTTCAAGGAATTTGTTTACACCATTAAACAGGTGAATCACCCCCTTAATACATTTTAAACTAAAGACTCTAGAGAGCAGTTCAAGAAACAAAAAAGATTTTAGAAACTCCCCCATGCTTTTCGAACAAGGCATTAATAACTACCAGCGTGCAGGGTGCGCCATTAAAATCCACCGTCTTAGTTCGTATTGAACAAAGTGAGGTGAGAAATGAGAATACTTTCCAATTTAGGTAGAACAGAAAGAAAAATGGATAAGGGTTTGACTTGCCGTGAAATGAATCAAGAACAGCAGTCAGCCGTCCAAAGGAAAAAGACCGTATGTCCCAATTTCATAGTTTTGAGAAAAACGGGTTTATATTTTTACGTTGGTACTTTTTAAACTCTACGTAATTCAGTGATTTTTTTTGTGATTTGATTTTAGTGCGAGGCTGTTTGTAATTATAATAATGATCACATTCCGAAAAAATAATCCAAAAATATATCTTTGTCCACAAAATATAAACAAAAATGTACTTACAGTGGTACGTTGTTACTAATTGTAGTGCTTATACAAAGTAAAAAAACCGTAAGTGACAAATCAATGCAGTTTGCATTGATAAGCTAAGAGAAAAAAGCGTAAGTCCATACTTTGACGTCATCCTTTACTAAGTAAAATAACCGTAAGTGCGGACTCGTAAAGCAAAATGACTGATATGCTAAGGAAAAAGACCGTAAGTGTACATGAACAGACGGTTTTTTTGCTTAGTAATGGTACTTACGGTCTTTTTACTTGCGAAATTGATGACGTAGTGGACTTACGGTTAATTTGATTCATGCTTTTTTCATACTTTCAAGCAAAAAAATAAATTTTTTTTTCAATGAGATCGATAAAGGCAATGCCTAAGATGCCAAAAATGAAAAAAACTCAATTTCGTAAAATTGAGACTTACGGTCTTCTTTCTTTGGACGGCAGACTGCTAAGATAGAAATGCCGGCCGAGGGGTGAGGGGTTGGTAATTTATGTGTTCGCTGGTAGGTAGAGCGAGGGTAGGGGAGGGTGAAAAGTGAAGAGGGCGGTGAAAAGAGCCATAAAATAGTATGAAGAGGGCTCTAGAGACATCTCTGGATATCATGGCCAGAGCCTGCTAGCTTGGATTGATATGCAATGCAGCTCGTGTATAAGGTTCGTGTAACTAAAAAAATGCCTCGCTTGAATTTCTGATGATTTTGCTATTATGTACAGGTTGCCTAATAATATGTCTGTATGTAAGAAACTGCATTTAGAATTTCTCTAAAAAAAGACAAAAATTTAGGAAATTAGAGAATTTTGATGAAAATTGCGTAAGACGTGGTTTTTGAAAGCTCATAGCAATGAAACCAAAAGCGTTGTAACTTTTTAAGTGCTAGATTCGGATTTGGCAGCTCGTTTTACATAAGCATTGATGGCATTCATTGCTGGCAAAAATTACTTGTGGTCGTGATTATTAAAAAACTGAAAAAATTTGGACTCGTACCCCTTGCTACAAAATAAGGTAAATTTTGGAAAAATAGATTTGGCTAAAATTGTGTTTTTAAGGTTATTAAATGGCGTAGAAAACAAATCTGCAATCAGATTTTTTTCCAAGTGCCTTTGTTTTTTTGTTAGAGCTTTCTAAAGTTGGTCAAATGTTAAAAAACTTTAGCATGATTTTTTTTCCCTAATTAGAAAAGAAAATAAATTTTGAAAAAATAGATATATGCTTTTAATTGTGTTTTTAAGCTACTTAAAAGCTGTAGAAAATAAATCAACAATGAATTCAAGTGCTTTGATTTTTTTGTTAGAGCTTTTTAAAGTTGGCCAAATTTCATAGAAATTTTGCAAATATTTTTTTTTATCATCGACTATAATGAAACTTATTTTGTACATTGTTTTTTGGCGGTAGAAAAAGAATGATCCGCATTTAGATTTTTGCTAAAAAAAATATATTGAAAATTAGAGCATTTGGATAAAAATTGGGGGTCGCATTGGAAGTTGCCTTCGAAAGCTCATAAATATTAAACCAATAGCGTTGGAATATTTTAAGTGACAGATTCGGATTAAGCAGCTCGTTTTAGATAAGCATTGATGACATTTATTAATAATTTCTAAAAAAAATTACTTCTGGCCGAGGTAATTAAAAAACTAAAAAAATTAAAAGCCGTATAAAAAAAGGCCAGTAACTTTTTTCAACAGCTTTCGTTTTTTGTTAGAGTATTTTAAATTTGCACAAATTTTAAAAAAGCTCACCAAATTATTTTTCTTTGATTGCCATAAAAACTTTTTTTGTTCTAACATAAGAATTAAAATGTTAGCAATCTGCGAAGCACCGTTACTGAATTCATTAACACACTCTTGTTAAAAAATATAATTTTTAAACTCAAAGTCCCATATATGAGTCCATGTGGAACTCCCTTCGCATTATTACAAAGTGCGCTGACAGCTTGACAACTTGATCCGATTTAAAACATAATTGCACGACACTATAATTAGTTTTATGGAGTTATTTAAGCTACAAAGCTATCACTAGGCAGTAAGACATGGACAAGTAACAAAATGCTCGGTAAATTGTGACCTTACGTGCTAATAACATACAAACACACACATAAACAAATTAAATAAGTAATTATTATGGGCTTAAGCATAAGAAAACGTTCTTTCCTTTGTTCAATTCAAATAAATCAAATGCCAGACTAAATGGTCCCACATAATATAAACCTTTGTCACCCACATATGAAGTTAACATTGTTGGTGTTTTATATATTCAATATGACTATCAGATTTCGTAAGCAGAAGAAAGGTCAACCTTTTAAGCTGTTGAATTTTATATAAATCTTAGTTGGAATATAAAATTAAAAAATGTTCTTGAACTTTTTAAATGCTTTTGGTTTCTCCAGTCCTAGTGCCATATGATAAATATTGTGTTAACGAGAAATGTCGCGGAGCATTGAAGATGTTAGTTTCCTAAAATCAACAAAAAACCGCACCTTCATTGTTCAGTGGGTTTATAAGAGTTAATTTCAATTAAAAATTGTGCTTACCAGCAACATAAATGAACAAAGCACAAGTTGACATATTCTAAAGGTCCATCAATAAGCGTTTAAATACAGAATTTTGGCAGTTTAAGATGCCAAAAAATAGTGCTTCTAAATTGCCAAAATTCTGTATTTAACACTTATTGATGGACCTTTAGAATATGTCAACTTGTGCTTTGTTTATTTATGTTGCTGGTAAGCACAATTTTAATTAAAATTAACTCTTATGGATCTACTGAGCAATGACCAGAAAGTGCTGTTTTTTGTTGATTTTAGGCAACCGGCATTACATAACCACAGTTTCTATGCTTCGCGACATTCCCCATTAATTCAAAAATTATTTAAAATGACTCTCCAAATTTAAGTGCTTTAAATTTCAAAGTTTTTTTAATTTTTTAGCACCTTATTTTGTCTCTATTTGCTAAATTTCATTATTCGAAATTACTCGTTGGGAGCTATTAACGAGGTGATCAAATATTTTAAAATGATTTTTTTTTACGAAAATCTTGGCAAACTTTGTTTGACATGCCCCCAAGGATTGCCACTATTAAAATCTTTTTTCCAAATTTTACAAATAAAAAAATATCTCTACTATTTAGATGCGTCAAAGAGGTCCTACATTTAAAAAAAATATTCGTTTCGAAAATAAAGCGAAATAAATAATTTTATAGGGGATTTTTAGAGGTTTTATTACTTCTATGGGTGCAACATTCTAAGGGGGCAAAATCAGACATATGTTTACAAAAACTTGATTTCTTAAAAATGGGTCAATGAATCACCCCTTTAATTTTTACCTCGACACCTTGTATAAAGAATTAAGGGGGGTCTTTTGGGGGTCCTCGCTTCCGAAACAGCTGGTTGTTAAATTTTTTGATTTTAGCAAAAATGCGAAAATGTCTGTAATAAAAGTAGTTCTGGTTTTGCTCAAGTTTCTAAAAAAGCAATAAGAAATTCCTTAATGTTAAAAAACTAAAAAAGGGTTTTAAATTGTATCAATTGGCTACGCTTTCAAAAATGTTTTGTAACTTCTCACCGTGTTCAATACTTTCACATTTTTAAAGCAACCTTCCTTGAATTAAAAAAGGGTAACTCACCAAGATAAAACCCTAAAAATAGAAATTCTTTAGGTACATTTTTTACCTCTACCTAAAGCTCCACTTAAATTGTTTAGTTCTGCTTAGTTATTTTAGGAGTTTTCTAATTTACAGAGACATTATTATAGAAACATGAGATAAAAATATAAATCTAAAATACACAACATTGCATCGGCTATAAATTTTAGAAGTGTAAATAAATATAAAAATAAATTATGCCTTAAGTATAATATGAATTTCACAAAAATTACTTGTTTTGAATACAAAATTGGCTGTTAACCAAATAACAATCGGGTAAATGTGTTTTATTTGCTATAACATTCCCATTTTGATATCAATGAGTTAATTAGAACTCATATGTGGTCATAAATATAGTATATTACGGCATTAGGTACCTAAATAGGCTGCATGTTAAAATTATTCAAGATATGACATTATCACGGATAAAAATTTATTTTATGGGTTCAAGGTCTAGACTAAACTTGCAAGTTTGTTTTTATTCACTAAGTTAAGTTGTGTCTTGTGCGATATTGTTATTGGATACTTTTTGCCAGACATCAAAACAATATTTGGCTAAAAGATTTTTTGTTTTGAAATAAGCTAAAGTTGATAAAGGTTGTTTTAAAAAGTTCCATAACTTTTTTGTTACTATAAATGTTTATGAAATCGTTTGACCTCTGCTCCAAATTTAAGTGATTTTGTTGAAAAAAGATAGACTTTAAAACTAATGAAGCTTTGTTAAGGTCGAAAAGGTACCATGATTTAAGAAACTTTTTGTTAGAATGTAGATTTCTTATTCTAGTAAAGTAATCTGATTTCAAAATGGTAAAAAAAACTGCAATGATTATTGATCCACTGTAAAACCAGGTTAGCTTTAAAACGTAAAATTAAAAAAAAAATAAAAAAAATTGTATGTACCATTGTACTCACCACAGACCACTCGGTCAAATGGGCTCATCCAGTCTGCAACAAAAAGAAACATTAATTAGTAAAAAATCATTAAAATTTGCCAAAATTGGATTTAGCAAAAAAATCGCGAGAAAAATCGATAGAAGTATAAATTTCATGTTTATTTTTCTTCAAATTTAGAGTTGTAAATTTCTAAAAAATTTTAGATCCATGTTTTTCGAACTATTGATAGTATATTTAATTCTTAAGGCTGGAGATTTAAATTGACAGACCTTCTAATCTGTGCTCCTAGAAGCCTCGTATAAGTCATCTCCGTTGAGCTCCCGCCACTTCTACTGAATAGCACATTTACATGAGGGCCCCATCATATATTAAAACTAAATGTAGTTTTGAAAACTAGGAAAATAAGGCTACAAACGTATTATGGTTTTATTTAAATCAGTTATTTCTTTTTAGCAAAAATCTGACTGAAATCATTATAATATTTTTTTTTTTCGACTACGGATACATTTTTTGGTTTATATACATTAAGTGGTCTATGCCAAACGATAAAACGTTCATTTACCATATTTTTTTTAAGCTTCTAAATGAATAAAATTGCCACATACGTTTTTTCTTAATCTATGTGCTCGTTCAAAGATTTCAATGTAGAAAGAAAAACACCAAAAGTACTATTTTACCATATTTATATTATTTCTTGCACTCAGTACCACTTCTATGTATCACATACATTATCTTAAATATTTTTAATCATAGTCATCGATGTATTACTCTTTGCATATTTTGTTGAAATTTCGAAAATAACTGGCATTCAGGGAGATGACTATTACGAACTTTGGAGTGCACAGAACACTTCATTTATGAATTTGAATCTATAGCCTTAACAAATCCTACAAAAAGATAAATTTTAGGTTATGTTCTTTCAAGGTTATTTGAAGTATGCGACAGCTTTAATGCACTTTAATGATACATAAATTTCCAATAATTCGATAAAAAACGAAATTAATTTCACCTTGGCAATTAATTTGAAACATTTTTTGTTCACTTAAAGTACTATCGTGGACATGGAATTTAAAACGATTTTTTATTAGCCACCTTTGGTTTTTTGAATTTTACTCTATTGTGAATGGGGTTTTTTTATGTCAGTTTTCGAATGTTATTTTGACAACAAATGCGTCAAATGTATTTTATTAAAATAAATTACGTAAAATGTGCTGCCGACGAAAAAAATAGTAAGAAAATATTTCCTTTTTTAAATAATTTTGTTTAAGGATAACAATAAGGCTCTAATCTTCGTAAAACTTCAGAGAAATGTTTCTTGTTAATGTCCACTTCGGATAAAACTTGAGATGTTTAAGCCACTATTTTGACCTTATTTACAATTCAAAAATTGATCGTTTTAAATTCCATGTCCTCGATAGTACTACCAGCTAGTAAAAAAATTATATTGCCTCCATTTAAGAGTTGTTATTTGCATTACACAAAATAGGTGTAATTAACGACCCATTAGAACTTTATTGGGACATAAAATATTAACAATTCACTTTAGTGTTATTTGAGATGATGACACAAACCTCAGTTTTATTTATGTGCATTTAAAGAGTGCACTTTTATTGCTAGTTTTATTGTTATACCCATAATAAACGCATGTTTATTGGATTTTGAGGTAGCCAAAGCAAAAGAATCTTAAAATTTACCAACAGGTGATATCGGTATCGTTCGTTTGCGATCCGTCGGAACAGAAAACAGCGCGTGCCGAAATCGTTAAAATTTTATGACAGTTGTAAACAATAACTAATTGTTGATTTTTATTGCCCTAATAATGTGCAGTTTCACAGATTATTACGCCATAAGTGGCCAACATTGACTTTACAACCATGAAAGCAACGAGATAGAGTTTTATTAAGCATCCTAATTGTCGTCACTTTAATTTTGTGTGATGCTTAATTTCATCGAATTCACTATGTGGAAGATTGTTACTTTTAAATGGGAATGTCGCAAAGCATAGAAACTGTGCTTATGTAATGTTGGTTGCTTAAAATCAACAAAAAACACCACTTTCTGATCATTGCTTAGTGGGTTTATAAGCGTTAATTTTAATTCAAAATTGTGCTTGCCAGCAACATAAATAAACAAAGCACAAGTTGAGATATTCTAAAGGTCCATCAATAAGCGTTTAAATACAGAATTTTGACAATTTAAATTGCAAAAAAAATAGTGCTTCTAAATTGCCAAAATTCTGTATTTTTGATGCACCTTTAGAATATGTCAACTTGTGTTTTGTTTATTTATGTTGCTGGTAAGCACAATTTTAATTAAAATTAACTCTTATAAACCCATTGAGCAATGACTAGAAAGTGCTGTTTTTTGTTGATTTTAGGCAACCGACATTACATAACCACAGTTTCTATTCTTCGCAAAAAAAGCTCGACTACTCGTTTTCTCTTATGCAAACTTGTGTACAACTTAGGCCGCAGTTTTCAGCGTTATTATTACAGCAATTGTTTTAAAATTTTGACAATATTACCTTGGCTTCTTTTAAAATACCTTTTGTTTGGCACATTTTGATTTGGGTACCTAGTTTAGCAAAAATAACAGTTTAAAGGTGGGTAAACCATGCCAAAAACAGCAACTATTTTTTTTAAGAAATTGAGCGCTCAAAAACAAATTTTAAAAAACAATAAGTATTACAAATTTAATAAGCTTTCCAATGACACCAAGTTTTTAAAAATCCGATAAGAATTAGCAAAGATATTTGAAGTATAAATTACGTGAATATTTACATAGGAAAGGGCTCCCCTCCGCCAGCCTCTAGCGTACAATGGAAAAAGGATGTATCTGATTTCGACATGTTTACTGATTTATACGTTTTTTGGACCATGCGAAAACGATAATCATACTTTAAACATTATTTTATTGATAAATATTTAGATATTAATACGTCTAAAGGTGTACCTGCAGTTCAATGTTAAGCATATTGAATAAAACCTTATTATTTCAAAATCCGATTTTTGCACATACACTCTTTTTCCATTCCACGGTAGGCCCTCTCATGCTAGCGTTCCCCGCACCGATTCGCCTCTCACCATGGTAGTCGGAGGAGATATGAGGCTCTTAAGTCGGATAGTTTATAAAATAGTATTTACCTGTGATGGACATCCAGGGGTATCTAGGTATATCAGGAATAGGTTGTCCTCCAGGTGCTGTGGACTGAGAGCAGGAATTCAGAGGATCAACAACCGCGCTTGCGGCTTGGTGGTAGAATTGTGCGGCTACGGCCATAGACGCAGACGCGGCGGATACTGAATTAGCCGCAGAAACAGCTGATCCGTTTTGGTGATGGTGTCCCAATGTGTAGTTTACCATTGAGTCTGAGGGTGCCACGTTACCTAGAATGATTGTAAGGAGTCTTATTTGGTAATGACTAATGACAAAAATAAAATTTGCGAAATAAATCATTCTCGTGATGATCTATAACAATAATTTTGTTCGTAGAGGCCAAATTTCCAGTCCCAAACTGTTTTTAAACTAATAAAAGTCTGCGCACATCAAAAAAATAAGTTCTGCGCAGGATTTTTGCACCTGCGGACAATTTAGAAGTGAAAATTTGCTCTGTACGAAAAGAGCTAAGAAAATTTTGGATATATTTAGCTGTCCATGCAAGGGGTTTCAAAATTAGCGCTCCACCTCACACCTGTATGGTACGTTGTTGGGACATGCTTAAGGGCCCCCCGGAATATTGTTCCAAAATGCTGCCTTTAAAGATAAGACGGTTCGGTAAGATCGAGGGTCAGTTCAATAAAAGAATTGGTGTACATTTTTTTTAAGAATTTGTTGAGAATTTATGAGGAATTTGTTAAGAACAGAATTTGTAGAATTTGTTATGAATTTGTTTTAAGAATTTGTAGAATTTGTTTAGAACTTGTTAACAAATTCTAAAATTTGTGAATTAGTGTACACAATTTGCCCATCCGATTTTTTCTTCGGGCAACATATTGTTTAGAAAAATATGTTACAGGCTCATCCATAATTTTTGATTATACATTTTTGCATTGGATTTTATTGACATTGTTGTCAGCTTCATTTCATAAACATTTTACCAATTTAAATTGATTATACATACAAATATAATTTGACCATTTAAAAGATAAGCAAATGGTACAATAGTTTAAGATAGACTATGATGCCTATGTATTAAGCCATTTTTTTCGTTAATATGTGCTGTTATCTTCAAGGTATGAGTGTTTTAAATTTTGCACTTTGGAGCCTCATATCTTGAAAGGTATATGAGATAGATTTTCTTAAACAATTTTCTGGGGATCCCTAGGCATGCCCCAACAACGTACCATCGCGTTTATGCGCGCAATTTTTGGAAAATCTGAATTCTGCAGGAGATAAAACATAGCTAGAAAGCATCTTATATAAAGAGAGGGTTGTAGAGAATCCTTCAATTTTTTTCATTATCCTAAATTTGGTGTAATTTAATCATTCGGTATCTAATCATTATCCTGTTTATTTCAATTGGTGTACTAACTTGCAAATTAGATGCTTTGTAATGCCCGTACGTTGTGCAAACATTTAAATGACAGAACAATAAAAGAATAATAATAATAATACAATAATTACCTACAGATAATCCAAAAAGTACCTGAATGAAATCTACAAGAATATCACCGCTTTGTTAACCTACAATAAAGTCTAACTTTTCCTAAATATAAAATGGACCACAAGCTTCTTTACACGACCAAATTTATTTGGATGGATCTACCCATTCTTATACAATACTTTTGTTTCCCAGTTTGTAGTCGATCATTTCATAAAAAAAGAATGCAAGTACTTCAGTTCTTTTAGCTATTGGTACTGACTTCTTATGGCTTCTCTACAACGCACTGTTTTGTTTTTAAACCATTAAGCCATTTATAACTAAAATTCAGCAAAAGTGAATCTTGCTCTACTACACTTAGCTGCATTGTTAGCCTATAGTTTGTATACCTATTCACCCTTTCCGTTCATCGGTCGACACATTTCAGTTTCAGAAGCCGTCAAATTGACTCATTTATTTCTAATGTATTTAGACGTATCTGAGATGCGTCGACCGACGACTTCGGTACGAACGGAAAGGGTGAATAGGTCACTTTTGAAAGTTCCTTATAGATCTATCCCGCCGTAGGCCACAATCGCGGTCGTTATACTTGGGAAACGTCAGATATGCGTTAGATTGACTCAAACCATTGTGATGCTGGTGGTCATTTAGTTTCCCAAGTATAACGACCGCGATTGTGGCCAACGGCGGGAAAGATCTATAGGCTCTAATTAAGGACATACATCTTAAGAAAGCAATTTGTTGAACAATACCAAAACCACTTACAAAACTAAACGAAACACAAGTACACATATAAATTGAAACAAAATATAATTACCTGGCAATCCACCAGTGTACCGACAAGACTTATCGCTCGCTGCGTCCACTGCGGCAGCCGCAGCAAGCGCCGCACTACTCGCGGACGAAGAAAACGCCCCCGGAACCATACTACCGCTCGCAGCCGCGGCCCCAAACGCCGCAGCGGCCGCAGCTTGCTGCTGGTGATGATGATGCGCCGCAGCCGTGGCCGCAGACACATACGGATACATCCTGGACGCAGGAGACGTAGAAGACGCACTAGACGACGAATGCTGCGGACTTGAACCGTTCGGGGACGTCGAGGAAGTGTAATTACTTACTGCGGACGCAAGACTTGCCTCTATTGCGGTTGTTGATGGGTTTTGGAAGAGTTGTTGATGATGGAATTGTTGATGGTACTTGGGGAGCATGCTATCAATTATGAATTTGGAACTCATTGCTTTGGCGAAGCAATGTCACTTTTGTGGTGGTCACTGTTTGGCATAGTATTTTGCGCACTTGGGTTTACGGTAACGTTAACGAGAGTTAAAGGGTCGAAATGTCTTAAGATCGCGACGCGGCGGGATCCTATTCTTCGAAGATCCTTTAGTCTTTATGACTCTACGTATGTTCAGTGTCTATAGCCCTCTATGCCATAGCCGTGGTACTAGGACGTTGGTGTATAATGGCGCTTCGTGAGTTCCCCCTCTCTTGGTATTGTGGAGCAGGTGCGGGCTCGACCAATCGCGCGAGAGATACGCTGTAGTCGACACGCGGTGGTATTCGGTGTAGGAAACTTGCCGTCGAGCGTAGCGACAAGTTCGATCGTACGAGCTGCATCGGAGCTTGCCATGAGGTTTGGATGCTACACTGTCTTTGATCTGCATTTATGATTTGTATTTGATGCTGCATTATTAGCTTAACTTTGTCGTAAAGGATTTTTTTTGCATTTGGAATAGAATTCTTAATCTAATTATTGATTAAAAACAGTTTTTATTCTTGGTTTTATGTCATATTTTAGGTTTTTTTAATTGCCGATAAAAAATGTTTTAAGAGGCGAAAAATCTGTTTTTTAGTTTAGCGAATTTCTTTACGATTCTGTGGTAGGGAGGCAAAAGGGGACAAGTTTTACATTTAAAAAAATGTGTTTTTATTAGCTTACGTTTGTGCAGGATTTTTTTTGTATTTGGAATAGGAGCAATGTTGACATTCTTAATCTAATCATTGACTTACAAACAGTTGTTATTCTTGGTTTTATGTTTTTATGTATTTAATGGTCTTTTAATTGCCGATAAAATCTTTTAAAAGGGCGAAAAATCTGTTTTTTAATTTAGCGAATTTCTTTACAATTTTGTGGTAGAGAGGCAAAAGTGGATAGGTTTTTGGGACACCATATACGTACTGTAAAATATATTTTTTTTATTAAGCTTCTCCTTATTAAATTAATTTCGTTTAATATTTGTAAGAAAACCATTTTTAGAGTGACATTTTTATAGTTATCCCCTTTTGCCTCCCTACCACAGAATTTTTCTAAAGCTTTCTATTACATACTTACTAAAACATAGTATTGTTGTAAAAGATCAAAATTTGGCATAAAAACGTGATGGTACCGGGTACGTTGTTGGGGCATGTCTAGAGATCCTCAGACAATCTTGAAAAAAATCTATCTCATATATCCTTGGAGATATGAGACCCCAAAGTGCGAAACTTCGAAGCTTATAGGCTTGGACATATTAACGAAAAAAACGTTTTAATGCAAAGGCACAATCTATCTAAAATTATTTTACAATTTGTTTATCTTTTAATGCTCAAATTAAATTTTTATAATCAATTTTATTTTAGAAAAATGTCATGAAATAAACCTGACAACAATGTCAATAAATTTAATGCAAAAATGTATGATCAAGAATCTAAATGAGTTTTAAGATGTATTTTTTTTTACAATCAGTGTTGCCGAACTTATAAGTTTTGCATTTTCCTTCATGAATATAATAGATGGATTTTTTTTACATTTTTCTAGGGATCCCTGAGAATGCCCCAATAGCGTACCATTGTGGTTGCGCGCCATTTTTTAGACACCCTTTATACAAAATAAATGCGTTAAGATTCTGAATAAAAATTAAAAACCTTTTCATGTTATTTTTTGCAAATAAATTTATAGCAAGGTTTCAAAAAAAAAACACAAATTAACAAACTCTTTTGCTTACTTTATACATGCCGATTCTAAATTAAAATTAACATAATATCATTAGAATTTAGATATTATCGTAATAATAATTAGTAAAAATAAATTACTATTACTAACCAATGCTAAAATTTGATTAAGCGTCGATTAAGGCAAAAATTAAAGCTAATAAATTTACATAAATGATTAAAAACATGTATAGAAATTGTCTAAAATTAGCTAATTTTTAAATGTTTAATTTTTTTTATAATTTGCATTCTTTCCATAACATAACCATTTAAAAATTAGATAATTTTTTTTTACAGAATTAATAATATTAAAGAACATCTTTGTCAATTTAATTTTTTTTAAATTATTATACATATTTTGCAATAAATGTGTCAAAGTAATAAACCATTTTATTTTTATGTTGAAGGTATAGTTTTACAGTAAGTACTTTACTTCTCAAGAATATTTTAAGGACCGATAGCAATATTTTTAGTGATGGTGGTGCCATCTTAGTAAAATACGATGAACTAAAGATTCTGTTTCACAAGAAGGTGATGGTTTGCTTGAAGCTCAGAAGTCAGATTAGAAAACTTGATTGTGTTTAAATAAATAAAGGTTTTTCTTAAGAAGGATATCTACTTACAATTTATTGCAGCCAACAAAATTCGTTATTGTTTCCATAAAAATCCTGCAAAAAAAAACAAAAACAATTTTAGTAAAAAAAATAGCAAACTATGGTGGCAGATGTGGGATGGTCAACATTCGTAAATTGTTCTTTATACAGGATGTCCCAAAAGTACACTGATTTAACCACGTATTCCTTGGACAAAAATAAGAAAAAAAGTTCATATAAACATGTGTCCGATTTTGAACCCTTAGTGAGTTTTAGCCCCCTAAAAAAACCCTGAAAAATCAGTTTTTTTAAAATATTTTCGAAACGAATAATTTTTTCAAAAAAATTTATAGGACCTTTTTGATTTATGTAATTACTAGAAATATTTTCTCACTTGTAAAATTTTGAAAAAAGTATTTATAGTGGGGATTCTTGGGGAGCTGTAAGTTAAAAAAAAGTCAAAATCGGTATGTTCATAGGAACTTTTTTTCTTATTTTTGTTCAAGGAATATGTGGTTAACTCAGTGTACTATATTAATGGGACACCCTATTTATTAAAAATAAAAAGGTTATTTTAAAAGGCAATTTTATATTAAAATCCAAAATCCCTAATAAAATGAATACATATCAGAAAACTCTAAATCGATAAGTTTCAATCAAATGACCATGCATTTATTTTGTCTAAAAGTACCTATTTTCAAGGGGTAAGCAATTAAAAAAATTGTAAAATTTTCTAAGGACAAAACGTAAACTAACTTTTGCTAAAATTAATTAACATCTTTAAGGCAAGGTTTATTTGAAAAGGTACACTTGTTTCACAATATGTTTACCCCTCGACTATCTATCTATCCGCTTTGATCAAGTAGGTAGTTGATTTAGTCGATAACAGACAGACGAACAGACCTGACAGTGTCGACATCTATTTAAGGATTGTCGTATTAGGACCCGCAAATATCTAGATTTGCGAAGGATGACAAATTTACGAATAGTGACCTTCTATTTACTTTATAGATAACTGTCTATTAGGTAAGGATAGATTTTTAGGAATATTTTTATATTTACGTTCTTTGATAAGCAATTATGAAACCCAAAATTTGGTTTTTTAATGTTGCTGAATTGCTGCATTATTAAACCCAAAATTTTATTTTATTAGGTTGGTTTTCCAGTTGCAAAAAGATGACTTCTTCATTTGCAAAGTACTTTTTATTTACAAATTTTACTATTATAAACTACCAGAGGAAATCGTTTTTTTGTAGAGGAAATAACTAGAACAATTGGAGAAACGATTTTAACGGTTACATTTACTTAAAAACGCCTATTTATTCAGTATTAAGTGAATAAAGTTTACAAATGTCATTATTCAATATGTCTGACCTGAATTTACTTTTTACTTCAAACTGTCAATGTTGCCAATCCAATAAAAATAAAATTTTACGTTTAGTTTTTAATTCATATTAAAAATGCATTTCAAACGATTAAAATGAATGATTTGTACTAAAATTAGTTAATCAAATAAAAAAGGTTAAAAATAAATAATTTTAAACCAAAAACAAATAAAAAAAAATTTAAAGAAACAAATATTTAGATATGTCCAAAGAAGATTGATAAAACCTAGATTTTTTTTAAATTTTTTACATGATTGACAAGTAAAGTGCGATCCATAAAATTTGATGTCGACTCTGGCTGTGGAACGTCAAAAATATGACAATCGACAATGTTTTAAGTACGAAAAAAATTGAAATTTTACAAATCCATGGCAAAAGTCGACGTTAAATTTTTTGGATCGCACGATATAATATCGTTGACTCCAAAAATTATAATTAAGTATTTTAAGAGCATTTTTTTAAGAAATGCTAACAACTGAGACTTTTGTTTAATTTTTAAGCCTTTCAGTGGATGATGACCGAAACTGACCTTGCCTTTTTTTATTAGCATTTTGTAGTTTTACTAGTTGTTGACTGGGTTCTTGTAATGACCTTGAAAACTTTGGACGTCCTTAAGCAACGAGTTGGTTAAAGCTTTAGTCAAATCGATATCAGAATAATTCTTAAATAGCATAATATTTCTTGCCACAAATTTTATAAAATTTTATATCACCGAAAAGATTCTATTTTCTGCTTAACGAAGACAGATAATCAAAATTTAATGATCTTATTATACTCTTCGCAGACAAAATCGAAAAGTATATTGCACTCGAACCTTCTTTCTCGATAAAATTCGTCCTAGAGCAAACATTTTTTCAAGACTTTTATTTTCTGTCCGTTTGTCTGTCTGTAACGAAACTTGTTATTACGATAACTGAAGAACGGTTTATTCAATTGACTTAAGATTTGGTGCAAAAATCACTCTCATTTGGAGACAAAAACTTATTGTTTTTGAAATAAATCAAATAATAAATAGAGGGTAGAAACCACCCCCGAAATTTAAAAAAAATCTTATTTCGGTTATATCAATTTTAACAAAAAAAATATTATTAATTAAATTAATGATTGTATTTTTGCCTATAAAAAAGCATCTTAGTATTTTTTCGTATCACCACCCGTTTACAAAAAAAAATTAAGTTTAACGTTTTTTTAATAAAATGTAAAATGGACCTTTTTAATCATCTACTGCGAAGAGAATCATTTAGAATGTGTAACAATTATATACCAATATAAAAATAGCCATTTAAAAAGACCTACTTGCGAAGTGTAATTTTTTAAATGATCTATCCCACTCAATGATCTAACCCATTCATTGATCTAACCCGCTCTTGTTCCACCCATGCTACTTCTACGTTTTATCCTATAATCCCCTAACCTAGCTGCAGTCACCAGTTAACTTGATCGTTGATTATTCATGTCTATCGCCCGCGGCAGCTGCATCCATAGCATCAGCTATTCAGCCACCTCTAGATTAGACAATGCATTCTATCTAGCAGGCTGATGCAACTTGGCCGCCCGGCAGTAGCTAGCTATGAAGAGACAATGACATTAGGGCGTTGCCTCAACCACTTCCAGTTGGTCGATACGACAACATGGCGGCTTATTTGGGAACATGGATTCAAGGACCTACTAGATAAAGCTGCCGTCCAAAGGAAAAAGACCGTATGTCCCAATTTCATAGTTTTGAGAAAAACGGATTTATATGTTTACGTTGGTACTTTTTAAACTCTACGTAATTTAGTGATTTTTGTGCGAGGCTGTTTGTAATTATAATAATGATCACATTCCGAAAAAATAATTCACAAATGTGTCTTTGTCCACAAAATATAAACAAAAATGTACTTATGGTGGTAAGGTGTTACTAATTGTAGCTTATACAAAGTAAAAAAAAGTGACAAATCAATGCAGTTTGCATTGATAAGCTAAGAGAAAAAAGCGTAAGTCCATACTTCGACGTCATCCTTTACTAAGAAAAATAACCGTAAGTGCGGCCTCGTAAAGCAAAATGACTGATATGCTAAGGAAAAAAACCGCAAGTGTACATGAACTTAGGGTTTTTTTGCTCAAAAATGGTCCTTTTTACTTGCAAAATTGATGATAGTAGACTTACTGTTAATTTAATTTATGTTTTTTTTGTTATACTTTCAAGCAAAAAAATTTTTTTTAATGAAATCAATAAAGGCAATGCCTAAGATGCCAAAAATGAGAAAACACTCAATTTCGTAAAATTGGAGCTTACGATCTTCTTTCTTTGGACGGCAGAGTGCTGGATACCCAAAAGCTAAAGCATGACAAAAAAAAAACTGAACAGCAGTGTCATTATTTGCAAGCTACGCCACCGTCTATAGACTGCACGCTATGTTAAAAATGTTAATTTAGTTTTTTTTTTCGTTGAGTTTTAGACGCGGTTTTTTGTTGCATCGAAGGTGGCGATGTGCAGACACAAGGGTGGGGGTAAGTTTTTTTAATGATGTTTATTGCGCAACTCGCGTTTTTCAGGTATGATTAGATTTGTAAAGAAGTTTTTCTCGAAACTAATTTATACGAAATGTTTCATTTTTTTGGTTAACATAATGTTTTGGGTACTTTTATTTATAAGGGAGGGGTTAGTACCAAGAACGGGGAATATGTAGTACCTCAAAGAAAAAGCGCCAAGAAAGGAGCTATTTTTCTTTAAACGTTATTTTTAAAATTTGTGGCAGGAGAAAAGTGTCTCCTCTGACTATGAATATGTGTGCTTTTAAACTTTCAGGGTTAAGGTCATTTCAAGAAATTGAAATGGAATAAGTTTGCCCTAAACCGAGCCTTAAACTGTGTTTTAAGCAAATCAAAAGCTGTAAAAAACAACTCAGCAATCATTTAATTTCCAAGTGCTTTTCTTTTTTTGTTTAAACTTTTCAAAGTTGGCCAAATTTTAGAGAAGCAGTTTTTGTCTCAGAAACTAATTTTGTTGTAGAATAAAGAACCGCATTTTGATTTTTTCAAAACAAAATGTTTTAAAAATTAGGGTATTCGCCATATTAGTGGTGACGTCACTGAAGCTAGTTTCCATGGTTTTAGTGACTACGAGTCAAGAAGTAATTCTCGTAATTGTCGTTTTGACGAAAAGTGTAATTGTCAAAACGTCAAATCCATGAAACCGATTGGTTGTTTTAGCTTCAGTGACATCACACTAATATGGTGTATTTTAAAAAAATCAGGTGTCACCTTAGAAACTGCTTTCGAAAGCGTTGAGACTTTTTAAGTGCCAGATTCGGATTAAGCAGCTCGTTTTACATTAATGGCGTTGGTATTTATTGCTGGCAGAAATTTCTTGTGACCGTGATAATCAAAAACCTAAAAAATTTAGACCCCTTGCTAAATTGAAATAATTTAGAAAAAATATAACTTTGGTTTAGACTAATTAAAAGCCGTAGAAATCAGATCAGCAATCAGATTTTTTTCAAGTGCTATTTTCTTGTTAGGACTTTTCCAAGTTGTCCAAATTTCAAGAAACCTTTGCAATTTTTTTTGTCTTTAATTATAATGAACTTATTTGGAAGATTACATTTTTGCTCTAGAACAAAAATCTTCCATTGGAATTTTTTTTAAATAAGTATTTTGCAAATTAGAGCATTTAAAAAATGTTATCGCGTTGTTTTCGAAAGATCATAGCTCATCAACTATCAGAACGTAAATTATTCTTAACCATATTGTTTTATTACAACAATTTCTCTTGTAATAGTTTATTACATCACCAGATACTAAAAACTGTACAGTAACCAATAAAAGTAACACATTAACTGTGAGGTGATTCTAAACATCACTTATAGACGATTTGCTTTGATCTTTGTCGTCGGTAGAAAACCAGAAGCATCTGTTCAATTTTTATCACATCTATCAATAAATTATATGGAGTGATAAACAATAAAAGCGTGGGTTGTTTAGCAATTAACGGTTACGACATTAAAATAACAAAAGTAATAACAATAATTGCACGTAACAGGTAATTTATCAATTTGATTATTATTGAACACTTTGGTTTTATTGACACTTAACTCGACGAAATTCCAGATGATAAAAAAAACTGAGGAATTTATGCAAATTCGTATGCATTTTAAAGTTAAAACAAATTAAATTTGGACAATGTACAGGATGTCCAAAAAATGGCGCATAAACTTGATGGTACGTTGTTGGGGTATGTCTGGGGACCCCCAGAAAATTAATAAAAAAATCTCATATACCCTTGGATGGTAACACAGTTTGTAAAATACTATCAAGGACATGGAATTTAAAACGATTTTTTATCAGCCACCTTTGATATTTTGAATTTTACTCTATTTTGAATGGAGATTTTTTTTGTCAGTTTTCGAATGTTATTTTGACAACAAATGCGTCAAATGTATTTTATTAAAATAAATTTTGTAAAATGTGCTGCCGGCGAGAAAAATAGTAAGAAAATATTTCCTTTTTTAAATAATTTTGTTTTAGGATAACAATAAGGCTCTAATCTTCGTAAAACATCAGGAAAATGTTTCTTGTTAATGTCCACTTCGCATAAAACTTGAGATGTTTAAGTCACTATTTTAACCATATTTACAATGCAAAAATTGATCGTTTTAAATTCCATGTCCACGATAGTACATCTTAAAAACTCATCCAGATTCTTGAGTATACATTTTTGCATTAGCTTTATTACATAAAATTTTTGCTAAATTAAATTAATTAAAAAAAAATTAATTTGACCATTTAAAAGTTAAACAAATGGTGAACTAGTTCTAACGAGCGAGCATTTAAATTCTACCTCGACTCTTGCCATGGAAAACAAAAGCTGATTTTCCGTATGTCTTTGATAGTTTGTTTAAACGTCAAAAAAAGATGACAACATCAAAAATGACATTAGTAGAAACTATCAAAGACCTACGGAAAAGCAGCTTTTGTTTTCCATGGCAAAAGTCGAGGTATAACTTAAATGCTCGCTCGTTAGATAGATTGTGCCTTTGTATTTAGCCACTTCTTTCGTTAATATGTGCTGTTATCTTTATGGTATACGCGTTTAAAGCTTCGCAATTTGTAGCCTCATATTTCCGAGGGTATTTGAGATATATATTTTTTTAATTTTTTGAGGCTCCCTAGACATACCCCAATAACGTTCCATCGCGTTTATGCGCCAATTTTTGGACACTCTGTAGATGATGCAAAAATGGGTCAAACTAAACATAAAAAAGGGTTCAATAGTTCTGAAAATTGCCTGTCATCTTTGTGGTAACTAAAACCTTCTTGTAATATTTTGTTGTCGGTCAATTTTAAGTGCAACTAGAATGACCGCAATAAATTTTATAAAAGGGTAAAATGCAGTATTGTGCAAGTTTAGGAATTTAGGATTTATTTATGGAGTAAAAATGTCGTAAACGTCGAATCACTCATAAAATTCTCCATAAATCAAAAATTATTGTGTGTAAATACATATACACCAAGAACAGTTTTTTTTGTTGAATTACCAGATAAATTCACATTGTTTTTTTTTTTTTGATAAAAAATCAAAAATTTTTAGGGATGATTTTTGAAACATCCTGTATTGAGGATTTTCTAACAATGGCGCATAAACGCGATGGTACTCTCTTGAGGTATTCTTAGGGACCCCTAGAAAATTGTAAAACAAAACCTATCTGTTATATTCATCGAGAAAAGTGCGAATAAAGTTGCATAATTTCGGCAACACAGTTTGTAAAATACATCTCAAAAACTCATCTAGATACTTGAGCATACATTTTTGCATTAGATCATATTTACATCGTTGTCAGCTTCATTTCATAAAATTTTTGTAAAATTTAATTGGTTATAAAAATGTAATTTGACCGTTTAGAAGATAAGCAAATGGTAAAATGATTTTAGATAGATTGTGCCTTTGTATTTAGCCATTTCATTCGTTAATATGTGCTGTTATCTTCAAGATATAAGCGTTTAAAGTTTTGCACTTTGGGGCCTCATATCTCCAAGGGTATATTATGATATTTTCTGGAGTTCCCTAAGCATGCTCCAACAACGTACCATCGCGTATTTGCGCCAATTTTTGAACACCCTGTATAGCAACCACTTTTCCACTGACACAAAAACTCGTAATGCAATAATTGACAAAAAAAATATTGCTATTAGTCATTAGTTGCATTTTTTTGGGGTATTCCAGGAATAGAATGATTTCACTTTTTGAAACTAATGACAGTTATTTTAATTGTTAAAAAATAGTTCCTGTCATTCTCTTTATTCTGACAAAATAGATAACCATCATGAGTGTCAAAAAATTGAATCATTCTATTTTTGGAATACCCAAAATAATGCGATTATTGGTATTTGGATTTTTCGACAATATTCATTAACTTAAATTTTAGATAATTTTAAACGCACCAAAACTGTTGCTCAAGAATTTTAACCCTTTCTTTCGTTCCTAAAATTTAAACCAAGCAAGACAAAATACAAAACACAAAACAGGTTATTTCTTCGAAAGAAAAATACAAAACTCGCGTTACTGCATCAGGTAAAAGTAACAAAACCTTTGATAACTTAAAACTTAAATTGAAGAAGTAAACTTTATTGATTTGACCTTCTTGCGTCTACAATTTTATTATTGTAGAAAAAGGGTTTATGACTAAAAAGATCTAAAAGCTAGGTTAGTGACCGTCGCTCCTTTTAACCCTTCTGTAAAAACGTAATAAAAATTTAAACTCAAGTCATGAACATCATTTCTGATGTCTTGTCAAGGTCCGCATTTCATCAAATACGAGGACACAGTAGGTCTATAATTCTAAAAAGGTTGGCACGTTTAATTTTGTGACACAGAATTGCGTTAGTCGTTCTTTAACTCTTTTCTAGAAACATTCATTTCATAGACTGCATATTTTTAAAATTTTAATGAGTTTAGTTATTTGGTAAAACTAAAAGAAGTTTCCTTTTGAACTTTTAGTGTAAGTGCTGCAATGGGATGGATTGCAGTTTTGTTTGCAGAATAAATTTGCCACCTTAATAATAGGTAAGATTACAAATTTTTTTATTTGCGTTCTATAATAAGCACGTTATGAAACCTGAAATTTGGTTTTTGAAAGGTTGCTGAATTGCTTTATTATTAAACCCAAAATTTTATTTTATTAGGTTGGTTTTTTAAAAATATGAATTCGTTCCCTTGCAAGGTACTTTTTATTTAAAAATTTTCTTATTATAAACTATCGTGGGACATAGTTTTTTTGAAGAGGAAATAACTATAAGAATTGGAGAAACGATATCAACGGTTACATTTTCTCAAAAACGCCTATTTATTCAGTATTAAGTGAGTAAAGTTTACAAATGTCATTATTCAATAAGTCTGACCTAACTTTTCTCTTTAGATTAAAATTTCAATGTCGCCAATCCAATAATAATAAAATTCTTAGTTTAGTTTTTAATTCAAATTAAAAAAGTTTTTTTTTACTTCAGCACCTTTTAAATGATACTTATTGCACGACTTGATTAAACCTAAAACAATCCTTTAGCTATGTCTTGCAAGTCGTGAGTAATAGCATTTTACCCACGGGGTAAAGTTGCAACAAGCTCTTTACCCACGGGCCGAAGTTAGCATTGCCCGCAGAAAATGACAGATGACATTTTTTGTATTTATTTTAGTTGTCAAAAACGTATAATTTGGTGTCTTCTTTCAATAAAAATGAATTCTAATTAAAGTTACAATGAAAAATTAAGTATATGTTTACATTTCTTAAAAATTAAAGCTATTGCAAATGTTGTGTTAGCTTTTACGGATGTCAACAAGTCTGCTAGAAAAACGCGTTGAAGCTAAAACCGTGAGTTGTTTTTGGAGTATTTTTATAATTTTAGACAGTCTTTTGTGTAGCACAGGTAAAATTTTAATTAAACATTAACGTTTATTGAATTTAACAACATGTTTCTTCATTACTATTTTTAAAATGTTTTTTCTAACCTAACTTTTCTTAAAGTAGGAAATTTATTCTCATAAAAAGTCCAATATTGTTTAATTTTGGGGTCGCAAAAAAAGTATAGTTCGTAACACGTTTTATAAACGTCTTTATTCACTCGTTTAAAAAATCCTCGCTTACGCTAATGTTTTAAAAAACTCGTGAATAAAGACTCGTTGTCAAAAAAATTTCAATAATTTTACAGACCTCGTAATTTCTACTAAATCCTGCATAATTTAAAAAGCCAATCCCTAAAGCTATAGCATGTCAAAAAGTTGTAAATTATAAACAAGTTTAAGAAAATAATTAATGTCGCTAATTAAAAGTTTTAAACTTCCATAATTAACACGTCTGCAAACTTTTATCGTTAACTACGAAAGTTTATACTTAATTACCAAAAATAACAAAACTAAATAAATTAGTTGACAATGTTATTTAAAGTTTGCAAAATAAAACAGTAACAAATTTGTTTCAAAAAAAAAAAAAAAATTTGAAACTTAATTATTTTAGAAACTACTTTATTATTTAAAAAAAGGCAAACAAAAAGTAAAGTTATTTATTACAATAAATTTTATGCTAAATTGTTCTTAAATATTAATTTTGTCTTCGACAAAATTAAATTATAAATTCATCGTACAAAATTACATTCCTAAAATATTTTCGCAGACATTTCTAATTTTCTTTCTGTTCTTTACAAACTAATACGAGACAAAATATGAATATTCTTGATAGCAACCCTCTTAAAATAGGGGTCGTGCCTTATAAATATGCGGATTAGGCCCAAGATCAGCGCCGATCGATTTGAGGGTTGTCTGAAAACTACCCCTTCCGCAAAAACTTTTATAAGAGGCTAAAACAAGTTATAATCATAAGAAAAGGAATCTAACATTCATAGTACATTATACATTTTTTCTAATGGCTTGAAAAATATTCAGGGGGATGATTCATGGACCCATTTTAAGAAAGAAAGCTCATATAAATATGTGTCCGATTTTTCCCCCTTAGTTAGTTACACCCCTCTAAAAAAATATTTTTTACGCTTTATTTTTATTCAAATTTTTTTTTATTTCAAGTCAATAAAAATTATTCTAGTTATTTGTTTTATAAACGTAGACTATACTGCAGAGAAGAATCATATTATCGTTTTGGACAAAAATCTATAATGACGCATAATGGACATTTTAAAAATGAATCTTTTTTTTTTCTAATTAATCCTTAAATATCTAGACTGTTTTCAAAAATAATAATGAATATTTTAAAGTCAGATTTTGTAATTTTTAATACTGTTTTTTTTTCGTTTATCTTTAAAATTAATTCTACAGAAAAAAAGTAAGAAATTTTGGGTTTTTTATGTAAAATTTAAGATATTGAACTAACTTTGTAGAGGCTTTTAAATTCATTATTTATTATTAATGATTTAATTAAACCTATAAATAAATAGCCTTTGTACCATAATTTTTAAAGCACAAGGTCTTAATCCAAGTTTTTAAAAATTATTTTATAATTGATTATATTGTTTAAACAACATGCAAATAAACAATTATAATATTAAATGTTATGTTTAATTGATTTTATATTATACGACTGAGTACTTACTGCTGTTTAATTAGTATTGACTGAGAAAAACACTCTTTGCAAAAATTAACGAAAACTTAGGCAATATTTTTAGCAAAAAGGGAAAAAAATTTAAATTCCAAAAAATTACGTTTTTTTTACTTATAAATCCTAATGGGTAATAAATGCATTTTTATTAAGGAATTTATTGAAGGTATGAGCATTCTTTTCATAGTTGCAATAAAATAAAAAAAAATTATTATTTTTTTTAATATTAAAAAAAAAAAAAAAAAAGCGAAGACTGTCACTACCAGTTAAAGTAACACAGACATTTAGCTTATGAAGAAATAATTAGTTCTTGATCTGCTTATACAGACCACCCAGAAATTAATTCCAGAAATTTAATTTTGCAAGTTGTTTAACTTAATAATTTTTTTGTCTCGTTTAAATAATTATGTGAGATTATATTTTAAAAAATTAGAGTTGCTTTACATAATTATCTAAAGTGAATACTAGATGTGAAATTAATAATGGTAATGTTAATAACATTCAGACACTTAATAATTATAAATTATGTTACCTACTAAAAAAAAAATGGTACCTACAAATTTAAAAAAAAAATCAAATCTGTGTTTATCTACCTAAAAGATTATTGATCTACTTTTATTTAAATTTACCCCTAATGCATAAAATGTAAAATATCACTTTTTTTCGCTTCTCCAAAAAACACCTATTTATTTTTCCTAAAGTTATTATAACTTTTTTTAAAAAATATAAAAGAACGCTTATATTGAAGCTTGCGATGTTTGTTAGATAAAAAGCTGAAATAACAAAGAAAAGCTGCTAATAAACATAAATTCTCGTTTAGGTGAAAATTTCTCGGGATAACCGTTCTCAGCGGAAGTGGAAAGAATAGTAATATAGAAATACATTTTGGGGGAGGGGGGGTATAGCAGCAAAGAGGTTACATTAATTAGAGAGAGATTTATAAAAGTTTTAAAAAAGCTTAGCAATATTTTTTTGCCCTTGATTATAATAAAATTTATATATATATATATATTCGTATGATTATTAATAAACATTACAAGTCATAGTAGGTATAAGGATTGGTATGTGACAAATATGAACATTCAAGAATATAATAAAGTTGTAAATAATATAAAAAAGTACAATTATTGTTCTTTTTGGGATGCCCATGGACAATGTTCATATACTGATAAAGCATCTGCTTCGGGGGGAGGGGCCAGAAGAAAAACCATGGGAAAAATAACTCCAGCATACCAGGGTCACATTCCAGTTAAATTACAAGGTACAATAAATTGCCAAAAATTACTTATACTTTGATACTTGTAGATTTTGTTTTGTTGTAGAATAAGAATCTGCATTAAGATTCAAATTTTTTTTTTAAATTAAGCATTTTGAAAAAAAAAAATGTGTGTCACCCTAGAAGTTGCCTTTGAAAACTCGTAGCAATTAAACCAAAAGCGTTGGAATATTTTAAGTGCCAGATTCGGTTTAAGCAGCTCGTTTTACATAAGCATTGTAATGCTGATGACATTCATTGCTGGCAAAAATTACTTGTGACCGTGATAATTAAAAATAGGAAATTTTTTTTATCATTACTCCTTGCTACAAAAATTAAGATATATTTTGAAAAAAATAGATTTGCCTTAAACTGTTTTTTTTAATCTAATTAAGAACCGTAGAAAACAAATTAGCAATCAATTTTTTTTCAATTGCTTTCGTATTTTTGTTAGAGCTTTTTAAAGCGGGCCATATTTCAAAAAAGCTTAAAAAAATAGATGTGTAGATTATAGATTTCGTTTCTGTTGTAAAATAAGAATCTGCAACAGATTTTCTTAAATCAAAAGCGATAAATATGTTGGCCCTTACCCCTGGCTTTATATTGAGATACTATCGTGGACATGGAATTTAAAACGATTAATTTTTGCATTGTAAATGTGGTCGAAATAGTAGCTTAAACATCTCTAGTTTTATGCGAAGTGGACATTAACAAGAAACATTGTTCTGATGTTTTACGAAGATTAGAGCCTTATTGTTATCCTAAAACAAAATTATATAAAAAAGGAAATATCTTCTTACTATTTTTCTCGCCGGCAGCACATTTTACATAATTTATTTTAATAAAATACATTTGACGCATTTGATGTCAAAATAACATTCAAAAACTGACATAAAAAAACCCATTCACAATAGTGTAACATTCAAAAAATCAAAGGTGGTTGATCAAAAACCGTTTTAAATTCCATGTCCACGATAGTACATTTTGAAAATTAGAGCATTTGGAAAAAATCGGTTACCTAGCAAAATTTTTTTAAGGGGGGATGAGAGATTTTTGCAGGTGGACTGTCTCTCTATTTCATATAACCTCTATGTAAATTCATTGGTATAGCGCGCGAACACCATTTGTGCTTTTTGCTTTTATCTGCATGAAATTATTTCGCTGCAAGAATTTTGTTCGTTTCGATGTTTAAACTGGACTGCTGGGAAATAAGATGTATCTCTCGCTTGCTATCACTACAGAAATGAATGTTAAAAGATGCAAAACTCATAATAAGAACAGAAAGTGTGAAATCTCCATACTTTAAAATTCATTAGACTATGTTTTTTAAATTTAAAACAAGAATAAGAAATGTCGTCGTAGAAATAAAATTTTAAATTTTGTTTAACTTATGATTGGTTGGTGCACCATGCCTAATTTATTATTTTAATTTTAAGGGTTGGTTTCTTATATGCAAAGGGAAGGATTCTTAAAAGCCTAAGACGGTCTTATTCCAAATTTCAAAGTCGTTATATCCATATGTTCAAAATTTATGATTTCAAAGAGGCAAAGTGAATCCCTATTTCCCATTTTAATCATTTTGATATCTTAAAATTTATGACACCGTATTTCATAACTGATAAGGGCGGAAACTAATTAGGGTCTATAGGCCTTCTTACAACAAAAATATACAGGGGGTAGCTAAATAAAATATCTCTTGTCGTTTTTGACCATCAGATATTATTAAGGCTATGGATTAAAATTCATAAATGGGATCTTCTGTGCACTTAAAAGTTCGTAAAAGTCATCTTCCTAAATGTCAGTTATTTTCGAAATTTTATCAAAATATTAAAATACGCAGTAATACATCAATAACAATGATTAAAAATATTTGGGATAATGTTTGTGATACATAGAAGTGTTACTGAGTGCAAGAAATAATAAAAATATGGTAAAATAGTACTTTTCGTGTTTTTTTTTCTGCATTGAAATCTTTGAAGAAACACACTATAATAGAGAAAAACGTAAGTTCCAATTTTAATCATTTGCAAGTTTAAAAAAACATGGTAAATTAACGTATGATGGTTTGGCATAGACCACGTAATGGTGGTACATAAACCAAAAAATGTATCCGCAATCGAAAAAAAAAAACAAAAATAGTACAATGATTTTTGAAGTCATATTTTCGACACAAAAAAATAACCGATTTAAATTAAACCACGAAAAGTTTGTAGTCCTATTATTGTAGTTTCTATAACTACATTTAGTTTTAATATACGATGGGGCCCTCATGTAGATGTGCTATTTAGTAGAATTGGCGGGAGCTCAACGGAGATGCCTTATACGAGCTTCTAGCACAGATTAGAAGATCTATAAATTTGAGATCCTAGTCTTAATGACATTATAAATGTAGTTTTTAAACTAGAATGGGTAGAAGTCGGAATGAGTAGAAGTCGAAACGCGTAAAAGTTACTCTTCGCAAATAAGTAGCTCGAGTAGAATTCGCAATCGGTAGAAGTGTAGTTTTATATTTTGTAAATCAAAGCTAAATCAATTTTTTATATAATTGCTACACATTCTATCGTATACTCTTCGCAAGAAAATAGGATAATTAATAGTTTTTTATAAAAAAAAAATTTATGTAATTAAATAAAATCTGCGAAGAGTGCAAACTATTAACAGAAAACACGAAGAATTTAGTTAACGAAGAGGATAAACGTCAGTTCTGACGTTTAAGATATTTGAGGTTATTTGTTCTGACAGCTGGCTTTGTGGCTGTTTCTTTGTTTGAAATATTTTTGGCATGGCCTTCTTGACCGACGCGTGTCGCGTTTTTGACTTAAAAAAATTTTTGCTACTGAAGTCTTTTAGTTTTTGTTTTTTTAACTTTACTAGCTAACTTTTTAAAAATTGAACCAACATTTTTAATAGAAAATTATATTTTTAATAATTTTGTATAAAATATTTTTTTTTTGTATATTGAACAATAACGGAGATGGGAGGTTTTTTTGTGCTGGGGGGTAATTGGGGAGTCGGACGAAAAAACTAAGGGATACTTTTTGGTGAAGAATTAAATTGTCTATATTTTATGTTGAATAATTTTTTTTGTAAATTTAATAATAGTCGAGCTACGATTTTTTTTTCATTTGGGGGGCTGAAAAGGGGGCTTTTTACTATTCGGATTCTTATCAAAAACAATAGGGACCTTCCTCTTATAGGGATCGATTTTTCCTTAAAATTTGAATTGGATTGGAATTTTGGTTCTTAAGATAGCGTGTTTACAAGAAACGTGACATACATACACACCGACCGACCGACGGACGGACAAAAAATGAAAATCTTAAAAAGTCATGAAACGCACGAATCTGCAAATTTTTACTCTACGATGAAAATTGACGATTTTAGGATTTTCTGATCGATTGCAATATACTCTTGTGAAGAGTATAATAAGTTTTTCAGTTACAAAAAATGGACTAAAAAAAATCTTGCTTGCGAATCGAATTTTTAACCATACTCTAAATTTCTAACATTTTGTAGAGAAATTTATCACATTTTTCTTTCTAGTTTTCCTAAAAGTATTCTTACTTTTGTTTTACTAGGATCTCATTTGTTTAAAACAATTCCTTCGCTTCATGTGAACGGAAAACTTTTTCAATTATTTGAAAATGGGTTTCAATAAAGCGTGGTATGTTTGTGGAAAATAATATCAGGGGAATAGTCAAGTTTCTCTATTGTATACGTGGACCTAGTTTTAATCCCAAACCAATCTTTTATCTAACACACGTTTCCACACTTCTTAGTGGAAAATGCTGGGAAATTCCAGGAAATACGACTCCCTGAGTTCAACTTCAACAATTCACGGTGCATTTTTCTCTATGCTCATAGCTTTCTTCACACCATTTTATTTTATTTCTTATTTTGCGGAATAATGGAACTTTTTAGGTGGCTATAGATTTCGACAAAAGATATATGAAAATGGGGTAGTTAATTGGGTGTAAAACGGTTATCTTAAAGGCATTTTTGCTAAAAAACGTCTTATAAAACGAATTTTATATACTATTTTTTATATTTGTTTTATTTAATTTATTGAAAAGCATTTTCAATTTGACTTAAAAACTTAAGTTAAAATTTTAATTTTATTGGATTGGCAACATTGACATTTTAAAGTAAAAACTAAATTTAGGTCAGACATATTGAATAATGACATTTGTAAACTTTACTCACTTAATACTAAATGAATAGGTGTTTTTTAGAAAATGTAATAGTACGAGAGCTGGCATCCAAAAACACACATCATCGAACGTTGTCATGATTTTTTGTGCATTATATTTAACATTTCTTTACTTTTGTCCAATACACTGGCAGCGCTAACAGGTAGCCTTCTTTTTAAACATCATGTGGGATATTTTTTTTTAAGAAATAAAATAATATGTTCAAATATGAACCTTAACACTGCCAGACATTTATGAAGTAAACATTTTTAATTTTGTGTAATCTGTAGACTTTTATTGTTAAAACAAGAAATTTTTATTACAGGATTTTCTGTCCTTGGAAAGCACATTTGAAAGGCGATTAACCCATCAAAAGGGCTGGCAGGGTTATAGCTCGAAGGTGCAAAAATCAATTTTGTTGTACGAAGAAAACAATCCCACTTATGATGTTTTTACCTTAAAAAAACGCTACCTGTTTGGCCTGCCATTTTGTTGGATAAAGAAAAGTAATATTAAATATTTTGTAATATCAAAAAATCATGACGACGTGGATTTTAATGTTGATACTATTATGAAGTTAAAATAATTAATTAATTTTTATTTATTGTGCATATCACAATTGGCGGCACTTCTAACATAAGTGGTCATTTCCTGTCTATAAAGAAAGGTACTAAAAACTATTTCCGAGACTAAATTACAAAATAATTCAATAATTACAACAATAATATACTAATTTATTCCAGCAATATTAGTATAATAATATATTAATATATAAAAATAAACCTCCATCATAAAATGCAGCTATCGTGACTACTTAAACCGAGACTGAAACATAACCTAACAATTCTGCCGTCCAAAGGAAAAAGACCGTATGTCCCAATTTCATAGTTTTGAGAAAAACGGGTTTATATTTTTACGTTGGTAGTTTTTAAACTCTACGTAATTTAGTGATTTTTTTTGTGCGAGGCTGTTTGTAATTATAATAATGATCAAATTCCGAAAAAATAATCCAAAAATATATCTTTGTCCACAAAATATAAACAAGAATGTACTTACGGTGGTACGTTGTTACTAATTGTAGTGCTTATACCAAGTAAAAAAACCGTAAGTGACAAATCAATGCAGTTTGCATTGATAAGCTAAGAGAAAAAAGCGTAAGTCCATACTTTGACGTCATTCTTTACTAAGTAAAATAACCGTAAGTGCGGACTCGTAAAGCAAAATGACTGATTTGCTAAGGAAAAAGACCGTAAGTATCCATGAACATACGGTTTTTTTGCTTAGTAATGGTACTTACGGTCCTTTTACTTGCGAAATTGATGACGTAGTGGACTTACGGGTAATTTGATTCATGTTTTTTTCATACTTTCAAGCAAAAAATTAATTTTTTTTTCAATGAAATCGATAAAGGCAATGACTAAGATGCCAAAAATGAAAAAAACTCAATTTCGTAAAATTGAGACTTACGGTCTTCTTTCTTTGGACGGCAGAATTTATGTTATATTGTTTCATGACCCGCAAAACATTACTATGAAGGTTTATAATCACATAATATTGTATTAAGTCTTAGTTTATATTATATGAAATTATTTTTATTGCTGATTTGACTGTTATGAAAATAATATGAAAATTAATGATAATTTATGACCTGCAAACTGCTAACAACTAACAACGATTAAATATGCAAATTCTTAGTGTTATCTATGACATGTATATGAGTTAACTTTCATTAATGCACTTGCACTTTACTTTGCTATCATAAAAACAACAAGCAAATGGTTACCTAGTTTGAAAGCCTTTAACTTTTAAAATACATGCATACATGATCTACCTATACAGGATGTCTTATAGTCCGATAAAATCTTACAAAAAATCCTTGTTTTTCAGAGATTTTTCGGACAGCACAATTTTTGTGGGAAAGTGTAGTATTTGATACCTAGAAACATGATTACCATGTGCGCACTCATGCGCATATTAGTTTTTTGTGCTAGAGCCCCCCAAAGTGCCTCCTTTCATTCGTAATATTGAATCATAGTGGATCTAGACCAAATTTTGGAAATAGACACCAAACAGAGTTCTAGAACGATTTTCGTAAAAAAAGTTGTCCTAAAAAAAACCATCTGGCCTGCATTGCCCCAAAATGAGAAATATTAATCATGTTTGATTTATAGACAAAATTTTGCAAGCAGAGGCAAAATTAGATTTTAAAGTAACTTTTTCTGAAATTTTGGTGGGCTATTTTTTATGGAGGGTGAAAAAAACTTTTAGAGAATTTTTGTTTTAAAAATGTCCTTTAAATAGTACATTTTAGTACTAATTAAGAGTTAAAGTGGTGCTTTGTGTGACGAGGCAGAAAGATTTCCTGGTGAGAGAAGCAAGACAGACAATTCTGCCGAGGCACACAAAGCCACTTTAACTCTGTGTAGTAAACGATACTTTTTCTTAAAACAATGGTTTTATGATAAATTTAATTTACTTATTTTAGTTGACTTTTATTTATTTTAAAATAAACGTCATTAAAGTGATGTTTATTTGACGTTTTAAGAAAACAAAATTTGGTAGCGTCAGGAAAAATTACTTTTACTGTCGCCGGCAGTAAAAATAAAAACTATGATACAGTTCAGAAAAGTGCTACTTTATGTTCGCCATATTTGCCACCAAAGTGATGTTCTTTTGACGTTTTAAGAAATGCATTATTATGAATCTGTTTGCAAAATTTGGTGTAAATCTAACATGATAAATAGGATATATGCCTGTTGCGCCGATGGTTAAATTTGAGTATACAAAAATATTGTGTATTGATGCGCCACTTTTATGATACCTATTGTTTTGGGTCATTTCGTATACCTGGTTTGCATCTGTTTAATCCCTTCCTTTGTCAACCCAACAAATTAATCATTAGTTTTCATTTTAGCAGCAAAACTTAACCAAATCCACCTAACCTAGTGTCCCCCAGTGGAAAAAGGATCTCAGTGCTTTAACAAAATTCTATCTAAAGCCCTGAAATTTAAAAAACAAACTAGAGAAAAATTAAGAATCCTTGTCAGCACATTATCAAGACAATACATATCTAACAGCGAAAAACGAAAAGCTACTGATAATATCACCGAAAAGCCAGCAAAAATTGTTAGTCGGGAAATTCAACAAGCCCCAGCGTTTATTCGCGGTAGTTATAATATACCAGAAAATGTATTTAAATCGAGTTTTTTTAATCCTTTTTACCTGGGTCTTCTTAGCTCCTGGTATAACAATAGACCTTTTATAAACAATAGCGGCGCAATACAAACTATTTCTGTATGACAAAATCGGCGCAACAGCAAGTGTTTTCTTAATCACAGGCGCAATGCAAATACACCCGTTATAGGGACACCCTGTATAAATACGGTCATTTTATTTTATGCAAAGTGTGTACTTGTGTAGGCACTAACAACGATTCTATACATTGATTTTTAATGAATGAAAATGCTTAATTTAATATTCTGCATAATTTTCACATTACGCACCTTATATTTCTATAGGAAATCCTCAATTTTCAATCAATAAAGTAATGTTTCTAACTATAATTGCGTTCACGTCCTGAGTAGCGAATTCTTAAGTGTCGGTTATGTGTTTTGTTTCAAAATGGTGGCAATAACTATTTCTATTAACGTGTGGCTCAACCAGTAACTTTCAGTTTGTATAACTTTAAATTTGAATTCTAATTAAGTTAACTTCTTTATTTAGTTGTCTTTAGAGTTTCGGAAAAAACAGGATGTCTAAAATTTCCATATATAAATCTAGGGTCAATTTGTTGCCACATATTTTTCAGGAAAAATTGGATAATTTTGTGTTAAATTTCCCAAAAATACTATTCATAGTTTTTTACAGTTTAAAAAGCTGTTCAAAATTTTATGAAAAATACAAATCTACAAGAATTTTTGCTAAAATTTGAAAATTTTAAGTTTGATCCGATCGATTATTGCAATACTCTTGCAAAAAGTATAATAGAACAAGCGATGGGTTAGATTAGTAGAGTGGAATAGATAATTTAAAAAGTTACACTTTGCACATAGGTCTTTTTTATGACTTTTTTTTGGTTATATAATTGTTACACATTCTATATGATACTCTTCGCAGTAGTTAATTAAAAAGGTGCATTTTTTATTTTATTGAAAAAAACGTAAAACTTATTTTTTTTGTAAACGGGGGATACAAAAAAATTACCAGATGCTTTTTTATGGGGAAAAATACAATTTTTAATTTTATTAAGAATATTTTTTTTCGTTAAGTTTATATTAACGAAAATATTAATTTTTTTCTACTTTGGGGGTGTTTTTATCCCTCTATTTATTATTTGATTTTTTCTTAAAACAATAGGGCTCTTTCTCTAAATGGGATTTATTTTTGTGTTAAATCTCAAGTCGATCCGATAAACCGTTCTTGAGTTATGGTGGTCACAAATTTCGTTACAGACGGACAAAAAATAAAAGTCTTAAAAAGTCATGAAACGAACGAATCTGCAAAATTTTTCTCTGGGACGAATTTTAAACATTTATTAAAGGTCCAATCGCAATATACTCTTCGACTTTGTCTGCGAAGAGTATAATAATACAAAGAAGTATTCGCAGTAAAATAGTCAATTATACTGCATTTGTACACAGTTCATAAGTATTAGTTTATTATTAAGTCAAAATGAAAACGAGCTACATTATTGCAAATGTGAATTCAGCATAAAGCCTGTAAAGCTTTAGCAGAATTACAAGTACAATTTAATAGAGTCATTTGTTTTTTAATTTAGTACGCCGACAAACACATCTAGCAGTTTTAATCTTTTAACGTAAAATTATGTGAATGCCTGTTTATGTTTATGCATACTGTGCATATTTTAAAAATGCCCAAGTCACAGTCGTTATAATGACCATTTTATTGCTGAATATTATAAACCAAATACAAACAACAAACTCGGTAGTGGTTCATATAGCCTGGTTTATGGTTATTTAGCTTTAAAAACATTTTTTCAAAACACCCACATTTTTTACACGCCTATTAAAAAAAGACAATTAAAGTTGCAGATTTAGGCATCCTTAAAACCGGAGATAACTTGGGCCAAAATAAAAAAAAATACAAATACAAGGTGTCCAAAAATTGGCGCATACAATATACGTTTTTGAGGCGAGTCTAGGGATCCCTGAAAACAATTTAGAAAAATCTTTTGTACCCTTTGAGATTTAAGGTCCCAAAGTGCAAAACTTTAAACGATCATACCTTAAAGATAACATCAAATATTAACGAAAAAATGGTTTAATACAAAGCTACAGTCTATTCTACAGGGTGTCCAAAAAATGGCGCATAAACGCGATTTTACGTTGTTGGGGAATGTCTATGGGGCCCCAGAAAATTTTTAAAAAAAATCTATCTCATATACCCTCGGAGATATGTTGCCCCAGAGTGCGAAACTTTAAATGCTTATATCTTGAATATAACAGCACATATTAACGAAACAAATGGTTTAATACAAAGTTACAGTATATCTTAAACCATTCAACCATTTGTTTATTTATTAAATGGTCGAATTACATTTTTATAATCAATTTAATTTTACAAAATTTTCATGAAATGAAGCTGACAACAACGTCAATAAAATCTATTGCAAAAGTGTATGATCAAGACTCATAAATGGGATTTTTAGACTTATAGATTGGATTTTTAGATATATTTTCCTAGACTGTGTTGCCGAATTTATGCAACTTTGTTCGCATTTTTCTCGATGAATATAACAGATGGATTTTTTTTGAAAATTTTCTAGGGATCCCTGAGAATTCCCCAAGAGCGTACCATCGCGTTTATACTCCATTTTTTGGACACCCTGTATTATAAACCATTTCACCATTTGTTTACTTTGTAAATGATCAAATTTCATTTTTATAATCAATTTAATTTTATAAAATTTTCATGAAATGAAGATGAAGCTGACAACAATATTAGTAGAATCTCATGCAAAAGTGTATGATCAAGACTCATAGATGGGTTTTTTAGATGTGCTTTTCTAGACTGTGTTGCCGAATTAATGCAACTTTGTTCGCAATTTTCTCAATGAACATAAGAGATGGATTTTTTTAACAATTTTCCAGAAATTCTTAGGCATGCCCCAAAAACGTACCATCGCGTTTATGCACCAATTAGTGGGCACCATATTTATGTTTTTTTTATTTTGTCTTATTTTACCCCAAATTCTTAATAAAATTTATAAATTAGCACAAAATGGAATAATTTGTATTTTTTCTACAAAATTTCTAAATAAAACAAACCAAAAAACTTTAAATCTGAGTTTTTGCGTTAAATATCAAACCCAAGTAACCATTTTTTTTTTTTGCTTAATAGAAGAACCATTACTTTGCAATTGTCTAGGTAAATCGATAATCTTTTTTAATTTTGTATAATGTTTTCCAAAAAAACCTCTCTTGAACTTTATCAAGTATAAGTATGTGAAGACGGTAAAGTTAACCTTGAAAAATTATAAATATGAGGTATACGTTATTATAAATATCAAAGTAAGACATTTAGTATCACATAAATTAGATAAATACCAACCTATGTATGGGTTAGTGGTTTATCTACCACGCATAGCAGGCCATGGAACGAAACATGTGAACGTAAAGTAGATTCAATCTACGGAGAATATTTTTAGAATTAAAAGCTTGCTTTTAGTTATTTATGTTTTGTGCAGGTTACCTACCTGTCTAGGTATCCTATTTAATTAGAAATATTATAATTAAAGAAATGTTCGTAATTTTATACCGCTTATAATAAATCAATATTATTAGAATCAAGAATATGAAAAAAAGGAAAATTATGTAAATTGAGAAGACGTGAATTTTTTTTTAAGAAATAATATATCGAGGGCTCCAACGATTACTCTTCTAACTCAAAATGACCACTTTTCAGGAGAGCGAAAAAACAAATATAATGAGAGTTTTTTGTAAATTTTTTAAAAACTATTACATTTTTTAGCGCAGATTTTTGAATAAAGTATCTTAGGACTACAACAAATTGTTTTTTAACAAAAAAAGTTACTAGGAAACCTTAATTGTTTAAATAATTAACTTATGTTACTTAACGGTCAATTTTTTTTATTGTAACATTGGGTTACATGGGTCAAGATTTCAAATTCACAAATCTTTGAATCTGTGCTCCTAGAAGCTCGTATAAGTCATCTCCGTTGAGCGCAAATTCTACTAAGTAGCACATCTACATGAGGACGCCATCGTACATTAAAACTAAATGTAGTTTTGAAAACTACAAAAATAGGGTTACAAACGTATAATGGTTTCATTTAAATCGGTTATTTCTTTGTGTAGAAAATCTGACTTCAAAAATCATTTTTATTTTTGTTTTCGACTACGCATACATTTTTTAGTGTATACATACAATATTACTTTAAAAAAACTGAAAAAACTCAGATAACATGATGATTATTCTTAAAACTTTTCAAAAAGAGCAAAACTTCGAAAGATTTGTATTATTTTTTACAAAATACGAAAAGTGTTACTTTATTTTATGTCAAAAAGTTGTATCTGTAGTAGTCTGAGAAGCACAAAACATATAAATTAAAAGGAAATCTTGGAAAGTATGAAATATTTCGGAATTTTGTAGGAATCAGAAGTCTATAGAACGAGTACCAAATTTGTTATTAAAAATTAGCATAATTAAAAAAAGGAACAGAATCAAAGTTAATAGTATATTAAAACATAGAGTTTTATAAGGAACGTTTTTTAGCACGCGTCCAGGTTTGGAAAAAGAGCCGCGCAGCGGCGAGTTTTCCAATGGACAAGTGATAAAAAACGCCTTATAAAACGAGTTTTTTATACTATTTTTTATATTTGCATCATTTAATTTATTAAAAAGCATTTTTAATTTGAATTAAAAACTTAAGATGAAATTTTGTTTTTATGACCAACCTTATAGCATAACATGGACATTTTGAAGTAAAAAATAAATTAAAGTTAGACATATTGAATAATGACATTTGTAAACTTTACTCATTTAATATTGAATGAATAGGCGTTTTTGAGAAAATGTAACCATTGATATCGTTTCTCCAATTCTTCTAGTTATTCCCTCTACAAAAAAACTATGTCCCCCGATTGATTATAATAGTAAAATTTGTAAATAAAAAGTACCTTGCAGGAAAAAAATTCATATTTTTGCATCAGGAAAACCAACCAATAAAATAAAATTTTGGGTTTAATAATGAAGCAATTCAGAAACTTTAAAAAACCAAATTTTGGGTTTCATAATGTGCATATTATAGAACGCAAATATAAAAAACTATTTTAATAAATCATAACCTAGAGACACCATTTATAAAACTTGTGACGTATGCTTTTGAACACGTCATCCATATTGTAGATATTTTATGTCTATGGTAATGTTCGCAAAATAATGGTCGTTCTTTTGCAAGGAAGAAAGAACGATGGAGAGGTGGGTGCCGCAGCCTGCTTGGTTAAGCTACGTGAAATCCTTTACCTTTAAACTGCCTTCTTTATGGGACAATGTCAGATAAAACCTGTTTGACATAATTCCAGTCTTAGAGTGTTTGTTCCATGGGCTGTTTGTTGTTTACCCACCCAATATTATATATACTTGTATGTATGAGGTATGTGGGGGACCGTAATCATCTTGATTATTGCTATTCAGGAATGCAAAGTGATTTTTTAATCATTATGGCGTTACTAATAGATAGGAAAGTCAATTGACCTTATTTGGGATGAAATTGGGTACCGTGTGGTCAGTCGTTAATCGTTCAGGATTTTTAGATTTAAAAACAGAAAAAATTACACTTTTATGTTGCTAAGCAATGTGCTACACCCTAGAATAGTAAAAGTGAGAAGGGGAATGCCCCAAAACAGAGAAAAACGGATTTATAATCTACAATAAAAATAGCAATCTACAAAATAACTTTCAGTATAATAGGAGACAAAAAAAACTTAAAAACCAGTCACTAGATTAACACGAGATTGCTGAAAAGTCAAGCCCAAGTCTACTTTTTATTTTTAACCAAAAAATTAAAATTTGTTGCCTGTTTAAGAAATTTTAGGCATTTATACAAGTGTCCGAAAAATGGCGCATAAACGCGATGGTACGTTGTTGGGGCATGTCTAAGGAGCCCCAGAAAATTGTTAAAAAATCTATCTCAAATACCCCCTAAAATAGGCCCCAAAGTACAAATTTTAAACGCTTATATCTTGAAGATAACAGCACATATTAACGAAAGAATTGACTAAATGCAAAGGAACAATCTATCTAAAATTATTTTACCATTTGTTTATCTTTTTAATGGTCAAATTACATTTTTATAATCAATCTAATTTTAGAAAAATTTTTTGAAATGAAGCTGACAACAATGTCAATATGACCTAATCCAAAATATATGCTCGAAAATCTAGTTGAGTTTTTAAGATGTATTTTACAAACTGTGTTGCCGAATTTATGCAACTTTGTTCGCATTTTTCTCGATGAACATGACAGATTTTTTTGGACAATTTTCTAGGAATCCCTGAGAATGCCTGAAGAGCGTACCATTGCGTTTATGCACTATTTTTTGGACACCTGTAGAACTTTTTGTGAAGTATGCTTGAAAATTGCTAAATTTTTACCTCTCCAATAATTAATACGCCATATTAGTGTGTCGTCAATGAAGCCAACAAAGACAAAATCACATCGTAGTTTCCATCAAAATTTTAAAACCATGGAAACCACTATCCAATCGAATAGGTGGCAGTTGCGCCCAGTGGCACTTGCGCTGCGGATTAAAAGAGTGGCACTTGCGTCTCAAAAAGGTACAGGATTAACCAGGTATAAAAATTACGGATTAAAAAGTGGCATTTGCGCTGCGTTCAAAATTCAAACTCATTAATGTAGGTATACATTTTTCATTGCAGTTTGTGACATTAGCTCATATGTTTAAATTTTCTTTTTAGCAGCAAAACTTACCCTACCCTACCTAACCTAGTGTCCCCCAGTGGAAAAATGTCATCCAGTACTTTTAAAACAGTCTGTCCAAAATGATAAAACTCAAAAACACATGCATTGAGTACTTGCTGGCTTGTTTTAACAATAATGAAAGTGTGTATATATTATACTCTGTTTTATAATTTTCTAATATTGTATCTCAATAATACATCGAATACATAAAAATAAATCTAGGCAAAAGGAAGTTAATGAGCCCGCGGCCAGTAGGTACGACCAAAATATGAATCAAAAATTTTAACCAATATTATACCAAACTTGAATTGTCTAACCCAATTAATGATTTCAACATTATAATCCTCTATTTAATTACTTTAATTTTATGCAGCAGCGCAAATGCCACTTTCTGATATTTTGTTTTTATACCTGAATTTTAAAAACTCGCAAGTGCCACTATTTTAATCCGCAGCGCAAGTGCCACTGGGCGCAAGTGACACGACACCATCCAATCACAGTTAAAGGAATACAGAATCACCTATGAAAACTAGAACCTTTTTTTTTGAAAAGTTAAATTTTTTACAAAGTTGTAATTACATTTCAAATTTACTGTCATTAAAAATTAAGAAATGCCAAAAATAATATAACAGTTACATTAAACAGGCGTAACAATTGAAAAAAAGAAACAATTTTTGCTTGAAACGGGAGAATTTATGAAGAAAATTGTAGACATTTTTGTAAAAGTTCTAATTTATCCTATAATACCTAAAAGGACTTCTTAACAGTGAGTACTTACATAAATAATTCCTATATGTGTAAACCTTTATATGTTTTTATGATTAGGGCATTATAAAGTAATTTAATAAAAAAATAAATATTTCTGTATATGTTGAGACCATTGTTTTCAATTCAGACGCCCTGAACATGTTTTTAAATGCATTTTTTTGATTTTTCCTACATAACCAGCAAACACAAGTGACATTAATGACAATATACAGGATATAATCTGTCACCCTATGGCTCGCCTACTCTGGTTTAAAAATAAAGCGAATGGATAGTATAATTAAGATTCTAAAAAGATTTTCGTAAAATAATGTCTTCTAAAAAATCCTTTACTTTCTTATCCTTAGACAAAAAGAACACTGTTCAGCCAAAATAAGCACTTTTTCGCCCGTTAAAATCGTCATTTTGCGACCGATTGGACAAAAAATCTTAACTTAACTTTAAAATTCTTTTTTATTAGGTTTCCTCTTGCGTAAAGTTTCATTTTGTACCTTAGATAATTGTAGATATCCCTATCAAACTTGAACTACAACTTTCATTTATAAATTTTAATATTAAGATCCAAAACAAACACAATAAAAATTTGGCGCTCAAAATTGCAAAAGTTTCTTGACTGTCGCTATGGTTATTAAAAGTTAAATTCTTGCTTTGCTTACACAAAATCTAGTCCCATATTTTTTCCCAGACACCCTGTCCCGTCCCTAAAACTAAACACAATAAAACACATAAATTAACGTTGATGCCTCCTCTTTTTAGATCAAGGAAGGCATGTAGCAGCGGTGGCCGCGCGGGCCTATGGGGACTAGGATAACAATGGTCTCGACATACAGGCAGCACAGCACGACAATGGCGATGCATACCTAACAGTAACAGCTGATGGAAGACTTGATTTTGGTGACATGTTAGCTGTGGTAGAGTGATGTTTGTTAGTGACGGACGACTGACGACCTTCGTTTTCATGGCTGGCTATGATTTCGTACAGCGTATTTTGAAGTTTTTGTGCAAGATGGTCCGACGGCAAATTGAGTCAAGGAGTTTTCATCGAGTGATTTTAAGTTGATTTGGTGGACTGGTAAAGGTAATATGAGTGTAATTTTTATATTGATTGTTATTTTACAATATTATTCTCTGATTGAGGTTAAGTTGTTTAATTGCGTTCTTTTGGTGTTAAACGTATTCATTTTAAATTGTTTTATTGTCATGTAAACTTTTCCAATGTTTTGTTCTCGGTTTTGTCTTTTGCCCACATAAGAAATAAACTTTAGCCCTTTAAAAAAGTTTCTAAAATTTGAAAATTTTAAAAAAAGAGTTTAGAAAATGCTTTCTTGAATTTTTTTACAAGTGTTAAGTTTGTTTACTCCAAATCAAGTAGCTTAGTTAATTAGCACGAATAAAAAAAGCATGGATGCATTTATATTTAAAAATGCATTTATTTAAATTGGTTTATAGCCTATTAGCACTGATGTATCTAATTAATAAAAAAAAAACTTTAAAATTAAGTATCTACTGTTACGTGGAAGAAAAATGCATATCTGTTAATTGGGACATTTTACATTTTCCCTGAAAAAATTCCCTTGTCTAATTTTTGAAAAAGAGGTTCAGAACATTTTTTTATAAATAATATTAAGTATTATGAATTTTTTAGAGCCTTACTTTTTGGAAGTGATTAAGGATGAAGAATTTTAACAGAATCATTTTTCCAAAAATTCTTTTAAAATCTTATTTGGCACCTATTTGTAAAATTTGTTGTTGATGCATCCTGATTTAATGTTGCAAATTAAAGGGGGCTTTTTGGGGGATTACCAAGCTAACTCTAACTCTGGGTTTTGCGCATTTTGTTGATTTAGCTTCCTGAATAGATGTCCTAACATAAAAAAAATTTGGGTGTATTTTTTTTAAGAATCTTTGCCTAACAGTGTTTTGTTACACATCAGAAAAAATATAAAAAATCTCGTTTTTCCCAACAAACTCACTATTTTGACTCAAAGTTTGCAGGATTTTTGTTTTAAGCTGGTAGCTGTTTTAAAAATTTTACTTTTATTTAAATAAATGACATTAATAATATCTGAATAGTAACCCGCCTTGTTGCAATAGCACCTTTTGGAGACTTAAAACTCATTTTAATCTTTTGGAGTCCCATTTTTTGAAAATGGGGCAAATTATCGAGAACTAGTTTTTTAAATATTGTCAGCTATAGGTGTATTCAAATCTCATAGCTCTCGGAAAACGTTTTTTTAACTGTGGTTTGAGCTATTCAAAACATTTGTGAGTTTTTCTTAATTAAAAGTTTTGTTTACTATTTTACAGATTTTATCTGCAAAAATGTCCGTCTTTAATATGATATTCTTACCTCAGCTAAAAAATACCAAATATTGGCAAATTCACTACTATATTCCCCTTAGCGACGGAAACTCTACCGACGGTCTGCAGCTCTCTTCAGTAAACTTTGACTGTGGTCAAAAATCAATCTAAAATTTTGGACTAAACTTTTTAAATACCTACACCAACAAGCTCAAATTATCATCTTTTAAGCATTGATTTTTGTCTTTGGAATCCTAATACAAAAGTACATTTTACTAATTATAGCAGAATTAAAAGATGCGATGGTAGCCATTTTGGTTTTTTAAGTTTGATTTCATAATTTTGGACGTGTAAGACTAGAGAGACAAATTTTGTAAACAGAAAATTGTAATTGTAAAAGACAAATAAAATGAAGTACCAACAGTACAAACATGATTAATAGACATCAGATAAAATACGACTCCATACAAGGGTACTATAAATTAAAAAGTACACCACCTTTTTCCTTAACAATAATAATATCTTCCCTACACAAGTTATAGTTTATAGTTTACAGGTGAACCCCCATCATACATAGATTACCACGACCTGATCGCCCATCATCATAAACATTGAACAAAATAAATCCAAGCAGGCAGCGGTGAATCGGCGGCATCCTCAATTCATCGTCAATTCAAAAGATACCATCATCGACCAAAAGCGTACCGAAACGCTCTTTTATCCTGCCTGCCTGCACATAAACATTGCAGCTTTATGAATAAAACGAATAGATAGCGAAATGACTAAAATGACCACACCCAACTATCAAAATTCTGTACTACAGGATGTTCTCAAAAAGTTTGACAATGATAACCTTTTTTACCCTCAAATTGCATTAGCGGGGAATGTTGCGAAGCATAGAAACTGTGGTTATGTAATGTTGATTGCCTAAAATCAACAAAAAACACCACTTTCTGGTCATTGCTCAGTGGATTTATTAGAGTTAATTTTAATTAAATATTGTGCTTACCAACAACATACATAAACAAAGCACAAGTTGACATATTTTAAAGGTCCATCAATAAGCGTTTAAATACAGAATTTTGGAAATGCAAAAAAATAATGTTCTTCTAAATTGCTAAAATTTACAGATTTGCACCAAACTTTTCAAATAGATGCAAAATAAGGTTCTTAAAAATTTATAATTAATTTTTTTTGCCAGCAGGCACGGTGGCGAAGAAAGTATCACTGCCTCTCACCAAAGTGACCCGGGTTTGAATCCGGGAGTGATACAAAAATGAAAAAAGTCTGCTGGTAACATTTACTGTTGGGATAAATGTTTCTAGTGATGCCTTCGCTCGGAAGACGTAGTAAAAGATGCGGTCCCGTGTGCACATGTGCACGTAAAAGAGCTCTACCCATCTTTGGAAAAAGAAGGGATACGAGAAAATTTCTCGGTTGGGGGTAGTCTCACTCAGAGCATCGGTATTAAGCCATAGTTGCAGAAACAGACCGATGTAAAATAAGTTAATAAAAAAAAAAATACTTTTTTTGAAAAAATGACTACACTCCTCTGAGCTCTTTCTTTTCAAATTAAATAAAGGAATTTTTTTAGAAAAATGTTTTATAATTTTTTCAACCTTATTTTGCATCTGCTTGGTGTAAATTCAACATGATTAAATATAACTCTTGGTCCCCACTATGAAAAAGCAGGAGTTTTTTTAGAAGAATAATTTTTCCAAAAATGTTCTTAAAATTTTAGCTTATACCTTATCCTTGGGGCTATTTATAGGAAGAAGGAATTTTGAATAGATGTTCTAAAACATACAAATCTGGCTGTTATATATTTTTGCAAGGTATAAAACATTATCTATCTTGACCTAGTTGCCATAATTTTTAAACCATGTACTAATTTTTTCTTTTTGCAAACTTGGTCCCATTTAAAAACACATCAAACAACCTTCAAGTCGTGCATAAACAAAAAAACCCAATCATTTCTTTAATTTCCAACAGATGGCGACACCCAACCATATCCTCACTCAAGCTCCAAACAATTCACCCAAAAGCCAGCACTACTCTTCATAAAAACACATCCTCCCAATATAACCTTCAAGAATTAAGAAACACCCTGTATAACTGTACAAGGCATAAAGAATCAAATCCCAACCCCTAGTCCTTGGACTTGGCAGCAGAGGGTAGCAGCCTGCCTCGCAAGGGATGACGCCCTTCAATAGATGCGCGCGTTTGATGTACCGACGGTGGTAGCGGCGCTTGAGTATCAAAGCGACGCCGACGCTTTGTCAGATCTACCAGACAGCTAGCAGGCTTTGAGAAAGACAGTAGTGCTACGATGCGATGGGTTCCTAAACCAACTATGATGTCACTGTACATTCTACTACAAGTTTATATGTCATTGAAAGCGACACTGCAAGATCTTATGGTAAATATATACTTTTGTTTATGATTTAAGTTAGATTGTATGGTATTAGATGTTTTGGTTATTTGATTTTTTTCTGTAGGCGTTAATGTAATTTGAGGTACATAAGTTGTAAATTTTGTACTTGTATTGTTCGTTTATTTTGTTTTTTCATATTGTCTCTTTTATATGATGAGATAATTTTATTTGCATCATCTTGTGTTACTTGTTTGTTTGAGTTTAAAAAAGGATTAGTTCCGCGTTCTTTAGTTACTTTGATTTATCTACCATTTCTTTGTAATTAGCCTTCTATTGTTTTTGTTTTGTCATGTTTTTTTACGACTTTATATACATTATTACCTACAGTCTTAACAAATACTTTAAATTTTTAATCACTTTGACATTTTTAAATTAACCGTTTGTTTTAAATCTTGTCTTAATACAGTAAACATTTTATTCTCCGTTGTTGTTTTTGTCTGTTAAATTTATTGCAAATGCAAATATTTTATTTATAATTTAGGAATCATCAAGAAATTTATATTGCCTAAAAATGTGCTCCATTTTTTTAAATCTTGGGGTTCTATGTAATTTTTTACAAAATTGTATGAAATATGTCTTCATCATGTTCATTAAAAGAATTTATTCCCTTATCTAATTTTTAGAAACAAAAATTTTTAGCAAAATAATAGATATTCAAATTCTCTCTACAAAAAAAAATTCTCAGTGAACAAAAATTTCACAACTTGTGGTGCATTCAGGAAGTTTATTGGTTCATTTGACATTGACAGATAAGAAATTTAAATGTCAATGTTAGATGGACCAATGAGCAGCCGTGATTTTCTTAATGTTATTCTTAACGCGGAATGTCGCGAAGCATAAAAACTGTGGTTATGTAATGTTGATTGCCTAAAATCAACCAAAAACATCACTTCTGGTCATTGCTTAGTGTTTATAAGAGTTAATTTTAATTAAAAATTGTGCTTAGCAGCAACAAATAAACAAAGCGCAAGTTGACTCTCTAAAGGTCCATCTATAAGCGTTTAAATACAAAATTTGGACAATTTAAAATGCATAAAAAAAGTGCTTCTAAATTGCCAAAATTATGTATTTTCGATGGACCTTTAGAAGTCAACTTGTGCTTTGTTTATTTATGTTGCTGGTAAGCACAATTAATTTAAATTAACAATATAAGTCCACTGAGCAATGACCAGAAAGTGCTGTTTTTTGTTGATTTTAGGCAACCAACATTACATAACCACAGTTTCTATGCTGCGACATTTCCCTTTAATTTAGTTTAATTTTTTGGATTAAAACTTCCTGAATGCACCATTAGTCAAATTGCATTAAGTTTCAGACATTAGTTTTGTTTTAACTCCAAAGTTTTTAATTAAACACCCTTCATTTTAAAATTCATTCATTTTAAAATTCCAGATGCATAATTTGCTAGCACTAATTTCTACCAAGTCCAAATTTTAGACACTGCCATTCAATTTTTTTTATAATGGACGTTTTCCTGGCAGCCCTTATAAAAGTAACCGAGAGCATCAAAAGGTTATATTGATCCTTACCATTATATGTCAACTTATATAATATTCCACAATGTAATCCCTTTTTGAAAGAACCAAACTAGCATCTGTCTTCCAGTTTCTCCCTTACAGAATTTAATATGTAAGGGCAATTATTCATAATTTGGTAATATCATGGGAATAATGCACCCTTATTCAGAGGCGGTTTTATATGATCTATTGTTTATTGGATGATGGCAACCATTGCATTATTTAGGGTAATGGTTTGTTCCAAATGTAATTTTGAAATTATTATAATTTTTATTATGTTTTATGTGAGTTGTGAAGAGTTTTTGCTATTTTAATGTTTCTTTTTTGTTTTAGGATCTATTGCATCTTATTCTGCTGCAAGATTTAATGTTTTTTTTACTGTTAACTGTAATAATATTGCCTTTTTTTTTGATGTTTTAGGTCTCCAGCTGTTTGTCCAACAGCATTTACAGCTTCTGTTCCATTAAACTAGTGCTGATGTTCTTTGATGTTTTTTTATAGTATATTAGAAGACTGTCTTCATTTTTAGAGGATTTGCTTCGTTTTTGGAGGAGATGCTTCGTTTTTGGAGGATTTGCTTCGTTACTGGAGGATTTGCTTCGTTTCTTGGAGCTTATACTTCGTTTTTGGAGCACCTGCTTCGTTTTTTGGAAAATCTGCAGATTTTTATGGAGAATCTTCTTCTGATGCAAGATTAAATGATTCTTTACTGCAAAGAGACTGACTTTTTTTAATGTTTTAGGCCTCCTGTTGTTTCTCCAACAGCATTTACAGCTTCTGTTCCATTTTACAAGTGATGATTGTTCTTAGATGTCTTTTCATGGTATTTTAGAAGACTTTTTTTATTTTTGGACGATTTGCTTCGTTTTTGGAGGATTTGCTTCGTTACTGGAGGATATGCTTCGTTTTTTGAAGCATTTACTTCGTTTTTGCAGCATTTACTTCGTTTTTGCAGCATTTGCTTCGTTATTTGGAAAATCTGCAGATTTTTATGGGAATTTCTTCTGGATGGTCTAGAAGATTTAATGTACACCCCCTAAACGTATACTGAATGTATCCTGAGTGTTATCTTTCCGGTATACCTTCAGTATACGTAACAGGAGGCCACATTTACAACATGATGATGCTTTTCTTCAGTCTTCATATTTTGGAAAAAATGAAAAAAAATTTAGACCCTAAAAATGAAATGTTATGTTATTTTATAATAAATACTTATACTAAGTTTTAAAAATTGTTTGCTGTTAAATATGTACTGTACACCTAAAAGTATTTGTGATGAATTAAGAACTAATAAATAAGATTCATTAAAATATTCCTAATTATTTAAGAGCACTTCATAGTCATACCTAAAGGCATGTGGCCAAAAGAGAGTGGGACAAGATACATTTTGAGTTGGACAAGTTTCCTAGATTTGCAGAGGTTGCCCCCTAATTGGTTAAAATCAAAAAAGCCGTTATGGCAAGAGGAATTTGTACACGATCACTTTAGACTTTTCAGTATCTGATGTGTGGAAACTTAATAGGCAAAATGTACCAACATGTGTCCAATAAGGAATTAGTCAATGATCCCACTCAAGAGGTATCAGGTTTTGATCAGCCGAGGAAGATTTGGAGTAGTGTTAACCGTCTTAGAACGTGCGGTCATGGACGTTGCAATGCTATGTTATTTAAGTGGAATGCATTATGTCCATTATGTGAATGTGATAAATTTCCAGAAACTATTAAACATTTTGTAGAGGACTGTCCAAACACCAATTTTGAAGGCGGTTTTTATGAAATACATTATCTGATTCTTATGTCGCGAAGCATAGAAACTGTGGTTATGTAATGTTGGTTGCCTAAAATCAACAAAAAACATCACTTTCTTAGATGCCCCCCATGAGATGCCAAAATCGCTTACTTTAGGTATAAACAGTGTAAATTCAAAATGAAAAATTTTGACTTATCTTTGAGATCTGAATAATTTTAGGCAAAAAACATTGCCTGTTGCAAATAAATATGCTATAATTATTAAAAAACTTCTTTTCTCGCATAAAAACAAAAAAATTTACAATTTTTTGTCCTTTGGGGGCACGGTCAAATTTGGTCAAAATAATTTCGTTTTTTTTTATAGAATATGCCGTTACTATAAGAAAATTTATTTACATTACTTCAAAGTGAATTGTAAAAAATATTATTTTTAGCAATTTTTTATTAATTACAACAATATTACAAATATTTTTTTAAAAATGTAATTTTTTCTGAGAGGTACACAATTAACCCAAGAAATCGATTTTTTACTAGCCCTACCTAAAATTTAAAAAAAGGTATTTTTCGGCCCACCCTAATCAATAAGCGTTTAAATACAGAATTTTGGCAATGTAGAAGCACAATTTTTGCATTTGAAATTTTTAAAATTTTGCATTTAAATGCTTATTAATGGACCTTAAAATGTCAACTTGTGCTTTGTTTATTTATGTTGTTGCTGTTAAGCACAATTTTTAATTATAATTAACTCTTATAAACCCACTGAGCAATGACCAGAAAGTGGTGTTTTTTGTTGATTTTAGGCAACCAACATTTCATAACCACAGTTTATATGCTTCATTATTGATCATGGGTATCCCAAGGAACATTTTTTTTTAAATTATTAACTTCTTTTTTTAATAATAATGTTTCAATTCAATAAATAATTTTTATTGAATTTTATGAACGTTCATATTTTGTCAATTTGCTAATTTTTGGATTTTCAGAGTTTTAAAAACTAGGCTTATAATGTACTATTTCTTGAAATTTATTTTATCGTCGTTTTTGCTTTTATTTTGCCGTGTTTATAGTTCAGAAACTTGTAAATGGAATTCAAAATGTTAATGAATTATGAATTACCTTTTATGTTTTGTTAATTTATTTTATTCCTACTCTAGATAAGGTATGAATATTTTTATAATTTATACTTTTCTTGTATAGCTTGTTTCTTGTTAAGAAATATGATGTTAATCTAAATATCTGAAATTCATCATTTTTCATAATTAGTTGTATGATTTATGATCTCCTCTACTAATTGTTTTTTTTAATTGTATACTTACATATTATAAATAAACTTTTAATAATTATCAAGGGCGATTTATAGAACGTTACTTTTACTTTACTTCGGCTTTACTTCACTTCCGCGTAACTTAACAAATTTGCTTAATTTATAGATTGTAAAGTTACGTGAAATTGGAAACAGGTATGCGCATGTGTCTAAACTCGCGACTTCTGACTATTTACACCTGGGCCGTAATTACGGAATATCGCTTCGAACGAAACCTACATAAGAAGACCAGCAGGTTTCGTACGAAGCGGTATTCCGTAATCACCACCCTTGAAAATAAGGGTGAATATCTCATTTTTGCAAATTTTGCGCAAGATCGGCCAAGCTCTGCTTTTGATAGTACTACTTACAGCTAGATGAATCAACAAAGTAGCGCTAAAGTGAAGTATAAATTTGCTAATACATTCCCATGTATTTTATTTAATTTTCTGTAAAGTTACGCCGAAGTAAAGCGGAAGTAAAGTGAAAGTAACGTTCTATAAATCGGCCTTTAAGGTAGGAAACGTCTGAATTTAAAATATGGCTATTTTTAAGTGTAATTTTTTAAATAAATAATTATACCGAACAACAACTATTTGATTTTTTATTAGCAAACTCCTTAGTCATTTTAACTGCTTTTTAAAACTAATGTTATTTTTTTTTATTTACAAAATAGTTATGTAGTAACATATTTTTTAATAATAATAAAACCTCTTCAAAGGTCTATTAATTTATTTTTAAATAATTATTACTGTTATATTCAATAAACTTTACGAGTTTTTAATGATTTTAATTATTTATGCATTAAAGAAGCAAAATTATTTATTTACAAACCATAAAAAGTAGATCACGGTTGTTGAGTTCAAAATTTTAAAAGATATTAAAGTTAAAAATGTTGTTGTAAGCACCTATAACATTTTTGGTATGCAGAATATGGACATTTGGTGTCTGGTGGAGGTTATTTGAATGTTTATCCCACCATTAAGATTGTGCTTCCTAAATTTTGAAAAGTGATTTTGTTTAGAAACAAAAAATTTACAGTACCTTTGCATTGTGTTTTAATTTCAAAAAAAAATTAATAAACCTGTCAGAATTTTAAAGAGTCTAAATTAAATACAAATTATGTCAGGTGTGGGGTATTTGTCTCAATAAAAGAAGACAAGAGATGGTTAGATCAGTAAGATGGGTTATAGGATACTCAAGGGGCAACTAATCTACCCTAAAAGTGTCTAAAAAAACATCTTAAATTCACCAAAAAATACAAAATTACCTAAAAAAATACCTTTGTTTAAAAATATCAGCAATTTCCTAGAAATACCAAAAAAAAAGCGTCTCCAATTTTGAAAAAAGTTTGAAATTTTTTACAAATTTAAATTAAATAAAAAAAAATAAAAAAAAAAGCCTTTTATAATTCTCAAAAATAGGTACCTCAAATTTACCAAAAAATACCACCAATTTCTTAAATAGACGCCTAAAAGTTTTGCAAATTTTTCTAAAATTTAATTTGACAAGAAATACCTATTTTTTCCAAAAAGATCTCCCGTTTTCTAAAAATAACCTATAAACAACCTAAAAATTCGTCTAATTTCCTAAAACTACCCCAAAAAATATTACAAAAAAAAACTTAATTTTCCAAGGATAATCAAAAACAAAAAAAAATACCACCAATTTCTTAGAAAACACCTAAAATTTTTGCAAATTTTGCTAAATTATAATTTGATAAGAAATACCAATTTTTTCCCAAAAATCATTGCCATTTTCTAAAAATAACCTATAAACAACATAAAAATTCGTCTCCTTCTTCCTAAAAATACCCCAAATTTCCCAAGGATAATCTTAAAAAAAAAAGAAAAAACTGTCCAATTACGAAACCTATAATATTTGAAAAAAGGAGCTTTTTTGTAAGATTCCTGTTATTGGAAAAAATTACGAAATAAATAAATTTGCAGTGCAACAAATTTTGACGCTATTTAAAAATTTAAAACTTGTTAAGGTATTTCTTAGATGTTTTTTTTAAAAGTGGTAACATGATGTTACCACTTTTAAAAAATGCAACCCTTGCAACTTTTACTATATTTTTTAAACCCCTTAAAATTGCAATTATTCAGATAGGCAACCCTCAATTTATAAGGGCTATTACTGTTGCCTACAATGTTAAAAAAAGGGTCTAGCCTAACCAGTAACAATTACAAGAAGTGTAATGTTCCGAGGATCTACCTAGACCAGGGGTAGTTTGCAATTTACGCATCAAGGGTGAAATAACGTTGAAGTGGTGGATGGTTGAATGACGTTGGAATAGATGGCGCCACTTGAATATAACATTGTAACAACCACCCTTCTTGCTTTTTAATCATCCCTGTCTTGTCAGGCGACCTTGTTGAATTTGGAAATTTCGTCTTGTCATGTTTGCGATGGATAAATAACATTTTGATTTTGAATAAAAGGGAATAGCAATGCTTATGCCTGGATGTGAAATTTTAAAAGACAATAATTTTAAGGGATGATTTCTTTTTATAAATTTTAATAGAAAGCAATTTTCATAAGTGTTTGTTCAAAACTTTTTTTTTGCATTTTTTTAATCAAGTTCAGATTTGAGTTTTGAAACACGAGAGGGGGGTATATCACCCCCCCATGTTTTTTGGGCTTCCAAATGTTAATTAACGGACAGGCAAATTATCACAAACTCTGACAAAAAAAAAAACACTCAACGTTACTAAAACAAAATTTCTTAACTAAGTACGACAAATTTTATAAACGGAGGCGACATTTTATTGTTCATCCACCCTACTTCTATACAACATTTTGAGGCATAGTTTTTCATGACAAAGTAATTAAAATAATGAAAAGAAAAATATATCAACCGTTACAAAATATTTTTTCACTTAATATTAAATTAGATACAAAAGACTTATTTTGCAAAGTTTGGTGCAAATCCAACATGATTGAATATTACTCTTCGGGACTATGTAGAGAGAAAAGGAATTTTTTTAAAAGCATATTCTTTTTTAAATCTATTTGTAAAATTTGTTGCTGATCCATCGAGATCTAATGTTGCAAATTAAATAACAAGGGTGGTTGGCAGGTTAGGATCAAAAAAATATAAAAAATCAGTTTTAAGTGTGTCGACGTTTCGTTTAACTTAAAAACATTTTCAAGACGTACGCTGCAACAATAAATATTGAAAAAACGCATTGCATAAGTATTGTGCGATCCCCAAAATTTGATGTCGACTCTTGTCGTGCATTTGTAAAATTTCAATTTTTCTCATTGTTGTTTGTCATATTTTTGACGTTCCACAGCCAGAGTCGACGTCAAATTTTGTGGATCGCACGTTAATTTAGAAGCTTATTTTACATCTGCTTACAAAGTTTGCTTTCTTTCCAGCTAAGGAAAGAAGGAATTTTAAAACATCTTACTTTCCGAAAACATTTTTTAGCATTTTTTGGTAGTTCCAAATCCTTTATTTGAACAGAAAATTCCTATTCCCAAGCATTTGTTTTCCTTGGGGTGTAGTTCCGTCCCAAGTGGAATTCAAAGCCTTCTGTATGCGAAATGTTGTTTGAAAGTTTGCCAATCACAGTCCGTCGACTGGCTTGCAATTTCTTAAGCCTGAATTGTATAAAGGAATGGGGAGCGGGTAAAAGGGTGAGGGGAAGGACTAGCGACTAACTTGGGTGCTTTAGTTGCCATAGCAACCATTGCCATGATGGGTGAGAACTGCATAAGTTGAGAACCATCTTGCCTTTCTTTTCTTGCTGGTCAAATAATACCGAGTGCTTTATTTTAAACATCAGAATACACAAAGGGTAGGTACTATCGTGGACATGGAATTTAAAACGATGTTTTATCAGCCACCTTTGATTTTTTGAATTTTACTCTATTGTGAATGGGTTTTTTTTATGTCAGTTTTCGAATGTTATTTTGACAACAAATGCGTCAAATGTATTTTATTAAAATAAATTATGTAAAATGTGCTGCCGGCTAAAAAAATAGTAAGAGGATATTTCCTTTTTTAAATAGTTTTGTTTTAGGATAGCAATAAGGCTCTAATCTTCGTAAAACATCAGAGAAATGTTTCTTGTTAATGTCCACTTCGCATAAAACTTGAGATGTTTAGCCATTATTTTGACCATATTTACAATGCAGAAATTGATCGTTTTAAATTCCATGTCCACAATAGTACGGTATTTTTTGAAAAAAATTATATACCCCTTCATTTTAAATGGGATAAAGGATTTTATTTAGAAAAAACGTATATTGAATAAGTGTTTTAGAACCTTATTTTGCATCTGCTTACAAAGTTTGAAATTTTTTAAAAAAAATAATTTTTTCAAAAAAACAATTTCTTTTAGCATATTTTGGTGCAGATCCATTGTGATCTAATGTTGCAAATTATAGGGGGCTTTTTGGAGAGCTACTATGCCAACCATAAACTCATATTTGTGTGCGTTTTGTGGATTTAGCTCTTTGAATAGATTTTCTAATACATATGAAAAATCAGGCTGTTATATGTATTTTTTGCAAGGCAAAAATTTATGTTTTATCATAATAGTAATTTAGTAATTTTAAGTTACCCAACATTAAAAATACCTTTTATAATTTATAAAACAGACACACCTAAAGTCGTAGCAAAAATGTAGGTACCTTCGTCAACTAAACCAAGTTTTAAAATTCAAAACCTATAACTTACTTGCATGATAATAAAATTTTACACCTACTAAAATTTAGCCAGAAGATTAGAAACAGCTTCTTTAAATTTATCATTTATCTTAATAAAGATAAAACAGAGAAATATCAAAATAAGATGCTTGTATAAAAATTATTTTGTTTGTTTTGCAGTTCTAAAAATAGTCTATTTTAGCCAAATTATCGTAAAAAGGACCTGGAGAATTCTGCAGTATTGATTTTAGAAACGTTTAATGCACTTTAACGCATGTGCATCATGGGCTGCTTTAGAAAGTGCCTAGATTTTCTAGGTAGCAGAGAAATAGAATATTTATTTTTTATATTTTCGTCGTAAAATATGTTCATTGTAGAATTCGATTTTTTTTTTTTAATTTGGTAAATTTCTTTATTAATAAACCCAAATTATTGTTCTACAAGGTTGGTTTCTTAGATGCAAAATGATGATAATTTCACTTTTGCACAAAAAGTACTTTTTATTTGCAAATTTGGCTACTAAAATTTATCGTGGGACATAATATTATTTTTGTAGACGTACGCAGTTAGAAGAATTGGTAAAACGGTGTCAACGGCAGACGGCTACATTTTCTCGAGAATACCTTTTTATAATAAGTACAAAATGAGGTAAATTTAGAATTTTGTTTTTTTTAAATGTGTCATAAAGCTGTTTACAAGCTTTAGAAAACAAATCGTTTTTTTTTAAATGCTTCCGTTTTTTTGTTAAAGCTTTTTAAAGATTGCCAAATTTTATTAAAGTTGTGCAAATTTTTTTTATTTTCTGATTATTATACTCCTCGCAGACGAAGTCAAAAACGAGGAGTATATTGTGATTGTTTCGAAAATTCTAAAATCGTAAAAAATCGTCGTAGAGCAAAAATTCTTGCAGATTCGTACGTTTCATCGAATTTTGAACAACTTTCAAAAAATTCGTCTGTCTGTCTGTCTGTCTGTCTGAACTCTGTCACGTTTTTTGTAAACACGATAACTTGAGAACGAATACCCCAATCATGTTCAAATTTTTAGGAAAAATCGTTCCTATTAAAATCTTGGTTGGGATTGTTTTTGAGAAAAATCAGATAATGACAAAGGGGGCTGCAGAGCCCCCCAACTGGAAAAAAATTCATATTTCAGTTATTATAAAGTGTACAAAATTTTTTTTTTTGTAATATTAAAGCCCTTCCAATTCTTCACAAAAAGTAATTAAAAGTTTTTTTTGTCCGACCCCACATAAGCCCCCCAATTAAAATAAAAACCATATATTCGTTATTTCTCAATTTACAAAAAATAATGAAGTTATAAAAATAAAAGAAAATTAAATTTTGTATAAAAAAGTATTTTTTGTTTTTTTTTTGGCAAGTTTTTAAGACAAAAAAGGTCAAATGAAAGCTTTTTAGTGATAAAAAAGTTCTAAGTCACGTAAGTCTGGGCTCGGTCAAGGTGGCTTTGCAAAAAAAATCAAAACAAATGCATCTTTCTAAAGCCTAATTAAATCCTAAACGTCAGTGTCAGAATTGATACCTATTTATGCTCTTCGCTAATAAAATTCATTTTTTGTTATGAGAGGGTTAATAGTTTGGCCTCTTCGCAGATTTTTTTAAAATAATATTAAAAAATTGTTTATTTTAAGTTTTATTAGTTGTTGTCGTATTACTGCGAGGAGTATCCCATTAAATGTCGGCATTTTATAGAAAAATCTAATCGGTTCATTGCTGTAACCCACTCGCAGATCTAACCCAACCGCTAAACTAACGCACCCGCTGACCTAACCCACTCTAGTTATTAAACTTTGATTGTGGATTGCTATTTTGTCGTATAATAATCAACGGCATTTAGATTTTCTCTTGACAAACACTTTAAAAATTATGTAGCATTTAAAAGAAATTGGGTGTTGCGTTAGAAATTGTCTTCGAATGCTTATAGCAATTAAACCAAAAGCGTTGGAGCTTTTTACTTTAAGTGTAATTTGCTTTAAACTGTGTTTTTAAGATAATTGGCCTTTAAAGTTTTAAAAGTGACAATTTAACCTTTAAGAATCTTATGTCATTACGGATGTAACAGATATTTGATAGGTTTGCTATAAAAAAAAATGTTATCCACCACAAATTCAACGGACACTCTTAAAATTTCGCAAAACTTTGAAAGCTTTTACCTTTAAAATTACTACGCACATTTTAACGAAAGAAATGGCTGAAGACAAAGGCATAATCTATTTTAAATTATTTTACCATTTGTTTTGAATGGTTAAATTACATTTTTGTTATCAATATAATTAAAAATTTTATAAAATGAAGCTGACAACAATGTCAATATGATCTAATGTGAAAATGTATGATCAAGAATCAAGATGAGTTTTTAAGATGTGCTTTCACAATCAGTGTTGCCGAACTTATGCAACTTTGTTTGCATTTTCTCCATGAATATACCAAACGGTTTTTTTTTTACATTTTTTTAGGAATCCCAATTCTTGGGCTATATTGCAATTTGATTTTTTTTCTGGTTAGTGTCCTATCTCTGCCACGTATTTTAAACTGTATGCATGACAATGTCTCGTATCATGTCCGCCAGCCTCGCCTGCTAGATTATCCATCGCTGGTTTTATACCAACTTGATCCCTATTGTACGGGGATATAAGATCTTCTATAAGATAGATACGGCAATGTCGTTAGGCCCCTCGCTAAGCAGCGCTTGCTTCGGGCTTCGATTTCTTGCTTTGGTTTGGTTGCAGTGTTGCAGACAAGTTTGTTGGAATTGGATAGGATAGAAGTTGACAGTATGGCCGATGAAATTTCAGACATGTAGCCGTGATTATGTTTAAAACAAATACAAAAATAGCTTTTTTTGTTGATATAATTATAAGATTTTTTTCTTAACAAGTGTTACACACAGTTTGTACTAAGATTCTGATTCTAAAACAAAAAAATAAACTACATTATAATCGGAGACAAAAAAAGAGTCTGCTGAGCTTTTTTTGAAATTTGACCAACTTTTCAATCAGGGAATAAGAGTCCAAATTTTTTCCGTTTTTTAATTTTCAAAATACTTTTTAGAAAAATGTAAATTCATATTCTTATTCTTCATCAGTAGCAATCTACAAAATAAGTTTCATTATAATCAAAAACATAAAAAAATGTCAAAGCTTTTGTGGAATTTGGAATTTGTTTTAAAAATGAAAGCACTTGAAAAAAATCTGATTGCTGATTTGTTTTCTACGGCTTCCAATTGCAAGATGCACCAAGATGGACAAAATTACGATTTGAACAAAATAATTTTTGTTTTTTTTAACTGTCTTGTCTCTGGTATGTATTATACAGACAGACTGTAGTAATGCATATCTTGTAATATATGTGACGTCACTAGGTGTAATGTGTCTGTCTGTCTGGCTGTATAAGTTCGTGTTTATGAAGCAGCCTGCTTATCATATTTTAGGTCTAGCTACCTTAACTAATGTCACTGACTTGAGACATAGACAAGATTATCATGAAAACAATACAGACAACTGCGAAATACCTTGTTTTTATAGAATAACGTTATTTAGATGTTTTCTTGCAGAAACAATCGATAATAAAATTGATAAGATGTAAAATAGTAGTCAATCTAATTTTAGAAAAGAAATTGAAAATTTAAATAAAATTAATTATTTCTCTAATCCTTGCGAGAAAATGGATTTTACTTAAATTACGATTTTAAACAAATTAAAAGCTGCAGAAAACAAACTAGCAATCAGACTTTTTCCAAAATTCTTTCGTTTCTTTTGACAGAGCTTTTTAAAGTTGGCCTTTAAAAAAAAATAAGCAATTACAAACTTTTTTTCTTTTGATAAATAAGAAAGCTTATTTTAGATTTATTATTTTCTTTAGATAATTTAGATAATCTCTAAAAAATTTTTTTGTAAATAAGATTATTTAAAAAAAATCGCGTTTAAAGTTACCTTCTAAAGCTTATAGCAAATTAACCAAAAGCGTTGGAACTTTTTAAGTTTCAGATTATACAGCTCGTTTTACAAAAGCATTGATAACATTCATTCGCCGTGAAATTTAAAAAATCAAAAAAATGTGGACCCTAAACCCAAACAAAATAAGATAAATTAAACTGACTTTTTAAGCTGATTAAATGCCGTAGGAAGCAAATAAGCAGTCAAATTTTATTAAAGTGCCTTCGTAATTTTGAGAGCTTTACAAAATTTTAAATAATCTCAACAATTTTTTTTGTCTCTGATTACAATAAAACTTATTGTGTACATTGCTTTTTTGTTGTAGAACAAGAATTTAAAATATTTTTTTTCCTGAAAAAAAATATTTTTGAAATTATTACTGCATTTTGAAAAAATCGGGTATTAATTGCTTTAGAAGTTGCCTTCGAAAGCTCACAACAATTAAACCAATTTGTGTTCAAGATGGCAGATTAAGATTAGGCTGCTCGTTTTACATAATCATTAATGGCATTTATTGTTAAAAAACATTCTTAAAAAAAATGTAAAAATTTGAAAATTTGAAAATTGGATAAATGTTTGATGGCAAGAGTAGGGATGCACTTTTTTAATTGAGAAACACCTAGATTTATATTTTTCACATTATTCACTTCTGCCTTCTAAAATAGTTAAACTTTTACTATAGGTACAGACAAAATTGACGGTATACTGTGTTATTTCACAAAATTCAACTGATGAATAGTCAAATTCAAGATACAGATTTTGAGACTTCTTCCAAATCTACCTGATTTAACCGAGACGAGAATTCAACCCTTTTTTTATAATTTTATGATGCAACTTTCACCAATACGGCAATACAGTTATTACTCCGAAGATAATAAAAGTTACGCAACTTTCTAACTTACCTCTAGCATTGCATAACTATTGTCCATTATTTGAAAAGGGTTATAACTTTCTCTTCGGGTACCTAAATATTCCATGAATACCATAAATATACAAATATATTGTTTACAGAAGAGATAGGCTTATTTTGGATTTTGTGAAGTTTGAAGAAAGCTGTGAAAATATTTCATTTTAACTTAAATCAAGGAAGCCCCTATGGCAAGAGGATTTTATTCATCAGCCTTTTTCCGTTACTGATATATGGAAAAATAAGTGGCAAGAAATTGATAATTTAACCAACAAAGAATTAGTTGAAGATCCAACAAAGGTAGTTCCAGGGATTGATCAGCCTAGAAAAGTTTGGAGTATTGTTAATCGTCTTAGAACGTGTCACGGACGTTGCAATGATGCATTATAAATGCAATGCAATACCTAGCCCGCTTTGTGAATGTGGTGCATTGCCAAAAACAATTAAACATATTGTAGAAGAATGTCCAAATACTAAATTTTAGGGTGATTTTCAAGAAATACACCAATTAACTCCAGAAACTTTGAATTGGATATCAAACCTGAAACAGTTGTAACTTTTTAACTGTGACTTATTGTACCACCACAATTTTGACTAACATTGGTATGCCTGAGTTCTTTTCATGGTTTTTCTCGATTGCGAAGTAAATGCTTTACCAGAAGAATAAAAATTGGCCATGGACGTGAAAAAATATACATCACTTAAATACCTTTTGGAAATTAAACATCTTTCATTTTATAATGTCCATTTGTACCTATTTTTGAAATGAATTTATAATATCAAACAAATATTTATATATTTTTAAACCATGAAATTTTGCAAAAATTGGTTCCTATAAACGGGTCCTCTTATTTGCAGACACCCAATTTGCAGCCATACCCAATTTTCAGACCTAAATGGTCAAAAACGCGGTAGAGGTAATGAGATTTTACCTGGGTAAAGTCCAATATGCATTTTTTTTTTGAATTTCATCGTTTTAGAAACTGACACTGACTTTTATGAAAGCACTGGGGGACATTAGATTAGGTAGGTTAGGTTAAGTTTTGCTGCTAAAATGAAAATATAAACTCAAGCTATGTCGGTGCCTAGCAGTGAGTCCAAAATTGTGTGCATTACGCTGAAGGACATATTACTAGGTGTTGTTCTCGGTGTTGTTATGTAAAAAATGTATCAGCACATTATCAGAAAGTATTGCAGTTTAACATTATTTGATCTTTATACTAAATAAAAGCATAAAATACTATTACTGACTTCTGCACATAAACATTTAAAATTAAAGGATAATCCTTTTCTTACTGCAGGTAAATGGATTAACTCTTCCTTAACGACTATGTCCGCAAATTGGAGAGTATTTTGGAATGTCTGCATATTGGATGTCTGCAAATAAGAGAGCTTCCCTATAAACTATAAGTAATAGACGGTGGTCAAAGTAGACAGCCTGATTATCTTAATTCTCTTTTACTCAAGTAGTGAGGGTGGAATTTCTAAGATTAAACGCATTTTCTATCACACCCTACCGAATGAAAAAGTCCCAGAACACAATATGTTTACCAGTTTTACCTTCCTATATTTCCACACATACAAGAGCTATCTAAAAAGCAATAGGTACATCCAAGAGAGGGAATTTGTAAATGAAATAGCACGGCAACTGGCAAGATTGAGTCAGAAACGGCATAAGAACAATTGCGTTAGGTACAGATGCCGCCCTTTATCGTGCAGCTCTGCCAAAAGCAATTGCAGTTTCGTATACATTGGCTATTTCCCGTGCTATTTTCCCAATTCACCTGTCCTGCGTCTCGAATACCTAACTTTTCCCTCCCAAGTTGTACTTATTTCACTTTATTTATTGCCTTATTCCCTAGCCTTCAGACCCAGCTTGTTTCAGGATCTTATTGCTGTTTTTCTGGGTAAAATAGGAGCTCAAAAATGTCGAGTCATAAGAAAAAAATACACTATTCTAGAAAATTAGAGACTTGTGTGATTTAAAAATTCGCAAAGCGCCATAGTTTAACAAGAGGAAACGATAACATTTTTTTTGTAAGGAACGCAACCTGAATAGGTGGCAGTTGCGCCCAGTTGCATTTGCGCTGCGGATTAAAAAAGTAGCACTTGCGTCTTAAAAAGGTACAGGATTAAACAGGTATACAAATTACGGATTAAAAAGTGGCATTTGCGTTGCGTTCGAAATTCAAACTCATTAATGTCGGTGTACATTTTTCATTGCAGTTTGTGACTTTAGCACATATGTTTAAATTTTCTTTTAAGCAACAAAACTTACCCTAACCTACCTAACCTAGTGTCCCCCAGTGGAAAAATGTCATCCAGTACTTTTAAAACAGTCTGTCTGAAACGATAAAACTCAAAAACACATGCATTGAGTACTTCCAACGTTGCTGGCTTGTTTTAACAATAATGAAACTGTGTATGTTATCCTCTGTTTTATAATTTTCTAATATTATATCTCAATAATACATCGGATACATAAAAATAAATCTAGGCAAAAGGAAGCTAATGAGACCGCGGCCAGTACGACCAAAATATGAATCAAAAATTTTAACCAATATTATACCAAACTTGAATTATCTAACCCACTTAATGACTTAAACATTATAATCCTCTGTTTAATTACTTTAATTTTATGCAGCAGCGCAAATGCCACTTTCTGATATTTTGTTTTTATACCTGAATTTTTATGAATTTTAAAAACTCGCAAGTGCTACTATTTTAATCCGCAGCGCAAATGCCACTGGGCGCAAGTGACACGACACCAAAAATTGGCGTAACTTTTTTGTTTCTAACAATTTGGTAATTTTATGTATTGTTGCTGGTAGATGGGTTCAATAAGAAACTTTCCTATCACAAAATTTGCTAAACACCATGGTTTAATAAGAGAAGTCTTTGATGCAAATTTTTCAGGAAAAATGCTCATTTTGCTTCGTGTTAAATTGAAAAAAACAAAAAAATACGTGTTTATTTAGAGAAAGCTCCTCATAAGGAATAAAAGTATTCTCTAGCTCCTAAGTTTCTCGCAATATCTTGTAGAGTTTATGATCAAAGAGTGCACTTTTGAAACCTGTAATAAAAATGAGATCACACGCTATATCAAGTCACCCATGTGTATTCACTTTTTCCTTCTTATTCCAATGAGACTATATTTTTCCGTTTTTATTTTAAACACTTCTTTGCTCAGGTGTCCCTTTGCGTAGAAGAATAAAATGAAAATAAATGAACTAAATGTACAGGGTGTCCAAAAAATGGCGCATAAACGCGATGGTACGCTCTTGGGGCATGTCTAGGGAGCCCCAACAAATTGTTAAAAAAAATCTATCTCATATACCCTCGGAGATAATATGTTGTCCCAAAGTGCGAAACTTTAAATGCTTATATCTTGAATATAACAGCACGTATTAACGAAACAAATCGTTTAATACAAAGCTACAGTATATCTTAAATCATTCAACCATTTGTTTATTTATTAAATGGTCGAATTACATATTTATAATCAATTTAATTTTACAAAATTTTCATGAAATGAAGCTGACAACGACGTCAATAAAATCTAGTGCAAAAGTGTATGATCAAGACTCATAAATAAGATTTTTAGACTTATAAATGGGATTTTTAGATGTATTTTCCTAGACTGTGTTGCCGAATTTATGCAACTTTGTCCGCATTTTTGTCGATGAATATAACAGATGGATTTTTTTTGACAACTTTCTAGGGATCCCTAAGAATACCCCTACAGTGTACCATCGCGTTTATGCGCCATTTTTTGGACAACCTGTATAGCGAAAAACCCTTTAACTTCAACTTTATATAAAAGTACCAGTTGAAATTTTGAAAATTTAGTAAATTAATTTAAAATAATCTTGGTAGAGTCAAGTTCAGTATTCCATTGACTTTTTTTATTTATTTAAAAGAAGATACGTCTATAAGCATCTTTATGATAATTGGCAAAATAATCATTGCCATGTTTTTAAAGTTCCTGAATTTAGATATTAATATTTTCCGTAATCAAAAAGAATTAACTCAATGGTTGAAATGGTTCATATATTGCTTGTTTTATAGGACATTTAAAAAATAAACATGCTATTGAATAGCTTATCATTATCCGATTTGAAATCCAAGCAAATGGTGTAAATAAACATTTATAAAAAATTGTTATTTTCAGTACCATAATTTTCGCATGTTATTACAGATCAGACCTTTACTTTCATATTTCTTTTATTGCTAATTTTGTATTTAAATTAGGTACATTGAAATTATTTTTATTTGCCATTTTGGTCATTAAGTATAAGAAATATCACTTTAAGCTGGTTCTTAATTTTCTATGGGCAATACAAAATGGCATAGTTTGCAGTTATTTATTCATAATTTGACTCCGCCTAAAGAAACCTGTTTTATCAACTTTATTTTACCTTGAGTATTCAAATTTTTTTTATCTTGCACGCATCGCATCTGTATATTGATATTTTGATAAAAATTTAAACTTCAATTCTACGATATTTATGGGAAAATCTAAATTGGCATCTAATTTAAAAGGATTCTCTATGAATCAAATTTATTGTTTAATAAAATTAAAATTGGTCAAATATACAGGTTTTTAATGCTTTTGATGAAGACTTCAAATTATTTGAACTTGACCTAGAAGAATTTTTTGAAAGTTGTTTAAAATTTGCTGAAAAGCATAAATCTTTAAAAATGTTTGCTCTACGACAAAAAATAATAGATTAAGGTTAAAAGGTAATCAAATTTATTAAAAAAATTGTTTTTACCTTTGACTGCAAAATATAGTATAACTAAAAAAAGTACTTTAGGCAATTTTTGTAAAGTTTTTTAGATAACAGATTTTTTTCTTTGGCAAAACAAACCAAAAAAAAGCAACGTAATTACGGATATATCATTTCGACAATTTTTGGATAATAATTGGGTAATCGAAAAGTTATTACCTAGCTGTATAAAAATGTTACAAAAAATAAAAAAAAAAATTACCGAATTTAAACAGGAAAATTAAAAAGTTCTTATTTTAATAATATTTTTAGAAATCTTATACAGGGTGTCCAAAATTTGGCGCATAAACGCAATGGTACGTTTTTGGGACATTTTCAGGGTTTTCTAGAAAAATTAACAAAAACTCCATATTTATGGGGGAAAATGCGAACAAAGTTGCATAAATTAGGCAACACTGATTGTGAAAATTCATCTTAAAAACTCATCTAGATTCTTGAGCAAACATTTTTGCCTTTAGATCACAATGACATTGTTGTCAGCTTCATTTCATAAAATTTTTGTTAAATTAAATTGGTTATAAAAATGTAATTTGACCATTTAAAAGATAAACAAATGGTAAAATAATTTTAGATAGATTGTGCCTTTGTATTAGCCAGTTCTTTCGTTAATATATGTGCTGTTATCTTCAAGATATAAGAGTTTAAAGTTTCGCAATTTGGGGTCATATCTTCGAGGTATTTTCGATTATTTTTAACAATTTTATGGGGGTCCCTAGACATGCCCCAACAACGTACCACCGCGTTTAGGCGCCAATTTTTGGACACCCTGTTGAATAAACCAGTCCTAAATTTTTCGAAAATGTTTGTAGTTTCTATTTCTTTTAAAAACGTGAGTGCACCAAAAATTACCCTTGCAATTCTCGGATTTTTTTTTAATCTACGAATTATCCACCTTGTAAAAATGTCTGTGATTCTTTTCCTTAACGCGTTTCCTTAGAGATGATAGTATTTTCGTTGAATTTCTCTTATCTGTTACTCGTCCAATTTTTAATTATTTTACTTACGGCTTTATCTTTATTTCTTTCAACATACCTAACCGTACTTTTAATGCACCACATTTTTAAATAGTTGGAATGGTTTTAATCATCCTGGGGTACCTCTGCCGTCCAAAGAAAGAAGAGGGTAAGTTTCAATTTTACGAAATTGAGTTTTTTTCATTTTTGGCTTTTATTAATTTTATTAAGAAAATTTAATTTTTGCTTGGAAGTATGAAAAAAACCTAAATCAAATTAACCGTAAGTCCACTAGGTCATCAATTTCGCAAGTAAAAAGACCGTAAGTACCATTACTAAGCAAAAAAACCGTATGTTCGTGTACACTTACGGTCTTTTTCCTTAGCATATCAGTTATTTTGCTTACGAGTCCGCACTTACGGTTATTTTACTTAGTAAAGGATGACGTCGAAGTATGGACTTACGCTTTTTTCTCTTAGCTTATCAATGCAAACAGCTGCATTGATTTGTCACTTACGGTTTTTTACTTTGTATAAGCACTACATTAGTAACACCGTGCCACCGTATGTACATTTTTGTTTTTATTTTGTGGACAAAGATACATTTTTGAATTATTTTTTCGGAATGTGATCATTATTATAATTACAAACGGCCTCGCACAAAAAAATTACTAAATTATGTAGAGTTTAAAAGGTACCAACGTAAAAATGTGAACCCGTTTTCCTCAAAACTATAAAATTGGGACATACGGTCTTTTTCTTTTGGACGGCAGACCTACCTACCCAATTTCCTATCTGTCTACCTCCCTGCTTGCTTCACTGCCTACTTCGTTATTTTATTTTAATCTTTCTTTACAGAACGAATGAGCTCTGCTCAGATTCCAGCTTCCATGTTTATAAAAATAAAAAACTCGTTTAAAACATGTTTGTAGGTATATACAAAGCAGGTTTCCCCGATTCGATACATATTTAATCGGTTATTTATGTTGATGGGCTATAGCAATTATAAAACGGTGGATTCAGATTGACGATAAAATTTCAATTTTATTTGGTAATGTCAATCGCAAATTGTGCAAATTTAAGCAGATTGTTGCATTCCTGTTTCAGTAATTGCAGACTTGATTGCAGAAAACTACATTTTAAAGTAGACGCTAATGTTAGGCATAACCGTCTATAAACTCATAAATATAAACGGTTTATTATGTATACTTCGGATAAAGATTATTCTCCAACTTAGCGTGCTTTAATACTTTACTTTACTGCTTCAAATAGACCAAACACCTAGATTTGTAGAAAATGCCCCTATCAGTTAAAATTTAGAGCGCACATGAATTCATCCTCCCTAATTAGTTTTACCCCTTGTCACCACCCGCTGTGAAAAAGGTAGCACATTAATTCATCCGGGGACCGAGATAATCCTGTAAAGGGCTAATCCATTTTAGGAAGGTATCTAGGTAATAAAAATAAATAAAATCATACGAAGTAAAATTATAACCAATGGTCGAGACCAAGAACTTATGCGTAGAAGATGTTAGGTTGATCAGAAATACAATTCACCAGGCAAGAAGATAAAAAAACGAAAACTGCTAGAGAAGCCCAGGAATATCTACTTTCAGCTGTAATTAGAATTGTTATGTTTTCATGTGCAACAAATTTAAAATTCCTCATATAAGCTAGTGTTTCTACACTTTTTAGCAGCAAAACTTAACATAACCTACCTAACCTTGTGTCCCCCAGTGTAAAAGTATCTCCTAGTGTTTTTTAGAGCGTTCTCATTTTATTTTTGTTTAATACTTATATGGAGTTTATTTTGACAAAATATTATTTTTATTTTATTCTCAGGTAGTTTTACTTATTTTCTCAGGTACCAACCCTACATGGCCTGCCGGATGAATTAATGTCCTCCGCCGGATGAATTCATGTGCTTATTTTCAGGTAGTTTTTAGACGCGGATGAATTCAGGATCGCCCAAAATTTAGAAGCCCTTATAGGAAGACGAATTTGTACACGATCCCTTTTGAATATCCGATGTATGGAAACCGATATATCCCTATTGCGCCGATGTTTAAATTTGAATATACAAAAATATTGTATATTGCGCCACTTTTATGATACCTATTGTTTTCAGTCATTTCGTATACCTGGTTTGCATCTGTTTGATCCTTTTCTTTGTCACCACAACAAATTAGTCATTAGTTTTCATTTTAGCAGCAAAACTTAACCTAACTTACCTAACCTAGTGTACCCCAGTGGAAAAAGGTCCCCCAGTGCTTTTATAAAATTCTATCTAAAGTCCTGAAATTTAAAAAAAACAAACTAGAGAAAAATTAAGAATCCTTGTCAGCACATTACCAAGAAAATACATATCTAACTGCGAAAAATGGAAAGTTACTGATAATATCACCGAAAAGCCAGCAAAAATTGTAAGACGGGAAATTCAACAAGCCCCAGCGTTTATTCGCGATAGTTAGAATATACCTGAAAATGTATTTAAATCGAGTTTTCTTAATCCATTTTACCTGGGTTTTCTTAGCTCCTGGTATAACAAAAGACCTTTTATAAACAATAGCGGCGCAATACAAACTATTTCTGTATGAACAAATCGGCGCAACAGCAAGTGTTTTCTTAATCACCGGCGCAATGCAAATACACCCAAATTATTACTACAGAATTTTAATCAAAATTAACAAGTAGTCATAATTTTTAAATAAACTTTTTGCATTTATTAAAATAGTCTAGACTTTGAACAGAAAGATAGCTGAAAAACTAGGTCTGCAAATTGTAAAATTGATAACATTATAATGAATCGCATAATTATACAGTAATTATACTTAAGTAATTTTGTTCACCTATCAAAAGCTTTATAATAATCATGGTAAAACTCAAGCTATAACATTCGGCAGAAATTTATGTATACTATCCATTCACCATTTATTTAAACCAGAGTAGGCGAGCCATAGGGTGACATATTTTACCCTGTATATTGTCATTAATGTAACTTGTGTTTGCTGGTTATGTAAGATAAGTCAAAAAAATTAAAAATGCATTTAAAAACATGTTCAGGGCATCTGAATTAAAAATAATGGTCCTAAAATATACAGAAGTATTTATTTAATTACTTTATAATGCACTAATCTTTAAACCATTAAAAAGTTTACACAAAATAGAAATTATTTACGTAAGTATCAATGTTAAGAAGTCCTTATCATAGAATAAATTAGCACTTTTACAAAAATGTCTACAATTTTCTTTATAAATTCTCACATCTCAAGCAAAAAATTGTTTCTTTTTTCCAATTTTTCCTCCTGTTTCATGTAACTGTCATATTAATTTTGGCACTTTTCAATTTTTAGTGTCAGTAAATTAGAAATGTAATGCCAACTTTGTGGAAAATTCAACTTTTCAAAGAAAAGGGTTCTAGTTTTCATAGGTGACTGCGGTTTTTTTGAAACATGAATGGATAGTATGTAGTTTTTCTATTTGTTATTTTTTTTTGTTTCTTTAAACTTTACACATTTTTGTATACAGTTTTACTAAACTAAATATATTTCTCGTTTGAAACTTGATAATTTCAACATTTTATGTATATTTTTCCTATTATAAGTAGTGAATAAATTTTAATTATTTTCAAGCATGTCTGTAAAATGTTTAACGACACTTACGATTACATTGTATTTAAACTATGTTGTAAAAGTCAGCTGCTTGTGGTATTGCAATAAAGCATTTTTATTAGTTGTTTGTTTTATTTCACTTCATTAAAGGATACTTAATTTTATATGTTTTATAACATAGCTAACTACTAACTTACCTACTGAGATCACTACCGGGGTTTTTCGTAAATTAGGTTTTACTGCTGCTTTTATTGATAATCCCTCATAGTTTATCATTAGGTAAGTATCTGAAAATAACTCAATTTTTAGTATATTGATTTTTGTATTATTGGTGTTTTGGATAATAATGCGCTAGAAACTCCTTTCTTGCTACCATTTTAAAGAAATTTGGTATCGAATTTTTTCTTAGCATCATTAAAAAATATTTTATTGTTCTTATCTAAATCACAATTTTGTATCATTATTTCAAAATCTTTTTAAAGAATATTTAATTAACTTTAAAGTAACCATGTTCTCTTCTAGAATAATTTAAAAGCTTTTAAAAATTACCCTATCATGGTAGATTATTCTCATAATTAACCACCAAGATTTTAGTAAAAAAAAAGCTGTATTTAAATTTCTATCCGCATCTGCCTTAGAATTAATTAATATATTCTAAAATGTCGGTTTTTTGGTTTGATAAGCATATCATATTTATAAGAATTTATGTTTAAATTTAAAAAATCACAACCCTTTTTTGTTGAAAGGGATGGATTCTAAATCAACCCTTTCAGCTGCTTTTGGGTCGCGGTATTTTGTATTTTATCAGGTAAAATTTAAAGTTTTAAAATTATAGCAGAAGATATTGTATTTTCTCTTTTAACATTTTATCCTCCAAATTTTTTTTTCCAAATAATTTTAGTAAAACTATTTATTTTACTTGAAATTTTGTCCGTCTGTCTGCCGTCTGTGACAAAATTTGTAACCACCATAATTCGAAAAAAATTGAAGAAAGAATGAATTTTAGATAATAAATAGAAAAAACCTATACTATCCATTCACAGTTTAAAAAAAACAGAATCAACTATAGAAACTAGAACCTTTTTCTTTGAAAAGTTGAATTTTCCACAATCTTGGCATTACATTTTAAATTTACTGTCATTAAAAATTGAAAAATGCCAAAAATAATATGACAGTTACATAAAACAGGCGTAAAAATTGGAAAAACGACACAAATTTTGCTTGAGATGTAAGGATTTATAAAGAAAATTGTAGACATTTTTGTAAAAGTGGTAATTTATCCTATGATACCCAAAAGGACTTCTTAACAGTGAGTACTTACATAAATAATACTTATTTTGTGCAAACTTTTAAATGGTTTAATGATTAGTGCCTTATAAAGTAATTTAATATAAAAAAAAATAGTTCAGTATATGTTGAGACCATTGTTTTTGATTCAGATGCCCTGAACATGTTTTTAAATGCATTTTTTAATTTTTTTGACTCTTCTTACATAACCAGCAAACACAAGCCATAATAATGACGATATACAGAGTAAAATCTGTCACCCTATGGCTTGCCTGCTCTGTTTTTTAAACTGTGATGGATAGTATGCGACTTTAACAATTTTCATTCTAATTTTTTGCATATTAAGGTTCCTTAAGTATAAATCTATTTTGTTCACAAAGAAAGCTATAAAAAGTGCCGCCTCTTTGTAGAAGCTTTTAAAAACAAAAATAACATAATCTGCAAAAGACGCAATTCGGCACTTGTTTAACCCTACAAAAAAAACCCTCCAGAGACAGAAATCGATCCTAAATTTGGCTACCCGCTTTAATTAAACCTCTATCGCCATTTTCAGATCTGACTGTCCACTTACGCCATCTATTCTAAATCGCCTGAACTATTCCCCCTCTTTTGAATTTAGAGTGGAAGCCATGAAAATGTAAACATCTGATTGGACAAAATCAGCTCAGCCATGATTCTCGTTTGTCAGTTTGTGTAAATTATTACTTCGAGTCTCGTCCCTTTTGGAACTTATTAACCAATAGAAGAACAGGGGTTGGGTTAAATTTTCGGCCATTCTAAATAAGGAGGGGTCAAATTTACATAAATTTAGAAAGAGAGGGGGGGATTTTTTCGCTGTTTTTTTTTTTGTTGCTTTGGTGAAATGGTTTTCCATTCAGGTTTGCGGAAAAAAATGTTATTGTTGCGGATTCTGTTTGTTGTAATGATATTACAATGAGATTGGTTTTATTTTTGCATTTGGTGTTTTTTACGATGAAATTATTAAAATCTGCATCAGCATTTGAAGATTGGAAATATATTAACGTAGATATGGAATAGCAAATTTCAGATTATTAAAAGTTAATTTGCAAAAGTTGTATCTAAAAATTATTAAACGCTAATAAAATTGAAATAGAAAAAAATTTAACAATCCAATGATTTTTTTCAAGCAACATATTTAGGTAAAATGGATTTAACACTGGTAGTGTTAATAAAAACTGCATGTAATTTCTTTACCTTTAAGAATTTTGCAGTTTTTTTTATTTTTTAGATATCCTAATTCAAGTTAAAACTCTTTTACCACATGGAATTTCTAAGAAACTCTACCGTTTACGAATAAACTGCCAAAAACACCTTTAATGTACTTCACATTTTTGCATAAGACTAGACTTTCTTTTGAAATTTCTATGCCACTTACCAATGTCACTAAATTGAAGTGAGTTTTTTGTCAAGTTAAATGCAAAATATTAGGTACATAAAGAGAGTTTTTGGAAGTTTATTTTAAAACGGTACAGTTTCCCAGAAATTTTAAGTACAAAAAATGTATTCACTTAAATTGGGGTATTTGAAAAAATAAACAAAATTTTAAAATTCTTAAAAGTAAAAAAATTACATGCAGTTTTTATCAACACTACCAGTGTTTAACCCATTTTAAAAGGAGCCCCAAATTACAAAATGGGTTTCAAATGGCAGTTTTTAGTACCTCTATTGATAGTTCAAATTTCATGACGGTTAGACAAATCATTTGGTAAATATTTACGATTAAGTGTTTTTAGTCTACCAGCTTAAAGGCCATTATTTCCGAAAGGGGGCACTTTTTTAAAATATTGATTTTACCGAATGTCTTGCATTTTTCACAGCTATTTGTCATATAAAAAAAAAACAAACCATGTATTTTCTGAAATTTTGATAACCTATTTTTTAGGTGTTGCTTTAAATCTTAGCAAATTTAATACAAATAGTGTCGACTTTTTGCTAATTAATGTTTTACAAAAATCTTCCTTATAATCTTTAATAATACTCCTGTTAAACTTTATTATTTAACGATTTTTTATTTTGTGTTTCTTTTTTATCGATAATTCTTAATTAATACTAAATTTTATTTTCTTTCCAAAAATTAATTTATCTTCTATTCCTTTTAGATGTTTCTTTCCATTAATCATTAACTTCTCACAAACCGTTTAATCACTCCGCTATTTTGCTGTCGTTATAATGAAGATCAAAAACAATAATTTTAAAAATCAAAGCAAATTCTACAAATCATTAAAATCAATTAAATAACCTAATAACAAATATGAGTATAGAGGTAAGTCAATTGTGTTGTACTATTTATAAACGGATATCTATGTTATTTGCCTTTGCAATAAAATAAGTAGCGACTTCCTTATTAACTTTGTTCAAAGCTTATTACTTAATGAGGTATTTCATGAAAACCATAAATATGTTTATGTAATTTATAAATTAGTTTTGTCTAATTTTACTTAGAATATCGCATTTTATTTTGTTTCATTTAAATCGCATTGTATTTTGCTGAATTTTGTCTAATCTAACCTTTAAGATTTATGAATTTTGGCATAATCATTAGTTAAAACATGACCTAAATCTTCAATATTAATTTCTATAAAAAAAGAACTGGGTATTATATCAATTCTTGTTATTTTCCTTATTTGAATTTTTAAAACATTAGATGAATAATCTCTGATGATGCTGAGCCAAAATTCTTTCGATTGTAACTCCAATGTAGCAGTCGAAGCAAAATAGAAACATTCACAAAAAATAATGGGGCTACTATATTATTGATTTAGTATATTTTTCTCTTCAAATTATTACAAGTTCTTCTATAAAATAAAAATGAATGAATATCTCCCTGAATAAAGTGGTTAAGCTAAATTATGTGTTTGTTCTGTTTTTAGTTATTTTCACAGTTTTTTATATGATCACTTTATCTTTCCTTTATTACTTTACATATTTAGATAAGTTTTAATTTCAAAAAATGTATTTATTTGTTCATTAAGAACAATTTTATCATATTTTTACATTGATTAAATTACACCGAGTTAAAAACAAAAATAATTGCTCCAAAATCACATACCTCATGATTTAAACGACATAAATAATTCAGGTAAAATAATTTAGTTTAATAAATTGCATAAAAATATCTAAGTATAACCAAATTATGAATATTTTAATAAAATTATTGCAAAAATTAATGTGCAGAATGTAAAAAATAACACATACGGCGAAAGTGAATGGTTTTAAAATGACTGTTTTGGAGAAAAAAATATAACAAACAAACTTAATTAAAAACAAAACAACGCCCAATTTAATAATTAAAAAAATCTTGTCCAATTTAAGAAAACAAACTAAAAAAACCATAAATAAAAGGAAATGATAATTAAATTAAAATGCATTTATTCTAATTAATAAGTTTATTTCCGGGACGACCATAAACTTGAAAATAACAATTCTATAAAATGAGACATGAAACTTAAAAGATCAAATAAATACACTAAATTAGCTAAAAATACACCTTATATAAATTAAACCGATTTGTTACGCAAAAGTTTCCAAGGCTTTATTTTTAGGTTTAGTTACGTGAGAAAAACAACGCGTTGGTACTTAAATCAACCATAACAAAACACCTATTTTGTTTAAAATTTGAGAAATATGCGGAAAATTTAAAACTATCAAAATTAAAATAAAAATGTTTTTTTTTCTACTTCCACCTTCAGAATGACACTTATCACACGACTTGATTAAACCTAAAACAGTCCTTTAGCTATGTCTTGCAAGCCGTGGGTAAAATGGCACTTTACCCACGGAGTGAAGTTGCAACAAGCTTTTTACCCACGGACCGAAGTTAGCGTTACTAGCAGAAAATGACAGATGACATTTATTGTATTTATTTTAGTCGTCAAAAACATATAATTTGTTGTCTTCATTTAATAATAATGAATTCTAATTAAGTTACAGTGAAAAATTAAGTATATGTTGACATTTCTTAAAAATTAAAGCCATTGCAAATGTTTTAGTGTTAGTTTTTACCGATGTCCACAAGTCTGTTAGAAAAACGCGTTGAAGCTAAAACCGTGAGTTGTTTTTGGAGTATTTTTATAATTTAAGACAGTATTTAGTGCAGCAGAGGTAGGATTTGGATTTAACATATCCGTCTATTAAACATTACAACATATATCTTCATTCCTACTTCTTAAATGTTTTTTCTAACCTAACTTTTCTTCAAGTGAAATTTTTTTTCTTCTAGAAAGTCCGATATTGTTTGATTTTGGGGTTGTAGAAAAAGTATAATCCGTAACTCGTATTATAAACGTCTTTATACACTCAATTTACTAGTTTTATTTAACTTTAAAGTTAAACCGTATGATTTAAGATTACGTGGTACAAGTAGCAGTCTAGTCAGTATAATGGTTCATAAAAAGTAGGTTTAATAAAGCACTTTTAAAGAACAGACAAAATAAAGGTCATAAAGCTGCAATAAACGCGTTCAATAAAATGGTTAAGGTAGGTCAGGGAGCAGCTCGTAAAACATTTCCTTATAGGTTTCTACATTACCTACTTATATACATATAATCACAATCGTTAAAATATACTGCACCCATTTCTATTTTACTAGAAAACAATTAGGTATTATAGAAATTATTTATTGCAAAATACTGCCACATTGTCTGAAATTATTATACTATCGTGGACATGGAATTTAAAACGATAAATTTTTGCATTGTAAATATGATCAAAATAGTGGCTTAAACATCTCAAATTTTATGCAAAGTGGACATTAACAAGAAACATTTCTCTGATGTTTTACGAAGATTAGAGCCGTATTGTTATCCTAAAACAAAATTATTTAAAAAAGGAAATATCTTCTTACTATTTTTCTCGCCGACAGCACATTTTACATAATTTATTTTAATAGAATACATTTGACGCATTTGTTGTCAAAATAACATTTAAAAACTGACATAAAGAACCGCATTCACAATAGAGTAAAATACGAAAAATCAAAGGTGGCTGATAAAAAATAGTTTTAAATTCCATGTCCACGATAGTATACAAATAAATAGAGCAGGTTTGGCTTAAAATACAGAAAAACTATTGCCAAGATAAAAAACACACGGTAAAAAAGAAATAGCAAAATTACGTAGATAACCTAGGGTCATTTTGTTGCCACAAATTTTCTAGATAAAAAAACATAATTTTGAGTGAAAGAATTACATAATTTTGTGTAATTTTAAATATGTTTGCTAAAAATTACCTACAAATATGTAATTATAATATTATAAGAAATGCGTTAAATTATAGTATTTGCGATTAAATTCGTGAATTTGTTAGAAAAATGCTCAATAATTTTTAGCCTGAATCCTGAAAGATTTTCCAACGTTACAACTTTTCATAGTTGCTAAAAAAAAATTTGTCAAAGCACTGTTTTGGATTCACCCTATTCACTTTAGCTAATCTTGGTTTAAACGTATTAAAACGCTGCTGCCACCTTTTGGCATTGTGTCATTATTACACTAATTTAAGGAAAAATACCTAAATTTGTGTACTTTTACATAATTTTAGTTAAAAACGCATAAGTAAGTAACTTTACCATGGTAATTTAAGCGATATTAAATTTTTATATATTTTTTTGTAATTTTACCAGAAATATCTAATTAAATTTAGTCTGATATTCTAGGTAATTTTACATACTTTTTGTACAGTGTACTTCTTTTTATTTTTACCCAAAAAAATTTAAATTTGTTGCTTTTGAAACAAAAATACATTTTTAATAATCTATGTCAACAAACCAATCAAAGAAATAATTATTAATAATTTCCAATGGATTTCATTTTAAAAATACAATAATTTAAATAATTATCGACGTGACATCGCATCTCAGTGGAGTATTTATGTTATTATTCCAGTTAATTTATTTTAATAAGCTGAAGTCTTCTTGATTAGTTTTAATTAAACTATATTTTACAACTATAAAGATATGTTACTGTAGTCTAGCGACCTCTACTCACTAGATAGATGGCCGTTAAAACCATAGATATACAAAATATGGATACAGCGACTGCACCTAAAAATATTAAGGACAATGTTTGTGATACATAGAAGTGGTACTGAGTGCAAGATATAATAAAAATATGGTAAAATAGTACTTTTGGTGTTTTTCTTTCTACATTTAAATCTTTGAAAGAGCACATCTATATTAGGCAAAAACGTAAGTTGCAATTTTAATCATTTACAAGCTTAATAAAACCATGGTAAATTAACGTATTATGGTTTGGCATAGACCACGTAATATATATTTAAAGCAAAAAATGTATCCGTAGTCGAAAAAAAAAAAAACAAAAATAGTAAAATGATTTTTGAAGTCAGATTTTCGACACAATGAAATAGCCGATTTAAATGAAATCATAATACGTTTGTAGCCCTATTATTGCAGTTTTCAAAACTACATTTAGTTTTAATATACAATTGGGTCCTCATGTAGATGTGCTATTTAGTAGAATTGGCGGGAGCTCAACGGAGATGACTTATACGAGCTTCTAGGAGCATAGATTAGAAGATCTGTGAATTTTAAACCCTAGTCTTAATACATGTACTAATCCATAATTATTAAGTCAATGAATGATTCTAAAACCTTGTTACTCGTTATAAATACTTTAGAGCCTGCTTAGAGTTTAAGATAAAAATAATCTAGGGTACCCTGCCTAGTTTATATAAATTCTTAGACAAACAACATTGCTTCGTTAAAAATGCATCTTTTTAAATTTAAATACAGATTGAATAAAAAACTCGTTACTAACAAGATTCTAATGGGAACGATTTTTTCTGAAAATTTTAACATGAATGGACTTTTTGCTCTTAAGTTATCGTGTTTAACAAATGGCTGACAGAATTCAGACAGACGGATTTTTGGAAAGTTGTTCAAAATTCGATGAAACAAATGAATCGGCAAGAATTTTTAAATAAAAAGTTTTTTATACTATTTTTTATATTTGCTTCATTTAATTTTTTTTAAATGCATTTTTAATTTGAATGAATTAAAGACTTAACTTAAAATTTTATTTTTATTGGATTGACAACATTGACATTTTGAAGTAAAAAGTAAATTTAGGTCAGACATATTGAATAATGGCATTTGTAAACTTTACTCACTTCATACTGAATGAATAGGCGATTTTAAGAACATGTAACCGTTGATATCGTTTCTCCAATTCTTCTAGTTATTCCCTCTACACAAAAACTATGTCCTCCGATAGTTCATAAATAAATTTGTAAATAAAAATTACCTTGCAAGGGATGAATTCATCCTTTTGCATCTGGAAAACCAACCTAATAAAATAAAATTTTGGTGTCGTGTCACTTGCGTCCAGTGGCACTTGCGCTGCGGATTAAAATAGTGGCACTTGCGAGTTTTTAAAATTCAGGTATAAAAACAAAATATCAGAGAGTGGCATTTGCGCTGCTGCATAAAATTAAAGTAATTAAATAGAGGATTATAATGTTCAAATCATTAAGTGGGTTAGATAATTCAAGTTTGGTATAATATTGGTTAAAATTTTTGATTCATATTTTGGTCGTACTGGCCGCGGTCTCATTAACTTCCTTTTGCCTAGATTTATTTTTATGTATCCGATGTATTATTGAGATACAATATTAGAAAATTATAAAACAGAGGATAATATATAAATACTTTCATTATTGTTAAAACAAGCCAGCAAGTACTTAATGCATGTGTTTTTGAGTTTTATCGTTTCAGACAGACTGTTTTAAAAGTACTGGATGACATTTTTCCACTAGGGGACACTAGGTTAGGTAGGTTAGGGTAAGTTTTGCTGCTAAAAAGAAAATTTAAACATATGAGCTAATGTCACAAACTGCAATGAAAAATGTATACCTACATTAATGAGTTTGAATTTTGAACGCAGCGCAAATGCCACTTTTTAATCCGTAATTTTTATACCTGCTTAATCGTGTACCTTTTTGAGACGCAAGTGCCACTCTTTTAATCCGCAGCGCAAGTGCCACTGGGCGCAACTGCCACCTATTCAAAATTTTGGGTTTAATAATGAAGCAATTCAGCAATCTTAAAAAAACAAATTTCGGGTTTCATAATATGCTTATTAAAGAACGCAAATATAAGAAGTAAATTTGGTGTATCTTTAGAAATCTAAGCAATAGGAATTATATTTTTATTTAAAAAGGGATGACAAAAGTTTATGACCTTTTTCAAAAGAATTGTCTGATTTAGGTAGAACCTGATCTATTTTTTTGTGGTCGACAAAAAATCCACAAACCTTTTAAACTACAAATTTCCGTATCCTTTTGAAATTTAAACCCAAACAAAAAATATGTTTTAAACCCATGCAATAAATCAAAGCTGATGCACCAACTTTGAATATTCGATTGTAAACTAAACTAAACAGAAACCGAAAGTAAATTGTAAAGAGTTACGTAATATCAGACGTTTAAAGTCTCGTTTAAAGTGGTCATTTATAGTGGGGTCGTAAATAGCTCACTTTTCATTTCACTATATTTTATTACGCAGTAAAAGACTTTGATAGTTTGATACCTCTTTACTTATGTTCTAGTCTAGGAGAGTTGTTTAAATACACTAAAATAATGTGCTACCAAAAAAAAGGGAAAATGCGGTAAATTTTCAAAAAATAGATTTGCATAAAACTATGTGTTATGCTAATAATTATAAGACGTGAAAACCCAAACTGCTATTGAATTTTTTTTTTAAGTGCGTTTGTTTTTTTGAAGCCCTCTTATTTGCGTACATCCAATATGCGTACATTCCAAAATACTCTCCAATTCGCGTACATAATCATTAAGTAAGAGTTAATCCGTTTACCTGCAGTAAGAAAAGGATTATCATTTAATTTGAGATGTTTATGTGCAGAAGTCAGTAATAATATTTTATGCTTTTATTTAGTATAAAGATCAAATAATTTAAAACTACAACTACTTTCTGATAATGTGTTGATACATTTTTTACATAACAACACCGAGAACAACACCTAGTAATATGTCCTTCAGTGTAATGCACACAATTTTGGACGCACTGCTAGGCACCGACATAGCTAGAGTTTATATTTTCATTTTAGCAGCAAAACTAAACCCAACCTACCTAACCTAATGTCCCCCAGTGGAAAAATGTCCCCCAGTGCTTTCATAAAAGTCAGTCTAAAACCCTGAAATTCAAAAAAAAAAAATATGCATATTGGACTTTACCCAGGTAAAAAAACTCACTACCTCTAACCTTTCCGTTTTTGACCATTTAGGTACGCAAATTGAGTATGCACGCAAATAAGAGGACACGGTTTTTTTTCTCACAAAAATTGTCTTTAATTTAAATAAAACTTATTTTGTAGATTGATTTTATGTCGCGTTTAAAGTTGCTTTTAAAAGTTCATAGCACAAGTAAAAGCGCTGTAAATGTTTAAGTTTCAAATTCGGATTTGGATTAGGCAGCTCGTTTTACATAAGTACGCAAGTTTTCATTAACAGCAAACATTATTTCTGACCAAGACAATAAAATAATTGATAATATTTGGAGTCTTACCCCTTGAGTAAACATTCGGTAAATTTTCCAAAAATAGATTTAACCAAAACTATGATTTTTATGCTGATTATAAAGCGTAAAAAACAGATCTGTTATTCACTTTTATTGCTGACTAGAGCGATAACGTTAGCGAGTAGCCAAACTAATTTTTGCGCCGTCACAAAAATGGATCTTCTAGAAAATAAGGCCTCCAGGATTCCAAAAAAAAACATGAGAGTGAGCCGACCTGATAAAATGAAGTATGCCTTGCTACGAATGACTTTTTGTCTGCCAAAAAATGTGACATTTCTCTTGTTGGAATTGTCAATAGATTTTTTTTAGTGCTTTTGTTTTTTTCAAGCACATCAAAGTTTAAATTTTTTTAAAAGAGCTCTATAAAAAAATTAATTACGATTTTAATAAAATTTACTTTGCAGACTTTGTTTTTTTTTTGGTATAAAATTCAAATCCGTATTTTGATTTTTTGTCCGTATTTTAGAAAAAAAAGACCGCTTTTCACAGGTTCAGAATTATATCCTTAAAAAAACTTATATTTTCTGATCTGTAATGAAAATGCGGTTAAAGTTTCATAAGTTTGGCAACCCTGTTTTTTAAACAATTTTCTGCGAATCCCCAAAGAACCCCCAACAATTACAAATTATACAGTAATCTAGAGACAGTCTGTATATTTCCAGTTTTCAAAAGATCATGGGTGCATAGATTAGTGACAAGTAAGCATCATGGCTGTCTCGATCGTTGGAACATCCAACCAACGCCAACTTTGATGCGTTTTACTTATACAGAAAGTATTGATAGGATGCGTGCGCTTCTAAAATATACGCCAAGGGCCAAGGACCAAACCCTACCATTATAGATATTGCAGCTTGTGTTATACATAGAACAATCTTTTTTTTATTTGGTTATTTTTAGTTTTAGTGATGTTAAATTTTTGATAATTTATTTTTTGGTAATATTACCGAAAAGCATCGGGTTATAGTACAAAATTACCGATTATATTACCCTAACATCACAATATTTTTTTAAATAAGAAAAATACATAAAAAAAAAAGCGTACGAATTTTAAATTTCCAAAAATTGGGTAAAAAATGTACAAATGTCCAAAAATTGGCGCATAAACACGATGGTATGTTGTTAGTTTATGCTTAGGGATTCCTGGAAAATTAAAAAAAATATATGTTATATTTATTGAGAAAAATGCGAACAAAGTTGGATATATTTGCCACAGTCTAGGAAAATACGTCTAAAAATCCCATCCATGAGTCTTGATCATACACTTTTGCATCAGATTTTAAAAACATTGTTGTCAGCTTCAGTTTATGAAAATTTTGTGAAATTAAATTTATAATAAACATGTTATTCAACCAATAAAAAGATAAACAAATGGTAAAATGGTTTAAGATCGTGTCCTCTTATTTGCGGACATATCCAATTTGCAGACATAAATGGTCAAAAACGGAAAGGTTAGAGGTAGTGAGTTTTTTTACCTGGGTAAAGTCCAATATGCATATTTTTTTTTGAATTTCAGGGTTTCAAACTGACGCTTATAAAAGCACTGGGGTACATTAGGTTAGGTAGGTTAGGTTGAGTTTTGCTGCTAAAATGAAAATATAAACTTTAGCTATGTCGGTGTCTAGCAGTGCGTCCAAAATTGTGTGCATTACACTGAAGGACATATTACTAGGTGTTGTTATGTAAAAAATGTATCAACACATTATCAGAAAGTAGTTGTAGTTTAAAATTATTTGATCTTTATACTAAATAAAAGCATAAAATATTATTACTGACTTCTGCACATAAACATCTCAAATTAAATGATAATCCTTTTCTTACTGCAGGTAAACGGATTAACCCTTACTTAATGACTATGTACGCGAATTGGAGAGTATTTTGGAATGTACGCATATTGGATGTACGCAAATAAGAGGGCTTTCCTTATATCTCCCAATAAAATGAATTTTTTTTTAACACTTTTCTATGGATCCCTAGACATGCCCCAATATCGTACCGTCGCGTTTATGGGCCAGTTTTTGGACACTCTGTATGTTATGCTGATATAAAGATTTAGAACACAAAAAAAGCCTTCTTAATTCCATGGTTGCCATATTTTACCCTGCACCTAAAATCTCTCTACAAAAATCGTCCCACCTAAACCCGAAGCGAGCGTACGCGAGCGCAATTTTAAAAATACAATTTTGAGCCACATTTTTTACGAAAATTTTGCGTAGTCGCTTCATTAAAACCAAATTGGGATAGTTAACTCAGTTAACTGTTTCTTAACCCGAAACGTTTGAAGGTCATTTGATGCGTATTTGAAGACCTTACATGGTCCAAACAAAAAACAAGTAAATGCGGTAATATGTGGGTAAGTGGGTCAGTCAGTATACATGATGTAATGTTGTCATAAAACATGATTTTATGAGTGTGCAACGACACGCGCCCGTTAACTGCCGGAGCACCGCAGCCGCCTAGGATGGATGAAGGTCGTTGCCTGACACTGAAAATGTTTAATGTGCAATAAAATGGATTTTATTCTGATTTTTATTAGGTGTTGTATTTGGTAATGTTATATCAAGTACCCACTTAACTTAACTATACTTTTGATCTAACTCCAGTTCAGTAACACTTTTAACGAGCGAGCATTTAAATTCTACCTCGACTCTTGCCATGGAAAACAAAAGCTGCTTTTCCGTATGTCTTTGATAGTTTGTTTAAACGTTAAAAAAAGATGACAACATCAAAAATGACATTAGTAGAAACTATCAAAGACCTACGGAAAAGCAGCTTTTGTTTTCCATGGCAAGAGTCGAGGTAGAATTTAAATGCTCGCTCGTTAGTTTCATCCCTTTCTTAATGGTGTTTTGTAATAGTCTCTACTTCTACCTTTAAAATGGGTGTATTTGCATTGCTCCGGTGATTAAGAAAACACTTGCTGTTGCGCCGATTTGGTCATACAGAAATAGTTTGTATTGCGCCGCTATTGTTTATAAAAGGTCTATTGTTATACCAGGAGCTAAGAAGACCCAGGTAAAAACGATTAAGAAAACTCGATTTAAATACATTTTCAGGTATATTCTAACTATCGCGAATAAAAACTGGGGCTTGTTGAATTTCCCGTCTTACAATTTTTGCTGGCTTTTTGGTGATATTATCTGTAGCTTTCTGTTTTCCGCTGTTAGATATGTATTGTCTTGGTAATGTTCTGACAAGGATTCCTTATTTTTCTCTAGTTTGCTTTTTTAAATTTCAGGGCTTTAGATAGAATTTTATAAAAGCACTGGGGGACCTTTTTCCACTAGGGGACACTAGGTTAGGTTAAGTTTTGCTGCTAAAATAAAGACTAATGACCAATTTGTTGGGGTGACAAAGGACAAAGGACATAAACATATGCAAACCAGGTATACGAAATGAGCCAAAACAATAGGTATCATAAAATTTTTGTATATTCTAATTTAAGCATCGGCGCCACAGACATATTATACCCATTACCTACAACATACATCTTCATTTCTACTTCTTAAATGTTTTTTTTAACCTAACTTTTCTTCAAGTCGACATTTTTTTCTAAAAAGTCCGATATTGTTTGATTTTAGGATCGTAGAAAAAATATAGTTCGTAACTCGTATTATAAACGTATCACTGGGTGCTATCTGTAAAAATAATCCATGCTAGCTAAAGGTAATTATAAAAAGCGAAGGCATCATTTCTCTAGACTAAATTCAAAGTAATCAAACTTTTCCAATCTTGCAAAAATCCCTTTAAAGCTCTGATATTCGGAACGCTTAATAAAGTGTGTTAAATTACAAAAGTTTTGATTCAATCCCAAGCTTCCTACTACCTTCATTCTCTACATTTCTCGTCTATCTCCAACATAGATAGAATGTGTTTAAATATAATTAAATTTTGAAAGTTTATCAAACTCAAATTCTAGAGACATTGGGTCTTTGGTTTAATTTGTTAAAGTTTCGAAAAGTTTAAAAGAAAAACTAACTAGTGTTAAAATTAAAACTAATAAGACTATGCATTCGATATCAACCCTAAAACCTCTGTAATTTTGGCAATTTATTGTAGGGAGAATACTAACTGGCCGCATCTTCCTGAAAAGACTACTAGCTGGCCGCGCCTAATTGCAGGGTGCTTGGTCGAACTGACCGCGCGATTTTTCTGGTTTGGTCGTACTGGCCGCGACTTATTAACTTCTTTTTACCTAAATTTATTTTTATGCATCCGATGCTTTATTGAGTTATGATATTAGAAAATTATAAAACAGACAATCCTTTGGATAATATACAGACTTATATTATGATTTAAACAAGCCAGCAACGTTGGAAGTATTCAATGCATTTTTTTGTTTTTAAGTTTTATTGTTACCAACAGACTTATTTAAAAGCAGAGGTAAAGGTCAACATTTTCTCCGTTTTTTATTTATCACGGCCACAAGTTATTTTTACCAGAAATGAATGCCATCAATGCTTATGAAATTTTCTCAGAGATCAGAAAAGATACCTTTTTTCAAAATTATTTGGAAATCCTCTCCTGTCCTATTTTCACAATTCATATCCATTTTTTTTTTATTAACTTATTTTACATCGGCTGTTTCTGCAACTATGGCTTAATACCGATGCTCTGAGTGAGACTACCCCCAACCGAGAAATTTTGTCGTATCCCTTCCTCTCTCAAAGATGGGTAGAGCTCTTTTACGTGCACATGTGCACACGGGACCGCATCTTTTACTTCGTCTTCCGAGCGAAGGTATCACTAGAAACATTTATCCCACCAATAAATTTTAGCAGCAGACTTTTTTCATTCTTGGATCACTCCCAGGGTTCGAACTCGGGTCACTTTGGTGAGAGGCAGTGATACTTACCTCGACACTATGCCTGCTGGCTTCATATCCATGATAAAATAAATTTCGCCAACTTGATTAAAATTCGCCTTATTAAACAAAACAACGCAGTCAGCTTGCACGTCATGGCACCTACCTACTTACATTATTCCGCAGTCACGTATTGATAACATATAATTTTATTCCAAACATCACAAATCTTGCTAAAAAATGATCCCTATTTGCATTTTCTATATGCGGCAACGGGTTTTTACACGAGCAAGCTCTCAGACATTCTGACATTCAAACTTATTACATTTCTTTTCGTTATTCGTTCAATGCAATCTGGTTTACATAAAGGTACACATTGAGAGCAAAAATATTGAAGTAGGTATTTTAATAAGTTTTAAAAATATTTTTAGAAGCGTTGAATATTTGTTTGTAGAAGTTTAAACTTTTGTTCTTCAAAGTTTGTGCTTTGGAATGACAATTTAGGAGAATGTTTTTATAAAAGTTTTTAGACTCATTTTCTCGAGGGGTATTTCAATGAAAGAATTAGTGTACATTTTTTGAAGAATTTGTTAAGAATTTGTAGAATTTGTGAAGAATTTGTAGAATTTGTTTAAAATTTGCTAAGAATTTGCTGAGAATTTGTGAAGAATTTGTTTGGAATTTGTAGAATTTGTTAAGAATTTGTAAAATTTGTAGAATTTGTTAAGAATTTGCTGAGAATTTGTTAGGAATTAGTGTAGACAATTTGCCCATCTGATTTGCCCCTTGCATTTTCTTTACTTGAAAAGTCGCATTAGGATATTAATAAAGATTACAAGTCAATCCGTATTTGGACATCGACAAAATTCTGGGTAGGGCCGCCATTATAATATGTTATAATTGGGAGTTCAAAAGGAAAAACCTCGAATTGGCGTATCTCTACCTGTCTTGGAAATGGGATTATGGGCCCCCAAAGAGCCCCCTTCAATTCGTTATGTATGATCGCGGTGGAACTGCGCCAAATTTTGAAACAAGATGCCAAATAAAGTTTTAAAATGATTCTGAAAAAATCCTTCTCCCCCTGAATAGCCCCCAAAGAGTGATAACCAATCACACCAAATTTTGCAAATGGATGCAAAATAAGGTGCTAAAAGATATTTCTTACTAACTATTTAAAAAAAAAAATTTCATGCCCATTTTAGAAGCCCCCCTCGTTTATAGGGTAAAAGAATTTATTTGAAAAAAAAATATCAAGGAAAAGTTTTTAGCATTTTATTTTGTATCTATTTGCAAAATTTGGTGGTAGTTCAACGTGATTTGATATTACTCTTTGGGGGCTACCTAAATCTGCACTTGGCGACAATATTCTTTAATTTGACATAATAAATATTATTAAACTTACCAAATTTAATGTTCTTTAACTTCTCAAATAATCACAAAACTTATCAACAAAAAAAAATCAAATTTTTTTGCTACACTTTTTATATGTAATGTATGCTCTTTTTGTAAAGTTCCTCTAACCCCAAACAAGCTAAAACCTAAACTAAGTTAAACAGATCTTAAAATCATTACGCAATGGTCAAATACTGCACATTCCAAGAAACCCAGCAATAAAAAACCACCAAAAAAAAACCATTAACCCTGGACCCGTCATTCAAATATTCAAAATAAAGACCTAACCTAACGGTGAACTTAGGTAAATCTCCTATTTTGTTACGCAACCTTTGAAAGTGAAACTTTATCTGAGGTGTAATAAACAAATCAGGTAAAAATATCAAGTAAAGAGTTAAATTTTACAAATTGAATAGAAAATTTAAGGCTTAAAACCACAAACCAGGGACAGACTTATTTTGTACACCAAAGTTAAAGGATGTAGTGAAGGTGATTTTTTTTAAAGAACATTGGCCTCTAAATAATGTTTTGAATATCAATTTGTTGAGAACACAAGACGTGGTAAGTACTTTTAGTTTGCATTAGATGTTACAGGGTGGTTCACATAAAACGGAATTATGCCAATTTTTAAGTTGGTTAATTTTCTTTGGATTAATATGACACTTCCCTATATACCTCTCTCTAATATGGGGTGAGCAAATAAAAACGGCCCCTAAGTAGGCTATGAACAATGTAAAATCTGTCAATTAACAATATTTTGACAATCCCCCTGGCCTACTTATGGACCGTTTTTATTTGTTCACTCGATAGATAGTTTATTACATATTAAATAATTTTTCTGGCATTTGTATCAAATGTTTAATAGTTTCTGAAGATTCACCACATTTACATAAAGACTAGGTAGTGCATTCTTCTTACATAACATATCATTGCAACGTCCGTGACCGCACGTTCTAAGACGATTAACAGTACTCCAATTCTTCCTCGTCTGATCAAAACCTGAAAGTTCTTGAGTGATCTTTGATTAATTCCATATTGGAAATATCAACATTTTGCCAATTAGTCCGACAAAATCTTTTTGGCCAAGAAATTTTTTGGGCAGCACAATTTTTGTGGAAAAATGTAGTATTTGATACCTAGAAACATAATTACCATGTAAGCACTCATGGGCATATTTGCATTTTGTGCTAGAGCCCCCCAAAGAGCCCGCGTCCATTCGTAATACTAGATCACGGTGGATCGAGACCAAATTTTGCAAATAGACACCAAATAAAGTTCTAAAAAGATTTTCTCAAAATTGCTCTCTTAAAAAAAATCTTTCATCCCTTAAATAGTCCAAAAATTAAGGAATATTTATCACGTTTGCTTTACAGGAAATTAATTTTGCAGATGCGAAATTGGATTTGAAAAAACTTTTTTCTGACAATTTTTGCAAAAAAAATTGTTTGCACCTTTGGGGGACTATTTTTTATTAAAGTTAAAGAACATTTTCAAAGAATATTTTTTTTAAATTGTCATTTAAAACATTATTATGAATCTTTTTATCTGCAAAATTTTATGCAAATCCAACGTGATAAGTATTACTCATTTTGGGGCCATTAAGGGGGTAAAAGATAATTTTTTAGGAGAAATTTTTTTGCGAAAGCTTTTAAGAAGTTTGGTATCTATTTGCAAAATTTGGTCTCGATCCACAACGATCTAGTATTACGAATGAAAGGGGGCTCTTTGGGGGGCTCTACCACAAAATGCTAATATGCGCATGAGTGCGCACATGGTAATTATGTTTCTAGGTATCAAATACTACATTTTTCCACAACAATTATGCTGCCTAAAAATTTCTGAAAAACAAGGATTTTTTGTAAGATTTTGTCGGATTTAATTAAAATTCTACTGTCGGATGCTGAAAGGGGGCTGTATACAAATTATTTTTGCCATAAGGGTTTTCCTAATTTAAACCGATTGGGGGGCAACTTCTGTAAATACAAATGGTAAAATGGTATTAGATAGAATGTGCCTTTGTACGCCTTTTTTTTTTCGTTAATATGAGCTGTTATGTTCAAGATATAAGCGTTTGAAGTTTCGCACTTTGAAGCCACATATCTCCAATTTTTTACGGCACAGCAGCTAGTGTACAAATTTGGAACAGCTTGTATTTTGAGTTTAATTTAATTCTAAACCTTCTAATATGAAACGAAGTGGCAAAGAGTAACACTTACACAAACGTGTACAAGTTTTACAAATGTTCTCCATCTGGCTCTGTTGCTGCAGTTGAATTGCACCAACCAAGTATAAAAATATAAAAGTAGAAACACTTCACAGCTAGGGATTTCCTCTATCAGACTTAAATTATATCAAAGTTGGCTAAAGTTCTGTAATAATATGAGAATGTCTGCAACACAATGTGCTTGGAATACCTTTTATTAAGAAGAAAGAGAAATATTAAAACAGGGGTCTGTTCTATCTGCTACACAAAGTGAATTAAAATATGGAGTCTGTTTTTGTTTTGTGTATCACCGAGCGTTTGTTTGCAGATAAATTGTCACTTTATTTTACCAATTTGAGTAAAGTTTTGTATTTTCAGACTTTAGACAGAGCTTCAAAATCAAGCCCTCTTATTTGCAGACATCCAATATGCGGGCATTCCAAAAGGGAGAATACCAAGTGGCCGCATCTACCTGAAAAGACTACTAGGTGGCCGCGCCTAATTGCAGGGTGCATGGTCGAAGTGGCCGCGCGATATTTCTGGTTTGGTCGTACTGGCCGCGACTAATTAACTTCCTTTTACCTAGATTTATTTTTCTGTATCCGATGTTTTATTGAGTTATGATATTAGAAAATTATAAAACAGAGAATTCTTTGGATAATATACAGACTTTTATTATCATTAAAACAAGCCAGCAACGTTGAAAGTACTCAATGCATGTGTTTTTAGGTTTTATTGTTACCGACAGACTTTTTTAAAAGCACTGGTGGACACATCCACTGGGGGACACTAGGTAAAGTAGGTTAGGGTAACTTTTGCTGCTAAAAAGAATATTTAAACAAATGTGCTTGTCACCAAACTGCAATGTAAATAATTTTTTCAATAAAATATTGATAGTTATCGTTGTTATTTTATAAAAATAAAATTCGTTTGGTGTTTCTACTCATCTATAAACTCTATAAAACTTCTGAGACAGCTCTTTTTCTACCTGCTAAACATGGAAGCAGGTAGAAAAGGCACCGCGGCCACTTCCACCATGACCCATGCAGTAGAGTGCGGCCACCTCCACCAAATCACCCCTCATTAAATTTTATAGCGCGGCCACCTCGTATATGCCCTTCCAAAATACCCTCCAATTTGCAGATATAGTCATTAAGTAAGAGTTAATCCATTTAACTGCAGTAAGAAAATGATTATCCTTTAATTTAAGATGTTTATGTGCAGAAGTCAGTAATAATATTTTATGCTTTTATTTTGTATGAAGATCAAATAATTTTAAACTACAATGCTTTCTGATGTGTTGATACATTTTTAACATAACAACACCGAGAACAACACCTAGTAGTATGTCCTTCAGTGTAATGCACACAATTTTGGACGCACTGCTAGGCACCGACATAGCTTGAGTTTATATCTCATTTTAGCAGCAAAACTTAACCTAACCTACCTAACCTTATGTCCCCCAGTGGAAAAATGTCCCGCAGTGCTTTCATAAAAATTAGTCTAAAGCCCTGAAATTCAAAATAAATATGCATATTGGACTTTACCCAGGTAAAAAAAACTCACTACCTCTAACCTTTACGTTTTTGACCACTTATGTCTGTAAATTGGGTATGTCTGCAATTTGGGTGTCTGTAAATAAGAGGACACGTTTTAAATTATTCCCAACCAAAATTCATTATCCTTTTTTTTAAGTCAATTTTGCTGAAGGAAGCATTTTCCCAAAATGAGGTAATTTAAACTCCATACCACAATTCGCGTTACCTGTTCCTGTTAACTTAATGAAATCACATACTTTTGCAATTTATCGGTCTAATTACCAAAGCGACATAATCAAATTTGCATAACTTAAACGTTGGTTCCCCTGCGACTAAACTTTTTATACGTTCAGTGACATTCTCGATTATTGAAAAAACGTAAGCGGCTCATAACTTTCGTCTCTACTTTGAAATATACACGTTTTACATGGAAAGAAATTGAAGAAACAGTTCACTGTCACGTTAAAGATAACGCATCATTTACAATATGTTCTTGGTAACGTAAGCTAATTTGCCAATACTCTTAAGAGCCCGACTACCCACTTTCTCTTATGCAAACTTGTGTACAACTTAGACCGCAGTTATTAGCGTTGTTTTGTATTTTTCGGTTAGCAAAAATAACAGTTTAAAGAAGGGTAAAAATAAAGATGCTAAAATCAACAGTTCTTTTAATAAATTGGGCTCTTAAAAACAAAAACAAAAAATATTACAAAATAAATCATTTTTCCAATGACACCAAGCTTATAACAATTTGATAAGAATTAGCAAAAATATTTTAGATCTAAAGTTTGTAAACATTTGCATACAAAAGTGCTGCCAGCTTACAAAATTGTCCTGGTAGTAAGTAGGTGCAGCGTCATAAAATTTAATGAGTAGTACTTAGGTCGAGCTGGCCACATTTTCCTGCATAGGTCATGGTGGAGCTGGCCGCGGCACTTTTTCTACCTGCTGCCATGTTTAGCAGGTAGAAAAGAAGCTGTGGCGGAAGTTTTGTCGAAGGATGAGTAGAAACACCAGACGAATTTTATTTTTATAAAATAACAACGATTATTATTGTAAGAATTATTTACATTGCAGTTTGGTGACATAAGCACATTTGTTTGAATTTTCTTTTTAGCAGCAAAACTTACCCTAACCTACCTAACCTAGTGTCCCCCAATGCAAAAATATCCTTCAGTGCTTTTAAAAAAGTCTGTCTGTAACGATATCACTTAAAAGCACATGCATTGAGTACTTCCAACGTTGCTGGTTTGTTTTAATGATAATAAAAGTCTGTATATTATCCAAAGAATTCTCTGTTTTATAATTTTCTAATATCATAACTCAATAAAACATCGAATACATAAAAATAAATCTAGGTAAAAGAGAAAAAAGTTAATGAGTCGCGGCCAGTACGACCAAACCAGAAAAATCGCACCCTGCAATTAGGCGCGGCCAGCTAGTAGTCTTTTCAGGTAGATGCGGCCAGTTAGTATTCTCCCATTTAGTTATTTAGTAACTTTACAGAAAATTAAATAAAATACATGGGAATTAGCAAATTTATACTTCACTTTAGCGCTACTTTGCTGATTCATTTAGCTGTAAGTAGTACTGTCAAAAGCCGAGCTTGGCCAATCATGCGCAAAATTTGCAAAAATGAGATATTCACCCTTATTGTCAAGAGTGGTGATTACGGAATATCGCTTCGTACGAAACCTGCTGGTCTTCTTATGTAGGTTTCGTACGAAGCGATATTCCGTAATTACGGTCAAGGTGTAAATAGTCAGAAGTCGCGAGTTCAGACACATGCGCATACCTGTTCCTAATTTCACGTAACTTTACAATCTATAAATTAAGCAAATTTGTAAGTTACGCCGAAGTAAAGTGAAAGTTACGTTCTATAAGTCGCCCTTTAGGACTGAGTGTCTGGCTCTTAAGCCTTAGCGCCATTGTGCATGATACTTAAGAGGTTAAGATAAGAATCCCCTGAGAGGGCCTTCACAGTGCGATGGGTGGTATATATCGAGGCCATGTCCCGTAGGTCAGAGACATGCACAAGCATGCATGTGGCCATGCTTTCTTAGCAGGCATCAGGCGGTGGCCCCCGTCCTATAGGTACAGTTTGTCCGTGCAAAGTTACGAGACAACTTAGCTAAGCAACAGAAACGCTCCGAGTCACGCAATTGCCGACCTGGGATTCAAGTATCAGTACAAACGTCATTTATTTCACCTAAATTATTACATGTAAGAGCACATGAGACGAGGTCTATGTTTGTTATACTCTTCGCAGACAAAGTCGAAGAGTATATTGCGATTGGTCGGACCTTCTCCAAAATCGTTAATATTCGTCTTAGACCAAAAATTTTTGCAGTTTCGTTTGTTTCATGACTTTTTAAGACTTTTATTTTTTGTCCGTCTGTCTGTCTGTAACGAAATTTGTGACCACCATAACTCAAGAACAATTTATCGGATCGACTTGAGATTTAACACAAAAACCAATCCCACTTAGAGGAAGAGCCCTATTGTTTTTGAAAAAAATCAAGTAATAAATAGAGGGTTAAAAACACCCCCAAAGTAGAAAAAAATTCATATTTTCGTTAATATCAACTTTACGAAAAAAAATATTCATAATAAAATAAAGATTGTATTTTTCCCTATAGAAAAGCACCTAGTAATTTTTTTGTATCCCCACCCGTTTACAAAAAAAATAAGTGTTACGTTGTTTTCAATAAAATAAAAAATGCACCTTTTTAATCATCTACTGCGAAGAGTATCATATAGAATGTGTAACAATTATATAAAAATAAAAAAAATAATCATAAAAAATGACCTATCTGCGAAGTTTAACTTTTTAAATGATCTATCCCACTCACTGATCTAACCCGCTCTTGTTTATTGAGGATATGCAACTAATACCCTGTGGAGTCCCATGTCTGACTTTGCGTTTTTTACTTTTTTATTTTATACTAAGTATGTTTAAATATCCACTAACTATGTTGCAAATGCTGAATAAATACTTTGCAAATTGGATAACAACTTTGTAATGTTGGTATTTAATTAACTTGCGGAATCAATACAGTGATCGACGTTATTTTTATTGCAATTACAAGTTAATAAGCAAAGTAATGCTAAAGTAAAGGAACTCTATTATTATTATTTTTTTTTGAAGTGTTAAATTTTTTTATATTTGCGTCCTATAATAAGCACATTATGAAACCCGAAATTTGGTTTTTAAAGGCTGCTGCATTGTTTTATTATTAAACCCAAAATTTGATTTTATTAGGTTGGTTTTCCAGATGCAAAAAGATGAATTCTTCCCTTGCAAGGTATTTTTTCTTTACAAATTTTACTATTATAAACTATCGGTGGACATCGTTTTTTTGTAGAGAAAATAACTAGAATTGGAGAAACGATATCAACGGTTACATTTTCTCAAAAACGCCTATTTATTCAGTATTAAGTGAGTAAAGTTTACAAATGTCATGATTCAATATGTCTGACCTAAATTTACTTTTTATTTCAAAGTGTCAATGTTGCCAATTCAATAAAAATTAAATTGCAAGTTAGGTTTAAATTTAAATTAAAAATGCTTTATAATAGATTAAATAAAGCAAATATAAAAAATAGTATAAAAAACTCGTTTTGTAAGATATTTTTTAGCACTGTTCAATGAAAAATTTTACAAATTAGTGCTTAATAAAACTTTAAAACTAACATAAAAAAAATAAATAAAAAAATAGGAAATGAACTTAAAACTAAATCATAATAAATATATCAAATTTTTTTATTTATGGAACTAACGACCTCTTGTTTATTGCGTTAGTCTCAAGGAGATAACTGTATATGTTTTTAATTTTTAGATAATAATTATTTTAAGCCGAGTTTAACATTAAAAATAAAAGTTTTTCAAGGAATTGGAGAGATAACAGAAGCTATATATTTCAAGCTCTCTGTTTACATGTTAACATTACATTGCCCTGGAAAACTCTCTAACGTTGGTAATTAGACAAACAGCACTTTTAGTTCATTTCTTAGAAAAATTACAAAAAATATTGTATATTTTTTTTACTTTGGACATTTTTGCCATTATTTTAGTTAAGGGCAAATGTAACATTGGTGTCTCTAGAAGTTAAAACCTCCAGCATACAGGGTGTCCAAAAAATGGCGCATAAACGCGATGGTACGTTGTTGGGGCATGTCTAGGGAGCCCCAGAAAATTGTTAAAAAAAATCTATATTATATACCCTCGTAGATATGTTGCCCCAAAGTGCGAAACTTTAAATGCTTATATCTTGAATATAACAGCACATATTAACGAAACAAATGGTTTAATACAAAGCTACAGTATATCTTAAACCATTCAACCATTTGTTTATTTATTAAATGGTCGAATTACATTTTTATAATCAATTTAATTTTTTAAAATTTTCATTAAATGAAGCTGACAACAACGTCAATAAAATCTAGTGCATCAAGACTCAAGATCAAGACTCATAATAGTATATTAAAACATAAAGTTTTATAAGGAACGTTTTTTAGCACGCGTCCAGGTTTGGAATAAGAGCCGCGCAGCGGCGAGTTTTCCAATGGACAAGTGATAAAAAACGCCTTATAAAACGAGTTTTTTATACTACTTTTTATATTTGCTTCATTTAATTCATTAAAAAGTTTTTATGACCAACCCTATAGCACAACATTGACATTTTGAAGTAAAAAATAAATTAAAATTAGACATATTAAATAATGACATTTGTAAACTTTAATTATTTAATACTGAATGAATAGGCGTTTTTTGAGAAAATGTAACAATTGATATCGTTTCTCCAATTCTTCTAGTTATTCCCTCTACAAAAAAACTATGTCCACCGATTGATTATAATAGTACAATTTGTAAATAAAAAGTACCTTGCAAGAAAAGAATTCATCTTTTTGCATCAGGAAAACCAACTAATAAAATAAAATTTTGGGTTTAATAATGAAGCAATTCAGAAACTTTAAAAAACCAAATTTCGGGTTTCATAATGTGCATATTATAGAACGCAAATATAAAAATGGGATTTTTAGATTTATAGATGGGATTTTAAGATGTATTTTCCTAGACTGTGTTGCCGAATTTATGCAACTTTGTTCGCATTTTTCTCGATGAATAGAACAGATGGATTTTTTTTTACAATTTTTTTGGGATCCCTGAGAATGCCCCAAGAGCGTACCATCGCGTTTATGCGCCATTTTTTGGACACCCTGTATTCAGTGATTCTGTAAATTGGAGAACATTAACTAGTCCAACTTTTTACATAAAGATAACGTAATTTTCCAAACGTAACTATCTACTTTGCATGTTGAGTACAAACTTGTGACAAGCGTTTCGCTTATGCACGTTTAGGTTTGGGTTTGTTGGATCTGCATCTCGAATATGGGATGCATCTGCGGATTATTTTGCACATCAACTTTGTCTGGCATGATCCTCTCTACGAGTGTTCCAACCTAACTTGCAAAGTTAGATTTTAACGCGACCAGATGGTGATCTGTTTTTGAATTTGTTTTAGGTTAGATTAGGTTTATACGAGGGGGGATCTGGTGAAAGAATTGGTGTACAAAATTAAGGACTTTAAAAGAAATTTAAAAGAATTTTGAAATATTTGAGAGAATCTAAAACATTTAGAAGAATTTTAAGGAAATTAAAGAGACAATTTGGGGGAATTAATTAATTTAAAGAATTTGAAAATTTGTAGCAAAAAGTAAACTTGCTTCTAAATTACCAAAATTCTGCATTTAAACGCTTATTGATGGACCTTTAGAATATGTCAATGTCAACTTGTGCTTTCTTTATAAATGTTGCTGATAAGCACAATTTTTAATTAAAATTAACTTTTATAAACCCACTGAGCAATGATCAGAAAGTGCTGTTTTTTATTAATTTTAGGCACATAACCACAGTTTCTATGCTTCGCGACATTTTCAGTGAAATGGTCAAATTACATTTTTATAATAATTAATTTCATTTTACGAAAATTTTATAAAATGAAACTGGCAACAATGTTAATCTAATGCAGAAATGTACAATCAAGATGAGTTTTTAGGATGTATTTTCTCAATCAGTGTTGCCGAACTTATTCAACTTTGTTTGCATTTTCCTCCATAAATGGGTGTTACCAAATAACTAGAAAAGAATTCAGGGGGTAATTCCTGAACCCATTTCAAGAAAAAAAGTTCATATAAACATGTGTTCGAAAATCCTTCGTTTCTGAGATACAGGGTGTCAAAGTTTCTCAAAAAAAATTTTAATCTTAAGATTAAAGTTTAGTTATTTAGTTATTTGGTAACACCCTGTATAACAGATTTTTTTTTTACATTTTTCTAAAAATGCCCCAACACCCCCAACAAATTGCCATTGTATTTATGAGCAATTTTTTGAAGACCCTGTATAAAAATGATTTTGTACAATTTTTTATTTCTGTTTTATTAACTTAACTGTGCCTTAAAGTCTAAGTTTTCCATAAAAAGGGTTTGACAAATGAAGTATTGGCATTGTTTAAAATTGTACTGTATACAGGGTGTCCCAGAATTGGCGCACCACCTGTATGGTACGCTGTTAGGGCATGCCTGGGGATTCCAGGAAAATTGTTAAAAAAAATCCATCTGTTATATTCATTGAGGAAAATGCGAACATAGTTGCTTAAATTCGGCAACACAGTCTAGGATAATACTACATAGTCTAGGAAAATAAATCTAAAAATCCCATCCATGAGTCTTGATTATACACTTTTGCACTAGATTTTTATTGACATTGTTGTCAGCTTATTTCAAGAAAATTTTGTAAAATTAAATTGATTATAAAAATGTTATTTGACCATTTTAAAGAAGAAAAATTGGTGAAATGGTTTAAGTCTGCAGCTTTGTATTAAACCATATTTTTCGTTAATACGTGCTGTTGTTTTTAAGGTATATGCGTTTAAAGTTTTGCACTTTGGGGCCTCATATTTTCGAGGGTGTATGAGATGGATTTTTTTTGACAATTTTCTGGGGATCACTGGGAATGCCCCAACAACGTACCATACAGGTGGTGCGCCAATTCTGGGACACCCTGTATAAAAAACAGTCACTTAGATTTTAAGGAACAGTTAAAAGGTGCAGTGCAATCAACCCTTAAACATTTAAACCAACTGACGGTCAACCCTTTTTTAATTTCAACACCCCTATTTATTCCAAATGTCCACTGTTTCATTACTTCTTTCTCTATTAGCTGTTCTCTTTGCTTTTTATTATTTTATTAAATCAGAGAAACTTATTTGGACACATTTTACCCCCCTATAAATATTGCACCAACACAAAAGTAAAGTTGGAATTTTCTGGTTAGAATGTTTCATTAGATTGCGGCTTGGCAATATGAGCTCTAGAACGCGAAAAGTTTGGAAAATTGTAGGGAAAATTGAGTTTTGTCACGTTGCTAGCAGTGTTTATGATATGATCCATGTCTGATGCAGACTGAATACGTGAGCGAATATATAGGTACACGTTGAACAAACGTGTTCAAATATTTTCTGCTTTGATTAGACTGGAGAAAAAAGGCTAATTTGGAAAAACCCACGCTTTTACTGGGTATTACTACATAGACAAGATATAACATAAATAAGATTTTTCTTAGACTTAGGGTACAAGAATCTTGTTAAATTTGTGTTATACATCAGCTGATAATTTAGTAAATAAGTAGTAAGTGCAGCGAATGTAAATTAACGTTTTATGTAAAATTAAGAAAGAACCTTATTTATTGTCCTTGAAGCAAAAAGATTCAAAAGAATTATAAAGTCTTAATTTTCTAAGCGATTTGCATATTCGCAATTACTTTTGTATAATTTGAATTAACAATATTAGCATAATAGTTGAACAATTGTCAGTTTTAAAGTTTTAAAACTAACATCTATGCAGATAGGATAGGAATAATAATAAGGATTCTTTAATTTGAAAATAATTTAAATTTTGTAAATACAAGAAAAACAAGCTTACACATTTTGCAAAAATTAAATTAATAATGGTAATTTTAACTGTTACTTAAAATTTATTTACATAACTGTAAAAAACAAAATTTTTAATAAATATCTAACACTTTTTCCAGAATTTTACAAATAAAGAAGTATTTCTAGTATTTAGATGCATCAAAAATGCCTCTCACCAAAGTGACCCGAGTTCGAACCCGGGAGTGATCCAAAAATAAAAAAAAAGTCTGCTGGTAACATTTACTGGTGGGATAAATGATTCTAGTGATGCCTTCGCTCGGAAGACGAAGTAAAAGATGCGGTCCCGTGTGAACATGTGCACGTAAAAGAGCTCTACCCATCTTTGAGAAAGGAAGGGATACGACAAAATTTCTCGGTTGGGGGTAGTCTCACAAGAGCATCGGTATTAAGCCATAGTTGCAGAAACAGACCGATGTAAAATAAGTTGAATAAAAAAAAAAAACCTTTTTTTCCTAAAATGGGTCCAAGAAGCACCCCTTGAATTTTTTCTACTACATTAGGAAAAACTCTGTATTTATGTATTTCTGTTGCCACTTTTAAACTACATAACAGTCTTTAGGTTTATTTTTCTCCTATGCTAAGAATTTCCAACCAAACTCTGCGATATTGTGAAAAGATAATGCATTTTTCCAGAACACCAAAGGTATTTTCATTGCAAATTCTGAGACACATCGCTCTCAATTCACCGCGTATGGCTGCATTTTTCGTGGAAAGCAAACATTCGCCTAGTAGGTATACCTAAAGAAAATCTCAATCTCATTTCACAAGAGTATCAAAGTTCGTGGTAAAAGATTACTCGTTCCAAATCCTTGTTTTCTTTGGTCTTGTTTTTAAAGAAGATGATATTAGAGTTTGAATGAATTCACAAGCAAGCTGTGACACACACCCACCTCTTAACTTTATTCAACCGAGAATAAGAACAAAACGTCATACGTATCAAAAAACAAGAGCGGGTTAGATCAGTGAGAGGGATAGATCATTTAAAAAGTTAAACTTCGCAGATAGCTCATTTTTCATGACTATTTTTTATTTTTATATAATTGTTACACATTCTATATGATACTCTCCGCAGTAGATGATTCAAAAGGTGCATTTTTTATTTTATTAAAAGAAACGTAAAACTTATTTTTATTGTAAACGGGTGAAAATACAAAAAAATTATCAAATGATTTTTTATAGGGAAAAATACAATCTTTAATTTTATTAAGAATATTTTTTTTCGTAAAGTTAATATTAACAAAAATATGATTTTTTTTCTACTTTGGGGGTGTTTTGAGCCCTCTATTTATTACTTGATTTTTTCCAAAAACAATAGGGCTCTTCCTCTAAATAAAATTGATTTTTGTGTTCTCAAGTCGATCCAATAAACAGTTCTTGAGTTATAGTGGTCACAAATTTCGTTACAGACAGACAGACAGACGGACAAAAAATAAAAGTCTTAAAAAGTCATAAAACGGACGAATATGTAAACATTTTTGCTCTAGGACGAATGTTAACGATTTTAGAGAAGGTCCGACCAATCGCAATATACTCTTCGAATTTGTCTGCGAAGAGTATAATAAAGTCGGTAGAGCAAAATTTATTTTTCTAAATTTCATCCAGATGTCTAAAAATATTATTTTGGAAACAAAAAAAGCATTTGATATTAACTAACACAGTAAAAAAATATAGCAAAATTGTCTACATAATTTAGGGACATTTTGTTGCCACAGATTTTCTAGGTAACATCACATAAGTTTGAGTAAAAAAATTACATACAAAATAAATTTCTCCTCACAAAATGAAAACATATAGCAAAGTTTTTGAACAAGAAAAGTTTTCAATACCTTTACAAAATTCAACACAACTTATTCACCAAGGCAAAATCGACTTTAGCAGTCCAACCCTTAGCTATCTTATTATCCCTTAGGGTGAAATATTCGGTTGCTGCCTAGAATTCACAATGGCTTCCAAACAGTATCAATAGCGCCCACTGTCGACAAACGCTTGAACTAAAATCAATAATGTCTAGAAATTATCACTTGTTGCTTTAAGTTGTATTAACCTTTCTAAAAACATCTTAAAATCTTGTTTTGATTTTGAATATTTATAATTATTATACTCTTCGCAGACAAAGTCGAAGAGTATATTGCATTTGCTCGGATCTTCTCTAAAATCGTTAATATTCATCCTAGAGCAAAAAATTTTTTCGTTCGTTTCATGACTTTTTAAGACTTTTATTTTTTGTCCGTCTGTCTGTCTGTAACAAAATTTGTGACCACCATAACTCAAGAACGGTTTATCGGATCGACTTGAGATTTAATACAAAAATCAATCCTATTTCGAGGAAAAGCCCTATTGTTTTTGGAAAAAATCAAGTAATAAATAGAGGGTTAAAAACATCCCCAAAGTAGAAAAAAATTCATATTTTCGTCAATATCAACTACGAAAAAAAATATTCTTAATAAAATTAAAGATTGTATTTTTCCCTATAAAAAGCATCTGGTAATTTTTTTGTATCCCCATTAGTTTACAAAAAAAAATAAGTTTTACGTTTCTTTCAATAAAATAAAAAATGCACCTTTTTAATCATCTACTGCGAAGAGTATCATATAGAATGTGTAACAATTATATAACAATAAAAAAATAGTCATAAAGAAATGACCTATCTTTGTAGTGTTACTTTTTAAATGATCTATTCCCCTCACTGATCTAACCCCCTCTTGTTTTTTTTTGCAAAAATAAGTAAAAAAAAAAATCAGAATTTTTTTTTAATTTTCGAAAAAACTTAATATTGCAGTTTTGCTAATTAACTTAAGATTTTTTTTTTGAAGAAATTAATAAAACTGTCACTTTACCGAGGTCAAAAACTAATAATATTTATCTAGCACGTTTTGCCATTTATTAGCATAATTATATTAATTTTTTGTTTATGATTAAGTTCAACAATTTATGAGGTATTTAGAAGGTCGTAGACAAGTTTTTCATACAAATTCCATAAAAGAGAAATTTAAAATATGTTATAAATAGGTAAAAAATTAACACTTTGTTTTAAAATGTAGGTTGTCTCAAAAAAAAAAAAAAATTAGAAATTTTTTTAGTTTTTATTGGAAAATTTTTTAGTCTTTAATTTTACTTGAAAAAAAAAATACCATCAAGTATTGCCTTTTTAGTTAGCCTTTGCCAAGCTTTTAGAAATTATTGTCCTAAAATTGAAAATATTATTTTTGAAACAATATTGCAAAAAAATCACATTTGATTTGATTTTAGAAATTTATTTCAAATTCGAAATGTAAATATTATGAGAATAAATAAATATCAGTACATTCGAATGCCGGTAGATGTCACTACCAGTCTACCTAAACCAAATAATGCAAGGCATTCAATTTGCCGTCAAGAAGGATCGATAGTGAATTTGTACAGAACCACAAGAGTTATTTTTGTAAAGATGTAATACAATTTTTTTTTATCTTAAAATAAAATACATTAAAGTCAAATTTAATACATAAAAAGATTCTTTTTCATACACACTTTATTGATTACATCGTTTGTAAATTTATAATAAATGCAGCTTAAATTTCAATAAAATGCTTTACCAGTATTTGAAAATCGTTTTTTTTTTTGAGAAAGGAATTCTATAAAAATTTTGTAAAATTAAATTGATTATTAAAATGTATCTCGACCATTTAAAAGATGAACAATGGTTAAAGATAAATTGTAGCTTTGTTTTTTCGTTAAATATGTTGTTATCTTGAAGATATATAAGCGTTTAAAGTTTTGCACTTTGGGGCCTCATATCTCCAAGGGTATATGAAATAGATTTTTTTTAACATTCACATATACAGGGTGTTACCAAATAACTAGGAAAAAAAGGGGGTAATTCCTGAACCCATTTTAAGAAAAAAAGTTTATATAAACATGTCCGAAAATCCTTCGTTTCTAAGATACAGGGTGTCAAAGTTTCTTAAAAAAATGTTAATCTTAAGATTACTAAGAAACTAAACCAGATTATTATTTGAAATAATAATAAAAAAAAGAAATAAATTAACCCTTCATTGTTAACTATGTTTTATTTTGATTAAAATAAAAAAGCCAAACTTAAAAAAAAGAAATTTTATGAAAATAGAACAAGACATTAATTTTAAAGATCATATTCTAGGGCTTTTAATTATTTTCAGTGGCGTATTTAGTACCCCCGCAGACCCCGCAATGCGGGGGGGCCCCGGGCATTTAGGATTTTTTAGGGGCCCCGAACTAAAAAAAATAACTATAAAAATGGTGTTTTAGTGTTTAAAATCTGTAAAAATTCAAAAAAATTTGCCTGCGGCGCCATTTTTAGGGCCCCATAATTTTTTTGCGGGGGGGCCCCTCAAATTTTAAATACGCCACTGATTATTTTATCGAAATACCACAAAAAAGTTGGGGGTGAACAACCCCCATGGTACCCCCAAATGTGCCCCTTCCAATTATAATTTTTTTTTTTTCTACCGCACTTTATGCCTTGAGGCAAGAAAATTGCCCGTGCTAAGTTTCAAATAAATATCTGGTTTAGTTTCTTGGTAATCTTAAAAAAAAAGTTTTTTTTTAGAAACTTTGGCAGCCTATATCTCAAAAACGAAGATTTTCGGACACATGTTCATATAAACTTTTTTTCTTAAAATGGGTTCAGGAATTTTTTCCTAGTTATTTGGTAACACCCTGTATTTATTTGGAGATGCTCCCTAATTTTTGGACATCCTGTGTAGTATTTGACCCAATTAAATAGTATAACGACTTTCTTGTATTTTTTTTTTTTTGTTATTTATTGCCAAATTATGATTTCTCTATTTAACTTTAATTGGCTGATTTGCTTAAAATTTTGCATAGGTATTCAAAATATTCGCTTTTGTAAAAGAAATTTAATAATTTATAAATTTTTGCGCATTACTTTGTTGTGTGCTTTTTTTTAACTTAAAATTTACTATAAGTTGTATAATTATGTTCAATAATTCACCGACGTTTCTATAATTAATAATTATTATACATTGTTTAAAATTTCCTAGAATATTTTATTCTTCAAAATTGTATGTTGTTTGAATTTCTAACAATTTAATATGTAAATAGTAACATAATGTTAATAAGAAAATACAAGTAAAACTCAATATCCTATGCATATATTTTACCGTTGATGAGAAAAAAAATTAACGAAATAATTATATGTTTTCTGTTTATTATTATAAAAGAAAAAAAAAGATATTGATCTTAACATGGTTTTTACAGTGTAGCTACTATGTATTATGTTAATTCAAAACGTCAATTAAAATAAAACAAATGAGCAACTCGAAAACCGAGTCAAAAGCCTTTACTAACATCCAGGAAATCTCATTAAATTGATTGCTTTACGATTATTATTAGTACAAAATTCGCCGTAATTAAGTTAGATTTCCTGCTTATAGCAATTTAACCAAAAGCTTTGGGACTTTTTAAATGCCAGATTTGGATTTAGCAGCTCATTTTACATAAGCATTAATGGCATTCATTGCTGGTAAAAATATCTTGTGGCTGTGATAATTAAAACCCTGAGAAAATGTGGACCCTTACACATTGCTACAAAATAAGGTATATTTTAAAAAAATAGATTTGTCCTAAACAAAGTTTTTAAGCTAAGTGAAATCCGTAGAAAAAAAATCAGCAACCAATTTTGTTTTTCTGTTTGGTCAAATTTTACAAAAACTTTACAAATATTTTTTTTGTCTCTGATTATAATGAAACTTATTTTGCACTCGAAGATTGTTTTTTTGTTGTAGAATAAGTATCTGCGCTTACATTTTTTTTATAAATTTAAGAATTTTGAAAAAAAAGCGTGTTATTTGAAAACAAGAGCGGGTTAGATCAATGAGTGGGATAGATCATTTAAAAAGTTACACTTTGCAGATAGGTCTTTTTTTATGACTATTTTTTTATTTTTATATAATTGTTACACATTCCATATGATACTCTTCGCAGTAGATGATTAAAAAGGTACATTTTTTATTTTATAAAAAAAAAACGTAAAACTTATTTTTTTTTAAACGGGTGGGGATACAAAAAAAATACCAAAATACAATCTTTAATTTTCTTATGAATATTTTCTTTCGTAAAGTTGATATTAACGAAAATATGAATTTTTTTCTACTTTGGGGATGTTTTTAACCCTCTATTTATTACTTGATTTTTTTCAAAAACAATAGGGCTCTTCCTCTAAATGGGATTCATTTTTGTGTTAAATCTCAAGTCGATCTGATAAACCGTTCTTAAGTTATGGTGGTCACAAATTTCGTTACAGACAGACGGACAAAAAATAAGTCTTAAAAAGTCATGAAACGAACGAATCTGCAAAAATGTTTGTTCTAGGATGAATATTAACGATTTTAGAGAAGGTCCGAGTAATAGCAATATACTCTTTTGCGAAGAGTATAATAATGTTTCTTAGTAACAAAACAGCAAAATTTCTTATCGTTAAATTTTACTAACTTTAGAGAAAGTCAAGTTCTTTTATGACACTAAAGGAATAACTCTTTGCCAACGGTACCATTTTTTTTTGTCCATCTTTTTTATACACAGAGAAAGATAGGAGGTTCAAAATGGTACTATGTTTCTTAACAATCCCAACAAAGTATTGCATTGAAGTAAGAAGATTTCTCTTTACCTGAGGAACAGATAGGCAAAGCAAAGTTAGTGTTTATTGAAAGACCATTTGGTCCATTGTTAAATTAGAAAGCTCTGATAGGTACTGATGCTAAGTCATAACAAGACCTGTGTAAAAAAAATGGCAGCAAAAACTTTATGACTGTTAGTTTACAAGGCAATGATTTTATTTTTACGTAAAATAACTGAATATTTGCTTTTATGGAAGGCAGGCAAATTTACAGAAATTTTTAAAATTATTGTTATTTTTTTCCATGAAAATTAATAATGACTAATTTTCTTCAATGTTGGCGCATAAACGCGATGGTACGCTTTTGGGGCATTCTCAGGGATCTCTAGAAAATTGTAAAAAAATATCAATTGTTATATTCATCGAGAAAAATGCGAACAAAGTTGCATAAGTTTGTAAAATTTATATTAAAAGCTCATCTAGATTCTTGAGCATACATTTTTGCATTTAGATCATTTTGACCTTGTTGTCAGCTTCATTTCATAAAATTTTTAATTAAAATATTTATAAAAATGTAATTTGATGATTTAAAAGATGAAAAAATGATAGATTGTGCCTTTGTATTTAGCCCTTTCTTTCGTTAATATGTGCTGTTATTTTCAGGATATAGGCGTTTAAAGTTTTGCACTTTGGGGCCTCATATCTCCAAGGGAATATGAGATAGATTTTTTTTTAACAATTTTCAGGGGCTCCGTAGACATGCCCCAACAACGTACCATCGCGTCTATGTGCCATTTTTTGGACACCCTGTATTAGTTCAAAGTTTTAGAAACGCTAACAATGTCGCTCCAAACTTTGTCTTATCTTATAACCATTGAGTTAAATGAAGCAAATTTGCTTAAAATTAGCGTAGACGCGGGCTGAATAAATGTATTGATTTGGGATTATAGGAAAGCATTCTTAGAATAGCAAATAGTTTTGGAAATAATACCGGCAGAATTCTGGCTCCAAATTAGAAAAGTTCTCGACAACATACAAAACAGTTTGGCAAAATTTAATGCAAACTAAAAAATCATCCAGAGTTTTATAAGAAAAATTTCCTTAAAATATACAGGGTGTTCCATTGATATAGAACACTGATTTAACCACGTATTCCTTGCACAAAAATAAGAAAAAAAGTTCATATAAACATGTGTCCGATTTTGATCCCTTAGTGAGTTTTAGCCCTCTAAAAAAACCCCGAAAAATCAATTTTTTTGAAATATTTCCGAAACGAATAATTTTTTCAAAAAATTTTATAGAACCTTTTTGATTTATCTAATTACTAGAAACATTTTTTCATTTGTAAAATTTTGAAAAAAGTGTTTATAGTGGGGATTCTTGGGGGGCTGTAAGTTAAAAAAAAAGTCAAAATCGGACATACGTACATAGGAACTTTTTTTCTTATTTTGGTCCAAGGAATATGTGGTTAACTCAGGGTACTATATCAATGGCACACCCTGTATAAATAAACAAATTTTCTTGACTTGAATAAAATGAGAAAATGTTCAAAAAAATTACAAAGGTAAAAATTATTTAATTCTTTATCTGTCTTCCAACAATATTAGTAAAATTTCCTCAAAAAGTATTCTTAAAAATTTTCAATTATTAATAAAGTCCAACGGATATACTTGACATAAGTAGTAAGAATAATAAAAATATTTTCCATGAAACGTAATAATCGAAGTTGTCTCTGGCTGTGGAAAAAACAAGACTATAAAATGTCAAAGAGAACACATTGACCAAAAAGAAAGCCACATACACGAGTCTGAATATTATCCCGGCTCGGCCATCAGACCCGGCTGGGACTGGCATCCATTCGCCAATTTGGTCGTTCACTGCCAAATAGATACCTATACGTGATCCTAGGAAGCTGGGACGACCAGTGGCGGCGCACCGCTCCTTATTGAATATGTTGCCTTAAAGGCTACAGCTTCAAATTCACAAATCTTCTAATCTGTGCTCCTAGAAGCTCGTATAAGCAGTGAATATAGACTCATAAAGAAATGTACTGAAATAGGAATATTTGCGACTCCAAATTCGGCTGAGTTATAGGGGTCGACTCTTTCGTCCGGCTGAGAAGCCAGGAGCTGGCCGAAGAGCTAGCCTGTAAGCCGGTACAGTGGCCGGCCCAGAAGAAAAGACTAAGTGTTCTGCTGTTAAAATAAAGATGTCGCTTTAACTAAACCTTTACAATTTGGGGGTTGTTTTACAGTTTTCTGCAAATCTGAATGACATTTTGAAATATACCTAAGAGCAGAACAAAATCTATTCAATAATGCTTAAACTAAAAGGCACCCTTCCTGTTACTTACATAAGTGTGACCATAAATTTTAATTGACATGACACTAAATAGACTTTTATAGCCATTTTTCTTTTAAACTCACACTACAAATTTCTTTTTTCCATTTTATTTAAAAAAAAAATATCGATCTTCTTTAAATATACAGGTTTACAAAAAAAAGTACACATATTATATTTTTTTTTTCGATAACTTATCTTGAGGTAGCCTAAATCAACTTAACGGGGAATATCTGTGGGCAAGAAGGTTATATTTGAAAGTTTGACTTTAGGAACAATGGAAGGTTTTATTTTATGAGAACCTTTATTTTTACGCCGTCATTTTACTGGATCACTAAAATTGCGTGTTCATTAACTCTGAAATTTGCAATAAGGATAATAAAAATTAAAAGCAGTAGGGGATTACAAATTTATAGATAAATTAAAAGTACGTGTACTCACACGCGGGGCTTTCTACAATATTGTAATAGGTATTACCGGAATATCATTTTTAATGATTTTTATAAAACTGTGTTTTCTTCTTAAAAGATATGAAGTGCAATATTTTGTACAGGCAGTGAATGTACATATATTACTCAATGGTACAGGGTATTTTCTGTTTTGAAACGTAACGTAATTGAATAGAGTTACCAATTTGTCCCGAAATTTGCCCGCCAAAATCATCGCCTGATAAATTTGTACCATAAAAGAAAAGATGTCACTAACATTTTATGATGCGCTCTCTATTGTTATCTATATTTTGTTGAACGAAACAGTTTTAAAATACTTGCTTTGTACAATGTGGACACCATTTTATGGTTTTTTTTCTTTGACCCTTACTCTTGAAGCAAATGCTTTACCAGTTATTGATTCGATATAAAATAAATGAATTTACCAAACTTTAATCTTTCATTTACCTCAGCAATGAACTTGCTATCCCAAAGTAATAAACACATTATCTATGTAGTAATAAAAGAACAGAATTACAATACTCACAAGTGCGGTGAGTTGATGGTCATAAATCAAGTAAGGTTTCTCAAAAATTTAGACGATCACAGTCAAAACAAAAGAAATACTTCCCCTTCAAATGTCATAGCAAAAAATTTGGTTTGTTTTTTCTCAGAATAATTAATTGTTTAAATTATACATAAAAAAAAGAGTAAAGTTAAATTATAACTCATAATTCAGGTAGCAATTTAGAGTAAAATTATATTAAAATATTTTTTTTATGTAATTAAAAATATATGGGATCATTTCAATACATATGAAATGCTTTCAAGAAAGAGGATTTTTATTTTAGCTTTTATCGTACCATTGCACAAAGGCATAAAAAGTAGCATTTATTAAGATTAATTCAAAACAACAGAAAATTATCCTACCCTTTTGGTTTGTAGAGTTAATCGTAAAAAGTATTATTTTTTATAAAGTTGATTAAATTTCTCTTTCATAAAAGCTTTATTTGTATATGTATTGAAATGATCCCATACATTTTTAATTACATAAAAACTAAAATTTTTAACATATGCCAGTTATGAATCGAACTCGAAGCGCATTAGGAAACTCATTTCTTTTAGCAAAGTAGGGTCTAAATAAAATAAATGCTTAAAAACCATTTCTTTGTTAGACAACTAAAAATAGGCACTTTCGATGTTGTAAAATGACCTTTTCTTATCAGGTATACATAGTTGTACCAATGAGTCGGTATTCACTGGTTGTACATACATAAATCTTTCAGAATCAAGTAACATCTGTTTTTAACAAATTTTGGTGAGACATCTATTGGTAACTGGAATATCTTAACAAACTTATTATTTGAATTTCTTTACAAAACTCCAAATTGGTAATATTGGAGTCCGACGGTAGGATCGCCACTGACTGGTCAAAATTTTTATGAATATTCGGAAAATAAGAGAGATAGAGACAATCTCGCCCTTTACCATTACCCTTACGACTCTTTATGATTATATTACTCAATGGTATAAGTCATCTCCGTTAAGCTCCCGTCAATTCTACTCAATAGCACATCTACATGAGGGCCCCATCCTATATTTAAACTAAATGTAGTTTTAAAAACTAAAAAAATAGGGCTACAAACGTATTGTGGTATCATTTAAATCGATTATTTCTTTGTGCCGAAAATCTGGCTTCAAAAATCAATACACTATTTTGTTTCTTTTTTTCGACTACGGATACATTTTTTGGTTTATATACATTACGTCGTCTGTGCTAAACCATAATACGTTAATTCACCATGGTTTTTTAAGCTTTTTAATGATTAAAATTGCAACTTACGTTTTTCCCTAATAGAAATGTGCTCGTTGAAAGATCCCAATGTAGAAAGAAAAACACCAAAAGTACTATTTAACCATAATTTTATTATATCTCGCACTTAGTACCATTTCTATGCATTACAAACATTATCCTAAATATTTTTAATCGTATTTATTGGTGTATTACTCTGTATTTTTAGATATTTTGTTGAAATTTCGAAAATAACTGACATTCAAAGAGATGACTTTTACAAAGTTCCGAGTGCACAAATCATCCCATTTATGAATTTGAATGTATAGCCTTAATATGATTCTAAAAAGATTTTTTAATCATGTCGAATTTACACCAAATTTTGTAAATAGATGCAAAATAAGGTTCTCAATACCTTAAGTATAGACTTTTTAGAACCTTATTTTGCATTTATTTGATGTAAATCCAACATGTATTGTGATTATCGGTTCTTTTTTCAAAAACAATATAGGGTTCTTCCTTTTAGAGCAACCGATTTTTCCTAAAAATTTGAACTTAATTGGAATTTTGGTTCTTAAGATATCGTGCTAACCAAAATAGTGACATACACCAGACAGACGGACGGACAAAAAATGAAAATCCTAAAAAATCATGAAACGCGAAAAATTTTACTCTTCGACGACAATTGACGATTTAAGGATTTTCTTATCGAATTTATAGTACTCTTCGACTTTGTGTGCGAAGAGTATAATAATGAAGCAATTCACCAAGCTTAAAAAACAAAATTTCTGGTCTCGTTTAAACAAATTAAAAGTAATGCGAATTTTGGGCAGCGAACTCTTTCAATAAAAGTCCAGTCTCTACAATTTTTCGGACCTTAATTTTTTTTCTTTCGCCTGCGGTCTCAAAATGATATATTTTGATTCGGATTTTGTGTGAGAAGAGTATAATAATAAAGCAATTCGCCAATCTTAAAAAATCAAAATTTCGGATTTTCGTTTCAACAAATTAAAACTTATACGAATTTTGGGCAGAGAACTCTTTCAATGAAAATCGAGCATCGGCAATTTTTCAGACTCTATTTTTTCGCCTGCGGTCTCTACAATGGTTTACTAAATGATTTAGATTTTGTATACCATTCTACTTATTGGCCTAAAGCAGAAAAAATCTCCCAGAATTTGAGTTCTACAAGGGTCCAAAATATGGAAAATTCTAATTTGTCTGTCTTTTTGGAGGCATTTTTTGTTGCTTTACCCAAACCCCTGTGGGTTCGCAGCAAGGTTATTTTGTTTTCGCTGTCACTGATGAAAATACCTATGAAGTAACTAAGGTAGGTATTTACGTGATCCAGCATGCTGTGGCGGCGGGGTCAAACGGGACTGAAAGTACATACCTACTATGAAAGACTTTTGAACATTTACGTTGTATATGATCAGAGTGGCGAGGTAGCGAGACCGGGAGAGCCAGAGACTACATTACGGGGACTATGATATTACATTCTGTGCTACAGGACCGGTTCACTCAATGACCGCCGTGATGGCTGCAAAGAAAATGGAATGCTTTTAAAGCTGCAAGCCAAATCACTAAGTAAAATAATCTAACAATGAGAAGCTTTCCAAATATTGCAAAATTATACAGGGTGCACACAGAATAAGAAAGTGTCGTTCATGAACGTAACAAATTTTAGTTAACATGTTAACAAATACAAACTATTATACTCTTCTTAGACGAAATCGAAGAGTATTATAAATTTGATAAGAAAATCCTAAAATCGTCAATTTTCGTCGTAGAGCAAAAATTTTTGCAGATTCGTGCGTTTCATGACTTTTTAAGATTTTCATTTTTTGTCCGTCCGTCTGTCTGTCTGTCACGTTTCTTGTGGTCACACTATCTCAAAAACCAAAAACGATATCAAACACAAATTTTAAGGAAAAAATCGATCCCTATAAGAGGAAGAACCCTATTGTTTTTGGCAAGAATCTGATTACTACAAAGCCCCCTTTTAAGCCCCCCAAATGAAAAAAAAATTGTAGCTCGACTATTATTAAATTTACAAAAAAAATTATTCGACATAAAACATAGAAAATTTAATTCTTTACAAAAAAGTATTCGTTTGTTTTTTTGTCGGACCCCTCAATTACCCCCCAGCACAAAAAACCTCCTATCTCCGTTATTATTTAATCTACAAAAAAATTATTCTTTACAAAATTAATGAAAATTTAATTTTATATTAAAAATGTTTGTTCGTTTTTTTAAATGTAGACAGTGAGGTTAAAAAAACAAAAAATTAATAATTTTGGTAGCAAAAAACTTCCGAATCGCGTCACGATTCGGTCAAGAAGGCCATGCCTAAAATATTTCAACCATGAAACAAAAGCAGCTGTCAAAACAAATAACCCCAAATATGTTAAACGTCAGAACTGACGTTTATCCTCTTCGTTAACGAAATTCTTCGTGTTTTCTGTTAATAGTTTGAACTCTTCGCAGATATAAATAAAAAAAATTGTTTTATTTTAAAAACTATTATCTTATAATTGTTTTTTGCGAAGAGTATTCTATAGAATGTGTAGCGATTATATAACAAATTGATTTAGCTGTGATTTAAAAAATATAAAATCGCACTTTCACCGAATCCGAGTTCTACTCGAGCTACTCATTTGCGAAGAGTAACTTCTACGCGTTTCGACTTCTACCCATTCCGACTTCTATCCATTCTTGTTTAGATATAATTTCTGTATACTCCGTCCATGCATTATTTTGATGCGTTAAATACACCTATATCCAAAAATTTGACAGATTTTATGTACAAAATTTTCGGACCAACTTTTAAACATTGACAACAGCAAGTTAGCATGTGACTTCCGTTATCGCCATTCTTTTGGTGACCAAACTCTTTCTTATCAGTCATTACTAAGAAAACAAATGACTGAATACAAAGGCACAATTTTTCTCAAACTGTTTTTTTTTTTTTGTTTTAAATAGCTACATTTTTATAAAAATTTAATTTTACAAAATTTGAAATGAAACTGACAATATTAACAAAATCTAATGCAAAAGTGAATGGTCAACAAATCAAAGATCTTTTTTGTATGTATTTTTCTAAACAGTGTTGCCAAAATTAAGGTATTCTCCTCAGAGATTACAAACAAATTTTTTTACAAAAATATCTACTGGATCCTGGCATGCCCAATTTGGTAGTGCGCCAATTTCTGGAAACCCTATACATACATAATTTTCAAATGTTTTCCCCTTGAAAATAAATGCATGTATTATTCTGTTGAGACAAAAGTAAGGACAGACCAATTCACTTTAATTCAGTATCTCAATCACAATTATCATAAACAATATTGTAGGAATGTTCTGTTGACTGTCGTTCGGTTAAATAGTTGGTAAAATAAGCACTTGACGAAATGTGATCTGCTTTTAAATTATTCGGCATGTCACTGAAATCATAAATGGTATTTGTTTATGTCTTTGTTTTTCGTGTTGAATTTGCAACATTTTATTGGGCTTGTACACTTTGTGTAATTAACTTTGGCTCATTTTGAATTAGAAACTTACCAAAACAAAGACATAATTTTATGGAGACATTAAAATAATAGATAATTTTGTCATGTCGTAAATTGCCACAAGCAAAAATTTACAAATTGATGTGCTTAAAGCTGTTATTTCTAAAAACACACTGGTAAAAGGCAAAATGGGTCTCAAACAAAAAACTACCAAGATTATTTCATTTATTATCAAATTAGAGGTTATGCCAAAATTTGAAGCATTTTACTGCGAATTATACTGGAAATTACCAGTTGGCAACAACCTGAGGTGAAATATCCCGTTGTCAAGTAGTGACAGCCAAATAAAATACCTGAATAGAAGTCAAAATTATGATTTTTTATTAAGAGCCCTATATCCCACCTTCTCTTATGCAAATTTGTGTACAACTTAAACCGCAGATTTTAGAATTATTATTAACGCAATGACTTTGAAATTTTGTTAGTATTACCTTAACTTCTTTTAAAATACTTATTGCTTGGCACATTTTGATTTGGGTCCCTAGTTTAGCAAAAATAACAGTTTAAAGGTGGGTAAACCATGCCAAAAACAACACCTACTTTTTTTAAAAAATTAAGAGCTTAAAAACAAATTTTAAAAGTATTACAAATTTATTAAGCTTTCCAATAACACCAAGTTTTTAAAAATCCCATAAGAATTAGCAAAGATTTTTGAAGTCTAAATTACCTGAATATTTACATAGGAAAGGGCTCCCCCTCCGCCAGCCTCTACCGTACAATGGAAAAAGAACGTATCTGATTTTGACATTGTCTACTGATTTATACGTTTTTTGGACCATGCGAAAACGATAATCATACTTTAAACATTATTTTATTGATAAATATTTAGATATTAAGGTGTACCTGCAGTTCAATGTTAAGCATATTGAATAAAACCTTATTATTTCAAAATCCGATTTTTGCACATACACTCCTTTTCCATTCCACGGTAGGCCCTCTCATGCTAGCGTTCCCCGCACCGATTCGCCTCTCACCATGGTAGTCGGAGGAGATATGAGGCTCTTAATAATGAAGCAATTAAGCAACCTTAAAATACCACATTTCTGGTTTCATAATGTGCTTATTATACAACGCAAATATAAAAGCATTATTCTACTACAAAGAAACATTTCTAAGAAAATCGCCATTTCAATTTCTTAAATACATGGAAATTCCCAGTAGCAAAAATTAACTCGACCTCTAAATAAAAGCAATTGGCAAAGCAAATTGGTATATTTAGTTAAAGAAGTTAAGCTTAATAATAATATAATATTTTAAAAGGAATTATAAAACTCTATGTCGGAATTCTTTGTACATTTCTCCATACCCACATTCATGTGAATTTAAGTTTTTAAATCTAATAATTAAGATAATTCTTTCAGGCATGTGTCAAGTACTTCAACTCTGTTAAGTACCGACAACTTCATTTTCATACAACTTATTTCTTCGAATTGGTTATGCCTGATAATTTATTTTAATTAATTTTTTAAAGTTGCTAATTATAATTTTAAGGTTTAATTAGTTATGTGCAAAATTGCATCAGTGTCGGTTTATTATTTGAGTCAATTAAATCAGTAAAATATCTAATTATTTTTTGAGGGATAATTTGAAGATGCAAATAATGTTTTTTTTAAAATCCTCTAATAATTTTTACCTACTATCGTGGACATGGAATTTAAAACGATCAATTTTTGCATTGTAAATATAGTCAAAATAGTGGCTTAAACATCTCAAGTTTTATGCTACATGGACATTAACAAGAAACATTTCTCTGATGTTTTACGAAGATTAGAGACTTATTGTTATCCTAAAACAAAATTATTTAAAAAAGGAAATATCTTCTTACTATTTTTCTCGCCGGTAGAACATTTTACATAATTTATTTTAATAAAATACATTTGACGCATTTGTTGTCAAAATAACATTCGCAAACTGACATAAAAACCCCCCATTCACAATAAAGTAAAATTCAAAAAATTAAAGGTGGCTAATAAAAAATCGTTTTAAATTCCATGTCTACGATAGTACTTCCGCTTTTTTAAGAAAACAACACTAATACTTATAAAAATTTCAAATTTTATTCAGGAATTAGAAAATTTGTCCAAAATAAATGTTCTAAAATTTGTTTTTAAATTTTAGAATTTGTTTTGAAATTTCAGAATTTGTTATGAAATTTCAGAATTTGTTTAAAAATTGGTTTAAATCTTTCAGAATTTGTTTACAAATTTTAGATCTAGTTTAGATATTTTAGAATTTTTCTAGAAATTTCAGAATTTGTTCAGAAATTTTAGAGTTGCATACACCATAGAATTTGCTTGCATAAATTTTATTACAAACTTTAAAATTTTATTACAAATTTTAAATTTTTATTAGTAATGTTGAAATTTTCTTACAAATTTTGAATTTTTATCGCAAATTTTGAAGTTTTATCACAAAGTTTGAAATTTGCTTACAAATTTCTTGCATCTATCACAAATTGTCGACAAATTTTGATAAAATTACATTTATTTCTAGCAAATTCCTTCTCATCAATTTTTTCGACAAATTTTACGAATTAAATTCCCAAAAAGCTGTTTCACATTTTTTTTTTAAGTTGCGTTTTTAAAGAAGCAGCTAAGTTTTAAATTTCAGAACATTTTATAATTCGTCTAGAAAGTTTAGATACAAGTTACAACATTTTTAAAAGCCTTTAAAATTTGCTTGAAAATTAAAAATTTTGAAATTTGCTTACAAATTGCATATTTCAGAAATATCCTTGAAATTTTCTTCAACAAGTAGTAGTAAAATTACACTAGTTTCTAAAAAATTTACAAATTGCTTACCTAATTCTTTAATTATAGAAAAATTGTTTTAATAAAAATATATATTTTTTTAACGTTTTTTTTTACAAATTTTCCAGGATCCTCCCCTGCATCCTGTATGGAATGCCACCGTTTGTCCTCTCTACCTAAGGCTAATAATGTCACCAAGATGTTACTCTACAACAACAAATATCGATAAAATGTCCGCAATTCGTATCCCATCATCAACCAGCCCAGGTATATTCTCTAGGGTAGCTAGGTATTTTCCTTTACTAAATGAAATCTGGCGTCCAATGAAAGAAGACCGTAAGTCTCAATTTTACAAAATTGGGTTTTTTTCATTTTTGGCATCTTAGGCCTTTATCGATCTCATTGAAAAAAAAATTAATTTTTTGCTTGAAAGTATGAAAAAAAGTCCACTACGTCATCAATCTCGCAAGTAAAAAGACCGTAAGTACCATTACTAAGCAAAAAAACCGTATGTTCATGTACACTTACGGTCTTTTTCCTTAGCATATCAGTCATTTTGTTTTACGAGTCCGCACTTACGGTTATTTTACTTAGTAAAAGATGACGTCAAAGATGGACTTACGCTTTTTTCTCTTAGCTTATCAATGCAAATTGCATTGATTTGTCATTTACGGTTTTTTTACTTTGTATAAGCACTACAATTAGTAACAACGTACCACCGTAAGTACATTTTTGTTTATATTTTGTGGACAAAGATATATTTTTGGATTATTTTTTGGGAATGTGATCATAATTATAATTACAAACAGCCTCGCACAAAAAAAATCACTAAATTACGTAGAGTTTAAAAAGTACCAACGTAAAAATATAAACCCGTTTTTCTCAAAACTATGAAATTGAGACATACGGTATTTTTCCTTTGGACGGCAGAAATTCGGTATCTAGTATGTACCCCAAATATTGCACCCCCACCTCTAAATCATGGGCTGCATTATGTTATTTGTGCACAAACCCAAGAGACCTATCTAGCATGCTGGTTTTTGTTTTATATTCTATTTTCTTCAGAAGTGGGATTTGGTGTATTATATTGTCTCATATATTGGCTGTAATTTTGTGTCTCATGACGTACATTTTGGTATAAGTAATAATAAATAAATCATTTTGTGGACCGTGTGTTTCAATTTATATGATTTTTAAATTTACTTATTGGACTTAGTATTAAATTACAATATTTTTTTGTTATACAAAAATTTAAAAACTTACCCTTTGGTAAACTGATGAACTTATGGTGGTTGAAATTGGAAGCACTGAAACAAAAATAAGGTTTTTTTTAGTTTAAAATATGATCTGCATTTATTCTAAAATTAATTTTAGTTTTTATGGTCGCTTTAATTTTTATGTAATCAATATTTAAAACGCCTCTTATTAAATTAACAATGTAGTATTTAATACCAATATAAATTCTTGCATGGCACAGATTATCTGTTTAAATTTTAAAATACAGGGTGTACCAAAATTGGGCAAATTGGCGCTTCATCTGTATGGTACGTTGTTTGGGCATTTCTAGGGATTCTCAGAAAATTGTTAAAAAATCTACCCTTGAAGATATGAGGCTCCAAAGTGCAAAACTTTAAAAGCTTATACCTTAAAAAAAACAGCACATAGAAAAGAAAAAAATGGCCGAATACCTTTTTTACCATTTGCTTATTTTTCAAATGATCAAATAACTTTTTCATATTAGCGTTCTGTAATAAGCACATTATAAAACCCGAAATTTGGTTTTATAACTTTGCTGAATTGTTTCATTTTTAAATCCAAAATTTTATTTTATTAGGACGGTTTTCCAAATGCAAAAATTGAATTCTACCTTGCAAGGTACTTTAATTTACAAATTTTACTATTATAAACTATCGGGGGACATAGTTTGTAAGGGAATAACTACACCTTTTTCAACTGTAAATTCAAAAATATCACTTGTAAATTCCAGTTATCAAGTGTTAAATCCAAAGTATCGAATGTAAATTCCAACAATCAAATGCTAATTCCAAAGTATCACATGTAAATTCCAACTGTCAAATGTAAATTCAAAAATATCAAATGTAAAATCCAAGATATCAAATGTAAATTCCAATACTTGCAATAACATTTTAAAACACCATTATCTTACAAATAAAAAATACCATTTTAATTATTTTTGGTTATTACCAGTTATTACGAATGTATGCACTAACATAAAGATATTTTGCTTTGTAATCTGAAAGCTAATACTATGTACAGTAAAAGAGTCAATAATTATGCAATCAAACCGAAAAAATTCCGGATTGAATTTAAATTGTTATAACTGGGGTCCAAAGAATTAAACCGTAAATTGGCGAATTCCTATCAGTTTCGGAAACGAAGTTATAGCCCCCAAGGGGCCCCCTTGAATTTGTAATATTAAATTACGGTAAGTATACACCAAATTTTGCAAATATGTGTCAAATGAAGTTCTAAAATATTTTTGTAAAAACAATTTCTTTAAAAAAATTTCTTTACCCCCCAAATTTTGGGGATAGGTTTTAAGGAACTTTTTTTTTCATAATCTTTTTCCAACAAAAATTGCTTTACCTTATTTGAGACCACGGACCTCCAATTACAGCAACTGAACCTTAGAGTCATAGAATTGTTTTCGAAAAAGAAGAATTTATAAAAAAAAAAAAAACCTTATTTTGCATCTATGTATTTGTAAATTTTTTGTCCCGCTATTATTATTTTAGCATTTTTATGTAGGTACTTATACTTTAAATAATTTAAAACTACAATTCAAATTAAAAAATTGGAAAAATATTGCTCCACTTGACGTAGTCATTTTTTGGGGACGAAAAAAAATAAAATATATATTTCCCCTTAAAAGAAAATCGTCCAGAGTCGAGATTTTTTTCAAAATTAATTTGTTCTAATTAAATAAAAAATAAAGGTGGTGGCAACTTTAAAACTGAACACACTGTATAATATTTAATAAGTACTTTTTTTGCTTAAATGTATTTACTTGATTCAATTCTTCTACACCTTTTTCAACTGTAAATTCAAAAATATCACTTGTAAATTCAAAAGTATCAAATGTAAATTCAAATAGTCAAATGTAAAATCCAAATAATCAGATGTAAATTCCAACAATCAATTGCTAATTCCAAAATATCACATGTAAATTCCAACTATCAAATGTAAATTCAAAAGCATCAAATGATAATTCCAACTATCAAATGTAAATTCCAAAACATCAAATGTAAAATCAAAATTATCAAATGTAAATTCCCAAGCGCAAAATAAAATTTAAATGTTTTAAGGTTTACTATTTCTGTATTTGTATTTTCCAATCTATGTACATAGATAGTTTACTATTTCTGTATTTGTATTTTCCAATCTATGTACATAGATTGGAAAATACAAATACAGAAATAGTAAACCTTAAAACATTTAAATTTTATTTTGCGCTTGGGAATTTACATTTGATAATTTTGATTTTACATTTGATGTTTTGGAATTTACATTTGATAGTTGGAATTATCATTTGATGCTTTTGAATTTACATTTGATAGTTGGAATTTACATGTGATATTTTGGAATTAGCAATTGATTGTTGGAATTTACATCTGATTATTTGGATTTTACATTTGACTATTTGAATTTACATTTGATACTTTTGAATTTACAAGTGATATTTTTGAATTTACAGTTGAAAAAGGTGTAGAAGAATTGGAGAAACGATATTAACCGTTACATTTTCTCAAAAACGCATATTCATTTAGTATTAAATTAAGTGTGTAAAGTTTACGAATGTCATTTTTTATCAGTCTGAGATAAATTTACTTTTATTTTTTCAAAATGTCATGTTGCCAATTCAAAAGAAAAAAAATTATTTTAAGTTTTTAATTCAAATTAAAAATGCTTTTTAATAGATGAAATATAGCAAATATAAAAAATAGTAGATATTAAAAACTCGTTTTATAAGGCGTTCTTTCTCACTTGTCCATTGGAAAATTCGTCCCTGGGCGGCTCATTTTCCAAATCTGGACGCCTGCTAATTTTATAATTAAATTTTTTTGAAAGAAAATTATTGTTATTAGTAACGGTTGCACATAATTGTTACATGGTATTATTTAACAATAAAATAATTTACCTTTACGAATATTTGCAAACATATAACAATTATACCTTAATTACCCTTATTATGCTTAATATATAATTACAACAACATTAAAGTCGCCATTAAATTTGATGGCAATAAAGGTAATTTTCTAGACAGTTTTATAATGTCAGATTTCCCTGTCTAATATTTTTTACTTACGAGTATTATCTTGTATAATACACAAATTGGCATAAAATTAACTTTAAAATAATAATATTTATTACAAAAAACCATTACAAATATTTTGAGTAAGGTTGCAGGAGTCATTTTTCATAGACCATTTTTAGAAGATTAAAATTAATAACGAAAATTATTTCTTCGTTTCAGTTGAACTGATCGTAAAATTTAAAATTCCCAGGAAACCATTTTGGCCTTAAATAACCTGCCTAGTGACTAATTAAACAAACAGCTTAAATTTGGGCATACCATGCAAACTATACAATTTATTATCAAGTGTAAAAAGTTAATTTTTCATTTGAATTCAAGTTATTTCAGTGGGTATGTTAATTAGTCCCCGTTTAAAACTCAGCCGCTAATGAAACTTGCCAGAAGGTCTTAATAAGATGAATAAAATGATGATCATTATTATAAGAGAACAAGTTTTGTTAACTTTATTTGCATTTCAGACAACCCAGCCATATTTGAGTTTTATTACACTTTTTGCAAAAGACAGAATTAAATTCTGCACTGAGCCTGTTTTACAAGCTACAATTTTTTACAAGCTACAATTTCAACAAATTTTAATTTTTTTGCTAAGACTAGGGTCTCAAATTCATAAATGGGATGTTCTGTGCACTCAAAAGTTCGTAAAAATCATATCCTTGAATGTCAGTTATTTTCGAAATTTCAATAAAATATGTAAAAATACGGAGTAATACATCAATAACTATGATTAAAGATATTTAGGATAATGTTTGATACATAAATGTGGTACTGAGTGCAAGAAATAATAAAAATATGGTAAACTAGTACTTTTGGAGTTTTTCTTTCTACATTGATCTTTGAACACATTATTATATTAGGGAAAAACGTAAGTTGCAATTTTAATCATTTACAAGCTTAAAATACCATGGTAAATTAACGTATTATGGTTTGGCATAGACCACGTAATGTATATAAACCAAAAAATCCGTAGTCGAAAAAATAAAAACAAAAATTTTATAATGATTTTTGAAGTCAGATTTTCGACACAAATAAATAACCGATTTAAATAAAACCATAATACGTTTGTAGCCCTATTTTTCTAGTTTTCAAAACTACATTTAGGGTATAGTCCGTAAGTCATTTTGGTAAACCAAAGAGACAGTTGCAACAATAATTTTCTATGACAACAAATTGTGTAACTAGTCGTTTTCTGTCACTTTGGTTTACCAAAATAACTTACGGACTATACCCTTAGTTTTAGTATAGGATGGGGCCCTCATGTAGATGTGCTACTTAGTAGAATTTGCGGGAGCTCAACGGAGATGACTTATACGAGCTTCTAGGAGCACAATTAGATGATCTGTAAAGAATATCTGGCCTTAAGTAAAAAAAATAGGTAATGTCACTGACAATAAAATATATTCAAGGAAGGGGAAAATGGCTGTTAAAGTTGGTCCAATTTAACGCAAATGTCAAGTTTAATTTATTTTTTTCTTTTGAAAAGTAGGGACTTGTGTAATTTAAAAATTTGCAAAACTTCTTAGTTTAATAAGATGAATCAATTAAGCAAATCAAAATTTTTGTCATAAAACATGCTCAATGATAATAGACACTTATTGTATTGAGCAGATACTATCGCGGACATGGAATTTAAAACGATCAATTTTTGCATTGTAAATATGGTCCAAATTGTGGCTTAAACATCTCAAGTTTTATGCGAAGTGGACATTAACATTAAACATTTCTCTGATGTTTTACGAAGATTAGAGCCTTATTGTTATCCTTAAACAAAATTATTTAAAAAAAGGAAATATCTTCTTACTATTTTTCTCGCCGGCAGCACATTTTACATAATTTATTTTAATAAAATACATTTGACGCATTTGTTGTCAAAATGACATTCGAAAGCTGACATAAAAAACCCCATTTACACTAGAGTAACATTCAAAAAATCAAAGGTGGCTGATAAAAAATCGTTTTAAATTCCATGTCCACCATAGTATGTCCTAGCAACATTTTTATGTTTTCTGAAAAACAAAATTATCTAAGGAACAAATCATGTTTTATTCCGTGTTCGCGAAGCTGAGTAACTCCTAAATTCTATCCTGCAGCATGTTCGAGCCATTCTAGTTTCTCATTTATTTTGCATTTTAAAGTGAAACTTGTTCCCCGTTTGTCAGGAACTAAATGGGGCAAGCAAACAGTTATGACTGCGACATAGCAGGCTTTGGCCTTATGTGCCCTGCCGTTGCGCATGCGCATACACGTCCCCAGCCAACGCAGATCCATACTTAATTAAACCCTATGGACACTTTCTACTTGCACCAAACCATTTTGGGTTGTCCGTTTGGTTAAAATAGTAAATTAACTAAAAAGCGCATAATAATGTAACATGTTTTTATAATGAGTTTTACTTTATACAGGGTGTAATGGTTTTATGAAACGATTTTATTATTTCATTAACATTACGGTAAAATAGGAATTTTGGGACATTTCTTTTTCAAATTTTCCAATGCACAACTGATAAAAAAACGCCTTAGTTTTTTATAGCATCTCTCTCTCATATACCCTCGAGGATATGTTGTCCCAAAGTGCGAAACTTTAAATGCTTATATCTGGAATATTACAGCACATATTAACGAAACAAATGGTTTAATACAAAGCTTTAGTCTATCTTAAACCATTCCACCATTTGTTTATTTTTTAAATGGTCGAATTACATTTTTATTATCAATTTAATTTTACAAAAATTTCATAAAATGAAGCTGACAACAACGTCAATAGAATCTAGTGCAAAAGTGTATGATCAAGACTCATAAATGGGATTTCTAAACTTATAGATGGGATTTTTAGAAGTATTTTCCTAGACTGTGTTGCCGAATTTATGCAACTTTGTTCGCATTTTTCTCGATGAATATAACAGATGGATATTTTTTGACAATTTTCTAGGGATCGCTGAGAATGCCCCAAGAGCGTACCATCGCGTTTATGCGCCATTTTTTGGAAACCCTGTAGATGGCAGAGAATGCGGGAGACGCTATTTGCGCGCGATTTTTTAAAAACTTAAATCTAACGGCTTAAATTCTAACCTAACCTATACGTACTGTAATTTAATTAATTAATTAAATAGAAATATAATTAATTACGAAGTAAGATAACCTATAAATAGTAAATTTAATGAAGTGCAAGTAACAAAAGATAGGTTATGTTTATAATTCTTCTTTTTCTTTTCTCTTTTTTTAGGAAGGTGTCGTATTTTTAATCCCTGCCGGCAGGATCTCTCTCATTTTTTAGGAAGATGGCGAAAATACGCAGCCTAGCAACATTAACATTTTGAAGTAAAGAGTAAATTTAGGTCATTTATGTTGAATAATGACATTTGTAAACTTTACTCACTTAATACTGAATGAATAGGCGTCTTTGAGAAAATGTAACCGTTTATATCGTTTTTCCAATTCTTCTAAGTTATTTGCTCTACAAAAAAACTTTGACCCCCCATAGTTTATAATAGTCAAATTACTAAAATTTGTAAATAAAAAGTACCTTGCAAGGGAAGAATTCATCTTTCTGCATCTGGAAACCTAATAAAATGAAATTTTGGGTTTAATAATGAAAGAATTCAGCAACTCTAAAAAACCGAATTTTAGGATTAATAATGTGCTTATTATAAAAATGCAATTTTTTGACCCATTCAACTAATTTTTAACGCCTAATAAACTTTTTCGTTACAATTAAGACATTAAATTATTAATTCACCAGTTACGGGGGATAATTCTGTTTGTGTGATTTTATATTTTTTATAAATTTTAATTGCTACAGTGTTGTTTATTTTAGGCCTAATTAATATTTATATTTTATTCACAAAATCACATGCAAAATATTTTTTTAAAAATAATATTAATCATTTCCTTTAAAAAGACAACAAAATTTTTTAATACATAAAATACAACAAAAAAACTGTCTCGACTTAACTAATTTTTAACATGCATTTCGTATTTTTAACATTTCTTTGAATTAAACATTAATAAAATGTATAATTTAGAAATATCTCATGTTTTATTATATTTTCTAACTTTTGTTTTTTTTTTTCAGAATATAAAACGCAAGAAATTAAAAATAACAATAAAATAGCTCTGCTGCAGTGCAGTATAAATTTGACTTTTAATGGTTTGGCTGTAATTAGTTATTCTTTTATCTTGTACTTTTTCTTTATTTTAATAAAATTTGGAATTTTGCGTTTTTTACTAAAACAACCCCGTTCAAAAAAATTTCTGTCCATTTATGTAGTGTGGTATTCATTTGTATTATTGCCTTAGAATTCAGATTATGTATTTCAAAAAAAGCCGCTTTTAACGGGGAATGTCGCGAAGCATAGAAACTGTGGTTAAGTAATATTGGTTGCCTAAAATCAACAAAAAACAGCATTTTCTGGTCATTGCTCAGTGTAGGTTTATAAGAGTTTATTTTAATTAATAATCGTGCTTATAAACAAAGCACAAGTTGACATATTCTGAAAATACATCAATAAGCGTTTCAATACAAAATTTTGGCAATTTAGAAGCACTATATTTTGCATTTTATTTTTTCCAAAATTCTGCTTATTGACGGACTTTTGGAATATGTCAACTGGTGCTTTGTTTATTTATGTTGCTGGTAAGCACCATTTTTAATTATAATTAACTCTTATAAACCCACTGAGCAATGACCGGAATGTGCTGTTTTTTGTTGATTTTAGGCAACCAACATTACATAACCACAGTTTTTATGTTTCGCAAAATTTGCCTTTAAAATTGTTATTTGGACAGTCCTCTACAATATGTTTAATAGTTTCTGGAGATTCACTCACGAAAATCCGAGGGGCAAATTAGATGGGCAAATTAGAAGGGCAAATTGCAGATTACAAATTCTTAACAAATTCTTAACGAATTCTTTACAAATTCTACAAATTCTCAATAAAATATTTTCTTCTACTTCTACATTACAAAATACCTACAATGATGCAATGTAATCATTGCTATTGTTCAATAGACTATGCCTAACACAGGTAAGCGCCTTCCAACAAAAACAAGCTTCATTTAGAAGTTAATTCCTCCATTTCTATGCATTAATTCATCAAGCTTTTTGTATTCGTTGTAAGGTTTTTAATTAAGATTAAGTTAATATAATATGGAAATGGCAGCATAGCATGGTTTAATGCATAGCTTCGTATGCATGCATAATGAGAAAATACGAGTCATCGGATGTCATGCAGTGCACAGTCACAGTCTAATCAAGTTAGGAAAGTATAGACAAATACCTACAGGAGGTCCCAAAATTAAATGCCACCATTTTACTTGTCTATTATACTCTTCGCAGACAAAGTCGAAGACTACATTGCGATTGGTCGAACCTTCTCTAAAATCGTTAATATTCATCCTAAAGCAAACATTTTTGCAAATTCGTTCGTTTCATGACTTTTTAAGACTTTTATTTTTTGTCCGTCTGTCTGTCTGTAACGAAATTTGTGACCACCATAACTCAAGAACGGTTTATCGGATCGACTTGAGATTTAACACAAAAATCAATCCCATTTAGAGAAAGAGCCCGTATTGTTTTTGGAAAGAATCAAGTAATAAATAGAGGGTTAAAAACATCCCCAAAGTAGAAAAAAATTCATATTTTTGTTAATATCAATTTTACGAAAAAAAATATTCCTAATAAAATTAAAGATTGTATTTTTTCCTATAACAAAACATCCAGTAATTTTTTTTGTATCCCCACCCGTTTACAAAGAAAAATAAGTTTCAGGTTTTTTTTTAATAAAATAAAAAATGCACCTTTTTAATCATCTACTGCAAAGAGTATCATATAGAATGTGTCATAATTTTATATTCTGTGCAAAACAAGCGTCAAACTTTCTCTAAAATCGTTAATATATATCCTAGAGCAAATATCGAAGGGTAGAGTTTCAAATTCACAGATTTGAAGATCTGTGCTCCTAAAAGCTCGTAGAATTGTCGGGAGCTCAACGGAGATGACTTATACGAGCACATATCTTCGAATCCCTAGCCTTAATATTCAATTTACAATTTTTTATGCCCTCACCCATTTCGAAAAATTTGCATTTTAACTATTTTTAACAAAATAAATAAAAAATGCGCATCATTCCTGCAAATAATAATGCATTAATTATTTTACTCAATACTGCACAGGGTATCTCATAAAAAAAATTCTTATAAAAAATTACTCGATTTTTAAAAAATGCCTTTTCATCTTAAAATTAAGTTCATAACTTTTTTTCAAAACTTTACTTATTAGTTGAAATGCCAATAAAGATTATAAATTATCATTTGGATAAAAAAATGCATTTTAATAAACTTATTAAAGCAGGGATATTATATAAAAATCTTCTTATTGTCTGATAATTGGAGTATTTTTTCGCTGCGTCATTAGTTCCTTATTTTTTTGTAAACCATCCTGTAGCTATGTCAATTTGATGAAGCTTTACGCTAATTGAAGTTTAGCTTTACGTGGAATTATCGCTGCAACCTTGGCTCGGATATACCGTTTTGTAATTTGAAAAATGTCGGTAAGTATTACTAATGACAGACTACCAATAAACTATTGCTTCTCAGAAGTGTACACGACTACAAGATGTTTTAAGATAATATCAAAAAATACATAATAAGCTTAATGATGATGACGAAATGAAATTTATTTAAATTAGAAAAAATGGGTTTTTTTAAACATAATAGGATTTTAATATTTAAGTTCTACAGGTGTCAAAAAAATGGCGCATAAACGCGATGGTTCGCTCTTGGGGCATTTTCACGGATCCCTAAAAAATTGTAAAAATAAATCCATATAATATTCATCAAGAAAAATGCGAACAAAGTTGCATAAGTTCGGCAACACAGTTTGTAAAATACATCTTAAAAACTCATCTAGATTCTTGAGCATGCATTTTTGCATTAAATCATATTAACATTGTTGTCAGCTTCATTTCATAAAATTTTTGTTTATTTAAATTGATTATAAAAATGTCATTTGACCATTTAGAAGATAAACAAATGGTAAAATAAATTAAGATAGATTGTGCCTTTGTATTTAGCCATTTCTTTCGTTAGTATGTGCTGTTATCTTTGAGATATAGGCGTTTAAAGTTTCGCACTTTGGGGCCTCATATCTTCAAGGTATATGAGATAGATTTCTTTTGATAATTTGCTGGGGCTTTCTAGGCATGCCCCAACAACGTACCATCGCGTTTATGCGCCAATTTTTTAACACTCTGTCACTAATCAATCCTATTTTTGTTATTAATTAGATTATATAATTATTATCCCTAAGGGATATTCTTTTTTTAGTACTAACTAAAACCCAATTAAAACTTACCATATTTTTGTTATCGAGCTTAAACATTTTTGCACCGACAAAATCAGCCACTTAACATTACAATACCTTTTGTTTAACTGGACTACAGAATCAAGTTACCTACATCAATTGTATTACGCAATTTATGTCCCAAGCTACTTTATGGTTTTGTTATCAACTTTTATTATAAACAATTCCTTTTTTATTAAAAACCCCTTGATCGAAACGGAAAATGGTCTATTGTTTTCTGGAAACAATCAAAACAGAAATATTATTGATATGATTATGTTTTTCAATTTAAATTTTAATAAAATTGATATCAAATTATTAAAAGCCTACTATTTTACATTTATATTTAATAAACAATAGCATATGGCAATTATTATTCTGGGTGATACGCATTTAACTTTTAGAAAAAAATATAATAACCCTTTTGTTATACGCAAATTATATAAATAAAAATGGAGAAACAATCGATATTTATTCAATAAGAAGTATAATTGCCTATATGGCCAGACCGACATTAATTTAAAATCTAAAAAAGAATTTATTAAAATGAAAAAAAAAAACGGGTGTATTTGCATTGCGCTGGTGATTAAGAAAACACTTGCTGTTGCGCCGATTTAGTCATACAGAAATAGTATGTATTGCGCCGCTATTGTTTATAAAAGGTCTATTGATATACCAGGAGCTAAGAAGACCCAGGTAAAAAGGATTAAGAAAACTCGATTTAAATACATTTTCAGCTATATTATAACTATCGCGAATAAACGCTGAGGCTTGTTAAATTTCCCGTCTTACAATTTTTGTTGGCTTTTCGGTGATACTATCAGTAGCTTTCCGTTTTCCGCTGTTAGATATGTATTGTCTTGGTAATGTGCTGACAAGGATTCTTAATTTTTCTCTAGTTTGTTTTTTTAAATTTCAGGGGTTTAGATATAATTTTACAAAAGCACTTGGGGACCTTTTTCCACTAGGGGACACTAGGTTAGGTTAAGTTTTGCTGCTAAAAATGAAAACTAATGACTAATTTGTTGAAATGACAAAGGAAGGGATTAAACAGATGCAAACCAGGTATACGAAATGACCCAAAACAATAGGTATCATAAAAGTGGCGCGATACACAATATTTTTGTATATTCAAATTTAAACATCGGCGCAACAGGCATATATCCAAAAAAACCATCTTAAGTAACAGGTAGGCAAATACCTACATAAAAAGAGCCCATCTCTAAAAATCAATGGTTCCTCAGATTAAATGGTTATTTAATGGGTAATGGCAGCCCAAAGAGCTGTCAAAAGATATAATTTAGTAGCTGGTTCCTTCGGCCATTAACATAAATTGACCAATCATGTTTAAGCTTTAAGAACTTGCTACAGATTAAAGGGGAACGGAGGTGTTACTTGACACCACCGAATATTTATACCCAAAGAGATTGAATTTAATAGAGAAAAACAAGTACGCATGAAGTCGACAACATTAGCTTACTTTGGAGAATATATAAAAATGTTGGTTTATTTAAAAACACAAAATGGCTTAAAAGAAAAAATAAAAGAACGCCATCTTTTATTAGAAACCTTCTTATTTGCGGACATCCAATATGCGGACATTCCAAAATAATCTCCAATTTGCAGACATAGTCATTAAGTCAGAGTTAATCCGTTTACCTGCAGTAAGGAAAGGATTATCCTTTAATTTGAGATGTTTATGTGCAGAAGTCAGTAATAATATTTTATGCTTTTATTTAGTATAAAGATCAAATAATTTTAAACAACAATGCTTTCTGATAATGTGTTGATACATTTTCAACATAACTACTCCAAGAACAACACCTAGTAATATTTCCTTCTATGTAATGCACACAATTTTGGACGCACTGCTAGGCATCGACATAGCTAGAGTTTATATTTTCATTTTAGCAGCAAAACTTAACCTAACCTACTTAACCTTATGTCCTCCAGTGAAAAAATGTCCCCCTGTGATTTTATAAAAGTCAGTCTAAAACCCTGAAATTTAAAAAAAAATATGCATATAGGACTTTACCCAGGTAAAAAAACTCACTACCTCTAACCTTTCCGTTTTTGGACCATTTATGTCTGCAAATTGGGTATGTCCGCAAATTGGGTGTCCGCAAATAAGAGGACACGCTTTTATTATACAATAAACCAAAACTTTAAAATATTTGCCAAACATTAAAATTGTATTGAAAACATAGACCGATGCATCGAATTAATCTCTATTTATTTCAATCTCTTTGAATCCTATTTAAATAACATTATCTATTGTATAAATAAAAATTCCTATTACTACAAGTACATTTTGATTTTTTTATTTTTGATCTAAGTACATCTTGTTAAAATAGATTTATTAACCAACTAATAAATAATATCTTGTTAAACTTAAATAAAAATAGAACATAAATTATAATTTTATCAGATGCATTAAGGCAAATGAACGTTAATCAAAAAAGAATAGACATAAATAGATGTAATGTAATATGCTAAATTAGAAATCAATTAAAAAAACAGTTTAACTGTTTTGTGTCAGTGCCCTCTACTATTTAAAAGTAAAACTATCGTACAGATCTTATAGCTTGATGCTCTGACTTCTGATTATCTTACTCGGATAATATTTTGTTTTTGTATTGTGCTTTTTTGAGAAAAACATGTTTGATACTATGAAATAAATAAAAAATAAAATGAAAAGGGAAAAATATTAAAAATATCTGAGATAAAATCTCGAGTGAAAATAAGGATACTAAACTAAAAGATGTTTCTTGCGGGTGTATTTGCATTGCGCCGGTGATTAAGAAAACACTTGGTATTGCGCCGATTTTGTCATACAGAAATATGTTGCATTGCGCCGCTATTGTTTATAAAAGGTCTATTGTTATACCAGGAGCTAAGCATACCCAGGTAAAAGGGATTAAGAAAACTCGATTTAAATACATTTACAGGTATATTCTAAATTTAAAAATATTAAAATAAGTAGAATTTTGGGTTGTTTTCTTAGCATACATTTTTATAATAGTAGTAGTCTTTTTTTTCTTCATATATTAAAATTTATAAAATTGTGTTGACACATTTTTATGAAAGTGTGTCGATCTCAGGTATATTTTAACTATCACGAATAAACGCTGGGGCTTGCTGAATTTCCCGTCTTACAATTTTTGCTGGCTTTTCGGTGATATTATCAGTAGCTTTTCGTTTTCCGCTATTAGATATGTATTGTCTTGGTAGGTAATGTGCTGACAAGGATTCTTAATTTTTCTCTAGTTAGTTTTTTTAAATTTCAGGGCTTTAGATATAATTTTACAAAAGCACTGGGGGACCTTTTTCTACTGGGGGACACTAGGTTAGGTAGGTTAGGTTAAGATGTGCTAAAATGAAGACTAATGACTAATTTGTTGGAGTGACAAAGGAAGGGATTAAACAGATGCAAACCAGGCATACGAAATGACCCAAAACAATAGGTATCATAAAAGTGGCGCAATACACACTATTTTTGTATACTCAAATTTAACCATCGGCGCAATAGGCATATATCCTTTCTTGCTCTACTGTTGAGTTACATCTTCATAAATAGTTTTTAAACTAATGGGTAAGTTTTATAAAAAAATCTTAAATTTGTTTAATCGATTCCTCTTACTAAACTATGGTTGTTTGAAAATTTTTGCGAGTCTTTAATTTTCGAGAAACAAAATAAATAAAATTTGAAAATTACGTTAAATTGGACCAGCTTTAACAGCCATTTTCTGCCTTCTACCTTCTTGAATCTATACTATTTATTCATTGTCAAAGTGACATTACCTATTTTTTTAATTAATTTCGAGGTTAGGTTATTGCTTAACTTAGATTTTGGGTATTTTTTAATAACGCCACGATAAATAAATTAAAATTAAGATAAAGCAAAATATTATAATTTAGAAAATATGTCATTAAGCGTTGACTTAAGAACCATGAAAAAAAAATTCATTATGTTGTTAAGCAATGTGCTATACCTTAAAATAGTGAAAGTAAAAGTAAAGGAGGAAATGCCCAAAAAATCTAGGGGAAGTAAACCAAAAATTTAAAATTTGGAGCGCTAGAACATTTAAATTAGCCACTAGATAAACAAGAGATTTTTAATGAAAATCTGCCAAAGTCTAGGTACTTTTTACTCATAACCAAAAAAATTAAAATCTGTTTTTTTTTAAACAGACCCCTTTTTTTTGAAATACAGGGTGTCCAAAAACACGCATAAACGCGATGGTATGATCTTGGGAAATTTTCAGGGATCCCTAGAAAATTTTCAAAAAAATCCATCTGATATATTCATCGAGAAAAATGCAAACAAAGTTGCATAAGTTTGGCAACACAGTTTGTAAAATACTGTAAATATTAAAAGCTCATCTAGATTCTTGAGCATGCATTTTTGCATTTAGATCATATTGATATTGTTGTCAGCCTCATTAAATAAAATTTTTGTTTAATTAAATTAATTATAAAAATGAAAGTTTACCAATCTTTTTTTTATTGATAAAAAATTTGCATTTTTTCTAGATAATAATGTCAAAAATTGGTCTGAGTAAAATGTTTAATAACTTACAGAAAAATTTAAAAAAGAAGCGCTTACCGATGCAATAGCACTCAACTATGTAATTCAACTAAAGAATAATATTTGTTAATACTTTTCAAAATATAGGAACCTAAATCAAATAAAGTACACGTTTATATTTCGAAGAAGAACCTTTTTGACAAAAAAACTCAAGAAAGACAATTTTATCATAGCTTCAAAAAAAATCAACCCTGAGCATTCTTAAAATAATGATTATTTACATCAACAAAAAAGGCACAACTACTTATAAAAAAAAATATCAATTTACTAACAAAAAAGAAGCCTACGTATAAAAAAGAAGCCTTCGTATAAAAAACAAACCTTCTTACTTATAAAAAAAGATGAATTCTCAAAACAGACCCGTTAGGTTATATGGCCCAAATTCATTTCAACACGGAAAATATTTTGAAAGGTCATTATGACCGCTTTAAATTAAACAACCCTTTTTTTAGAATTAGCTTAAACGTTCTCTTAAAAGCCGCTCTTTATACCGTTAAGTATAGTTTTATGTTTCGCATGTTTTTATGACCAAAACATGACATTGAAATGGCCATAAAGAGAGTAATAAAACATTGTAATGCCCGGTAATGTCAAACAATTTGTGTTCCGTTAGAATTTTGCCTAAACAGGAACATAGAGAATATTTTTATTCAGTTTAAAATTGTGCTTGTAGTGAAATGTTTGTTAAACAAAACAATAGAAGACTGAAGATATTGGTGTTATTAAAATAAATATTATGAAAGTTCTGAATGTTTTTACATAACATGTTATAGTGGTGCTTAAAACAAAGTTATTCAATTTGGAAAAATTACTATCAATCGTTTTAGTGATAATGTTATTAACTGTTTAAAATTTACATGCAGTGTCTAAGAAATTTTCGTTCCATTTTGGAGTAGCCCAAGGATTTCAAGAAACAAATTTTTGTGCGTTGAAAAAATGCGCAGTAAATTAAACAGATTTTGTAAGTTTGGTATCATTTTTAGTGTAAGTAAATAAGAAAAGATTTCGGCCATCCAAAGGATGGAGATAACAGAAGTCTCATGCATGCTGATTGCTAATTTGCTGTTGTCAAAGTTTAAAAGTTGGTTCAAAAATATTTTACATAAAATCTGCCAAATTTTTGGATATACTATCCATGCATAGTTTAAAAACAACAGAGTCACCTATGAAAACTAGAATATTTTTCTTTGAAAAGTTGAATTTTCCACAAAGTTGGCATTACATTTCAAATTTACTGTTATTAAAAATTGAAAAATGCCAAAAATAATATGACAGATATATAAAACCCGCGTGAAAATTGTAAAACCAAAAGAATTTTTGCTTGAGAGGTAAGAATTTATAAAGAAAATTGTAGGCATTTTCGTAAAAGTGCCAATTTATCCTATGATACCTAAAAGGACTTCTTAACAGTGAGTACTTACATAAATAATTCCTATTTTGTGTTAACTTTTAAATGATTTGATGATTAGTGCATTATAAAGTAATTTAAATTTTATGTTCTGTATATGTTAAGACCATTGTTTTTGATTCAGATGCCCTGAAAATGTTTTTAAATGCATTTTTTAATTTTTTTGACTTTTCTTACATAACCAGCAAACACAAGTGACATTAATGACAATTTACAGGGTAAAATGTGTCACCCTATGGCTCGCCTGCTATGTTTTTTTTTAATTGTGAATGGACGGAGTACAAAAAAATTATATCAATGAAAAAAATACTATTAACATCGTAAAAGTACCTGATAACGTTGTGCTAATATTGCTCCCAATTCTTTGTTTGATTTAACACTCCCTATTTTTTGAAAAAAAAAACCCTTCTAAGCATCTGGAATTTTTTGAATTTGTGTTTTTCATTTTGCTTTGATTTGTTGTATTTTATTTGGAAAATTTAAAATTGCAAATCAGTTTTTCGATATTGATGCTCCCAATACTTGTTTCTTGTATGTAAATCTCGATGCAAACGATAATTTTTTATTGGGGATCAATGTTAGGAATATGCACTTTCTTGAAAACTTGTATTACACTCACGGTAATTCATTTTTATTTTCTAATAATGAAACATATTTTAAGGTATATTTGTAAAATATTTCTTTGAACAACAACAACTTCCTTTAGAGACTAAAAAATCTTATTTTGTTCGACAAAAAAAAAATTTTTGTTTGTGAAAGAAACTTTTTATCAAAGTATAAAAGATTCATGACCATAAAAATAATCACTATTTTTCCATTTTATTTCTTTGGTGGCAGAACTTTTTCTTATCCACTAACACTAATTTTTAGCACAAGTGCTATTGAAAAGTGGTGAAAAGAAGTGGTGACATCCAAAAGAGGTGAAATTCACCACTTTTCTATTTTTGAGTGATGCATTTATTTTTTTGCAACTGTACTATCGTGGACATGAAATTTAAAACGATCAATTTTTGCATTGTAAATATGGTCAAAATAGTGGCTTAAACATCTCAAGTTTTATGCGAAGTGGACATTAACAAGAAACATTTCTCTGATGTTTTATGAAGATTAGAGCCTTATTGTTATCCTCAAACAAAATTATTTAAAAAAGGAAGTATCTCCTTACTTTTTTTCTCGCCGGCCGCACATTTTACATAATTTATTTTAATAAAATACATTTGACGCATTTGTTGTCAAAATAACATTCGAAACTGACATAAAAAATCCCCATTAACAACAGGGTAAAATTCAAAAAATCAAAGGTGGCTGATAAAAAATCGTTTTAAATTCCATGTCCACGATAGTACATATCTATCTAGTAGTCGCCATCTTATTCAGTATGAAACTCCTTTCGTATAAACTACCAAAATAAAACAAAATGTGAGTTCTAAATTATCTAGTCTTATAGAGACTCGGCGCGATAATCCTTAAACTCGTTTCTCGTATAACTTTGAAACCTGGGAAAACTTTATCCACTTAGTTAATTTTGGCATCAATTCAAAGTTTAAAGTATAACCTCACAGTCTAATTCGACTTGCTGGAGTTTGGAAAGAGTCATTTGGTTTGATGGCCCTTAGAATGTTGCAATAGCTATGCAATAGAGGAAGGTAAATACAGATTCGTATGCTCATCCTCCCTCGACATTACTGAAACTGGAAAGGATTTTATTTTACTGATTTTAGGAAAGCCAAAAGTCAATAGCGTGTAAAATTTGATGTTGATGCGGGTTTTTTAAACTTGTTTTCGTAAAAGGAAATATTCTGAAAGAAGGACATGTTTGTTTCTCATTTTTAGATAAACATTGCATCTTTTATTAGCATTTCTAGAACTCATTTGTCAAGAAATGATATTAGTGTTGCTCCATATGGAAGAGTTCGACAAAATAAATAAAAAAAAAATAGTAATTCTTTCTATGATCATAAATCCTTTAAACTTTGATAGAAAGTGGCATTAAACAAAACAAATTTTAGTCGAAAAATATATCCAAAAGACAAGTTGTTGTTGTTCAAAGAAATAAATATTACACAAATACAGGATGCCCCAGAATTGGCGCACCACCTGTATGGTACGTTGTTGGGGCATGCCCAGGGATCCCCAGAAAATTGTAAAAAAAAATCCATCTCATACACCCTCGAAGATATGAGGTCCTAAGGTGCAAAACTTTAAACGCATATACCTTAAAAACAACAGCACGTATTAACGAAAAATATGGTTTAATACAAAGCTGCAGTCTATCTTAAACCATTTCACCAATTTTTCTTCTTTTAAATGGTCAAATAACATTTTTATAATCAATTTAATTATACAAAATTTTCTTGAAATAAGCTGACAACAATGTCAATAAAGTTTTATGCAAAAGTGTATTAATCAAGACTCATAGATGGGATTTTTAGATTTATTTTCCTAGACTGTGTAGTATTTTTCTAGTCTGTGTTGCCAAATTTAAGCAACTTTGTTAGCATTTTCCTCAATGAATATAACAGATGGATTTTTTAAACAATTTTCCTGGAATCCCCAGGCGCGCCTTAACAGCGTACCATACAGGTGGTGCGCCAATTCTAGGACACCCTGTTTACCTAAAAATATGGTGTAATAGCGGAAAATTAAATTTAATTAAATTTTAAGCTCCAAATGCTAAAATTTCCTGCACAAAAAATTTAAAACCAAATTTTCTTTTAGACCATTTAGGAGTTGTTTTAAAATCTTCTACATTGTATTTAAAACCCACATCCTGCATAAAAATAATCACCATTTTTAATTAAAGTATTCAATCGTGCAAAAAAGCTGCATATTCTTAAAGCCCCTATTCTAAATAAGAAACACCCCAGTAATAATTCTTTCCCATTACTGGCATTAAACATACTTGCTATGTAAATGTTATATTTATCTTCTTCGTGTTGTAGAGAATGTACCAGCTTCGCCATGTTAAATTCCTAATAAGTATTCGTAAATATACATTTTATTTTATCATATCGCTTAAGTAAGGGTGTATTTAGCCCTTAGTTAAGGGTTGGTATTTAGGTTGTTAGTCCTTATCGTTTTTAAGGAGTTTTCTTTTGAGATTTCTTTATGGAGATTTAGCAGAATTATAATTATAAACTTTAAGATGTAAAATTGTGTTCATAAGAAAATTAATGGGAATAGTAAAATTATTTCATTTTTTATTTATTCGACTGAATTAAAATGTGAACATAAAGTTTTGGGCAAGAGGGTTGTTTTTTTCGTGGTAGTCATTATTTTAACAGCCATTTATTTTTGGGAGGGCTTTCAGCAAATTTTTTTTACGTTAGATGCAAATATTTTTTTGTTTTTGAGTCCTGCATTTTTTATATAAAAAAAAGGGTAAAATACAAAAACATTCAGTATAGAAGAAAATAAAAACAATATTTAATAATTTGTCCTTGCATATTATCACAATTTTAACGGTGAATATAAATTATTCGGTCACAAAATCTAGTAGCCATGAATGTTTAACATTTACCAAAAAAAATTGATTTCATGGCACTTGAAAGTATTTCATTACCATAATATAATTATAATCTATGAGAAATATAATATATTTATTATTAGTCATGGGTGAAAAATCAATGGAGTTAAATTTCATGTTTTAAGGAATTTAAAACAACTTTTCCCACATTGGTTTTTAATGTTAAAATGGGCGTGAAGACTAGCATAACAAGTGATCCACAAAAAACTACTATTGCGGACATGGAATTTAAAACGATTTTTTATTAGCCACCTTTGATATTCTGAATTTTACTCTATTGTGAATGGGGTTTTTTTATGTCAGTTTTCGAATGTTATTTTGACAATAAATGCGTCAAATGTATTTTATTAAAATAAATTTTGTAAAATGGGCTGCCGAACAGAAAAATAGTAAGAAGATATTTTCGTTTTTATATAATTTTGTTTTAGGATAACAATAAGGCTCTAATCTTCGTAAAACATCAGAGAAATGTTTCTTGTTAATGTCCACTTCGCATAAAACTTGAGATGTTTAAGCCACTATTTTGACCATATTTACAATGTAAAAATTGATCGTTTTAAATTCCATGTCCACGATAGTACTTCAAATCTTATCAACTTCAGAAAAATGAATATTAACAATGTTCAACGACAAAAAAAATTTTATATATTTTTTTTTTCATTCTTTCTAGTCATAGTGCAAAAATTGTTTACTATCCATTCACAATTTAAAAAACAGAGTAGACGAGCCATAGGGTGACAGATTTTACCTTGTATATTGTCATTAATATCACTTGTGTTTGCTGGTTATGTAAGAAAAATCAAAAAAATTAAAAAATGCATTTAAAAACATGTTTAGGGCATCTGACTCAAAAATAATGGTCTCAACATATACAGAAGTATTTATCTTTTTATTAAATTACTTTACAATGCACTAATCATTAAACCATTTAAAAGTTTTCACAAAATAGGAATTATTTATTTAAGTACTCACTGTTAAGCCCTTTTAGGTATCATAGGATAAATTATCATTTTTACAAAAATGTTTACAATTTTCTTAATAAATTCTAACATCTCAAGCAAAAATTGCTTCGTTTTTTCCTATTTTTACGCCTGTTTTATGTTACTGTCATATTATTTTAGGCATTTTTTAATTTTAAATGACAGTAAATTTGAAATGTAATAACAACTTTGTGGAAAATTCAACTTTAAAAAAAAAAAGGTTGTAGTTTTTATAGATGACTTTGTCTCTTTTTAAACTGTGAATTGATAGTATGCCTTAAAGTCGGTCTCACTTTTTAAGAAAATAGAGTCATTTACAGACAAATGGGTTCATGCAAAATTTATCTAGAATACAATGACAATGCTGACTGAAATAAAATATTCTGAAATGAGCTTTCGCAAGCAGAAAATACACAGACAAATTTCTTTTCTAAACCTTTACAGTATAGGAGCAGTATCAACATAAAAATCCACATCATTAACGGTGTCATGATTTTTTGATATTACATAATATTTAATATTACTTTTTTTAATCCAACAAAATGGCAGGCCAAACAGGTAGCGTTTTTTTTTAAGGTAAAAGAAATCATAAGTGGGATCGTTTTCTTCGTACAAGAAAATTGATTTTTACACCTTCGAGCTATAACCCTACCAACCCTTTATGATGGGTTAATCGCTTTTCAAATGTGCTTTACAAGGGCAGAAAACCCTGTAATAAACATTTCTTATTTTACGCATAAAGGTCTACAGATTACACAAAATTAATTAATTTTACTTCATAAATGTCTGGCAGTGTTAAGGCTCATATTTGCACATATTATTTTATTTCTTCAAAAAAAATATGTTAAAAAAAAAACGCTACCTGTTAGCGCTGAAAATGTATTGGACAAAAGAAATATTAAATATAATGCAATGCACAAAAAATCATGACAAGGTTCGATGATGTGTGTTTTTGGTTGCCAGCTCTCGTGCTATTATTTTTCTGCGAAGAATTAAAAATACAAAACAAAATTTTTAAAAGACCATAAATTATAATTTTTTTCTTATCTTCTTTGACACGAGCCTGAGGAGATATGCAAATGAATCCGCTTCCGTTCCGTAATTTCGTTTCATAGTTTGCTCCATTTTGTATTTTATATGCATTGCAGATTTATTTTGGTGTAAATCCTGTGTACACAAAAGCACAAGAGTCAAGAATAATAAAGACATCAAATATTTTATGATACCAATTCGAAGAAATTGCGATATTGAAAAGCTTGGCTACGATTGGCTGAACTAAATAAGTGCTTTTGTTGCAAGTTGCAAATTATAATAAATAAATGTTATCCTCGATGTAATCTTTAATAGGCAAAGGTGTTTATGTGCAACAATGTACATTTATTACCTTAAGTTAAAGATCAATATCCGGTACTGCTACTATTTATTATACCTCCATCTACTTGCCTACTCAATAAAATAATTAAAAATACTAAAAATAAAAAAGACAAGCTTCCGAAGAATTATATTAGTTTTCGTTTCAAGTTATATAATAGGGTGTTTAACAAAACGAGTGTATAAAGACGATTATCATACGTTTTACGAACTATATTTTTCCTACGACCCCAAAATCAAACAATATCGCATTTTTTAGAAAAAAAAAAATTCACTTGAAGAAAAGTTGGGTTAGAAAAACATTTTAGAAGCAATAAGGAAGATGCATCTTGTAATATTCACTAAACGGTTATGTTAAATCAAAATCCTACCTCTGCTACACTAAATACTGTCTTAAAATATAAAATACTCCAAAAGCAACTCACGGTTCTAGCTTCGCGCTTTTTTAGCAAACTTATTGACATCCTTAAAAATTAACATTAACAACATTTGCAATGGGTTTAATTTTTAAGAAATGTAAACAAATACTTAATTTTTCACTGTAACTTTAATTAGAATTCATTTTTGTTAAAAGAACACCCCAAAGTATACGTTTTGACAACTAGAATAAATTTTAAAAGTGTCATCTGTTATTTTCTGCAAGTAACGCTAACTTCGGCCCGTGGGTGAAGAGCTTGTTGCAACTTCACCCCGTGGGTAAAGTGCCATTTTACTTACAGCTTGCAAGACAGCTAAAGAATTGTTTTAGGTTTAATCAAGTCGTGCGATAAGTGTCATTTTAAAGTTCGAAGGAGAAAAAAAATACTATAGCCAAGTGGCAACAAAAACTTAAAAGTTAATTTATTTTCCACAATTCGGTAGGTAGGTCATCTAGTTTTTTAATTAACTGTATAATTATCATAATAATAAAGATTGTAATTAAGTAAAGCTTCATTTTAATCAGTAATGAGTATTGCAATTCCAAATATGGTAAAGAAAAAATCGTTGATCTAAATAGGTACAAGTTATTTTTGCAACAACTTACTTAACTTGATACAAAATTAACGAAGGCAATTTCTTGAATTCTGGTTTTATTCCGTGTCAGTGACCACACCCTGCAGACTTTGGCAAGACGTTCTTTAACAAAACAAGAGCGGGTTAGATCAGTAAGAGGGATAGATCATTTAAAAAGTTAAACTTCGCAGATAGCTCATTTTTTATGACTATTTTTTTATTTTTATATAATTGTTACACCTTCTACATGATACTCTTCACAGTAGATGATTAAAAAGGTGCATTTTTTATTTTATTGAAAACAACGTAAAACTTATTTTTTTTTGTAAACGGGTGGAGATACAAAAAAACTACCAGATGCTTTTTTATAGGGAAAAATACAATCTTTAATTTTATTAAGAATATTTTTTTTCGTTAGTTTAATATTAACAAAAATATGAATTTTTTTCTTCTTTGGGGGTGTTTTTAATCCTCTATTTATTACTTGATTCCAAAAACAATAGGGCTCTTCCTCTAAATGGGATTGATTTTTGTGTTAAATCTCAAGTCGATCCGATAAACCGTTCTTGAGTTATGGTGGTCACAAATTTCGTTACAGACAGACGGACAAAAAATAAAAGTCTTAAAAAGTCATGAAACGAACGAAAATGTAAAAATGTTTGCTCTAGGACGAATATTAACGATTTTAGAGAAGGTCCGACCAATCGCAATATACTTTTCGACTTTGTCTGCGAAGTGTATAACAAGCAGACATCTAGACAGATGCATGTATGGCGGACGGAATTCAGTAAAGTAAAACCCATTCATTTCAGTCGCATGTTTACCGAGTTGAGCTCAAGCAAAATGGGATCTAGATTCTTGGCTAGATCTAGAATAATATGAACCCGAGAAGGCAGTCAAGCAAAGCAAAGAACACGATAGCTCTGCTGTAAGTATTAACCTTGAGATTCAAATGACACACGCTACGATAATGTTCTGAGTGCTGGAAGCTATTTTGAAGATTTGCAAGCAAAACCTTTTCAAGTGAAATTCTAATTTTCGTTATTTCGTTATGTTTTCTCTTTGTAGACGGCAAGTCTACCAAATGGAGAATAGAATACAGAGTGTCTCAACATTTTGTAAGAGTTTGCTTTTGTCTATACAGGATGTCCCGTTCTATAATAAGCTCATTTTGACACCCAAATTTTAGTTTTTTAAGGTTGCTGGATTGTTTCATTATTAAACCCAAATTTTTATTTTATTGTTGGTTATCCAGATGCAAAAGGATGAATTCTTTTCTAGCAAGGTAGTTTTTATTCACAAATTTTACTGTTATAAACTATTGGGGGACATAGTTTTTTTGTAGAGAGAATAACTAGAAGAATAGGAGAAACGATATCAATGGTCACATTTTCTTAAAAACGGCTATTCATTCAGTATTAAATGAGTAAAGTTTACAAATGTCATTATTTAAAATGTCTAACTTAATTTTATTTTTTACTTCAAAATGTCAATGTTATGCTATAAGGTTGGTCATAAAAACAAATTTTCATCTTAAGTTTTTAAGTCAAATTAAAAATGCTTTTTAATGAATTAAATGAAGCAAATATTAAAAAATAGTATAAAAAACTCGTTTTATAAGGCGTTTTTTATCACTTGTCCATTCCAAACCTGGACGCTTGCTAAAAAACGTTCCTTATAAAACTCAATGTTTTAATATACTATTAATATCTGCGTTCTATAATATGCATATTATGATACCCAAAATTTGATTTTTTAAGGGTGCTGAATTGCTTCATTATTAAACCCAACATTTTATTTTATTAGTATGGTTTTTCAGATTAAAAAATATGTTCCCTTGCAAGGCATTTTTTATTTACAAATTTTACTATTATAAACTATCGGAGGACTTAGTTTTTTTGTAGAGGGAATAACTAGAAGAATTGGAGAAACGATATCAACGGTTACATTTTCTCAAAAACCCCTATTCATTCAGTATTAAATGAGTATAGTTTACAAAAAATATCATTATTGAGTATGTCTGACCTTAATTTACTTTTTACTTCAAAATGTGAATGTTGTCAATCAAAAAAAAAATTTGTTTTTAATTCAAATTAAAAATTTTTTTTAATAGATTAATTCCCGGTTTCTCCGCGAATTTTTAGCTGTTTTTTTAGCATTTTTTAAAACTTGTCCATTGGAAAAGCATTGCTCGCAAAAAATGACCAATGACATTTTTTGTTTTTATTTTCCTTCTTTTTTACTAAATGTCTAGTTTTTTCCCCTTTTACAAAAAAATTCTGTACATGCTTTAAAATCTGTCTGACAACTTTTTTCCAAACAAATTTTCTTAGTTTGAGACCTAGTTGATTTGGTTTAGACTTATACAATTTTCTAAATTTTTAGTGAATCATCCTGTATAAATTACCTTTCCTTTAGGTATAGATAATTTAGTAGAGTTGGCGTGGCATAGAAGGCGAGGTGGTATATTTCTGGAAAGAGGAAGGAACGATGGAACTTGAAAGGCACCTAAATTACCTTATTTCACGTCTGAATTACGTTACATTTCTTCCTCAGCACACGTTTGCTAATAATAAGTCACACTACTCAGAATTATTTATTATCCCTTTTTCGTCTACTTCTGAAACAATTTCATTTGCAGTGGGAGGTGGCGGCGATATTATTTGACGATTGACGGAAGAAGAAATTGTTTCATGAACCGTGGTATGCCTTTTTGATGTTGGGAGTAAGTTATAATGATCCCTTGAAATTTAAGATGTTAATTAATGGTTTCTATTGGGCAAAAATGTCCCCTAATAAAGATTTGAAAGAATGTGGGAAAATATATACTTGAAACTTTTACCAAATGTGTTAAAAATATGCGTAATAATTAGAGGTTGCTGAATTGTTTTATTATTAAACCCAAAATTTTATTTTATCAGGTTGGTTTTCCATATGCAAAAAGATGAATTCCTCTCTTGCAGGGTAATATTTATTAACAAATTTCAGTAATTTCACTATTATAAACTATCGGGGAACATAGTTTTTTTGTAGAGGGAATAACTAGAAGAATTGGAGAAACGATATCAACTGCTACATTTTCTTAAAAACTCTTATTCAATCAGTATTAAGTAAGTTAGGTTTACAAATGTCATTATTCAATTTGTCTAACCTAAGTTTACTTTTTACTTCAAAATGTCAATGTTGTCAATCCAATAAAAATAAACATAAAGGTTGAGTTTTTAATTCAAACTATAAATGCTTTTTAATAGATTATATAAACCAAAACATATACAAAACTCGTTTTATAAGGCATTTTTCACTTGTCATTTAAAACCCTGGACGCGTACTAAAAAAATGTTCCTTATAAAACTCTGTTTTAATATACTATTTGAGGTTTATAGCCGACCCCCAGCAACTTAAACAAAAACATCCCGTTGATAATGATATATTTTTTTGCAAAACAAAATTTCGAACATAAAAAAACAAAGAATATATTTACAATCCTAATGAAACAATTTTGAAAATCACAACAAAGTTTTTCGTCAACAAAGAAATGTTACATTTTGTGTAATTTATTTAATTACTTATAGGTTAAATTTTCTTTGATGTATTAATGCTTGAGTGAATTTTGAAAACACAAAATTAAAATATTTAAGCAATAAAAGAACACATTGAACCCAAAATAAATAAAATCTTTGTTGAAACAAAAAGCAAATATCCGAATATATTTTAAAATGTTCTTTTTTTTTCAACATATTTATTTTAGGAAAAATTATAATGCAGATGCTTGTTTTACAACAAAGAGCAATCCAAAAAGTTTCATTATAATCAGAAACAAAAAAAATATTTGCTGAGCTTTTTTCACAATTTGGACAACTTTAAAAAGCTCACAAAAAAACGGAAAAAATCAAATTGCTGATTTGTACATGCAACCATTTATTAGCTTGGTAAGCGTAAAATATAATTAAATTTAAAATTCAAAAAAATAAAAAATTTGAAAAATTTTCGCCCGATTTTGAAAATTTTGTTTTTTTTGAAAAGAGAAAAATTGTAGCTTTTAAATAAGACCCCACTTGACCCGTAGTGCCATTTGAAATTTTTGATGGGGTAATCACCCCGCTTGGAGGGTTGAACAAAAAAATAAAAAAATACAATAATTAGATGTCCCCCTCAAAAAAAAAAATGACGTGTCGCGGCAGTTCCTCCAGAACAAATTCGTTCAGGAAATAATGGGGGTGGAAACTTTTGCTTGGACCACCCTGTAGTAAGAGCCAAAAAAAAATTTGCTGAGCTTCTTTGAAATTAATTTGGTCAACTTTAAACAGCTCTAACAAAAAAACGGAATCACTTGAAAAAAACCAGGTTGTTTGTACATGCAAGCATAAATTGGATTGGTTAATAAATATGCAGATTATAATTATGAAGGCTGTTGCAAGTTGAACAGCTTGACACTACAGTTAACAGTTAAGGAAATAAAGTGTACAAATTATGGTACAGAATAAGTCGGAATGTACATGCAGCGAAATGCGGCAAGATCATTATTTAAATTGAATTTCAGTAAAGTAGGTGTCTTTATTCTCAAGAATTTAAATAGGTAAACCTACGTTAGTCGTTGGTTAAATAAATTTCCATCTACATTGTATGAGTGGGAAGAAGTGGTGGGTATGCGAAAAGCTCGATTTATAAAACACAATTTTTATATTTGCGTTCTACAGGGTGCCAGAATTGGCGCACCACCTGTATGGTACGCTGTTAGGGCATGCCTGGGGATTCCAGGAAAATTGTTAAAAAAAATACTACACAGTCTAGGTGAATAAATCTAAAAATCCCATCTATGAGTCTTGATTATACACTTTTGCCTAAAATTTTTTTGACATTGTTGTCAGCTTATTTCAAGAAAATTTTGTAAAATTAAATTGATTATAAAAATGTTATTTGACCATTTAAAAGAAGAAAAATTGGTGAAATGGTTTAAGATAGACTGCAGCTTTGTATTAAACCATATTTTTCGTTAATACGTGCTGTTGTTTTTGAGGTATATGCGTTTAAAGTTTTGCACTTTGGGGACTCATATCTTCGAGGGTGTATGAGATGGATTTTTTTTGACATTTTTCTGGGGATCCCTGGGCATGCCCCAACAACGTACCATACAGGTGGTGCGCCAATTCTGGGACACCCTGTATAATAAGCACATTATGAAACTCGAAATTTGGTTTTTTAAGGTTGACGAATTGGTGTATGCCAATTTCGGACTAGTGCGCTCTTGACGCTCGCTACACCATTAAGCGGGATAGCTTATTTTTTTTTTTGGTTCCCTCACATCAAAATCAACATTTTTATATTTGCGTTCTATAATAAGCACATTATAAAACCCAAAATTTGGTTTTTTAAGGTTGCTGAATTGCTTCATTATTAAACTCAAAATTATATTTTATTGGTTGGTTTTCCAGATGCAAAAAGATGAATTCTTTCCTTGCAAGGTACTTTCTATTTACAAACTTTACTATTATAAACTATCGGGGGACATAGTTTTTTTTATAGAGGGAATAACTAGAAGAATTTGAGAAACGATATCAACGGTTACATTTTCTCAAAAACGCGTATTCATTTAGTATTAAGTGAGTCAAGTTTACAAATGTCATTATTCATTATGTCTGGCCTAAATTTACTTTTTACTTCCAATGGCAATGTTGCCAATCCAATAAAAATAAAATTTTAAGTTAAGTTTTTAATTCAAATTAAAGGGTTATTTATAGAACGTAACTTTCACTTAACTTCCGCTTTACTTCGGCGTAACTTAACCGAAAACTAAATAAAATACATGGGAATGTATTGGCAAATTTATAATTCACTTTAACGCTACTTTGCTGATTTATTTAGCAGTAAGTCCTATTAAGTCGTACTAACTCGAGACCCGAGCTGAGAAGATCATGCGCAAAATTTGCAAAAATGAGATATTTACCCTTATTGTCTAGGTGTAAATAGTCAGAAGACAGCCGCGGATTCAGACACATGCGCTTAATAGGTCCCAATTTCACGTAACTTTGCAATTTGTAAATTAGGCAAATTTGTTAAGTTAAGTGGACGTGAAGTAACGCCGAAGTAAAGTGAAAGTAACATTCTATAAATCGCCCTTAAAACTGTATTTTAATAGATTAAATGAAGCAAATATACAAAATAGTATAAAAAACTCGTTTTATAAGGCGTTTTTTAACACTTCTCCCTGACAGACAATTTTCTAAGGATCCCTGAGAATGCCCCAAGAGCGTACCATCGCGTTTATGCGCCATTTTTTTGACACCTTGTATAAATCATTATTTTTAGAACATGTTATTCTTTCATTTATATTGATTCTTGTCAAGGTAATACCTTAGGCAAATACGCTCGCATTATTAGCGCAAACAAGAAACAGTGTTTGTAAATATTGAACTGAATAATAGAGAATACAAATAATACAATAATAAAATAAACGAACGAACCTTATTTGAGTTATTTTCCATTTTCAGGAGACGCTGCACGTTCAAGGAAATGGGCGCGGCATCGAGACATGGAGCCGAACAAACTCGATATCCAGACAGAATGACTTTAACTATTAGTTTATTTGAAATCATAGACTATTTTACTACAGACTACACAGTGCTTATAAAACAAAAATTTTGGTCGACCACACACATTTATGTTTTGGTGATTTTTGATAAAGATTTCTCAAGTCAAAATAAGAAAAATATCTTTAAATTTGCGTTCTCTAATGAGCACATTATGAAATCCGAAATTTGGTTATTTAAGATTGCTGAATTGCTTCATTATTAAACCTTAAATTTTATTTTATTAGGTTGGATTTCTAGATGCAAAAAGATGAATTCTTCCCTTGCAAGGTACTTTTTATTTACAAATTTTACTATTACAAACTATCAGGGGACATAGTTTCTTTGTAGAGGGAATAACTATAGTGGCGTCAAACTTGCATGAAAAACCTTAAAATCTCTAACTTTGGGGAAACTCAATGGATTGACTTCATTTTTTTGTAAAACGTTCAGAATTAAATATAAATCACTAATAAAAACTAAAATGGCGCCGCTAGTCCTTCCCGAATTTTATACTCTTCGCAAACTGTATCTCGCTTATTATTAAGTCCACAGAAAAAAAGAAATCATTCTTATAAAAATTAAAGAGAATAAAATTTTGTAATAAAAAATTCAAGAAGGACTAGCGGCGCAATTTTAGTTTTTATTAGTGATTTAAATTTATTTCTAAATGTTTTGCAAAAAAAATGAAGTCAATCCATTGAGTTTCCCCAAAGTTAGAGGTGAAATGCTAGTTTGACGCGACTACTAGAAGAATTGGAGAAACGATATCAACGGTTACATTTTCTCAAAAGCGCCTATTCATTCAGTATTAAGTGAGTAAAGTTTACAAATGTCATTATTCAATAGGTCTGATCTAAATTTAATTTTTACTTCAAAATGTCAATGTTGCAAATTCGATATAAAAAAACCCGTTTTATAAGGCGTTTTTTAGCAAATAAAATGGCAGCCAACATGTTTGTTTTGATAAGTACCCAGTAATTTTTTGGTCTGTGATTTAAAGCACTATTTGTAAAAAACTTTGCACATAAGTTCATCACCGCACTTCACTCTTCGTCCGTATTTCTGTTCGTCCGCACCTGAAAATAAAATGAATTAAAAGGTTATTGTATTTTTTTTTTAATAAATAAGTTTAATTTTTGTGTTTTATTTTATAAAAATTTACACAATCTTAAAACCAAATGAAAAACATTTAAAGAGATATTTTGGCTTTGTTTAAATGAATAAAAATATGTAGAAAGTTGCTTGCCTTTGCCTATAAGGTAAAAGTTATTCTTGGTACATATTTATTTGCAAAAATGGGCTGAAAAATTGTAACATCAAATTTTTATTATAAGTAAAAAAATATGTAATTTTGAAAAAATAAATTTAAATAAAAAAAGTCATAAAATTTCAAAATATTTGTTTAGACATTTTTAAACGTTATAAAGCAAGAAAATGACATTCTTAGCTTCATTAAAAATATTTCTGCAAATATTTAAATAAAGAATTTTTTCATGCTTAAAGGAGCATACAGAATTTAACACCCATTGTTTAACAATGTGAAAATAAAAGGTGGGGTCAAAATGAAAATAAAGATGTCTTATCCACAAAATAAAAAAGAACTTCTTCCTGGTAATAATTGGTATTTTATTTTAACAAGTAAAATTTTTTTTAATCAATTTTACTAATCTTTTTCTTGTAGTTTTAATAAATTTTAAAAATAATGAGCGACACATAAATTTGCAGCTAAAGATATTAGTATAGAAGCCATCAACAAGAAAATCCACATCATTAACGTTGTCATGATATTTTAATATTACATAATATTTAATATTACTTTTCTTAATCCAACAAAATGGCAGGCCAAACAGGTAGCGTTTTTTTTAAAGGTAAAAACATCATAAATGGGATCGTTTTCTTCGTACAACAAAATTGATTTTTACACCTTCGAACTATAACCCTGCCAACACTTTATGATGGGTTAATCGCTTTTCAAGTGTGCTTCCCAAGGACAGAAAATCCTATACTAAAAATTTCTTATTTTACGCATAAAAGTCTACAGATTACACAAAATTTAAAATGTTCACTTCATAAATGTCTGGTAGTGTTAAGGTTCATATTTGCACATATTGATTTATTTCTTAATAAAAAATATCGCACTTATGATGTTTAAAATAACGCTACCTGTTAGCGCTGCCAGTGTATTGGAAAAAAGTTAAGAAATATTAAACATAATGTAATGCACAAAAAATCATGACAACGTTCGATGATGTGTGTTTTTCGTTGCTAGCTCTCGTAGTACTATCGTGGACATAGAATTTAAAACGATTTTTTATCAGTCATCTTTGATTTTTTGAATTTTACTCTATTGTGAATGGGTTCAATCAATCAGTTTTCGAATGTTATTTTGACAACAAATGCGTCAAATGTATTTTATTACAATAAATTATGTAAACTGTACTGCTGGCGAGAATAATAGTAAGAAAATATTTCCTTTTTTAAATAATTTTATTTTAGGGTAACAATAAGGCTCTAATCTTCGTAAAACATCAGAGAAATGTTTCTTGTTAATGTCCACTTCGCATAAAACTTGAGATGTTTAAGCCACTATTTTGACCATATTTACAATGCAAAAATTGATCGTTTTAAATTCCATGTCCACGATAGTACATCTGATTCTTTGATAGAAAAAGGGGAAATTAAAAGTCTTTGGTGGCCCATTTTGTATTTCTTAATTCGTGACCAGACGAAAATAATCCTTATTAATTAAAGATAAATTGTGAAATAGTCGACATTTGCCCACATTTAACTTGAACATTTATTTTATAATTTATAATAAAATTCAACGTTTCTCAAGTTGATTATTATGTAGCCAACGCAAATTAAAAATGAACTGACTTGTTTAATTAAAGTTCCAGTTTAATTACTAATATTTTACTTTACTGTGTCACTTCTACGTAATTATTTTTTTGCTCGCAACTCGAATTGCCGTCATTTTAATTTTTATAAAACTGTATAGTATGGTTCATAAAATGGGCCAACAAAAATAGCTTATCTCAGTAATAAAACTGAGAATTTTTTTGTCTCTGAATATAATAAAATTTACTTTGTTTTGTACTTTTCTTTTTTGCTGTAGAATAAAGTACTACATTTGGATTTTTTTAAAAAAAGAGAAATTTTGGGAATGAGAGCATTTTGAAACAAAATGGGTGTTAGAATTTGTCTTTGAAAGCTCATAGCAAATAAACCAAAAGCGTTGGGGCTTTTTAAGTGCCAGATTCGGATTAAGCAGCTTGTTTTACATAAGAATTAATGGCATTTATTGGTGGTAAAAATTATTTGTGGCCGTGATAATTAAAAAACTGAGAATATTTGGACCCTTACCATTGGATAAAAAATCGAATAAATTTTGAAAAAATAGATCTGCCTTAAACTTTGTTTTTAAGCTAACTAAAAGCCGTAAAAAACAAATCAGTAATCAGATTTTATCCAAGTGCTTTCATTTTTTTGTTAGAGCTTTTAATTTCAAAGTCGGTCAAATTTCAAAAAAAGCTTTCCAATTTTTTTTTGCCCTTAGTTATAATGAAAATTATTTTGTTGATTGCTTTTTTGTTATGGAAGAAGAATCTCCAGTTAGATATTTTCTAAAACGAACTCTCATAGGCAAATTGCCCTGAGATAAGAAAAAATAATCAGGTTTTTGCATTTTTCTAATAGTACGAGAGCTGGCAACCAAAAACACACATCATCGAACGTTGTCATTATTTTTTGTGCATTACATTATATTTAATATTTATTAACTTTTGTCCAATACACTGGTAGCGCAAACAGGTATCATTTTTCTTAAACATCATAAGTGGAATATTTTTTTTTGAAGAAAAAAAAATAATATGTGCAAATAAGAGCCTTAACACTGCCAGATATTTATGAATTGAACATTTTTAATTTTGTGTAATCTGTAGACTTTTATGCGTCAAATAAGAAATTCTTATTAGAGGGTTTTCTGTCCTTGGAAAGCACAGTTGAAAAGCGATTAACCCATCATAAAGGGTTGGCAGGGTTTTAGCTCGAAGGTGCAAAAATCAATTTTGTTGTACGAAGAAAACGATCTCACTTATGATGTTTTTACCTGTAAAAAAAACGCTACCTGTTTGGCCTGCCATTTTGTTGGATTAAGAAAAGTAATATTTAATATTATGTAATATCAAAAAGTCATGACAACGTTAATGATGTGGATTTTTATGTTGATAACTCCTATACTGTAGGAGTCTCTAGGTGTTTGGCCATTTTGCCAATTTAGGAATACCCTGTATGTATAAGTGACAAAATTCTTAATTAGCATAAAGTAAAGATTTTAGCCGGGCACTTGAATTGCCAGCATGATTTAACAATTACTATGCAAATACAAAATTGCTTTGCGTCTGAGTGACTGTCCATATAAAAATAAAAATAAGCAAAATATACGTTTTCAAGTAACTTAAAAGCATTTCATTATCTGATTGGTATTTGTAAAAGTTTCAAGCAAATGGTTACTTGATGCATAAAAATAGAATAAAGGGGGAATTTACTAGGAAAATTGATGTACTACAAAATCAAATTTCGGAAAGAATTTGGGGTTCTCTAAGAGGTGGAGATATTTTAGACTTAAGGCCGATTTATAGAACGTTACTTTCACTTTACTTCCGCTTTACTTCGGCGTAACTTCACAGAAAATTAAATAAAATACATGGGAATGTATTAGCAAATTTATACTTCACTTTAACGCTACTTTGCTGATTCATTTAGCTGTAAGTAGTACTGTCAAAAGCCGAGCTTGGCCGATCATCCTCAAAATTTGCAAAAATGAGATATTCACCCTTATTGTCAAGGGTGGTGATTACGGAATATCGCTTCGTACGAAACCTGCTGGTCTTCTTATGTAGGTTTCGTACGAAGCGATATTCCGTTATTACGGCCCAGGTGTAAATAGTCAGAAGTCGCGAGTTGAGACACATGCGCATACCTGTTCCCAATTTCACGTAACTTTACAATCTATAAATTAAGCAAATTTGTTAAGTTACGCGGAAGTGAAGTTACGCCGAAGTAAAGTGAAAGTAACGTTCCATAAATCGCCCTTTTAGGGATGTATACTATTTTTCAAACGAATTACCCCTCGAATAGAATAATGCAATGCAAGCAGACAACTGCATCATGGCTGGCCAAGCCTGTAAACAAAATAATTTAATTCTAAAGTAGCTTTAGGTATTAAACAGAAGAATTTTATTTAGTCTTCTGTAAAAATGAACTTAGATTAAATTACTAAAACTGTCCAAACAAAACAAAGTAAAATTCTTTTTCTTGTAAATATCTCTATTTTTGTAAGTATGTTTACTAACATTTTTGTTAGAGTCAATTTCTTTTTATATTTGCGTTCTATAATAAACACATTATAAAACCCAAAATTAGTTTTTTAAGGTTGCTGAATTGCTTTTTTATTAAACCCAAAATTTTATTTCATTAGGTTGGTTTTCCAGATGCAAAAAGATGAATTCTTCCCTTGAAAGGTACATTTTATTCACAAATTTTACTATAATTAACTATAGGGAGACATAGTTTTTTTGTAGAAGGAATAGCTAAAAGAATTGGAGAAGCGATATCAACGGATACATTTTCTCAAAACGCCTATTCATTTAGTATTAAGTGAGTAAAGTATATAAATGTCATTATTTAATACGTCTGACCTAAATTTACTTTTTAACGAGCGAGCATTTAAATTCTACCTCGACTCTTGCCATGGAAAACAAAAGCTGCTTTTCCGTAGGCCTTTGATAGTTTCTACTAATGTCATTTTTGATGTTGTCATCTTATTTTGACGTTTAAACAAACTATCAAAGACATACGTAAAAGCAGCTTTTGTTTTCCATAGCAAGAGTCGAGGTAGAATTTAAATGCTCGCTCGTTACTTTACAAATTTTAATGCTGCCAATCCAATAAAAACATGATTTTAAGTTAAGTTTAAAATTCAAATTAAAAATATTTTATATTAAATTAAATAAAGCAAATATAAAAAAGAGCCTAGAAAACTCGTTTTATAAGGCGTTTTTCTATCACTTATCCATTGGAAAATTCGCCAGATTTTATGTGAATGACTTTTGAACCAACTTTTAAACTTTGACAACAGCAAGTTAGCATGAGACTTCCGTTATCGTCATCCTTTGAGTGGCCGAATTCTTTCTTATTCTTTAACACTAAAACAAACCTTTTAGTTGGTACATTGAATGTTTTTAAGCTACTGCTTGTTGTTTTTTAGAATATTAGCGTTATATTTGATAAATGTCAGCATCTTGAATGACTTGTTTGAATATGGTCCATTAAGAGCCACTACTCATTTTCTCTTATGCAAACTTGTGTACTACGTCATAGACCGCAGTTTTTAGCGTTATTATTAGAACAATTGTTTTAAAATTTTAACAATATAATGTTAGCTTCTTTTGAAATACTTATTGTTTGGCACATTTTGTTTTGTAGCCCTAGTTTAGCAAAAATAACAGTTTAAAAAAGGGCAAACTGTATTAAAAACAACAACTATTTATGTTTCTTAAATTGAGAATTTGTAAAAAGGAAAGTTTACTTATCCACGTGTCCTCTTATTTGCGTACACCCAATTTGCGGACCTAAATGGTCAAAAACGGAAAGGTTAGAGGTAGTGAGTTTTTTTACCTGGGTAAAGTCCAATATGCATATTTATTTTTGAATTTCAGGGTTTTAGACTGAATTTTATGAAAGCACTAGGGGACATTTGGTTAGGTAGGTTAGATTAAGTTTTGCTGCAAAAATGAAAATATAAACTCTAGCTATGTCGGTGCCTAGCAGTGCGTCCAAAATTGTGTGCATTACACTGAAGGACATATTACTAGGTGTTGTTCTCGGTGATGTTATGTAAAAAAAGTATCAAAACATTATCAGAAAGCATTGTAGTTTAAAATTATTTGATCTTTATACTACATAAAAGCATAAAATATTATTACTGACTTCTGCACATTAACATCTCAAATTACAGGATAATCCTTTTCTTACTGCAGGTAAACGGATTAACTCTTACTTAATGACTATGTCTGCAAATTGGAGAGTATTTTGGAATGTTCGCATATTGGGTGTCCGCAAATAAGAGGGCTTCTACTTATTCATGCCCGTTTTTGCCTGCTCACTCGTTAGTTTATTTTGTAAAAAACCGGCCACACACACACTAAGAAAAACAATACTCACAATTTTGCAGAATACAATAATACAGACAGACTCTACGAAATGACAGTAGATGAAGGACTCTTGAGAAATTGTCAGACAGCATGTTTTATATGTTCATTTTACAACAGTTTAGTATATGGTCTGTTTTTACATGGTGTTTTAAGGACCAACACGGAGCTCCTATTTGCTCCTAGCTACCTACTTTTTGGCTATGAAATACCTAAGTATAGTTGGGTTGCATGTTGGAGTATAGGTGCACCATCTTTCATACCGTCGCTAGCGCTATTCCTCTTGAGTTTCCATCCTTAGACTATCAAACTATAGACGCTCAGTCATCATATCTCCTCCGACTACCATGGTGAGAGGCGAATCAGTGCGGGGAACGCTAGCATGAGAGGGCCTACCGTTGAATGGAAAAAGAGTGTATGTGCAAAAATCGGATTTTGAAATAATACGGTTTTATTTAATCTGCTTAACATTAAACTGCAGATACACCTTCAGACGTATTAATATCTAAATATTTATCAATAAAATAATGTTTAAAGTATGATTATCGTTTTCGCATGGTCCAAAAAACGTATAAATCAGTAAACATGTCGAAATCAGATACATCCTTTTTCCATTGCACGATAGAGGCTGGCGGAGGGGGAGCCCTTTCGTATGTAAATATTCTTGTAATTTAGACTTCAAATATCTTTGCTAATTCTTATCGGATTTTTAAAAACTTGATGTCATTGGAAAGCTTATTAAATTTGTAATACTTATTGTTTTTTTAAATTTGTTTTTGAGCGCTGAATTTCTTAAAAAAAAATAGTTGTTGTTTTTGGCATGGTTTACCCACCTTTAAACTGTTATTTTTGCTATACTAGGGACCCAAATCAAAATGTGCCAAACAATAAGTATTTTAAAAGAAGTTAAAGTAATACTATCAAAATTTCAAAGTCATTGCGTTAATAATAACTCTAAAAACTGCGGTCTAAGTTGTACACAAATTTGCATAAGAGAAGGTGGGATATAGGGCTCTTAAGAGCAGATATTCACAAAACTTAGACCACAAATATCTTTATTTAATTCTTATTCGATTTTGAGAAACTTGGTGTCATTAGAAAGACAATTTATTTTGTAATACTTATTGTGTTTTTAAAATCAATTTTGAGGCTCAATTTAAGAAAGAAAAACAGTTGTTGTTTTTAGTATAGTTTCCCCTTCTTTAAACTGTTATTTTTGCTAAACTAGGACTACAAAACAAAATGTGCCAAACAATAAGTATTTTAAAAGGAGCTAACATTGTATGGCCAAAATTTAAAAACAATTGCTCTAATAGTAACGCTAAAAACTGCGCTCTAAGTTGTACACAAGTTTGCATAAGAGAAAGTCAGTAGTCGGGCTCTCAAGCGCATTATTTTGCATCTGGTTGGTGCAGGCCGGGTTATTTTGTAATTTTTTGACGAAGACCAAAATGTTTGTGTTGTTTCGCATCTATAGTATGCATCGTCTATGGTATTATTACGCGAGTTTGCTGATGGGTCGATTCTCTATGACTTCTATAACCGTATTATTTTATGCTGGGTAAGACGATTTCGGTTTAAAACCCTTTTACACGCCTCTTCACTTTATTAGGCACTATACTTCTACTACCAAATACTGGGTGTTGCCAAGAAATTTACAGAAAATGCAGACTCTAATTAACTTAGACATACGAGGGTTGTCTATTATATTTTGCATATAGACAAATAGGGGGCGCCACCAACGGCACCACAAGTGCCAAACAAAACCTTCAAGTTTATTAGAACCATACCGAAAGTTTTGTTAGGATACTCCAAGTATTTTAGCCACAATAATTTTTTTAAGTTGAAGAGTTTTTGAAAAAAATGGAATTGTGCCAAGAAAATTTTTATGCCAACATTTTTGACAACTTTTAAAGAGAATTATCTCACAACAATGTCTTGCTGAGTTGATTTTTACTTTTGGCAACGATGCACCACATCAATAGACTATTTCCTACTGATTTTTGAAATTCAAACATGGACCCACCAGTCTTAGCGCCCGTTCTAAGACAGGTCTACCAAAAACAGGAAATACATAAATGCTTTGCGCCAGTTAAACCCAAAAATGCACAGGTGACAACGCAAGATTAGGACATTCTAAGGCAATTAAATGACTCCAATTCAATGAATCTTACATAAGCAGTTGAATGTGAAAAGAATTATTATCTGTTGGACAGCACAATTTTTAGGGAGGCACAAACGTAGACTGGCTTTAATTAGTGAGCTAGAATTTTGAGTCTGTTCGGAAGTGGAATTTTATAAATTGCAAACAAAACCGCGAATGATGATCAATCATGAATTTGTATAAAGAAATTTTAAAATAAGCTTCTAGAGGGTTTTATGCAAAGAATTAACTAAAAAGAGACATAAGTACTTTGGTTGTTTCTTTTAAAATTTAATGATAATGTAACTTAAAATGTTTCTAATCTAAAGCAGATCTTCTTTAATTATTTATTTGAATAAATCCAAAGTAAGTAGACCTGTTTGTTTTTTTTTTAATCCTGATTAAAATTCTATAAAAGTGTACTCCAACCATTTTATAAAATAATGCAACAAAATAAATTAGTTTAAGCTGTTTCTCACTGATCTATCCAGTTTAAGATCCATTTATTTAGTTTTATTATCACTGTAATGATTATACTGATTAGAATTGATCAATACTTAATTTTATTTAACCAGTAAGCACTTAGGAATAAATTACATAAATTTAAATAAATCCTAATTTGTTTTTTTATACTTATTTACATGCAACTCCAAAGGGGATTGAAAAATGATCTAATTACCCACATAACTTTTATTTTTTTCCCCTTTTAATTCGAGATTGTTTACGAGCATGCATCACGAAAGTTAGACAAAAGATACTTTGGTAAGTAGGAGTTTTAAATATTTATCTAAAATAGGCGGAGATGGATTGAATCCGACGGAGTAGCAGCGTCTGCAAAACTTGCAGTAACCAGAGAGCAAACATTTTTTATAAGTTAGCGGGTAAGTAATAAAAATAGGAAATATAATTAACACTTCAAATATACAAAAATTTAAAAAAAAAAAATTCAAAGAAGAAAATGCAAATGTTATACAGCGTTGATGCTTCTCAAAATATGTCAAACTTTAAGGTGAAAAATAATCATTAAAGCAGCAAACAAATAAAATAAAAGGGCATGGGTCAATACCCTCGAAAAAGGGTTAAATTTAGTTTAAGATCAGTTCAGTCGAAAATATTTGTTTGTTTGGCAGTGGTGATCGCAATAAATTCTCATGTTTACACGCCAAAATTTTATTAAACTTAGAAAACAAGAAAGTTATACTAAAAGAACAATGTATGTATTTTTAAAAAAGCTAGCTAATGCACAGGGTGTCCAAAAAATGGCACATAAACGCGATGGTATGTTGTTGGGGCATGTCTAGGTATTACCAGAAAATTGTTAAAAAAAATCTTATATATCCTTGGAGATATAAGGCCCCAAAGTGCGAAACTTTAATCGCTTCTATCTTGAAGATAACAGCACATATTAACGAAAGACATAACTAATTATAAAGGCACAATCTATCTTAAATTATTTTACCATTTGTTTATCATTTAAATTATATTTTTAAAATCATTTTAATTTTAAATTTTTTTTATTAAATGAAGCTGACAACAATGTCAATATGATCTGATGCAGAAATGTATTCTCAAGAATCTAGATGAGTTTTAAAAAAGTATTTTTCAATCAGTGTTGCCGAACTTGCAACTTTGTTCGCATTTTTCTTAATGAATGTAACAGATTTTTTTTAACATTTTTTTAGTGATCCCTGCACGTTTTTTGGACACCCTGTATAAAATAAAAATGAATAGCTTCAACGTTATAAGCAACTAACGCTTATTCAAAACATTAATGTTTATTTAAAACGTAATAAAAAATGTATTTAAACATTTACCTACCGCAGATAGTATAAAATATGTTCGAATTCGAAATATTATTTGATAATAATTATCCCTTCTATTTTTGCACCGGTATATAAATATTCATAAAGCGTATTTTAATTTATTCAAATTAGTTTAAACCATGTCTTTTCTTTAATTAAAAAACAAACATAACTTATTGTATGTTCAAAAAATAAAATAAGCAATATTTTATAGGGATTAACATCAACATCTTACTTATTTGCATTTTAAATTTTATAAAATGGGTCAGATTATGTTCTTTTGTTGTCTCAAGAACATTTGTGTCTTACTTAGTGTACCAGGAAATTCAATCATTGAACTTAATAAAAAAACAAAAATTCAAGATTATTTCTTTTCAAGACCTTTTTTGTTAAATAATACTGAAATTTATGCAAAAATTTTGTCCTAGAATGTAAACTTACTAAATTTTCGTTGAACAGCGCGTGAGCAGAAGGAAATACATCCGACGGACGAATATTCTCCTGCTACTAAAAATATTGAAATATTTGCTTGTAAGGATAATTTTCTGCTATTTTTTAATTTTATGAATAAATTATCACTTTTACAAGAAAGCTTTATTGTGAGTAGTATAATTACTAAAATGGCAAGACAAAATAAAAATCAAATTTACTTTAACGCTAAAAACTAATGATGTTTTCTAAAGGTAAGTAAGAATATTTTCTTAGCGAAGAATGTCCCGAAGCATAAAAATTGTGATTATGTAATGTTGGTTGCGTAAAATAGACAAAAAACATCACTTTCTGGTCATTGCTCAGTGGGTTTATAAGAATTAATTATAATTAAAAATTGTGCTTACCAGCAACATAAATAAACAAAGCACAAGTTGACATATTCTAAAGATCCATCAATAAGCGTCTAAATACAGAATTTTGGCCATTTAAAATGCAAAAAATAGTGCTTTTAAATTGCCAAATTTTTATATTTAGCTGCTTGTTGATGGGCCTTTGGAATATGTCAACTTGTGCTTTATTTATGTTGCTGGTAAGCACAATTTTTAATTAAAATTGACTTTAATAAACCCACTGAGCAATGACCGAAAGTGCTGTTTTTTGTTGATTTAAAGCAGCCAACATAACATAACCAAAGTTTCTATGCTTTGAGACATTTCCGTTTAAAATATATTTAGTTTAGAATAACTTTACAATAAACAAAGGGATTTTTTTTCAAATCTTTTTTAATCAGTTACAAGAACAATACATTCTTTTCTCTTATGTGAACCTAACAAGGTTATAAACAAAAACATTTTTTGGCTATTAGAATATAAGGGGGACAGTGGGGCACATTTGGATATGGTCCAATTCTAAACCTAATTTTAGTTCTCAAAAAAATTAAAAATTAATTGATTAGTAAAAATCAGATTGCTGATCTATTGAATATAAGTCAAGAAGCTGATAAAAATTTTAAGGCCCTTCTCCAAAAGTGTCCAGAACTGCCCCATGTCCCCTACCCTACCCTTCCCTTAAATATAAAATTATTCTTAATTGCCAAATAAAGTAATTTTTTTAAATTTTCTAAAAATTTTAATATACCATCTAAATTTACAAAAATTTTGTCTCTTCAACTTTTAAGGGTTGAAAATAAAATAACCAACCCTTTCGATCTAACCCTTATCAACCAAGACTACGAAGCATCTAATAAAGAATATGAGACCCGCTTACCCAGGCCAACTCGACTGTTCAGCCATTATGAAGTAACAACATCACGTGACTTATTTAACGATCTAGTTACCAATGTCGCAGCTCACTTGGGTCGATGTTGTCATGGCAACCGACTATATTAGTTCCACCCAATAAAAAGAGACAACTCTGTTTTAAAACCTTGGTTAGAGAAAGAAGGGATAAAGTCGTAAACTATCTTATTGGATAGAAAACAATAAAAATTTTACGATTTTCCATCGTCGATTCTAGTTTTACAGTTTAATACTAGATGTTGCTAGTGGTGGCGATTTTGAAAAGGTTTGCAAACTTGGATGGAATAATGCAGCGATTTATAAACTAGCTTGCAGTCATGGTTTTTTTTTTTTTTGTTTTTGTTTTGATGTTCTATTTTTGTTTAGTCTTAAAGTTTGATTAAACGATTACTGTAAATGAAAACAATTAGTTTAATTTTCTTACCTAACCTTTTATTTATAATTATAAAACCCTGAATTATTTATCCACTTAGTACTTTGACTCTTTTCATTGACGTTTAAACCTTCATTTTTTTTACATTTGCATAATAATTGTGAAATACGTCATAATCTGACTACTTATGCGTTAAATTGGATATCAACCCTGAAAGCTATGTAATTTTCGAAATTTATTGTACATTGTGGACTGTGTGCTGGAGTTATTTTTTCTACGGTTTTTTCTCTGACCTTGAAGCTATATCAGTATATGAACATTGTCCATGGGCATCCCAAAAAGAACACTTTTTTTTCCATTATCGAATGTTCATATTCATCAAATACCAATCCTTATACCTATTGTGACTATCCCAACGAAAACTCTCCTGGAAAGTTTTTGACGTTACTGCTTTGAATTAAAAAAAAAAAATTCGTACCCGTCAATTTTTTATTGAAAGAGGACGTACTATCATGGACATGGAATTTAAAACGATTTTTTATTAGCCACCTTTGATTTTTTGAATTTTACTCTATTGTGAATGGGTTTTTTATGTCAATTTTGCCAACAAATGCGTCAAATGTATTTTATTAAATTAAATTATGTAAAATGTGCATCCTGCGAGAAAAATAGTAAGAAGATATTTCCTTTTTTAAATAATTTTGTTTTAGGATAACAATAAGGCTCTAATCTTCGTAAAACATCAGAGAAATGTTTCTTGTTAATGTCCACTTCGCATAAAACTTGAGATGTTTAAGCCACTATTTTGACCATATTTACAATGCAAAAATTGATCGTTTTAAATTCCATGTCCACGATAGTATGTCAGAGGTTTTGACACTGACAGAATTATTATTCCCCAGCCTGGTGGTGTCAAACGTCAATATTTTTAAATGGTTAACTGGCATTTTAAGAACTCTTATCATTTTCTACACAAGTAACGTGCGATCCACAAAATTTCATCTCGGCTCTTGCCATGAAAACAAAACATATTTTTTAACGAAGGTTTTTGATAGTTTGTTTAAACGTCAAAAAAAGATGACAACGTCAAAAAACGCTAGTAGTAACTATCAAAGACCTACGGAAAAACTGCTTTTGTTTTTCATGGCAAGAATCGAAGTGGAATTTTGTGGATCGCACGTTGCAATAAAATAAATTTTGAAAATTATTTTGTTAACTCGTACTTTTTTGTGACACTCGTCTTTTTTTGTCCCCGTCTGCAAAAGTTGTTTTTCGAAGCTAAAGTGGCACGATATCATTTGTTTAAAAGGTTGTGTACCATTGTGAATATTTTTTTTAATTTAAAATCTCTTGAAGGAAATAGTTAAACTTTGTTGTCAAAATTATTATTTGATCCACGTGTAAGATTTTCTAATGATGATATTGTAAAATATTTAAAATGATATATATTTCTAAGATGGCGATGAATTGTTTAGGCCAGGAACGATACCTAAATATTTATAATAAATGTCTTTTTTGATGCATGCAACAATTGCAGAAAAGAAATTTGTAAACCAAACTTATTTTAACACTTATTCTAACGAACCACAATACACAAACCTTCAGAATTTATTGGGCAACTAACAATTATTGAAAGTTAAAGGCTTTGCCGGCTTCGAATTCTTAAGACTCATCTGAATATAAATTTGAGACTTTCTAAAACCACAAAAACTGACCTACTTTCTACATCCTAAATCATGAATTTCCATCTTCCTCTTCTCTGCTGGTAACATTAGTTGATAATTTAGTCAAAACAGTATCTCTAACAGATACAACTTCGTCATAATTTAAATATTTTGTTGATAAAAGTAAAGGATAAGATAACAGCAGTGGTGTCAAGAAATGCATTCAGTGTTTTAAAGGTTTTGAAAGAATTTATTTTCACATGAAAATAATTAAGAGTTGTTTGTTAATCATAATTTTAAACTAATGTGAGCCCAACGTGATGTGTTTCAGCAACAATTTTATTTTTATTGTGAAATTTTGATCTTCATAAAATCTGTCAGCACAGATGTTGGTTAATTTTAATTTCAAAAAATGGGATGCTCTAAAAATTCGTGCAATTAATGGAGGCTTTAAAAAATAAATTGGTTGGACATACAGCGTGTTTAAACATAAGTGCATAAACGGGATGGTACGTTGTCGGGTCATGCGTAGGGATTCCGAGAAAATTGTCAAAAAAAATCAATCAAAAATCGTTAAAGATATGCGACCCCAAAGTGCGAAATTTTAAAGTCTTATAACCTTAAGATAACAGCACGTATTAACGAAAAAAATGGCTAAATACGACGATGTTAAAAAATCTAATGCAAAAATGTATGATTAAGAATCTAGAGTTATTAAGATGTATTTTTAAAATCAGTGTTGCCGAATCTATGCAACTTTGTTCGCATTTTCCTCCAGAAATATAACATATGAATTTTTTTACATTTTTTTAGGGATTCCTCAAAATGCAACAATGTACCATAGCGTTTATGCGCCATTTATTGGACTCTGTATAACAACTAAAATTTTAGTTGGAAGATTTTGCAAACATTGTTGCTATTGCTATAAAATCTAAAAAAATTATTACGTAACCTAGCATAGCAATAATTGTAATTCATTTAATTAATTGTAATTGAATAACTAATTAAAGTCAATTTATTTAAATTTAAATTGCAAAATTAAGACAGGTACAAATTATTTAAATTAGTTTTTGTGGTTTGTAATCAGTGGTATTAATTTAAAACTGAAATAGACTCCATTGATTTATGTCAAAATGTAGGTAAATTCGTAAATTAAATTAAACTAAAGGGCCCTGAGGGATTGTAATTAAAGTTAAAGATTATACGCAATAAATTAAATGAAAATTAAATTTATTACTTAAACACAAAGTTGCAATCTAACAATAAAATAATTACTGCGTTCTATTGTTGTCTAAAGAGCAAATAGCAAAAAAAATTAATTAAAAAATCAGTAGTAAAATTTCGAGTGCTCTATGAATTTTTGATTATAAAATGAACGAATGCTTGTTGTATAGTAATGTCCCGCAGAAGTAAGGGTGTTTTTAATTATTTAATGGGTGCAAAGCACGAATTAAAAGAATACCCTTACTTTTAAGGGACATTGCGTATTTAACAATCACGAGTTCTTTAAAAATCGAAAATTTACTAAGAACTCGGACTATTCGACACGATTATTTCATTTACCGAACAATAACAAAATAATATAAATTTAATTTAAACACTAAATCAGAATAACTGAAGGAACAATTTTTGATAAAATTAACAAAAAATCATAATTTTGACTTCTATCCAAGTATTTTATTTGGGCATATACGAGGTGGCCGCGCTATAAAATTTAATGAGGGGTAATTTGGTGGAGGTGGCCGCACTCTACTGCATGGGTCATGGTGGAAGTGGCCGCGGTGCCTTTTCTACCTGCTTCCATGTTTAGCAGATAGAAAAGGAGCTGACTCAGAAGTTTTATAGAATTTATAGATGAGTAGAAACACCATACGAATTTTATTTTTATAAAATAACAACGATAACTATCAATATTTTATTGAAAAAATTATTTACATTGCAGTTTGGTGACAAGCACATTTGTTTAAATATTCTTTTTAGCAGCAAAACTTACCCTAACCTACCTAACCTAGTGTCCCCCAGTGGATGTGTCCACCAGTGCTTTTAAAAAAGTCTGTCGGTAACAATAAAACTTAAAAACACATGCATTGAGTACTTTCAACGTTGCTGGCTTGTTTTAATGATAATAAAAGTCTGTATACATATTATCCAAAGAATTCTCTGTTTTATAATTTTCTAATATCATAACTCAATAAAACATCGGATACAGAAAAATAAATCTAGGTAAAAGGAAGTTAATTAGTCGCGGCCACTACGACCAAACCAGAAATATCGCGCGGCCACTTCGACCATGCACCCTGCAATTAGGTGCGGCCACCTAGTAGTCTTTTCAGGTAGATGCGGCCACTTGGTATTCTCCCTTTTATTTCGCTGTCAGTGCTTGCCAACAAGATATTTCAATTCAGGTTGTAGCCAACGGGTGATTTCCAGTATAATTCGCAGTAAAATGCTTCAAATTTTGACATATAAATGAAATAATCTTTTAAATCAAACTAAAAATGGGTTGGATCATTAAGCAGATTAAATTTTTTTTTTTTTTTTAAATGTTGATATTAATTAAGATATTTCTTGCAGTGGTAAGACAATTATGATTTTTTATAGAAAAAAATATTTTTTTTATCGAGAAAAAATATTTTCATGTGATATTTTGTGATTGTCTTATCATTAATTAATTATAATTATTTATCATTAATATAATAATTTATTAACTTCTCTACTGACAAGAAAATTAATTTTACTATTGAAGAACATAAAATAAAGATTATATCTGACAGTGACATTTAGAATTTAATTTGGCTTTGCAAAGATGCCAGTTTTACTTAAAATATTTGTTCAAAGCCATCTAAGACCTAGACTTATCGGATTTAGAAATTTTTTGTTATTAAAACATTTCTTTTGACCTTTTGTGTTCTTGACAAAAAGAAACCAAAAAAACTTTTTAACAGAAAATTAAATTATTTTTAATTTTATAAAAAAAACTTATTTATTTAAATTGAAAAATAACCAAAATACGGCTTTTTTTAATTGGGGGGTTTATTTAAGATTAAATAAAAAAAAAATTTACTGTTTGTAAAGAATTAATTGGGCATTAAAATTACCAAAAACCGAATTTTGTAAATTTTATAATAACACTAAAATATGAATTTTCTTATAGTAGGGGGGCTCTAGAACCCCCTTTATTATTATCCGATTTTTTTCTTATATCTAATTTTTAATAATATCGATTTTTCCTAAAAATTTAACATTTTTTTGATTGTTGGTTCTCAAGTCAAAGTGTCTATAAAAAACGTGACAGACGGAGGGACAGACATTTTAAAAAATGTTCAGAGTTCAATGCTGCTAGAAACACAAAAACCAAGCATTATTTTACATGTTGGTTTTAGAAATTACAATTTTTAAAAATGTCTTTATTACCACTACTCTCTGTAATAGTCTGCACACAAACTAGGGTGACATTTATTTAAAATGGCGCTCTCGGTCGGCCCTATCGTCTTTTCAATGATCTACTCTATACACATACAGGGTGTCCAAAAAATGGCGCATAAACGCGATGGTACGCTCTTGGGGCATTCTCAGGGATCCCTAGAAAATTGTCAAAAAAAATCCATCTTTTATATTCATCAAGAAAAATGCGAACAAAGTTGCATAAATTCGGCAACACAGTCTAGGAAAATCCATCTTAAAATCCCATCTCTAGGTCTAAAAATCCCATCTAGGAGTCTTGATCATACACTTTTGCATTAGATTTTATTGACGTTGTTGTCAGCTTCATTTTATGAAAATTTTGTAAAATTAAATTGACTATAAAAATGTAATTCGACCATTTAATAATTATACAAATGGTGGAATGTTTTAAGATAGACTGTAGCTTTGTATTAAGCCATTTGTTTCGTTAATATGTGCTGTTATATTCAAGATATAAGCATTAAAGGTTTCGCACTTTGGGGCAACATATCTTCGAGGGTATATGGGATAGATTTTTTTTAACAATTTTTTGGAGCTCCTTAGACATGTCCCAACAACGTACCATTGCGTTTATGCGCCATTTTTTGGACACCCTGTATTGTACTGATGACTTATTATAGAGAGTGCCTAAGTGAATTGCAGAGGGCGGGCGCTTCACTGATAAACTCATGTATTCGAATCGATCCAACAATTTTATTTTATATTTATACAATCACCGCCGTTTGCCGCCTGTCATAAAGACGTCTGGCACTGCCAGAATGCTCGTATGGCTTTCGTTTTAGGAATTCAGGCAATTCGGTTTTGATTAAATTGGAGAAATAACCCTTGTTATAGAGACATTACTTGCTTTTAGTCAGTTATAGAGGAAATAATATATGTAGTAACATATAATATATGTGTATTTTTTGTGATCGATATAAATATTCATAAAGAACCTTACACTGATTTTGGAAAGTCTTAAGAATCGTTTAATTTTTTTGGTTGAAGACAAATTTTACTCAAAACATTAGAAAAAAAGTATGTCTTACTTTTTTTTTTCAATACTTTGAGTAAAATTTGTTCATCATTTCAAATATAGACGTGTTTTTTTATTTGATCTGATTTACGTCAGATGTTTCTGTCAACATGCAACCTGCAAAATCAACAATCGTCCAGTCAAATAAAAAATATTTTTTTCCAAAAACAATTGAAATATCTGACTTGAATCAGTTCGAATAAAAAAACATGTCTTATATGACAACAACGCTGTGCAGCTGACTTCTGTCAAAGGTAAAACCCATTTTAGCCAATTTTATGTTATCAAAATTTCCAATCTATAGGTAAACTTTTTTGTTTTCAAAAATTTTGATTCCGACATCTGTCTAAACAAAGCAGCAAGCAAATACTCTATAACTTGTAATTTTAAACGATTGGTCCTTTTTCTTAATTATAATCTTGTCTTGGATCAGAACAGTTGTTAGACCTTGTGGGAACCTAAGATATTGACAACCACTGAGTTTTGATTTTAATGCACACCATTTTTATTCTAATGAAGAAGGAAGTTTTTTTTTTTGGCACGTCATATTATGATGTAAAATTTGATGTTCAGTGTTAATAATTTTGGACTTTTTAAATTTCATTTAAACTTATTATTTTTTATTTAATTTTTTCTTGATGATTTTAAGTTGAAGAAAATATTATAAATGAAAAGTTATTCCAGAAAAGAAGCCTTTTGGTAAATCAAAACCTTCTAAAAAGAAATTTTTTTCGGAATTTTTAATTTCAGCCAAACTTAATAATGACTTTTTTAACGTTAAATGGTGATAACTATTTTGAAGCAATATCTTTTAAACATTGCCAGATAGTGGTACTGATAAATTCGTAAAAAAGTGCAAGTAATGATGACCATGAACAATGTTCATATACTGATAAAGCATCTTCTTAAAGACCAGATGAAAAACCATGAGAACAGTAGCTCCAGCATACCAGAGTCACAATCCAGTTTTATTACGGTGTATACAATAATTGCCAAAATTACAGAAGTTTCAGGGTTGATATCCAATTTAATGCATATAGAAGTCAGATTATATATTTTTATTTTATAAAAACCGCCTTCATAATTGGTGTTTGAATAGTCCTCTACAATAATTGTGCTTAAAGGGGAATGTCGAGAAGCATATAAACTGTGGTTATGTATTGTTGGTTGCCTAAAATCAAGAAAAACCAGCACTTTCTGATCATTCCTCAGTGGGTTTATAAGAGTTAATTTTAATTAAAAATTGTGCTTACCAGCAACCTAAATAAACAAAGCACAAGTTGACATATTCTGAAGGTCCATCAATAAGCGTTTAAATACAGAATTTTGGCAATTTAGTAGCACTATCTTTTTGCATTTTAAATTGCAAAAATTCTGTTAAACGCTTATTGATAGACCTTTAGAATATGTCAACTTGTGCTTTGTTTATTTATGTTGCTGGTAAGCATAATTTGTAATTAAAATCGACTTTTATAAACCCACTAAGCAATGACCAGAAAGTGCTGTTTAAAGTTGATTTTAGGCAACCAATATTACATAACCACATCAGTTTCAATGCTTCGCAAATCGCGACATTCCCTGTTAAAAGTTTGTGGAGATGCATCACATTCTTATAATGGACTAGGTAGTGTTATTTACTAATATAACATCATTGCAACGTCCGTGTCACGTTTTAAGACGATACAAAAACGTTACAAAAAGACCTGTCCACAAAATGGCGCATAAACGCGATGGTACGTTCTTGGGGCATTCACAGGAATCCCTCCAAAAAAAAATCCATCATCCATAGTTATCGAGAAAAATGCGAACAAAGTTGCATAAGTTCAGCAACACAGTTTGTAAAATACATCTTAAAAACTCATCTAGATTCTTCTACATTTTTGCATTGGATCATATTGACATTGTTGTCAGCTTCATTTCATAAAATTTTTGCAAAATTAAATTGATTATAAAAATTTAATTTGGCCATTTAAAGGATAACCAAATGGTAAAATAATTTTAAATAGATTGTGTCCCTGTATTTAGGCATTTCTTTCGTTAATATGTGCTGTTATCTTTTGATATGAGATATGAGCGTTTACAGTTTCGCACTTTGGGGCTTTATATCTCAGAGGGTATTTGGGATAGATTTTTTGTACAATTCCCTGGGACTCCCTTGACATTCCCCAACAAAGTACCATCGCGTTATTATCAAAGGACAAAAACGTTACAAAAAAGCTCCCGAATATATCGTGCGATCCACAAAATTTGACGTCGACTTTTGCCATGCATTTGTAAAATTTCAATTTTTTTTATTGTTAAACATTGTTGCTTGTCATATTTTTGACGTTCCACAGCCAGAGTCGACGTTAAATTTTGTGGATCGCACGTTAATACGGAAGCCCTCTTATTTGCGTACATCCAATGTGCGTACATTCCAAAATACTATCCAATTTGCGTACATAGTCATTAAGTAAGAGTTAATCCGTTTACCTGCAGTAAGAAAAGGATTATCATTTAATTTGAGATGTTTATGTGCAGAAGTCAGTAATAATATTTTATGCTTTTATTTAGTATAAAGATCAAATAATTTTAAACTACAACTACTTTCTGATAATGTGTTGATACATTTTTTACATAACAACACCGAGAACAACACCTAGTAATATGTCCTTCAGTGTAATGCACACAATTTTGGACTCACTGCTAGGCACCGACATAGCTTGAGTTTATATTTTCATTTTAGCAGCAAAACTTAACCTAACCTACCTAACCTAATGTCCCCCAGTGAAAAAATGTCCCCCAGAGCTTTCATAAAAGTCAGTCTAATACCCTGAAATTAAAAAAAAAAATATGCATATTGGACTTTACCCAGGTAAAAAAACGCACTACCTTTATCCTTTCCGTTTTTGACCATTTAGGTACGCAAATTGGGTATGTACGCAAATTGGGTGTACGCAAATAAGAGGACACGGTTAATACATGTCTTAAATTATTATAAGTGCATCCTGTATAATATAAGTCCATTCACTTCATTAACTAGAAGGTAAACATTGTACAAAATGAACAAAACAAGAGTAAATTAAACCCATGTTAAAAACCCGCATTTATACAACATTGTATGTATCTCATATCCCAAACCACACCGTAGGTATTAGGTAAACAATACTTAGTTAATTATCCAAATGAAACAACTAAGTAGTGGGCAGGTAGACCAAAGAGTGGGACATAGAAAGGCACGCACGCACGCACTTCTATGAAGCAACAAGCATACAGCAATGGCGGACACACTGGCGCCCAACACAAGACCGCTATACAGTTCGCGGCGTGTTTTAGGCGATAATTAGCAACAATTTGGACTTACCGAACATTTTAGAACCTCAGGGATGTCTTGTTATATGATATGAAGAACTGGTAACCACATAATAATTGTCGCACTAGTCATGTGTCGTGTACAAGACACATAGGTATATGATCATATCTGCCGTTGGGAAATAAAGGAGGGGCTCTGTCAGCGCATGAGTAAAACTTCCACATCTTAGTGTTATAGTTGTTGGGAGCGCACATTGGAAGAACTGCCATCAACATAGCTTCCACGCCAACATTAGGATGTTAAATTTTAGCACTGCAATTTTAGGGGGGTTCAATATATGTTTTTGTCTCTTTTTCTCTTTTAGTTTTATATCAGGGTTTCGCCGCCGGTTTGTTTGTCGCGCTTGTTTGGGTATGTTGGTGGGTATGTTGGTCGTAAAGTGTAAAGTAAACCCGCGGCGGCGGGGTCTTGTTGCACTTAGTTGGGTGGCTGGCCATTAGGATGATGCATCTATTCCGTTTTGTTTTTTAGGGTTATCTAGGTGCGCTCAATTGGCCACTGGAAAGCAAGCTTATTTTTTGTTTGAGTTGAGGTTTCAATGAGGTTTAGTAAAAACTAAAAAGCCTTATTAAATGGGTTTTAAGCATATAAATACAATAACTATGCTTATAATAATAACATGACCAGTGTGTGGGTCCAAGATCTAAACGGCTAGCATAGGTAGGTTCCATTGAAAACGTTTGCTTATTTACGTCCACTGACTCATTAGTCTATATAACTTACATTGGGTAAACAAAAAGATCTTGGCCCCAAACAATGAATTTTTATACCATCTCTATTGTAAATATATAATCTCTTTGGTTCTAAGCATATAAAACCAACTGTCTGTATTTGCAAAAGCCCTTTTTAAATGAGTGCATCTTTTAAAACACTGAAGTGTTTTTAAATCTAAGAGACTTTGGCCATTTTACTTCGGAGTTTATGTTTTTGTTTTAATTTTGGGTGAGCAAAAAAATAAGTTGTTGTTGGTAATGACTCTAACATGTTATTTAAAAAATTCTGGCTGCACCTAAGCCCAAATTTCTAAAATTTTCGCTTAAAAAGTTGAAACAGTAACGTCGGCATGAATTTTTATGGTCTTCAGTGGAAGATTAATTACTTTTTATTCATGTTTGTAAAGAAAAATATCAGCTACAGTGTATTAGGAAGTTATCCAATATAGCCAAATGTTTTGTAGTATCTCTTATATTTGCCTAATCGATTTTTTCCACTAAACTATGGTGTTTTGCAAATTTTTGGATCACACTCTTAAGACTCTTTCGAGAAAAAATATGAAAATTGCGTTAAATTGTACTAGCTTTAACAGTCATTTTTCCCCACCATCTTCTTGAATCTATACTTTATAAATTTATTGTGCAGATATTACTAATTTTTTGCTTAATTTATAGCTCCACTTACATTTTTTTATTTACGCCAGGATAAATTATTCAAAATAGATATAAAAATATTACATATTTAAACCGATCTGTCACTTAGGGTATAGTTCGTAAGTAATTGTGGTAAACCAAAGTGACAGAAAACGACTTATTACACAATCCGTTGTCATAGAAAATGATTCTTACAACTGTCAGTTTGGTTTACCAAAATGACTTACGGACTATACCCTTAGCTTTGACATAGAAACATGGAAAAGAATAAATTTGTATGTTGCTAAACAATATAAGCACTACATTTTGGAATAGTGGACGTGGGAATGCCCCAAAATATAGGGGAAAACTGTTTCCAGAATTTAGAATTTGGCGCGCTAGAACACCTAAACCAGCCACTAGAAGAGATTTTTAGTAAAAATTCATGCCCATCAAAAGTGTACTTTTTAATAAAAGAAATTAAAATTTGTCGCTTGTAAAACACACCCCCTACCTACCCTGTAAAATTTACAACATAAATTCTGGGGTATTTTCGTTATTTTTAAATAAATTTTTGTTGAGGTAGTTTCGAAAATTTGGTATTTATGAATTAAAATTGTTTAACAAGGTGTTTTTGAGAGAATTGTTGCACATAACCTTTGGTAGGTGAATATAAGCCTTTTACATACATGCACTTAAGAAAATGATATAAATAAAAGGCTTGAACTGGGTGGGTCAGCAAACACTGCGAACAGGTTGGGTCAGTTCAGAACTCAGCAAGTTTGTTTATGATTGTATTTTATTGCAACTTTGTAGAAAATGGCTCTTCATTTTGCATTCCATGGCATTGCAGATTGTTTGATAAGAAGAAATAATCTTTTTATTTTATCGTTTTACTTTTTACCTAAAAAATCCCATGACATATTTGCAGCATTAAGTCCCAATAATTTTGTCATAGATTTCCAAACTTTGACTAGTCAAAAATTATTACTCTTGGTCACAAAGTTCTGTTGGACTTCAACATACATTTTTCTGTTTTTATAAAAATGTATTAAGATTTCCATTCAGTCTCAAAGGCGGCAATGGTTTTTCCAATTTTCCTAAATTGGCGTTTGGCCAAAGTCGTAAAGAAACAAAGTAGTGAAAAACTGACAACTATTTTACATACTATGCAATAACGTTGCACTTACCACTTAGGTCCGGATACGTGTCGTAATATTTTAGAATTAGACTTTGTTAAGTCTTCTTTATTTACATTATACTAATGCAAAATTATTATACTCTTTGCTGCCAAGCCAAAGATTATTATTAAATTTGATAAATTCAGAATGTACAAAATTGGCAAACCACTTGTAAAAAAACGTTGTTAAAGCATTCCTAGTGATTTCATGATTTCAAAAACAATTGTTAAAGACATCTTATACAGTCCAAAAAATGGCGCATAATAAACGCGATGGTACGCTCTTGGAACATTCTCAGCGATCCCTAGAAAATTATCAAAAAAAAATCCATCTGTTATTATTCATCGAGAAAAATGCGAACAAAGTTGCATAAATTCGGCAACACAGTCTAGGAAAATACATCTAAAAATGCCATCTCTGAGTCTACAAATCCCATTTATGAGTCTTGATCATACACTTTTGCACTAGATTTTATTGACGTTGTTGTCAGCTTCATTTCATAAACATTTTGTAAAATTAAATTGATTATAAAAATGTAATTCAATCATCTAAAAAATAAACAAATGGTGGAATGGTTTAAGATAGACTAAAGCTTCGTATTAAACCATTTGTTAATATGTGCTGTTATATTTAAGATATAAACATTTAAAGTTTCGCACTTTGGGGCAACATATCTCCGAGGGTATATGAGATAGATTTCTTTTAACAATTTTCTGGAACTTCCTAGACATGCCCCAACAACGTACCATCGCGTTTATGCGCCATTTTTTTGGACATCCTGTATATACTTGGAGGTATGAGATCCCAAAGTGCAAAACTTCTAACGCTCATACCTTGAAGAAAACAGAAACTTATTAACGAAAAAATGGTTTAATACTGTGTATGCCCAATTTATGCAACTTTGTTCGCATCGCATTTTCACAAAGAATATAAAATTGATTTTTTTTTAACACTATTACAGAAATTCCTAGGCATGCCCAACAACCCACCATCGCGTTTATGCGTCAATTTTTTCCAGTACAAAATCCAATTTCATAAAATTTTTAGTTTTATTTTTTTTTTCAGGTACAAAAAAGATTTTTCTAATAGGTAGGTATTTGAATAATTAATTAACTGTTTGAATGATGGCAGAAAAAAAACATCCAAAATAAAAAAAAAGTTTGCTGTTGTTTTAATTTATAAAAAAAATTCCTAGAACACAAAAGTGGTTTTAAATTGGGCTCTTAAATAACTGCAATAATTAAACTCAGTAATTAAAATAATTATTGCACCATAGTAAATATAGTCGGTCAGTAATGCACCACGTTTAGGTATAGGTCATAAAATTGTTTAGAAAGTTAACAACTGGTCCAATTTATTATAACGTTGCTTTTAAATTTGCGTGTGACAGGAAAACAAAATTTCCTTTTTTCTCAGAAGCAGAAATTGGTTGGAATTATTGAGAGCTTGCTGTGTGACTACGCATTCAAATCTTGTTCAATACGTTTAAGTTTGCCTCTTTTGCTTGCAAATTCACAAACAAATTATTTCTTTGGTGGTAAAAAATAATAAAAAATTTCAAGGTCTTAAAAAATTCAGACAGAAACTCTGCAATTTTGGTGGATATGTTCTAGTTAGTCCTTCTTTTATTATAGATACTTAATAGCGCATGCGCAAACATAGATTTCAAATTTAAACTTTTGCTGGCAATTCTCTACATGATACAGGGTGTTCTTTTTTAGTCTGCTAGGTGAATCCAGCAAAGCTTTTTTAGAATATCAGCCTTTTTGGTTGTCTTTACATTAGGGTGGCTTAAAAGTGTGATTATTTTATTTCAGAATAAAACAAAAATTATTTGTGGTCGAGACGAACTAAAATTATTAAAAAGACAGAAACTGGAAAACTCTAAAAAAATAGATTTGTATGTAATTGTGTTTTTATGTTAATTAAAAGGCGTAAAAAAGAAATCTGCAATCCGATTTTTTCCAAGTGCAATAGTGTTTTTGCTAGAGTCTTTGTAAAGTTGGTAAAATTTTGAAAATGTTTAGCGAAAATATTTTTGTCTTCGACTATTCACTTTTATTGCTGACTAAAGCGATACCGTTAGCAAGTAGTCAAAATAATTTTCGTGACGTCACAAAACTGGATCTTCTAGAAAATAAGGCCTCCAGGATTCAAAAAAATAAACATGAGAGTGTGCCGGCCTGATAAAATGAAATATGCCTTGCTACGAATCAAGTTTTGTCTGCCAAAAAATGTGACATTTCTCTTGTTGGAATTGTCAATAGTGACATTTATTTTGTATACGCTGTAGAATGCGAATGCGCATTTCAATTTTTTTTTTTCAGAATTTCTCTTGCAATAGAAGCATTTAAAAAAAATCGTGATGAGCGTTTGATGTTGCGCTTAAAAACTTATAGCATTAAAAAAAACGCTGTTAGTGTTTTTAAGTGCCAAATTCAGATTAAGCTGCTCTTTTTACATAGGCATGCGCATGTCTATTTATGGCAATAATTATTATTTGTGGCCGTGACAGAAAAAAAAAATAAAAATGCAAAAAATTAAAAAAAAAATAGATTTGTCTGTAGCTGCGTTTTTATGTTAATTACTTATAAGGCAAGGAAACCAAATCTATACTGTTCGATTTTTTTTTAAAGGATCTATCTCTTTTGCTTGAATTTTTCAAAAATTTTGGTTAAATAAAAAAAAATGTGTTTTAGTAAAACTTTTTATGTAGAACTCACACTCGCATTTTGTTTTTGCTAATTTACGTACCCCTTAATTAAAAAATGTAAAAAAATTAGATTTGTCCAAAAATTCTGAAAAGTACTAAAAATCCTGAATTATGTAAGCTTTGGGAGAGGAAAACAAAAAGCGTACTGTATAAATTATTGAAATATTTGAATTTTTGGTTAATATTGTTTTTTTATACTTACCCATTTTATACAAACCTATTTTTTTGTCCACTTCTTTTGACTTTTTTCTTTACAGCTTGGCAATAATCTAAAAATATTTCTGATCAATACCCATCAGAAATGATATCTAAATAGAACTTCTAATTTTTTTCAGCCATTTTTTTAATCAAATTTTAAATAACATTTTTTGATTCTATTGTAAGTGTAATTTTTTAAACATTTTTTATTATTATTTTCCAGCAAAAAAGTCTTTTTTTTTATAAATTATAGCGTAAGCCAAATAGCCCACCTCTCCCCTCGTAATTATTTATCAAAGACTTATTATTGTTTTTCTTTTTTTAAAGACGAAGTAATAACGCATAATTTCATGTATACATATTTTTTATTTATTGAATTTTCTAACTGACTGTTACTAGATTAAGGAATTGGGGGAAATAATTTAAACTCATTGCATATAATACAGTTAGTCTAAAACAAAATTGGATGATGTTTATAAAACACATGTACGCAATACTTATAATAATTTTATGTGTATACAGATACATAAACACAACAATATGCATTCTTGAACACAACGAGTATACAAAATTTAAAATTTAATAATATTGTACAAAATACAGATTGTCCCAATAAAGTTGACCCAACACTTTTAGATTGCACTAAAGTTACCCATGCTAAAAATGGTAAAGAATTTTATTATTCACATCAAAATGGGTCGTATTCGTACAAAAATTGCTTGGGGTTACCTAGGAGATCTGTCATACCACCCATCGTTCCAGATGCTAACTGACATTACTTCTGAATTTTATATTTTTATCAAACATAACGCTAATATACCAAAAAACGACAAACTGCCGGTTTAAAACATTCTAACGTAAAAGGTTGTAACATTTACGGAGTGTTTTACAACTTCAGTTCTTTATAATTAGGTAAAAAAGGCATAATGACTTATTTACAATGGAACTTTTAATGCAAAATCCGTGCATCCAAAAAAATGCGGATTATTTTAAACATTCACGGAAATCCTTTTGTCAATGAGTCATAATTTTCTATTTTGCCTTATTATAAAGAAATAAAAATGTAAAACACTCCATAAATGTTATACAAACCTTTTATATGGTACTTAGAATGTTTTAAACCAGCCGTTTGTTGTTTTTTGGTATATTAGCGTTATATTTGATAAAAATATAACATTCAGAAGTAATGTCAGTTAGCATCTGAAACGACGGGCGGTATATCCTAGGTAACCCCAACCAATTTTTGTACAAATACGCTCCAATAAAAAAACTAGAAAATTACTAGCCTCAAAAAAAAAAACTTAAAAAGGTACCATTTATTTTTAACAAAATTGTGGGTCTAAACTTTTTTGAGACAACCTGTATAATAATTAAGCAAAATAGTGTCAATAAATAAAACTATTTAAAAAGAATTTAAAAATTAATTAAAAAAACCAGTTAACAGAAGTGGCCAATCCGAGATCAATTTCATTACAACATAGGCAAAGTGGGACACCAAAAACCCCCTTATATTAATTTAGATTTTTTTTCTGTTAAAGAAAATATTACCAAAATTTTTTTTTATCGCTTAAAACAATTAATTTTTGAAAAACATGTTTTTGCAATTTTATAAGCTTCAACTGACAACAAATTTAAAGGGGGGTTGCTGGCCCCCCACTTTGTAGATTGACCACGACAAAAATATCATTTTTTTTAAATTTGATAACAAAGTATAAAAAATGAATTTAAACAAATTAGTTAAAAATAAAATTCATATTATTTTCCTAGTGAAATAACATTTTTTTTTTTCAATCGGAACACTATATATACATATTTAATTAATGGAGTCATGATAGTAATAATAATAATATTTTATGCATGATATACAGACACAATAGGGGAAAAACCTTAAAAGGTTTTGTTAGTACAGTTTTTGAACTTGGAAAAATTTGATAAAAATAATTTTCAGGTTATAAATTGTCATAATATATTAAAAAAAAAAAAAATTATATTTAAAAATTAAAAAAAAAAAAAATTTATAAAAACATTTTTTTTACCTCGCAATCTTAATTTTTATTTAATTTTTGTTTTGTTGAATGACTAAAACTGTAAACAAATTTAGCAACAACGCAATATTTTTTATCCAATTTTAATATTTGTAGTATTATGTCAAACCTCAAAACTATTTTCACCTCATTTAAAAATCCGTTCAATTTAATTCTAATAAAATTCAAATTTCTAGAGAAGGTTTTAAATATTTATAATACAATAGTAACAAAACACCAAAGCTGCATAATATCTATCCAAATTATTGTTTTAATAAAACCGTATACAACAAGCCACAAATTACAGGTACCTAAAGAGTAATAATATATACATAAAAAGTAAAAAAAAACTCAAGTACTAAGTCATTCCAAAGTTTAAGTTGTAGTACAGTCAATCCGTATGTGGACATCGACAGAATTCCTGGTAGGGCCGCCTTTTTTATATGATGTAACTGGATGTCCAAAGAGTAAAACCCCTAACTGGCGTATATCTACCTATTGTAGAAACGGAGTTATGGCCCCCCAAAGAGCCCCCTTTAATTCATCACGGTGGAACTGCACCAAATTTTGGAAATAGATGTCAAATGAGGTTTTAAAAAGATTTTTATAAAAAAAAATATCTAAAAAATTTTTGTCATCCCCTAAATAGCCCCCAAAGAGTAATAACCAATCATGTTGGATTTACACCAAATTTTGCAGATAGATGTAAAATGAGATGCTAAAAAATATTTCCCTATAATTTTTTTCCAAAAAAAAATTCTATGTCCCGTTTAAAAGCCCCCTTCGTTTATGGGGCGAAGGAATTATTTTTTGAAAAAAGTTATAAGGAAATATTTTTAAGCATCTTATTATGCATCTATCTGCAAAATTTGGTGTAAATCCAACATGATTGGTTATTACTCTTTGGGGGCTATTTAGGGGATGACAAAATTTTTTTAGATATTTTTTTTCCATAATTTTTTTTTTTTTTTAATTTGGTGCAGTTGTACCGTGATGAATTAAAGGGGGCCCTTTGGGGGGCCATAACTCCGTTTCTGCAATAGGTAGATATACGCCAATTTGGGGTTTTACTCTTTGGACATCCAGTTACATCATATAAAAAAGGCGGCCTTACCAGGAATTTTGTCGATGTCCACATACGGATTGACTGTACTATATTTACTCCAATGTAACTTCAACAAAATCATAAAATTTGAAACAACCTGTACTTAATCAAGAAATATGGCTGGTTTTTTTTCTATACCTGCAATAATTTACTATACACATCAACTACAGGCAACATTTAACGGTTACATTTAAATTCTAGGGAATTAAAACTATTATTAATGACCTCAGTCATTACTATTTACATTAAGTCTTACTTCATACTGGGTGTTTCCTAAGTTTGACTTATATTCACTTTTTTATCTTTGCCAAAAACAGCAATGTTATTTGTAAACATCAAAAAATGACAGAAACGGCAACAAAAAACATTTAAACTTAAAGCGTTATTAAGGGAAAGGTAAGTAAAGTCGCAGTGAATTCGAAGATAAGTGGAAGTTGGGTGGAAGTTAAGTGGGAGTTACGGGGAAGTTAGGTGGGAGTTACGGGGAAGTTACGGGGAAGTTAGGGGAAAGTTAGGGGAAAGTTAGGGGCAAGTTACGGGGAAGTTAAGTAAAAGTTTTTCTTTCATTTGCTCTAAAAATTTGTAATCATTACTAAAAACCTCGAGAAACACCCCGTATCATCTACCAGAACCAGTACCACTACACGCGGCGGTACTAAAAAAAAACATTACAAAGTGCTTTGCACTATCGCGTATTATTTTGCACAAGCCCTGATTTAAAAAAAAAACTTACAACATCAGTCCCATTTTGATTACCTAATCTAAAAATCATCTTTGGCACGTAATAGGGCCTAAGTTTATTCACGAAACTAAAGTCTTCAGTCATCAACGGCGGCGGTATAGAACAGTACGACAGAGTTTGACACTTAAAAAATAAATAACTATGAATTACTTCAGCGTGGAGGCGGTAGCATCACTGCTTGGGCGCCAGAAAAGGCTAAAGGTCACTGATGATGTTTTAGCGACCCGTTTGTCGAAACGTGGTGGTTTACCGCGTGATGTTGAGTGTGTATGTGATGCGTTGGGTGGTGGTGATTGTGATTATTAGTCACGGAGTTGTTGTTATTCTGTTGCTGCGCACTTTGCCGCTGCGAGTTCTTCTTATTCTTCATTCTACGATTTTGGAACCAGATTTTGACTTGGCGTTCCGTAAGGTTCAAATTCCGCGCAAGTTCCCAACGTTTTTGTTTACTTACGTACGCGTTGAATAGGAACTCTTTCTCCAGTTCTAAAGTTTGGAATTTTGAGTATGGTTTGCGTTTCTTACGGACTGTGACTTGGCCTGTCCATTCTAGGGGGTTGGTGCCGCCACCACATGGGACGCTCATGGATCCAAGGGAGCCTGAGGAAAAATAAGATGGGGATGATCCCCACATAACTGTGAAAATTAGGCAGTCGCTATATTTGTTTGATACGGGAATCAGTTTTTCCGATATTTGTGTTTTTTTTTGGGATTTTGGGTATTGGTAATTACCACCAATGAAATAGCTAGGACCACGATCTGCATAAAATTTTATAAAAAGAGGAGCTTAATAAGATTTTAGGGCTGAAGGACCTCGGTCAATGGCCTTTTGAGTTTGACTCAATAAAAATATTTTTTATTTATTTAAAAAGATTTTTGGAAAAATTTGAAAAAAAATTCTTCTTCTACCCCTAACTGGTCCCCGAAGATTAATTTTTAATTATGTTGAATTTACACAAAATTTTACAAATAGCAAAATAATTATGAAAAATTTTTACTTAACACAATTTTTTAAATGTCCATACTTTAAATCCCCTTTTCAAATATGAAACAACATTTTAAAAAAAAAATGTACTAAATGTAAGTTTTTTAGAATCTTATGTTGCATCTGTTTGCATAGTTAGGTGTACATCCAACATAATTGAATATAACTCTTTGGGGGCCACTTAGAGGGGAAAGGAATGTTTTTTAGAGCAATTGACTTCTCTAATAAGACAAACGTCACTTTTTTTGACAGACAGTAGGGATAACTTTGTTTCATGGCATACTTCATTTCAGGTCGACGCATGTTTTATATTTGTCATTATAAACGTTTCAGGCCTAGTTATCTAGAAGGTATCCCTACTGTCTGTCATAACAGTTAGTTTGTCTGCTCGCCAACAGTTTCTCTTTAGTCAGCAAGAAAATTCAATAATTAAAAAAAAAAATTTCAAATCCTATTTTGCACCTATTTGTAAAATTAAGGGCACATTCATCGTAATTTAATGTTTCAAATTAAAGGGATTTTTTTGGGGACAATAATTTTTTTAAAAATCATTTTAAAATTTTATTTAGCACCTATTTGTAAAATTTGGTGCAGATTCATCGTGATCTAATGTTGCAAATTAAAGGGTTTTTTTGGGCAATCATTTTTTTTTAAATTTTTTTATAATCTTGTTTAGCACCTATTTGCAAGCAAGAAAATTCAATAATTAAAAAAAAAATAATTTTCAAATCCTATTTTGCACCTATTTGTAAAATTAAGGGCATATCCATCGTAATTTAATGTTCCAAATTAAAGAGTTTTTTTTGGGGGCAATAATTTTTTTAAAAATCATTTTAAAATTTTATTTAGCACCTATTTGTAAAATTTGGTGCAGATCCATCATTAGATCATGATGGATCTGCATCAAATTTTACAAATAGGTGCTAAATAAAATTTTAAAATGATTTTTAAAAAAATGTTGCAAATTAAAGGAATTTTTTTGGGGGCAATAATTTTTTTTAAAATCTATTTAATTATTGAGCACCTGTTTGTAAAATTTGGTGCATATCCATCGTGATCTTATGTTGCAAATTAAAGGCGACATTTTGGGGCGCTACCCCGCAACCCTAAACTCTTATTAGTGTGCATTTTGTGGATTTAATTTTCTGAATATATGTTCTAACACATATAAAAAATCTGACTTCGCACTTTGGGGCCTCATTTCTTCAAGACTATAAGAGATAATTATTTTGGAAATTTTTCTAAATATCCCATTGTCTCAACAACGTACCGCGCAGATAGCACGTCAATTTTGGGACACTCTGTATAGCCAAAACTTATTTCTACTTATAATTTTTTAGAAGTTGTAATAAAAAATGAAAAGTCAATAAGACCCTTTTCTTTTGGAAAAATGAATTTGGATGATGGTTTAAAAACGAATAAAATTAACTATACCTATACAAGATGGTATAGGTAGACGATAACTTGTAATCGTTAGTATTTCGTAGAGTCGAGAACTTCAAACGGTTAAAACCAGAGTTAGTCAGCTGTTATGTGTGACGTCATAAGACTAGGTCGTCCATCCCGTTTCTAAATTCTATTTAGTGTGCCTTGCTTTTATAGCTTAGTAGATAATTTAAATATTCTCATTAAAAAAGAACGTTTAAAATTTAAATAATGTAAATAACTCAATAATCGCTGATTATAATGTTTTTATGTTTTTAATTTGTTAATGTTAAATAAATTATACAATAATGTTGATATACACGTGAATAGCATTAAAAATTAAAATCATCATTGGCGTATTGCATAGAATTTCGTTATGTTATATTATTGGGGAAATTAAATTCTGCTGATGCCAAATAATAATCATATTTAAATTAAAACTATAAAATGTTGTAGAAGCAGTGTAATAAATTTTGATAGTACTACACGGCAAGTGGGTAATAAAATCATTCATAAATTTTTCTGTATTTCTTTGACCCAGGTTAAGTAACTTTAATGACGTATTTAAGTGCTTTTAAATTTGAATTTTATTTCCCGCTAAAACTCTAAGCAACACTGTAAATACAGAGGGTCCCAAAATTGGCGCACCACCTGTATGGTACTATAATGGGCATGAAATTTAAAACGATTTTTTATCAGACACCCTTGATTTTTTGAATTTTACTCTATTGTGAATAGGTTTTTTTTTTCTGTCAGTTTTCGAATGTTATTTTGACAACAAATGCGTCAAATGTATTTTATTAAAATAAATTATGTAAATTGTGCTGCCGGCGAGAAAAATAGTAAGAAGATGATTTCTTTTTTAAATAATTTTTGTTTTAGGATAACAATAAGGCTTTAATCTTCGTAAAACATCAGAGACATGTTTCTTGTTAATGTCCACTTCGCATAAAACTTGAGATGTTTTAACCACTATTTTGACCATATTTACAATGCAAAAATTGATCGTTTTAAATTCCATGTCCACGATAGTACGTTGTTGGGGCATGCCTAGAGATCCTTGGAAAATTTAAAAAAAAAAATTCATCTTTTTGTATCTCTGAGAACAATGCGGTTAAAGTTTGATAAATTTGGCAACTCTGTTTAGAAAAAGTGCATTTAAAAACCCATATGATTCTTGATCATCTCTTTTTGCATTTGATTTTATTGACATTGTTTTCAGCTTCATTTCACAAAAATTTTGTAAAATGAAATTGTTTTTAAAATTATTTGACCATTCAAAAAATAAACAATTTTAAAATATTTTAAGATAGACTGTGCCTTTGTATTAAGCCATATTTTTCGTCATTATGTGCTGTTGTTTTCAAGGTGTAAGCGTTTAAAGTTTCGCACTTTAGGGCCTCATATTTCAAGGGTACATATGAGATACATTTTTTTTAACAATTATCTGGGGATCCCTATGCATGCCCCAACAACGTACCATACAGGTAATGCGCCAATTTTGGGACACCCTGTATAAAAATGTACATCTTTAGAAGGAAATGTTACCACAGTATTTTTTGCCGTTGTCTGATTACATTAGAAGGGGAACACCCTTACGTAATAGTTAAAGCTATTGTATATGCTAGTGACATCTAGTTTTTAAAATGTGTACTTTGTTAACTAGCTAGGCCATAAAATTGTAACAGGCAATTTAAATGAAACACGTGATTTTTTTAATGAATAAAAGTTTTCAAAATTTATTAAAAAACTCTTGAATGCAAAAAGAACTAGAAAACAAAAAAAATTTAACTTTTTGCTAAAAAATGTTTAACATTTTAAAAATATCTAAAATATTAAAAGTTTGTAGCACGTCATGATAAATAAAAAAATAATCTTAACTGTTTTTTTAAATTCAGTAGCGATCAGATAAAATTCCTCATAGGTCAAAAGTCATGACCGTAAAATAAATTTAAATATGGAAATATCGGAAAAACTGATTGCTTAAGTATATAAAAATAAACTTCAGCTTGATAGTTTCGAAGATTTTTGTAAAATGATTCTCTGGAATCTCTGATAAGCAATGTAATAATGACTTAAAACTTAAGCAATCCAAAAAGGCTTAGAAAAATGATATCCAATATAATAAAAAAACCTCGAAAATATCCAAGACCAAAGAATTAAAAAACTACTACAGTCATGGCAAAAAAAATTACGTTAACAAACAATTAAAAATGACCTTTCATAAAAGAATTTTGCATCTGCAATCTCAAGTTAGAACAAGAGCGTGATAGATCACTTAAAAAGTTAAATTTCGCAGATAGCTTATTTTTTATGAGTATTTCTTTATTTTTATATAATTGTTACACATTCTATATGATACTCTTCGCAGTAGATGATAAAAAGGTGCATTTTTTATTTTATTGAAAACAACGAAAAGCTTATTTTTTTTGTAAACGGGTGGGGATACAAAAAAATTACCAAATGCTTTTTTATAGGGATAAATACAATCCATAATTTTATTCAGAATATTTTTTTTGTAAAGTTGATATTAACGAAAATATAATTTTTTTTCTTCTTTGGGGGTGTTTTTAATCCTCTATTTATTACTTGATTTTTTCCAAAAACAATAGGGCTCTTCCTCTAAATGGGATTGATTTTTATGTAAAATCTCAAGTCGATCCGATAAACCGTTCTTGAGTTATGGTGGTTACAAATTTCGTTACAGACGGACAAAAAATAAAAGTCTTAAAAAGTCTTAAAACGAACGAATATGTAAAAATGTTTGCTCTAGGACGAATATTAACTTATTAATCGCCATATACTCTTCGACTTTGTCTGCGAAGAGTATAATTATTTAAATTTCCGAACCAAAAAGAAAGTGTAATTTTTTCAACCTTGACCGCTGAACCTCTTAACCAACGTAACAAAAAGTAAAAGTATCTCACCTGGTGGAGGATACGGCGTCGCAGGAACAGGCTCACTATAATTCCTCAACCCATACCCACCATCATGAGCATGAAAACTGGCAGCAGACTCAACCGCCATTGCGGCCGCAACTCTCCCCCGATCATCAGCCGAGGGCGTCAAATACGGAACCTGATCCACGTGGTGCCGCGTCGAGTACGGCGAGTAGTTACACCAACTGGGCGAGGAGAACGACTGGTGACATGACACTGTTGGATCTGCACCACTTGGGCCAGCTGAGGCGTACTTGTAGTCAGCCGCGGAAACGCTTCCAGAAGCCGCAGTTGCGGCAGGCGACCAGAAGGATAGTCCGGAAGCACTACTGGCTGCCTTAGCGCGCGCCGCGGCTCCAGTGTCCGCTAGGTTATAGTACGTAGGCGCGTTAGCGTACTGGTGATTGTGCAACCCTACAGAACCCTCAAACGAGCTATGATGAGCAGGGGTACTTTCCGAAGGCGAGTACCACGGTTGCCCTGCCGCTGAACCATGGTGCGAATGTCTTATAACCCCAGGCTCATCCCCGTACCGCTTGGCAGGGATATGAAGTGGCGGCGCGCTTCCAGAGTTGCTTGTCACGCTCGCCGGTGAGCTCGAAGACGTACATGCCGAGGTCGTAGCGGCCGCGGGGGGCGCTGCAGCCGCAGGGGACGTACTCAAGGGCGTCGTGGCGCTTTGCGGCGCCGGAGGTGGACTCTCTTCGTATAGCCCTCCGTTCATCATTGACCACCACGTTATCCCGGTGGTAGACCCCGCTCCAGTGGCTGGTGATCCACCAGGAGGATGGACATGTTCGTACAACGAAGGTGCGGTACACGCCACCGAATCGGCGATGTTGAGAATTATTTTGAATTTGTTTTAGAGTCCGGACATGGGTTGGTGTAGAGGTACGAGTTGAGGTTGAAGCGAAGAGTGAAATGGAAAAAACACACAGTTAGTTAAATCGTTTTGGGTACTGACAGTTTTTGATGCGTTCTTGATCGTTTAAAAAACACGTTATAGTTATTGATTATGGCAGTACAGTGCGACAGGTATCAGATTCTATAAACTTGGTTTATGAGTCGTAAATTAATTTATTGGCTGTAACTTTCATTTTAATGTTATAACACTTTTTTCTCCTTGTTTATTTGGGTCTATTAGAGCTTTAGCAAAACCGAACTGTTTGCTTTCGTTTTGAATGACTCCTAAACACCCCCTAGGGTTTAGGGTATCATAAATAAATTCAACAATGAGGACACTTTAAAACCGCACTACTTGTTTTGTGTGCTGCGACACTTTTGTTTTGCGACTATTTTATTTTATTCAAAACTGATTTAACTTTTTTATATCTCAACTTGCGATGTTCGCCGCTAAGTTATGTGTGCACTCGTCGCTATATCATAGAAGTTCAACACATACTGAACTGTTCTGTAGAAAACTCGCGCTTAGCTCGGCTGGATTCAAGATCGACACCAGTGCGCTCTATCGGCAAGTTCGTGAACCTCGAACCTAAGTTACGACATACGTGTCGTGTGAGTTTAAATCTACCCCTGTCCTTCGGGACGGTTTACTGGGACGTATGTCGTATGTTTGGTAATGAGTTAAGTGGTAAAATAAAGAGTTTTGCTACGGAAATTGTCGTAACTGGTTTTGATAAGTTTATTTTTTCTACTTGAGGTGTTTTTTTTTTTAATTAAATTATGATTTCTAAAGGAGAATTTTTTTAGATTAAAATTCATAAATGGGATGTTCTGTGCACTCAAAAGTTCGTAAAAGTCATCTCCCTGAATGTCAGTTATTTTCGAAATTTCAACAAAATATGTAAAAATACGTAATACATTAATAATTATAATTAAAAATATTTAGGATAATGTTTGTGATACATAGAAGTGGTACTGAATGTAAGAAATAATAAAAATACTGTAAAATAGTACTTTTGATGTTTTTCTTTCTACATTGAAATCTTTGAACAAGTCCTATATTAGGGAGCTTCTAGGAGCACAGAGCATCAAAACTGTGAATTTTAATCTTTAGCCTTAAGGTTCATTTTTTTTAGATAAATAAATAGAGCCAGCAAAAAATTTGCAGAACAATTGGACCTTTTAAATCCATAGCTATGACCAATAATTTTTCATTAATGCCACGATAAACAATTCAAAATAAAGATAAAAATATTCCATATTTTAGCCAATGTGTCACTAAGCCTGTTGACTTAAAAAACATAGAAAATAATACATTTTTATGTTGCTAAGCAATGTGCTACACCTTAGGATAAGTGGTAAGTGGGAAGAAGAATGCTCAAAAATCAAGGAGAACTGCCCCAAAAATTTAAAATATGAAGCGCTAGAACACCTGAACCAGCCACTAGATGAACACAAGATTTTTAGTGAAAGCTCATGCCCAAGTCTACTTTTTATTTTAAACCAAAAAAGTGTTTAATTTGTGAAACACGCATTTTTGTATCATTTTGTTTTCGCTATTGTAAATAAGTATTATTCATGGTTAATAAAGAAAATTGCTTTTGGATATGGCTGACAAATAAAGTACTTAATTTTACGGGTGGTTGACTGACAATGGTCCCTTTTTATAAAAACAATTCACGAAAAATCTTTTCCTCACAACGTCCTACCTACTTCCGAATTACTATAAAGGAAACAGAATAGACATTTCTTTCTTCTTCTATGATTCTACGGTTTTAAATGCATAAAATATTAATCGTTTAAGGAGCTCATAAACAAAGGTTGTATACAGCATAAAAAATCGGAAGGATCACTAAAAATTCGTATACAGAATGTCTCTAAATTGAGACACCCCTGGTCCAATAGACACGGTCAAGTCCTACGTCACAGAACACAAATCCACATTGAAAAACTGTCTGTGAAATTAGAATTTTGATTCTGTCAGATTAACTCCTTTTTCAAAACAATATTTCATGAAAATAAAAGAATTTCTCAGTAAACTCATGGTATAAAAATGTGCTATAATGACTTAAATTCGATATTTCAAGTTTAGTTTATTGTAAAATTCTATAATATACAGTTTATGTGTTAATGTTGTGCACCCACCCAGATGTGAACTTTAAACACAAATTGTTTGAGAAAGCAACCATATCAAGAGGTCTGGTAAGTACCACTGCAAAATTAACATTTTTTTCTACTAACTAAAACAAACCATACCCCTTGATATGGTTGCTTTCTCAAGCAATTTGCGATTAAGGCTGACATCTTGGTGACTCGTCATTATTTTCATAGATTTTTAAATACTTGCAGCAAAAAATTTATGCTGGCAATCTTAAAATAAACTATAAAGTAAATAAGATTTTAAGAAACATTTTTAAATCAATGGTACCCAAAAGTAAAAAGTCTTCTATTTTTATTTAAATATCTTATGTTTTAAAAAGACCAATGTTGGAAACATAGAATAACAAAGAAAATGACCTTCATTTGGTCCGTAATGTTGGTTGCCTAAAAAAAAATTCACGGACAGTATTTTAATGCACTTCTATGAACTGTGACGTAGGACTTTACCAAGTCTATTTAGCGCAATTTTAAAATTTTATTTTTTTTTTCTCGTGAATTAGTAACACCTTCTTACTTATTTTCACAAACAGTGTTGTCAAACTTATCGAACATTAACCTATTTTTCCCAAAGATAGGAAAGAATAATTTTTCTGAGACAACTTTTTCGAGCATGCCCCAATAACAAATACCATGCGGGTTGTGTGTCAATTTATGATCAACCCTGTAATATTAATACTTTATGCCAAAGGTAGACTTATTTTCTCCCTAAGACTGCAGGTACTCAGTAATTCGTCACGCAGTATAACAACTTGTCGAATAAAAGTAAAATTTTATTTTACGATGTAAATAGTCATTGTTTATGGCTGACCATAAGTGTTGACAGGATTTTTTATTGGTACTATAATATTAAAGAGCGGCAATTTGATGCGCTTCTTCTTTGTCGTGAAAGTGATAGCAATTATTTATATGGTTTAGTTTTTAATCGTTGACATTTTAGAGGTTTAAAATCACGATGGGAATTTTGTGGTAGTTTTAGCATAAAGGCCGATTTATAGAACGTTACTTTCACTTTACTTCCGCTTTACTTCGGCGTAACTTTACAGAAAATTAAATAAAATACATGAAAAAGTGTTAGCAAATGTATACTTCACTTTAGCGCTACTTTGCTGATTCATTTAGCTGTAAGTAGTACTGTCAAAATCCGAACTTGGCCGATCATGCGCAAAATTTGCAAAAATGAGATATTCACCCTTATTGTCAAGGGTGGTGATTACAGAATATCGTTTCGTACGAAACCTGCTGGTCTTCCTATGTAGGTTTCGTACGAAGTGATATTCCGTAATTACCGCCCAGGTGTAAATAGTCAGAAGTCGCGAGTTCAGACACATGCGCATACCTGTTCCCAATTTCACTTAACATTACAATCTATAAATTAAGCAAATTTGTTAAGTTACGCGGAAGTGAAGTTACGCCAAAGTAAAGTGAAAGTAACGTTTTATAAATCGCCCTACAAGGGTTTTTACAGAGGTCTTTTTGACTTGCGACTTTTGTGTAAATTAATCAGTTTTGAATAAAATTCACAGTTTTTTTTTTTATTTTTTACTGCTCTTTTAAAACATTAAATGTATCAGTATGAAGATCTGTTTAACATTAAATATTAACGAAGTGTTTTACGTCGGTAATTTTAGACAAATAGGTATGAAAGTACATAGTGATATATTTATAATGGAACTTTTATTGCAAAGTTCATGCATAAAACAAAATGCTGCTTATTTTACACATCTATGGTGGTTTCTTTGTAAATACGTCATTATCCACGTTTTCACCTAATTACACGATAAATAAATCAAAATAAAGATAACAATATTCCATATTTTAGCCAATCTGTCACTAAGCGCGGTTGACTTAAGAAACATAAAAAAGAATACTTTTTTATGTTGCTAAGCAATGTGCTACATCTTAGAATAGTGGAAATGGGAAGGCAAATTGCAAATTGAGGGAAAGTGCCCCAAAAATTTAAATTTGGAGCGCTAGAAAACATAAGTCAGCCATTAGATAAACATGAGATTTTTAATATTAGTAAAAGCTTAAGCCTATTGTAAATAATTATAAAACATTGACGTCATTTTTTTACACTAGAGCAGAAAAATTAACATACCTAATTAATAAAGCCAAAAAAGAATATTTAGGAATAAATAATCAAAAAAAGTGTAGATTATTTTTCTTAATTTCATTTAATTAGAAGTGGCCCATGACCATTTAATTATATTAATAAAGATTTAAAAATGTCACTCAGCTTCATTAACTAAAAGCTATATAAATAATTTAAGAATAATAATTATTTTAAAATAGACATTAGGTAATACTGAATTATTCATGATTGAAAATTGTATAAATTAATTATTTTGAGTTTTAAACTGAGCTTTTCTTGGAAACAACTTTATATTATTTTAGCTAAGTTTATTTTATTTGTTGGGATAACCAAGGATATAAGTCATTACTTTCGAATTTTCAAAAAATATATATATAAATTTATTTTATAATCACAAACTTTTTGATTATTTATTCCTAAATATTCGTTTTTGGCTTAATTAATTAAGTATGTTAATTTTTCTGTTATAACTTGGAAAAAATGACGTTTATGTTTTATAATTATAAAATTTAATTTTCAACCGTTAATTTTCTTCAAGATTTTTGCTCGAATTTTTGGTAGAGTAATGAGTAATAAAAATGATATTTTTTAATTAAATAATTTTTTTGCAAATGTTCACATCCAATAAAGAAACTATTTCAGTGCCATAAATAAGCAAAAATTAATTTATTTAAAAGGCACTGAATATTTTATAATACCTGAAAAGAAAGACTTTATTTTAAAATAAACCATAAAGTTAGAAAGTTCTCTAATATACTTTGCTCAAATGCTCAATACCTACCCTTAAAATGATATCATTGATTTGAAATTGCTTCAAATCAGGCTATCTATCTAACAATGCTAAGGTCTCTAAACTCTAAAGACTTCATGAAAGCATAGAGAATGTAAATTTCAGAATGTAGAGTTTAGAATAGTTGAATATCATGGCAGTGCTGATGTAGCTACTTTAATGGCGCATTTCTCCGCCCGCTTGCCGCCCTCTAGAGGGTGTACACAATCTGCGCCAACTCTGATGCATAACACTTTACTCTTATTTACAATCCTTTATATAGGGAATAAGCTTATTGAGCTTTTACTTAAATTAAAAATATTTTGTTTATTTGGTGGCTGGTTTAGGTGTTCTAGCGCTTCAAATTTAAATATTTGGGGCACATCCCCTCGGTTTTGGGAAATTTTCCTACCCTTTTCCACTATTCTAAGGTGTAGCACATTGCTTAGCAATATAAAAAAGTATTCTTTCTTATGTTTCTTAAATCAACCGCGCTTAGTGACAGATTGGCTAAAATAAGGAATATGTTTATCTTTATTTTGATTTATTTTTCGTGGTGTTAATAAAAAATACCTAAAATGTGAGTAAAGCAATAAATAAAGTAAAAAAATAGGTAATGTCACTTTGACAATGAAGTAATAGTATATTACTACCGTGGGTGGAAAGGGTTTCATTTCTGTCGAGAGAAAAAGATGTTTTACCATGGCGCGTAGCGCCGCGGTAAACCATTTCTCGAGACAGAAAGGAAATTTCCACCGAGGTTAGTATACTATTTTATTTACAACTGCTTACATTTATGTTTAATTTTAAAAAGCTTTAATTTTGCAAATTAATATTATTCATTTTTAACATCTTAGTTAACATGATTATTTTTTTTTAAGTCATTACCTAGGTTACATTACAATTGCTTGACATTGAAGTAAAAAAATAATTATTTTTAATTTTCAAAAAACGTCATTTCTCGCATTATTTTAAGGTCTTAAACCAACTAATATTAAAAAAAAACATAATGTCGGATAGTGATGACGAATGTACAGAATTGAAAGAGTGTGCGCAAAAGGCCGAAGAGGATTTGCTCCCTCAAAAGAATTAAATCCGACTTGTTTTCATTACCCAGGCGGAAAGTAGTTACTTTCCGCCCGGGTGGAAAGTGACAGCTTAATAAAACCAATAAAGTGACATTTTCTAACTTTTAAAGAGTCAGAAATGTCATCATTTCATATGCAGTTGTAAATAAAATTATAGATTCAAGAAGGTGGAAGGGAAAAAATAGCTGTTAAAGCTGGTCCAGTTTAACGCAATTTCCAATTTTATTATTTTTTTTTTTTTGGAAAAAAAAAATTTGCAACACCATAGTATAATAAGAAAAAAAATATTAAGAAAAATAATCTTTTTTTATGAAACACGCTCGTCGAACAAACTTAATAATTTTGCCGATTTATACGCACTCTTTTGCCATCAATCAAAATATGTATGGTATGCATCAAAAACTGTCGATATATTTATGTAATTATTTAAGTGGGTAAATAAAAAATTATTTACGAAATAAAAAAATAAAATTTAAAGAAATTACCTCTATGGAGACTTGCCAGGCTGGATCCAGGAAATACTCTCGAAATCCTGCAAAAATAAACAATTATAAATTGTTAAATATAATCTGAAACAAAATAATAATAAATCGGCTAAAAAATATCAGTAATAATTAAGATAAATTTAAAAAAAAAATTTTTTTTAGGTTTAGGAAGCCATTTTAAAAGCCATTCTTTTCAAAAACAATAATATTCATTATTCTTCCTTTGATAAAAAATGATTCTTCGAGAAAATTTGAATAGGGCTGGAGTTTGCGCTCTTGAGATATATCATGTTTTGAATTAGATTAAATGTTTTTAGTCTACCTTTCTAAAAGGCATTATTTCCGAAGGGAAAAGCTTTTTCAAAAAACTGTTTTTACCGAATGTCTTGAATTTTTCCCAGCTATTTCTCATTAAAAAAAAGCACATTAACCGCGGACACCCTGTATAACTTTGTCTGCGTGGAGTATAAATGCTAAAGCTTAATATACAGGCCATTTTTAGACATAACAAATAAAACTTATGAAGAAAGTCCCCTAAATTCTAAGAACTACATAAACTTCTTTAGCAGTGAGAAAAATGGTGGTCGATTTCCTTAAATGGCCTTTACGTGTGAGAAACCAAAACTCACAGATTAACAGTAATCAATTTATATGTTTTAATATTTTTTCCGAAAATAAATACTAATAAAATGTCACTTCCAATCTTTATTTATTACTTTCCAACTGTAATATTATCTCATATTTAGAAAAAGTGTATTTTAGACCTATTTTTTTTTCTTTAATTAAAAATCAAATTAAAATTGACTTCTGGCATTAGGAGACTAACTGGTCGCATCTACCTAAAACTTACCAGCTGGCCGCGCCTAATTGCAGGGTGCTTGGTCGAACTGGCCGCTCGATTTTTCTGGTTTGGTCGTACTGGCCGCGACTCATTAACTTCCTTTTATCTTGATTTATTTTTATGTATCCGATGTTTTATTGAGTTATGATATTAGAAAATTATAAAACAGAGAATCCTTTGGATAATATACAGACTTTTATTATCATTAAAACAAGCCAGCAACGTTGGCAGTACTCAATACATGTGTTTTTGAGTTTTATCGTTACAGACAGACTTTTTTAAAAGCACTGGAAGACATTTCTTACTAGGTTAGGTAGGTTAGGGAGTGTTGCTGCTAAAAAGATAATTTAAACAAATGTGCTTATGTCACCAAACTGCAATGTAAAACATTTTTTTAATAAAATATTGATAGTTATCGTTGTTATTTTATACAAATAAAATTCGTTTGGTGTTTATACTCATTCTTCGACAAAACTTCCGCCACAGCTTCTTTTCTACCTGCTAAACATGGAAGCAGGTAGAAAAAGTGCCCTATGCAGAAAAATGCGGCCAGCTCGACCTAAGTACCTCTCATTAAGTTTTATGACTCGGCCAGCTCGTATATGCCCCTAGTATTATACATTATTTTTTTCACTACTACCTATAGAAAAGGCATTTTTTGACCGATTTTCTACCAGAGAAATCACATTTCTCTCCCTTGGTCAATAATAATTTCCATGTCTATGTACACTGTACAATAATGAAATGTCAAAACATATGTCAAGGTTTTATCATAAATAGAACGGTACTTACAGCAGTTTTTGTGAGTTTTTTACGAAGATTTTTTAATTTTGAAAACATAACTACTTTAAAATGCTTCAAAACATTTAATTGCACAAATATTTCAACGAAAAAAAAAATTGTACAGTTGTAAACATGTCGCACTTTTTTCTGGAACTGTGTCAGTGTTCTATCATTATCATTATATTTACAAATTCCTTATCAGTGACCATCATATTATTTAAATCATTTACGCCATTTACGTGCAAATTATGAGTTATTTTGGAAAAAACACCCATTTGAAGAACTTTTTATTGTTTTGATTGATGTAACGTCAATGTTTCCATGGAAACTTCGATTAATTTTTTGTAAAAATCGTATACAGGGTTTTGATAAAAATTGAACATATTTTTAAATTAACATTTTACAAGAAAATGCTAGTAGTGAAAAAAATAGTATATCATCCACGGTAGAGAAGGTCATTATTGACTACGCGCAATTGTGTCCCTTGCCGCTGCGCGGCTCGGGACGCAATCTTTGCGCTAGGTCAATAATGACCCTCTTCTCTTTCTTGGTTAATAATGTACTATTTTGCGGCTCTTATTTAACCGAAAATTAATTGAGCCACAACAACATGAAAGCTACAACATTTTGTGTGAGAATGATTAACCTTTCACGGCTTAAAAAGGAGGTTCCAAATTCTAAAAGATAATAACACTGTTTAAATTAAAGAAGGCTTAGCCTAATTTGTGTATACATAGACCAACAGTAGACATATTAAAATGCAAATTTAGGATCATAAGAATAATATAAAATAGAAATTCTTACCTGCTGGGAAACTCAAAAGAATGAAGAACCCGTTCCACGTCTCCGAACAGTTTGAAGGGTTATGTTGTAACCGATGACAAAAAAATGCCTGAAAAAATAAATGTAATGTTACCAAAGGTATTAATAATAATAAAATTTTATTTTATATATATTTTCTTCAATGCCTTTTCGTTTTTTTAGAATGTTCTAAAGGGTAGGAATTAGAATTAAAACTTGTAGCAAAGCAAATCAGCAATCAGATTTTCCAAAGTGCTTTCGTTTCTTGTTGAAGCTTTGCAAAGTTGGTCAAATTCTAAAAAAGCTCGACAATTTTTTTTTTATCTTTGATTATTGAAACTTATTTAGCTTTTTTGTTGTACAATAAGAATCCACTTTATTTTTTTTCTAAAAGAAATATTTGGGAAATAAGAGCTTTTTAAAAAAAAATGGATGACGCGTTAGAAGTTGCCTTTGACAGTTCATAGCAATTATACCAAAAGTATTGGTTCTTTTGAAATGCCAGATTCGGATTAAGCGGTTCGTTTTACATAAACATTGATGGCATATTCATTGCTGGAAAAAATTTCCGCCGTGATAGCTAAAAAACTAAAAATATTTTACCTTTATCGTTTGCTACAAAATTAATTTAAAGATGTAGAAAGCGCTGATTGACATTCTACATTTTCATCATCTGATTTTTTAAAAGTGCTTTATTTTTTTTTATTGGAGCTTTTCAAAGTTGCCCAAATTCCAAAAAAGCTTGGCAAAAATTTGTTTGTCTCTAATTATTAAAACTTATTACGTAGATTGTGTTTTTTTTGCTATTAAATAAGAATCACCATTTACATTTAAAAAAAAAAAATATTTTGGAGATTAGAGCATTTTGTGAATAATGTGTCGCGAAAGAAGTTGCCTTCAAAAGCTCATAGCAGTTAAACCAAAAGCGTTAAAAATGGCTTTTAGCTTTTAAGTGCCAGATTCGGATTCAGCAGCTCACTTTTTACATAAGCATAGATGCCACATTGTTGGAAAAACTTGTAGCCGTGATAATTAAAAAACTGAGAAAATTCGCACCCTTACTCCTTGCTACAAAATATTATATTAAAAAAATGGATTTGTCTAAAATTGCGTTTTTAAACGAATTAAAAAAAGTAGATTACAAACTAGATTTTTGCTTTTGTTTCTTTATTAGAGCTTTTCTAAGTTGGTCAAATTTCAAAAAAGCTTAGCAGCAATTTTGTTCTTCTCTGATTATAATGTAAAACCTATCTTGTATACATTGCTTTGTTGTTGCACAATAAGACCATTTCTATTTTTCAAGATAGTTTTTATAAAAAAAAATATTTTATAAATTAAACCATTTTAAACAAAATGGGATGTCCCGAATGAAGTTACCTTCGAAAGCTTAAAAAACTTTCGTGGTTCTATAATAAACTTATTAGAGAAGGGCAAGAAAATACATAATTTTTAAGCATTGTTTTTATCATAACTTATATACCAAAATCTTGTATAAGCATCCACCATCATAATTATTAGGGGAAAGAAAGCACCCTTTCGACCATTCTACCCCGAATAGCTGTCCCGCAGCTATGCTATGTATACAAACTAAGGTAGGTATTAGATTTTCCATCAGAGTAACAGGGTTGAGTTATGTAATTGTTATTTGTGGTCTTGGGCCCCAAACGAATAACAAAATGAAATAGTTTCGCCTCTGTTGGCTTGGCTTTATCTCTGCAGTGAGTAAGAGAATGTCTTCATAAAGTCTGATTACTTCTAAAGTCGAGCCGGGTTACTTAAGGCTGATTTATAAACGTAATTTAAATTTAAAATTGTAATCATTTTAGAAACTAATGGCAAATATTATTTTGTACTAATATAAAGAAATATGATACTATCGTGGACATGGAATTTAAAACGATCAATTTTTGCATTGTAAATATGGTCAACATAGTGGCTTAAACATCTCAAGTTTTATGCGAAGTGGACATTAACAAGAAACATTTCTCTGATGTTTTACGAAGATTAGAGCCTTATTGTTATTCTAAAACAAAATTACTTAAAAAAGAAAATATCTTCTGACTATTTTTTTCACCGGCAGCACATTTTACATAATTTATTTTAATATAATACATTTGACGCATTTGTTGTCAAAATTACATTCAAAAACTGACATTAAAAAACTCCATTCACAATGGAGTAAAATTCAAAAAATCAAAGGTGGCTGATAAAAACTCGTTTTAATTTCCGTGTCCACGATAGTATGTCTTTTTAACAGAGAATGTCGCGAAGCATAGCAACTGTGTTTATGTAATGTTGGTTGTCTTAAATCAACAAAAAACAACACTTTCTGGTCATTGCTCAGTGGGTTTATAAGAGTTAATTTTAATTGAAATTTGTACTAACCTAACCCTAACAGCAACATAAATAAACAAAGCACAAGTTGACATATTCTAAAGATCCATAAATAATCGTTTAAATACAGAATTTTGGCAATTTAGAAGCACTATTTTTTTGCATTTTAAATTGCCAAAATTCTTATGTTAAATGCTTACTGGACCTTTAGAATATGTCAACTTGTGCTTTGTTTATTTATCTTGCTGGTAAGCACAATTTTTTATCAAAATTAACTTATAAACCCACTGAGCAATAACCAGAAAGTGCCGTTTTTTGTTGATTTTAGGCAACCAACATTACATAACCACAGTTTCTATGCTTTGCGACATTCCCTGTTAACAACTATCATACTTTAGGGAAATCTATCGGATTTAACTTAAAATTATTGAGCATTTCGAAAATTTACTTACAAATTCACAAACTTAATCGAAAATAAAAATGTAATTTTTTATGATTTTACGGGAGGCAAATTAAATGGGCAAATTGTGTACACTAATTCCTAACAAATTCTTAACAAATTCTACAAATTCTCAACAAATTCTACAAATTCTTAGCAAATTCTACAAATTCTTAACAAATTCTACAAATTCCTAACAAATTCTTCACAAATTCTCAGCAAATTCTTAACCAATTCTACAAATTCTTAAAAAAAATGTACAATAATTCTTTCATTGAATTGTCCCTTGTGATTTTATAAAAAAAATATAGATAAATCAAATGGCTATCGACCTAAGGTCCTTCAGCCATATGATTTTATATTTTTTTTGGTAATTTTTAGCAAAAATATCCATAAATACAGAAAATTATGTTATTTTACTACACAAAATTATGTAATTTTACCTAGAAAACATGTAGCAACAAAATGACTCTAGATTATGTTTGTCATTTCGCTATTTCTTTTTTTACTGTGTAGCGATGTGCATGGGACTTTATAAATTGGCCTTAAGATTGTCGGAAACCGAGACGTTTGGGGACAATAACAAGAAAACTTTTTCCATTTTATGCTTGGGCAAGCGTATATTTGCACAAGTTTTATAAATTAAATGAAATGTTTTAAACATAAGGCCAAGACCGAGTTTGTTTTTGTCCCTAACTTTACATGACATCATTTTATTCATTCATGCATCTAGATTTGTGTCGCATATTGCTTTTATTTTTGTGGAATTCGAATAGGTACTATCGTGGACATGGAATTTAAAACGATTTTTTATCAGGCACCTTTGATTTTTTGAATTTTACTCTAGTGTGAATGGGGTTCTTTATGTCAGCTTTTGAATGTTATTTTGACAACAAATGCGTCAAATGTATTTTAATAAAATAAATTACGTAAAATGTGCTGCTGACGAGTAAAAAAGTAAGAAGATATTTTCTTTTTTAAATAATTTTGTTTAAGGATAATAATAGGACTCTAATCTTCGTAAAACATCAGAGAAATGTTTCTTGTTAATGTCCACTTCGCATAAAACTTGAGATGTTTAAGCCACTATTTTGACCATATTTACAATGCAAAAATTGATCGTTTTAAATTCCATGTCCACGATAGTATATTATGATTCATGGCTGAATACAAAAATAAAATTATTTTCTTTTGCAATTTTAAAACTAATAGAATATGAAAACGTTTTTAAGCACGCAGCGGAGAATTTTCCAATGAACATATTTTCAAAAACTTCATTTAATTCATTGAAAAGAATTTTTAATTTGAAAGTTTACTTCAAATTTTACTTTTGTTGGATTGGCAACATTGACATTTTGAAATGAAAAGTAAATTTAGGTCAGACATTATTGAATAATGACATTTGTAAACTTTACTCACTTAATACTGAATGAATAGGCGTTTTTGAGAAAATGTAACTATTGATATTGTTTCTCCAATTCTTCTAGTTATTCCCTCTACAAAAAACCTATGTCCCCTGATAGTTTATACTAGTAAAATTTGTAAATAAAAAGTTCCTTGGATGGAAAGAATTCATCTTTTTGCATCTGGAAAACCAACCTAATAAAATAAAATTTTGGCTTTAATAATGAAGCAATTCAGCAGCCTTAAACAACCAAATTTTGGGTTTCATAATGTGCTTATTAGAACGCAAATATAAAAAAATTATTATTTTTAGCACATTTCCTAAAAGAGTGTACTTTTGCATTTTTATTATACTTCAAACAAATCAGAAAAAATGTCCAATCCATTAGTGGTAATGTTTCAATTTTGCAAATTGAATTTTTATTATTGAATTCATTTAAATATATAAGATTCCATTTATTTTATTGAATAAATTTGGTCGACCCTAGAAAATATATTCCACAAACACTTTACTAAAAAGAAAGGTCTAAGATAAAATGAAAAACAGTTTTAGGTATACTTTAAAAACGTTAGATCTGCCGTCCAAAGGAAAAAGACCGTATGTCCCAATTCATAGTTTTGAGAAAAACGAGTTTATGTTTTTACGTTGGTACTTTTTTAACTTTACATAATTTAGTGATTTTTTTTGTGCGAGGCTGTTTGTAATTATAATAATGATAACATTCCGAATAAATAATTTAAAAATGTATTTTTGTTTACAAAATATAAACAAAATTGTACTTACGGTGGTACGATGTTACTAATTGTAGTGCTTATACAAAGTAAAAAAACCGTAAGTGACAAATCGATGCAGTTTGCATTGATAAGCTAAGAGAAAAAAGCGTAAGTCCATACTTCGACGTCATCCTTTACTAAGTAAAATAACCGTTAGTGCGGACATGTAAAGCAAAATGACTGATATGCTAAAGAAAAAGACCGCAAGTGTACATGAACTTACGGTTTTTTTGCTTAGTAATGGTACTTACGGCCTTTTTACTTGCAAAATTGATGACGTAGTGGACTTACGGTTAATTTGATTTATGTTTTATTCATACTTTAATGCAAAAAATTAATTTTTTTTTCAATGAAATCAGTAAAGGCAATGCTTAAGATGCCAAAAATGAAAAAATCTCAATTTCGTAAAATTGGGACTTACGGTCTTCTTTCTTTGGACGGCAGAGATACTTTTTGAATTTTGTATTACCTGAATACCCAAAAAAAAAGATGGTTGCCAACCAGAATGGTATAAACACAATAAAAAAATATTTTTACTAATTTTTAGCATTTTTAAAAAAATTAGAAAACCGCAAAATTGTAATAAAAAAAACTTTTTAATTTTAGCTTTATTATAGCTAGTCGATTTTTATTGATTTCATAAATTTAAATGGAATGTTAAAAACTAACTATATATTTAGACTAGATTTTTACTATTCTAGAGTATAAACAACCAATGACATTTCGGTTAAACTTGGTATTATGAAGCAGATATTTACGTTATTTGCAAACAAGGATTTAAGATAATATAAACAAGACGTTTATTTTGTTTATCACACTTATTTTTGAGTTTATGCCGACGCATTTTTGTTAAAGTTAAACTATTAAAATGTTCATGCAAGTTTCCATGTCTGATCAGATTACATCGTTGAGCTTTTAAGCCGGTACAAAATGGTGCAAAATTAAAAATACAGTATGAGCCTTTTAAATAATTTAGCTATTTTATTTTCTTAATTTCACTGTACTTAAAATTTATTTTTTTAAATTCCTTCATTCCATTTTAGAAGAGGGTGCTATTATAGACATTTTTGTAGAAAATAATATTGTGAACAAGTTTTTAAAAATCTTATTTTGCCAAGTTTGGAGTAAATCCAACATGATTTAATGTTACTCTTGGGGGATCATTTAGGAAGAGGAGAAATTTATTTAGAGGAATAATTTATTCAAAAATCTTCTTAAAATCTTATTTAGCACCTATTTGTAAAATTTGGTGCAGATCCATCATGATCTAATGTTGCAAATTAAAGGGAGCTTATTAGGGGGCTACCACGCCAACCCTAAAACTCTTATTTGTGTTTATTTTGTTGGTTTAGCGTCATGAATAGATGTTCCAACACACGTAAACAAGAGCGGGTTAGATCAGTGAGTGTGATAGAGCATTTAAAAAGTTACACTTCGCAGATAGGTCTTCTTTTTATGACTATTTTTTTTATTGTTATTTAATTGTTACACACTCTATATGATACTCTTCACAGTAGATAATCAAAAAGGTACATTTTTTATTTTATTATAAAAAAACGTAGAATTTTTTTGTAAACGGGTGGGGATACAAAAAAAATAAGTGGATGCTTCTATAGAAACAAATACAATCTTTAATTTTATTTAAAATATTTTTTTTCGTTAAATTAATATTAACTGAAATATGCATTTTTTTTTTCAACTTTTGGGGTGGTTTCTACCCTATATTTATTATATTTGTTATTTACCTTTTTTAAAAAACATTAGGGTTCTTTCTCCAAACGAGATTGATTTTTGTACCAAATCTCAAGTCAATTGAATATCCCGTTCTTCAGTTATCGAGATAAAAAGTTTCGTTAAAGACAGACAGACGGACAAAAAATAAAAGTCTTAAAAAGTCATGAAACGAACGAATCTGAAGAAATGTTTTGCTCTATGATGAATATTAACAATTTAAGAGAAGGTCCGACCAAATGCAATGTAGTTTTCGACTTTGTATGCGAAGAGTATAGTACTTTAATGGCTGTTATGTACTTTTTATAGGAATTGCTATGTTTTTTTACTAACGACCTATCTTGGCGTAATCATTTTCTTAGTTGAGTCACCCTGTATATACCTGGACTCTACCAAGCAAAGTGAAGTCATGCACATGGGCACTTGATCTCTACAAGATTGCCATTTTACGATTTAATCTTTATTCAGGAAAGCACTTCGCATATTAAGCTAGCTTGGTTGGTTCACACAGAGAATAACAAAATTCCTGATATTGTGCAGCTTGCAAACTGTTGTTTTTTTTTGTTCGTGTGAATTTTTTAAAGAATGTGCATTAAATTGTATTATCGTGGACATGGAATTTAAAACTATTAATTTTTGCATTGTCAATATCGTCAAAATAGTGGCCTAAACATCTTAAGTTTTATGCGAAGTGGACATTAACAAGAAAAATTTCTCTGATGTTTTACGAAGATTAGAGCCTTATTGTTATCCTAAAACAAAATTATTTAAAAAAGAAAATATCTTCTTACTATTTATCTCGCCGGAGCACATTTTACTTAATTTATTTTAATAAAATACATTTGACGCACTTGTTGTCAAAATAACATTCGAAAACTGACATAAAAAAACCCCATTCACAATAGAGTAAAATTCAAAAAATTAAAGGTGGCTGATAAAAAATCGTTTTAAATTCCATGTCCACGATAGTACATCATATTTTTTACCATAAGTTGGTCATGTAAAAAAGTCATAGAACAAAGAAAGCCCTTGTCTAAGGTAACTTTGATCTTTAAGACTATGCTTAAGTAGGCGCTTTCTAAGAACCAACCAATTACAAACTATTTACATTTCCACTTGCGTAAAAAATTGTTTTAATTTGAGTAAATTATACATTCATTTTCTATGGAGTTATAATATGTTACGTCAAAATAATTACCGACTTTGAACTACAACAACTATATACACAATATTGTTTTTAAAAAGCCATAAATTTTATTTAATGGCTGTTGTATTGTAGTTAAGTGTATTTTGAAGTGTTAATAAACCACTTTTATTTCCATGTTTCTATGTCGAATAATCTAATTTATAGAAAAGCGAAGTATAGGGGTATATTTTAAATGTAAAAAAGGTGTTTAAAGTTTTAAAAATAAATAACAATTTTATCATTATCGATGTACACAACAGGCGTTTTCGATTAACTACTTTTAAGTCCAAAATATCATATACGCATTTCGTCGGCCCCAACTAAAAACATTGTAAGCCACATTTTGTGTTTTTCGTCTTTTAGCATTCTTTGTAAGAAAATGTCCACTATCAAATTTTTTTTTAAATTTAACAAATTTTCTTTTTTTAGCAAAAAAAAACACTAAAAGAAAATAATTGCTTGTAACTGAATTATTCATTATTATGACAGTAACAACATTGTATAAACCATTACGTTGCAAATTCACAGATCTTCGTCGAAAATCTAACTTCAAAAATGATTTCCTATTTTTTTTTTCTCGACTTATACATTTTTTGGTTTATATACATTACGTGGTCTATGCCAAACCATAAAGCGTTAGTTTACCATGGTTTTTTAAGCTTGTAAATGATTTAAATTGCTGTTTTATACAGGGTGTTTTATACAGGATGTCCCAGAATTGGCGCACAACCTGTATGGTACGCTGTTAGAGCATGCCCAAGGATTCCAGGAAAATTGTTAAAAAAAACCCACCTGTTATATTCATTGAGGAAAATGCGAACAAAGTTGCTTAAATTTGGCAACACAGTCTAGGAAAATACTACACAGTCTAGGAAAATAAATCTAAAAATCCCATCTATGAGTCTTGATTATACACTTTTGCATAAAATTTTATTGACATTGTTGTCAGCTTATTTCAAGAAAATTTTGTAAAATTAAATTAATTATAAAAATGTTATTTGACCATTTAAAAGAAGAAAAATTGGTGAAATGGTTTAAGATAGACTGCAGCTTTGTATTAAACCATATTTTTCGTTAATACGTGCTGTTGTTTTTAAGGTATATGCGTTTAAAGTTTTGCACTTTGGGGCCTCGTATCTTCGAGGGTGTATGAGATGGATTTTTTTTGACAATTTTCTGGGGATCCCTGGGCATGCCCCAACAACGTACCATACAGGTGGTGCGCCAATTCTGGGACACCCTGTATGTTTAAACTGGCAATTTGTTTTAAATTAAACAGTAGCTGTTATTTCCTGTTATACTACAAACACTGAAACACTATCTAAAAACTAAATTATCAGCATCCACATTTAACTTTTATGGTTATTTCTAATCGAATTGTGACATGAAAAAGCTTTTTGCAACAGCAGTGTTTCGTGGAAATTCAATTTTCGCTGCCTGTATTGCATTCAGGATTCTATTAACTAAACAATGCTTTTTCATTGCCTTACTTGGACATTATTATACTCTTGGAAAATATAAGGAATTAAACAGAGATTTTTAAGAGCTCGTAGAGTTCACATTTCTTATGACTTATGAACTAAACTTGAAATATCGAATTTAAAGGCCGATTTATAGAACGTTACTTTCACTTTACTTCGGCGTAACTTCACTTCCGCGTAACTTAACAAATTTGCTTAATTTATAGATTGTAAAGTTACGTGAAATTGGGAACAGGTATGCGCATGTGTCTGAACTCGCGACTTCTGACTATTTACACCTGGGCGGTAATTACGGAATATCGCTTCGTACGAAACCTACATAAGAAGAGCAGCAAGTTTCGTACGAAGCGATATTTCGTAATCACCACCCTTGACAATAAGGGTGAATATCTCATTTTTGCAAATTTTGCGCATGATCGGCCAAGCTCGGTTTTTGACAGTACTACTTACAGCTAAATGAATCAGCAAAGTAGCGCTAAAGTGAAGTATAAATTTGCCAATACATTCCCATGTATTTTATTTAATTTTCTGTAAAGTTACGCCGAAGTAAAGTGAAAGTAACGTTCTATAAATCGGCCTTTTAAGACATTATGGCATATTGTTATAACAGGGGTTTTCTGAGAAATATTGTCCTAAAAAAGTGGCTAAATCTGACAGAATCAAAATTCTACTACACAGACAGTTTTTTTATGTGGATCTGTGATCTGTGACGTAGGAGTTGATTGTGTGTATTCAAATTCTAATTTTACATACAGTTTTTCAATGTGGATCTGTGATCTGTGACGTAGCACTTGACGGGCCTTATTTTTATATTTTAAAAACAGTACTTATTATATTAAGTTTGGTCGAACATTTTTCTAGAACGTTAATTTTTATCTAAGCGCAAAAATATTCTCAGATTCTTTTTCATGATTCTTAGAAACTTTTAAAAACAGTATAAAAAATTAACCCATTTGCAAAGAGCACATTTTTCCGCTCACTGATCTATCCTAATTCTTGTTTTTTTTTATATAAGTATTTCCACCATTTCCTTCATTTAAAACCTTGTCTGTAAAGAATACGAAAAGAGTTTTCTGTAGTTAAGGGCGGAAACCCCTAAAAGGTTTTCGTTATCTTAATCATCGTATTTTTCTGCCTCATTAAAAACATGCCCTTCTTTTAAAGGGTTTCTTTCAAAGGGATCTTTTTTGTTTTTCCATTCTTTTAGTCTTTACAATGATGCCTTAAACAAAGGATGTACATTAATTCTGCGAATGATTGTAATTCTCTTGGCTATTTCGTTTTATAATGGTTCTATGCTTAATTTTCATTTGTAATAAACAAGGCAAAAAACTTTATTGTTATAAATGAAAATTTAATTTTCAAGAGATTGTGCAAATTTTGTTGTTGTAAAATTCCATGTTCATGTAGAAGTAGATAATTGAAAAAATATATTTTTTATACTTACTAAGGTATCATATTCAATTTGTTATAACATAACTTTTCCATAATAGTTATTTGTTATTTTGTGTCAAAATGCGTGTCTTTTGTTAATCAACAACATGTTTGCTTGTTTATGATAAAATTAACAATTATTTTCAGCATTGCACAGTAAAAAAAAAAATTTGCAAAATTAGCTAGATAATCATCTAGGGTCATTTAATTGCCACAGATTTTCTAAGTAAAATTACATGATTTTGAGTAGGAAAAATACATAATTTTAAATATCTTTGCTTAAAATTACCAAATAATATGTAATTATAATATCATAAGAAATGTGTAAAATTAGTATTTGTGATTAAATTTGTGAATTTGTTAGTAAAAATGCTCGATAATTTTAAGCCTAAATCCTGAAAAATTCACCAAAAGTACAACTATTCATAGTTGCTAAAAAAAATTTTGTCGGAGCACTCTTTTGGATTTACTTTATTCACTTCAGATAATCTTGCTTTAAACTTAAAACGCTGCTGCCCCCTTTTGGCATTTTGTTATTATTACATAAATTTAAGGAAAAATACATGAATTTGTGTACTATTACATAATTTTGATTTAAGAACAAATCCGAATTCAGTTTTATCATAATACTAAATTTAAATTTTGTGTGATACCTACATGAAAAATTTTGGAATATTTCACCCATTTTTGCGTTTTCCACATTTGCAGATGCGATTCCGTGCTAATATGTTTTAATTTCCGTAAAATAACGTTAAAATAATTCGATTGAAGTAGTTTCAAGTAAACTTAGCTTGAAAAATATTTTTCCTAAAAATCGGCATTTTTGGCAATTTTTCTAAGGGGTAGGTATGGAAAAAAATCAAAAAAGTCAAAATCGCCACATGTGTACCAAAATTCGTTTCTGAGATTATTTAATAGGATTAAAAACAAATCCACAATCAGTTTTAACAAAAGAGCCTTGGTTTTCTTTTTGAAAAATATGTCATGAGGTCCCCTTTAAAATTATGGTCGATTTGCGTCCTTGGACAAAAATGGAAAAAATCAAAAAAGTGAAACTCGCTCCAGTCATGGCAATTTGACTCGTAAAAATTGCTACGCAACGAAGTTTTCGTATAAAATTTAGTATTACCGGCAATCCTCTCATCATTCGTGGTATTACATTTGATAAATTTCTAGGGATCCCTATAAATGCCCCAAGATCGTTCCATCGCGTTTATGCGCCATTTTTTTGGACATCCTGCATGTCAAATTTCAAACTTTTAAGTTAACGTTAATTTTCTCGCTATCCAGACGGATTATAAAAAAACACTGCATTTTATTAAAGAAAGGGTAAACAAGTTCTTGCTTAAATCTGTTTTGTTAACAAAATAAAATATATTTTCAAATTATCCATACAAACGGAGAACCCAAATTGCAAATTGCATTTTGTTAAAAATTTGGTAAGTAGAAAATAAAACAAATTTTAAAAAAGCAAAAATAAAAAAGTTATAAAATTTCTTGTGCACACCAAATTCTACATTTTGATAGGGACCCCAAGTTGCAAAATGAGCTTTAAATATCCACTATTGACTTCTCCAATAAGAGAAACGTCACTTTTTTTGACAGTAGGTATGGAAAAAAATCAAAAAAGTCAAAATCGCCACATGTGTACCAAAATTCGTTTCTGAGATTATTTAATAGGATTAAAAACAAATCCACAATCAATTTTAACAAAAGAGCCTTGGTTTTCTTTTTGAAAAATATGTCATGAGGTCCCCTTTAAAATTATGGTCGATTTGCGTCCTTGGACAAAAATGGAAAAAATCAAAAAAGTGAAACTCGCTCCAGTCACACCAAATTTCGTTTCAGCGCTTATTTCATTTATTTAGGAACAAATCCGCAATCAGTTTTAGCATAAATCTGTTTGTAAAAAAATGTTAAATTTTGTGTGATACCTACATGAAAATTTTTTGGAATATTTCACCTATTTTTGCGTTTTCTACATTTGCTAATGCAATAACGTGCTAATATGTTTTAATTTCCACAAAATAACGTTAATATAATTCGATTGAAGTGGTTCCACATAAAATTAGCCTGAAAAATATTTTTCCTGAAAATCGGCATTTTGGGCAATTTTTCTAAGGGGTAGGTATGGAAAAAAATCAAAAAAGTTAAAGTCGCCACATGTGTACTAAAATTTGTTCCTGAGATTAATAAATGGGGTTAAAAACAAATCCGCATAAGTAAGCAACTTTACCATGATAATTTAAGCGATATACAGCTTTTACATATTTTTTTGTAATTTTACCAGAAATATCTGCGTAAATTTAGTCTGATATTCTAGGTAACTTTACATACATTTTCACAGTGTATTTTTTTTTAAGATAGCACATACCTAGGTAGGGGTACTAAACCAAAAATTTTCCCACTTATGATTTTGTCTACGAATAGAGTCAATAGCTTACTGAGCCCTTTGTTGGGTATCCATTCCATGTACGAAGGTAGACTTCCTGTTTCCACTCTAAGGGTTAAAACGCTACTAGAATCATAAGGAATCTATCTATCCATACAAAAGATATAAAGGATTTTGGTAGGTTCAAAGCGTTTGCATTTGATGGAATTTGCTTCCTGCTACAGGAAATGTGATAACACTTCTACGGAAATTGAGTCTTTAGGTCCCAATAGGGTTGCCTAACGCCACTGAAAATAGATTTGCTGATGCACTAGGTATTTTGAATTTAATGATATACAGGTGTTCTTAAACTGGGGCATAAACACGATGGTACGTTGTTGAGACATGTCTAGGGAGCCCCAGATAATTTTTAAAGCAAATTTCACATAACCTTGGAGATATGTAAAAGTTCGAAACTATAAATGCTTATATCTTGAAGATAAAAGCACATATTAACGAAAGAAATGACTAAATACAAAGGCGTAATCTATCTAAAATATGTATATGTTTATCTGGTTTATCTTTTAAATGGTCAAATTACATTTTTATAATTAATTTTATTTCACAAAAAAATCATGAAATGAAGCTGACAACAATGTCAATATGATCTAAATGCAAAAATGTATGCTCAAGAATCTAAATGAGCTTTTAAGATGGATTTTACAAACTGTGTTGGCGAATTTATGCAACTTTGTTTGCATTTTTCTCGATGAGTATAACAGATGGAATTTTTTTGATAATTTTCTAGGATCTCTGAAAATGTCCCAAGAGCTTACCATCGCGTTTATGCGCCATTTTTTGGACACCCTGCATGTCAAATTTCAAACATTTAAGTTAACGTTAATTTTCTCACTAGGCCAGACGAATTATAAAAAACAGTGCATTTTATCAAAGAAAGGGTAAAAAAGTTCTTGCTTAAATCTGTTTTGTTAAAAAAATAAAATACATTTTCAAATTTTCCAAACAAACGAAAACCCCAAATTTCAAATTGCATTTTGTTAAAAATTTGAAGTGGTAAGAAGAAAATAAAACAAATTTTAAAAAAGCAAGAATAAAAAAGTTATAGAATTTCTTGTGCACACCAAATCCTACATTTTGATAGGGACCCCAAGTTGCAAAATGAGCTTTTAATATCCACTATTAATTGTGAAAATTTTATTATGATACGACAAACCATTTTAATTCAGTATTTCAATTTCTAGAATGACATATGTCATTCATTTATGCCCGGTTACTCCGTTAATTCCTAACTGTTCCTTAAAGTTAAACTGACATTTTATCATAAACAGAGTTTGACAACCTCCACCTAGACATTGCCTTAAATTATGTTTTCTATGATAAACAGTCACTCAGATTTATTCAATGACTTAAAAAGTGTTGTGCAACCGGCCATTAATTAATAAAATCTTCCATCAAATGCATAAGTTGTTTACCCTTTTTTTGGTAAAATGAAAAAAAAAACTTAACGCAAATACCCTGTATAATGTAACGTTTACACATTCTGTTTCTGTTTCAAGCTTTAAGTCATTGTATACAGTATAAATTCGAATCGACATCAAAAGTGCATTGGAGAATACTGCACCATACACCGATGCAGCTGCCCCCTCCACTGCCGTGTTGATATCAGCAACTACAGTGCAGCGTGCCCATGTTTTAGACCACCATGCCTACTTAGGGCCTTATCTAGCCTAGACCGACCCACCTCTTCAAGCTTCTGCACTCCTGGTTAAAAATATATTCAGAATGCAATGTTATAATGCTGGATTATATCACAAATTGTTTATACACAATATTTGTAGATATTGATGCGTTCTACAGATCATGTTACAGTATTAGGTAGACGAAATGATAATTTTTTAAAAGATAATGTCATATTGGTGCAATAAATTTTGTGAGTTTGAGAAAAATATAAAATGTCGTTTGGAAAAAGGTTATCAAATGGTGAAAAACTTTTAAGATAAATTTAAAAATGATAAGAACGATCATAGCAATATTATTAAATTTATTAATGATTTTTATAGAATTTTTATTCTTGTAGACATCTAAACAGAATGTTTTAAAAAAGACGCACTCTTGGAGGGGTGCTTACAGATCTTAAAAAAATTGGAGATATTGAAGTCCCCAAAGTGCAAAATTTCAAACGCTTAAATCTTAAAGATTACAGCAAATACAGGATGTCTAAAAATGGCGCAAAAACGCGATGGTACTATCGTGGACATGGAATTTAAAACGATCAATTTTTGCACTGTAAAGATGGTCATAATAGTGGCTTAAACATCTCAAGTTTTATGCGAGGTGGACATTAACAAGAAACATTTCTCTGATGTTTTACGAAGATTAGAGCCTAATTGTTATCCTAAAACAAAATGTTTTAAAAAGGAAATATATCTTCTTACTATTTTTACATAATTTATTTTAATAAAATACATTTGACGCATTTGTTGTCAAAATAACATTCGAAAACTGACATAAAAGAACCCCATTCACAATAGAGTAAGTAAAATTCAAAAAATCAAAGATGGCTGATAAAAAATCGTTTTAAATTCCATGTCCACGATAGTACGTTATTGGGGCATGTCTAGGAAACCCCAGAAAATTGTTAAAAAAAACCTATATACCCTCGGAGATATGTTGCCCCAAAGTACGAAACTTTAAACGCTTATCTTTTGAAGATAACAGCACATATTAACAAAAGAAATGGCTAATTACAAAAGCACAATCTTTCTAAAATTATTTTACCATTTGTTTATATTTTAAATGGCCAAATTACATTTTTATAATCAATTTAATTTTACAAAATTTTTATAAAATAAAGCTGACAACAATGTCAATATGATCTAATGCAAAAATGTATGCTCAAGAATCTAGATGAGTTTTTTAGACGTATTTTTGAAACTGTGTTGCCGAACTTATGCAACTTTGTTCGCATTTTTCTCGATGAATATAACAGATGGATTTTTTTTTTGCAAAAATGCACCACTATTAGGTCATCAAAATAAAAATTGAAACACATAATTAACAAAAGAAATTATTATTTAGATTGTAAATAAAATTGAAGAATCCTTTAAAGTTATAGGAAAAGTAAAAATAATGCTTAAAAATAAAAGGGAAAAATCGATTACGTAAAATGAAAAAAAAAAAAAACTTTTTTAGGTTGAAATTAAAAAAAATATTGCATCTTTCAGAATGATAAAAAATAGAGTACAATTAAAAATATTATTGCAACAAAATAATTAAAAATGGGTATATTTTTTTTGTTACTAAGATTATTTTTATACCTTTGTTCGATCATTTATTTTAAATATTGATTTTCATAAAAAAAATAACCCAAAACATTATTATCTGTACTCATATACTCTGCAATCCTTTCTTTCCATAAATAATCATATACCTGCAAATATTTCTTATCATAAACATTATACTTTAAATAAACCTTGACTTAACTCAAAGCAAAAGTAGTGGGGGGCAATTGCAGTAAGTACCAAAAAGAACAACTAAACATAAACTATCATTTAAAAGCATGATCTATGGATACATACCCGGTATCAGGGCATCAGAAACTTTAAGAACGATAAATGCACTCAAGTGCAATGTTACTTAAACATATAAAGTGCATAAAAGTAAGTAACGTTTACAGTGGAAATGTCTTATCATTTTAGTAACACAAGCTAAAAAAAATATTTTTTCTACTTCCACCTTTAAAATGACACTTATCACACGACTAGATTAAACCTAAAACAATCCTTTAACTATGTCTTAAAAGCCGTGGGTAAAATGGCGCTTAACCCACGAGGTGAAGTTGCAACAAGCTCTTTACCCACGAACCGAAGTTAGCGTTACTCGCAGAAATGCCAGATCACATTTTTTGTATTTATTTTAGTTGTCAAAAACGTAATATTTGGTGTCTTCTTTTAATAAAAATGAATTATAATTAAAGTTACAGTGAAAAATTAAGTATATGTTTACATTTCTTAAAAATTATAGCCATTGCAAATGTTGTTAGTGTTAGTTTTTACGGATGACAACAATTCTGCTAGAAAAACGCGTTGAACCTAAAACCGTGAGTTGTTTTTGGAGTATTTTTATAATTTTAGACAGTGTTTAGTGTAGCAGAGGTAGAATTTGGATTTAACATGACCGTTTATTGCATATTACAACATGTATCTTCATTTTTACTTCTAAAATGTTTTTTCTAACCTTTGGGATCGTATAAAAAGTATAGTTTACTCGTTTTGTTAAAAAACTCGCTGTGATCGTGTTTTAACAAACTCGTGTATAAAGACTCGTTTATAACACTTGATACAAAAAGTACTATTTTAACTAAGATGTTAGTTATGAAAAAAATATTTAACCATGTTTTTTTTAAGCCTGTAGACGAATTAAATTGCAACTTACGTTTTTCCCTACTATAGATGTGCTCGTTCAAAGATTTCAATGCAGAAAGAAAAATGCCAAAAGTACTATTTTACCATATTTTAATTATTTCTTGCACTCAGTACCACTTCTATGTATCACAAACATTATCCTAAATATTTTTAATCATAGTTATTGATGTATTACTCCGTATTTTTACATATTTTGTTGAAATTTCGAAAATAACTGACATTCAGGGGGAGACTTTTACGAACTTTTGAGTGCACAGAACATCCCATTTATGAATTTCAATCTGTAGCCTTAAATTTAATAATCAAGGTACTATCGTGGACATGGAATTTAAAACTATTTTTTATCAGCCACCTTTGATTTTTTGAATGTTACTCTAGTGTGAATGGGGTTTTTTATGTCAGTTTTAGAATGTTATTTTGACAAAAAATGCGTCAAATGTAATTTATTAAAATAAATTATGTAAAATGTGCTGCCGGCGAGAAAAATAGTAAGAAGATATTTCCTTTTTTAAATAAGTTTGTTTTAGGATAACAATAAGGCTCTAATCTTCGTAAAACATCAGAGAAATGTTTCTTGTTAATGTCCACTTCGCATAAAACTTGAGATGTTTAAGCCACTATTTTGACCATATTTACAATGCAAAAATTGATCGTTTTAAGTTTCATGTCCACGATAGTATGACGTGCTATCCAATTTTTAAAATTAAGTAAAACAGTCTTTGTAAATGATCCTTCGAAGCCGCATTCCCGCCTCGACAAAAACAACTGCATTATCGTGGCGTGCAAGGCAAACCTGATTGGCAAGTTTTATAATACTTCCACCGCGCTAATAAGAAGCCAACTTTAAGTGGGATTCACAATGAAAATTAGCTTGCATGCGGTAAGACTTAAGGTAGCTTGCAAGAGTTTGAAATATGTATTTGGGATATACCATTCACAACGAATTAGCTTGCATGAGCTCTTACAGGCTAATTCATTGTGAATGGTATATCCCAAATACATATTTCAAGCTCTTACAAGCTACCTTAAGTCTTACCGCATGCAAGCTAATTTTCATTGTGAATGAAGCTTTAAGCGGATTTGCCTTCTTAAACTCGCATGGGTGTTTATCGCAAATAAATTTGTATTTTAATGCTCTCATTTTCATATTAATAATATATTTAAGATTCAAGTACTATTATTATGCTAAAAAAGAACTTGTATACCTTAGCCAATTATTTTGCAGCGATGCAACTTCATAATTTGCCAAGTTTATTTCCTTCTTTCTTATAAGAAGGCAATCTTGAGCATTATTTTGCCATAAAATGAAATCCTTTTGCGTATGGAAATCACCATAATAAAAAATATGTTTATGGTTATGTTTTAAATTGACATTTTGCACAAAATAAAATCTTTAACTTAATGTTATCACGGTAAAAATTCTCTTTTAATTTAGTTTCAAAATAAACTTGTTTTAAACGCAATGCCATTTTAAAATACCTACACAAAAAAATTGTTAAAGCTGTCCCATGTTTTAAGGCTAGAGATTCAATTATATAAATCTTCTAATCTGTGCTCCTAGAAGTCATCTCCGTTGAGCTCCCGTCATTCTACTAAATAGCACATCTACATGAGGGCGCCATCGTATATTAAAACTAAATGTAGTTTTGAAAACTATAGAAATAGAACTACAAACGTATTATGGTTGCATTTAAGTCGGATATTTCTTTGTGTCGAAAATCTGACTTCAAAAATCATTATACTATTTTTGTTTTTTTTTTTTTCACTACGGATACATTTTCTTGTTTATACATTACGTGTACTGTGCCAAACCATAATACTTTAATTAATCATGGTTTCTTTAAGCTTGTAAATAATTAAAATTGCAATTTACGTTTTTCGCTAATAAAAATGTGCTTGTTAAAAGATTTCAATGTAAAAAAAACAAGAAATGGGTTAGATCTTTAAATGGGTTAGAAGTTACTCTTTGCAGATTTATTGGATTTTAGGGATGTTTTTTATATAATGTATGCACATTCTATTAGATATACTCTTCGCAGTTATAAAATTTAAAAAAAATAGAGTTTTATAGCAAAAAAAAATTAAAAAATGTGTTGCCGCTCTTGGGACTCGAACCCGAGCAGTCCTGCTGAGAGGCGAAAATCTACCCACTGAGCTACCGAGGCTATGTAAATTAAGATCGATTATACGCGACAAAAACTTAGCTTTGTATTGTTTCATTTGTTTTATAATATTTAAAGGACAACTACGTTTTTCTTTTGTTTTCATTCTAAACGACGCATAATGTCCCATTCTAAGTACATTTTTAGCTTTTATTAATTGCTTTTTTTCATTAACGCGTAGAGTTATAAAAAAATTCTGATGAATTTTGATAGGTTTTACCAATATTTAATTTAGTATGAAATATTTTTAAAATTATTTAAAGATAACTTCGTTTTAATTTTTTTTAACTTTGAAAATAGATTTTCACACTTTTATGATTACCCGATTTTTTTAAAAAACAATAGGGTTCTTCCTTTTGTGAAAAATGATTTTTCCAGAAAATTTGAACATGATTGAAATTTGCGTTCTTGAGATATCGTGAGTACAAGAAAGTGTGACATACAGACGGACGGACGGATTTTTTGAAAGTTTTTCAAAATTCGATGAAACGCACGAATCTACAAGAATTTTTGCTCTACGACGAAAAATAACGATTTTAGGTTTGGTCCGATCGAATTTATAATACTCTTCGACTTTGTCTGCGAAGAGTATAAAAACACTATTTTACCATAATTTTATTATATCTTGCATCTAGTACCACTTCTATGTATTATAAACATTATCCTAAATATCATAGTTATTGATGTATTACTCCGTATTTTTACATATTTTGTTGAAATTTCGAAAATAACTGAGATGATTTTTACAAACTTTCGAGTGCACAGATCATCCCATTTATGAATTTGAATCTATAGCTTTAAATTTGTTACTTGTGAACACGCCAAATGAAAGACCAAGATTTAGAAATTGGCAGGAAGAAGCTTTCTAACAGTTAAAATTTTACAAGTTGACCTAATTTTTTCTAGAACCCTTTTAGACGCTAAAGTAAAATTATATTATGCAGATGGTATTCAAATTTTTTGTCTCACAGCACCCGTTGTGATTTCCCAAAGCCAACTACAAAAGCGGTAAGGTGATAGACTTGAGTAAACCAGACATTTAAATGCATGAACTACCAAAGAAGATTTGATTTTACAGTGTCTTTCCCAAGTCTCAGTCTGGTTTATGCTTTTATAGAGTTTGTGGACAAAAAATAATAGAAAGTACCTAGCTAGACGAATTTTAACTCTATGCGGTTTAGATTATAATACACAAATACACATTCTTTTCTAGTTTAGTTTACAGTTGTATTTACATCTGGCAAGACCGCCTTTAGATGACATTTAATTTTCTTGATTTTAGTAAAAATTAAACAACTTTGCACTGCTAAGATTTTTATTGTGATTGTGATAAAATAAAATTGAAAAAAAAAGGTAAATAAGAATTTAATTTTAATTTGTACATGTTTCCCAAAATTGGCACATAATTGCGATTTTAATTTCTTGAAGAATGCCTAGGGATTCTTGGAAAATTGTAAAAAAAAATCCATCTGATTCATTGAGAAAAATGCGAACAAAGTTGCATAAATTTGGCAAAACAGTCTAGGAAAATACGTCTTAAAATCCCATCTACAGGGTGTCAAAAAAATGGCGCATAAACGCGATGGTACGCTCTTGGGACATTCTCAGGGATCTCTAGAAAATTGTCAAAAAAAATCCATCTGTTATATTCATCGAGAAAAATGCGAACAAAGTTGCATACATTTGGCAACACAGGAAAATACATCTAAAAATCCCATCTCTAAGTCTAAAAATCCCATATATGAGTCTTGATCACACACTTTTGCACTAGATTTTATTGACGTAGTTGTCAGCTTCATTTCATAAAAATTTTGTAAAATTAAATTGATTATGAAAATGTAATTCGACCATTTCATAAATAAACAAATGGTTGAATGGTTTAGGAATACTGTAGCTTTGTATTAAACCATTTGTTTCGTTAATATGTGCTGTTATATTCAAGTAAGCATGTAAATTTTTGCACTTTGAGGCCTCATATCTCCGAAAGTATTTGAGATAGATTTTTTTTAACAATTTTCCGGAGCTCCTTAGACATGTCCCAACAACGTACCATCGCGTTTATGCGCCATTTTTTGGACATCCTGTATGAGACGGATTTTTTTTAACATTTTTTAACCAATAACGTACCATCGCGTTTATGCGTCAATTTTTTGACACCCTGTATAAACAAGAAAAATTTAAGTAAATTTTTAAATTTATGTATTGTATTAAGGATCTTCATAAAATGGTTTGCATGCGTCTAAAACTACTTTCTAAGCAACCAATCATGTTTTATTCTTAACATTATGTGTGTGTTTCTTTCTGAAGTGTTTTATTTCAAATCTATTTTTTATATTTGGGTTTATCTTACCACTGCAACATTGTTGCACAAAAGACCAATCCTTTTTCTTTTTTATTTTAATACTTTCGCGGTCTAATAACTTTATGTCTCTTAAATTTGTTAATGACTAAATTTATGCTTGACAACCCAAATTATTAAGTTGCTTAAAATATAACAAATTAACTTTGGGTTTTGGTAACGCTATTAAATTTGTTTTTTTTTTGTTTTAATAAAAATAAAGACATTGTTGTTTAACTGTAAGCAATTAAAAAATGAACAAAAAGCATGTTTTCAAAAGATTTAAATCACTGAAATTAAAAAGTGTTACCTAGTCAGGAAGCTAAATTCACAAAATGCACACTAATAAAAGTTTGCCCCCCAAAATGCGCTCTCTAATTTGCAACAAATAGATTCTGAATGAGATTTTAAAAATATTTTTGGGAAATATTTTTGAAACAATTTATTTAAAATTATTTTAGCATTTGTTTATCTTTTAAATGGTTAAATTACTTTTTTATAATCAATTTAATTTTTCAAAATTTTATGAAATGAAGTTGACAACAATGTCAATGTGATCTAATGCAAAAATGTATGCTTAAGAATCTAGATAAGTTTTTAAGATGTATTTTACAAACTGTGTTGCCGACCTTAAGCAACTTTGTTCGCATTTTTCTTGATGAATATAACAAATGGATTTTTTTTGGAATTTTCTAGGGATTCCTGAGAATGTCCCAAGAGCATACCAATGCGTTTATGCGCCATTTTTTGAACACCCTGTAGATGCAAAACAAGGTTCTAAAAAATTTAAACTTAGAAAAAAATAAACGTTTTTTAGAACCTTATTTTGCATCTATTCACAAAGTTTGGTGTAAATCTAACATAATTGAATATTACTTTTTGGGGGGGGGAAGAAATATTTTTAAAGGAACAATTTTCCCAAAATATTTTTTAAATCTTGTTTAGCACCTATTTGTAAAATTTGATGCAGATGCATCATGATCTAATGTTGCAAATTAAAGGAGGCTTTTTGGGGGGCTACCACGCCAACTATAAACTCTTATTTGTATGCATTTTGTAAAATAACTCCAATACGAATAATAAAACAGTTCAAATATGCGGGAATTATGTTTTCAACTTGTTAAAACCATTTGGAACCTTTGTACCAGCAAAAGAATAAAATAAATAAACCTACAGGATTAGCCGACAGCGTAGGCATTCTGCACCTATTTTGTGATGTTTTGTATGTAAATTGTGGAATAATAAGATTCTAAAATAAATCCGCTAGCCTTGAGGGAGACAAGCTAAAATGGAATCGTGGGATTATTCAACATAAATAGTATAAAGTTAGTAGACGCTAATGCTAATTTACAACCATTACTTTGACTCTCCTGTCTCTTAAGAAATGGCCGACAGAATTTAGTCCATTTGGATTATAATATTAAACAACTTAAACAAGCAAAATGGGTAGAATTTGAAATGATGCAGCAGTTGCAAATAATGGACGATATCCTTCGCATACTAAGAATTAAGGCCGATTTATAGAACGTTACTTTCACTTTACTTCCGCTTTACTTCGGCGTTACTTTACAGAAAATTAAATAAAATACATGGGAATGTATTAGCAAATTTATACTTTACTTTAGCGCTACTTTGCTAATTCATTTGGCTGTAAGTAGTACTGTCAAAAGCCGAGCCTGGCCAATCATGCGCAAAATTTGCAAAAATGAGATATTCACCCTTATTGTCGAGGGTGGTGATTACGGAATATCGCTTCGTACGAAACCTGCTGGCCTTCTTATGTAGGTTTCGTACGAAGCGATATTCCGTAATTACCGCCCAGTTGTAAATAGTCAGAAGTCGCGAGTTCAGACACATGCGCATACCTGTTCCCAATTTCACGTAACTTTACAATCTATAAATTAAGCAAATTTGTTAAGTTACGCGGAAGTGAAGTTACGCCAAAGTAAAGTGAAAGTAACGTTTATAAATCGCTCTTTAAAGTATGTGTTCTGGCAAAAGTTTTTTTGTTTCTAGTTACTTAAAGTGCAAAAAATTACCCTGTATTTTATAAATATTCAAATAAAAAAAATGCGTGCTTATACATTCAGGATTTCCAAGAAATATTATTATTTAAACATAAATTCTAACTTATCTACATTATGCTTATGCATATGTATGAGAATAATAATTTTACATATTTTTTGCTAAGATTTTGCTCCCATTTTCTTAGGTTTATTAAAATTAAGTCATGAACAAAATATAATAGACTATTAGTTTATACAAGTAACATTATATTATTTTATTGGTTGCCTAGTTTATATCAAACAATATCGGATTTTTTAGAAGAATAAAATGTTGACTTGAAGAAAAGTTAGGTTAGAAAAAACATTTTAGAAGTAAAAATGAAAATATATCTTGTAATATTCACTAAAAGGTTTTGTAAAATCCAAACCCTATCTCTGCTACACTAAATAATGTCTAAAATTATAAAAATACTCCAAAATCAACTCACTGTTTTAGCTTCAACGAGTTTTTTAGCGGACTAGTTAACACCCGAAAAAACTGACACTAATTTGCAATGGCTTAAATTTTTAAGAAATGTAAAAATATACCTAATTTTTCACTATAACCTTAATTAGAATTCATTTTTAATAAAAGAAGACACCAAATTATACGTTTTTGACAACTAAAATAAATACAAAAAAATGTCATCTGTCATTTTTTGCAAGTAACGCTAACTTCGGTCCGTGGGTAAAGAGCTTGTTGCAACTTCACCCCGTGGGTAAATTGCCATTTTAACCACGGCTTGCAAGACATAGCTAAAGGATTTTTGAAGGTTTAATCAAGTCGTGCGATAAGTGTCATTTTAAAGGTGGAAGTAAACAAAAGTAATTATGCATGTACTATCGTTGACATGGAATTTAAAACGATATTTTATTAGCCGCCACTGATTTTTTGAATTTTACTCTATTGTGAATGAGGTTTTTTATGTCAGTTTTCGAATGTTATTTTGACAACAAATGCGTCAAATGTATTTTATTAAAATAAATTATGTAAAAATGTGCTGCAGGCGAGAAAAATAGTAAGAAAATATTTGCTTTTTTAAATAATTTTGTTTTAGCATATCAATAAGGCTCTAATCTTCGTAAAACATAAGAGAAATGTTTCTTGTTAATGTCCACTTCGCATAAAACTTGAGATGTTTAAGCCACTATTTTGACCTTATTTACAATGCAACAATTGATCGTTTTAAATTCCATGTCCACGATAGTAAATCGGTTATATTTAGTCTATGGCAAAGGTTATCATGGACATCATTATCATCTTGAGCTAGCAGAGCATAACCAGTTGAGTCTGCTGCATGGCTGAGAATTAAAATAATCAGATTTCGTTCATTACCCACTCATAAAAGTTTATGTTTTATTTTATAAAATGCAATAACCTGCAACAAAAGCAGCAAACTCAAGTACAAAATGCAGACATTTTATTTAAATTTTAATTTAAAACCTTGTTTTTCCTATTTCGTATACAGTCGTTGCGTTTCTAAATGCATTATTATACTTTTTCGCATATCTCTCATTAAAAATACTACAGTTTAATGCACACTGTAAAAAAAGGAATTGTAAAATTACCTAAAATATCAAACTAAAGATATTTCTGGTAAAATTACAAAAAAATATGTAAAAATTTAAAATAGCTTAAATTATTGTGGTAAAGTTACTTACTTATGCGTTTTTAACTAAAATTATGTAATAGTACAAAAATTTAGGTATTTTTTCATAAATTTATGTTATAATAACACAATGCCAAAAGATGGTAGCAGCATTTTACTTCGTTTAATCCAAGATTAGCCAAAGTTACCCAAAACAGTGCTTCGACAAAAACATTTTTTAGCAACTATAAATGGTTTTACTTTTGGGAAATCATTCAGGATTTTGGCTTAAAATTATTGCTAACAAATTCACGCAAATGCTAATTTTAAACATTTTTTATGATATTATAACTACATATTCTTTAATAATTTTTAACACAAATACGTATTTGAAATTACACATAATTATGTAATTTTACCTAGAAAATTGGATGCAACAAAATGCCCTTAAATTATTTAGGTAATTTCGTAATTTTCTTTTTACTGTGCACTCAAAATAGTTTAAAAATGACCCCTATTAATACATTAGCAAACGTGCATGACATCTTGTCTATGTTGAGGTATTTTTTCTGTGTTCCTACTACATTGCAAATTTTTTTTTTTTTAATTTAGTAGTAACTTAGATTTCTTTTTTTTAAGTTTTAATTAAAATAAATTCATGCTGTTTCTAGGTAACAATGCAAAATTTTCGACCATTTTCAAAGAACTTAATATACATCGGGTGAACAAATAAAAACGGCCCCTAAGTAGGCTATGAACAGTGTAAAATCTGTCAATTAACAATATTTTGACAATCCCCATGGCCTACTTATGCGCCGTTTTTATTTGATCACTCGATATAGCTACATAAAATCGGTTTGTTTATAACTGAGAAAAAACACTCTGTATAAGCAACAAAATAGTTAATTAACTTTGCCTCGCCTTCTGCAAATATAAGATGTTCTCCAGACATTCTTTAAATCTTTAAACCATCGAAACTCTTCTGATAAAGCTTTTTTTTTAGACGAGTATATCTTTCGTCTGTGTTATTTAAAGCACGTTGCTCGGCTCTTTAATATAAATAAAGTTTAAAAATAAAACATGTACTCCCTGCGTCTGAGTCATCTGTCATCTATTATTAGGACTTGAGATTTGTGTATATTTAAAGTAGGTGTAGATTTACATGATTCTATATCAACTCTCTCGAAAGTGATGGGAACTTACTGCATTACTAAACAAACATGGCCGACGTTTAACTTGAAGTTGATTTTGCAGTAGAATACAATATGAAAATGTCAAGACAGTTTAAGGAAACTGAACACTGTCTTTGAAGTAAAAGTAAAAATTAATCTATAAACTAGAAATGGGTAGAAGTCAAAACTGATAGGACTTATACTTTTCGAAGATTTGTCGTTTTTTTATGATTTTTTGTAAAATGTTTTGTAAACAATTTACAAGATACTCTTCGCAGCAGGTAATAAGTAAAAAAATAGATTATTTTTTATTGATCAATAATTACAAATCTGCAAAGGAGGCAAACTACTAACTTAAGAACAAAAGAAAATCATTTTCACAGCGCGAAGAGTTTATGTAATTGTCAATTTTGACGTTTAAGATTTGATAGTAGCAAAGTTCAACGCGACGCAACTTTCTTTTGTTTTTCAAAGCCATCTTGACCTATTGAGTTTATAAGATGACTTAGAAATTTTTTTATTACTGAAATGCAGGAAATTCTTTTTTTTAGCCAAGAGAGTAACTTTTTTGTTAAGAAAAGAAGTACGTTTGATCCTCTAAATGAGGAATGTCTATAAATTTATTAATAACCGAAATATGAATTTTTTAAAAGTCAGGGGGCTCCTATACCCCCTTTTTTATTAACCGATTTTTTTCAAAAACAATAGGGTTCTTCTTTTTCTGAAAAATGTTTTTTTGTTTGAATTTGAACTTGATTAGACTTTTTGTTCTTGAGATATCGTGCCCACAAAAAAAGTGTGACAGACAGACGGATGGACGGATTTTTTGAAAGTTGTTCAAAATTCGATGAAACGCATGAATCTGCAGGAATTTTTGCTCTACCAAAATTAACGATTTTAGGATTTTCTGGTCGAATTTATAATACTCTTCGACTTTGTCTGCGAAAAGTATAATAACAATTTTCTACAAGGAATAATAATAGAACACCTACAGTGCAAATAAGTAAGATCAATAACACAAAAAATGGTCAAAAATGATAGTTTGTCAAAACAGAAGTTGTACTCTTCGCAAATTATATTTTTAAAAACATTAACGTTAATATTCCGGTGTAAATTTTTTTTGTTGATGGCTTGCTTTAAGATAAAGAAGAGTTTAACACAATTCAATGTTTAATAATGTATACCTACCTAAAATGTTTATTGAGCATTATTGTTATAGCTACTAAGGTTAGTTATAGTAATCATAAAATAAATTAACACCGTCACTTAAATTAAACACAAAATATTGACTTACAATAAGTATCTCGCACTGTTTTAGTTATTTGTCCTTCCAGTTAAAGAGTTCCGGGTTCCGGTAATATTAATTGTGTGCTACTACTACTATAAAATCATCATAAAAATTGTTTTATGTATTTTAAATTGAAGTCATTTTTATCACTTTTTCTTTAGGGTTGACTTGTTTAGTTATAACGGTAATCATTTTTTATACTCTTCGCAGACAAAGTCGACAAGTATATTGCGATTGGTCGGACCTTCTCTTAAATCGTTAATATTCATCCTAGAGCAAACATTTTTACAGATTAGTTCGTTTAATGACTTTTTAAGACTTTTATTTTTTGTCCGTCTGTCTGTAACGAAATTTGTGACCACCATAACTCAAGAACGGTTTATCGGATCGACTTGAGATTTAACACAAAAATCAATCCCATTTAGAGGAAGAGCCCTACTGTTTTTGGATAAAATCAAGTAATAAATAGAGGGTTAAAAACACCACCAAAGTAGAAAAAAATTCATATTTTCGTTAATATCAACTCGCGAAAAAAAAATATTTTTAATAAAATTAAAGATTGTACTTTTCCTTATAAAAAAGCATGTGATAATTTTGTTGTATCCCCACCCGTTTACAACAGAAAATAAATTTTACGTTTTTTTTAATAAAATAAAAAATGCACCTTTTTAATCATCTACTGCGAAGAGTATCATATAGAATGTGTAACAATTATATAAAAATAAAAAAATAGTCATAAAAAAAGTCCTAGTTGCAAAGTGTGACTTTTTAAATTATCTATCCCACTCACTGATCTAATCCATTCATTGATCTAACCCGCTCTTGTTTTGCTTATTTCTTTTTTTAACATTTTAAATACATGTATTTTTAATTCTATTTTAGGGTATGGAATGCCAACAGACAAAAGATAAAATTGACCACCCCTTAAATTACAGAAGCAAGCATCTATGTTAAATTTGGTTGGATACTTCAGTACAGCTGTTACACCATTGGAAGAGACATTACTTACAATAAATCTGTAATTCAGAGACAGAATTGAATAAGTAAAGAGAAAGCTGACCATTTACCAAACAGACCCACAGTATGGCCTCTAGTTTGAATTGGAATGCAGACCTTACAGAGTTTTAGTTGGTTTCCGACATTTTGTAATCAAGAAGATATTATTCTGGATAACGGTAAGATTTAAACAGTATTTTAAGAAGTTAGAATCAAAAATAATTAACTTTGAATTTATTTAGGACAACTTATTATGTAAATAAAAAAAAATGTATTTAAAATATATTTGTAGAGACAATAAGTGTTAGTTCATATAAGTTCGGTCACTTTCCACAGAATTATTTCTATGTTCATGAATCTTTCAAACTTTGACAGAAAGTCTTATAAACTTTACAAATTTTAATTAATAAATAAAAATTATTTTAATCTTAAAAGGAAGTTGTTGTTTAAAGAAATATTACACAAATATACCCAAAAATATAGTCGAATATTAGAAAATAACTAGGAATGTATAGAAGTCGAAACGCGTAGAAGTTACTCTTCGCAAATGGCTTGAGCAGAATTCGGATTCGGAAACAGTGTAATTTTATATTTTTTTAATTAAAGCTAAATTAATGTTTTATATCATTGCTACACATTCTATAATATACTAGTCTTTGCAAAAAAACTATTATAGAATAATAGTGTTTTTGAATAAAACAATTTTTATTATTTATTTGCGAGAAGTGCAAACAGGAAACACGAAGAATTTTGTTAACAATGGGGATAAACGTCAGTTTTGACGTTTAACATATTTGAGGTTATTTGTTCTGACAGCTGCTTTTGTTTGTTTGGTTGAAATATTTTTGGCATGGCCTTCTTGACCAATTCGTAACGCGATTCGGACTTACAATTTTTTTGCTCCTGAAATGGTTTATTTTTTGTTTTTTTAACCTTGTACTGGTTATCTTTACAAAAAATTAACCAACATTTTTAATCTACTAAAATATTAATATTTTATTTTTAGGCACAATTCCAAGAAACAAATATTAAAATGGAGGAAAATTATAGTGGTTAAATGGAAATAAGCTAAAATGCACTTCAAAATGAATATTAATACTCTCATTTGTAATAATGGTATATGTAAATGAAATAGAAAAATAATAAGCCAATCCTAACGCTAATTTTACGATAATGCATAGCCAAAGATAATACACTACTAAAGGAGTCATTATTGTATTATGGTAATACATTTCTAACCTTCAAAAGGGCCCAAATTTATGATACCAGATTGGCAAGGTTTTTTTATAAAAAATAAAATAAGAACAAAATGGAAAGGACTAAACATTTGTTGATGTTGGCATTGCAAAAGGATCTGATAATGCAATATCTTTCTGTGCAACACATGGGTGGCCCATTCGATAATAAAAAATTATCTTACCGGAGTTCTGCCTTACAGCAAGTAAATAGGTAATTAGTATAAAATGTAATATTCTTAACTATTAATAAATAAAGACTAAAAAAACTACAAAAAGTGAACAGCGTTTATGTTGCAAAAAAAAACAGTTTAAAAATTACACTTGACTTTTTTAAAGGTACCTGTAATAAGTATCTGCAAGACATAATAAACTTCACAACTAATAGAGATGTTTTAAACATATTTACGATTTAAAATTTTATGTACCTTAAAAATTATTTACAAGATTTTTTGGATCTTTTTTTTATTACACAGTTTCTGCACTCATAAACTAAAGTAAGCATTTTATCTACAATAATCAAGCAACTGAATTCCTTAAAGGAGAATGTCGCGAGAAACTGTGGTTTTGTAATGTTGGTTGCCAAAAATCAACAAAAAACAGCACTTTCTGGTAATTGCTCAGTGGGTTTATAAGAGTTAATATTAATTAAAAATTGTGCTTACCAGCAACATAAATAAACAAAGCAAAAGTTGACATATTCCTAAGGTCCGCCAATAAGCGTTTGACAATTTTAAAGCATTATTTTTTGCCTTTTAAATTGTTAAAATTCTGTATTTAAACGCTTATTGATGGACCTTTGGAATATGTCAACTTGTGCTTTGTTTATTTATGTTGCTGGTAAGCACAATTATTTGCTAAAATTAACTCTTATAAACCCACTGAGCAATGACCAGAAAGTGCTGTTTTTTATTGATTTTAGGCAACCTATATTACATAACCACCGTTTCTATGCTTTCGTTATATTCCCCGTTAATTCCGCGACTAGTTTAGAATATTTTGCAGAAGCTTTAACTGATGATGTAAAAAAATTAAATGATGTTTTTTTCTAGGAACAAATATGAACAGTAGTCAACAAATCTATAAATCATGGAAATCAATAATTACAAATAACGGTTTCGTTTGAAGACAGGTTTGAAGCACAAATGGACATACTATCGTGGACATGGAATTTAAAACGATCAATTTTTGCATGTAAATATGGTGAAAATAGTGGCTTAAACATCTCAAGTTTTATGCGAAGTGGACATTACCAAGAAACATTTCTCTGATGTTTTACGAAGACTAGAGCCTTATTGTTATCCTAAAACAAAATTATATAAAAAAGGAAATATCTTCTTACTATTTTTCTCGCCGACAGCACATTTTACATAATTTAATTTAATAAAATACATTTGACTAACGAAAACTGACATAAAAAAAAAATCCATCCACAATAGAGTAAAATTCAAAAAATCAAAGGTGGCTGATAAAAAATCGTTTCAAATTCCATTTCCGCGATAGTACAAGTACAACATTCGATGTTTTACATGACCTCAAATTAAACCAGAGCTACCAGTTTTTTTGCTTTTGAAGAAGTTAAAAAGCATGAAAGAGAATTTAAGAGAAGTGAGGATAGAAGGTGGTTAACGACGTCTTAACGAAAATGCTCGAGACAATTAAAACTACCAAATTAAAAGGCAAAAAGAAAAGAAATAAATACCTTAAAAATCAAAAGAAAATGTCATAAAGTTAACAAATACATTTTAAAAAAGAAAATGAACCCATAATCTCAAAGTGGGACGTTTGTAGAAAAAATGAAAAGGAAAAATCAAGGTTCTGGATTTTTTTTCTCTTTATTTTTTAAATACATTTTAAGTGTAGATTAATTTTTTATAATATTCAAGATGTAGAATACATTTAAGCTCAAGAAGCCATCAGGAGAAATGATATACTAAATTTTTAAATGTTTCCGCTACTGCTAATAAAATAAATTGGGAAATTTGTAATTTTGAAATTTTTTATAATAAATCTGCAAAATCTTCTGCTTTTCATTTTAAAACGCTTATAGAAATCTGAAATTAACATTTTTGATTCCTAAAATCGCGCCCAAAACCTCAGCCTTTAGAAATTAATTAATAAGAGTCTAATTTTGGGAGTCTATACAACGTCATCAATTTTTAAAATTCATAAAACATACTTGAATATTCCTAAATTAAATTTAAGGTACATACAATTGTTTGAAAAAAAATAAACAGATATTATTGCTGTTTTTTTAGTCCCCTGGGGTACTTTTTGTTGCTTAATATAGCTGCTTTTGTACTTTTCTAATTAATAAATACATCTACCGACGATAAATGATCCACCTTAATTACAATTATGCAGGGGCGGATGGGAAGCACTTGACCGGCCCTGAAAAAGAGATCTGCCGGCCCAAATTTGCGCCGCAGGCGAGATTTTTTGGGCTAAAATAAGGACAAACTATATAATTAATTTAAAAAATTAGGACTTGCCGGCCCAAAGTCCCGCGGCCCTTCTGGAAATCTCCAGAACTCCAGATGGGCCCATCCGCCTCTGCAATTATGTAACCTAGTAATTAAAATTGAAGGCAATAAGATTTACGTTTAATTTGATTATTTTGATTCATTATTATTATAATTTTTTATTACGCACGTAGGTATTTGCACTAATTTAAAAACTAAAAAATTAACCTCATATTATAATGAATTTAAAAAAAATAAATATACATTTGAAAGTCATAAAAATAATTGGGTGTTTCTGCTCTACAAAACGTTATCAATATTTAAAGGCAAAACGCAAAAGGTAAGGAAGGTATTTAAAACGTCAAGAAAAATTAAATTCTTCAATAAAATTACCTATGAAATTTTTTCCATATCGAATTTTTTGATGCTGATGAAAGTAAGTAATTTTGAATCACTAATTATGGTCAAAAAAACAAAATACCTGAAAAAGCCTAATTTTGTTAAAGATTGGTACGTGTAAAAGAAGAAGAAGAGTGATCAAACAATAATATTTAAAAAAATAAGAAACGGATAATATTTTTATAAATCAAGTTTTAAAGAAAAGAACCGAATAAAATGGTAGATGAATTTTGGTATAAAGAGAAATATATTTTGGTTGTGTCTACTGGCGCTCTCTCTGTTAGTAAAAGTACGAACTAATCAATTTTGTTTTCGTTACGTTATTACAGAGTTCCATAGAATTTTACAGAGACTCTACAAACCCAACAATTTATCACAGAAATACTGTTTTAAATTTCGTTTCGGAATAAAATATAATAATTATTTTGTTTTGACGTTTAATTTAATACTGCTGATTGTTTTTTTAAATAACTATTTTTTTTTAAAGTAGATTTTAATTTTCTTTCGCCCACGACATATTCTTATTATTACTTTTTTCTTAGTTATAAGCAGGTTAATTTGCAAAAAAAAATCGTCATTTACGACAATTTCGAGAGAAAGAAAATTTTAATTTTATATTTGCATTCTATGATCGTGTTTGATTGCTCCTAATTCTGTTCATTCTGACTATTCGATGACAGAAAAAATGTCATTTAGCATTGTTTAATGACATTTTTTTTGTCATCGAATAGTCAGAATGAACAGAATTAGGAGCAATCAAACACGATCTATGTGTAATAAGAGAACCGAAATTTGGTTTTTTAAGGTTGCTGAATTGCTTCATTATTAAACCCAAAATTTTATTTTATAACGTTGGTTTCGCAGATGCAAAAAAATGAATTCTTCCCTTGCAAGGTACTTTTTTTTACAAATTTTACTATTATAAACTATCGGGGGACATAGTTTTCTTGTAAAGGAAATAACTAGAAAAATTGGAGAAACGATATCAACGGTTACATTTTCTCAAAAAACGCCTATTCATTCAGTATTAAGTGAGTAAAGTTTACAAATGTCATTATCCAATATGTCAGACCTAAATTTACTTTTTACTTCAAAATATTAGTGTTGCCAAACTGATAAAAAGTTAAGTTAAGTTTCTAATCCAAATGAAAACTGCTTTTTGATAAATTAAATAAAACAAATAGATACAGCGTTTTAAAAACTAATTTTGTAACACTCTTTCACTAGAAAATTCGCAGTTGCAAAATTTTTCTTTTTAAATCTAGTTGCTACAAAAACATCCCTTAGAAAACTGCAATTTTTTTGCACATGATTTTCAGAAATTCTTAGAAGTTAAAATTTTAGTTTTTGTCGGGTTCTTGTCTCAATGTCTTGATCTTGTAACAATATATTTTTTTGGACCTATACGTAAAACTCGCAAAACCTTAAGTACCATATAAAGTGACCTTCTAAAATACCCTTGCCATGTAATAAAATAGGCAAATGTTGTTAACTGCATGTTTAGCATATCAATAGCTGAAGTATTTAGGATCGCTTTCGCTTTTACAATTTTACACATAAAACCCCAACCCTTCGTGTTTTTGCTCCTTCAACCCTGATGTAATGTTTTGTTGTTATCTCCTAAATGGTAAATGTAAATATTTTGTCCCTTCCTGTGAAAGGAAAATTACTTTTGGTCCCTTAGACTAAAGAGGAAGAGGAGTGTTTTAAGTTAAATTTAGGGTAAATAAGAAGGGTCTTAGAATGGATTTTGGTTTTTTATTTTTAAAAGAATGCTTGTATACAGGGTGTTTTTTTGTGCAATTCGATTTCCATTATAGAATTTCTAGAGTGACCATTTAAGACCTTTACTTGCGACTGCGAAAAACAAAATTTTAATTGCTTTACTGGTTTTGCAGAAAACAGTTACTATCATACTTATCAATTTTTATGTTAATAATAACTTTTTTTTGAAAAAAAAAATGTATACGCAATAAAACCATATCAAATCAGTGATCATGAACAATGTAGGCTTGGAATTTATTAATTAAAATGCCTTAGTTATAAAACTTTCTCATGATGCAAACAAAGTAAAACACTCGGTAAAACAAGGCATATGTTTTTAAATTTAATCGTTACCGACAAGACTTTTTTAAAAGCACTGGAGGACATTTTTCCACTGGGGGACATTAGTTTAGGTAGGTTAGGTTAAGTTTTGCTGCTAAAATGAAAATATAAACTCTAGCTATGTCGGTGCCTAGCAGTGCGTCCAAAATTGTGTACTTTACACTGAGGGACATATTACTAGGTGTTGTTCTCGGTGTTGTTCTGTTAAAAATGTATCAACACATTATTAGAAAGCATTGTAGTTTAAAATTATTTGATCTTTATACAAAATAAAAGCATAAAATATTATTACTGCACATAAACATCTCAAATTAAAGGATAATCCATTTCTTACTGCAGGTAAATGGATTAACTCTTACTTAATGACTAGTTATGCAAATTGGAGAGTATTTTGGAATGTCCGCATATTGAATGTCCGCAAATAAGAGGGCTTCTAGTTTAGTATAAAAATCAAATGATTTTAAACTACAATGCTTTCTGATAATGTGTTGATACATTTTTAACATAACAACACCGAGAACAACACCTAGTAATATGTCCTTCAGTGTAATGCACACAATTTTGGACGCACTGCTAGGCACCAACGTAGCTAAAGTTTATATTTTCATTTTAGCAGCAAAATTTAACCTAACCTAGTGTCCTCCAGTGGAAAAACGTCCTCCAGTGCTTTTATAAAAGTCAGTCTAAACCGAGAAATTAAAAAAAAAATATGCATATTGGATTTTACCCAGGTAAAAAAGCTCACTACCTTTTCGTTTTTGACCAGTTATGTCTGCAAATTGGGTGTCCGAAAATATAAGAGGACATGTTGTAGATCACACCCTATACCGGCAGTAAACATCGAATGCTAAAAAGTAATATACCAATCAAAGAATGGGCACAGAGCATACATAATATCGTATATTTTATGACGGCAGCTTGCAGACATATAGGGCCATATACGGCTACGGTTCTTGTTTTTTAAACCTTAGTAGAAACCCGTCTTGATAAACCGGCTGCTACAGTCCATATAGTATCTGATAAATATGTCAACGACAAGAATGCCGCCTTGCATGGGTTCTCGTGAGATAAGGAAAACTTATAATAATAATAAATGGGAAAGGCTCACCTAAGATGGCTGATGTCAAAAGCAGATGTGCCAGATGCAACGTGGGATTCCGTGGTTTCAATCCATTATTTCTTGTTCTGCTGCCATGCTCTGCAACATTAATTTTATATGAATTAACAATTAAAAAAAAATGATACTAAAGATCAGGATTAGAAACATCTAACAAAATTATACAGGGTCGACGTAGAAAATATTCAGGAGGTGTTTTGAACCCATTTTAAGGCTATAAATTCAAATTTATAAATGAGATGTTCTGTGCACTCCAAAGTTCGTAAAAGTCATCTTCCTAAATGTCAGTTATTTTCGAAATTTCAACAAAATATGTAAAAATACGGAGTAATACATCAACTATGGTTAAAAATATTTAGGATAATGTTTGTGATACATAGAAGTGGTACTGAGTGCAAAAAATAATAAAAATATGGTAAAATAGTGTTTTTCTTTCTACATTAAAACCTTTGAATGAGCACATCTACATTAGGGAGAATCGTAAGTTGCAATTTTAACTTACAAGTTAAAAAAAAAACATGGTAATTTAACGTATTATGGTTTGGCATAGACCACGCAATGTATATAAACCACCAAAAAGTATATCCATAGTAAAAAAAAACAAAAATAACGTGCGATCCACAAAATTTGACGTCGACTCTGGCTGTGAAACGTCAAAAATATGACAATCGACAATGTTTTAACAATGCAAAAAACTGAAATTCAACAAATGCATGGGAAGAGCCGACGTCAAATTTTGTGGATCGCACGATAGTATAATGATTTCGACATGAAGAAATAACCGATTTAAATGAAACCATTATAGCCCTATTTTTGTAGTTTTTAAAACTACATTTAGTTTAAATGTACGATGGGGCCCTCATGTAGATGTACTATTTAGTAGAATTGGCGGGAGCTCCACGTAGATGAATTATACGTGCTTCTACAGATTATAGAAGATCTGTTGGTTTGAAAAAAAAACTTATATATTTATATTATTTCTTTGAAAATTCTAAAGAAAGCAATTCAAGGATTATCAACACATTTATAAATTTTAAATTATAATTATCATTGGCACATATAAACGATTCATCATTTTATATTTTGCTATGAGAAAAATCTAAAATTTAATTATTTATAACTTTTTAAAATCTGGATTGTTTATTGACCTAGAAAAAAAATCCAAGATCCAATTAAAAACTAAAATTTTTAAGAGATGCAAAATTATTCACAAGTTTTAAAATAATTAGTCATTAGGACCATTAGAAAACATTCCTGTTGAAAATAAGTTAATTTAATGATTATTGTAACAATAACTTTCTTAAAACAGGTATTTTGTCAGAGAATACTCTTGCCAAATATAGCTCGGGCAACAATTTCTTTCGAAAAAGTGTTGATCAACTGACTACTTTTCGGTAAAAGAAATATGCAGTTGGCCTCGATTTTTTTTTAATTTGAATCCTTAAGATTTTCGTTTTTTTAAGTTTGAACACACAATACCTTAAGCGCCATTTAATTTATTTATTTTAAATCTTATGCAATAAAAGAAATGTTTATTGCAATGTTAAAGGTAATTTATTGGTTTAATTACACACGGTAATAACTCAAAAGCTGCTTTAAGGACATAATTTTTGTGAAAACAATTTCCCACGATTTATGTACACTTTATAAAATTTTCACAAACTGATATATTTTTTTTAATTATAAGCAGAAAAATAACTATTGTTTAACTCACGAACCATACACGGGTTTTTAATTTGTTTTCTTAAAAATAACGTAAACACTATATTTGGCAAAATAAGAAATGGGTTAGATCAGATAAGGGAACGGGTTAGAATATGCTCTTTGTATGAGTATGAGTATGAGAAAAAATAAAGTCTTAATCGATTCCTCTTATTAAACTTTGATGTTTTGCAAATTTTTAAACATTTCACAAGTCTCCACTTTTTGAGAAAAAAAATACTTAAAAATAATTGCTTAAAAATGCCCCAAAATCGATGTGATTTTTTTTTAAACTTGGTATTTGTAATTATTATTCTATTCTGCAAATTAAAATAAAAACAAAACAATACAAAACCTTTCTGTAGATAATGCCAAAAAATATAAATATTTTAATTTTTTGTTTTTTACTAGACCAAAGAAAATGCAAGTCACGCTTTTGCAAAATACGATTAAGTACAATCGTTTTGGCATTGGTTATGCATCTAATAATAAATAATAATGTTTAATTAAACAATAAATTATTCTCTGACTGCGTGCAGTCTCATGCTCCAAATAATTTAAGATAATTCTTTATTAGCGTTGCCAACATAAATCATTTTTTTTTAATAATTTATTTAATGTTAGATTTAGAGGTTTATGCCAAAATTTGAAGCAATTTAGGTACTGGAAACATTGGCTAGTAAAACAATCACTAATGACTAGGAATAATTTTATAAAGCTCTGAAAATAAAAAAGTATTTTAAAGGAGGAGTTTGTAAGAAAACTGCTGTCTCAAGAAAAAAGAATAAAATCAGTCTGAATAAAAGTTTTACTCGTTTTTATGGTTTGAAGTCAGTCTGTGGGTAAAAAAACGACAAAAAACAAACAAAAAGGAGAAGCTTCCGTAGATAGCGCAAGCATATCTTGCAATTTATTTTATTTCCAGAATCCATTCCAGACCTTAAGCACGTCGGAAGTGAACATGCTTCTTACATACAGGGTGTCTCACTAAAATATTTTTCCATCGACTCATGTTCTCTTATGTAAACTTGTAGATATATGCCTGTTGCGCCGATGTTTAAATTTGAATATACAAAAATATTGTGTATTGCGCCACTTTTATGATATGATTGTTTTGGGTCATTTCGTATACCTGATTTGCATCTGTTTAATCCCTTCCTTTGTCACCCCAACAAATAAGTCATTAATTTTCATTTTAGCAGCAAAACTTAACCTAACCTACATAACCTAGTGCCCCCAGTGGAAAAACGTCCCCCAGTGCTTTTATAGAATTCTATGTAAAGCCCTGAAATTTAAAAAAACAAACTAGAGAAAAATTAAGAATCCTTGTCAGCACATTACCAAGACAATACATTATCTAACAGCGGAAAGAGGAAAGCTACTGATAATATCACCGAAAAGCCAGCAAAAACTGTAAGACGGGAAATTCAACAACCCCCAGCGTTTATTCGCGATAATTAGAATATACCAGAAAATGTATTTGGCTCGAGTTTTCTTAATCCTTTTTACCAGTGTCTTCTTAGCTTCTGGTATAACAATAGGCCTTTTATAAACAATAGGGGCGCAATACAAACTATTTCTGTATGACCAAATCGGCGCAACAGCAAGTGTTTTCTTAATCACCGGCGCAATGCAAATACACCCCTTTTAAATGACGATTTATAAATTCAACTTTCTACCCCCCCATTTGGCAGTTTTTAATATCAAAGTCAAGTCTAATAAAAACCAGAACGATTTGCCGTGGATTTATACCAAATCACCCTGTATTACAAGCATAAAATGGCCAGCAAGCATTTCTCTATTCGTCTCTAGATCGTAGATCACGTAAGCTTGTGTCACAGACTCGGTAAGGAAGGGGTTGCAGCCCCTACAAGGGGAGGGGGTGGTTTGTAAGGGAGGGTACAGGGGTCTTAGTCGCTTGCTTGGATGCACCAATGTAGCTGGTAGACGGCGGCCATCTTGTTGAATGTGAATCAATAGTGCCCGGGTATCGCAGCTTGATTCTCGTTCAATAAAGCTGGGTAAGAGAATTGCGCAGAATCTAGAGCTGCCCGTAGCGAAGATTGTGAAACTGGACGTTTTTTTTTGTGTAGGTACCTAGGTTCTACATCTTATAGAATTTGGTATGTCTGGGTATTTATTGTAGGAAAAATTAGAAGACGTATTTTATTTCCTGATAAGTAAAATGACATAGAAGAAAATCTAAAAAAATAACATCCTGACCAACAATAAAAATATTTGAATTTATCATACCTTTACTTGACAAATTTTCACAATTTCATTGCCAAGCAGAATAAAGGTTAAAAACATATATTAAAGAAAATTTCAACCCCGAATAATACTGTTCGAAAATCAGTTCTTTAAATTTAATATTTTCAATAGTCACCAGCTATGACTATTGGTAGGATTTTAACTAGTTTGTTATTTATGTTAAATGTTATATTTAAGTAATTGTGATGTAAGTAATAATAATAATTTTTTTTTTTGACCTGTGTAAATTTTTAAATTTTAGCACCAATAAATACATTTGATTTGATTTGATACACTGTAAAATTACCAAGCTATCATTTCCTTCTGAAAATCACGTTACCAAGGACGACGTGTGATTTTCAATATTTTCAATTTGAAGTTTAAATTAAAATTCATTTAAAGTGCAATAAATTAAAAAAAAACATAAGTTATTCAGTCACAAAATAATCTTCCGAATATCATACGAGGAAAGAATTTTGCACGACAATCTTAAATTTTAATTTACTCAAACTTCGTTGGCATAAAGCAATTTTATTCGTCACATTGATAGAAAAAATTACTCGTCCTACGGACTCGTGATTTTTTCAATAAATGTGACTCATAGAATTACTATGCAAAGAAGTTTTCGTCAAAAATTTATGATTGTCGGCAATCTTCTTTCCTCTAAGATATTACCTACGAAAATTTGTGGCAACAAAATGAACCTCGATTATCTAGGTAATTTCTCTTCTTTTTTATGTTGTATTTTGTGATTTTTCCTCTAATTTTTTATGATATTTTTCTCTCTCAAAATTCTCATGCTTAAATCCAAATAAATTAAGTGCAATAGCCCAAGAATAATAGTTTTAGCATATTTTGGGTCATAAAAAGAACGTAGAAGTCGCAAGAAGGCCTTGGATGCCATTAAATGGAGAATAAAATGTTTTGGCACAATAACAAATTCTCAGACGGAATTTCCACAAATAAATTTAGAATAAGCAAAAGAAGTAAAAACTTTTCGTCCATCAAAAGTATATCCCATGCTATAACTTCCAAACGATAAAATTTTCTTTAAAAACAACGGGAACAATAGAAGATATTTATACAGGCTGTTCCTTGAAAATTTATTCATCCTTAAAATCTGATTTTTTAAGAAATCAAAATTAAAAATTCCAAACAAAAAAATATTTAGTATTATACAACAGGGTGCAAGTACAAAAATTGGCATTTAAGGGCCTCATATCTCCGACTACCATGGTGAGAGGTGCGGGGAACGCTAGCATGAGAGAGCCTACTGTTGAATGGAAAAAGAGTGTATGTGCAAAAATCGGATTTTGAAATAATAAGGTTTTATTCAATATGCTTAACATTGAACTGCAGGTACACCTTCAGACGTATTAATATCTAAATATTTATGAATAAAATAATGCTTAAAGTATGATTATCGTTTTCGCATGGTCCAAAAAACTTATAAATCAGTAAACATGTCGAAATCAGATACATCCTTTTTCCATTGCACGATAGAGGCTGGCGGAGGGGGAGCCCTTTCCTATGTAAATATTCTTGTAATTTAGACTTCAAATATCTTTGCTAATTCTTATCGGATTTTTAAAAACTTGGTGTCATTGGAAAGCTTATTAAATTTGTAATTCTTATTGTTTTTTAAAATTTGTTTTTGAGTGCTAAATTTCTTAAAAAAAAATAGTTGTTGTTTTTGGCATGGTTTACCCACCTTTAAACTGTTATTTTTGCTAAACTAGGGACCCAAATTAAAATGTGCCAAACAATAAGTATTTTAAAAGAAGTTAAGGTAATACTATCAAAATTTCAAAGTCATTGCGTTAATAATAACTCTAAAAACTGCGGTCTAAGTTGTACACAATTTGCATAAGAGAAGGTGGGATATCGGGCTCTTAAAAGTGAGGTTACTTTTTAAAAATTAAGTTTTTATTTAAAAAAAAGACTTACTTTTTGTTTTGTCGTTCGCCAATCCACGTTAATCTATAAAAAAAACATTATATTAATAAATTTATTTATCTATAACAAATAAAATAATTAAACCAGATAATGATTATGGACTGATGATGTATTATAAAAAGGAAATAATATTATTTACAAAGCTAATCACAATAAACCGCCGATTTTATTTTATGATTTTCTCATTTAATACTTTGGTCGTAAAAATTTCATCAGGCACTGTAATTTACGACAGCCGACTAAACTTATGTGTCTCTATATCTTTGACTTGGGGAAAACTTAGTTTTTTCTTCTTAAATTGCTTTGAAGATAAGGATTATTCGGTAAGATAAACAAAATTCAATAATTCAAAATTAACTGGGATTGATTTGGCAAGGAAACCTAATAATAACTGTAAAGATAATATATTAAGTTATTTTTATCATGTACACAGTTAAAAAGAAATAGCGAAATTACCTAGATAATCTGGGGTCATTTTGTTGCCACAGATTTTCTAGGTAAAATTACATAGTTTTGTGTAAAAAAATTACAGAATTTAGTGTCATTTTAAATATTTTTGCTAAAAATTACCAAAGAATATATTGAGTGAGCAAATAAAAACGGCTCATAAGTAGGCCATGGGGATTGTCAAAATATTGTTAATTGACAAATTTTACATTGTTTATAGCCTACTTTGGGGCCGTTTTTATTTGCTCAAGCGATATAATTATATTAATATAAAAAAATGTGTAAAATTAGTATTTGCAATTAGATTTCTGAAATTGTTAGTAAAAATGCTCAATAATTTTAAGCCTAAATCCCGAATAATTTCCCCAAAAGTAAAAATTCATAGCTGTTAAATTTTTTTTTTGTCGAAGCACTTTTTTGGATTACCCCTATTCACTTTAGCTAATCTTGGTTTAAACGAATTAAAACGCAGCTGCCACCTTTTGGCATTGTGTAATTTTTACATTAATTTAAGGAAAAATACCTAAATTTGTGTACTATTACATAATTTTAGTTAAAAACGCATAAGTAAGTAATTTTACCATGATAATTTAAGCGACATTAAATTTGTACGTATTTTATTGTAATTTTACCAGAAATATCTAAGTAAATTTAGTCTGATATCCTAGGTAGTTTTACATACGTTTTTTACAGTGTGCGCTTGACCTCTTGTTTAAATTATAAAGCCGTCCTCCTAAAAGTTTCTTTAAAGTTTAAAATGTTGTCCAGGTGCATGATAAAAACGTGTTTCGGTGAGCTAAAGCTTTATAAAATATTGATGATATTTTTATAAGCAAAACATATTACCACATTGAGGTGTAAATATAAATTTAAAAAGGCAATAATCGTAAATAGTCCAAGCAGGCATTGGATAAGCATTTACCTCGGCATTCACTAAAATATGGAAGTGGTTTACTTGACATTCTCAAAATTTACAATCCAACCAAACTTAATGTTTGTGTCACATATGGCCTTTAATGTATGTTGTGGGTCTGATACCTATAGAGACTTAAATTACCTATGTCAACTTTTTTATGTTCAAATAATTTTTTTTTTAATTAATCTTAAAAAATAATTTTACCGTAAAATGAGTCAAACTTTTTGCACGTCTCAGACAAGCTTTTTACCATTAAACAAAGAATTATACAAATTTTCTTAATTTCTCAAATAAATTTCCACAAAAAATTTGTTAAAATTCCCTTAAAATTTGCTGATTTTCTACACCAATTTTTCCACCCCTAGTTCTTTTACCAATACAGGGTGTCCAAAAAATGGCGCATAAACGCAATGGTGCGTTGTTGGGGCATTACTAAGGACCTCTAGAAAATTGTTAAAAAAAATCTCATATACCTTTGGAGATATGAGGTCCTAAAGTGGGAAACTTTAAACGCCAATTACGGGGCTCGATTTCGGGAGTATAGGACTTACGCAAGTAAAAGCTTGATTAAGGCAACGTTTCGGGAAATTTATTGTTATCCTTCTTCAGGCCAGGGTTGCTCTAATCAAAAAAATTGGGGGAAAAAATATGTTAACTACGTCTGACTCAGTAGTTAACATATTTTTTCCCCAAATTTTTTCGATTAGAGCAACCCTGGCCTGAAGAAGGATAACAATAAATTTCCCGAAACGTTGCCTTAATCAAGCTTTTACTTGCGTAAGTCCTATACTCCCGAAATCGAGCCCCTTAATTAATTTACGAAGGACGAAATCCAAAATCCAATTTAAACGCTAATTTCTTGAAGATAACAGCACATAACGAGCGAGCATTTAAATTCTACCTCGACTCTTGCCTTGGAAAACAAAAGCTGCTTTTCCGTAGGTCTTTGATAGTTTCTACTAATGTCATTTTTGATGTTGTCATCTTTTTTTGACGTTTAAACAAACTATCAAAGACATACGGAAAAGCAGCTTTTGTTTTCCATGGCAAGAGTCGAGGTAGAATTTAAATGCTCGCTCGTTATTAACGAAAGAAATGGCTAAATACAAAGCCACAATCTATCTAAAATTATTTTACCATTTGTTTATCTTTTAAATGGTCAAATTTTATTTTTATAATCAATTTAATTTTACAAAAAATTTATCAAATGAAGCTGACAACAATGTCAATATGATCTAATGCAAAAATGTATGTTCAAGAATCTGGATGAGTTTTTAAGATGTATTTTACAAACTGTGTTGCCGAACTTATGCAATTTTCATCGCATTTTTCTTAATGAATACAACAGATGGATTTTTTTTTGACAATTTTCTAAGGATCTCTGAGAATGCCCCAAGAGCGTACCATCGCGTTTATGCGCCATATTTTGGACAAAAGACAATGTTTTTTTCTAAAATCAGTTTGTCAAGAAAATAGTACCTTGGTTAAAAGTTGGAACCATCTAAAACCATGACAAACCCTATGGAACCTTGAGGACACTTCCTAACACTTTCACTATGCAGATTTATTTCACGACTGCTATTTAAATTTACTACCCTTTTAGGACTTGTAGGTTCACTGTCCTTCAAACTATGACTGCAAAATCATATCATAATATCAAACATAGACCCATACTGCTGGTTGACATTTAACAAGGCTAACCTATGGTATAATGGGGTGGAAATTGCTTGAAAGTGTCGTTTACAATACAACCACTTAATGTGATAAAAAATAGAAAACTTTGCTCGTAATCTAATTTTTAACTTTTATTAAAGAAATCTTATATTTTACATACATATCGTATAAATAACTATTTAAGGTTATAGATTCATAAATGGAATGTTCTGTGCACTCACAAGTTCGTAAAAGGCATCTTCCTGAATGTCAGTTATTTTCGAAATTTCAACTAAATATGTAAAAATACGAAGTTATACATCAATTACTATGATTAAAAATATTTAGGATAATGTTTGTGATACATGGAAGTGGTACTGAGTGCAAGAAATAATAAAAATATGAAAAAATAGTACTTTTGGTGTTTATCTTTCTACATTGAAATCTTTGAACGAGCACATCTAGATTAGGGAAAAACGCAAGTTTAAATTTTAATCATTTACAAGCTTAAAAAAAGCATTGTAAGTTTACGTATTATGGTTTGGCGTAGACCACGTAATGTATATAAACCAAAAAATGTATCCGTAGTCGAAAACACAAACAAAAATAGCATAATGATTTTTTAAGTCATATTTTCGACACAAAAAAATAACCGATTTAAATGAAACTATAATACGTTTGTAGCCCTAATTTTTTAGTTTTCGAAACTACGTTTAGTTTTAATATACGATGGGGCCCTCATGTAGATGTGTTATTTAGTAGAACTGATGGGAGCTCAACGGAGATAACTTATACGAGCTTCTAAAAGCACAGATTAGAAGATCTGTGAATTTGAAACCCTAGTCTTAATTGAGAAGTGCGTAATATTAATTAAAACTAGGTAAACTTTTTTAACCCTTGTGTAATTGTTGAAAAATACCCGTGCAATTGTAGATACTTAAACGTTAAACATAATTTCGTTTGATTCTAACTAATATAAAAAGCAGTATACTTTTTTAGGGCCAATAAAAAGATATTTATTGCTAAGTAGGCATACTTAATACTGTAAACAAACTTTTTAACACCTTTACGAGTAATTATATCAACTAGGCATTAAAATTAATTTGTATGTTACGACTTGTGCGTAAGAATATGCCCATAAAACTTGTAAGAGCAAAATCGACACTCTATTTTTTTTTGTTTTAATGGTTTTACAGTTTTTTTTAGCTGGGAATGTCGCGAAGCATAAAAACTGTGGTTATGTAATGTTTGTTGTCTAAAATCAACAAAAAACAGCACATTCTGGTCATTGCTCAGTGGATTGATGAGAGTTAATTTTAATTGAAAATTGTGCTTACCAGCAACATAAATGAACAAAGCACAAGTTGATATATTCTAAAGGTCCATCAATAAGCGTTTAAATATAGAATTTTGGCAATTTAAATGCACTATTTTTTGCAATTTAAATTGCCAAAATTCGGTATTTAAACGCTTATTAATGGACCTTTAGAATATTTCAACTTGTGCTTAGTTTATTTATGTTGCTGGTAAGCACAATTTTTAATTATAATTAACTCTTATAAACCCACTGAGCAATGACCAGAAAGTGCTGTTTTTTGTTGATTTTAGGCAATCAACATTACATAACCACAGTTTCTATGCTTCGCGGCATCCCGTTTAAATAAAATGATTTGAAAATAGAATTTCTGCATTTCTGTTTTTTGTAATATTTTTTCGAAGGTGCATCTGGTGAAGTAATTGGTGTGCAAAATTAAGAAATTGAAAGAAGTTTAAGGGATTTTAAAGGGAATTTGGGAAAATTTATCAGGAATTTTTTTCCGGATGGGTTTAAATTTCGCGACAATAATAATCACAATTTTGGATTTTGCCCCTAAAAAAGGTCAAAATTCATCAAAATTTTAAATTTCTCCATAAAACACCTAAGCGAACCCTTGTTTGCCTTAAAAAAAATAAATGGGAATTGTAAGGAATTTACTAAACTATTGAGAAATTTGAGGAAATTTATTACATTATGCGGGAATTGGTGTACAGATTTTCATCAACGATTTACCCCCTGCGTATTTTTTATACTTTTTTGCTTTATTAAAATTATATTATTTTTTTTTATTTAAAATGTTTATATAATATTACCAATCTAATAAAAATAAAATTTCAAGTTGTTGTTTGTTGTAAATGTGACTTAACATGCAAGGGTTGAGTTTCCCCCTGCAATGTTCATGTTTAGTCAAGAATGTAAACGCCGGCCGCCATCCCATTCCATGGCCGCCTTGCCTGCCTTTATCAGATGCAGCCCAAACAGCCGAACACGTCACATGGAAAACATAATTACCGGGGCGAGATAAAGACACCAATAAACTCATAAAATGCAGTGCATGCTTCTCGAAATAGGTACCAACAAGAGTGCCCATCCTCTATAGTCTTCTATCTGTGTATGATGCTTGCTTGTCTCATTTTAGATGAGGAAGACATGCAACACATTTTTATTCAAAGAAAGATCTAGTAGTATAGGAGCTATCAACATGAAAATCCACATTATTAACGTTGTCATGATTTTTTGATATAACATAATATTTAATATTACTTATCTTAATCCAAAAAATGACTGGCCAAACAAGTAGCGTTCTTTTGTAAAGGTAAATACATAATAAGTGGGATCGTTTTCTTCGTACAACAAGATTGATTTTTGCACCTTCGAGCTAACTCTGCCAACCCTTTATAATGGGTTAATCGCTTTTCAAGTGTGCGTTCCAAGGATAGAAAATCCTCTAATTTTACGCATAAAAGTCTACAGATTACACAAAATTAAAAATGTTCACTTCATAAATGTCTGGCAGTGTTAAGGCTCATATTTGCACATATTATTTTATTTTTTTAAAAAAATATATCTCACTTATGATGTTTAAAGAAACGCAACCCGTTAGCGCTGCCAGTGTATTGGACAAAAGTTAAGAAATATTAAATATAATGCACAAAAAATCATGACAAAGTTCGATGATGTGTGTTTTTGGTTTTCAGCTCTCATACTATTAGCTCTTTTTAAAATACCTTTTGTTAGGCGTTTAAATACAGAATTTTGGCAATTAAAAAAGCAAAAAATTGTGCTTCTAAATTACCAAAATTCTATATTTAAACACTTATTGATGGACCTTTAGAATATTTTAACTTGTGCTTTGTTTATTTATGTTGCTGGTAAGCACAATTTATAATTAAAATTAACTCTTATAAACCCACTAAGCAATGACCAAAAAGTGCTGTTTTTTGTTGATTTTAGGCAACCAACGTTACATAACCACAGTTTCTATGCTTCGCGACATTCCTTGTTAAGAAAAAAAATCGACTCGCAAATTCAGTCTCGTTTAAACTGCCCCCAGTAACAAAGGGTACATGTATTAGAAATGTTTTCAGTCATAAATAAGTCACACGATGCCTACCAATTTGCATTTAAATATAAAACTGAAAGTGTTAGAACAAATTTTCAGCTCCATTTCATATTAGAACAGGTTTTATGGTCCTCATAAAGTTTTTCCTACGTTTAACACAGTCATAGAAGAAATACGGAATTTTTTTTTCTCCGTTTAGAGTAAACATAATAGGGTACTTCTTGTGGTCAAATTGAAACCACAAAATCGAAAGTTAGTTTGCGGTTTTCTTTTAATAGAGCAACAACGTTTTACCTTTAGTTTCAAAAAGGTTTATTCCTTAGATTTGCAGTTTAAAAATCATAGTTAAAAAGTTTTTGAAGAGAAAAAATATTATAAAATTTTAGGTGAGTGTTCTAATTTTTTTTTTAAATTAACAATGTAGAAAAAACTTCTTGTGAACGCTTTAGATTGTTTAACATTAAGGCTATAGATTCAAATTCATAAATGGGATGTTCTGTGCACTCAAAAGTTCGTAAAAGTCGTCTCCCTGAATGTCAGTTATTTTCAAAATTTCAACAAAATATGTAGAAATACGAAGTAATACATTAAAAACTATGATTAAAAATATTTAGGATAATGTTTGTGATACATAGAAGTGGTACTGAGTGCAAGAAATAATAAAATATGGTAAAATAGTACCTTTGCTGTTTTTCTTTCTACATTGAAATCTTTGAACGAGCACATCTAAATTAGGGAAAAACGTAAGTTGCAATTTTAATCATTTACAAGCTTAAAAATACCATGATAAATTAACATATTATGGTTTGGCATAGACCACGTAATGCATATAAACCAAAAAATGTATTCTTCGTCGAAAAAGAAAATGATTTTTGAAGTCAAATTTTCGACACAAAGAAATATACGATTTAAATGAAATCATATACGTTTGTAGCCCTATTTTTGTAGTTTTTAAAACTACATTTAGTTTTAATATACGATGGGGCCCTTATGTAGATGTGCTATTTAGTAGAATTGTTGGGAGTTCAACGGAGATGACTTATACGAGCTTCTAGGAGCACAGTGAATTTGAATTTGTTGCATTAAAAAATCAAAAATATTTACATGGTAAAGTTTATTTGCTGTCCACTACGAGTAATTTATAAGATCATCTAGATTCAAGATCTCCCACCGAGTGAAAATTTAATATTAAGTATATGCATGACATATTTTATGTCATAATATATGACCAAAATAAAACACTGCCCATAAAATCAAATCTGCAATAATTTACACCATTTTACAAGCTACTTACAGAATTATAACATTTAACGCTGCAAATAATAAAAATTATGCACAACACAAGAACTTAAAGTCAAAAGTCAAAACCAAAACTAAACAACACACAAAAACAAACTACAAAAAAAAAAAACAAAAGTTTAAAGATAAAGAAACAATTAAAAAATGGCGCGCAGCGACGGAACAATAAAGATTGGTCACTAGACTTAAGTAAACGTAGTGTCAACCATGTTTGAATTGTTAAACCGACTTAGTGCTTTCGAGTTCCGATACCATGCGAAGCAATGCTGCCAATCGCTGAACGTATCGATGGTTGGTAAACGGAACGTCGTAAGCAACAATTTAGTCAAATTAATGGTGTTATGAGAGGAGGTATGAAAATTTTATTTTTTTAGCAAATTTCTAATAGCAGCTTTTAAGGGATCATTTAAAGATTCTTGTAAATTCTCAAGTGACACAATCACGAAGTTTTAAAATGGTTATTAATTAAAGGACTAGAAATTATTGCGCTCGCGTACGCTCGCCTTGTTATTTGGCGGGTCGGTCGATTTTTGTGCAGAATAGTTTTGGCCACTTTAAGCATGGCGATATCGTAAATCTTATGCTAACTTGCTGTTGTCAAAGTTTAAAAGTTGGTACGAAAATCTTCGCATAAAATATGGCAAATTTTTGAATTGGTTATGTAACGCATCAACAAAATGCATGGGCGAAGTATGACTTAATAGTAAAGTAAAAAATGCACTGAAGAAAAAAGTACTATTAATTATTACAATTGATTTACCACATTTAAAAACAAAAAACCTGCTGCACATCTGGAACAAGTTAAATTTGTTTTTCCAATTTTACTTTGATTTGAAAAATTTAAAATTTCAAATCAGATTTTCGATGTTGTTGATGCTCTCAATACATGTTTCTTGTATGTAAATCTGGATGCAAACGATAATTTTTAATTAATATTGGAAAATCAATGTTAAGAAGTTTTTATAGGATTATACAGTGTGTCCAAAAAATGGCGCATAAACGCGATGGTACGTTGTTGGGGCATTCCTAGAAAGCCCCAAAAAATTGTTTAAAAAGATCTATTTCAAAAACTCTTGGAAATATGAGGCCCCAAAGTGCAAAACTTTAAACGATTATGCAACTTTGTTCGCATTTTTTCAATGAATACAGGGTGTCCAAAAAATGGCGCATAAACGCGAAGGTACGTTACCCTCGGAGACATGTTGCCCCAAAGTGCGAAACTTTAAATGCTTATATTGCTTATATCTTGAATATTATAGCTCATATTAATGAAGCAAACGGTTTAATACCAAGCTACAGTATATCTTAAACCATTCAACCATTTGTTTATTTATTAAATGATCGAATTACATTTTTATAATCAATTTAATTTTACATGAAATGAAGCTGACAACAACGTCAATAAAATCTAGTGCAAAAGTGTATGATCAAGACTCATATATAGGATTTTTAGACTTATAGATGGGATTTTTAGATGTATTTTTCTAGACTCTGTTGCCAAATTTATGCAACTTTGTTCGCATTTTTCTCGATGAATATAATAGATGAATTTTTTTTGACAATTTTCTTGAGATCCCTGAGAAAGCCCCAAGAACGTTCTATTGCGTTTATGCGCCATTTTTTGGACACCCTGTATTTAATAAAATGGACTAGAAATATTTGCACTCGCGTACGCTCGTCTTGCAATTAGGCGGGTTGGACGATTTCCATAGAGAGATTTTAAGGGCAGGAAAAAAGTGTCCTACCACTTAAAGAATGGCGATAACCGAAATCTCATGCTAATTTGCTTTTGTCAAAGTTTAAAAATTGGTCTAAAAATATACATTCTTTAACTTCTAACGGAGAATAAGAAATAATTTAAAAAAAATTTAGGGTTTTTAAATAAATTAATCTAACTCAGAAAATATGATACAAAAAAGATAAGATAGTCGCTTACAATGTTTTTTCAAACAACCATAAATAAATATGAGATAGAATACAAGTAACCTAGGTACGAAACAAAGAACGCTATAACGACATGGTATCTTGGAATAATGCCGAGCGAACGAGATCCTCCAATGAATGCTGGCATCGAGTTGGCTTTGACTACAGAAAATAGCGCTTGCCAGCGGGAGGTAAAACCCGTTTCTGATAACCCGGTATTTTATTCCACTATAATTAAGGTAGATTGTATGGCAGGCAACTTGATTTTTTTTGTAAATGCGCAGAGGTGCCTGGCGGTCTTGAACAAGTTTTTGACCTTTCAAGCATGAGAAAATGTTTTGCTTGTGAATTTGATTATAAATCTAAAGGTGCGCTTATACAGGGAATTTAAATTGCATTCTTAAAAGGGAATGTCGCGAAGCATAGAAATAGAATGTCTTGAAATGAATTGCTTATCATCATAACATTACCAGTGTGTGGTTCCAAGATCTAAAAGGCTAGCAAAGGGAAGTTCCATTGAAAACGTTTGTTTATTTACGTCCTCTTACTCATTAGTCCATTGGGTAAACAAAAAGATCTTGACCCCAAACAATGAATTTTTATACCTACTCTATTGTAAATATAAAATCTCTTTGGTCGCGAAACATAGAATCTGTTGTTATGTAATGTTGATTGCCTAAAATCAACAAAAAACAGCACTTTCTGGTCATTGCTCAGTGGGTTTATAAGAGTAAATTTCAATTAAAAATTGTGCTTTCCAGCAACATAAATAAACAAAGCCCAAGTTGACATATTCTAAAGGTCCATGGAAAGGGGTTTAAATATAGAATTTTGACAATTTAGACGCACCATTTTTTGCATATTAAATTGCTAAAATTCTGTATTTAAACGCTTATTGATGAACCTTTAGAATATTTCAACTTGTGCTTTGTTTATTAATGTTGCTGGTAAGCACAATTTTTAATTAACATTAACAATATAAACCCACTGAGCAATGACCAGAAAGTGCTGTTTTTTGTTAATTTTAGGCAACCATTATTACATAACCACAGTTTTTATGCTTCTTAATGTTCAGTTTTAATTAGATTGCAAAACTTTAATTAAGTATTTTTTTATAATATTTAAACATAACCAATTCTTATGCAATTATTACTTATTATTTCTTTACGGTTAGAGACAAAAAATAAACATATTTTTTTCCAATTATACCGAGAATTAATTAGTCAAAAATGTCTTATTATAATGAGCCCAACCTGTAAATAATTTGAATTTATTTTATATCAAATTAATTTCATTTTATTACACGTGGAACGTCAAGGCTTTTTAGTTAAAGTATTTATTAGAATTTAGAACCAACAAATGTTTAAAATTGTAAATTTATTTTAAACCACTTATTTAGTGGACTGAAAACATTTTATTTTTTAATTTAAAATGAAGAAATAATTAAAAATAATGCCATACAAAATTTCAGTTCGTATAGAATAATTTTTTAAATCTTATTTAGGGAGCGTTTGATTTAGTACAGTCAATCCGTATGTGGACATCGACAAAATTCCTGGTAGGGCCGCCTTTTTTATATGATGTAACCGGATGTCCAAAGAGTAAAACCCCAAATTGGCGTATATCTACCTATTGCAAAAACGGAGTTATGGCCGCCCAAGGGACCCCCTTTAATTCATCATGGTGGAACTGCACCAAATTTTGCAAATAGATGTCAAATAAGGTTTTTAAAAGATTTTTATAGAATAAAAATCTCTAAAAAAATTCATTCGCCCCCTAAATAGCACCCAAAAAGTAATAACCAATCACGTTATATTTACACCAAATTTTGCAGATAGATGTAAAGGAAATATTTTTAATCATCTTATTATGCATCCATCTGCAAAATTTGGTGTAAATCCAACGTGATTGGTTATTACTCTTTGGGGGCTATTTAGAGGGTAAGGAATTTTTTTAGAGACTTTTTTTCATAATTTTTTTTTTAAAACCTTGACATCTATTTGCAAAATTTGGTGCAGTTCCATCGTGATGAATTAAAGGGGGCCCTTTGGGGGGCCATAACTCCGTTTTTGCATTAGGTAGATATACACCAAATTGGGGTTTTACTCTTTGGACATCCAGTTACATCATATAAAAAAGGCGGCCCTACCAGGAATTTTGGACAGATTGACTGTAGTAATAGTTTTATTATAATTTTTCATTTTAGCACTCTCTAAAATTCTATTATTTGCCCAGTTTAGTTACTTAGATTGTGTTCAGATTAGCTTTTATATTCAAAACCATAAACATTGACTATTAATTGTTTCCTAATAGGCTTATTACATTTTATGACCATAAATAAATACTTAAATTCTTCAGAATGAATGGCGCCTCGTCAATTATAGAAAATATACCTCCCATAGTTATTATTATTAGTTATACCAAATATTTATTATTTCGCAAAATAAATCACATTTACAATCAAAATCTAAAGGCCGATTTATAGAACGTTACTTTCACTTTACTTCCGCTTTACTTTGGCGCAACTTTACAAAAAATTAAATAAAATACATGGGAATGTATTAGCAAATTTATACTTCACTTTAGCGCTACTTTTCTGATTCATTTAGCTGTAAGTAGTACTGTCAAAAGCCGAGCTTGGCCGATCATGCGCAAAATTTTCAAAAATGAGATATTCACCCTTATTGTCAAGGGTGGTAATTACGGAATATCACTTCGTACAAAACCTGCTGGTCTTCTTAGGTAGGTTTCGTACGAAGCGATATTACGTAATTACCGCCCAGGTGTAAATAGTCAGAAGTCGCTAGTTCAGACACATGCGCATACCTGTTCCCAATTTCACGTAACTTTACAATCTATAAATTAAGCAAATTTGTAAAGCTACGCGAAAGTGAAGTTACGCGAAAGTAAAGTGAAAGTAACGTTCTATAAATCGCCCTTCAAATTTCTCGTCTTAGAGCAAAAATCTTTATAGATTCGTTTTGTTGATTTAAAAAAAAAACACTAAAACAAATCAACCTCTGCAAAAAGTACATATCCTATATTGTAACTTATTAACTGATTTAGCCCATTTCTTGTTTATTTATCCGTTTAAACAAAAAGTTGTTTTTTTTTAAAAAAACGTGTCCCTTCTTTAATGTGCCGCTTTTTGTACCGCCTTGTTTTCCATTAACTTTTATTATTTCTCACTTTAATGCAAAACATGCAAAGTTGCTGATGCTGGTAATCATTTTATACCTTTACAAAATTTAATTATAATCTAGAAGATAAGCACGAAATGTTGGTGCAGCAGCATCCTTATTTAAAGTTTTGGAATTAAGGTTGGTAATAAAGTAAACCGGCTCTTAGCGAGATGCATTACCCACACTGAGAAAAAGAAAATCCCAATTTAATATTTAAAAAAGACCCATCACACAAAAAATATACAACAGCCAAATTTTTAATGTGTTAGAACATCTATTCATAAAAAAATTATTTTAAACGGGCATATACGAGCTTGCCGCGTCATAAAATTTAATAAGGGGTGATTAGGTGGAGCTGGCCGCATTTTACTGCATGGGTCATGGTGGAGCTGGCCGCGGTACTTTTTCTACCTGATTCCATGTTTAGCATGTAGAAAAGGAGCTGTCTCAGAAGTTTTGTGGAAGGATGAGTATAAACACCAAACGAATTTTATTTTTATAAAATAACAACGATAACTATCAATATTTTATTGAAAAAATGGTTTACATTGCAGTTTGGTGACATAAACACATTTGTTTAAATATTCTTTTTAGCAGCAAAACTTACCCTAATCTACCTAATTTAGTGTCCCCCAGTGGATGTGTCCACCAGTGCTTTTAAAAAAGTCTGTCGGTAACAATAAAACTTAAAAACACATGCATTGAGTACTTTCAACGTGGCTGGCTTAATATCATAACTCAATAATACATCGGCTACAGAAAAATAAATCTAGGTAAAAGGAAGTTAATTAGTCGCGGCCAGTACGACCAAACCAGAAACATCGCGCGGCCACTTCGACCATGCACCCTGCAATTAGGCGCGGCCACCTAGTAGTCTTTTCAGGTAGATGCGGCCAGTTGGTATTCTCCCATGCCAACTAAGAAAATAAAAACTAACTTGCTAAGCTAAGCTAATGAAAGGTTATACGTTTATTAACTTTGCCGATCACTTTATTTAAGTGGAGTTAGATTAGGGTCATAATCTAGAAAGTGGAATTTACGAATAAAAGCCTTCTTTCGTTCGTACGGTTGATGGTCTTTGACTGAGCAAATAAAACTCGTAAAGATCATTGAGAGTGCCTGCACTAAGAGCAGTTTTTGCAGAAAAGCAATCAACCCGTTGCATGATGCCATAAATAGTGCCCCTTTTACCCCCCCAGCCACCTGCTAACTTGCTTCATGTCCAACTTTTGAAGTAATGTACGCACTGAGAAAACAGTTTGATGAATAAAAATGCTTGTCATTCTTTACAACAAGGTAAAAAAGAAATAGCAAAATTACCTTTGATAACATTGGGTAATTTTGTTGCCACAGATGTAAAGTTACATAATTTTGAGTAAATAAATTACATAATTTTATGTATTTTTGCTACAAATTACCAAAAATTATGTAATATGTAATATCATAAGAAATGTGTAAAATAACTACTTGCGATTAAATTTGTGAATTTGTTAGTAATGATGCTAAGTTACTTTAAGCCTAAATCCTAAAAGATTCCCCAAAAATACAACTATTCCTGGTTCCTAAAAAATTGTTTTGCCGAAACACGCTTTTGGATTCACCCTATTCACTTTAGCAAATCTTGTTTTAAACGATTTTAAACGCTGCTGCCACCTTTTGGCATTGTGTTATTATTACATTAATTTGAGAAAAATTACCTAAATTTGTGTACTATTACATAATTTTAGTTAAAAACGCATGAGTAAGTACCTTTACCATGATAATTTAGGCGACATTAAATTTTTACATATTTTTATGTAACTGTCTAATATTCTAGATAATTTTACATACGTTTTTTAAAGTGTGTATGAACATCTATTCAGGAAGCTAAATGCTCAAAATGCACACTAATAAGAGTTTAGGGTTGGCGTGGTAGCCCCCCAAAAAGCCGACTTAAGTTTGCAACATTAGATCACAAAGGATTTGTATGAAATTTGACAATAGTTGCTAAATGAGATTTAAAAAAAAATTGGAAAAATGATTTCTCAAAAAAGAATTCTTCTGCCCCTAAATGGACCCCCGATGAGTAGTATTCAAATTTAATCATGTTGGATTAACACAAAACTTTGCAGACAGATGCAAAATAAACTTCAATACAAAGTTAACTTAAATAAAGAGCAGATCCATTTTCATATAATGTTGCAAATTAAAGGGGACTCTTTGGGTGGCTACCACGCCAACACTAAACTATTATTTGTGTGCATTTTGTTGATTTAGCTTCATGAGTAGATGTTCTAACACATTAAAAATCTGGCTGTTGTATATTTTTTGTGTGATGTGTTTTATTAAATATTTAGTTTGGAATTTTTTTTCTCAGTGTGTTAAAATAATGCATCTCGCTAAGAGCCGGTTTAGTTTATTACCAACCTTAATTCCAAAACTTTAAATTAGGATGCTGCTGCACCAACATTTTGTGCTTATCTTCTAGATTATAATTAAATTTTGTAAAGGTATAAAATGATTACCAGCATCAGCAACTTTGCATGTTTTGCATTAAAATGAGAAATAATAAAAGTTAATGGAATTAAAAAGGAGAAACAAAAATCGGCACATTAAAGAAACGAGTAACGACACATTTTTTTAAAGAACGGCTCTTAAGGCTATAGATTCAAATTCAGAAATTGAATGTTCTGTGCACTCAAAAGTTCGTAAAAGTCATCTCCCTCTTGTTGGAATGTCAATAGCGATATTTATAGAGATCATTGAGAATTTCTCAACAACGTACCAATTTTTGAACACACTGTATAACCACAGTTACCAAGCTATTTCTCTGGTAACTTTCGTTAAAACTAGGTTTTTCAGAAGTGGTGTCCCGTGAACACACATTGGTTAAGAATCAAATGCCATTCGGACCATAAAATCGAGACCTAGGTTAAAAACCAGATCATTCGGATTTCGGACCTTACTCCAAAAACCGTCTTAAATTAAAAGAGATCAGCAAAGCTACGTATTTCACTACTGAATGGTGCAGGCATGATTAATAATTCCACATAAAATCTTACCAAGCTTAAATGAGATACAGTTTCAGACGGTATCTGTATAATTCCTAGTTTAAAGCTGGTGTACACCTAAATATCCAATGTTAATCTAAACAGTAAATTTCCGTCGCTGGCTCGCATGGGAATTGCCTCGTTTTATCAGACCTTGGCTGGTGGTTGGCGGGTAAGATACGTGCTCGGTAATGGCGGCCAGATTATAACCTGGGGCTTTAGAAGCTTTAGAACGAGCTTTAGAAGCAGAAAGCCTGCCTTTGGATAATTAAACCTGGTATAATCCGATACATGAAATCTCTTGCTGTGACATTACCTATAATTTATAGACACCCTCGTGCATTGATAGAGATTGTAGGTACCCCTATCATATAACGTATGTCGTACCGACATCAAATGCTGATGAATTACCAGGATTCTCAAAAAACTATCAAGTTACACAAAAATAAAAAACAATTGCAAAAGTTAAGTTTTAGTAGTAGGTAGAGTCAGTCTGTCCTAATTATTGGAACGGAAATATGATTTTTTTTTTCCATTTGGGGGGCTCCGAAACCCTATTTGTCATTATCCGATTTTTTTTAAAAATCAATCCCAAACATGATTTTAATATGAACGATTTTTTCTGAAAATTTGAAAATAATTGGGCATTTCGTTCTTAGGTTATCGTGTTTACAAAAAACGTGACAGAGTTCAAACGGACGGCGGATTTTTTTAAAGTTGTACAAAATTCGTTGAAACGCACGTATCTGCAAGAATTTTTCATCTACGAAGATTTTTGACAATTTTAGAATTTTCAAAACAATCACAATATACTCCTAGATTTTGACTTTGTCTGCGAGGAGTATAATAAATAGCAAAACCTAGATAATGAGCTATGAATGGTCATTTTGTTACGACAGATTTTCTTCGTAAAATTACATAATTATGAGTAAAAAGATTACATAGGTTTGTGTAATTTAAAATAATTTTGTTCGAAGTTACCAAAAAATATTTAATTATAATATCATAAGAAATGTGTAAAATTAGTATTTGGTAATTCAATTTGTTAATTTATTTGTAAAAAGTCTAAGCCTCAATCCTGAAAGATTCCCCAGAAATAGAATTATTCATCATAGTTCATAGCTAAAAAAAATTGTTGTCGAAGCACTGTTTTGAATTCTTCTTATTCACTTTAGCTAATCTTGGTTTAAACGAATTAAAACGCTGCTGCCACCTTTTGGCAATTTAAGGAAAAATACCTTAATTTGTGTATTTCTACATAATTTTAGTTAAAAACGCATAAGTAAGTAACTTTACCATAATAATTTAAGCGATATTAAATTTTTACATATTTTTTTGTAATTTTGACAGAAATATCTAAGTAAATTTAGTCTGATATTCTGGGTGATTTTACATACGTTTTTTAGAGTGGCAAACTATTCTAGGACACCAGCAGCTAATATAATTTAACGCGGGATTAAAATATGTAAATTCAACGTTCCTAAAAGTCTTACGAAAACAACAGAGGCAGACTATAAAACCTTCCCTCCAAAAATTAATGAATACCTAAACAGACACAGGCAAAAAGTAATTTATTAGACTGGCATCGCTTCCCCAAATGAAAATATCAAAGTAAACCAACCAGGCAGGCAGTAGATATCTAATACCAGACAGAATCTGCCGGTAATAAAATATTTTGAAAAGTCACTAATAGGGGATTTAAAACTTTGAAAGGAAATACCTCTTAATTAGTTCGGCAAAACTGGAATTAAAATCGACTTTGGTATAACATAAATATCAAGCTTATGGAGGTATCGAGAACGTCTGAAAAAGCAAGATATAATAATATAAATAACTGGCGCAATCCAAAGAGGTTGCAACAAAAATAGAGATTAGATAATAATCTGGATAAATTCCTCCTTAAGACTTGCGTTTCAAATTCACAAATCTTCGAATCTGTGCTCCTAGAAGCTCGTTTAAGGCATCTCCGTTGAGCTCCCGCAAATTCTACTAAGTAGCACATCTACATGGGGGACTTATCGTATATTAAAACTAAATGTGTTTTGAAAACTACAAAAATAGGGCTACAAACGTATTATAATTTGACTTCAAAAATCACTAAACTATTTTTGTTTTTTTTTTTCGACTAAGGATACATATTTTAGTCTATATGTATACATTACGTGGTCTATGCCAAATCATAATACGTCAATTTACCGTGGTTTTTCAAAGCTTGTAAATGATTAAAATTGCAACTTACGTTTTTCCCTAATGTCGATGTGCTCATTCAAAGATTTCAATGTAGAAAGAAAAACACCAAAAGTACTATTTTACCATATTTTTATTATTTCTTGCACTCAGTACCACTTCCATGTATCACAAACATTATCCTAAATATTTTTAATCATAGTTATTGATGTATTACTCCGTATTTTTACATATTTTGTGGAAATTTCCAAAATAACTGACATTCAGGGAGATGACTATTACGAACTTTTAAGAGCACAGAAAATCCCATTTATGTATTTGAATCTATAGCCTTAAAATACATATCATACAAATGTATACTCTAGTAGATGTGATCTCTTTGACGGAAACAAGGCAGTTCGGCGAAACCCTTTATTTTAGAAGCGTTTTTGCTCAAGTCAATTTTATTGCATAGTAGGCCTTGGGAAAATTGCCTCTTGCTTGTGCATGATTGTAAAATGTTAAGTTTATGAAGGCGCTTGTTTTGTTACATTTTAAATTGGTATTTTGAATATAGCTTAGTTATATTGGTACACAAACTATAAAGCTATAAAACAGCATTAGAAATCGACACAGTCACTCAGCTCAGTATTGCAGGTATAGTTATGCGAAATTCCCCGTGTGATTCGCAGCGAAATGCTTTAAGACGGGGCCGGTTGCTTAAGGTGGCAGGTCACTTAATTTATTTTATATTTTAGGAATTCTGATTTTTTTTTTGTTCTAAAATGATTATATTGTAAATTGTCATGCACCGCGACCTTAAGCAGCCGGCCCCACCTAAAATATGTAAAAATATAAATGCCGGAAAATATGCATTTTGCATGTGTTCATTTATTCATTCAAAAAAGCTAAACCTGATCAATTTAGGTGTTGATTTTTGATACATGAGCGATTAAATGTATTTTCGGAATGAGTACTTTAAATTTAAGAAAAAAAAAATTTTGCGTTAAAAAAAAATAAAGTAGGTTTTAGGTTTTTTCCTTATATTTCATATTTTTGATATTATTTTAAAACCAAACTTTCTGACTCCAAAGATGGAAATATGGTCAATCTATTCCTACCATTAGATTTTAAAATTCCGCTTGGTTTGTGAATCTTGAATGATTGAAACGAGGGGTTAGCCTCCATGAAAAAAAGTGTACACCATACTACCATTCCCCAAACACTACCAGGCACTACCACTGACACTACCACGCACTGCCAGGTACTACCACTGACACTACCTGGCACTACCAAGTACTACCAGGCACTACCACAGATACTACCACGTATTACCAGGCACTACCATCGACACTACCACGTACTACCAGGCACTACCATTGCCACTACCACATACTACCAGGCACTACCAAACTTTATAATAGACAATTAGATATCACTTTCTATAGTTATTTTATCATAGTAAAACACAATATAGGCTTGGGCCTCTTTTTTAAACACCTTCTTAAAAAAAAATTATAAAATAAGATACTTTTGCTAATAAAAAAAAGTAATGATAGCCCAATAAGAATTAGTAAATAGTTAATTTTTTTTTTTTGAAACAATATATTTAAAGTTAATCTGCGTATGTAATTAAAAACAAAAACACCAAATAAACAAAAATCTTGGTTTCACAAGACACTGGGACAGTGTCAAATTTCTTTTACTAAATTTGGTATTAATATCTTCATTTCTGGGTATTTTGTGACTATATTCGTAAAATATGAAGAAGCAACGAATCAACCACCATAAATATGATTAAATTATGGCTAAATTAAGGTCATATTTACCAAAAGAAATTTGACAGCGTCCCAGTGTCTTATGAAACCAAGGGTATATTATCAAAAATTGCATAAAAAAAATAAGAAAAAGAGAAAACGAATTTAAAAAAGTTAATATCTTAGAAACCTAGTTAAAATGGTAGATACCCATTTTATTTTACAGTTACGCATTTAATTTATTTTCTTGTCGCTTAAATTCTTTGTATTTGTTATTAATTATTTTCCTATCGGTTTCTGAAATTTTAAACGGGTGGTTTCCAAGAATGTTTAATGGCCCGTAATATAATCTGGTTTTTTATATGGATGGAAAAAATAACTTCTATTTCCTTCTGAATATAGTCAAAATGCAACTTTGTGATTTAAAAAAGGACGCCCCACTTTTTTAATTTTTTTTCTAAATTTACGATGAATTTGCAGTTCAATAATATTGGTTTTGTTACTACCCCTTGTCCGCAAAAAGGTTGCCAAACATCAAAAATTCACTTTAATTATTAAATAGTGTCCAACGAGTTTATGTATCTTTAATTTTCCGAAAATACCTTCAATTTCCCAAAAATACTTTCAATAGAGTCCTGGACTAATTTTCAAAAACTTGATTATTTATTAGAAAATTGGCTTAAAAATGGGTAGGTAAAGTCGTATGGGCATTTTCGCTTTTATTTTTTTTATTAAAAAATAAAAGAGATTTGGATTTTTAAAAAGAGCGCGGGCATGCGCAGTAATATATCCGTGATAAACGGTCATAATATTAATTTGATCAAAGAACTCTGTGATAAAGTTCGTGTTTTTGAGTTTCTGCCATACGTCAGATGTCAGAATTTTCAATTTGTAACCTTATTTCTTTACAAGCTAGAGTTTTCGTTTAAATTTTAAACAGTTTTGTTCGGTAAAATGTCGTGTGCATTTGCAAGTTTGTTTTCTAAAACCAAAGAAGCAGTAGCAAATGGCTATGTGTACTGTCGTGTAACTTTGTGACAAGAAAAATCATCACACGGGGCTTAAAATGTGCCAGCCTAAATTATTAACACGACATTAGAAAGCATTAATCATATGGCAATAATTTTACTACAAGCAACTTTAAGTTTACTCTAGGAAGTTAATACAAAACAATGTTTTTACATTTTAAACCTCAAAAAGCAAATAAATCAACGTAGTTCCTTGGAAAAGTAAGTGTGTCTTATGATTGTCCAATGTCCAAAACTCAAGCCTTGGGAATAACAGCATTCAGAAATAGATCGCAATGTTGGTTTTTGAAATGCACCATCTAAAGAACACCAACTAAAGTAGCCCCAAAATTTAAAAACTGGAATAATCTGCACACAATAGATTAATACTTTTGAAAGCTAAACACAAGGTAGGTTTAAGCTTACCAAAAAAGTATGCCAATCTTTATAATTTTTATGTTATCAAAGTGAAGTTATAAAAGCAGCACGAAATATCTTTGCTTAAAGAAAAACTGAAATTTGGACACACTAACACAACATTTTTTGCTTAAAATAGCCTGTAAACTTTCATAATCTATTTTTTGTTCATAAAATATTAAACTAAACCCAAAACTACAGTCTATCTTGTTAACTTTTTAATAAAATCGTACTTTTGCAAAAATATATTTCTAATTCTGCTTGTTTTCTCTGTTTTTGTAATTTATTTTTATTTATAGTTGACATATGTCAAAAAATGTCACGGAGATGCAAAATTTTTTCTTCTTCTTGTTAAATATTCTGGCCTTATGTCTTTAAAAATTCAGCTAGTTTTAAACTGCGCATGCCCGCGTTTAAAAAAAATAATTTTTCGTAATTAATTTATTATTCGGCCTAGAAATTTTTAAAAAAATTGAGAGTTTGAAATTAATACTCCCAAAAGCCCAAGGAATTCGAAAAAAAAATAAAAAATTATCAACTTTTTACCTAGTCCAGGACTCTATTCCCCAAAAATTCCTTCAACTCCCTTAAAATATCTTTAATTTTCAAAAAAATACCACTAATTTTTCGAAAACATCTTGGAATTCATGAAATAAATTTTTTGTTTCAAATCCAACAAAGATAAATGCCCATAAGCGTTAAACACCTTAAAATAATTAAAGTATATTTTTGCGGTTGACAACCTTTTTGCGGGTGAGGGGTAGTAGCAAAACGCATATCATTTAACTCCGAATTTGTCATTGATTTGGAAATAAAATAAAAAAATGGGGTGTCCCATTTAAAACAACAAAGTTGCATTTCATTACTCCGAACTGACTCAACCTGTATATTTAAATTTAATTTCATCATATGCGCAAGAAAAAGTTAGGAATCGACCTAAAAAAAATTAAGGCTCTAAGAAAAGTATTAACTGTATAAAGTTCGATTAAACTTCTATCGGGACTTTTTAGTACAGTCAATCCGTATGTGGACATAAACAAAATTCCTGGTAGGGCCGCCTTTTTTATATGATATAACTGGATATCCAAAGAATAAAACCCCAAATTGGTGTATATCTACCTATTGCAGAAACGGAGTTATAGCCCCCCAAAGGGCCCTCCTTTAATTCACCACGGTGGATCTGCACCAAATTTTGCAAATAGATGTCAAATAAGTTTAAAAAAGATTTTTATGAAACAAAAATCTCTAAAAAAATTCCTTTACCCCCTAAATAGCCCCCTAAGATTAATAACAACCAATCACGTTGAATTTACACCCAATTTTGCAGATAGATGTAAAATGAGATGCTAAAAAATATTTATTAATAACTTTTTTTAAAAAAAAAATTCAATGCCCCCCTTAATAGCCATCTTCGTTTATGGGGCGAAGGAATTATTTTTTGAAAAAAATTATTAGGAAATATTTTTAAGCATCTTATTATGCATCTATTTGCAAAATTTGGTGTAAATCCAACGTGATTGGTTATTACTCTTTGGGGGCTATTTAGGGGGTAAAGAAATTATTTAGAGATTTTTTTTTTTTATAAAAATCTATTTGCAAAATTTGGTGCAGTTCTACCGTGTCGAATTACGGGGGGTCCTTTGGGGGGCCAAAGCTCCGTTTCTGCAATAGGTAGATATACGCCAATTTGGAGTTTTACTCTTTGGACATCCAGTTATCATATAAAAAAGGCGGTCCTACCAGGAATTTTGTCGATGTACCCTCATTATTTAGGACAGATTGACTGTACTATTTATAAACATATTGAGTTTTTGTGTCGGCATATTATATGACTCGTTATATGCTTAGTCTTGTAGCGTATATTTTATTTTATTAGGGACTGTTTTAGCCAATATTATAATTAGTCTTAAATATTTCATTAAATTTATACTTAAACTCAAAGTTTTTAATTTTTTTTCTTTAAATTCTGCTGATACTATCACACACTACCATTAACACTACCAGGCACTACCACTGACACTACCACGTACTACCAGGCACTACCACTGACACTACCACGTACTACCAGGTACTACCACTGCCACTACCAGGCACTACCACATACTACCAAACACTACCATTGATACTACCAGGCACTACCAATGACACTACCAGGCACTTCCAATGAAGGTGTACACCATACTACCAAGGAGGTTAACCCCTCGGATTGAAACGAATACTCTTCTGCACAACAACCTGCCGGCCCCCTCCTAACGAAGAATGTCGCGAAGCATAGAAACTGTGGTATGTAATGTTGGTTGTCTAAAATCAACAAAAAACCTCACTTTCTGGTCATGGCTCAGTGGCTTTATAAGAGTTAATTTTAATTAAAACTGGTGCTTACCAGCAACATAAATAAACAAAGCACAAGTTGACATATTCTGATGGTCCATCAATAAGCGTTTAAATACAGAATTTTGGAAATTTAGAAGCACTATTTTCTTGCATTTTAAATTGCCAAAAATTTATATTTAAACGCTAATTGATGGACCTTTAAAATATTTCAACTTGTGCTTTGTTTATTTATGTTGCTGGTAAGCACAATTTTTAATTAAAATTAACTCTAATAAACGCACTAAGCAATGACCAGAAAGTGCTATTTTTTGTTGATTTTAGGCAACAAACATTACATACCCACAGTTTCTATGCTTCGCCACATTCCCCTTTTATGCTATGTGTTACTTATTTGTTTCACCCTGTAAAGATAGTAAACATGTCAGCCCCTAAAAAGAGAAGGGTCAATCCATATGTTAAAATGTCTGCGGGTCTTTTCTGCTTCGGTCCTTTTATATTAAAATGTTAAATTTACAACTATAAACGTCCATTTCTATGGTATTAAGATGTGTTATTTGTGGGACAGATTTAGCAACGTCTTTTTTACCAAATAAAAACTTGAATTTGTTAGATATTTTACCAGATACAATAATAAACATGTCAAATGACAGATTATCCTGTAGATAAATTTAATATTTTATTTTGTTAATGGTTATGATGGTATAGAGCCAACAGAATTTATTATTTGGTGGGTACATTTATTTATTTTTGTTTACGATATTTTACACATCATTAATTTAATAAGCAAGTATTTATTTTTATTGGATTTTTTTGCACATAATATATGAAAACTAGGGAAAAAAGTTCCGATGGTGTTTCGATTTATGTCAAAATTGGTAAATTTTTTTACTTACGTTACGGTTTCTTGTAAAATAATCATGTTAAATACAACTCAAGCCGAAATTTTTAATAAAATACCTTTACTATGAAAACAAAGTTTTTTACGGCAACCGTGTTTTCACACAGTAAAAAAGAAATAGCAAAATTATCGAAGGTAATATCATTAGAGGAAAGAAGATTGCCGACAATCATAAATTTTTGACGAAAACTTCGTTGCATAGCAATTCTATAAGTCACATTTATTGAAAAAATCAGTACGTAGGACGAGTAATTTTTTCTATTAGTGTGACGAATAAAATTGCTTTATGCCAACGAAGTTTGAGTAAATTAAAATCTAAGATTGTCGTGCAAAATTATTTCCTCGTTTGATATTCGGAAGATAATTTCGTGACTGAAAAACTCATGTTTTTTTCAAAATTTATCGCACTTCAAATGAATTTTAATTCAAACTTCAGATTGACAAAATTGAAAATCACACGTCGTCCTTGGTAACGTGTGATTTTCAGTAGTAATAGCCCGTGTGCTCTATGAATTATCGATTATTAAATGAACGAGTGCTTGTTGCATAGCAATGTCCCGCAAAAGTAAGGGTGTTTTGTAATTATTTACCGAGTGCGAAGCACGAGGTGAATAATTTAAAGAAAACACCCTTACGTTTAAGGGACATTGCGTATTCAACAAGCACGAGTTCTTTTAAAATCGAAAATTTATTAAGAGCACGAGGGCTATTCGACACGATTATTTCATTTATACATACTACTTATCCAAATAATAATATTAATTTAATTTAAACACTGAATACGACTAACCAAAAGAACAATTTTTAACAAAATTAACAAAAAATTACAATTTTGACTTCTATCCAGGTAAATTAATTCGCTGTCAGTGCTTGACAACGGGCTATTTCAGTTCAGGTTGTTGCCAACGGGTGATTTCCAGTATAATTCGCAGTAAAATGCTTTAAATTTTGGCATAAACCTCTAATTTGACATATAAATGAAATAATCAGTGTAATCAGAAGGATATGAATGATATGATAGCTTAGGTCGCTAGAGAAGACAGGAACGGAATAATCGGTAAACGGTAATTTTACATCAGTTTTTTACAGTGAAAACAGAATGGAAATAAATGAAAATACCATGGTTGACTTTTGAAATAACACCACGTTTAGGTATTTTCTCATAATAAATCGAATCTAAAATTCGCTTACTTCCCATTTGTGTTTTAAAGCAGTTTGTTTTATTTTACTTTTCCAAGAAGTTTTACGACCGCACCGCGTCTCCGTCTTTGAATAAAAGAGTTTTTCATCTCTATCTCGATTCGCAAACCAAGCGAGTTCTTTGTCGATTGCATTTACTCATATATTCAAAGATATTTAATCACGCAAAGTTACGTAAAATCGGGATCAGTTAAGCGCATGTGTCTGAACTCGCGACTTCTGACTATTTACACCTGGGCGGTAATTACGGAATATCGCTTCGTGCAACACCTACATAAGAAGATCTAACAGGTATCGTACGAAGCGATATTCCGTAATCACCACCCTTGACAATAAGGGTGAATATCTCATTTTTGCAAATTTTATGCATGATGACCAAGCTCGGGTCTCGAGTTAGTACGATTTTATACGACTTTAAGCTAAATGAATCAGCAAAGTAGCGCTAAAGTAAAGTATAAATTTGCCAATATATTCCCATGTATTTTATTTAATTTTCGGTTAAGTTACGCCGAAGTAAAGCGGAAGTAAAGTGAAAGTTACGTTGTATAAATCGGCCCTTATACTTAATAACTAAAGTTAAGTAACGTCCAGCTTAGCTAGGACAAAACAAAAGCTCATGAGTCATGCCACAACAGTAAAAAATTGCATTACTTTACGGTAAATAATGTTTTTGCAGGTTGGATATTTAATATGGCTGTTGCGTCGATGTTTAAATTTGAATATACAAAAATATTGTGTATTGCGCCACTTTCATGATACCTATTGTCTTGGGTCATTTCGTATACCTGGTTTGCATCTGTTTAATTCCTTCCTTTGTCACCCCAACAAATTAGTCATTAGTTTTCATTTTAGCAGCAAAACTTAACCTAACCTAGTCCCCCAGTGCTTTTATAAAAGACTTTCTAAAGCCCTGAAATTAAAAAAAACAAACTAGAGAAAAATTAAGAATCCTTGTCAGCTTATTACCAAGACAATACATATCTAACAGCGAAAAACGGAAAGCTACTGATAATATCACCGAAAAGCCAGCAAAAATTATAAGACGGGAAATTCAACAAGCCTCAGCGTTTATTCGCGATAGTTAGAATATACCTAAAAATGTATTCAAATCGAGTTTTCTTAATCCTTTTTACCTGGGTCTTCTTAGCTTCTGATATAACAATAGACCTATTATAAACAATAGCGGCGCAATACAAACTATTCTTCTGTATGACCAAATCAGCGCAACAGCAAGTGTTTTCTTAATCACCGGCGCAATGCAAATACACCCAAGATTTTTAAAGTCAGATTTTCGACACAAAGGAATATCCGATTTAAATGAAACCACAATACGTTTATAGCCCTATTTTTGTAGTTTTCAAAACTTCATTTAGTGTTAATATAGGATGGGGTCCTTATGTAGATGTGCTATTTAGTAGAATTGACGGGAGCTCAACGAAGATGACTTATACGAACTTCTAGGAGCACAGATTAGAAGATCTGTGAATTTTTGGTAGTGTAGTATCTTTAAATTTATTCGCCATTTTTCCTTCTCTGTTTGCAGCCTTATCTCTGTTTAACCAAGCAAGGCAAGTATACTTGGCTCGGACAAAAACATGATGGAGATTGCGTGTTTTACAGATAATTTATTACCTTGAAGGTAGGTAGATTGTGAATTATGCCTCAAACGTGCATACAGCACAGTTCCCTCATCTCTAACTTGCATCAGCAGGTTTCCTTGCTCTTTTCTCTCCTGCGACCAAACTCTGTCTTTGCATGCAATACTACCCCACCCAGAGCTTTTATACAGGGTGTCTGCCGTAAATAGGTGGCAGTTGCGCCCAGTGGCACTTGCGCTGCGGATTAAAAAAGTAGCACTTGCGTCTCAAAAAGATACAGGATTAAGCAGGTATACAAATTACGGATTAAAAAGTGGCATTTGCGCTGCGTTCAAAATTCAAACTCATTAATGTAGGTATACATTTTACATTGCAGTTTGTGACTTTAGCTCATATGTCTAAATTTTCTTTTTAGCAGCAAAACTTACGGAAAAATGTCATCCAGTACTTTTAAAACAGTCTGTCTGAAACGATAAAACTTAAAAACACATGCATTGATTACTTGCTAGCTTGTTTTAACAATAATGAAAGTGTGTATATATTATCCTCTGTTTTAATAATTTTCTAATATTGTATTTCATTAATACATCGGATACATAAAAATAAATCTAGGCAAAAGGAAGTTAATGAGACCGCGGCCAGTACGACCAAAATATGAATCAAAAATTTTAACCAATATTATACCAAACTTGAATTATCTAACCCACTTAATGATTTGAACATTATAATCCTCTATTTAATTACTTTAATTTTATGCAGCAGCGCAAATGCCACTCTCTGATATTTTGTTTTTATACCTGAATTTTAAAAACTCGCAAGTGCTACTATTTTAATACGCAGCGCAAGTGCCACTGGGCGCAAGTGACACGACACCTCTGCCGTAAGATGAAGACCTTTTTTAAAAGTCCTTATCCCGTGTTGGGAGGCCTTTTTTAGGAGTCCTTATCCCATGTTGGGGGGCAACCGTGAACTGTGGCCGGTACGACGAAGGACCGCCGCGGGCTTTAATGCGAAGAAAAAGGGATATTTTGGATAATGCACTGCCGCCTACTATAGTTAAACAAATATATTAACATCATGAATAGCTACCTACAGTACATACTTACCACCAGATCAACTGGATTAATTAATTTAAACTCGGAAATAGGTTTGACTTCAGCCGTGAAAAATCTTATTTCATAAGCTAGCAGCACTTTTATCTGTATGTCTCTGCATGCAATACTACTACACGCAGAGCTTTTATACAGGGTGACTGTCACATAATGTGGGCTCTCTCAAGACTTGGGTTTCAAAATCACAGATCTTCGAATCTGTGCTCCTAGAAGCTCGTATAAGTCATCTCCGTTGAGCTCCCGTCATTTCTACTAAGTAGCACATCTACATGAGAGCCCCATCGTGTATTAAAACTAAATGTAGTTTTGAGAACTACAAAAATAGGGCTACAAACGTATTATGGTTTCATTTAAATCGGTTATTTTTTTGTGTCAAAAATCTGACTACAAAAATCATTGTACTATTTTTGTTTTTTTGTTCGACTACGGATATATCTTTGGGTTTATATACATTACGTGGTCTATGCCAAACCATAATACGTTAATTTACCATGGTTTTTTAAGCTTGTAAATGATTAAAATTGCAATTTACGTTTTTCCCTAATATAGATGTGCTTGTTCTAAGATTTCAATGTAGAAAGAAAAACACCAAAAATACTATTTTACCATATTTTTATTACTTCTTGCACTCAGTACCACTTCTATGTATCAAAAACATTCTCCTAAATATTTGTAATCATAGTTATTGATGCATTACTCCGTATTTTTACATATTTTGTTAAAATTTCGAAAATAACTGACATTCAGAGAGATGACTTTTACGAACTTTTGAGTGCACAGAACATTCCATTTATGAATTTGAAACCCAAGTCTTAAATACGATTTTTTTTAACAATGAATGTCGCGAAGCATAGAAACTGTGGTTATGTAATGTTGGTTGCCTAAAATGAACTTTTTGGTCATTGCTCAGTGGGTTTATAAGAGTTTATTTTAATTAAAAATTGTGCTTACCAACAACATAAAACAAAGCACAAGTTGACATATTTCAATGGCCCATTAATAAGGTTTTAAATACAGAATTTTGGCAATTTAAAAGCACTATTTTTTTTTGAATTTCCAATTGCCAAAATTCTGTGTTTAAACGCTTATTGATGGACCTTTAGATGTTCTTTTTGCACTCTCTTGCCTAACTTTGTAAAAGTATTTTTAACTTAGATGTTTTTTGAATTCACTCTGTATAGAATTTAATTCCTCTTCCATACAGATGCAGAGTCGTATTTTACAGATTAGACTTAACGTTGTTTCGGGTGATATTTTCTCATGCTTGTCATATTTATTCAATAAGGGATGAAATTCTTTCACCATCTACCATCCACCATAGGATAGGGTTGCCAGTCGACAGACATTTTGTAATTTAAAGATTAAAAAGAATGCACAAAAAATTTAGATAATGGAAAATGACAGCTGGAATTTTAATCTTAGAAGAAATCGACTACTAAATTATGTATGTATTTTTTTTTATTATAATAAACATTAGCAAAAGGAAAAATAATTCTTTTTGTCATATCCTTCTAAATTGGTAGATATAAGATATAAAAGAATTTTTTTGATTAGATTAGAGATAAAGTTCTATTTTTTTATTTCTTTTTTACTGTGTATTTCTCGTTATACTCTTCGCAGACAAAGTCGAAGGGTATATTGCGATTGGTCGGACCTTCTCTAAAATCGTGAATATACATCCTAGAGCAAAAATTTTGCAGATTCGTTCGTTTCATGACTTTTTAAGACTTTTATTTTTTGTCCGTCTGTCTGTCTGTAACGAAATTTGTAAACACCATAACTCAAGAACGGTTTATTGGATCGAATTGAGATTTAACACAAAAATCAATCCTATTTAGAGGAAGAGTCCTATTGTGTTTGGAAAAAATCAAGTAATAAATAGAGGGTTAAAAACTCCCCCAAAGTAGAAAAGAATTCATATTTTCGTTAATATCAATTTTACGAAAAAAAATTTTTTTAACTTAATTAAAGATTGTATTTTTCCCTATAAAAAAGCATCTAATAATTTTTTTGTATCCCCACCCGTTTACAGAAACAATAAGTTTTACGCTTCTTTTAATAAAATAAAAAATGCACCTTTTTAATCATCTACTGCGAATAGTATCATATAGAATGTGTAACAATTATATAACAAACAAAAAAATAGTCATAAAAAAGACCCAACTTCTTCTTTCATTGTAAATCTTATGTGCAAACGCCAGTTTAATTAAACAAACTTAAAAGTTAAAATCGAATGACCATACCATGAACCAATGCAACTATAAAATAATGTTTGCCTGCACATAGCATAAAAGTGAATTTTACGATACTATTAATGGCATTTCAAATTATTGTGTCAGCATAAACTTTATTAGAACTTGTTAAAATAAAACCAGTAGTTCTTATTCTAGAGAACAAACTTTATTTTGGTTTGTTTTGGAAAAATTCATTGAAAAGGTCATTTATATTTTTGGCAAACCCTGTATAACAATCAAAACAATTGCTTTGTGTTTGGCAAAGAACATCAATTAAGCAAACTTGCTTTGGGACTTAATAAACCATTCTTAATCTCGAAGTAATTATATAAAATTCTTAGACTAAAAGCAAGAGAAAAATAAAAGCTATAAAAGTAAAGGTCAGAGTTTGTTCTCAAACATAAAATTATTTACAAAAGGGTATATAGCCATAAGTATTTTTGTCGTCAAGTGTAAAAAGGAAAATATTTGCTGTATATTAACATTAATGAGGAATGTTGCGAAGCACAGAAACTGTGGTTATGTAATGTTGGTTGCCTAAAATCAACAAAAAACAGCACTTTCTGGTCATTACTCAAGAGTTAATTTTAATTAAAAATTGTTCTTACCAGCAACATAAATAAACAAAGCACAATTTGACATTTTCTAAAGGTCCATCAATAAGTCTCTAAATACAGAATTTTGGCCATTTAAAATGCAAAAAATAGTGCTATTAAATTGCCAAAGTTGTATCTAAACGCTTATTGATGGACCTTTAGAATATGTCAACTTGTGCTTTGTTTATTTATGTTGCTGGTAATCACAATATTAATTAAAATGAACTCTTATAAACCCACTAAGCAATCACCAGAAAGTGCTGTTTTTTGTTGATTTTAGGCAACCAACATTACATAACCACAGTTTCTATGCTTCGCGACATTTCCTGTTATAATATTATTGAGCAATATGAAACTTTACTAGCAAATTTACAAATTTAATTGCAATTATCAATTTCACACATTTCTTATGATCATATATTTCTTGGTAATTTTAAGCAAAAATATTTAAAATTACACAAAATTAATTATGTAATTTTACCTAGATTATCCATGTAATTTTGCTATTTCCTTTTTACTGTACGTGTGGTTATGGTATTAAAATTTTTCCAATTTTGAGTTATGTTGCATTAAAATTAAATAATATTAAACCTAAAATTTTTGTTTCATGAGAAGCACAAAAATGTCTATGGCCGACGACGCTCGGCGACGGGTAAATGATATGATATGATTATCCATTTACCCGTCGGCTCAGCATCCGTTGCCTGATACCCGGATAAAATCTAAATAGCCCGGATTTTGTTCTAAATTGAATTTTGTGAATATACGGGTTTGAAATTATATCACAACCCTTTAATTTAAACATTTTAGTGCACCCTTTCCAACGCTAAACCTCCATTTATAACCAGAAGAGATTACAATGAAATGCCAACATTAAAATGACCCCTATAATATTAGACCATAAGTTTAATCCATATGCATGGGGAAATGGAATTTACATTCTAAATCCTTTCTTTGTTTCATTTTGGTTTGTTAAATTGAAACGGGTAAAATAATGAAACGTTGCACCGCGTTTAATATGGTAAATTTAGAATTTTCATTAAAACGAGAAATGGGCTGGATCAGTGAACAGATTAGAAGATACTCTTTGCAAAGGTTGTTTTTTTGAGTTTTTTTTCAAATAAGGATTTTATAAGATAATACTCTTTGCAGTAATAATTCAATGCATTAATATATGCAAGCAAGATGCGCAATTTTTATTTTTTTAAAAAGAGTTAAAAAAAAATTTATTAACGGATGGGAGTTTGCAAAATTGTTAGATACATTTTGATAGATAACAATCGAATGTTTAATTTTATGAAAAAAACTTTTTTTTATAAAATTATTATTATAGCCAGAATTTTTTTTACCATTTTACCCCCTATTTATTGTTCTACAGGGTGTTTAAAAAATGGCGCATAAACTCGATGATACGTTGTTGGGGCATGTTTAGGGAGCCCCAGAATATTGTAAAAAAAATCTGGCGAAACTTTAAACGCTTATATCTTGAAGATAACAGCACATATTAACGAAAGAAATGACTACACACAAAGGCACAATCTATCTAAAATTATTTTGTCATTTGTTTATATTTTAAATGGTCAAATTAGATTTTTATAATCAATTTAATTTTTCAAAAATTTTATGAAATGAAGCTGACAACAATGTCAATATGATTTAATGCAAAAATGTATGGTCAAGAATCTAGATGAGCTTTTTAGATGTATTTTACAAACTGTGTTGCCGAATTTATGCAACTTTGTTCGCATTTTTCTCGATGAATGTAACAGATGGATTTTTTTTGAAAATTTTCTGGGGATCGCTGAGAGTGCCCTAAGAGCGTACCATCGGGTTTATGCGCCATTTTTTGAACACCCTGTATGCATAAGAATGATGAGCAATGTTTACTTAAATTTTTTTTTTCTGAACGGGTGTGGGTATAAAAAATTTTGATAAATAAAAATACTTCTTGGAAAATTTTATAATTTAGCCAAAATTTGAATTATTTTTACCATTTTACCCCCTATTTATTATTCGATTTATTCCAAAAAGAATAAGGTTTTTTCCTTAAAAGATATTGATTTTTGTATGAAGTTTCAAGTCAATCCGATACCACTATTTAAAAGCCTACATTAAATGCTAATGGAATCAGTAATTTGGTTTTTAGATATTTATGTTTCAAATATTTAACCACTTCCATTTTGATTACATTTCACATTCTTTGGAAATGAATATAAATTTCAAAATATCGCGGCCCCGGGACTAAACTGTCCAATTAACAAATTCCTGTGTTTAGTTTTCTGCATAAATATTTTAAAAGGTACCTCATTATTTTTAAATTTTACAAAAATTCTTGGTTTATCTAAAATTAACCTTGTGTTCACATATTAATTATAATTGGAAAAAAATATTTTTTTACACTTAAACAAACTTTAAAATTGTATCCTTGATCTACAATGCAAAGTTTCATTAGGGATTATAATTTTAATAAATTTTTTTAAAATAATGATTATTAATTAATTTTTATTTCAAATTAAATAAACAAGAAAATTTCAATGTTGCTTTACTAAAATATTTATTCATAGAAAGGAACGCCGTCAGTATTGATTTTGGGAGGGGTTGAATTTTACCTCACCCTTCTTAGATAGGGGTTGAAGTATAAAGCTGAAAGCACCATCTATTGGAGAAAAGCCCAAATGCTTTCTAAAATGCAAAACCCTTGTAGGAATAGATTACTTTTTTAGAATGAGAAGAAATTATCACACAGGTAGATAATAAAGATGTCTGCAAATGAAGTTAAAAATATATGAAAATGTTAAAATTACTAAGGGTAGAACATTTTGCAAAAAAAAAATATTATTGAGGTAAGGTAAAAAAAAGTTGCTAAAAAGAAAACAGAAAAATGCAATTCATAGAATTTTTTTTATTTCTTTATATGCAAATAATTTGTAAAAACATAAACCACTATTTTTATATTTAAAATAATGTTAAATATTCTTCACAAAAAAAAAAAAATAATTTGAACAAGAGCGGGTTAGATCAGTGAGTGGGATAGATCATTTATAAAGTTAAACTTCGCACATAGGTCTTTTTTATGACTTTTTTTTGTTATATAATTGTTACACATTCTATATAATACTCTTCGCAGTAGAGGATTAAAAAGGTGCATTTGTATTTTATTAAAAAAAACGTAAAACTTATTTGTTTTGTAAACGGGTGGAGTTACAAAAAAATACCTAGATGCTTTTTTTAAGGAAAAATACAATCTTTAATTTTATTAAGAATATTTTTTTTTCGTAAAATTGACATTATCCGAAATATGAATTTTCTTCAACTTTGGGGGTGGTTTCTACCCTCTATTTATTATTTGATTTTTTCCAAAAACAATAAGGTTCTTCCCCAAACAAGATTGATTTTTTCACTAAATCTCAAGTCAATCGAATAAACCGTTCAACAGTTATTGTGATAACAAGTTTCGTTACAGACAGACAGACGGACAAAAAATAAAAGTCTTAAAAAGTCATGAAACGAACAAATCTGCAAAAATTTAGCTCTTGGATTAATATTAACGATTTTAGAGAAGGTCCGACCAAATGCAATATACTCTTTGACTTTGTCTGCGAAGAGTATAATAACAGAAATAAATACTGATAAAACTGAAATATTCACATTTCAAAAATAATTCAAAAATTCCAACATTTTACAATAACTTTAGGTTAGAATGTGACTATACAACATCTAACAAATGGACATCATCACATTCTAACAGAAGCTCTAGTTGACATTCTCAAAGTTATACCAAAAAAAGTAGATAACTATACATAATTCAGTCAGCAGAAATCTTTATTCAACTCGCGCACCTAGCGGATTGTTTGGGAACTAAATTATACCATAGATCGCACTGTCAGCTACGCGGTAATCCTTATAATTTACGATCGAATGGCAGTGACATTTAAGAAAATTTATGACTAACCATAAAACTTTAACAACCGAACTGCCAATGAAAACGTTTCACAAAAGTGGAAGCCATTACTCGGGAAACAGGGAGGGGATAATTGAAGTCCTGCTATTGGTTGAATAAAATGTCTAAACCGGAAGCCATTAATATCGAACCCCGCCTACTTAATGGAAGGATGAATCCATTATGATATAAAAATGAAATAGAATGAAATTTGCTGTTTTTGCGAAAATCCCCGTTTTTCCTGTTTTGTTATTTATTTTCTGCATGCAGATTTATTTTTTATGGGGTGATGTTAAATTTTAATATTGTTTTTATGAGTTTTATAAAAAAAATTCTGATGCTGCTGCTTCTCTATTCGATATTCCAGTTTTAAAATAATTTCGTTTTTTGCTACATTATGTTTTCTCTGATTTTTTTTACATTTATTTTTTTGTCTTTCTTTTTTTTTAACGAACAGTTTGTTTTTATTACGTAAACCTAGTCTTCTTTATCTGCTCCTGTATAGTATATTTAAAAATTATTTAATTTTTTTTTTTTTTTTCATATACCATCGTGGGCTAGCAATTTAAAACGATCAATTTTTGCATTGCAAATATGGTCATAATAGTGGCTTAAACATCTCAAGTTTTATACGAAGTGGACATTAACAAGAAACATTTCTCTGATGTTTTACGAAGATTAGAGCCTTATTGATATCCTAAAACAAAATTATTTAAAAAAGGAAATATCTTCTTACTATTTTTCTCGCCGGCAGAACATTTTACATAATTTATACATTATACATTAATACATTTGACGCATTTGTTGTCAAAATAACATTCGAAAACTGACATAAAAAAAACCTATTCACAATAGAGTAAAATTCAAAATATGAAGCCACCTGCTTATAAAAAATCGTTTTAAATTCCATGTCCACGAAGTAGGTTCGATATTTAAGTTTTACTGTTTAAAAATAATTTCGTTTTTTGCTATGTTATGTTTTCTCTGTTTTTTTTTACATTTAGTTTCTAGTCTTTTTTTTTTACCGAACAGTTTCTCTTATTATTACCAGCAACGTCTTCTTTATCCACTTCTGCAGTATATTTAATGATTTTTTTTTCATATTATAGTTTGGTTTCAATATAATTTTTTATGCCAAATTGAACACCAAAAGTGCTAAATTTATCATCCAGTTTTATATTTAAATCTTTATACAATAGGCTAGGCTCTAAGAGATATTTTTAATAATTTTGGAGAGAAATTTGTACACGACCCCTTTTCAGTGTAATTTGTTGTACCTTGATATAAAACTGGAATGTGAAATGATATAGTACACTGATTTAACCACGTATTCCTTGGACAAAAATAAAAAAAAAGTTCATATAAACATGTGTCCGATTTTGATCCCTTATTGAGTTTTAGCCCTCTAAAAAAACCCTGAAAAATCAGTTTTTTTGAAATATTTCCCAAACGAATAATTTTTTCAAAAAATTTTATAGGACCTTTTTGATTTATCTAATTACTTGAAATATTTTCTCACTTGTAAAATTTTGAAAAAAGTGTTTATAGTGGGGATTCTTGAGGGGCTTGTAAGTTAAAAAAAATTCAAACTCGGACATATGTTCATAGGAACTTTTTTAATTATTTTGGTCCAAGGAATATGTGGTTAACTCAGTGTACTATATCAATGGGACGCCCTGTATACATTTTTTATGTAAGCTGACCTTTAGAATAACTGGTTCAATTACTCAAGTAGACATTCTGAGATTTCAGATAAGGGTTAAAAAACCATTGGGTACACACGTAACCGACATAAGCATGCCGCAAAATCCCACCATGCTACATTTTTATGGTGGCTATTTGTAAGTTTTATTTGTTCACAAGTTTATTTTACTTAATTATATAGCCACTACCTACCTAATAACTATTTACACAGAATGAAAGTAAGAGTATTAAAAACTGACCTATGGTTTCCTTCATCGTTTAGTATATTAACGGTCGTCTAAACTCTAAATAATTATTATGCCATAAACATTGTTTGTAGCTTTGGTTAGTAGGTACTGACGACTTTAAAACCAAGCAATATTAAGTTTACTTTTATGTTTATGGGCTTTAATATGTATTTAGCATTGTTATTGCATCAATCAGGGAAAGTAAATATTTTACTTTCATAATAACTTTAGATTGATTTGAATAATATGTAGGTTTATAAATCACATTCATTGCTTTTTATAGTGTTTGCTGCACGCTTTTTTATTGCACAACAAATAAACTGCTCTTTGAAAAGATAACAAACACCGCAAATACCAAAAAACAATTAACTAACGCGACTGCATAAACATTTTTTGTAGAACTGCCAAAAATTAAATACTTTAGATTTTGATATGTAAAATCAAAGAAACACTCATTGTAAAATTCAAATCTAAAAAGAAGATCTAAAATCTTCATATTTCCAACTTCTACCAAAATCGTCAGGCCCGCTAAATGACGTTGCGAGCATCCGCGAGCGCAGTCATACTTAGTCCTGGTAATTCAAATTTGTTTTTGTTAAGGCTATAAAGGAGAGTTTATACAGCGTCTTTACCCCAACTTCTTTCTCCTTTACCTCATAGTCTTTACCTCCGAGTTCTTCTAATTAAAAATTATGGTTTATACAACTCTACCTCTTACCTCTAAGTTTGAACAAGATACATAACCTTTTTAGTAATATGTTTTTACTTCTCGCATAATTTAATTAATTTTTGTCTAAAATTGGCCTACTTTGTACTAGGTCTAAAAGGAATTCTTCGTTTATATCTATTTCACTCATTATTATTTTAAAAACTTATAACAGAATTACACAGTTTGTTTATTTTGACATTTTTAAGGTTAGGATAACATGATTTGTTAATCGAGGTAGTTCAAATGTACAATTCATAGTTCAAATGTTATCGAAAAGAAATCTTACCTTTTAGTCTGTAACCTAACCATAAAAGATAAAATATTTGAAGTAAAAACTATGAGAGACGGAGGTAAAGACTTTCTGTTTAAACGCCAAATGGAATTCACACATATTTATCTTAGAAGACTATGAGGTAAAGAAGAAAGAAGTTGGGGTAAAGAAGTTGTATAAACTCTCCATAAGGCTATAAGGTGTCCAAAAAATGGCGCATAAACGCGATGGTACGCTCTTGGGGCATTCTCAGGAATCCCTAGAAAATTGTCAAAAAAAATCCATCTGTTATATTCATCGAGAAAAATGCGAACAAAGTTGCATAAATTCGGCAACACAGTCTAGGAAAATACATCTAAAATGGATCTATAAGTCTAAAAATCCCATTTATGAGTCTTGCTCATACACTTTTGCACTAGATTTTATTGACGTTGTTGTCAGCTTCATTTCATGAAATTTTTTTAAAATTGATTATAAAAATGTAATTCGACCATTTAATAAATATACAAATGGTTGAATGGTTTAAGATTTGTTTCGTTAATATGTGCTGTTATATTCAAGATATAAGCATTTAAAGTTTTGCACTTTGGGGCAACATATCTCCGAGGGTATATGAGATCCATTTTTTTTAACAATTATCTGGGGCTCCCTAGACATGCCCTAACAACGTACCATCGCGTTTATGCGCCACTTTTTGGACACCCTGTATACATTATTGTACCAAAAAACGATTTACTATACCGAATATTTGCAGAACTGCCAAAAATTTAAAACTTTAGATTTTGACATGGAGAATCAAAAAAACACTCATTGTAAAATACAAACTAAAAAGAAGATCTAAAACGTTCATATTTCTAACTTTTACCAAAATTGTCAGACCCGCTAAATGACGTTGCGAGCTTCCGCGAGCGCAGTCATACTTAGTCCCAGTAATTTAATTTTTTTTTTGTTAAGGCTATAGATTCAAATTTATAAAAGGGATATTCTGAGCACTCAAAAGTTCATAAAAGTCATCTCCCTGAATGTTAGTTATTTTCGAAATTTCAACAAAATATGTAAAAATACGGAGTAATACATCAATTGACAATTCCAACAAGAGAAATGTCACATTTTCTGGCAGACAAAAAGTGATTCCTAGCAAGGCATACTTCGTTTTATCAGGCCGGCGCACTCTCATGTTCCTTTTTTTTTTAAATCCTGGAGGCCTTATTTTCTAGAAGGTCCATTTTTGTGACTTTACAAACATTAGTTTGGCTACTCGCTAACGGTATCGCTTTAGTCAGCAATAAAAGTGAATACCGCGACTGCTTTAGAAATTTTTGCAGAACTGACAAAAATTAAAAACTTTAAATTCTGACATGGAGAATCAATGAGCCATTGTAAAAAACAAACTTAAAATAAAATCTAAATCCTTCATATTTCCAACTTCTACCAAAATCGTCTGACCCGCTAAATGACGTTGCGAGCTTCCGCGAGCGCAGTCATACCTAGTCCTAGTAATTAAATTTGTTTTTGTTAAGGCTATAGATTTAAATTCATAAATAGGATGTTCTATGCACTCAAAAGTTCGTAAAAGTCATCTCCCTGAATGTCAGTTATTTCCGAAATTTCAACAAAATATGTAAAAATACGGAGTAATACATCAATTGATAATTCCAACAAGAGAAATGTCACATTTTCTTGCAGACAAAAAGTGATTCGTAGCAAGGCATACTTCATTTTATCAGGTCGGCGCACTCTCATGTTCATTTTTATAAATTCTGGAGGCCTTATTTTCTAGAAGGTTCATTTTTGTGACGTCACAAAAATTAGTTTGGCTACTCGCCAACGGTATCGCTTTAGTCAGAAATAAAATTGAATACCACATCTGCTTTAGATATTTTTGCAGAACTGCCAAAAATTAAAAACTGTAGATTTTGACATATAGAATCAAAAAAACACTCATTGGGAAAAGCAAACTTAAAAACAGATTTAAAACCTTTATATTTTTAACTTCTACCAAAATCGTCTGACCCGCTAAATGACGTTGCGAGCTTCCGCGAGCGCAGTCATTTACTTAGTCCATGTAAAAAAAGTTTGTTTTTTGTTAAGGCTATGGATTCAAATTCATAAATAGGATGTTCTGTGCACTCAAAAATTCGTAAAAGTCATCTCCCTGAATGTCAGTTATTTCCGAAATGTAAACAAAATATGTAAAAATACGAAGTAATACATCAATAACACTATGATTAAAAATATTTAGAATGATGTTTGTGATACATAGAAGTGGTACTGAGTGCAAGAAATAATAAAAATATGGTAAAATAGTACTTTTGGTGTTTTCTTTGTACATTGAAATCTTTGAACGAGCACATCTATATTAGGGAAAAACGTAAGTTGCAATTTTAATCATTTACAAGCTTAAAAAAACCATGGTTAATAAACGTATTATAGTTTGGCATAGACCACGTAATGCATATAAACCAAAAAATGTACCCGTAGTCGAAATAAAAATCAAAAATAGTACAATGATTTTTAAAGTCAGATTTTCGACACAATGAAATAACCGATTTAAATGAAACCATAATACGTTTTTAGCCCTATTTTTGTAGTTTTCAAAACCAAATTTAGATTTAATATAGGATGGGTCCCTTATGTAGATGTGCTACTTAGTAGAATTTGCGGGAGCTCAACGGAGATGCCTTATACGAGCTTCTAGGAGCACAGATTCGAAGATTTGTGAATTTGAAACGCACGTCTTAAACTGTTACCTTAGCGGTACCATATGAAATTGTCCGCCTGACAGTTATTTTTCTTAAATTAGTTAAACTTTATGATGCTTTATGACATACAAGGAAAGTTTATATTGTCATTCATTATTTAAACATTATGATTTTATAGATTATTTCTTTATGTTGATTGAATTTTCTACATCTGCACTGCTGTTTCAGGGACAAATGAACAATTTATACGTACCTTATTTGCAGACATCCAATTTGCAGACAAACTCAATTTGCAGACGTAAATGGTTTTGCTTCTAAAATGAAAATATAAACTCTAGCTATGTCGGTGCCTAGCAGTGCGTCCAAAATTGTGTGCATTACACTGAGGGACATATTGCTAAGTGTTGTTCTCGGTGTTGTTATGTTAAAAATGTATCAACACATTATCAGAAAGCATTGTAGTTTAAAATTATTTGATCTTTATACAAAATTAAAGCATAAAATATTATTACTGACTTCTGTACCTATACCTAAACATCTCAAATTAAAGGATAATCCTTTTCTTACCGCAGGTAAATGGATTAACTTTTACTTAATGACATGTATGCAAATTGGAGAGTATTTTGGAATGTCTGCATATTGAATGTCTGCAAATAAGAGGGCTTCGTTGGTACTATGATCTGTGACATAGTACTTGACGGAATCTATTATTAATCAAAATTTAGTTTTTTCACACATTTAAAATTTGTAAAATTTGTGACTTCCCTTTTTTTAACTAAAAGGAGTCGTATAAGTTAGGGATCTAGGTTATTATAAATATCGGTGGAACCTATAATCACTACCTAACTAAAACGTTTAAAAATTCATTATCTTTATGAGTTATGACAAGCCTTAGCATTATATTTAATTTTTTTGATAACACTAAGTACATAACCCTTTGTATTTAGCCATTTTTTTCGTTAAGACTTGGGTTTCAAATTCACAGATCTTCGAATCTGTGGTCCTAGAAGCTCGTATAAGTCATCTCCGTTAAGCTCCCGCTAGTTCTACTAAATAGCACATCTACATGAAGGCCCTATCGTATATTAAAACTAAATTTAGTTTTAAAAATTACAAAAATAGGGCTACAAACGTATTATGGTTTCATTTAAATCGGTTATTTCTTTGTGTCGCAAATCTGACTTCAAAAATCATTATACAATTCTTGTTTTTTTTTTCGACTACGAATACATTTTTTTGGTTAATATACATTACGTGGTCTATGCCAAACCACAATACCTTAATTTACGATGGTTTTTTTAAGCTTGTAAATGATTACTTGCGTTTTTTCCCTAATATAGATGTGCTCGTTCAAAGATTTCAATGTAGAAAGACAAACACCAAAAGTGCTATTTCACCATATTTTTATTATGTCTTGCACTCAGTACCACTTCTATGTATGACAAACATTATCCTAAATATTTTGAATCATAGTTATTGATGTATTACTCCGTATTTTTACATATTTTGTTGAAATTTCGAAAATAACTGATATTCGAAGAGATGACGTTTACGAACTTTTGAGTGCACAGAACATCCCGTTTATGAATTTGAATCTATAGCCTTAATATGACATAATAATTTGGAAGTTGAATTTTTAAAGCATCATGGTCGCACTGCAACTTTTAACTGTTTTTTAAAATCTAAGTGACTGTTTTTCATAGAAATCATTAAACAATGCTAGAGTTGTTAAACTCAGTTTGTGGTAAAAAGTCACATAGACTTTAAGTAACAGTTCTGTGGTAGGGAGGCAAAAGGGGATAAGTATAGAAATGTCATTTGTGCATGTCACTCTTAAAATGGTTTTCTCACAAATATTAAACAATATTAATGCAGTAATGAGAAGCTACATAAAAAAATAGATTCCACAGTACGTATATGGCTTATCCAATTTGTAAATATCTAAATGTTTCTATTAAAATTCGTTGTCCGAAAAACACATTTTTTTAAACATCAAATATACTTATCCTCTTTTGCCTCCCCAACACAGAGTTAAAAAAATGTACGGTAAATCCGGGCATCAGTCACAGCACCTATATATTTTTATGTAATCGCTTTATACTTTATAGAAAAGTAACAGCTAAGCAATAAGATTAAAATAGAGTTGCATAAAATTTTTGATACGGCTCCAAAATTATCAACATTTAAAATGTCATAATATTCATGGGTTGTAAAGTTTTATTTGCCCATAAATATAACAGCCTGTGTAAATAAATGAAACATGGAACAATTAACAAGTCCGGCATTACAGCGCCACCTCGATCCTTAAATTATTACAAACAATTATTAGTAATAATCACTTACATGAGACTAGACCAGAGGTGTACCCATAAAATGTTGGTTGTTAAATTTTTTATTTGCACTATTGTACACTATCACACAATAACTTAACTAGCACACTAGAAGTAATACAGGTTTTGAAAAGAAGGTTCTATTCCAGTGGATGCCTCGCCTTCTTGATGGACTCTACGCGCTTGCGCCCTATTCCAAAGGCTACTCGATACGAACTAGCGGTCTTGACAAATCTATGTGTTCCCTCTGTGTTTTCTGTGGCTCATGCGCTTCTTGATCTTGTGTCTCTTTCTTTCTTGTTGAGGCTTGGAGTATTGAATGTCTTTCTTGCGCTTTTTCGGCCATTAGCAAAATTTGTGCTTTACACCAGTTTTTTTTTTGTATTTTTGTCAAGTAAAATTATCGTAAGCAATATCATTATAGGAAAGAAAATTGCCGACAATCATAAATTTTTGATGAAAACTTCGTTGCATAGCAATTCTACAAGGTTTCAAAAAAATGGCGCATAAACGCGATGGTACGTTGTTGGGGCATGTGTAGGGAGCCCCAGAGAATTGTTAAAAAAAATCTATCTTATTTACCCTCGGAGATATGCTGCCCCAAAGTGCGAAACTTTATATGCTTATATCTTGAATATAACAGCACATATTAACGAAACAAATGATTTAATACAAAGCTTTAGTCTATTTTAAACCATTCCAGTAGTTCATTTTTTAAATAGTCGAATTACATTTTTATAATCAATTTAATTTTACAAAATTTTGGTGAAATGAAGCTGACAACAACGTCAATAAAATCTAGTGCAAAAGTGTATGATCAAGACTCATAAATGAGATTTTTAGACTTATAGATGGGATTTTAAGATGTATTTTCCTAGACTGTGTTGCCGAATTTATGCAACTTTGTTCCCATTTTTCTCGATGAATATAAGAGATGGATTTTTTTTGACAATTTTCTATTGATCCATGAGAATGCCCCAAGAGCGTACCATCGCGTTTATGCGCCATTTTTTGGACACCCTGTATAAGTCACATTTATTAAAAAAATCACAAGTCCGTAGGACGAGTAATTTTTTCTATTAATGTGACGAATAAAATTGCTTTATGCCAATGAAGTTTGAGTAAATTAAAATTTAAGATTGTCGTGCAAAATTCTTTCCTCGTATGATATTCGGAAGATTATTTTGTGACTGAAAAACTCATGTTTTTTCAAAATTTATTGCACTTCAAATGAATTTTAATTTAAACTTTAAATTGACAAGATTGAAAATCACACGTCGTCATTGGTAACGTGTGATTTTCATTGTAATTAGAAGGAAATGATAGCTTAGGTCGCAGGAGAAGACAGGAACTGAATAATCAAGGAAATTATGTATCAATATCTTGTACGCATACCAAATTAATTCAAAACATAATTCAGTCCCAACTACAATATGGACAAGTGCTAAAAAACGCCTTATGAAAAGAGTTTTTTATACTATTTTTTATATTTTTGCTTCATTTAATTCATTAAAAAGCATTTTTAATTTAAATTAAGACTTGGGTTTCAAATTCACAAATCTTCGAATCTGTTCTCTTAGAAGCTCGTATAGGTCATCTCCGTTAAACTCCCGGAAATTCTTCTAAATAGCATATCTACATGAAGGCCCCATCCTATATTAAAACTAAATGTACAGTTAAATTCACATAAAAATGGTACACTGTCAAAATGTGTCAAATTTGTTTTATTAAGTTTAGCATTAATTTCTTAATTTCTGGATATTTATTTACAGTATTCATACAGGGTGTTGCAAATCTATGGGTCTATTAGAAGTATCTGGAGAACCGCTTTACCTAGCGCTCTGATTTTTTTTTTATTAATTCTTAGGACATAAAATCTACAGCTCTAAAATATTTTAAGATTTGGGTGACTTCCGGTTATACCGGAAACTTACACCCACTTTTTTATTTTAAATGGAATACCCTTCTTTTTATTACGGATTTGGATTCCTTTTTAAATTTAATGATAACTTTGTTAATATGACCATACCCCAAATTTGGGCCGTTTTCCTGGAAAAAATTATTTTCTCCAAGATTTAACTTTCGCAACTGTTTTGAAAACAATTTATTTTCAAAACATGAATTAATTTTTCGTAATAAAATTTGAACCACTTATTAACAAAGCCCAAAGGAATGTTTAACAAAAAAAAAATTAGCATTTTTACTAACCGGAAGTGGAATTTTTTTTGGTTAAACTTAAGAAAATTAAAAGTGATTTTTCTCAAAAAAATCAAATGCAACTAGTATCTTTTTATTAGCCCAAGAGATTTCTTTTTTTATTTGCTTTCCATTGGTACTATGGTTCCCTATACCGATTCTTAACCGTTTTGGGGATACGCGCAAAATAAGGAAATTCCCAAGTTAAGCTCGTGCTCTTACATTACCAGGTAGTGGTATTTTCATAACGATCTAGCTTATTTTTATTTTTTAAGTTTTACAGCCCATAGAAATCTAAAACGCACCCAAAAGATGTTTTGGGGGCTTTGAGATTGGGGGAAAGTTAGATACAATTTAAAGTGGTTGCGCTTTTTAGTTGTGCATACGTGCGTTTTTTTCTTTGTAATTATGGTAAAAACATTAAAATTTTATTTTTTGGAAATGTTTTGGGGGTCTTGGGGACTGGAGAAAGTTAGCCAAAATCTAAAATGGTTCATTTTTGTTTGTGCATAAGTCCATTTTTTGTTCTTTTAATTATGTTAAAAAATTTCAAATTTAAATATTTTTTTTTGGAGATGTTTTGGAGGTCTAGGGGGCGGAGGGAAGTAAGCCAAAATCCGAAATAGTTCGTTTTTCTGTACAAATGGGCATAAAAATAAGGTAAATCGTAATGGAAATACCACTTATAACAGTACCTGTCAATGTAAGAGCACGATATTTACTTGGTTTCCTTATTTTGCACGTATCCCCAAAACGGTTAAAAATCGGTATAGAGAACCATAGTACTAATGAAAAGCAAATAAAAAAAGCAATCTCTTGGGCTAATAAAAAGATACTAGTTGCATTTGATTTTTTTGAGAAAAATCACTTTTAATTTTCTTAAGTTTAACCAACAAAAATTCCACTTCCGGTTAGTAAAAATGCTAATTTTTTTTTTGTTAAACATTCCTTTGGGCTTTGTTAATAAGTGGTTCAAATTTTATTACGAAAAATAAATTCATGTTTTGAAAATAAATTGTTTTCAAAACAGTTGCGAAAGTCAAATCTTGGAGAAAATAATTTTTTCCAGGAAAACGGCCCAAATTTGGGGTATGGTCATATTAACAAAGTTATCATTAAATTTAAAAAGGAATCCAAATCCGTAATAAAAAATAGGGTATTCCATTTAAAATAAGGAAGTGGGTGTCAGTTTCCGGTATAACCGGAAGTCACCCAAATCTTAAAATATTTTAGAGCTGTAGATTTTATGTCCTAAGAATTAATAAAAAAAAAATCAGAGCGCTAGGTAAAGCGGTTCTCCAGATACTTCTAATAGACCCATAGATTTGCAACACCCTGTATAATATGACAAATCAACGAAACAACCATCGGGAATATAATTAAATTATGGCAAAATTAAGGCCAAATTTAATTAAACAAATTTGACACAACTTTGACAGTGTACCACTTTTATGTGAATTCAACTGTAGTTTTGAAACATGGAATAACATTTTAAAGAAAAAAAAATTAGTGGCACTAAAATGTAGGAAAATCTCTTATAAATTAATTTTTTTTTAAAGAAAACATTGCTTAAGAGAAAATTTTAAATTTTACGCTATAAGTAACACTAAGACGTAAATTGTTAGCGACAAATTCGTAATTGGATAAAGACAAGTATTATTATTTGTCGTTATTTTGCTTTTCGTTCATACGAAAACACAATATAATATTTTTTCAATTTGCACATTTTGAATTTGCAACTTTTTCATTTGTTAATATACGAATTAAGGTTAATAAACTCAATGAAAAAAATGTATGTAAAATTACCTAGAATATCGCATTCGGCATGTTTTTTTGATATTACATAATATCTAATATTACTATTCTTAATCCAACAAAATGGCAGGTCAAACAGGGAGCGTTTTTTTTTAAGGTAAAAACATCATAAGTGGGATCGTTTTCTTCGTACAACAAAATTGATTTTTGCACCTTCGAGCTATAACCCTGCCAACCCTTTATGATGGGTTAATCGCTTTTCAAATGTGCTTTCCAAGGGCAGAAAACCCTGTAATAAATTTTTTTTATTTTATGCATAAAAGTCTACAGATTACACAAAATTAAAAATGTTCACTGCATAAATGGTTGGCAGTGTTAAGGCTCATATTTGCACATATTATTTTATTTCGTCAAAAAAAAATATTCCACTTATGATGTTTAAAAAAACGCTCTCTGTTAGCGCTGAAAGTGTATTGGACAAAAGTTAAGAAATATTAAATTTAATGTAATGCACAAAAAATCATGACGCCGTTCGATGATGTGTGTTTTTGGTTGCCAGCTCTCGTACTATTTAAACCCCTTATCCAAAGATAAAATTGTCTAGCCTTAATATAATTTATTTTATTTGACTCACGCTGTATAAACGTTAAAATAGGTATTAAACAGATTTTCGCACGCACAATAATTTCTGTTTTAAACACCAAAATGGTTATTAGGTTGGTACTTATTTTTGGATTTATTATACTTATAAGTATTTCTAATTTATTGGTCTCAGTCACCTGTTTTAAATACTTTTTAATTGGTAGTAAAATGTATTGGATATGTGTCATAAAAAGGTGTATCTTTGCACTTAGAAACACTACTATTTGTTAGTGTTAGTTTTTAAGGAGTTCGACCACTTTCCACACAAATAAAATAAAAAAAATAGTCATTTTTTCATGTCATGAATCTTTCAAACTTTGACAGAATTGTCATTCATAAAAGTAACAAATTTTTTGTTAAAAAGTATAAATTATTTTAATTTCAAAGAGAATTTGTTTAAAAAAATATTACATACAGCGTGTCCAAAAAATGGCGTATAAACGCGACGGTACGCTTTTGAGGCATTCTCAGGGATCCCTAAAAAATTGTAAAAAAATTCCATCTGTTACATTCATCGAGAAAAACGCGAACAAAGTTGCATAAGTTCGGCAACACAGTTTGTAAAATACATCTTAAAATCTCAGCTAGATTCTTGAGCATGGGACATTTTTCCATTAGATCTTATTGACATTGTTGTCAACTTCATTTCATAAAGTTTTTGTAATATTAAAATGATTATAAAAATGTAATTTGATCATTTAGGGCCGGTTGTACAAACCAAGTTTAAACTTCGGATTAGCTAAACTGACATTTTATCACAAACAGACTTTGTCAACTAGAACATTGACAGTGTCTAAGATTGTTCTCTCTATGATTATAAATCAGTTTAGCTAAACCGGAGTTTAAACTTGGTTTGTACAACCGGCCCTTAAAGGATAAACAAATGTTAAAATAATTTAAGATAGATTGTGCCTTCTGTATTTAGACAATTTCTTCGTGAATATGTGCTTTCATCTAGAAGCGTTTAAAGTTTCGCACTTTGGGACCTCCAATCTTCGAGGGTATATAAGATAGATTTTTTTAACAATTTCTTGAGGTTCCGTAGATTTTTTTGGACACCCTGTATCTATATACCCAAAATCATAGCAGCATTTTTTTATTTAAAATAAAAACTCAAATCGATTTTTTTTTTGTTTAACCAGTATTAACTTTCAGCTTCTCATCTTTTTTGGTTTTAGAACATAAATTATTAATTGTAACATTATTTTATGTACATTAAAGCAAAATACATATGAATTATGTATGCTTTCGCTAATTTTACGATTATTGCTATAATAATTATAAGAAGTTGTTGTTACCTTAATTTAATTAGATAAGAAAATTAATAATTCTCATAAAGGTAATTAAAAATGTGTAAAATAAAGTATTTATAGATCTAATCAAACCAAATATGGAAATTTATAATTATATACATTGTTAATAACTTACATAGAACGTACGCAATTAAAAGAACCTCTAAGTATGTAACTTTATGTATGTACTATCGTGGACATGGAATTTAAAACGATTTTTATTATATCAGACACCTTTGATTTTTTGAATTTTACTCTATTTTGAATGGGGTTTTTTATGTCAGTTTTCGAATGTTATTTTGACAACAAATGCGTCAAATGTATTTTATTAAAATTAAATATGTAAAATGTGCTGCCGGTGAGAAAAATAGTAAGAATATATTTCCTATTTAAAATAATTTTGTTTAAGGATAACAATAAGGCTCTAATCTTCGTAAAACATCAGAGAAATGTTTCTTGTTAATGTCCACTTCGCATAAAACTTGAGATGTTTAAGCCACTATTTTGACCATATTTACAATGCAAAAATTGATCGTTTTAAATTCCATGTCCACGATAGTATGTAATAAAATAAAAAATTGTGATCATTTATCATTGCATCTAATACGATAATTTAAAAAAATTAATAGATGGTTGGGCAAACAAAATCGGTCATTCCATTTTTAGTAGGTCCATCTCTATTTGCCGTCGCTTCATAAATGTCTACAGTAAAGGCACCATCAAACTTTGTATTGTGAATTCTACCGTCGGGTTTACATCAGGTCAAGAAAATGGCAGACTACATAACCATTCTTCTTTAAATTTTGTACCCATTTACCGAAAAAGTGTTTAAGGCTATAAATTCAAATTCATAAATGGGATATTCTGTGCATTCAAAATTTCGTAAAAGTCATCTCCCTGAATGTCAGTTATTTTCGAAATTACAACAAAATATGTAAAAACACGGAGTAATACATCAATAACTATGATTAAAAATATTTAGGATAATGTTTGTGATACATAGTAGTGGTACTGAGTGCAAAAAATAATAAAAATATGGTAAAACAGTCTTTTAAGGGTTTTTCTTTCTACATTGAAATCTTTGAACAAGCACATCTATATTAGGGAAAAACGTAAGTTGCAATTTTAATCATTCACAAGCTTAAAAAAATCATAGTAAATTAACGTACGATGGTTTGGCATAGTCCACATAATGTAACCAAAAAATGTATCCGTAGTCGAAAAAAAAAACAAAAATAGTACAATGATTTTTGAAATCACATTTTCGACACAAAGAAATAACCGATTTAAATGAAACCATAATACGTTTGTAGCCCTATTTTAGTAGTTTTAAAAACTACATTTAGTTTTAATATACGATGGGGCCCTTATGTAGATGTGCTATTTAGTAGAATTGGCGAGAGCTCAACGCAGATGGCTTATACGAGCTTCTAGGAGCACAGATTAGAAGATCTGGAGAATTTGAAGCTGTAGTCTTAATAATTCAAAAAAGTGTAATTAATGTCCTTTTTGGGATGCTCATGGATAATGTTCGGACTAAAAGCACCTGCTTTAAGGTAATAGAAAAAAACATACATAGCATTATTATTTCTGTGAAAATGTGTACCTATATACTATAATTGGAAAACAAGAGCGGGTTAGGTCAGTGAGAGGGATAGATCATTTAAAAAATTAAACTTCGCAGATAGCTCGTTTTTTATGACTTTTCTTTATTTTTATACAATTGTTACACATTCTATATGATACTCTTCGCAGTAGATGATTAAAAAGGTGCATTTTGTATTTTATTGAAAGAAACGTAAAACTTATTTTTTTTGTAAACGGATGGGTATACAGAACAATTACCAGATGCTTTTTTATATTTATAAAAAATGCAATCTTTAATTTTATTAGGAATATTTTTTTTCGTCAAGTTGATATTAACGAAAATATAAATTTTTTTCTACTTTGGGGGTGTTTTTAACCCTCTATTTATTACTTGATTTTTTCCAAAAACAATAGGGCTCTTTTTCTAAATGCGATTGATTTTTGTGTTAAATTTCTAGTTGATCCGATAAACCTTTTTTGAGTTATGGTGGTCACAAATTTCGTTACAGACAGACAGACGGACAAAAAATAAAAGTCTTAAAAAGTCATGAAACGAACGAATCTGCTTTTGCTCTAGGATGAATATTAACAATTTTAGAGAAGGTCCGAGTAATCGCAATATACTCTTCGACTTTGTCTGCGAAGAGTATAATAACAGCAGCAACATAGCATTATTATTTCTGTGAAAATGAGTACCTATACTATAATTAACAAATAAGGAAAGTCTATGGAAAGTAGAACACCCAAGAAAGCAACAAAAAAGTAGCATTTCAGAAAATGTCCAATTAGAGAATAAAGTAATTAACTCACCAGCTGATGGTTAAAAGAATTGCTTTTACAAATAGCCCAATCATTCTAATAATGCCCCCAGAAAAAAATCCCAACCAAGTTCTGCTTATGCAGGATTGTAGCCACTACCCCCAGGAACATAAAAGTGAAAAATTTCCACAAAATTTCCGTGACGTTTAGCCCCCATCTTGCATAGAAGTGAGGAGTTAGTTTTTTGTTAATACCTATTTAATAAATAATTTAATAACTATTTGGCAATTTTGAAAAAAGTTTTAAAAATTTTTAGGAACATTATTTTAATAAGAATACAATCATTTTTAAAAAAATAAAAAATCACCAATATTAACGATTCTATAGCTCTTTGAGAATCACCTTATTTCATCATAATCGTCTAGCTTAGTCATAGAGTCCTGAAGCATAGATTGCAGCGTTGTCTGTAGGACCAAATTAGCAAATTTTCAAAGTGCTATAAAATCATTAATATTGGTGATTTATTATTTTTTAAAAATGATTGTATTGTTATTAAAATAATGTTCCTAAAAATTTTTAAAACTTTTTTCAAAAGTGCCAAATAGTTTAGGTATTAACAAAAAACTAACTCCTCACTTCTATGCAGGATGGGGGCCAAACGTCACGGAAGTTTTGTGGAAATTTTCACTTTTATATTCCTGAGGGTAGTGGCTACAATCCTGCATAAGCAGAACTTGGTTGAGATTTTTTTCTGGGGGCATTATTAGAATGATTAGGCTAAAATAAAAATAAACAGAAAATTGCTACTGGAAGAAATAATCAAACATTAAAACAAGTTTTGCTTTTAAGTGTTAATTTCATAAAAAATTTCGTTTGGCTTTGGTGCTAGCGCGATTTTTTTTCTAAACTTATTTTCTTTAGAAAATCAGCCTTCTTTACAGAATCTTAAATACAACGTAACTAGATATTTTTGTCCGCTCTGTATAAAAAATTAGAATACCATCACGATTCCGGGGCAAAGTTGTCTGTTTGATATTTATTTAGTTTTCACTTTTTTGTTGATTTTCGCGGCTCTGTTTAAGTTGAACTTGCCAATGTAAACATGTACAGAGCACAGACCAAACACGTTTAGCCAAGGCTCTATGTTTACAATAACACTTTTAGTTTTCTAAAGATTCTAACACTTATACCCATACAACTTTATAATATGTAGATATATTCTTAAATATGCATGTTATTATGTTCAATCGGTTAAAACCGAAAAAGCCCTTATGGCAAGGGGAATTTTTACACGATCCCCATACCAGGTCCTCTTATTTGCGTACACCCAATTTGCGTACCTTAATGGTCAAAAACGGAAAGGTTAGAGGTAGTGAGTTTTTTTACCTGGGTAAAGTCCAATATGCATATTTTTTTTTTTGAATTTCAGGGTTTTAGACTGACTTTTATGAAAGCACTGGGGGACATTAGGTTAGGTAGGTTAGGTTAAGTTTTGCTGCTAAAATGATAATATAAACTTTAGCTATGTCAGTGCCTACTGCCTAGCAGTGCGTCCAAAATTGTGTGCATTACACTGAAGGACATATTACTAGTATAGGTGTTGTTCTCGGTGTTGTTATGTAAAAAATGTATCAACACAAACATATTATCAGAAAGTAGTTGTAAGTTTAAAATTATTTGATCTTTATACTAAATAAAAGCATAAAATATTATTACTGACTTCTGCACATAAACATCTCAAATTAAATGATAATCCTTTTCTTACTGCAGGTAAACGGATTAACTCTTACTTAATGACTATGTACGCGAATTGGAGAGTATTTTGGAATGTACGCATATTGGATGTACGCAAATAAGAGGGCTTCCCCCATACAGTATCCGATGTGTGGAAACATAATAAATACATAATCTGACTCCTAATGGATTAAATTGGATATATCAACCCTGAAACTTCTTTAATTTTTGGTAATTTATTGTACCATGTAATAAAACTGGATTGTGACCCTGGTATGCTGGAGTTATTTTTCCTATGAGGCCTTGAAGCATATGCTTTACCAGTATATGAACATTATCCATGGCCATCCCAAAAAACCACATTTTTGCTAGCACCTATTGACAATTCCAACAAGAGAAATGTCACATTTTTTGGCAGACAAAAAGTGATTCGTAGCAAAGCATACTTCATTTTATCAGGCCGGCGAACTCTCACGTTCAGTTTTTTTGTTTTTTTTTTTAATCCTGGAGGCCTTATTTTCTAGAAGGTCCATTTTCGTGACGTTACGAACATTAGTTTGGCTACTCGCGATCGGTATCTCTCTAGTCAGCAATAAAATGAAGGTGAATAGACCTTTAGACCATCATCGTCGTTATACTTGGGAATAGAATGATCACTAGCATCAAAATGACTCGAGTCAATCTGACGCATATCTGACGTTTCCCAATTCGTCGATGGGAAAGGTCTATCTACAGGGTGTCCCAGAATTGGCGCACCATCTGTATGGTACGTTGTTGCGGCATGCCCAGTGATCCCCAGAAAATTGTCAAAAAAAATCCATCTCATACACCCTCGAAGATATGAGGCCCCAAAGTGCAAAACTTTAAACGCATATACCTTAAAAACAACAGCACGTATTAACGAAAAATATGGTTTAATACAAAGCTGCAGTCTAACTTAAACCATTTCACCAATTTTTCTTCATTCAAATGGTCAAATAAAATTTTTATAATCAATTTAATTTTACAAAATTTTCTTGAAATAAGCTGACAACAATGTCAATAAAATTTTATGCAAAAGTGTATAATCAAGACTTATAGATGGGATTTTTAGATTTATTTTCCTAGACTGTGTAGTATTTTGCTAGACTGTGTTGCCGAATTTAAGCAACTTTCTTCGCATTTTCCTCAATAAATATAACAGATGGATTTCTTTTAACAATTTTACTGGAATCCCTAGACATGCCCCAACAACGTACCATCGCGTTTATGCGCCATGTTTTGAACACCCTGTATACTAAATTTAAACTGTTGTCAAAGAATCTTTCGTTTCTAGTTTTTTTGCTGAACAATACATTTTAACTTTAAGAGCTTTTTGTATAAAAGTCGTTCATTCGAAAGCTGTTATTTTTATGCTTTATTGGCAAATATGGATCGAATGGGCATCAATGAGGTTCGGGAGGCCCTGATGCCAGACGGAAATGTCGGCGCACACGAATTTGCAACTAACTCTCTCTGTTTGCTCTAGCGCTGGTTGCCCAGGCAATATTTTGAAAGTAGCTGAAATAACTTATCCTCGCCTATGTCCGATCGATAATTTAGTCTACCATGGCTGAACGAATTTTCATTGGTCCGTCGACCGTCGGATTTTAAATATCTCTTGTGAAGTTTTAAAATATCAGAAGCGATTTTAAGTAACATTTTTATATTTGCGTTCTATTATAAGCACGTTATGGAACTCGTAATTTGATTTTTTAAAGTTGCTGCATTGCTTCATTATTAAAACCAACATTTTATTTTATTAGGTTGGATTTCCAGATGCAAAAAGATCAATTCTTCTCTTGCAAGGTACTTTTTATTAAAAAAATTTACTATTATAAACTATCGGGGGACATATTTTTTCTTGTAGAGGGAATAACTAGAAAAATTGGAGAAACGATATCAACGGTTACATTTTCTCAAAAACGCCTATTCATTCAGAATTAAAGTTTACAAATGTTATTATTTAATGTGTGACTTAAATTTACTTTTTACTTCAAAATGTCAATGTTGCCAATCCAATAAAAATAAAATTTTAAGTTATTAATTCAAATTAAAAATGCTCTTTAATAAATTAGGTAAAGCAAGTATAAAGAATAGTATAAAAAACTCGTTTTATAGGGCGTTTTTCAACTGACTAAAGCATAAGATTTTTTTTAAGTTTGTTCTGAAATATCACTTAAAATTTTTCATATTGTTATAAGTTCCTTTCTTTATGTTAGGAGTCGGGGTAGTTATTTTTTTATGGTTTGTTATTTAAATCAAGTAGGTATATTCTATATCCAGCTTCCTAAGATAAAAATTTTGAAAGTGTAACATATTCCTATAATGGCATTTCTCCCCTAACAGAGTGTGCACCCCTATGGTAAGTTTAGGGCAGGTTCGTAAATTTTTAATTTTCACTACTTACCCTCGATATATGCATAAGGGGAGGAAATTATTAACATGAAGCCATTTTCAAGACGCTTTTTTTGTTTGTAACTTTAGGCTTTTAAACTTTTTAAATAAGTCAATTTTCTTACAACATTTTGACCTACACCCCGACGGTATATCCCAAAAATAACCATCAGGCATTATCATTTACCAAAATAATAATGTTCAGGTATTCTTAGAGATTTCTAGAGAAATGTAAAAAAATGCATCTGTTAAATTCATGGAGGAAAACCGGAACAAAGTTGCAGAAGTACGGGAACACTGATTGTAAAAATACATCTTAAAAACTCAACTTAATTCTTAAACATACATTTTTGCATTAGATTTTATTTCCCTTAACGGGAAATATTGGTTGCCTATAATCAACAAAAAACATACTTTTTAGTCATTGCGCTTGCGCAGTGGGTTTATAAGAGTTAAACTGTGCTTACCAGCATTAATAAACAAAGCACAAATTGACATATTTTAAATGTTCAATAAGCGTTTAAATACAGAATTTTGGCTATAGTCCGAGAAAATCTTACATTTGGTCAAGAAATTTTCCGGGCAGCACAATTTTTATGGGAAATTGTAGTATTTGATATCTAGAAACATAATTACCATGTGCGCACTCATGCGCATATTAGCATTTTGTGCTAGAGCCCCCCAAAGAGCCCTCTTTAATTGGTAATACTAGATCATGGAGGATTTACACAAAATTTTTGAAATAGACACTAAACAAGGTTCTAAAATGATTTTCGTAAACATTTTCACCCCCCCAAATGACCCCAAAATGAGTAATATTTATCACGTTGGATTTACACCAAATTTTGAAAATGGGTTCATAATAAGGTTCTAAAGAACATTTTTAAAAAACTTTTTCTGTAAAACATTTTTTTCACCTCCCATAAAAAATAGCCCCCAGAAGGGGCGAAAAAATTTTTTTTTTGAATATTTTTCAAAAAGGGTTTTTAGAACCTAATTTTGCATCTGTTCGTAAAATTTGGTGTAAATTGAACGTGGTAAATATTACCCATTTTGGGGCCATTTAGGGGGTGAATTAGCACAAAATGCTAATATGCGCATGAGTGCGCACATGGTAATTATGATTCTAGATATAAAATACTACAATTTTCCACAAAAATTGTGCTGCCCGAAAAATTTCTGAAAAATAGGGATTTTTTGTAAGATTTTCTCGGACTACTATTAAAAATGCAAAAGGATAGTGCATCTAAATTGCCAAAATTCTTTATTTAAACCCTTATTGATGGACCTTTAGAATATGTCAACTTGTGCTTTGTTTATTTATGTTGATGGTAAGAAAAATTTTTTACTCTCATAAAACCACTGAACAATGACCAAAAAGTGCTGTTTTTTGTTGATTTTAGGCAACCAACATTACATAACCACAGTTTCTATGCTTAACGGCATTTCCCCTTAATACCATTTTGTTTTTTTTTTTAGATAAGAAGGCCACATTGTGACATCAGACCAAACATAAACGTAATCTAATATTAGGCCCCATCGTTTCCATCAAACATGGCCGACTTCCTTTAACATTTGGCAACACATAGATAGACACAACATATTTTTATCTGAACCACAGTACAGTTTATGTTTAAATACAACAGATGTGTTTAGAAGAACTCACAAACAACATTTTGTATTTAGTAGATAATGTTTACGTACTTTTTGTATACGAAACTAGAAAGCTATAAAAATAAAAACGAAAACAAAGAATCACTTAACTAAACTCCGCTTTACTGTATAAACCAGTAAAAAATACGATAAGATCTTTCAATTTATATTTTTATGGAAGACGACAAAACTGAGAACAGAACAATTTAATAAAAATTAACGGTATACAGACTGTCCAAAAAATGACGCATAAACGCGATGGTACGCTCTTGGGGCATTCTCACGGATCCCTAGGAAATTGTCAAGAAAAATCCATCTGTTATATTCATCGAGAAAAATGCGAACAAAGTTGCATTAGTTCGGCAACACAATTTGTAAAATACATCTTAAAAACTCTTCTAGATTCTTGTGCATACATTTTTGCATTGGATCATATTGACATTGTTGTCAGCTTCATTTTATAAAATTTTTGCAAAATTAAATTAATAATAAAAAAGTAATTTGACCATATAAAAGATAAACAAATGGTAAAATTATTTAAGATAGATTGTGCCTTTGTATTTAGCTATTTCTTTTGTTAATATGTTATGTTATCTTCAAGATATAAGCGTTTAAATTTTAGCACTTTGGGGTCTCATATCTCCGAGGGTATTTGAGATTTTTAACAATTTTCTGGGGCTCCCTTAAAGTACCCCCCTAAGAAACATTACTATAAACACTTTTCTCAAAATTTTACAAATGAAAAGATATTTCTAGTATTTAGACGCATCAAAAAGGACCTAAGACATTTTTTAGAAAACTTATTCGTTTTGGAAATAAAGAGAAAAGATACATTTTTTAGTGTAAGTTTTTTAGAGAACTGTAAAATACTTAGGAGTTAAAATTGGACACAAATTTAAAAGCAATTTTTTTCTCAAAATTTGTCCAGAAGAATTTTACGTACCAATTACAAATAAACTGCCAAAAACACTCTTAGTGTACCCCATATTTTTTAATTTTTGCATAAGACTAGACTTTCTTTTGAAATTTCTGTGTCACTGACCAATGTCACTAAGGGTATAATCCGTAAGTCATTTTGGTAAACCAAAATGACAGTTGCAACAATCATTTTCTATGACAACGAATTGTGTAACAAGTCGTTTTCTGTCACTTTGGTTTACCAAAATGGCTTACGGACCATACCCTAAATTGAAGTAAGTTTTTTGTCAAGATAAATGCAAAATATGAGGTACATTAAAATAGAGTGCCTGGAAGAATTGACAGTTATTGTCGCCTTATACAATAACTGTCAATTCTTCCAGGCACTCTTCATTAAAATAGTATCTGTTTTTGGAATTTTTTTCAAAAAAGGTAAAGAATTTACATGCAGTTTTTATCAACACTATCAGTGTTTAACTCATTTTAAAAATCGGGAGCGCATTACCCAAAATATCCCTTTCTTTTCGCATTAAATCCCGTCCTTTGTCGTATCGGCCACCGCAACATGTTCATGTTATAAAAACTAAGCATTAAACTCTTAAAATCGAACTTGGGCAAATGGGGACCTTGGTCAAAATTGAAGAACACGTTTTATTCTAATAAAAAGAAACACAAACCCTTTTGTTTAGTTTATCTTCTAAACCACTCACTGATCTAACCCATCCTTTTATGTCCATAAATTATAAACTTCTAACAATTTATAAGGACGAAAAATGTTAAAAACAGTCTTTTGGCTTCGAAATCTTATTTATTTATTTGTCACTGTACCTTTTCTTTCCCGCTTTGTATAAATGACTAAATGAGACTCCAGCCAAGCTGTGACTCTTTGGAACAGTTGTGTCCATGTTTGGAATTTCGTATAGAAGTGCTAATTGCCTCTACAAACCGCCGGTTTAACTCTTTCGGCGAAATGTTAGACATTTATACTTTGTGGCGGCATAGTTTACTCATCCATGGTACGTAATGTGTGCCTTTGGAAAGGTCATTTTCATAATCGGATATTATAATTTTGTTTATTATACTCTTCGCAGACAATTTCAAAGAGTATATTGCATTTGGTCGGACCTTTTCCAAAAACGATTAATATTTATCCTAGAGCAAACATTTTTGCAGATTCGTTCGTTTTATGACTTTTTATAAGACTTTTATTTTTTGTCCGTCTGTCTGTCTGTCCATAACGAAACTTGTGACCACGATAACTGAAGAACGATTTATTCAATTGACTTCAAATTTGGTACAAAAATCAATCACGTTTAGAAGAAAAATCCTATTGTTTTCTTTTAATCAAATAATAAATAGAGGATAAAAATCACCCTCAAAGTTGAAAAAAATTCATAGTTCGGTTAATGTTAATTTTACGAAAGAAAATATTCTTAACTAAATAAAAAATTGTATTTTTCATTATAAAAAGGCATCTGGTAATTTTTTTGTATCCCCACCCGTTTAAAAAAAATAAGTTACGTTATTTTTAACAAAATAATAAATGGACCTTTTTAATCATCTACTGGGAATATCATATAGAATGTGTAACAATTTTATAAAAATAAATAAAAAATTGACTTCAAAAATGTAAAAATATTTTAATGAGTCAAATTTTTGACAGAAAGAATATTCGCTTAACGGAGATGACTTCTACGAGCTTCCGAGTCCACAGATCTTTAAATCTGCAAATTTAAGTCTCCAGCCTTAAAGTGTTGGTAAAATTAATTAGCTAATAAAGTTGTAGGTATAGCTACTTCCGTAAGAAATTAAGACATTAAAATTATACCTTCAAGAATATTTTATTGCTGCGGAACTAGACTATTTTTTATATTTGCTTCATTTAATTTATCAAATAGCATTTTTAATTCGAATTAAAAAATTTACCTAGAATTTTATTATACTCCTCGCAGACAGAAGTCAAAAACGAGGAGTATATTGTGATTGTTTTGAAAATTCTAAAATCGTCAAAAATCGTCGTAGAGCAAAAATTCTTGCAGATTCGTGCGTTTCATCGAATTTTGAACAACTTTCAAAAAATCCGTCCGTCCGTCCGTCTGTCCGTCCGTCCGTCCGTCCGTCTGTCCGTCCGTCCGTCTGTCACGTTTTTTGTAGACACTCTAACTTGAGAACCAAAGTTCCCATCAAGTTCAAATTTTCAGGAAAAATCGTTGTCATTAAAATCTAGATCCCTATTGTTTTTGAAAGAAATCGGAAAATAATAAGGGGGGCTGCCGCACCCTCCAAGTGAGAAAAAATTCATATTTCAGTTATCATAAAAATTACAGAATTTTTTTTCTTGTAACTTTAAAGCCCTTTCTACTAAAAGTATATTTAAGTTTTTTTTGTCCGACCCCACTTAAGCCCCCCAATTTAAAAAAAAGCCGTATCTTCGTTATTTTTTAATTTACAAAAAAAACTTAAGTCATAAAAATCAAAGAAAATTAAATTCTGTATTAAAATATACTTTTTGTTTTTTTTTTTGTGAAGTTTTTAAGACAAAAAAGGTCAAAAAAATAGGTTTTTAGTGATAAAAAAGCTAAGTCACGTAAGTCTAGGTTCGGTCAAGGTGGCTTTGCAAAAAAAAAAATAAAACAAGTGCATCTTTCTTAAGCCAAATTAAATCCTAAACGTCAGTGTCAGAATTAATACGCATTTATGCTTTTCGCTAATAAATCTTTTTTTTTATAGAAAAGTTAATAGTATAAGCTCTTCGCAGATTTTTTTTTGTAATTTTAAAAAATTATTGTTCATTTTAACTTCATTGTTTTCTGATTACTGCGAGGAGTATCCTATTAAATGTCGGCATTTTATAAAAAAACTCTAACAGGCTCACTAATCTAACCTATTCACTGACCTAACCCATCACTAGTTTTAATTGGATTAGCAACATTGACATTTGAAATAAAAACTAAATTTAGGTCAGACATATTGAATAATACATTGTAAACTTTACTCACTTAATACTGAATGAACAGGCATTTTTGAGAAAATGTAACTGTTGATATCGTTTCTTTAATTCTTCTAGTTATTCCCTCTACAAAAAAACTATGTCCTACGATAGTTTATAATAGTAAAATTTGTAAATAAAAAGTACCATGCAAGGGAAGAATTCATCTTTTTTCATATAGAAAACCAACCTAATAAAATAAAATTTTGGGTTTAATAATAGAGCAATTCAGCAACCTTTAAAAACCGAATTTCGGGTTTCATAATGTGCTTATTGTAGAACGCAAATATAAAAACGTCATTTTTCTTTTAAATACTGTTGTCAATTTCGCCAAATAAAGAAGTATAATGGAATAGGGCTGAATCATATGTGAAAAGGAACAAAGAAATCTCTTGACATAATTTAGTACAGCTCATTAATCTTAGGACCGGTCTTTGCGAAACCAAAATGAACTGCTAAAATTCCCTTCTCCACTCTTTTATCTTATTTATGGGTATTTCGTATTTTTTCTTGAAACTTCAGATCTTGATAATTTACGACAGACAAACAGGTTTTAAATAAATTGCCAGCGTAGAAATTTTGTTATTGGAATTTGCCAAAGAATTCTGCAATTTCGTATTCGAAGATGATCTGTTTTTCATTGGTTGCTGACCCCAAATCAGGCAGACAGTCGTAGATTCTGAAACTTGGTAAAACAAGAAATTAGTAATTTATACGAATAAAAACTTTTTGAGATGACTTTTACGATCATTCTTATTTTTATGGTGAATAAATTATTCATGATTTTCTTGCTATTGGATATTCTTTGTAGGTGTATTGTTTTACCATTTTTAGTTGTTTTTGTTCAAGAATTTTATTTCTAAATTAAATAGAATCTGAAAATCTACAGAGTGTCCGCTTTTAGTTTCCCTTTTTTGGTACGGCAAATAACACAAAAAATCCAAAACATTCAGTAATTTCATGTAATTTTGCATGTTATTTTTCTACCTTTAAGAATTTTGTAATTTTGTTCATTTTTTTGAATACCCCCATTCAAGTGAAATTTTTTTTTATACTTAATATTTTTGAGAAACTACTACCGTTTTTGAACGAACTTTTAAAAACTCTCTTAATGTGCCTCACATTTTGCATTTGACTAAAAAAAAACTTACTTTAATTTTTGGTGCTGAGCACTGACATAGAAATTTCAAAAAAAAAGTTTAGTTTTATGCTAAAATATGGGGTACATTAAGAGTTGTTTTTAGCAGTTTATTCGTAAACGGTTCAGTTTCTCAGAAATTTCAAGAGGTAAAAAAGATTTAACTTGAATTGGAGTATTTAAAAAAAATGAACAAAATTACAAAATGTTTAAAGGTAAAAAATTTACATGCAATTTTTATTTACACTACCAGTGTTAAACCCAGTTTAAAAGGGGCCCCAAATTTTAAAATGAATTTAAAATGACCGTTTTTATTTCCATTGTTAATTGTATAAATTTCATGATGGTTGGACAAATCATTTGGTAAATATTTTTTTTTTATTTATTAGGTGTTTTTAGTCTACCTGCTTAAAGGCCATTATTTTTGAGAGGGGGCACTTTTTCAAAAAACTGTTTTTACCGAAATTCTTGGATTTTTCCCAGCTATCTGCCATATCATAAAAAAGCAAACTATACGCGGACCTGTATAAAGAAAAAAACATGCCTTGAAAAGTGTGTCCTAGAATGAATTGACCCTCTATTTTTCTCAGTTATTGTTTAATGTTATTGGAAAATAAAATAAAAAAAACTTTTTTTGTAACTCGTTATTTTTTTAGTTGCTTAAAATTGGATCTCCATCTGTAACAGAGTTTTAAAAACGGTCCATAACTCATTATTTTCCAACTGCTTGAAGGAAGACCTGTCCTGTCCAGATAAATCGATAAAATATTACCAGTGAACACTTTAAAAAGTAAAATTTATATGTTTTCTGTTTTAGGCTGAAGTGGTGTCCATTTTTACAGCCAGCTTATCAGAATCAAGTTCTGCATCTAATTTAGTATCCAATTTAAAATACGACAGAGAAACGGCCATTATTTAGAAAAGACTGGATTCCTCTTGTAGCAGCCGACTTGCCTTATCGAGTTTTACGTGAGGGAATACACTGAGAAAATAGAAAATATCTATCAAAATTTAATATTTTTAAGTGATATGAGGTAATTAAATTAATTTTTTTAGATTGTTTTTTTTTTAATTTGTACCCAGTATTAAAAATCAATAATTTCAAGCTGATAAAATAGTAGTTTTTGTTTATGTTTTACCAACAAGTCTTTATTCACAAGTTTTTTTAAAAGAAAAAGATTTTGACTTGAAGAAAAGTTAGGTTAAAAAAAACATTTTAGTAAGTAGAAATGAAGATACATGTTTTAATATTCAATAAACGGTTGTGTTAAATACAAATCCTACCTCTGCTACACTAAATACTGTCTAAAATTTTAAAAATACTCCAAAAACAAATCACTGTTTTAGCTTCAACGCTTTTTCCTAGCAGACTTGTTGACATCCGTAATAACTAACACTAACAACATTTGCAATGGCTTTAAATTTTAAGAAATGTAAACATACTTAATTTTTCACTGTAACTTTAATTAGAATTCATTTTTATTAAAAGGAAACACCAAATTATACGTTTTTGACAAGTAAAATAAATACAAAAAATGTCATCTGTCATTTTCTGCCAGAAACGCTAACTTTAGCCCGTGGGTAAAGAGCTTGTTGCAACTTCACCTTGTGGGTAAAGTGCCATTTTACTCACGGTTTGCAAGACATAGCTAAAGGATTGTTTTAGGTTTAATCAAGTCGTGTAATAAGTGTCATTTTAAAGGTGTAGCAGGTAGGTCTTAATGAATATTAACTACCAAACTGTTTTCGCAGTGTGGCTAGAGCGGAGTCCTATCTGGTTTTACTTGGATGTCTCATATAGCCTGTTTAAGAATAAGGAGGGGCTCATGATAAGTTATGTGACAGCAGATGTAGAATCCTAAAAGGTATTCCAATCCAACTGGCTTGGTTGGGAAATGGATGCCCATATATAAATTCACTTCTTTGGGGCTTATATTATTTATAAAATTTGGTATTTTATATGAGTTTTTTTTTATGTATAGGTCTTCTACTGCCTACAGGGTCTTCAGTAAAAAATACAGGTTTTAAGCCAATTTTGTGGTAAATAGACAAAAGGGGATGAGTATAAAACTGTCATTTGTACATGTCACTATAAAAATGTTTTTCTTGCAAATATTAAACAATATTAATGCAATAGTGAGAGGCTAGCTGAAAAAATAGGTTTCAAAGTACGTATATGGCTGATCCAAATTATAAATATCTAAATGTTTCTATTAAAATTCGGTGTCCGAAAAACACATTTTTTTAAATGTCAAAAATACTTATTCCGTTTTGCCTCCCTACCACGGAATTGTCCAAGTCAAAAAAATTATTGCAAATAGATCTTGTTAAGTCCTACGTCACAGTTCACGGAAGTGCATTAAAATACTGTTTGTGAAATTTTTTTAGGCAACCAACATTACGGACCAAAGAATAATGTTTTTTTTTTATTCTACAGAGTGTCCAAAAAGGCTCAAAAAACGCTATGGTACGTTATTGGGGCATTTCTAGGGAACCCCAGAAAATTGTTAAAAAAAATTATCTGATATACCCTCGGAGATATAAAGCCCCGAAATGCGAAATTTTAAACTCTTATATCTTGAAGATAACAGCACATATTAACGAAAGAAATGGCTAAATACAAAGGCACAATCTGTCTTAATTTATTTTACCATATTTTGTTTATCTTTTATATGGTCCAATTACATTTTTGTAATCAATTTAATTCCACAAGAAATTTATGAAATAAAGCTGATAACAATGTCAATATGATCCAATGCAAAAATGTATGCTCAAGAATCTAGATAAGTTTTTAAGATGTATTTTACAAACTGTGTTGCCGAACTGATGCAACTTAGTTCGCATTTTCCTCCTTGAATAAACAGATGGATTTTTTTTGCCAATTTTCTAGGGATCCCTGAGAATGCCCCAAGAGCGTACCATCGCGTTTATGCGCCATTTTTTGGACATCCTGTATAATAGTAGGTGTTTTTGGAATGAAACTTCCTAACAAGGGTTAAGTTTACCCTAGGTATTTTTTTTTGTTTGGTTACCTATGGCTTTATTTGTCTTACAAGATTTTACTGTGGTGCGAATTTTACATTCGGAAGCATATTTATTGTGAAACTAACAATGCTCGTAACCAAAGGGAGGACAAAAACTATCAGAAAAAAAGTATTTATGACGGTGGTAACATGCAGAATATTGAAAGGGAAACTACTTTATGGTTTACGCATATCTTTTGAATAATAGGTTTGTATGTAAATACCGAAAGTGAAGAGCTGTAAAAATAAATAGTAGTCTCGGTTTAGGTACCTAAATTGCATCGTATAAACTAAAATGTTTCAAATGTAAAGGGTTCTCTATGTTAGATTTCACCGACAACGTTTTGGTAGACAAATGTTTATTTGCAGACGATTTTTTTGCATATGGCTTTTACGTTTTGCTACTAGAAACTAGTTGAACAAAGCAGTCTAAAAATTAGTTTTATGCTTAAATTATAAACTTAATTACTATCCATTCACATTTTAAAAAAACCAAAGTAGGCGAGCCTTGAATGAATGACAGATTTTACCTTGTACTATCGTGGACATGAAATTTAAAACGATTTTTTTATAAGCCACCTTTGATTTTTTAAATTTTAGTCTACTGTGAATGGGGTTTTTTTACGTCAGTTTTCGAATGTTATTTTGACAACAAATGCGTCAAATGTATTTTATTAAAATAAATTATGTAAAATGTGCTGCCGGCGAGAAAAATAGTAAGAAGATATTTCCTTTTTTTAATAATTTTGTTTTAGGATAACAATAAGGCTCTAATCTTTGTAAAACATCAGAGAAATATTTCTTCTTAATGTCCACTTAGCATAAAACTAGAGATGTTTAAGCCACTATTTTGACCATATTTACAATGCAAAAATTGATCGTTTTAAATTCCATGTCCACGATAGTATATTCTCATTAATGTCACTTGTGTTAGCTGGTTATGTAAGAAAGGCAAAAAAATTAAAAAATGCATTTAAAAACATGTTTAGGGCATCTAAATAAAAAACAATGGTCTTAACATATGAGTATTTATTTTTTAATCAAATTACTTTATAATGCACTTATCATTAAACCATTTAAAAGTTAACACAAAACAGGAATTATTTTTTATGTAAGTACTCACTGTCAATAATTCCTTTTAGGTATCATGGGATAAATTAGCACTTTTACAAAAATGTCTACAATTTTCCTTATAAATTCTCATATCTCAAGCAAAAATTGTTTCCTATTTTCAATTTTTACGCCTGTTTTATGTAACTGTCGTATTATTTTTTATTTTACTTTGAGACATATTTTTATCCAAAATTGATCTACAAAGGCGTTGACAAGTGACAGCTATAAAAATGACAAATAAATTTTACCACAAGCCATTTTTTTATCAGATACTTTTTTAGTATTTTAGTTCACAAGTTATGAATACTTTATTTATGAACTAGTATATACGATTTCTTTTATGTATTAGATCTCTATTTTAATGACTTCTAGTCTGTATCATATAGGCTTCATTTGGTTTTGATTCTTTCTTGTTTCTCCCTTCATCCGTCCGTCCGTCTGTGCGTCCCTCCGGAACCCATACATACAAAGCTTTCCTTTTAGAAGCTTTCATAGAACAAGTCTGTATAAAATATGTGATTCTGTGTCGTCAGTCATCACTAAAGGCGGTCTGGATTGCATTCTAAGGATCTAAGAGAGCCATGCATACGTAAAACCAAGGGGGAAGTTCAACATGATTTAGTGCTGTTGATTTCAAAGTTTCAAAGCCTCCATGATACTATATCCAATGGCTTGAAGCTATAAATCAAGGAAAAAGTACATTTTATGTCTTTATTAAAATTTAAGATTTATTCTTGCTGAGTTCACTTTGCCGGTTATAGATTCACAAGAGAATTCAGCCCTATTCTATTCTGCATTGAAATATTTACTTAATTTTAATGGAAATATTAGAGCTTTTCAAAGTTGGCGAAATTTTAAAAAAGCTTTTCCAAAAAATGTTTTTATTTTGTGTGATTATGATAAAACTTTTTCGTTGAGATTTATTGTACCACAATTTTGACTACATTGGTATGCCTGAGTTATTTCCATGGTTTTCCTCGGCCACGAAGTAAATGCTTTACCAGTAAATGAAATTCGGCCATGGACGTGAAAAAATGAACATCACTTATACCTTTTGGAAACTAAACATCTTCCATTTTATATAATGTTCATTATGTACCTATTATTGAAATGTAATTGTATTTATAATATCATAAGAATATATGTATGATAAAACTTATTTTTTAGATTTCTTTTTTGTTGTAAAATAAGACTCCGCATTTAGATAAAAAAAAAAGATATTTTGAAAATGCGAGCATTTTTAAAAGAATCGGGTATCACGTTTCGAAAACTCATAGCAATTAAACCAAAGGCGTTGAAACTTTTTTTGTGCCAGATTCGGATTTAGCAGCTTCTTAAGCATTTATTGCTGAAATAAAAATATGTGGCCGTGATAATTAATAAATTTTTAAAATTTGTACTCTTTACTTTACCCCTTGCTACAAAATGGGGTAAATTTTAAAGAAATAGATTTGCCCTATACTATGTTTGTATGCTAATTAAAAAAAGTAGAAAACAAATTTGCATACCTATTTCAGATTTTTTTGTGTGCTTTAGTTTTTTTGTTAGAGTTTTTCAATGTTAGCCACATTTCTAAAAAAACTTACTTTATAGCCTTTTTTTTGTTGAATATAAATCTGCATTTAGCTATTTTCTAAAAAAAAAATTGAAAAAAAATTACAGGGATTGTCATTTTCCGTAAAATAATTAAATTTTATTTTCCACCCTAAAATACAGGGTGTCAAAAAAATGACGCAAAAACGCGATGGTACGCTCTTGGGGCGTTCTCAGGCATCTCCAGAAAATTTTCAAAAATAATCCATCTGTTATATTAATTGAGAAATATGCAAACAAAGTTGCATAAGTTTGGCAACACAGTCTAGGAAAATACATCTAAAATACTCATCTATTAGTCTTGATCATACACTTTTGAATTAAATTTTATTGACGTTGTTGTCAGCTTCATTTTATGAAAATTTTGTAAAATTGGATTGATTATAAAAATGTAATTCGACCATTTAAAAAATAAACAAATGGTAAAATGGTTTAAGATAGTCTGTATCTTTGCATTTTTTTCGTTAATATGTGCTGTTATATGCAAGATATAAGCATTTAAAGTTTCGCACTTTGAGGCCACTATCTCCGAGGGTATATGAGATAGATTTTTTTTAACAATTTTCTGGGGCTCCCTAAACATGCCCCAACAAAGTACCATCGCGTTAATGCGCCATTTTTTTGACAGCCTGTATTTAATTCTGAAATACTTTACGAAAATTTAACAGAAAACTCTGTTGTGAATTATGGAGATGGGTGGTGAAAACTACTTACAGCAAATTTATAACAACTACCATTCTTATCTACACAAATCTTAATTAAAACAAAGCACGTTCTCACAACGTCATTAAATTTGCAGGAATAAAGTAAAGCACACAAGTAGGTATCTTAGGGGGTAAGTATTCTGATCATTGTTATCTTAGAGGGTTGATAAGGTAGGTACCTACCCTTAGCTCTGCCGTCCAAAGAAAGAAGACCGTAAGTCTCAATTTTACGAAATTGAGACTTTTTCATTTTTGGCATCTTAGGCATTGCCTTTATCGATCTCATTGAAAAAAAAAATAATTCTTTGCTTGAAAGTATAAAAAAAACAAGAATGAAATTAACCGTAAGTCCACTACGTCATTAATTTCGCAAGTAAAAAGACCGTAAGTACCATTACTAAGCAAAAAAACCGAATGTTCATGTACACTTACGGTCTTTTTTCTTAGCATATCAGTTATTTTGCTTTACGAGTCCGCACTTACGGTTATTTTACTTAGTAAAGTATGGACTTAAGTACGCTTTTTTCTCTTAGCTTATCAATGCAAACTGCATTGATTTGTCACTTACGGTTTTTTTACTTTGTATAAGCACTACAATTAGTAACAACGTACCACCGTACATTTTTGTTTATATTTTGTGGACAAAGATATATTTTTGGATTATTTTTTCGGAATGTGATCATTATTATAATTACAAACAGCCTCGCACAAAAAAAATCACTAAATTACGTAGAGTTTAAAAAGTACCAACGTAAAAATATAAACCCGTTTTTCTCAAAACTATGAAATTGGGACATACGGTCTTTTTCCTTTGGACGGCAGAGCTATCTACTCCCTTACTTCATTTCATTAAAGTCGTAAAGTGGATTTTCTATTTTCTCATTCCAACTTAACGAAAGAGCTCTTTATGGATATTAGCTTCTGAGCAAATAAAACGATTCACGATAAAATGGAAGAAAATTCAGGACCTTACTAACTAAATTCTTCAAATTAAATTAAGGATAAAGAACAAAATTTATTTAGGACCCAGAGTTTTAAAAGTTAAGGCTATAGATTCAAATTCATAAATGTTCTGTGCACTCAAAAGTTCGTAAAAGTCATCTCTCTGAATGTCAGATATTTTCAAAATTTCAACAAAATATGTAAAAATACGGAGTAATACACCAATAACCATGATTAAAAATATTTAGGATAATGTTTGTGATACATATAAATGGTACTGAGTGCAAGAAATAATAAAAATATGCTAAAATAGCACTTTTGGTGTTTTTCTTTCTGCACTGAAATCTTTGAACGAGCACATCTATATTAGGAAAAAACGTAAGTCGCAATTTTAATTATGTACAAGCCTAAAAAAACCATGATAAATTAACGTATTGGTTTGGCATAGACCACGTAATGTATATAAACCAAACAATGTATCCGTTGTCTTAATTATTTACAAGCATAAAAAACCAATATTGTAATTTTGACACAAAGAAATACCCGATTTAAATAAAACCATAATACGTTTGTAGCCCTATTTTCAAAACTACATTTAGTTTTAATATACGATGGGGCCCTCAGAAACTGGCTTATCATAGGAGATACGGATTGGTCAAATAGGGGCCATGATGGGGGCAACTTTTGTTCATATTAAAACAAACTATGTACTTAACCCTCATATAAACAAAACGGATTTTTTTTAACCGTTTTTAAGATAGACTGAAACAAAATTGAAAAGAATTTTTTTTTCTTTCTTTGTATTTATTTAATTTTTCACATAATGTTATTAAAACTTTTACATAATAGTTTTATTAATTACTAAAAATAATTATATACAGAAGAGAAGAGAGAAAGTTTTTAATTTTTATTATTTTATGTGGGAAAAAACGTCAAATCAGGAAATATATTTTTTCATGACACTTTTTTTATACAGGAAGGTCTCACAAAATGGCGCATAAACACGATGGTTTGTTGTTGGGGCATTTAAATACAGAATTTTGGCAATTTAGAAGCACTATATTTTTGCATTGTAAATTGCCAAAATTCTGTATTTAAACGCTTATTATTGGACCTTTAGAATATCTCAACTTGTGCTTTGTTTATTTATGTTGCTGGCAAGTACAATTTTAATTAAAAATTACCAGGAAGTGCAGTTTTTTGTTGATTTTAGGTAACCAACATTACATAACCACAGTTTCTATGCTTTGCGACAATCCCCTTTAACCAAAAAATTAAAATTTGTTAATTGTAAAATGGTGTCGTGTCACTTGCGCCCAGTAGCATTTGCGCTGCGGATTAAAATAGTAGCACTTGCGAGTTTTTAAAATTCAGGTATAAAAACAAAATATCAGAAAGTGGCATTTGCGCTGCTGCATAAAATTAAAGTAATAAAGTAGAGGATTATAATGTTCAAGTCATTATATTAAGTGGGTTAGATAATTCAAGTTTGGTATAATATTGGTTAAAATTTTTGATTCATATTTTGGTCGTACTAGCCGCGGTCTCATTAACTTCCTTTTGCCTAGATTTATTTTTATGTATCCCCATGTATTATTGAGATATAATATTAGAAAATTATAAAACAGAGGATAATATATACACACTTTCATTATTGTTAAAACAAGCCAGCAACGTTGGAAGTACTCAAAGCATGTGTTTTTGAGTTTTATCGTTTCAGACAGACTATTTTAAAAGTACTGGATGACATTTTTCCACTGGGGGACACTAGGTTAGGTAGGTTAGGGTAAGTTTTGCTACTAAAAAGAACATTTAAACATATGAGCTAATGTCACAAACTGCAATGAAAAATGTATACCTACATTAATGAGTCTAAATTTTGAACGCAGCGCAAATGCCACTTTTTAATCCGTAATTTTTATACCTGCTTAATCCTGCACCTTTTTGAGACGCAAGTGCTACTTTTTTAATCCGCAGCGCAAATGCAACTGGGCGCAACTGCCACCTATTCTTGTAAAATGCGCTGATTCTTAAATACGGTCCTGCATTTTAGGAAAACTTCACCCTCTTAATTGAAGGCCATATCATGATTAAACATTTGGTTCAACGTTTGCCTGTTTATTTCCAAATGTGTAATCTAATCTCGCTCCACTAAATATTTTAACGACCTCAAGAAACAAAACAAACTCCATTTGCTGCTAATCTAATTATTCTAAATTCAATGATATTATAGGGGTAAAGTCAAAGCCAAAGCCAAAATTTTATGAATTTTCTTCCATTAAACAATTAGATAATTCTCTATAAATCACTTTTTTATTACTAAGTCGTAATAATGTCATTAGCAAGGCTGTTAAAGTCTTACAGTGTTTAGTTGTTAAAAATATGCAGAATAATTTTATCTTTCTTAACTATACACTGTATTTTGAAAGTTAAAATTAAGATTTAGCATTTTTGTTAGCCGTAGTAAATGGCGTGTTTTATAAGTCACAAAGAATAGAAACTTTTGTGATTTAAAAATAAACAAAACAGCATAGTTTAATAAGAGAAATCGATTAAGCAAAACAAGGTTTCTTAAAAAACACATCCATGGTTAATTTGTATCTTAAACTAGACATCCAAAAAAACAGATTTCTAATTATGCTGCATTTTCAGTTTAATATTTCAAAATAAATTTACCTAAATATAAGCATATCCACAAAAAGATACAATAGACAAGTTCTACTTCACAGATCCACACTGAAAAACTGTCTGTGAAATTAGAATTTTGATTGTGTCGATTAACCACTTCTTCAAAACAATATTTTATGAAAATAAATGGATTTCTCAGAAAACCCTTGGTATTAAAATGTGCTATAATGTCTTAAACTCGATAGTTTATGGTAAAACTTCAAAAATTACATATTATTTGGTAATGTTGCTGCCCCTTCAAGATGTGAACTTAAAACGCAAATTGCTTAAGAAAACAACCATATCAAGAGGTCTCGTAGGTAAAGGCCGATTTATACAACGTAACTTTCACTTTACTTCCGCTTTACTTCGGCGTAACTTAACCGAAAATTAAATAAAATACATGGGAATGTATTGGCAAATTTATACTTCACTTTAGCGCTACTTTGCTGATTCATTTAGCTTTAAGTCGTATAAAGTCGTACTAACTCGAGACCCGAGCTTGGCCATCATGCGCAAAATTTGCAAAAATGGGATATTTACCCTTATTGTCAGGGGTAGTGATTACGGAATATCGCTTCGTACGATACCTGTTAGATCTTCTTATGAAGGTTTTGTACGAAGCGATATTCCGTAATTACTGTCCAGGTGTAAATTGTCAGAAGTCGCGAGTTCAGACACATGCGCTTTACTGATGCCAATTTCACGTAACTTTGCACTGTAAATTAGGTAAATTTGTAAAGTTAAGTGGAAGTGAAGTTACGCCGAAGTAAAGTGAAAGTTACGTTGTATAAATCGCCCTTTACACTGCAAAATTAACACCATTTTTTTCTATTACCTAGAACAAACCATACCCCTTAATATGGTTGCTTTCTCAAGCGATTCGCGTTTAAAGCTGACATCTGGGTGGCTCATCATTATCTTCAAATAAAAAAATATTTTTATGTACTTATAGTAAAAAAAATTATGCTGAAAATCTTAAAATATCGTAAATAAGATATTAAGGAACATTTTTAAACCAATGGTACCCAAAAAAGTCTTCTATTTTTATTTAAATAATGTTTTAAAAAGACCAAAGTTGTAAACATAGAATAAGAAAAAAATGTCCCTTTTCTTTGGTCCGTAATGTCGGTTGCCTAAACAAATTTCACAGACAGTATTTTGATGCACTTCTGTAAACTTTGAAAGTTCATACAAATAAAAAGTTTCAAATTTATCCGACGGACAAAAAATCATGCCAAGTCCAAAACAAAAGAAATAAAAATAATATTTAATTCAGTCATTAAACAACTAGGCAATTAAAAATTTAATGTGATCAATGGTAAATTTGTAAATAACATACAGCAATTTTTGCATTGTAAATAATGGTAAAAATAGTGGCTTAAACATCTCAAGTTTTATGCGAAGTGGACATTAACGAGAAACATTTCTCTGATGTTTTACGAAGATTAGAGCCTTATTGTTATCCTAAAACAAAATTATTTAAAAAAGGAACTATCTTCTTACTATTTTTTTCGCCGGCAGCAGATTTTACATAATTTATTTTAATAAAATACATTTGACGCATTTGTTGTCAAAATAACATACGAAAACTGACATAAAGAATCACATTTACAATAGAGTAAAATTCAAAAAATCAAAGGTGGCTGATAAAAAATCATTTTAAATTCCATGTCCACGATAGTATGTATTCTCCGTAGATTTAAAATACAACTCATCAATGTTGAAAATAGGTAGTAGAATAAATATGTACATTATTATTTTATGTTTTATAGGTATTATTGTTCCTTCACACTTTACTAAATACTAAAAGATAATGTTTGAATAAGATGCAATAAAATATTAAACACTTTAGGGCAATAGACTACTATGTAGACAACACTTTTACTATGAAGTAAAATTCGAGATATAGGTATTTATTTGTCTGGTAAGTCTAGTGCCCTAAAAGAAAACTATATTTTATGAGTCGGTATCTATCGGACAATGTCTGAACTACACTACCTAAGAGTAAAGGAAGCTAAAATTTCTATATTTATTTTATTGCCATTTCTGTAGAAATCTAGATGGCGCTTATCGTTGCTGAACAAATCGATCAATACTAAAAGTTGGCTGCTTTGAATTTAAAATTTATCACATGGCCTATCCATGTATAATCGACCAAAATTCGGTTTTCGAGTTGCTGTATGATTTTAAATTCTTTTGAGGTTTAGTCCAGTGCTTACTCCTGGTAACTTCTTTCTATTAAAAAATTAGCAGCTGCATATTTGCACTCCTTCCCCATCAGTTAGCACCTTAAACTATGAAAAATGACCAAATTTAAGTCTAAAAAATGCTATGTGGGAGTGAGTAAATTTTTATTATTTTTATTTTAAAATGTTACCAAGGACATAGTATACAATAAAAAAAAATAAACGATATTGTGATTCGATTTTTTGTAAAGGTAGCATATTAAAACCTTTGCTGTTTCTAAACGAAGAAGAATTTAAAATACGATTCGATCGTGTTTAAATTTAACGTAATCAGTAACATTTTACAATCAATGCTGTTTCTAAACGAAGTTAAATCACAAACAAAATTATTTTTATTATGAATCTCCACTAGCACAATAACATTTTAAAGTAATCAAAAAAAAAATTTACTTGGTCATTTTCTATAGTTTGGGGTAATTAATAGTAGAGAAGGAGTGCAAATATGCAGCTGGTGATTTTTTAATAAAAAGAAGTGTCCATTGTCAACTTAAAATTACTACCAATTTTAATCTTCTAAAATCGTAAAATCGGAAAATTCGATTTTTTGTCTAAGACAAGAAAAATTATGAAAATTCAGAAAATTGTTTTTTTTACTACCTTTACAATGGGTAAGGATTGTACCTACCAAATATGAAATAAATCAAATAATAGCAACTATGATTGGTCGATTTTACATGGAATGTCCCGTATAATAGTAATCCGGCGCATTCGCCATATTACACACAACACAAAAGATTGCGTTATCTTTACTAACGGTAAATTCTAGAATTCTAAAAGCTCGTATAAGTCATCTCTGTTGAGCTCCCGTCAATTATACAAAGTAGCACTTCTACATGAAAGCCCCCTACAAACTTACTATGGTTTCATTTAAATCGCATATATCTTTGCGTCGGAAATTTGATTTCAAAAATCATTATAATATTTTTGTTTCTTGAAGTCAGACTTTTGACACAAAGAAAGACCCATTGGCAAGATATTGCTTTAAAAAAAAAATTCTCATTCTCTAAATGGCCGCCGAAGAGTTATACAGGATGTCCAAAAAATAGCGCATAAACGCTATGGTACGCTTTTGGGGCATGTCTAAGGATCCCCAAATCTCAAATATCCTCGGAAATATAAGGCCCCAAAGTGCGAAACTTTAAACGCTTGAAGATAACAGCTCATATTAATGAAGAAATTGGTTAAATGCAAAGGTACAATCTATCTAAAATTATTTTACCATTTTTTTTTCCCTTAATGGTCAAATAACATTTTTAACAACTTAATTTTACAAAATTTTTATGAAATGAGGCTGACAACAATGTCAATATGATCTAATGCAAAAATGTATGCTCAAGAATCTGATTTATTTTATGTGTTGCCGAACTTATGCAACTTTGTTCGCATTTTTCTCGATGAATATAACAGAAGGATTTTGTTTAAAATAATTTTCTAGGGATCCCTGAAAAGGCCCCAAGAGCGTACCATCGCGTTTATGCGCTATTTTTGGGTATCCCTGTAGATGTATAAAAAAATTGCCCGGCGCATTCGCCATTTTATGCATAGTCAAGGATTTTAAAACGAAATACAAATAGTGGCAGGTGTGGTATCGATGCTTATGCAACATTTAAGTTATTTATATCTTCTTAACAATTTTCATAAAATTAGTTTGTTTTTTTACCACTTGTTTTTTAACTTTGACTAAAATAATAATGTCAGCATTTTTATTTAAATAAATTTACATTCTTTAAAGTAAAGCTTATTTCTTAATAATGTTTTTATACGCAAGGGCGGCATGCGCTTTGCTTCTTAGCTTTGCCATCATTATTAACAAGCATGCGCGTTGTAATAGACCCACCCCTTTAATAATGGAAACTAAACTACCCACCAATGAAAGTCACCCTTAGCGTCGGCCATTAATAATTCCTGCTGACACCCTATACTTCTTACTATAGTTTCGCAGCAAGGGTTGGGCATGCCCAGAAACAAGTAGTACATTTCAAACGTATTTTTTGCAAACGTATTTTATTTATCTAGAGTGTTCGAAAAATAACAATGGAACGTTGTTGGGTCATGCACCACCAGAAAATTATTAAAAAATCCCAAATATATCCTTGGAGATATAAGGCCCCAAAATGCGAAACTTCGAACACTTGATGGCTAAATACAAAAACACATTAATAGCGTTCGAATTGCCAGCTTTTTTTTAATTTTTGTTTGATATTTTGTTCATTTTTGCTACAATCAAAAATGACAGTAAATTGACGAGCGCTTTCGCTTTACAATCGAAAATTCTATTTATTAAATGGTCAAATTACATTTTAAAATCAATTTAATTTTACACTATCAAATTGTCAACAATGAGAAATTGTTCTAGGAATCCCTGAGAATACCCCAAGAACGCCATTGCGTTTAGGCGTCAATTTTTGGACACCTTTCAACAGAGTGTAAGAAATTGTCAAAAAATTTGAAAATCATAAAATTTTGTACGCTGAAAGTTTGATAAGTTTGGCAACATTTTCGAGGAAAATACATTAAAAAAGCTTATCTATGATAATATATCGTAGATGTTTGCTGATTTTATTAAACATTGTTTCCAGCTTTAATTTATAAAAATTTGTAAAAAGAAATTAATTATTGAAATTTAAATGGTTAAATGGTTTTAGATGGATTGTGCCTGTATATTAAGTCATTTTTTTTTTCGATTATACTTATGTTTGTTATCTTTAAAGTAAAAATGTTCAAAATTTCGCCTCATATCTTCAAGGGTAGGTACCTACATGAGTTTTTGTTTAGATACTTTTCTGAAAATCTCTCTAGACATGCTACAAAAATGTACCAATCCGTTTTATGCTAATTTTTGGATCATGATGTACCTATAAGAGAAAGAAAAAAAAATTAAAAGGGGATTCTCTTTTTTTTGGGTCGTAAGAGTTCCTAAAAAATATTTTTTTTTGGTACTTTGCATTAAAAATACTTGAGCCTTATTTAAATTAAAAAAAATGGCCTTTTATGATTATTGTTGATAAACAACAATAGCTTCAAAAAAAAAATCATTTTTGATTTATCGTAAAATTTGGCTCTTTTTTCATCATAGGCAGGACATTGCAGGACAAAATCAAGAATGTTGCAGTTAGACATTTTGTCCGTTAAAAAAATAAAAATGCACCCTTCTGTAACTCAAGGTAAATTCTTTAGAAACCAAACATAAAAAGTATACAACGTATGCCCATAAACAATACAATGTTATTCCTTTACTAAGAGTTAGATTTATATCCCGGTTTGTATTTTCTTGTTTTGCTTTACCATTAGCCATTAAGACCGTTAAATAGATACCTTCTATGTATCTACATACGCATTGAATGGGTTAGTTACTATTTATGGCTCGAAGAAAGGATTCATTGTGATTTATTACTTATAGGCAACTCACACGTTAAGCTTAAACATTTGAACATAAAACATGAATAAAAGCAATGCTTAAGCATCTAAGGTCGATCGTAAAAAGTGACCTCGAAGAATTTTTAAGTATAAAGTATACTGATTTTGAGTGTAACAGAAAATAGACTAAATTCTGAATTTTAGTTTGGTTTGTTCGTTTGGCAAATGAGTTACCTAAAATCATGATAAAAAACGTTCACAGTTCGATTATTTGGTATGTCCCTCGGTATGCCCAGAATATTTCCAAAATACAAATACACGGTCAAGTGCTACTTCACAGATCACAAATCCACATTAAAAGGCTGCCTGTAAAATAAAATTTTGGTTCTGGTTCACTTTTTCAAGACAATATTTTATGAAAATTAAAGGAAAACTCTTGATATTAAATGTGCTATAATGTCGTAAATTCGATATTTCAAGTTTAGTTCATTTTATAAAACTTCATTTTGTAAAACTTTGAAAATTACAGTATATTTTTTGTTAATGTTGCGCACCCACCCAGATGTGAACTTTTAACGCATGAGGAAGCATCCATTTAGAGAGATCACGTAAGTACCACTGCAAAATTATATTTTTCTAATACCTAGAACAAACCATACCCCTTAATATAGTTGTTTTCTCAAGCAATTTGCGTTTAAAGCTGACATCATTATCTTTAAATAAAAAATAATTTTTAAATACTATCAGTAAAAAAATTACGCTGGGAATCTTAAAATATGGTAAATAAGATATTTAGGAACATTTATAAACTAATGGTACCCAAAAAAAATCTTCTATTTTTATTTAAATAATGTTTTAAAAAGAGCAATACTGTAAACATAGAATAAGAGAAAAATGAATTTTTTCTTGGGTCCGTAATGTTGTTTGCATAAAAAAAATCACAAAGAGTATTTTGATGCACTTCTATGAACTGTGACCTAGGAGTCTATTCTGTGTCGTGAATTTTGTATCTTTGTACATAAAGAAGTTTTAGAATTTGTACCTACTGTTTTTTAAAAATGGTAACTAAAAACTTGTGTTATGGTAAAAAATACAAAAAGTTTTTTAATAAATAGACCAAGTTTCTCGCAAATTACAATCTCATGTCATAAGTGGGTATATAAATAATATTATCAGCATTTAATAACAAAAAAAAGTTGTTATTAACAATTCAAAAAAAATTAAAAATGATTCTTTTTTGGGAAGGCCAAAAAATTGAACAATGTTCATTGACAGATATGGTTGCTTTCTCAAGCAATTTGCGTTTAAAATTCACATCTTGGAGGTTGTGCAACATTAACAAATAAACTATAAATTATAGAGTTTTACAATGAACTAAACTTAAAATATCGGATTAAAGACATTATAGCACATTTTCTTATACCAAGGGTGCCCTAAGAAAGCCTTTTATTTTCACAAAATATTGTTTTAAAAAAGTGGTTAAATCTGACATAATCAAAATTCAACTTCACAGACAGTTTTTTAATGTGGATCTGTGATCTGTGACGTAGCACTTGACAGTGTCTAATTGTCTATGGATTCAGAAATGCACCAACAACCATACAGGTGGATGCGCAAAATTGTTCAATTATTTTTATAGAAGTTTGCATAAAGAAAGCTCTTTTAACATTTTGTTAAAAATTCTAATATATTGCAAAATGTTATGGAAAAAATAAGTTTTTTTTAAGCAAATGTAAATTTTATTTTTGATAAAAATTTAAATACCCAAAGATGTAGGTTTTATACTATCATTAAAAAACCAAAATAAATCAATTTATTTACAATTGTTTGACAATAATTGCATAAAAAATAGGTATACCTACTCCCCTAATGTGTATGAATAAAAACCCAAACATATTATATTTACATAAATTTTCATGCCTAAAAAAGTTCCCTAAAATACATCTAGGTACCTTATATCCTGGGAAAAAAAATAGTTAGAATCTCGATTTTGCGATTCTTATACATTTGCCATGGAAGCCATTTTCTTCATAGTTCGTAGAAATATTTTATGGGCTTAGACCAAGGGTGGAAAGGTCGTTACAGGGGTTACGTTGACAGCCATTACTCGAATCCAATTTACTTTTTATATTACCACAAGTCACCCTACCAATATAAAGCAAATTCCGCTCGTAAAACTTTTATATTAGAAAGAGGGTCCGAGTCCGAAAGATGCCATAACATTTTATATCTACTGTGAGATAAAGCAAAATGACGTCCATTTTATGTTTTAATTAATTTTATTTGTGGGTGATCTAATCAAAAATGTTTGATATAAATATTTTAGCTGAGATGACGAATTTTTACCCTTCAAATCCCTTAAAAATAATTCATTTTTAGAGCCCTTTAAAGGGTTTTAACCATTTTATTTTTGGTGCAAAACTTGTTCCTTGTTTGGCATTATTTTGTGTGATATAAAATTACAATGTTGTTAAAACAGTTTCATAATCTTTAAAGTAACAAAAAATAAGGTTATTATATACGAAACCGATATCCATTTGTAAGAAAAGGAATATTGTTAAAATAAAAGCACAAATACAGGGTGTTATTTTGTAGACTTTACTAGCGTTTTACTCAGCTATGTGCAATTTGATTTCCATGAAAATTTCTGGAGTGACCATTTAAGACCTGTGCTTGCGATTGGTAAACACACAATTTTAATTGGTTTATTAGTTTTGCAGAAAACGACAGTCATTAGCTTTTTCTTACGTTTTTTTGGTAATATGTATTTTTTTTCGAAAAATCTGGATTATTTTACATTTAAATCAGTTTTTGGATATTAATTAAGAATCTCCGTTGTTTTAAAATAAATTCATAAAGTTTCTTAAAATACCTGGCTAAAATGGTTCTTTTTTTATTTAGGCAGGCGTTGAATTTGTTTTGCTCTTATGACACTAATTTTTTTGACGTTATTAACAATTATTCACGATTGTCATAATTTGTCAATACAATAAGAACACAGAAAAGTTTTAAATCTGTTGCCCACTTACCTAAGATAATTAATAAAAAAAAGACTAAATTAGCCGACTATGTTAGGAAAACTTATTAAATTAATTAAATCGATTATGAAGCAATGGTAAGCTTTATTAAAAATGTAAAAAATGATTTGTACGTAAAATAATCCAGATTTTTCGAAAAAAAAATATTATTAACACAAAAATCGATACGTGTAATAGTTACTGTCATTTTCTGCAAAACCATTAGAGCAATTAAAATATTGTATTTACCAGTCGCAAGCACAGTTCCTAAATGGTAATTTTGGAAATTTTCATAAAAATCGAATTGCACATAGCTGAGCAAAACGCTAGTAAAGTCTACAAAATAACACCCATACCTAAAAGAATAAATTTATTTTTGCATGATAATCTTAATTAATTTAAAAAATTACAGAAATAATATTCTACTTCCACCTTTAAAATTACACTTATCGCACGACTTGATTAAACCTAAAACAATCCTTTAGCTATGTCTTGCAAGCCGTGAATAAAATTACACTTTACCCACAGGGTGAAGTTGCAACAAGCTCTTTACCCACGGGCCGAAGTTAGCGTTATTCGCAGAAAATGACAGATGACATTGTTTGTATTTATTTTAGTTTTCTAAAACGTATAATTTGATGTCTTTTTTTAACAAAAATGAATTCTAATTACAGTTACAGTGAAAAATTAAGTATATGTTTAAGTTTCTTAAAAATTAAAGCCATTGCAAATGTTGTTGGTATTAGTTTTTACGGATGTTAACAAGTCTGCTAGAAAAACGTGTTGAAGCTAAAACCGTGAGTTGTTTTTGAAGTCCTTTTCTAATTTAATGTTGCAGAGGTAGAATTCTAATTTAACATTGACGTTTATTAAATATTGCAACATATTGTATCTTTATTATACTCCTCGCAGACAAAGTCGAAAACGAGGAGTATATTGTGATTGTTTTGAAAATTCTAAAATCGTCAAAAATCGTCGTAGAGCAAAAATTCTTGCAGATTCGTGCGTTTCATCGAATTTTGAACAACTTTTAAAAAATCCGTCCGTCCGTCCGTCTGTCACGTTTTTTGTAAACACGATAACTTAAGAACGAAATGCCCAATCGTGCAGGAAAAATTGTTCTCATTAAAATCTTGGTTGGGATTGTTATTGGAAAAAATCGGATAATAACAAGGGGGGTAAAGGGACCCCCAAACTGGTAAAAAATTCATATTTCAGTTATTATGAATTTAAGAAAAAAAAAATTTGCGTAATATTAAAGCCCTTTTAACTCTTTACAAAAATTATTTTAAAACTTTTTTGATCCGACCCCCCATTAGCCCCCCAATTAAAAAAAACGCCGTATTTTTGTTATTATTTGATTTACTAAAAAAATTTCTTCTAAAAAATTAAAGAAAATGTCATTCTGTATTTAAAATAATTTTGGTAATTTTTTTTTGTTAAGTTATTAGGGCATAAAAGGCTAAAGAAAAGGTTTTTAGTAATAAAAAAGTCCCATTAGTCTTGACCTTGGTCTAGGTGGCTTTGCAAAAACATTCGAAACACAGTAGCATCTTTCAAAGTCAAATTAAATCCTTAAGGGCCGGTTGTACAAACCAAGTTTAAACTTTGGTTTAGCTAAACTGACTTATAACCATAGAAAGAACAATTTTAGACACTATCCATGTTGTAGTTGACAAAGTCTGTTTGTGATAAAATGTCAGTTTAGCTAAACCGAAGTTTAAACTTGGTTTGTACAACCGGCCCTAAACGTCAGTGTCAGAATTCATATTTATGCTCTTCGCTAATAATTTCTTTTTTTGCGAAAGAAAGTTAATAGTTTGATCTCTTCGCAGATTAAAAAAAAAAAATTACTTTTATAAAATATTTTGATTAATTACTGCGAGGAGTATCCTATTAAATGTCGGCATTTTATAATAAAACCCAACCCACATGATCTAACCTATTCACTGATCTAACCCATTTCTAGTTTATTTCTACTTCTAAAATGTTTTTTTCTTACCTAACTTTTCTTTAAGTCAAAAATTAATTCTTTTAAAAAGTCCGATAGCTTTTGATTTTGAGGTCCTAAAAAAAGTATAGTTTGTTACACATTTTATAAACGTCATTATTCACTTGTTTAAAAAACCCTCGCTTGTGCTCGTCTTTTAACAAACTCGTGAATAAACACTAGTTTATAAAACTTGATACAAAAACTACTAATTTTATGCATTTTTGAGATAAGTTGTAGTGTGTTTGTAATAAGTATTTATTTTTTCTTAAACATTTTTTTATTTTATGGAAATTCATAGGTAATATGCCGAATTAATACACACGTTTCTTACATTGATTTTTTTTATTTTACGCTTGTTTGAAATAATGTAATGTACTATGTAATTATTGTGATTTTTAAAGATTGATTGTAAATAAAATACGAAAATACGAAAACACAAAAATTATTATTATTATTGTTGCCTAGATTGTTTAAAATTGTAATTGTTTATTATAACCAGGTCACTCCAAATAATTAAAAGTCAATTGTTATCTAATTATCTGTATATTAAGAGCAATTTTTTAAACATTTAAAGTACAAAAGTGAAAAGTACCTACCAACTGATTATAAGAAACAATTTTACAAAACTTACGAGTACTTATTTCCTATTTAAAACAAAAAAATATAAGATGACAAATCAGTAATTTTGTTGCCTTATTATGAAAGGTATTATTTTTTTGTGCGTGGCAGTGTCCTTTGTTTTAGGTAAGCAAAAAAAAGATAATTTATAAAAAAGTCATAAAATAACACATCTGCAAAAAAAACAAAAGTAAGTCAGGGAAATGTTAAAAAAACATAGCAATTTTTTATAAGTGTTAGAACATCTATTTAGGAAGCTAAATTCACAAAATGCACACAAATAAGGGTTTAGGGTTGGCGTGGCATCGCCCCAAAATGCCCCCTTTAGTGAACCAAAAATGAAATAGGTTATAATAAGATTTTAAATAGATTTTTTTAAAAAAGTTATTTCTCTTAAAAAATATCTTCTTCCCCTAAATGGCCTCCGAAAAGTAGTATTCAATCATGTTGGATTTATACCAAACAATTTGCAAATAAATGCAAAATAAGGTTTTAAACTTATACTTTTGAAAAAATGTCTATACCCCTCTAAAAGCCCCCTTCTCAAATGGAAATAAAGAATTTTTCTAGAAAAAATGTATTGGGTATAAGTTGTTAAGAACCTTATTTTGCTTATGTTTGCAAAGTTCGATGTAAATCCAACATGATTGAAAATTACTTTTCGTGGGCCATTTAGGGAGAGAAGAAATTTTTCAAAACAAATAATTTTTCCAAAAATCCTTAAAAAATCTTATTTTTAAACTTTAGATCAAGAAGAAGAAATTAATTCAGAGAAATAATTCTTCCAAAAATTCTTTTAAAATCTTATTTAGTACTTATTTGTAAAATCTGGTGCAGATTCATCGTGATCTAATGTTGCAAATTCTTTGGGGGGCTAACACGCCATTCCTAAACTCTTATTAGTGTACATTTTGTGGATTTAACTTCCTGAATAGATGTTCTAACACATATAAAAAATCTGACTGCTATAAATTTTTTGCAAGGTAAAAAATTTCCAACCGAGTCCGAGTTACTCCAAAATCAAAGTTTTTAAAAGCGTTCGCCAACAAAAAATTTTAATTAATTTTTTTTTTCAATTTAAGGTAAGCAAGGTTTTGGCCCCACGAACCAAGAATGGGGCTACACGACAGTCAGAGAACACGCTCGTATGTTTTGGTGGTTACATTACACGACAGCTTCTGAAAACCCTCTAGAAAAACCCCTAATTATATGGCTGCAAGGGGGTCCTGGAGGTTCATCTACTGGTTTTGGAAATTTGGGAGAAATAGGTCCTATCGATGAGAATTTAAACGAACGACCAAGTGCCTGGACCAACCATGCCAATGTCCTTTTTGTCGATAATCCTGTAGGAACAGGTAAATATAAAAAGTAGATTTGCCTTGAATTGTCTTTTTAAGCTTATTAAAAGCCGTAAAAAACAAATCAGCCATCAGATTTTTTTTTCGTACTTTCACAATTTTGTTAAAGCTGTTTAAAAACGGTCATGTTTCATTTATGTAGTAGAATAACAAAGGTATTCAAATTTTTTCTAAAAAAATTATTTTTTTAATTCAATAATTTAAAAGAAAATCAAGGAGTAGCCTTCGAAACCTCATAGCAATAAAACCAAAAGCATTGGACCTTTTTAAGCACCAGATTCGGATTAAGCAGCTCGTTTTGCATAAGCATTAATGGCATTTATTGCTGGCAAAAATTATTTGTAGGCGTGATAATTAAAATAGTGACAAAATTTGGACACTTAACCCTTGATACAAAACGAGGTAAATTTTGGAAAAATAAATTTGCTTTAAATTGTAATTTTAAGCTGATTAAAGTGGGATTCACAATGAAAATTAGCTTGCATCCGGTAAGAATTAAGGTAGCTTGTAAGAGATGCAAGCTAATTCATTGTAAATGGTATATCACAAATACATATTTTAAGCTCTTACGAGCTACCTTAATTCTTACCGGATGCAAGCTAATTTTCATTGTGAATGAAGCTTGCAAGGGTTAGAAAATAAATCAGAAATTAGATTTTTTCCAAGGACGTTTTTTTGTTAGAACTTTTTAAAGTTGGCCAAATTTTAAAAAAAACTTGACAAAGAAAAACATTTCTTTCTGATTATAATTAAACTTTTTGAATTGTATGTTGTAGAATAAGAATCCGCATTCAGATTTATTTTTTTAATTTTGGAAATTAGAATAATTGGAAAAATTGGGTACTTGCGTTAGAAGTTGCCTTCGAAAGCGAAATTTTGGAACTCACAAATCTTATATTTTTAAAAAATGTCTAAAAGTATAAATTATTAATTATACTCTTCGCAGACAAAGTCAAAGAGTATTATAAATTCGATCAAAAAATCCTAAAATAGTCAATTTTCGTCGTAGAACAAACATTTCTGCAGAATCATGCGTTTCATGACTTTTTAAGATTTTTATTTTTTGTCCGTCCGTCTGTTTGTCTGGCACTTACAATGTGATTTTTTTTCTAAGGATTTAGTTTCGCTGAAGAGAACGATGGTTTCGCCACAACGAACAAACAAATTGCTGACGATTTCCTTATTTTAATGAAAGGATTCTATAAGCAATTGCCTGATTTTGAGAAAGTACCTTTGTACATCTTTTCTGAATCTTATGGAGGAAAAATGACGGCTGAAATTGCGTTAAGACTTTATCAGGTAAAAAATTAAATTTTCTGAACAAAAACTACCTTTCTTGTCATTCTAAAATTTTACTTATTTTTAGAAATGGGCAAATTCCCAAAATTTTAATATTTGGGAAGAAACATAGGAATATTCCCGAAAGTTTCCAAACGGAAACTTTAAGAAATATTCCCGAAATATTTCCAATAGGAATATTGCCGGCAATGTTCCCACCTCGGTTTCCACGAAAAAATGAACAAATAAAAACTAACATTTCATAAAATACCTAGAAATATATTGAAAGTTTCCAAACGGAAAGATTCGGAAATATTTCCTAAATATTCCCAAAATGCAAAGATAAAACATAAAAATGGCGCCAAAATTCAAAAAACTTGTATTATTATTTTCGTATTTTCCCGAATCTTTCCGTCCTCTTTTTAAATTCCCAGGAATATTCCCAAACTGGGAAGTTTCCGATTGCCCATCTCTACTTATTTTAAATAGTAGGTAAAGCAACAATAGCTTTTTTGAAATATTCTTCAAAAGATAATTTTTAAGTGCTTTTTTTTAAATACTTGCATAAAAATAATCTGTCATTAATTTGCTTTAATTTCTTAAAGGGAAATCAAAATGGTGAAATAGTCTGCAACATAACAGGGGTTGGTTTAGGTGATTCTTGGATCTCCCCTGTTGATTCTGTAATAACTTGGGCTCCTTATTTAAAAAATTTGGTAAGTTTTAAAACAAAAATGTAGATGAAGCGCACCTTTTTTTTGTTATACAGGATGAATGTCGTAAAAAAATCTCAGTTCCTGAACCCATTTAAAGCAAAAAAGTTAATATAAACATGTGTCTTTTTTTGCCCCTTTACTTAGTTACAACCCTCTGAAAAACCCCTAAAATGTTTTTTTTTCGCTTTATTTCCGAAACGAGTAATTTTTTACAAAAATGTTATAGGAGCTTTTTGATTCATCTAAATACTAGAAATATTTTTTCATTTGTAAAATTTTGGAAAAAGTGTTTAGTGGTAATCCTTGGTAATTTAAAAAAAAGTCAAAATTGGACACAAGTTTATAAAAACTTTTTTTCTTAAAATGGGCCCAGAAATCACCCCCTGAATTTTTCCCATGACATTAGGAAGCACTCTACATATACATTTAACCGTATTTTAAAATATGTATCAAAAAAATGTTTAAGGGTTTAGTGAATGATGTTGGTTATTCCAAAATTATGGATATTGCACAAAAAACCAAAAATGCAGTAGACAATGGAAATTTACTTGAAGCCACAAGCTTATGGGGGAAAACCGAGGGCACTGTTATGCAATATGCTGGAAATGTTGACTTTTACAACATTTTGACCAAAATTAAATCCAATAGATTATCTCCCCTTCAAAAAGGTATAATCCTCAATATTGCAATAATAATTGAATATGTAAGAAATATAATTTAATCAGATCTAACGTAAATCTTATTTTAAGGAAAAATTGGCGGACTTTTTTTTCCTCAAGCTATTGACGAAGACCAAATTGATAAAGTTATGTCAAAGGATGTAAAAAAAGCTCTTAATTTGGACACTGAATACTCTGCACAAGGAGGAGCAGTTTTTCAATTTTTATCTGGGGATTTTATGAATCCTGCTACTGACATTGGTAAAAAAAATTAAAAATTTTAAATTTTGTCACTAATTTTAAATTTCATATGAAGAAACATTTTAAAAAGCTTCTCTTTTTAAGATATTGCAGTGCAAAAAAATAGACTGATTTTTTTTATTCACTAAAAAATAAAAATTTTCAATTTCCATTAATTTTAACTTTTCCAGATTTTACTAACATTAGATTTACATTTTAGTTGAGAAGCTTCTTAATACAACTGATATCACAGTTGCTGTTTATAATGGACAATTGGATCTTATTGTAGACACTCCTGGTAAGTCGATTATTTAAAATAATTATTTAAAAGTAAGTTCAATGAAAAAATAAAATTCTTTATTTTAGGAACTAATGCCTGGGTAGACAGATTAAATTTTAAAGAAAAGAATATTTGGGCTAAGGCTAATCACAAAAATATGGTAGTGAATGGTGTTATTGAAGGTTTTACCAAAAAGCTGGACGATTTTCATTTTATTGGGTCAACCGAGCTGGACACATGGTAATTATTTACTTAAACAAAAAATTCTCTAAAATCGTAAATAATTTTAAAGCAAAAAAATGTTTGACTCATTAAAACAAAAAAAAGTTTAAACATTTTACAAAAAAAAATTGGTAATAATCAATCACGTTGGATTTGCACAAATTTTTAAAAACTAAGCCAAATGAATTTTTAAAAAGATGTTTAAGAACAAATTTTATATAAATAAATGCCCCCCAATCCCAAATATAGAGTATATTTTAATAACATTGGATTTAGAACACTAATTTTAAAAATGAAGTTTAAAAAATTGATTTTGGTAGGCACTTCTTTTTTTAGTTTTTTTTTTCCTTTGTGTGATTGTTTTTTAGGACGGAGAGGAAAAATAATAAAAAACCCCTTTTGAATTAATTATTGCAAATTGGTACAGTTACGCGAGTATAGTTTCAGGTGATAAGGAAGTTTCTTATTGAACCTGTCTACCAGCAACAATAAATAAAGTTACAAAATTGTTAGAAACAAAAAAGTTACGACAATCTTTATGCACTCGACTACCGGTGGTAATCTCCATTTCTAGGGGGCTACAAATGTCAAAACAAGTTTGAAAGAAATGTTTTTATTGTTATTAATGATTCCATTAATTTTATTATGTTTCGAAAACCATCTCCTGTATTTCACTAAGAGCAATTCAATGAAAGAATTAGTGTACATTTTTTTAAGAATTTGTTGGGAATTTGTAGAATTTGTTAGGAATTAGTGTATACAATTTGCCCATCTGACTTGCACCTCGATATTTCATCATGTTTATTTTTTTTCAGGTGCCTTATGACAATCCAGCAGCAATGCAGTACATTTTAGAAGACGTAACTAATAAATTTAAAGTTTAATTTAAATAATATATTATGTAAGTAAATAAAATCATAAATTAAATTTGAAATTTTTTACCAATTTTTTATTCAGAAAACCCAAATCTTTTTTATACTTATCTACTCATAAAAAATAATACACAAAGATAAGAGCAGTAATTTTTATTAACTTAATTCTTTTACAATGAATTTAGGAAACGTTTTAAAACATTCACAATACTTAAAATATTTACTTCAATATTTACATTTTCTTATGCCTCCTTTTAGAATTCTTTCTATTCCTTTTTTTCCGCTAATTTCGAACTAATCATCTCTCTAAATTGTCCCAAAATCAAATTTTCTCTTTTCTGCCTCTCTTCTTTACTGAACATAGCAAGGGCTCGTTTTTCATCTGCTGAATAAATCTGGTTTTCTTTCCTGATTCTTACAGCTTCCATTCTGCGATGCCTGGACCCTGACATTACATACCCAACACCTTCGAAAGTGTCTATTTCATCAGATGTTAGACCAATTTCACCTCTTCGTGGAATACGCTTGCCTTCGGCTACAAAAGCAGCCATCGCTGCACCCTCACCTGAGAAACAGAAATATGCTTTTAATATTTGCGTTCTATAATTCTATCTAAAGACACTAGAATTATTCTAGTGTTTTTAATACTATCCATTCACATTAAAAAAAAAAGAGTAGACGAGCCATAGGATGATAGATTTTACCCTGTTACCAATATTGTCATTAATGTCACTTGTGTTTGTTGGTTATGTAAGAAAAATAAAAAAAAAAGTAAAAAATGCATTTAAAAACATTTTTAGGGCATCTAATTCAAAAACAATAATCTCAACATATACAGAAGTATTTTTTTTTTAAATTAAATTACTTTATGTGCTTACTATCCATTCAGTTAAAAAAAAAACATCATTAATGAAAACTAGAATATTTTTCTTTGAAAAGTTAAATTTTCCTCAAAGTTGGCATTTCATTTCAAATTTACTGTCATTAAAAATTTAAAAATGCCAAAAATAATATGACAGTTAGATAAAACAGGCGTAGAAATTGGAAAAAACAAACAATTTTTGCTTGAGATGTGAGAATTTATGAAGAAAATTGTAGACATTTTTGTAAAAGTGCTAATTTATTCTATGATACCTAAAAGGACTTCTTTACATAAATAATTCCTATTTTGTGGAAACTTTTAAACGTTTTAGGGCCGGTTGCACTGCAATTGTTAACTGTTCCTTAAAATCTAAGTGACTGTTTTTCATAGAAAGCACAATTTTAAACAATGTCAATGCTACAGTTGTCAAACTCTGTTTATGCTAGAGAGTCACTTAACATTAAGGAACACTTAAGAGTGTGTGGTGAATCCGGGCATTAGTGATTTATATAATATATCAATATGTCTGACCTAAATTTACTTTTTACTTCAAAATGTCAATGTTGCCAATCCAACAAGTTAAGTTTCTAATTATACTCCTCGCAGACAAAGTCAAAAACGAGGAGTATATTGTGATTGTTTTGAAAATTCTAAAATCGTCAAAAATCGTCGTAGAGCAAAAATTCTTGCAGATTCGTGCGTTTCATCGAATTTTAAACAACTTTCAAAAAATCCGTCTGTCCGTCTGTCCGTCTGTCTGTACTCTGTCACGTTTTTTTGTAAACACGATAACTTAAGAACGAAAAGCCTAATCATGTTCAAATTTTCAGGAAAAATCGTTCCTATTAAAATCTTGGTTGGGATTGTTTTTGAGAAAAATCAGATAATGTACAAGGGGGCTCCAGTGCCCCCCAACTGGAAAAAAATTCGTATTTCGGTTATTATAAAATTTATAAAAAAATTTTTTTGGTAATATACAAGCCCTTCCAATTCTTTACAAAAAGTAATTGAAAGTTTTTTTTGTTCGACCCCACATAAGCCCCCCAATTAAAAAAAAAGCCGTATCTTCGTTATTTTTCAATTTACAAGAAATAATAAAGTTATAAAAATGGAAAAAAATTAAATTTTGTATTAAAAAGTATTTTTTGTTTTTTTTTTGTCAAGTTTTTAAGACAAAAAAGGCCAAAAGAAAGGTTTTTAGTACTAAAAGAATTCTAAGTCCCGTAAGTCTAGGATCGGTCAAGGTGGCTTTGCAAAAAAAAATGAAAACAAATGCGTCTTTCTTAAGCCAAATTAAATCCTAAACGTCAGTGTCAGAATCGATATCTATTTATGCTGTTCGCTAATAAAAAAAAAATGTATAGAAGAGAAGAGTTAATAGTTTTACCTCTTCGCAGATTTTTTTTGATAATTTTAAAAAAGTACTTTTTATTTTTAATAATGCTATTTTCTGATTATTGCGAGGAGTATCCTATTAAATGTCGGCATTTTATAAAAAAACTCTAACATGCTCACTGATCTAACCTATCCACTGACCTAACCCGCTAACTAGTTTAAATTTAAAATGCGTTTTAATAAATTAAATAAAGCAAATATAAAAAATAATATATTTTAATCGTTTTATAGGGCGTTTTTTAGCACTTGTCCATTTATTGAACGCGTGCTAAAAAACGTTTCTTATAAAACTCAATATTTTAATCTACTATTATTGTAGGTAAATTGATGAGTCTGCATTTTAATTTATTCTAAAAAAAATATTTTAAAAATTAGAGCATTTTTAAAAAATTAAGCGTCGCATTAGAAGTTGCCTTCGAAAGCTCATAGCAATTTAACCAAAAGCATTGGAACTTTTTAAGTAAATTCGGATTTAGCAGCTCGTTTTACATAAACATTGATGGCTTTCATTGCTGGCAAAAATTACTTGTGGCCGTGGTAATTAAAAACTAAGAAAATTTGAACCCTTACCCCTTACTACAAAATAAGGCAAATTAAAAAAAAAATAGTTTTGCCTTAAATTGTGTTTTTAAGTTAATTAAAACTCGTAAAAAATAAAACAATCATCAGATTTTTTCTAAGCGCTTTTTAAAGTTGGTAAAATTTCAAAAAAGCTCACCAAGAAATTTTTTGTTTCTGATTATAATAAAACTTATTTGTAGTTTGCTTTTTTGTTATAGAACAACAATCTGCATTAGAATTTTTTCTCTAATTTTTTGGAAATTAGAGCATTTAAAAAAATGTTGCGTTGAAAGTTGCTTGTGAAAGCTCATAGCAATTAAACCAAAAGCGATAAATATTGTACTCGTTTTTTTTGTTGTAGCTTTTCAATTTTTTTTTTAAAGCTTAGCAAAAATTTTTTTGGTTCTGATTTATAATAAAACTTATTTGTAGATTGCTTTTTTGTTGTAAAATAAGAATCTGTATCAGAATTTTTTCCAAAAAAAAATATTTTAGAAATTAAAGCACTTAAAAAAAATTGTCGCGTTAAAAGTTGCCTTTGAAAGTTCATATCAATTAAACCAAGCGCGATAAATATTGTACTTTTTTTTTAAATCTTTTAAAAATATTTCTTGAACTTTTGTAGTTAAGTCAACATGAGAAAAACCTCTTTTTATACCTGGCAGAAGAGCTTTGCCCATTTCTTTATAAGTTAGAGACCCATGTGCATGTTGTTGGGGCCCTATTGTTGTTTCTTCGTTATCGGAGGTGTTAAGAGTTTCTAATGTTTTTTCCACCCATTCTTCTTCTTCTTCTGAAGAACTACCATCGGAGGAAGAAACAGCTTTTTTCTTCTTTTTGTCCTTTTTACGTTTTTTTTCTTTTTTCTTCTTTTTGGAGCTTTTATCCTTCTTTTTCTTTTCTTTCTTGTGTTTTGTTATTTTATCCTTTGGTTTTTCTAATTCAGTATCAGATCTGCAAAGAAAAACATGTTTTAAGAGCCCTATATCCCACCTTCTCTTATGCAAATTTGTGTACAACTTAGACCGCAGTTTTTAGAGTTATTATTAACGCAATGACTTTGAAATTTTGATAGTATTACCTTAACTTCTTTTAAAATACTTATTGTTTGGCACATTTTGATTTGAGTCCCTAATTTAGCAAAAATAACAGTTTAAAGGTGGGTAAACCATGCCAAAAACAACAACTATTTTTTTTAAGAAATTGAGCGCTCAAAATCAAATTTTAAAAAACAATAAGTATTACAAAGTAAGTATTTAATAAGCTTTCCAATGACACCAAGTTTTTAAAAATCCGATAAGAATTAGCAAAGATATTTGAAGTCTAAATTACGTGAATATTTACATAGGAAAGGGCTCCCCTCCGCCAGCCTCTAGCGTACAATGGAAAAAGGATGTATCTGATTTTGACATGTTTACTGATTTATACGTTTTTTGGACCATGCGAAAACGATAATCATACTTTAAACATTATTTTATTGATAAATATTAAGATATTAATACGTCGGAGGTGTACCTGCCGTTCAATGTTAAGCATATTGAATAAAACCTTATTATTTCAAAATCTGATTTTTGCACATACACTCTTTTTCCACGCCACGGTAGGCCCTCGCATGCTAGCGTTCCCCGCACCGATTCGCGTCTCACCAAGGTAGTCGGAGGAGATATGAGGCTCTTAAATGGCAAATTAAGAAAAAAAACTCAAAAAAAGTTTTTTTGGCTGTTTTTAGCGTTTAAAAAAACCATATTAAACAGCTTTGTTTGCTCTTATTATACTCTTAGCAGACAAAGTCGAAGAGTATATTGCGATAACTCGCACCTTCTCTAAAATCGTTAATATTCATCCTAAAGCAAAAATTTTTACATATTCGTTCGTTTCATGACTTTTTAAGACTTATTTTTTGTCCGTCTGTCTGTAACGAAATTTGTGACCACCATAACTCAAGAACGGTTTTTCGGATCGACTTGAGATATAACACAAAAATCAATCCCATTAAAAGGATGAGCTCTATTGTTTTTGGAAAAAATCTAGTAATAAATCCTTAATCTGGCCCTTATTAAGTTAGCATTAAGTTTCTCTCTTTATGTACATATTATAATCTTGCTATCTTAATAAATCTATTTTTATTTATTTATTATTTATTTTAAATAGAGAGTTAAAAACACCCCCAAAGTAGAACAAAAATTCATATTTTCGTTAATATCAACCTTACGAAAAAAAAATATTCTTAATTAAATTAAAGATTAGATTTTTTTCTATAAAAAAGCATCTGGTAATTTTTTTGTATCCCCACCCGTTTACAAAAAAAAACTAGAATGGGTAGAAGTCGGGATGGGTAGAAATCGAAACGCGTAGAAGTTACTCTTCACAAATAAGTAGCTTGTAAATCAAAGCTTAGTCTATGTTTAATATAATTGCTACACATTCTATGGTATACTCTCCGCAAGAAAACTATTATAGTATAATTAATAGTTTCTTATAAAAAAAAATTATGTTAATAAAATCTGCGAATAGTGCAAATTATTAACAGAAAACACGAACAATTTTGTTAACGAAGAAGATAAACGTCAGTTCTGACGTTTAAGATATTTGAGGTTATTTGTTCTGACAGCTGGCTTTGTTTCTTTGTTTGAAATATTTTTGGCATGGCCATCTTGACCGACGCGTGACGCTATTTGGACTTTTTTGCTTCTGAAATCTTTTAGTTTTTGTTTTTTTAACCTTACTGGCTAACTTTACAAAAAACAAACCAACATTTTTAATAAAAAATTAAATTTTCATTAATTTTGTGGAAATTTTTTTTTTTGTTAATTGAATAATAACGGAGATAGGAGGTTTTTTTGTGGTGGGGGGTTACGGGGGGGTCTGACAAAAATACCAACAAATACTTTTTTCTAGAAAATTAAATTTCCTATGTTTTATGTTGAATAATTTTTTTTGTAAATTTAATAATAATCGAGTTACGATTTTTTTTTCACTTGGGGGGCTGAAAAGGGGGCTTTATAGTACTCGGATTCTTGTCAAAAACAATAGGGTTCTTCCTCTTATAGGGATCGATTTTTCCTTAAAATTTGAATAGGATTGGAAGTTTGGTTCTTAAGATAGCGTGTTTACAAGAAACGTGACATCCCACAGACCGACCGACCGACCGACGGACGGACAAAAAATGAAAATCTTAAAAAGTCATGAAACGCACGAATCTGTAAAAATTTTTGCTCTACGGCGAAAATTGACGATTTTAGGATTTTCTGATCGATTGCAATATACTCTTGTGAAGAGTATAATAAGTTTTACGTTGTTTTCAATAAAATAAAAATTGCACCTTTTTAATCATTTGCGGAGAGTATCATATAGAATGTGTAACAATTATATAAAAATAATAAAATAGTCATAAAAAATGAGCTATTTGCGAAGTTTAACTTTTTAAATGATCTATCCCACTCACTGATCTAACCCGCTCTTGTTTTGAAGTATGTTTCTTGCCAATACTTACAACTCCTTTTCTGGCGACCGCCCCCAAATATAAGAGCACTCCCTAACCCCCAATGTTTCACGTTCGATTCTTCTCTGCTCAAAAAATGCATCTTCACTTCCCGAAGCTTTTTTATGCTCAAAATGCTGTTTCTTAGGCCCATCATTCCATTCCCTATGATCTGATCTATCCCTGAACCCAAGATTACCCCTGGAAGACGATGGAGCCCCATATTTCCCATTATATTCACTTCTTTCCCTATGTTTTTGTCGATCTCTTGACGGTGATTTGGAAATACTGCGCTTCCTGTGACGCCTCCTTGAGTGTGATCTGCTTCTGCTTCTTCTGCTACGCGTTTTGGAGTGTGAACCCATTCAAAAACAAGTTTTTTAAACAAATTACGCACAAAAAATGGTTTTAAACATTAAAAACAAGAACATAACCTAACTTATTTGTTGTTTGACGTTTCAGGAGCGCTCACGCATGTGAGGGTTGTGCAAATGAGTTGTTTGAACTACTGCGCGCGTTGGTGTCGATAATGTAGATTTCTGTACGTGACATTTTGACGTTTCACGTCATAAAATAAAAATGGTGGTTGTGTCAGTCGGGCGTTAATTATTAGGTTTTTGGCAACATTTTACTTGGAAAACACCTACATTAAGTGCAATTTAGTTAAGTGATTGTAGTTTTAAGCAGTAAACGTAAGTTTCAGATGTAATTACGCGTTATAACAAAATATTAAGTCGTTTTGCATTTTTCTTCCGGTTGATACAGTTAGTTTCTATTCATGACTTTTCCCAAGAAGTAATTGAACTTTAGAGTAATGTGAATGTTTTAATTTGTCTTAGACATGATGTCGGATCGCAGAGCTGAAATCGAGAGAAAAAAGGCCAAACTACAAGCCCTGCGGGAAGAAAAAACCAGGTTAAGAAGAGAAAAAGAATTAAAAGATGTTGAAGAAGCTACTAGTCGGAATCTTATCGGTGGTGGAGGAGATCGAAAGGATATTGATGATATGCTGAGTTCTCTAGGGGTTGCACCACTTTCCGATGTTTTATCCAGTATATCAAGTGCAAATTCGATCACTCCTGATGTTAGTCAAAATCATACCCCAGATACGTCTTTGCAAGCTAATAGTTTGCCAAATCAGTAAGTAACTCATTTAAAATAACTTAAATATAATAGAAAAAAATGGATAATAATAATAAAAAAGAGAAATGAGTCATCTATAGGGTGTCCGCTTATACAGGGTGTCCCAGAATTGGCGCACCACCTGTATGGTACGCTGTTAGGGCATGCCTGGGGATTCCAGGAAAATTGTTAAAAAAAATCCATCTGTTATATTCATCGAGAAAAATGCGAACAAAGTTGCTTAAATTCGGCAACACAGTCTAGGAAACTACATCTAAAAATCCCATCTATAAGTCTAAAAATTCCATCTATGAGTCTTGATTATACACTTTTGCATAAAATTTTATTGACATTGTTGTCAGCTTATTTCAAGAAAATTTTGTAAAATTAAATTGATTATAAAAATGTTATTTGACCATAAAAATGTTATTTGACCATTTAAAAGAAAAAAAATTGGTGAAATGGTCTAGGATAGACTGCAGCTTTGTATTAAATCATATTTTTCGTTAATACGTGGTGTGGTTTTTAAGATATATGCGTTTAAAGTTTTGCACTTTGGGGCCTCATATCTTCGAGGGTGTATGAGATGGATTTTTTTTGACAATTTTCTGGGGATCCTTGGGCATGCCCCAACAGCGTACCATACAGATGGTGCGCCAATTCTGGGACACCCTGTAGTTTGTTTCTTTTTTGATATTGCAAATAGCTGAAAAAAATCCAAGACATTCGGTAAAAACAGTTTTTTGAAATAGCGCCCCCCTTTGGGAATAATGTTCTTTAAGCAGGTAGACTAAAAACACGTAATCGTAAATATTTACCAAATGATTTGTCCAACCATCATGAAATTTGTGCAATTAATAAAGGTAATAAAAACCTTCATTTAAAACCCATTTTGTAATTCGTGCCTCTTTTAAAATGAGTTAAACACTGGTAGTGTTAATAAAACTGCATATAATTTCTTTACCTTTAAGAATTTTGTAATTTTGTTTATTTTTTTAAATACATTAATCCAAGTTAAAACTTTTTTGCCACTTACAATTTCTGATAAACTGTTCCGTTTATAAATAAACCGCCAAAAACACTCTTAATGTACCCCATATGTTTGCAAAGACTAGACTTTCTTTTGAAATATCGATGTCACTGACCATTGTCACTAAATTAAGTTTTTTGTCAAGATAGATGCAAAATATGAGGTACATTATGAGTGTTTTTGGCAGTTTATTCGTAAACAGTACGTTTTCTCAGTAATTTCAAGTGGTAAAAAAGTTTTAACTAGAATTTGGGTATTCAAAAAAACAAACAAAATTACGAAATTTTTAAAGGTAAAGAAAATACATGCAGTTTTTATCAACACTACGGTATTTAACCCATTTTAAAAGGGGCCCCAAATTTCAAAATGGGTTTAAAATGACCGTTTTTATTACCTTTATTGATTGTACAAATTTCATGATGGTTAGACAAACCATTTGGCAAATATTTACGATTAAGTGTTTTTAGTCTACCTGCTTAAAGGCCAATCTTTTCGAAGGGGGGAACTTTTTAAAAACCTGTTTTTACCGAATGTCTAGGATTTTTCCCAGCTATTTACCATTACAAAAAAGCACATTGATCGCGGACATTCTGTATAATAATAACAATAAAAGTCCAATGAGTCATCTGTAAACTGTAATAAACAAGAAGCGGTAAGAATATTGATTTTTTGTTGCAGTGTTCCCGCAAAGAAACGTATTCCAAATTTAAGTGTTGTCGCCATTCAACCGACGAATATTCCACCAAAAGAAGTGGTGCTTTATACGAAACAAACCCAAACTACGACTGGAGGGACCCATGAGAGCCATGGTAAGTTTTTAATGTATTTTTTTTTGTATTTGGGGTGTAAAAATTGTGGGATTTTTATGTTGGATATTGGGCTAATAAATTGGGGGGTAAAGTGGTAAAAAAAACAATTTTTGGGTTAATTTTACGAAATGTACCAAAATAATAGGGACCATTTTTAAATAAAGACTTCTTTTATTAAAAAACCAACAAGTAACTTATAAAAAAACCATTTCAGAATTTTTTTTCCTAAACAAAAATTAATGGGTGTTCTGCATGCAGAATTTCTAGGGCTTTGAAAAGAATTAAAATATATTAAAAGTTCCTTTATAAAAAAATATGTTTTTAAATTTGTTTAAGACTAGGGTTTAAATTCACAGATCTTTTAATCTGTGCTCCTAAAAGCTCGTATAAGTTATCTCCGTTGAGCTCCTGTCAATTCTACTAAATAGCACATCTACATGAGGGCCCCATCGTATATTAAAACTAAATGTAGTTTAGAAAACTACAAAAATAGGGCTACAAACCTATTATGGTTTTATTTAAATCGGTTATTTCTTTGTGTCGAAAATCTGACTTCAAAAAGGTTTTTTTTTTTCGATTACGGGTACATTTTTTGGTTTACATACATTACGTGGTCTATGCCAAACCATGATACGTTAATTCACCATGGTTTTTTTTAGACTTGTAAATGATTAAAATTGCAACTTACGTTTTTCCCTAATGTAGATGTGCTTGTTGAAAGATTTCAATGTAGAAAGAAAAACACCAAAAGTACTATTTTACCATATTTTTATTATATTTTGCACTCAGTACCACTATGTATCACAAACATTATTCTAAATGTTTTGAATCATAGTTATTGATGTATTACTCTGTATTTATACATCTTTTGTTGAAATTTCGAAAATAACTGACATTCAGGGAGATGACTTACGAACTTTAAAGTACACAGAACATCCCATTTATGAATTTGAATCTATAGCCTTAATAACTTCAAACAATTGAGGAAAGGGGGGAGTAAATTCATCCTGGGAAACACAGTATTACAAAAATGCTTATTATAGACAACTGAAATTAACTATATTGGCTTAAATTTCGACAGATGTCAGAAAGTTTTTGCGCCCAAAACTCAAAACAACAATAAAAACAACAATACATTACACACTTACTATCTTTAGAATCTTAAAATCCCGCCCAAAACTTAAGCTTTAGAAGTTATCTAAGAGCCTAATTTCAGTTGTCAATTGACGGTTGGTTTTAATAAAAGAAGTTTTAAATGAAGTAAGTGAAATATTGTAATTTGCGTTGCTAACAAGGATCTTCTTCATCTTCTTCCCCACTTAAAGGCTACATTGAGGACTGGTGGAGGCCTCGAAAAGGTACTGTGTCCCACTGCCCACACCAATTTTTTTTTGTTTTATTATTTTTGAATTTCAAAAAAATAAAATGCACTGTAAAAAAAATATTGAAATTAAATTAGCTAGAATTCTAGTTAGAAAGTGGCAGTTTGTTAGCTAATAATTAAAAAAATCCAATTTTTTTGACATAACATTTTTTTGATTTTTTTTCGTTTTTTACTAAATTTTAAATATTATTTAAAAAAATATATTTTTAAAAGCATCCCGAGCCGCTTTTAAAGTGGGTAAACTAAAAATTATTATTAAAATGAGAAGCTCAAAGGGGTGATTAGGTATTTAAAGAAATTAAATCATTTTATGATTTTTTTAATTTTTTAATAAACAAAAATAATTTTTTTCTTTCGTTCTCAGCTCACGCTCACGACTATTACGGTAAGTTTATGTAACTATTTCGCATCAAAATATTGCTTCCAGCAACTCCATAAAACCACCTTTCTAAGCGGAAAACCACTAGAAAAAAAATATTCACAAATTATTTTTTAACTCTAAATTTTGCAAAAAAAAATTAAGATAAAATTTTTAGATATTTGGTGGAAATATTTTTGGGGTGTTTTTTTCTGCTGGTTTTCTTTTCGACCTTTTCCTTCAGACAAAATACTTCCAAAACAGTTGCAAATGTTATCTTTTTTTTCCAATACGGCTATCTCGGGGTGCTTAATTTAACTTTTTTTAGAGATAAAATATTACACCTTACACTATCCAAGTAATACTAACCGCTTGTATTTATTTATAATAATTTCATCCACAAGTAAAATTATACTTTCATTTTAAATCACACTTTAAATTCGTTAAAGATAAAAAGTATTTTTGAAAGAACTAAAAAAATTTGATTTGGTTAAAAATATGTCAATTTTTTACATGGGCTAAGATAATTAGTAAAAAATCATGGCAATTCTTAAAAATAATATAGAACAGCCAGATTTATAAGAGTTAAATCATTTATTCAGGCATTAAAAAACGAGTTTAGGGTTAGCGTTGTAGTCCCCCAAGAAGCCCCCTTTTGGACCTGCACCAAATTTTATAAGTATGTAAGATTTTAAAAATATTTTTTGAAAAATTATTCCTCTAAAAAAATTTTTCTCCATTTAATTGGCCCCCGAAGAATATAATACACTGGCTTTCAAAAGTCTTGCACCCCCCCTTTAAAAACTTTCGCGTTTGCCTGACTGAAATTAAATTTTCTTTAAAACAAACTATAAAGCCTTGGTGATATAATACACAAGATAGAAAAGCGTTTAATTAATTTTCTTCAATGGTACCAAGCGTTTAAAAAAAAAGTGTAAAATTCCTGAAAATTGAAGAAGTGTAAAAATTAAAAATAAAGCAAACACGGGATTATTAGTGAGTTGTATTAATACTCTTTGTTCTAAATGATGCATTCAAATGGTTTCGCATACTTCTAACGGGGCTATTAACAACTTCTAGGGGTGCATTCGCCATTTTCTCGCAACGCAACAATTAGCCCCTGTCTGCTTTTTAGCGTTTTTTTTGCGGAAAACTTGTTTAGAGATAAAATCTCACTATGTCCAAAAGAATTCAGGTTCGATTAGCTGTCAGGCCAGTCACATCACTTCCTGTGGGAATATTTCGACACGTTTCATACGACGCAGAGTCCCTTTGCCGCCCATAAATGCAAAATTTTGAAAAGAAATAATATGAGAAGGATACATTAGGGGACAGACAAAAGTCTCTTCGTAAACTTGACCATCGATATTGCCAGGACTATGAATCGGAGCAAACTTTTCGTAAAACATTATACCACTCCAAAACATTTCAGTATCCGTATGATATGGGGCAACTTTAATTTAAGTATTCAATCGATGGTGTCTTTTTGCACCTTGCAAAACTCTTTAAAGATAATCATTACTCATTAGGGCAAACCTGAACTTACCAATAAAAATCAATTTTTTTTACCCACGAAGCATCCCGCTTAATTTTTTCTCTGACCAATGAAAACGGGTTTGCATATAATGTTATGTTAACATAATACCCCTACACTAGGAGTTCATAAAAAAAAATCCGAAATTTTGCTTTTAAGGGCGACAATGGGAATCCGCGTCTTATTAAACGTGTCGAAATATTTCCACAGGGAGTGATGTGACTGGCCTGCCAGCTAATCGAACCTGAATTCTTTTGGACATAGTGGGATTTTATCTCTAAACAAGTTTTCCGCAAAAAAAAACCCGAAAAAAAGACGCTAAAAAGCAGCCATGGGCTAATTGTTGCGTTGCGAGTAAATGGCGAATGCACCCCTAGAAGTTGTATTAACAACTTCTCTGGGGCTATTAAGCCCCGTTAGAAGTATGCGAAACCATTTGAATGCATCATTTAGAACAAGGAGTACTAATACCACTCACTAATAATCCCGTGTTTGCTTTATTTTTAATTTTTACACTTCTTCAATTTTCAGGAATTTTACACTTTTTTTTTAAACGCTTGGTACCATTAAAGAAAATTAATTAAACGCTTTTATATCTTGTGTATTATATCACCAAGGCTTTAAAGTTTATTTTAAAGAAAATTTAATTTCTGTCATGCAAACGCGAAAGTTTTTAAAGGGGGGGTGCAAGACTTTTGAAAGCCAGTGTATTATACAGTGCGAGGCAAAAGTCCCCCCCCCCATCTTAACTTTTGAACGGTTTAAGATATTGATTTAAAAAAAATTCTTGGCAAATTAGCACTAAAAAAACTACCTTTTGACGAAATTTGTTTTTCAAAAAATAATAACCCCCACATAGGGGGACTATCTACTTAATTTTTTTAAATGTAAAGGGGGGTCAAGTGACCCCTCATTTGAAAGCTGTTTTTGTTTCCAAGACAATGACGTTTACGAATTTTAGATTGATTCAGTAGTTCTATTGCACTGTGTGTTTTAAAATAAAGCACAAAAATCCTGTTTTACGTAATAAATGCAACAATAAAAGACTTAAGTGAATCCAAACTAAGTAGGGGTGTATGTTTTCTTTTTATTTAAAAATATTAATAATTTTTTTTTTGTTAATATGTTTTATAACAAATTTTTTAAAATAACCTACCAAAATTATTTTTTTTTCAAAAAAACGAAGTAAAATAGGGTTAAAAAAATAAAATTAATTAAAAAAAAATTATTAAGAAGCATAAGGTTTTGATTTTTTGTATTTTATGTTGGGACACAGGGTATAACACATTTTAACAAAAAAATATTACATATTTTTTTTAATTAAAGAAAAACATGCACCCTTACCTAATTTCAAATAGTTTTATTTTTTCACTGTTGCATTTATTAAGGAAATCGTTCTTTTTATTGAGAAGCTCCTAGCCAAAAAAATAATAAATATATCTTAAATTGGTAAACACCATTGTGTTAGAAATAAAAATAGCTTTCAAATGAGGGGTCACTTGACCCCCCTTTACATTTAAAAAAATTAAGTAGATAGTCCCCCTATGTGGGGGTTATTATTTTTTGAAAAACCAATTTCGCCAAAAGGTAGTTTTTTTTGTGTAAATTAACCTAAAATTTTTTGGAAATCAATATCTCGAACCGTTCAAAAGTTAAAGCCAGGGGGGGGACTTTTGCCTCTCACTGTATATATTATAATTTGCAAATAAATGCAAAATAAGTTCTAAAATATTTATACTTTTTTTTTAATGTATATCTCTCTAAGAGACCCCCTTAAATGGAATAAAGAGATTTTTTTATAGAAAAATTATTAGGTTGTATGAAACCTTTATTCGCATCTGTTTACAAAGAATGATGTAACTCCAACATAATAAAATATGACTCTTTGGCGGCCATATAGGGGGAGACGAAATTTTTTTAAAGAAATAATTTTTTCAAAAATCTTTTTAAAATCTTATTAGCACCTGTTTGTAAAATTTGGTGCAGATCCATCGTGATCTAATGTTGCAAATTACTTTAGGAGACTTTTTGGGGGGGCTACCATGCCAACCCTTATTTGTGTGCATTTTGTGGCTTTAACTTCCTGAAACACATATAGAAAATCTGACCATATTTTTTACAAGGTAAAAATTTATTTATCTTGGCCTAGAACTAAAAATGCTTTTTTAAAAATTTACCTTCTGCACTTTATTTCTTAAAAAAAATTAAAAAGAGGTATAATTTTACTCGTAAGGCTTTTAAAAAATAAACCATACTACTAAAAATCTAACCGCATGTAATTTCACTCACTGCTTCAGTCATTAAAAATAAATTGAGTTCAAAAGCAAAATCAAAAAACACCTATCTAACATTTTTGAATATATTTGATTATTCTCACTATCTATTAGCAATTAAAACTAATTTATAAAAGTTTAGTTTTATTTGTTAATAAATAATGGTACTCGTACTGATACATGTTTCTTTCCTCTTTCTGAAGACGAGTACAATCTAAATCCGGGTTTAGAATGGGAGGACGAGTTCACAGGTAGGTGGCTTTTCCGACTCTTTAAAATTTGAGTATTTACTCGTCCCAACTAATTGCTCTTCTTTAGTATGAATTATTACTCCATTTTTCATTTCACGCTTTTAGAGCGGTGCTATGGTACTCTTTTCTATATGCTTTGTTTCTTTAGTAGAGGTAGGAATATACTTAATATTAAATCTTTGTATGTATCTTAATGGACGTGTTTCACAAGTAACAAATTATAAATTTTTGGTTAAAAATAAAAAGGGGGCTTGGGCATGAGTTTTGACTAAAAATCTCTTGTTTATCTAGTGGCTGGTTTAGGTGTTTTAATTTTTGGGGCACTTCTCGATTTTGAGGCATTCCCCTTCCGCCCACTTCCACTATTCTAAGGTGTAGCATATTGCTTAGCAACATACAAATGTATTCTTTTTTATGTTTCTTAAGTCTACCGCGCTTAGTGACAGATTGGCCAAAATACTATGGAATATTTTTTCCTTGTTTTGATTTAATTATTGTGGCGTTAATGAAAGAATGCCTAAAATGTAAGTAAAGCAATAAATTAACTAAAAATATAGGTAATGTCACTTTGACAATGAAGTAAAAGCATAGATGCAAGAAGGTGGAAAGGAAAAAAAGCTGGTCCAATTTAACGCAGTTTTCAATTTTTTTATTAAGTACATTTGTCTAATGTAAAAATTTACAAAACACCATATTTTGATACGAGAAAATAAATCGATTAAGCAAATCATTTTTTTTTATGAAAGACGCCCATTCAAAACTACATACAATGGTTTACGAGTATTCCCTATCTTCTTAATCAGTTTCTTTCAATATTAATTTCATTTTACCATGACATTTATAAATTATTCTAATGGTCCATTTTAGAACCAAAATTGACATGGCAAAATAAATGTATTGCTTATTATGCCGATTTGTACCGTACTGTTTTAATGATTTTTTAAATTATTGATAAATTAATTTACTATTAAACAATTTTAAGACAGGACAGTGCAATATTATATTCATTAGTGTAGTTTTTCGTTCATTTTCAAGTAGGTAGGAATGTTAGAAAATAGAAAATTAATAGCACATTGGAATGCAGGTTCACATTTTTGGAATGATTGTTTTGTCAAAATAGTGTATGGGGTAATTAGTAAAATTAAGCAGCATGCGACACAAATTTTAGATTTGACTAATATTATTTCCTTTTTTTCCACACCTATGTTTTCCATTCTTTTCATTATTTCTTGCTTTTATGCGTTATTATTTTTGTAAGCAAGCATTTATATTTCTATATTATATTTTTATTAAGTTTCAAGCATTTTTATGATTTTTTTGTTTTCATTTTTGACTATTTTTGATATGAATTCTTGCTTTTTAGTATTCATAAATGTTGTTTGAGTAAAAAGAGATAAACTTATGATTATATGCATTTTTTAAACACGCTGGCTCTTTTTCTACCTGGTGCCATGTTTAGCAGGTACAAAAGAAACTGCGGCGAAAGTTTTGTCGAAAGATGAGTAGAAACACCAAACGAATTTTATTTTTATAAAATAACAACGATAACTATCAATATTTTGTTACAAAAATGTTTTACATTGCAGTTTGGTGACATAAGCACATTTGTTTAAATTTTCTTTTTATCAGCAAAACTTACCCTAACCTACCTAACCTAGTGTCCCCCAGTGAAAAAATATTCTGTAGTGCTTTTAAAATCGTCTGTCGGTAACAATAAAACTAAGAAACACATGCATTGAGTACTACCAACGTTGCTGGCTTGTTTTAATAATAATAAAAGTTTGTATATTATCCAAAGGATTCTTTGTTTTACAATTTTATAATATGATAACTCACTACAACATCGGATACATCAAAATAAATCTAGGTAAAAGGAAGTTAATTAGTCGCGGCCAGTACGACCAAACCAGAAAAATCGCGCGGTCAGTTCTACCAAGCACCCTGCAATTAGGCGCGATCAGCTAGTAGTCTTTTCAGGTAGATGCGGCCAGTTAGTATTCTTCCTAAAAGACAACCCTTGTTAATGGGTCTAAATCAAAGAGATTTTATATTTGCAATAGAGAAGGTATGAAAATTCATTCTTTGGGGCCAAGATCTTTTTGTTTACCCAATGTAAGTTATATGGACTAATGAGTAAAGTAATTCATTTCTAGTCATTCTATTTCTATGGTCTAAATATTAAATTTTAAATGGGGGTTGATTTTCTTAATAATAAAATGCATATGGTCATAAATAAAGCGGTAGAATGTATGTATGCATGTGAATGCGTGTAAAATAGAACGTGCCCATTATTCACCACAGTTTTGACGTATGATGATGGGCAAGGTGAGGATGAGGAAGGCAGTCTACCCCATCTTGGAGGCTTCGGCAGCAAACTACCCCCTGGCATACTACCCCATGGACTACCCCAAGTCAAGGAGGTGCAACCAGCCATCACCAAGGTGGAGCAGGATAAGGCTAAACAGGAAGTCGTTAAAGAGGGTAAGTTTTATATTTGGGGGTTGAAAAATAAACTACCCTTATTTGAAAAAAAAACGCGTTTCTCGCGAAAATAATTTTTACAAGCATTTACCAAAAATACTATTGAACCCAATAAATGTATTAAAAAATTATTTCTTACAAGCTACAAGGGGTTGAAAAATAAACTACCCTTATTTGAAAAAAAAAAAATCGCGTTCGTCACGAAAATAATTCTTACAAGCATTCATCTAAAATACTTTTGTATACAATAAATAAATTGAACAATTATTTCTTACAAGCTACAAGGGGTTGAAAAATAAACTACCCTTATAACAAATAATTGAGAATTCACTTTCTAAAAATATAAATGCTTTTAAAATTTCACTAAAAACACTGGATAATGTACGAAAATTACAGAATAATTATTTTTTGTAAGTCTATTAGGGGTTGAAAAATAGAGTACCCTTATTTGAAAAAAAAAATAGCGTTTGTCACAAAATAATTCTTACAAGCATTTATCTAAAATACTTTTGTATACAATAAATAAATTGAACAATAATTTTTTACAAGCTACTAGGGGTTGAAAAATAAACTACCCTTATGACAAATAATTGCGAATTCACGTTCTGAAAATGTAAATGCTTTCAAAATTTCACTAAAAACACTGGATAATGTACGAGATTTACAGAAAAATTATTTTTTGCAAATTGGTAGGGGTTGGAAATAAACCACCCTTATTTTTAAAAAAATTAGCGATTTTCACTGATTTCCATTTTTTTAGTGAGGGAACTAAGCGAAGAAGAAAAACAGATGATCATCCTTTCGGAAGATTTTCAACATTTTCTGGACAGAGCAGGAAGAATTGTGGAAAGGGCACTTTGCGAATCTATTGATATTTATACAGATTATAGTGGTGGACCTGGAGAAGATGGAATGTAAGTTTCTATACCTACTACAATGTTTTATGCCAAACTTTAAAATCTTCAAAGAATTTTAAACGTTTTAAGAGCCCCACTACCTATTTTCTCTTGTGCAAATTTGTGTACAACTTAGACCGCAGTTTTTAGCGTTATTATTCAAGCAATTGTTTTTAAATTTTGACCAAATAATGCTAGCTTCTTTTAAAATAATTATTGCACATTTTGTTTTGTAGCCCTAGTTTAGCAAAAATAACAGTTTAAAGAAGGGTAAACTATACTTAAAACAACAACTGTTTTTCTTTCTTAAATTGCCTTAAAATTAGTTTTTAAAAAACCATAAGTATTACAAAATAAATTATCTTTCTAATGACACCAAGTTTTTCAAAAATCGGATAAGAATTAACCAAGATATTTGTGGTCTAAGTTTTGTGAATAAATGCATAAGACACGCTGCAATTTTACGAAATTCTATTTGCAAAGAATGAAGTCACGCTTCTCTATAGTAGAACAGCTGGTAGGTGACTACTCTAGACACATATTCATGATGAAAATATATTTGTTCAACTATGTAGGCGGATGCGTTCTACGCAAAATATAGCCCGCCTTTAGTCTAATCTGGCCACCGCAGCCCGTATACATGGTATGAGGACTGAGCTTCGGGTTCTTAAAACGTTCAAAATTTATTGAAAATTCTAAATTTTGTCATAAAACATCTTTCTTAGCGATTGTTTACGTTTAAAAAACTAAATAAATTAAAGGGAAATTGGAATGAATTTTCAGTGAATACAATTAAGGAAATAAATATATTAAATTTGACCCTATGTTAATTTTTATTTTCAGTAAAATAACATTTATTAAATTTTGGGTAAAATTGTTCCCAAACTTTCAAAAATAGTTTCAAGGATTAAAGGCAATTTTTATTCCTAAAATGAAAGATTTTTGTATTATGGGTGCAATATTCCAAAAAAAAGATGAATTACAACATATTGCTTCTTCATTGATATTCCCCAATGTTTTTTGAATATTTGGAAATATTTCAATGCTTCTTCCCGAAGATTCTGCAAATTTGCCTCTAAAAAACAATATTTCAGGGACGAGAAATCGTACCAATGCCTCTCCCTAAACCGCTCCTTCTTCGACGAGCGCTGGTCGAAGAACCGCTGCGTGACGGCCCTAGACTGGTGTCCCCAGTTCCCCGAGCTCCTCCTCTCCGCATACAACCACAACGATGAGTCCCCCAACGACCCTGACGGTGTGGTCCTCATATGGAACACCAAGTTCAAGAAGACCACCCCAGAGTACATATTCCACTGTCAGAGTGCGGTGTTGTCCACCACGTTTGCGAGGTTTCATCCTAATCTGATCTTGGGTGGGACGTATAGTGGGCAGATTGTGTTGTGGGATAATAGGGTGCAGAAGAGGACGCCTATACAGAGGACGCCGCTTTCTGCGTCTGCGCACACTGTGAGTATATAGTTTTGGAAAAAATCTTACTTTTTATTTTTTGATGTTTTTTTTTTGCAATCTGAATTAAAACCAAAGAGTTGATTTTTCAAAAAAATAGTTTTTAATTGAAAAGGGTTCTCATTATTATCCATTTCTTTATCCATACAATTTTTTTGTTGTAGAAAATTTGGACTCTTTGTTGAAAAAAATTTTGGAATGTTTACAAATATCGTGACAGATAAATTTTTGGAAAGTTACTTAAAATTTTGGTTAACAATGAATTTTAACAAGTCTTTCAAGCAATAATTCGTGCAGATTTGTTCGTTTTGTCGAATTTTTTTGCCTCTTATTATGCCCCCGAATTACAGCCCCTTAACTCTAGAGGTCAATAAATATAATTTTAGTTTGCGATATTTTTAATAACCATAAAAGGTATTTTAATAAAATTATGAATACTTACAAGTTTTTATTATCTTTCCAATGCTGGTATTTACATTTCCAAATTAAGTTTAAAAGTTTTGAAGGGTATTTTATTACAGAAAACATGACGCAAAAGTACGCCCCTGAACCTAATTTGGAAATTTTGATCAATGTGTTGGAAAAATAGTGAACATTATAAAAATCAACAAAATTTTATTGAAATATCTTTTAAGGTTTTTATTTAAGATATTGCATACTAAAATTATATTTTTTACCGCTTTAAGAAAGTCGATAACAGGTCGAATACGGACACATGTTTGTGGAATTATTTTTCTTATTTTGGTCCAATAAGTTCGCAATTTTAGTTTGTCGTATTGCAAAATTTAAAAATAGTTAAAATTCGATTTTTTTTCTAAATCAGTTTAGATTTAAAAAAATGATAAAATGTTTCTTTAATAGAGAAAAATACAGCATTTAATTGGATCAGGTTTTATTTTTCAATTTTGGGGGTGCGTTTAACCCCCTATTTATTATTTTAAAAACTAAAGGCTTCTTCCTCCTAATAAGATTGACTTTTAGTAACAAATTTCAAGTCGATCTATTAATTATAGGAACAAATTTCCCTACAGACGGACGAACAAAAAAAAAGTCTTAAAAAGTCATAATACGAACGAAAAAGAAAATTTTGCTCTAGGATGTTATTCATGATTTTAGAAAATGTCCGTGTTATAACGATTATAATAACGTAGTTAATTGCCCATCAATAAAACATCAAGTAAAAATTCGGTATTTAGGCACATTTATTATCAAAAAAATTTTGATTTTTCGACTAATCGCATTGATGATGTTTCAATGTATTTCTTAGAAGTAAAGGTGAGTGCAATTTTTAGCAAAAGAATTTTTCTTCCATCCTTAGTTTTCAATTTTTTTAATAAAAAATCACTTATTGTTCCTCTTTTTTAACTCTTTTAAGGACGATGAAGAAGGCAACCCCTTTCGAAACTGTCCAAATAGAAATTTTTGATAATAAATGTGCCTAAATACCGAACTATTAAACGATTGTAATATTAAAATGTTGGTGATCCAAAATTTTAATAAGTGTAAAATAGCAGACAGTGCTTCAATGGCCAACGTTTCGATATATTTGTTATCTTTCCCAGGACTATTTAAAAATGTTCTTTTACCCATTATTACATTCATTTACTATCTTCTTCTTGTCAAAAAAATGTCCTAAAACTAACAAGACCAAACATTCCAGCACCCCGTCTACTGCGTAAGCGTAATCGGCACCCCAAACGCCCACAACCTCATCAGCATCTCCACAGACGGCCGGCTATGCTCCTGGTCCCTGGACATGCTGGGCCAGCCCCAGGAAACCCTAGACCTGCACCGCAACCAATCCAAGCCCGTAGCCGTGACCTCGCTAGACTTCCCGCACACGGACGTTAACAACTTCGTAGTGGGTAGCGAGGACGGAGTGGCGTGCTCGGCATGCAGACACGGAGCCAAGGCTGGCATCACTGATGTGTATGAGGGCCATCAGGGGCCTGTTACCGGCATCTCTGTTAACTCCGTGCAGGGCGGCATTGACTTCTCGCACATGTTTCTTACCTCGAGTATTGATTGGACTATTAAGCTGTGGAGTCTTAAGGTGAGTCTTGGGGCGGGTAATTGTACTTTTAGATCGATAGATGGTTCATTTCGTTTCATTTTGCGGCTTGAAATAAGGTAATATTAAAGGTCTAACGTGATTTGAAGAAGATAAGGTTTGTTCAAGTAAAACTGCAATCATTTCTGTCTTAAAGTGATATGGAAGTGAATAACAAAGGTCCAAAAGTATTCCCCTGTGGAACACCATCTCTAATTGACTGTTAAGGCTTCAAGCTTACAGATTGTAGAGTGTTTTAATGATTTTGACAGATATTGTCGCTTTATAGAGTGGCATCATGCATCAGCACATCTTTCTCATACAAATACTGTCATTGCATCTTGGTTTCCATGGTTTTGACATTTTAACAATTACTTTTTAACACGTAGTTGTCAAAACTTCAAAACCATAGAAACTAAGACGCGATTTTCTTGCACATGTTTCTTACCTCGAGTATTAATTGGACTATTAAGTTGTGGAGTCTTAAGGTGAGTCTTTTGGGCGGGTAATTGTGCTTTTAGATCGATAGATAGTTCATTTCTTCTCATTTTGCTGCTTGAAATAAGGTATTATTAAAGGTCTAACGTGATTTAAGGATGATAAGGTTTGTTCAAGTAAAACTGCAATGATTACTGTCTTAAAATGATATCTAAGTGAATAACAAAGGTCCAAAAGTATTCCCCTGTGGAACACCATCTCTAATTGACTGTTAAGGTTTCAAACTTACAGATTGTAGAGTGTTTTAATGATTTTAACAGATATTGTCGCTTTATAGAGTGGCGCCATGCATCAGCCCATTTTTCTCATACAAATACTGTAATTGCATCTTAGTTACCATGGTTTTGACGTTTTAACAATTACTTTTTAACACGTAGTTGTCAAAACTTCAAAACCATGGAAACTAAGACGAGATTTTCTCGCAAATGTTTCTTATCTCGAGTGTTGATTGGGCTATTAAGCTGTGGAGTCTTAAGGTGAGTCTTTTGGCGGTTAATTGTACTTTTAGAGCGATAGATGGTTCATTTCTTCTCATTTTGCGGCTTGACATAAGGTAATATTAAAGGTCTAAGCTGATTTGAAGAAGATAAGATTTGTTCTGGTAAAACTGCAATGATTACTGTCTTAAAATGATACCTAAGTGAATAACAAAGGTCCAAAAGTATTTCCCTGTGGAACACCATCTCTAACTGACTGTTAAGGTTTCAAATTTACAGATTGTAGAGTGTTTTAATGATTTTAACAGATATTGTAGCTTTATAGAGTGACATCATGCATCAGCCCATCTGTCTTATACAAATACTGTCATTGCATCTTAGTTTCCATGGTTTTAACGTTTTAACAATTACTTTTTAACACCTAGTTGTCAAAACTTCAAAACCATGGAAACTAGAAGCGATTTTGTCTTTGTTGGCTTCATATATCGTGATCACTAATATGGTGTATTGTAATTTTTCTGGATAAATGATTGGTTTGTTTATGTATGCGATTTATGAAATTCCACTGCTGAGCAGACTCAAAATTCTGGGTCACTAATTTAAGCCCGTCTACTTTAATGCCTGCCTAAAAAATTGGCCTGTCTAACAGAAAATTATTTTTTTCACATTCAACTGTTGTTGTATGTAGGATTCTTTGAAATGGAGTCATTTAATTGCCTTAGAATGTCTTAATCTTGCGGTGTGTCTCTTGTGCATTTTCGGGTTTTAACTGGCGCAAAGCATCCATGTATTTCAGGGACACTCCTGTTTTTGGTAGAGCTGTCTTAGGATGGACGCTAAGACTGGTGGGCGGTCCATGTATGAATTTTAGGAATTAGCAGGAAATAGTCTATTGATGTGGTGCATCGTCGCCAAAAATAAAAATCTCTTGGCAAGACATTGTTGATGAGATAATTTTTCTTTGTAAAAATACCGGCTAATTTGGTTAACTACGTTTTTGACTGGTAAATTAACATAACAATTTTTTTCGCACATTGTTTATTAAAGACATTCATTATCGCACTTCAAATCGTTGATTAATAATACCTATTAATGGATGGATACGAGAGCCCATAGTAACGTTCTTCTATGCCTAAAATTACTATCTATGTTTCTACATTACAAATGGTAAAGTAGCTTTAATTACGGTTCAAACGACAAAAACCAAAAGATATTAAATATTTACCATTGGAAAGAATGAGAAGCAGATCCTTTTACCACATTTTAAGGAAATAACATTCATTTTCTATTCACAATTAATAAAAGTTCGGTGACAGCTCGACTTCTTCTTCTTCAACTTTAATAAATTTGAATGGTCGACGCATGTTTCTGTTAGTTGGTAAAACAACTGTTTTATTTTATAATTTATTTAATAATGATCTACGATGTGCGATGCAGCATTGTAACCAGTTCGTATGTTAAATGGCGATTAATAAACTCACTTATTAACAAGCTTGCTGATCTCTCGCTTGTTAAAACCGCTCGTTTATTAATCGCCTTTATTAACACACTGGTTAAATAACAATTGTATGCATTTGTTTAGGACCAAAAACCAATATACTCATTCGAAGACAACGGAGATTACGTACTAGATGTAAAATGGTCTCCCACGAATCCAGCCGTGTTTGCAGCTGTCGATGGAAGTGGTAGACTAGATCTATGGAATCTAAACCAAGATACAGAAGTCCCCGCAGCTAGTATTCAAGTAGAGGGCAATCCAGCTCTTAGTAAAGTTTCCTGGACCCCATCTGGTCTGCATGTTACTGTAGGGGACCATCAAGGCCGAATATGGGTTTATGATGTCGCTGAGGTAAGATTTTGTATTATTTGTGTTATTCTTTGTGATAATTTAATGAAACTTGAAGATTTTGGCTTTTAAAACATTGGTCTAACTTGCTGTTAATTTTAGGGACAAACATTTTTTCAATTTTAAGAGTTATTAACTGTCAAACTTTGGCAATTTATTTTATTTTTAGTTTTTTTTTAGAGTCCTCTATTATACATCATATTTCAGATATTTTTAAAGAAATTTTGATAAAACTTAAAGATTTTGCCTTTTAAGGTATTGGTCTTACTTACTGTAAACGTTTAAGCAAAAAATAATTTTAATTTGGAAAGCTATTAACTGTCAAACTTTGACATTTTTTGAATATACCGACTTTTTGTTGGATTAGTGCGCATGTTTCGCTATTTGCGCCATTTTTTTAAATAATTTTAATAAAGCTTACGATTTTGCCTTTTAAAACGTTAGTCTAATTTTTTTTCTTCCAATTTTAAAAGTTATTTACTGACAATTTATTTTGGTATACATTCATTTTTCAGAGTGCCCTATAATTAATCATATTTTAGCCATTTTTAAAGATAATTTAATAAAATTTTAAGACTTTGCCTTTTAAAAAATTGGTGTAACTCCTGTTAATATTTGAGCGAAAAATATTGTCAATAGACAAGTCCTACGTCACAGTTCATAGAAGTGCATTAAAATACTGTCTGTGAATTTTTTTTAGGCAACCAACATTACGGACCAAAGAAAATGGTCATTTTTTTCGTATTCTATGTTTCCAACATTGGTCTTTTTAGAAGATTATTTAAAGAAAAATTAGAGAGTTTTTAGGTCCCATTGGTGTAAATATGTTCCTTAATATTTTATTTACGATATTTTAATTTAAAATTACCCGCGAATCTACCGCAAGAATTAAAAAATCCCTTATTAATCTGATGATGAAGATTACCCATCAAGATGTCAACTTTAAACGCGAATTGCTTGAGAAAGCAACCATATCAAGGGGTATGGCTCTAGGTAATAAAAAAACATTTTAATTTTACAATGGTACTTACCAGACCTCTTGATATGGTTGCTTTCTCAAGAAATTTGCGTTTAAAATTCACATCTTGGAGGGTACACAACATTAACACATAAACTGTATATTATAGAGTTTTACAATGAAATCAACTTAAAATGTCGAATTTAAGACATTATAGCACATTTTTATACCAAGGGTTCCCTAAGAAAGCCTTTTATTTTTACAAAATATTGTTCTAAGAAAGTGGCTAAATCTGACATAATAAAAATTTTACTTCACAGACAGTTTTTTAATGTGGATCTGTGATCTGTGACGTAGGAGTTGACCCTATGTATTTAAATGTTACTTTTTTTAGAGTTTTGCCCATCCTCGACATGACGAATGGAACAAATTTCTCTACACCGTACAAGAGTTAAAGAACAACCAAGTGGACGATGAATTAGAAAAATTAAATTATGCAATGTCAAGTACCCCTCTGTCAAGTATGTCATCTATGTCTTCTACCCCTATGCGGTCCCATCCGTGAAAAACCTACCCCCTATATTCTTAAACGAAAATACTGAAAATAGAGTAATAAATTAATTATTTATTCTTATTGTTACATAATGCTGTGCTAAAATCACTTAAAAAGTGTCATAAATAATATTTTAATCGGACTTACGGTCTTGGAAAGAGGATGCGCAAAAGATGAATAACTTTGACATTTAGGAGATGATTTTATTGAAATTTGAAAAAATTGCCTTTTAAGATATTTTTCTGAAACTTGAAAGGCAGTTTCAAGTTTCAGAGAAAAATGATTATAAATGGCGGAGCTATGAAGTGTCAAACTTTAAGAATTTTTATAATTTCGAGCTTTTTGCAAGGTGTCCCATATTTTGCATTATTTCTGTCATTTTTCAAGATAATTAAATGAAGCTTGAAGATTTTGCCTTTTAAGGCATTGGGCCAACTTCTGTTAATATTTGAGCAAAAAATATTGTCAATTTTGGGAAGTTATTAAGTGTCAAACTTTGACATTTTTCGAATATTCTATCTTTTTGTTGGGTCACCTCGTATGCTTTGTAATTTGGGCTATTTTTCAAAATAGTTATTTTAGCAAAAAATATTTTCAATTTGGAAAGTTATTAACTGTCAAATTTTGGCATTTTTCTGCTGTTCTAATTTTTTGTTATGTTACTGCGCATGCTCCAGAATTAGCGCCATTTTTTTCAATAATCCAATAAAACTTAGGATTTTGCCTTTAAAGGCATTGGTCTAACTCCAGTTAAAATTTGGGCCAAAAATATTTTCAAATTAAATAGTTATTAACTGTCAAACTTTAAAAAAATTTAAATTAACCCATTTTTTTTTGTATTACTGCGCATGTTCTGTTTTAAGCGCCATTTTTTAATATAATTTAATAAAACTTTAAATATTGCAATAAAAGACATTGGTAAGACTTGTGTCTAAATTTGGATACGAAATGTGTCAAAATGGCAAAGTTATTAGCTGTCAAATATTGTCATTTTTTTAGAACATTCCATTATATTTGACAAAAAATAATGTCGGTTTCAAAATTTCTTTTGCGCATCTTTTTGTGGGGAATTAATAAAATATTAACAATGTTGTAACATCATTAGAAGTAGTTTTTATCGTACTAAACTAAGTCTTCAAAATATGCGTCAATATTGTAGGGACTGATTTTTTTGAATATATCGCAAAGAAATTATTTTTCTAGAGGCTGCTTGTAAATTTATTGAAACGGAGTTTCGTATGTACAATATTTAAATTATTTTTGCGGTATATTCGAAATTTTAGTAACCACACAGCTAAAATAAATGTTTACGCTTCAACCCTTCTGATATTTATTATATGTGAAATATATTAAATTAAAATATAAATTTACCAAAAAAAAAAAGAAAATTCAGATCCATTGAGATACTTAAGTTAACGTCTTGGTTAACCTAGTTCTTTTTTTAATTTTATTTAAAAACCATGTGCTTGTACATAGCTAAATTATTTTGTTATTTTATTTTTTATTAATATAACTTTTTTACATTGTTATTTTATACATTCTGCTTAAAAAATAATTTTGATTTGGTTGAATTGAATAAATATAAAATAATCTTAGCTAAAGTGATGTATAAATTTTGTCTTGGCTTTAAATAAATTTCTTTTTAAATTAAATTGTGTTTTATTTTAACCAAAGATGAAAATCTTGTTTTAAAAAAAATTTAAGGGAATGTCGCGAATCATAGAAACTGTGGTTGCCTAAAATCAACAAAAAACAGCACTTTTTGGTCATTGCTTAGTGGGTTTACAATTAATAGTTAATTTTAATTAAAAATTGTGCTTACCAGCAACATAAATAAACAAAGCACAAGTTGACATAATCTAAAGGTCCATCAATAAGCGTTTAAATACAGAATTTTGGCAATTTATAAGCACTATTTTTTGCATTTCAAATTGCCAAAATTCTGTATTTAAACGCTTATTGATGTACCTTTAGAATATGTCAACTTGTACTTTGTTTATTTATGTTGCTGGTAAGCACAATTTTTAATTAAAAGTAACTCTTATAAACCCACTGAGCAATGACCAGAAAGTGCTGTTTTTTGTTGATTTTAGGCAACCAACATTACATAACCACAATTTCTATGCTACGCGACATTTCTCGTTAAAAACCGAAACTAAAAATAATAAAAAAACAAGTTGACTGATTTACAATTTATTTGGATCTCTTCTACGCAATACAAAATATCCTATTTAGTAATAATAAAGCTATCAATAATGGTAAACAATTAAACAAGGTCATCTATACACTTATGTTCCAAATATAACCTATTTATTTCTTACACTCACTTAGATAATATTTATCTTCTAAAATTAACCTTTTACATACATTATTACGATTAATTTATGACTGAATTAGCAATTATAATATGTAGAACATCGACATTTTTTAATTATACCAAATTTGTACAAAATATGAGTTGACATTTCTATAAAGCTGTCATCAAATTCTTATCTCGATTTTGATCTATTATTTTTTTCATGCCAAATGGAGCGTATTCGTACAAAAATTGGTTGGGATTACCTAGGAGATCTGTCATACCACCCGTCGTTCCAGATGCTAACTGACATTACTTCTCTATTTCATATTTTTATCAAATATAACGCTAATATACCAAAAAACAACAAACTGCTGGTTTAAAACATTCTACGTACCAGCTAAAAGGTTTGTATAACATTTAAAGAGTGCTTAACATCTTTAATTATTTATAATTAGGTAAAAAAAGGAAATTATGACTCATTCACAAAAGGATTTCCGTGAATGTTTAAAATAATTTGCATTTTTTGAATGCCCGGCCTGCATTAAAAGTACATTTGTAAATGAGTCATTATGTCCTTTTTTACCTAATTATGAAGAATTACAGCTGTAAAACATTCCGTAAATGCTATACAAACCTTTTAGCTGGTACGTACAATGTTTTAAACCGGCAGTTTGTTGTTTTTTGGTATATTAGCGTTATATTTGATAAAAGTATAAAATAGAGAAGTAATGTCAGTTAGCATCTTAAACGACGGGTGATATGACAGATCTCCTAACCAATTTTTGTACAAATACGCTCCATTTTTTGTGCGAATATGTTCAAACTTTAATTTTTACATAGTTGAAAATATGTTTACGTTTTTTTTTATCTCGATTTTGAATTATTATTTGTTTCATCTAAAGATAATCATTATTAAATTATTTACCTGAATAAAAATATTCATAATGTGTACTTCTAAAACATACATTTAATTCTAATTTGTGTGAAGTTTAGCATAAATGGGAGCTGCCTTCGCTTTTGCAAGTTCGGATGCATTTTTAGCAGCATCTTTTAATTTACTTGTTGTCGTAATTTCAGGTACATGAGATATCGCCATTATGGCTGTGTTGTGGTTTGGAAACATATTGGCCAAAACGTGATTAAATCCACCCACCTAAAATATTTCAAATAATTAATAACAAAAGCGGATTAGATCAGCGAGAGGAATAGATCATTTAAAAAGTTAAACTTCGCAGATAGCTCATTTTTTATGACTATTTTTTTATTTTCATATAATTGTTACACATTCTATATGATACTCTTCGCAGTTGATGATTAAAAAGGTGCATTTTTTATGTTATTGAAAGAAACGTAAAACTTATTTTTTTTTGTAAACGGGTGGGGATACAAAAAAATTATCCGATGCTTTTTTATAGGGAAAAATACAATCTTTAATTTAGTTAAGAATATTTTTTTTCGTAAAGTTGATATTAACGAAAATATGAATTTTTTTCTACTTTGGGGGTGTTTTTAACCCTCTATTTATAACTTTTTTCCAAAAACAATAGGGTTCTTCCTCTAAATGGGATTAAATTTTGTGTTAAATCTCAAGTCGATTCGATAAACCGTTCTTGAGTTATGGTGGTCACAAATTTCGTTATAGACAGACGGACAAAAAATAAAAGTCTTGAAAAGTAATGAAACGAACGAATCTGCAAAAATGTTTGCATTAGGATGAATATTAACGATTTTAGAGAATGTCCGACCAAATGCAATATACTTTTCGACTTTGCCTGCGAAGAGTATAATAATATGATGTTTTAGGACTTACCATTTTGTGACAATTTTTTCTAAATCGTTCATATCCAAAAGCACAAATGGCTCGACTAAATCCCTTAATTTGTGAATCAATCCAGGCAGATCTAAGAACAACGGTTTTTCCAGGAAACTCTTTGCTTTCTGTATAAACAACTTTTTCAGTAACGCTCTGCAAAAAATATGAAAATTAAATCAAAATTAAAGACAAACTAGAAATGGGTAGAAGTCGAAACCGATAGGATTTATACTTTTCGAATATTTGTCGTTTTTTTAAGATTTTTTGTAAAATGTTTTGTAAACAATTTACAAGATACTCTTCGCAGTAGGTAATAAGCAAAAAAATGGATTATTTTTTATTGATCAACAATTAAAAATTTGCAAAGGGGGCAAACTACTAACTTAAGAACAGAAGAAAATTATTTCGACAGCGCGAAGAGGTTATGTAATTGTCAATTTTGACGTTTAAGATTTATGAGTAGCAAAGTTCAACGCGACGCAACTTTCTTTTGTTTTTCAAAGCCATCTTGACCTATTGAGTTTATAAGATGGCTTAGAAACTTTTTTATTACTGAAATCCAGGAAATCCTTTTTTTTTACCTAAGAGAGTAACTTGACAAAAAAATCCAGAAATACTTTTTTTATTAAGAAAAGAAGTACGTTTGATACTGTAAATAAAGAATGTCCATAAATTTATTAACAAGCGAAATATGAATTTTTTAAAAGTTTGGGGACTCCTGTACCCCCTTTTTTATTAACCGATTTTTTTCAAAAACAATAGGGTTCTTTCTTTTATGAAAAATGATTTTTCCAGAAAATTTGTACTTGATTGAACTTGTTGTTCTTGAGATATCGTGCCCATAAAAAGTGTGACATACAGACGGATTTTTTGAAAGTTGTTGAAAATTCGATGAAACGCACGAATCTGCAAGAATTTTTGCTCTACGACGAAAACTAACGATTTTCTGATCGAATTTATAATACTCTTCGACTTTGTCTGCGAAGAGTATAAATATTCACCAATTTCAAGGGGCCTAAAAAATAAAATTCAAAAACTTACCATTACTTTAGTATATCCTAAATTCCTAGTATACGTTACAAGAATTTTATTTTCAGGATCCACGGTAGATTCTTCAACAATATGAACATGTCTCGAGGTAATAAAGCGTTCTGCAAATTTTGGAATGGCGTTCGTTTTGCTCAGTATTCTTTTGGTCATTAAACGACCCGAGGTAATTTTCCTATCTACCGTGTCTTCGGTAAGCACATGTTTACTACAAAAATAGACAAATTTTAAGTTACTTACGTAATGATTTTCGTTTTTTTTGACTTTACCTTTGAGGATTCGGGTACCTCTTCCAAAAACCTTGTGCTACTTGTTCCCATGTGTAGTTAAACACCGTACTTTGTTCGAAAAATCTCATTTTTAATTAATTCAGTACATAAACAACAAAAGGTTGTTTTTCCAGAATGTTAAGTTTTGAATAAAAAGTTGTGAAATGCATTCAGTTTTAGGTTAAAGTGTAGATTTACATATTACTTAACAGGAATGATGTTTTTTCGATCGAAGTTTTTTAACACTGCACCATTATATGGAAAAATTGGGGTTTTAAAGTGTTTTTAACTTTTTATCGTGGGAAATGCACCTTACGCTTATGACAATTGGGTCAGCTGTCTACGAGGAGCGTTCATATAAGCATCAGGGTTGTGCGAATTGTGATGGAGCATTGGAACTACTGTTTTGACGTTTACGTTTACATAACCTTAAATTATAAACAAATAATTGTTTTTCGTGGTTTTTTCTCCAAAATGAAGATTATAAAGACGTATTTTCTGCCAAAAGTACTTGCGTTAAGTGTTTTAAAGCACCAGAAGAAGCAAAATCCTGCTTTTACAAGTTTTAGGAAAGTTTTAAATCAGTGGGGATTTTTTTTCCCTAAAACCGGCCATGGGGCCTGGGGGGGCCCTTAGAACTCAAATTTGAATATTTTATCAAATTTGAAGACAAGGTAATTTGTACTGAAATAAAATTCAGTATAACTATGAAAAAATAAGCATCAAATCTTTAGCAAAATAAAAAAAATTCTGACTACAAAAGTTTAATAAAAATCTCTATAAAAATGTTAATAATAATTATTGCGAGTTGCGACACACTAATTAAAAGAATGATGCGTCTTAATCATAGTCTTAAACTTAACCTTAATAATTTGCACCAAATGAGTAGTTAGAATAGACACAAATTAAAAATAAAATTAGAACTTTTAACACATTATACCTTAAATGGTTATTTTTTATGAACCTAGTTTAACTTATGGGTATAAATTTAATCAACCTAGACCTAGGCATCTTGCACTTAAGAATTAAAATTATTATAAATGACCTTGCAGAGTTCTGAATAAGATTTAAAAAAATCAAAATAAAAATTATCCATTTTTAAAATTTTGAATTGCAAAAAGTAGTAGATTTTAGTACTAAGAGTTAAAGTGATGCTTTGTATGACGAGGCAGAAAGATTGTCTGGTGAGTATAGCGAGACAGACAATTCTGCCGAGGCACACAAAGCCACTTTAACTCTGTAGTAAACGATACTTTTTTTTTTAACTTCTAAATACAATGGTTTTATAATATTTAATTTACTTTTTATATTTGCGTTCTATAATATGCACATTATGAAACCCGAAATTTGTTTTTTTAAAGTTTCTGAATTGCTTCATTATTAAACCCAAAATTTTATTTTATTGGTTGGTTTTCCTGATGCAAAAAGATGAATTCTTTTCTTGCAAGGTAATTTTCATTTACAAATTTTACTATTATAATCAATCGGGGGACATAGTTTTTTTGTAGAGGGAATAACTAGAAGAATTGGAGAAACGATATCAATGGTTACATTTTCTCAAAAACGCCTATTCATTCAGTATTGAATGGGTAAAGTTTACAAATGTCATTATTCAATATGTCTAACTTTAATTTATTTTTTACTTCAAAATGTCAATGTTATGCTATAAGGTTGGTCATAAAAACAAAATTTTATCTTAAGTTTTTAATTCAAATTAAAAAGGCTTTTTAATGAATTAAATGAAGCAAATATAAAAAATAGTATAAAAAACTCGTTTAATAAGGCGTTTTTTATCACTTGTCCATTGGAAAACTCGGACGCGTGCTAAAAAACGTTCCTTATAAAACTCTATGTTTTAATATACTATATTTTAGTTGACTTTTATTTATTTTAAAATAAAAGTCATTAAAGTGACGTTTATTTGATGTTTAAAGAAAAAAAAATTTGGTCACCGGCAGTAAAAATAAAAACTTTATTATACAGTTTAGAAAAGTGCTACTTTATGTTCGCCATATACGTCACTAAAGTGATGTTTTTTTGACGTATTAAGAAAAACATCATTAAAGTGATGTTTATTTGATGTTTAAAGAAAAAAAATTTTGTAGCGTCAGTAAAAGTTACTTTTACTGTCGCCGGCACTAAAAATAAAAACTCTATGATACAGTTCAGAAAAGTGCCACTTTATGTTCGCCAAATACGGCAATAAAGTGATGTTTTTTTGACGAAAAAATTACATTTTTTAATAATTTCTTATTTTGTGTGTTCGTGTCAATCAACTCTGTTCTATTTTAAATTGCCTGCGAAGTATTTAAATGGACTAAAATGTAACAAACTGACATGACATTGTTATAATTCTCAAATTTCGTCCGTTATTAGATTTCCTGTTGTTTAATTTTAATTCATAATTAAACGGTGTTTCTTTCTCTGCAAATAAACCAAATAATGTTTTTTTTTTAATGGATCTTTTCACTTTTAACTGCAACCATACAAAAAACATTACTGAAACAAATTTTCAGTAGTAATAGTACAAGTGATGAATTTTCGATTACAAAATGAACGAGTGCTTGTTGCATAGTTATGTCCCGCAAAAGTAAGAGTGTTATCTAATTATTTACCGAGTGCGAAGCACGAGTTAAAAATTCAAAGAAAACGCCCTTAGTTTTAAAGACATTGCGTATTCAACAAGCACGAGTTCTTTTAAAATCAAAAATTTATAAAGAGCACGAGGGCTATTCGACACGATTATTTCATTTACAAATACTAGAGTGCCTTGATGATTTTGACAGTTATTGTCGCCTTATAGAGTGGCGACATGCATCATTCTTTCTCTGTCATACAGATAACGTCATTTATTGTGATTGTAAGTTGTAATTGTTGACACTTTGGCTATAACGTTGATGACGTTATCTGTATGACAGAGAAAGAATGATGCATGTCGTCACTCTATAAGGCGACAATAACTGTCAAAATAGTCAAGGCACTCTAACAAATACTATTTACCCATCAAAATAACCGTCAAGTCCTACGTCACAGTTTACAGAAGTGCATTAAAATACAGTCTGTGAAATTCTTTTAGGCAACCAACATTACGGACCAAAGAAAATGGTCATTTTTTTCTTATTCTGTGTTTCCAGCATTAGTCTTTTTAAAACATTATTTAAAGAAAGATAAGATAGTTTTTTAGGTCCCATTGGTGTACAACTGTTCCTTAATATCTTATTTACCATATTTTAAGATTCCCAGCATACATTTTTCACTGTAAGAATTTAAAAATAATTTTTTATTTGAATGATGAGCAACCCAGATGTCAGCTTTAAACGCAAATTGCTTGAGAAAGCAACCATATCTAGGGGTATGGTTTGTTCTGGGTAACAGAAAAAAATCTTAATTTTACAGTGGTACTTCTTGATATAGTTGCTTTCTTAAGCAATTTGCGTTTAAAATTCACATTTTGGAGGGGCAACAACATTACCAAATATACTGTCATTTTCAAAGTTTTAGATTGACCTAAACTTGAAATATGAAATTTAAGACATTGTAGCACATTTTTACACCAAGGGTTATAGTAGGTAATTTATTTTATGTCATTTTATTAATTGATTTAAAAAAACAAATACTTTAAATACCTGCCTGACGAATGTAAATATATTTATATATAACACAAAATAAATGTATATATGTATTATTTATTATAAATAAATATGATATGATAATATCAATATCATTAGAGGAAAGAAGATTGCCGACAATCATACATTTTTGACGAAAACTTCGTTGCACAGCAATTCTATAAGTCATATTTATCAATGTGACGAATAAAATTGCTTTATGCCAACGAAGGTTGAGTAAATTAAAATTTAAGATTGTCGTGCAAAATTCTTTCTTCGTATGATATTCGGAAGATTATTTCGTGACTGAAAAACTCATGTTTTTTTCAAAATTCATTGCACTTCAAAAAATTTTTAACTTAAACTTTAAATTGACAAGATTGAAAATCACACGTCGTCCTTGGCAACGTGTGATTTTCAGTGTAATCAGAAGGAAATGAGTGCTTACGTCGCAGGAGAAGACAAGAACGGAATAATCTGAGAAATCATTTTATTTTCATAAAATATCGTCTTGAAAAAGTGGTTAATCTGAATCAAAATTTAAAATTCTAATTTCACAGACAGTTTTTTAATGTGGATCTGTGATCTGTGACGTAGAACTTGACCGTGTGTATTCGCAGTAAAGGCCGATTTATAGAACGTTACTTTCACTTTACTTCCGCTTTACTTCGGCGTAAATTTACAGAAAATTAAATAAAATACATGAAAATGTATTAGCAAATTTATACTTTACTTTAGCGCTACTTTGCTGATTCATTTAGCTGTAAGTAGTACTGTCAAAAGCCGAGCTTGGCCGATCATGCGTAAAATTTGCAAAAATGAGATATTCACCCTTATTGTAAAGGGTGGTGATTACGGAATATCGCTTCGTACGAAACCTGCTGGTCTTCTTATGTAGGTTTCGTACAAAGCGATATTCCGTAATTACCGTCCAGGTGTAAATAGTCAGAAGTCGCGAGTTCAGACACATGCGCTTACCTGTTCCCAATTTCACGTAACTTTACAATCTATAAATTAAGCAATTTTGTTAAGTTACGCGGAAGTGAAGTTACGCCGAAGTAAAGTGAAAGTAACGTTCTATAAATCGCCCTTAAAATGCTTAAAATTTGGTCTTTAAGCTCTAATTTGGCATGTAAATAAAATAATCTCCGTATTCGTAGTATTTTTTTAAATTTAGACTGTCTATCAAAAACTAGATAAGATTGTTGAGCATTTATACTTATAAAGAGTATAAAAATTTATTATCTTTTTAAAACATAATTCAAATATAAACACGACATGCATTATCTTTGATGTATGCTTTATTATACTCTTGGTAAAAAAAAGTAAATTTAATTTTACTTATATTGAGAATTTTTTCAGTAAATATGTATTACTATCATTCTGCAACATAATTAAAATATAAACACGCTATATCTTTGATGCATATTTTAATTATACTCTTTGTAGAAAAAGTTAAATAAAAATTTTTGTTGACAAGTTTTTGCTGTAAGGTCTAATTTTTGTCTCGTATTTTTTTTGGTATTTAAAAATTAAAAATCTTATCCTGTTAAACAGTAAAAATTTTCTAATAGACACAGGTGTCCAAAAAATGGCACATAAACGTGATAATACGCTCTTGGGGCATTCTCAGAAATCGTTAGAAAATTGTAAAAAAAAAATCCTTCTGTTACATTCATCAAGAAAAATAAAAACAAAGTTGCATTAGTTCGGCAACACAGTTTGTAAAATACATCTTAAAAACTGATTTAGATTCTTGTGCATACATTTTTGCATTAGATCATATTGGCATTGTTGTCAGCTTCATTTAATAAAATTTTTGTAAAATTAAATTGGTTTTAAAATGAAATTTAACCATTTAAAAGATAAACAAATAGTAAAAATTTTTTAGATTGATTGTGCCTTTGTATTTAGCCATTTCTTCCGTTAATATTTGCTGTTATCTTCAAGATATAAGCGTTTAAAGTTTCGCACTTAAGGGCCTCATATCTCCGAGACTTTTTTTCAACAATTTTCTGGGGTTTCTTGGACATGCCCCAACAACGTACCATCACGTTTATGGGCCATATTTTGGACACCTTGTATAAATCGAATTTTTGTAACGAAAGTTATACATTTTATAAATACCTATTTTCTATTTTAAATAATTAAAAAATAATTTCGAAAATAATTAAATTTTAATTAAAGGTCCGTAAAAGTTCTTAAGCAAACTGATAAAGCTTTAATGTATTAATTTGCCATACACTTTAATGACTTTATTTGAATACCTCATTTCTAAAATGTGGAACTTTAAAAAAAGGGTTTTAACCCCTATAACTAGGCTTTTTTCCAAAAATTATTGATGTGCACAATTTTCTATTTTGCATTACGGTGAGTTAAAAAAAGGGTCCACAAATTTTAAGTAAAAGTAGTGCGTTCTTAGTGTAAATACATTTTTTTTCGCATCTTTTTACACAAAGCATAATTTAATTTACTTTTGTTTAATATTTGTAAGGTCTTTTTTGAAAGTTACTAGGACAAAATAAAACAAATAATAACCCTTTTTGTAAATTAAAAGAAATTGTTTTTTCGTATGAAATAAAATATAAATTAAAGGCCGTATATCGATTTCTCTGCGAAGCGTGTTTTCTGTAATATTTCCACTGTTTATAAATTATGTTCAAAAAATGTACATTGTTGGAAAATTGGTAGGGGGGATAAGCTAATTACCCTGTATACTTAAAAGACTTCCCAATCCTATTTATTAGAGTAAATATCACTCGTAATCATATAGTTCAACTGTACTATACTTACGTTTCTTTAAAAAAAACGCATCTATTTATATTAAAAGTGGTGTTAAACAGTTGTAAAGTTTAAAAATGCACGACAACAAACTCATAGGTCGAAGACAATGTATTCCTATTATTTATACAAGCGGGACTTATTATGAAGTTGGATTTGATGTGGTATGTTATTTTAAAAATTATTTTTTTATATTTGCGTTCTATAATATGCACATTATAAAACCCAAAATTTGGTTTTTTAAAGTTTCTGAATTGCTTCATTATTAAACCCAAAATTTTATTTTATTGGTTGGTTTTCCTGATGAAAAAAGATGAATTTTTTTCTTGCAAGGTACTTTTTATTTACAAATTTTACTATTATAATCAATCGGGGGACATAGTTTTTTTGTAGAGGGAATAACTAGAAGAATTGGAGAAACGATATCAATGGTTACATTTTCTCAAAAACGCCTATTCATTCAGTATTAAATGAGTAAAGTTTACAAATGTCATTATTCAATATGTCTAACTTTAATTTATTTTTTACTTCAAAATGTCAATGTTATGCTATAAGGTTGGTCATAAAAACAAAATTTCATCTTAAGTTTTTAATTCAAATTAAAAATGCTTTTTAATTAATTAATTAAATGATGCAAATATAAAAAATATAGTATAAAAAACTCGTTTTATAAGGCGTTTTTTATCACTTGTCCATTGGAAAACTCGCCGCTGCGCGGCTCTTTTTCCAAACCTGGACGCGTGCTAAAAAACGTTCTTTAAAAAACTCTATGTTTTAATATACTATTTTTTAAACTTTAAAAAATTAAAAATATTTTAAATTTTGAAAACATAGATTGGCCCGAAACTTTTTTATTATGCCTATTAAAAGTTCTACAATACAAATCTGCAATCGTTATTATACTCTTCGCAGACAAAATCGAAGAGTATATTGCGATTGGTCGGACCTTCTCTATTTTTTGTCCGTCGACAAGAGATTTAACAAAAATCAATCCCAGAAGAAGAGCCCTATTGTTTTTGGAAAAAATCAAGTAATAAATAGAGGGTTAAAAACACCCCCAAAGTAGAAAAAAATTCATATTTTCGTTAATATTAACTTTACGAAAAAAAAATATTTTTAATAAAATTAAAGATTGTATTTTTTCCTATAGAAAAGCATCTGGTAATTTTTTTGTATCCCCACCCATTTACAAAAAAAATAAGTTTTACGTTTCTTTAAATAAAATAAAAAATGCATCTACTGCGAAGAGTATCATATAGAATGTGTAACAATTATATAAAAATAAAAAAAATTATCATAAAAAATGAGCTGGGTGTAAAATGCAAATCTACATCTGGTTTTTTTTCAAAAAAAAGTATTTAAAAAATTTGGTGTCGCGTTTGAAATTGCCCTTAAAAGCTCATAGTAAAAAAACTAGAAGTGTCTAATTCGGATTCAGCACTGATAGCGTTTGTTTGTAATAAAAAAAACTTGGGACCGTGACATTAAAAAAACTGAGAATATTTGGATTTTCACCCCTTTCAAAATGTGATAAAAATAAATTTCGAAAAAATAGGTTTTTCTGAAACTATGTTTTTTTGCTCATTAAAAATAGACTAGACGGTTACTTTTTTTCTAAAATATATACGTTTTTTATCCAAGTCTTGCCTTTTTATGTATAAAAATTTAAAAAAAATTATTAGAAGGGGCCTGAGTTCTGATAAAAAGTATCTTAAAAAACAGGGTATAATATGGCTAGAATGCACCTACTAGACTAAAAACTAGACGATAGAAGTTGCTGAAATTTTAACAAAAGTTGCATACAATTTAGTACAGTCAATCCGTATGTGGACATCGACAAAATTCCTGGTAGGGCCGCCTTTTTTATATAATGTACCTCGATGTCCAAAGAGTAAAACCCCAAATTGGCGTATATCTACCTATTGCAGAAACGGAGTTATGGCCCCCCAGAGGGCCCCATTTAATTCATCACGGTGGAACTGCACCAAATTTTGCAAATAGATGTCAAATAAGGTTTAATAAAAAAATTTATAAAAAAAAATCTCAAAAAAAATTTATTCACCCCCTAAATAGCCCCCAAAGAGTAATAACCAATCACGTTGAATTTACACCAAATTTTGCAGATAGATGCATAAATAAGATGCTTAAAAATATTTCCTTATAACTTTTTTTCAAAAAATAGTTTCTTCGCCCCATAAACGAAGGGGGTTTTTAAGGGGGGCATAAAATTTTTTTTTCAAAAAAAGTTATCAATAAATATTTTTTAGCATCTCATTTTACATCTATCTGCAAAATTTGGTGTAAATTTAACGTGATTGGTTATTACTCTTTGGGGGCTATTTAGGGGGTGAAGGAATTTTTTAGAGATTTTTTTTTATAAAAATTTATTTAAAACCTCATTTGACATGTATTTGCAAAATTTGGTGCAGTTCCACCATGATGAATTAAAGGGGGTCCTTTGGGGGGCCATAACTCCGTTTCTGCAATAGGTAGATATACGCCAATTTGGGGTTTTACTCTTTGGACATCCAGTTACATCATACAAAAAAGGCGGCCCTACCAGGAATTTTGTCGATGTCCAAATACGGATTGACTGTACTATAAGTATTTTAAGTTTTTTTTGTGTTCTAACTATTTATATTTACATGTTTGACTTTTTTACTTCTGGTTACGTGTCGTTGTTAATTGAATTAATTGAAGTATGTAATAAGTTAATTAGTAAAATAAAGCTTTCTTTATCTTTATTTTTATCTTTATGTTGTTGAAAGAAGGAGGGGGAATTCGAATTTTTACCTGCTGCTTAGACTTTATAATATTAAATACCGGGCCCACCGACCGGCAGCTTTAGTAATTTTAAAAGTTGTGTGAAACAGTTTCTACTCAAAGTTTTAAAATGCTTGACAAAAATATTCTAAAACGAAGACAATGCATTCCCATTATTTATACAAGCGGGACATATTATGATGTCGGATTTGATGTGGTATGTTATATTATTGTCTTAAATTCAGTTTTTGTTTTTCACGAGTGTTTATAAAAATACATAAAAATTTAAATTCATTTGTAGTTTAAATGCTATTTATAATTATAATCTAGTTTATCCAATTTTCTTAAAACTGCAATAAAACAATACTTTTATAACTTAAGTTAATGGGCTAAAAAATAAAAACAAGAGCGGGTTAGATCAGTGAGAGGGATAGATCATTTAAAAAGTTAAACTTCGCAGGTAGCTCATTTTTTACGACTATTTTTTTTATTTTTATATAATTGTTACACATTCTATATGAAACTCTTCGCAGTAGATGATTAAAAAGGTGAATTTTTTATTTTATTGAAAGAAACGTAAAACTTATTTTTCTTGTAAACGGGTGGGGACACAAAAAAATTACCATATGCTTTTTTATAGGGAAAAATACAATCTTTAATTTTATTAAGAATATTTTTTTTTGTAAAGTTGATATTAACGAGAATATGATTTTTTTTCTACTTTGGGGATGTTTTTAACCCTCTATTTATTACTTGATTTTTTCCAAAAACAATAGGGCTCTTCCTCTAAATGGGATCGATTTTTGTGCTAAATTTCAAGTCGATCCGATAAACCGTTCTTGAGTTATGGTGGTCACAAATTACGTTACAGACAGACGGACAAAAAATAAAAGTCTTAAAAAGTCATGAAACGAACGAATCTGCAAAAATGTTTGCTCTAAGATGAATATTAACGATTTTAGAGAAGGTCCGACTAATCGCAATATACTCTTCGCCTTTGTCTGCGAAGAGTATCATAAAATCTCTAAAATAATTGAAAAAAAAAAGGTTAAAAAATAAAAAAATTTAACATACAGAGTGTCCAAAAATTGGCGCATAACCGCGATGGTACGTTGTTGGGGCATGTCTAGAAATTCCTGGAAAATTGTTAAAAAAAAATCCATCTGTCATATTCATTGAGAAAAATGCGAACAAAGTTGCATAAATTCGGCAACTCTGTCTAGGAAAAAATATCTAAAAATCCCATCTATGAGTCTTGATCATACACTTTTGCATTAGATTTTATTGACATTGTTGTCAGCTTCATTTCATGAAAATTTTGTAAAATTAAATTGATTATAAAAATGTAATTCGACCATTTAAAAAATAAACCAATGGTGAAATGGTTTAAGATAGCCTGTTGTTTTGTATTAAACCATTTTCGTTAATATGTGCTGCTATCTTCAAGGTATAAGCGTTTTGCACTTTGGGACCTCTTATCTCCAAGGGTATATGAGATGGATTTTTTTTAATACTTTTCTAGGGATCCCTAGGCATGCCCCAATAATGTACCGTCGCGTTTATGCGCCAATTTTAGAACACCCTATAGACTATTTAAAATGATATTTTTTGTTTTCGACTTTGTCGCAAAAGATTATTTTGCATTCGTGACAATGTGAGAAATATTGATTAATTATCTGCTTCCGCAAACAGAACTATAGAAATACCACAAAACAAACATTCAAATTTAACCAATTTAAATAAATACTTTTAAGCTATGTTTAATTGATTATGCAGTATCATTATCATGGTCATTTACTAAACGACACGCCACATAAATATCTTAAATGTAAACTTTCCGAATAAAGTCAGAAGTCGATCAGCTGTAAAATAATATCTTCCTGACAATTTTTAACATTTTAAAGACAACAAAAAATTAGCTAAAATTTGGAAGGTTCAATTTTTTTACGAATCTGTAATTTTTAGAATAAAATTATTTTTGTGCACAGCCTGTATTTAGAAAATGTTAGATAACAATAAAATTATTAGAAATGCAACTGAAAGAAAACTAGAGAAAATCATATGGTTAGGTCATGAGTAACTACTGGCAACTAAAGTAAAAACATAGTAAAATTATTGATTGTCCTAATTTACTCAGTAACTTATTATACTCCTTATCGAAAATGTAACCTACACTGTCCCAAACTTTTTGCTAAAATAGTAGATTTTAGTACTAGGAGTTAAAGTGATGCTTTGTGTGACGAGGCAGAAAGATTGTCTGGTAAGCGAAGCGATACAGACAATTCTGCCGAGGCACACAAAGCCACTTTAACTCTGTGTAGTAAACGATACTTTTTCTTAAAACGTCTAAATACAATGATTTCATAATAAATTTAATTTACTTAGTTTAGTTGACTTTTATTTATTTTAAAATAAACGTCATTAATATGATGTTTTTTTGACGTTTTAAAAAAAAAAATTTGGTAGCGTCAGTAAAAGTTACTTTTACTGTCGCCGGCAGCAAAAATAAAGACTCTATGATACAGTTCAAAAAAGTGCTATTTTATGTTCGCCATATACGTCACTACAGTGATGTTTTTTTAACGTTTTGAGAAAAAAGTACCTCTGCATAACTTGAAATTTTAACGCCGAAAAAATTATAATTTATTTCTAACACGATTTAGATTATAGCACGTGCACATGAGTTATTACAATTATAATTATTATTAATTATAGGTTGTATATCTCCGGTGGCAATTTTTAAAGCAAATAAAAAAAACAGGTATTATTATCATTCAGAATTTGTTATATCATCATAACAAATTAAAGATGAGATGAAATAATTCCGGTTAAATCATTCTCTTCGTAATAATACAGTGTACGAAAAGCAGAGTTAAAAAAAAATAGCTAAAAAAACTCCAAATTGACGTCCAATGCACGTACAAAAATTAGTTGGGGTTTCCAAATAATGCAGGGTGTTTCTTAATATCGTTGAAAATGTGTAATTTCTATACTAATTCTAAGGAAAAAAGTTTATATAAACATGTGTCCGATTTTGCCTCCTTAGTTAGTTACAGCCCTCTAAAAAACCTCTAAATATGATATTTAGCCACTTAATTTCCGGAAGGAATAATTTTTTAAAAAAATGTTATACGTACGTTTCTTGATTTGTAAAATTTTTAATGTTTAAAAATTTATTAAACACTCGGTATTAAATGCACAGAAAAAAACAAGTTCTCCTTGAATTTTATTAAATATATTAGGTAGATATAAAAGGAATGAACAAAATTTGGATGCTGACATTTGAGTTTAAATAATTAGCGTTTTTTTTTTTCGGATAAACAAATTAATAGGTACTAGTTCTGTTGTGGCAGGTAGATTCGATTATTAACTTTATTTTTAAACCTGTAAATTTACAATTGCATTTTTGTATAAAGAGTAATAGGTAAAATAAAAATATTAGTAAAATAAAATTTGAATTTTCTATAGATGTGCTTATGACCAAATCATTTTGGTATTTTCATAATCTCTGGTCACATATGGTCAAATTTGAAAAGAACCCTTGGTGATGTCATATGAAAAATTAAATTATGGTCATCTAAATACTATATTTTGACGCATAAATCCCACTAAGCCATTTTATGCAAAGGAAAATAGCAAAACTAAGACAAAAACATTAAAAATTTAGCAAAAAGTGGCAAATTAAGAAAATATTTAGAATTTGACCGACAATTTGACCAATTTCCCAAACTTTGGATGATCAAATGACGGTAAAAATACCTAGTCAAAATTTTGGTCAAATACCACTGGCACATCTCTAGAATTTTCTTTCTTCTATTTATTTATTTTTTTCAGGGAAGGAACTTTGCGTCCATTATTCACAGTTTTGTTAATACTAGCGAAACATTAAATAAGGAAAGCATTCCAGCATACCACACAAAAATTGGAAAAAAAGCTTACGATGACACTCTTAAAAGTGTACAAGAAAATTTTCCGCAATATATTAAAGAATTGGAAGGAACTGCTGAAGGAGCAAATGTTCCATTCTACAAAGTAAGTATTCTTAGCTTTTTTTTCTATATAGGGTGTCCAAAAAATGGCGCATAAACGCGATGGTACGCTCTTGGGGCAATCTCAGGGATCCCTAGAAAATTGTCAAATAAAATCCATCCGTTATATTCATCGAGAAAATGCGAACAAAGTTGCATAAGTTCGGCAACACAGTTTGTAAAATACATCTTAAAAACTCATCTAAATTCTTGAGCATACATTTTTGCATTTAGATCATATTGACATTGTTGTCAGCTTTATTTCATAAAATTTTTGTCAAATTAAATTGGTTATAAAAATGTAATTTGACCATTTAAAAGATGAACAAATGGTAAAATAATTTTAAATCGATTGTGCCTTTGTATTTAGCCATTTCCTTCGTTAATATGTGCTGTTATTTTCAAGATATAAGCGTTTAAAGTTTCGCACTTTGAAGCCTTATACAATATATCTCCGAGGGTATTTGAGATTTTTTTAACAGTTGTCTAGGACTCCCTAGACATGCCCCAACAACGTACTATCGCGTTTATACGCCATTTTTTGGACACCCTGTTTAATATCTATCATTTAAATTTTTGCATTGGTCTGGAATATTTTTGTATTTGTTTAATTTTTGCAGCTTTTTTTGCTAAACATGGACGATATTATTCTAACCGGAAGCGGAAAAGAAAATAATATTGCGCCATTGGGTTGCTCTTCGATTTGTTTAAATAATCCTAATCAGGTAAGTAACTTTCCTAATAGTAGGTAATAATTTATTTTTTATTTGATAGGTAATAAATAAACTAAAATTTAAAATAACTTAACATACATTTTTAATAAAAATTTAATTCAGAACAGTCAATTATAAAAGATTAATTAGGATCATTTTATTCCACTTTTTACTTTTAAGAAAATGAATAATAATAATAATAAGGTTAAAACTGGTACATAATTTGGTGAATGCGCCACTAAATTTTTGTTTGTTTAGTAATAATAAAAAACAATTTTTTTTGGTTTCAGTCACACCTTATTCAATTAATTATTTAAATATAAGTAACTTAACCCATAAAAATATCAACAAACTATAAAATTTACATTATATAAAATATGTCACTACCTTTTATGCAAAAATGTTTATAGATAGATATTGCAAATTTTATTCCCTTCAATAAACAAACTTTTATCTACTATTAAATCTATATGAATATGCGAATGACTATATTAGAGTAATTAAAAATCTAAATACATGTCTACTTAGGCATAAATGTAAATTTGATTATTAACACCAAGATTAACAATATCAAAACGCCCACCCTTTGAATGTTATAGTAATATTATTGAAAAACAGGAAAATTTTTAATTTGCACATTTTTTAATTTTATAAATAGAAAATCTAGTTGAAAATTAAAACATTGTGTGCTATGATATTTAACATACAGCTAGCTAAAAATATTAAAAATGCATGTACTACAGTCAATCGGTCCTAAATAATGAGGGTACATCCACAAAATTCCTGGTAAGGCCGCCATTTTTATATAATGTAACTGGATGTCCAAAGAGTAAAACCCCAAATTGACGTATATCTACCTATCGCATAAACGGAGTTATGACCCCCCAAAGGGCCCCCTTTAATTCATCACGGTGGAACGGCATCAAATTTGCAAATAGATGTCAAATAAGGTCTTAAAATGATTTTTATAAAAAAAAAATCTCTAAAAAAATTCCTTCACTCCCTAAATAGCCCCCAAAGAACAATAACAAATTACGTTGGATTAACACCAAATTTTGCAGATAGATGCAAAATGAGGTGCTTAAAAATATTTCCTGATAACTTTTTTTCAAAAAATAATTCTTTCGCCCCATAAACGAAGGGGGCCTTTTAGGGGGGCATATAATTTTTGTTTTTTAAAAAGTTAATAATAAATATTTTTAAGCATCTTATTATGCATCTATCTGCAAAATTTGGTGTATATCCAACGTGATTGGTTATTACTCTTTGGGGGCTATTTAGGGGGTAAAGGAATTTTTTTAGAGATTTTTATTTTATAAAAATCTTTTTAAAACCTTATTTGACATCTATTTGCGAAATTTGGTGCAGTTCCACCGTGATTACATAAAGGGGGCCCTTTGGGGGGCCATAACTCCGTTTCCGCAATATATAATATACGCCAATTTGGGGTTTTACTGTTTGGACATCATATAAAAAAGGCGGCCCTACCAGAAATTTTTTCGATTGACTTCACTAATATCCTAGGTAACACCTATCAATTTTTTTATGAATTATTCCGGTATGCAAACAAACCTCCTAGTATGTCTTTCTAAATTAACATAAATTAAAGCTCCTGTAGTTTTAAAGCACAATTAGTACACAAATAAAAATAAGCAACCTTGATTTAATCATCGATTTAATATTATTTACCTATAAATTTACTTATTAAATTACCTATGCACCAATTAATTAAGACTAGAGATTCAAATTCACAGTTTCGAAGATCTGTGCTCCTAGAAGCTCGTATAAGTCATCTCCGTTGAGCTTTCGTCAATTCTTCTAAATAGCGCATCTACATAAGGGCCCCATCGTATATTAAAACCAAATGTAGTTTTGAAAACTAGAAAAATGGGGCTACAAACGTATTATGGTTTCTATGTGTCGAGAATCTGGTTTCAAAAAACAAAAATATTGTAATGATTACTGAAGTCAAATTTTCGACACAATGAAATAACTGATTTAAATGAAACCATAATACGTTTGTAGCCCTATTTTTCTAGTTTTCAAAACTACATTTAGTTTTAATATACGATGGGGCCCTCATGTAGATGTGCTATTTACTAGAATTGACGAAAGCTCAACGGAGATGACTTATACGAGCTTCTAGGAGCACAGATCTTCGAAACTGTGAATTTGAATCTTTAGTCTTAAATATTTTTATTTGTAGGAAATTCTCGGGCACTCAGAGGATGCTTTAAAAGAGACGTTAAATCACTTTTACTTCGTGTCAGCTCACATTACCTCACAGGAGCCTCAAGGTCGCTGGAAGGTCACTGAAGAGAGGTTTACTTCTCTGTGCTATGCTGGACATTTACCAGGATATACCATGAGCAATAACCATCATGGGTTGGTGTTTAGTATTAATACTTTGCAAGCACAAGGATTGAGACCTGGCAAAACACGTAAGTTTTATTTTTGTGAAGATCCTAATACCATGTAGAGGGGCTACGGGCTGCGGTGGCCAGAATAGACTAAAGACGGGCTATTTTGCGTAGAACGCATCCGCCTACATAGTTGTGCAAACATATTTTCATCATGAATATGTGTCTAGAGTAGCCACCTACCAGCTGTTCTACTAAAGAGAAGCGTGACTTCAGTCTTTAAAAATAGGACTCGTATAAATGCAGCGCGTCTTATGCAGATATTCACAAAACTTAGACCAAAAATATTTCAGTTAATTCTTATCCGATTTTGAAAAACTTGGTGTCATTAGAAAGATAATTTATTTTGTAATACTTATTGTTTTTTAAAAATCGATTTTGAGGCTCAATGTGAAAAAGAAAAACAGTTGTTGTTTTTAGTATAGTTTCCCTTCTTTAAACTGTTATTTTTGCTAAACTAGGGCTACAAAACAAAATGTGTCAAACAATAAGTATTTTAAAAGGGGCTAACATTATATTGTCACAATTTTAAAACAATTGCTCTAATAATATAGCTAAAAACTGCGGTCTAAGTTGTACACAAGTTTGCTTGAGAGAAGGTGGGATATCGGGCTCCTAAGATACAGTTTAATACCTTAATTCTTGTTGGATTTTTGCAATTTAGGTGTCATTTGAAAGATAATTTAATTTGTCGTGTTATTTGTTTTTAAAAATTTGATTTTGAGCATTTATTTTGCAAAAAAAACCTAATATATGTAGGGATGTGATTTTGACATTGCTTTCACTAGTTTAAACTGCTATAATAGTTAAATTAGGTAAAAAAACCAAATGTTGTAGACAAATAACAATTTTAACAGATTGTTAAACAATATTTTTCAAGTTTAAAAGCAATTGTTTTTTAAATAACTTTTTAAACTGTTTTTTAAGTTGTACACAAATTTCCATAAGAAATGTGAACTCTACTCGCTTTTAATTTTTTTTTTTTTAAATCTACATTTTTTTATTTTTTTAGCTCGAATGTTTTTGACAAGAGCAGTATTAGCAGCCGAGAATTTTTCTCAAGTCGAGAATATTTTAAGAGACCAAGGAACCGGAGCTGGAAGTGCTTGTTCATTGAACGTAACTTTCTTAAACCAACCAGAAGGAAGAACTTTTTACAACATTGAAATGGCGCCCGCCAAATATAATAATGAATCTCAACTGAATATTGTTTCTGCTAAAAGTGGCGAAAAACTCATGCATTGCAATCAGTAAGTACAAAATTGTCATTATTATACTCTTCGCAGACAAAGTCAAAAAGTATATTGCGATTAGTCGGACATTCTCTAAAATCGTTAATATTCATCCTAGAGCAAAATTTGCAGATTCGTTCGTTTCATGACTTTTTAAGACTTTTATATTTTGTCCGTCTGTCTGTCTGTCTGTCTGTAACAAAATTTGTGACCACCATAACTTAAGAACGGTTTATCGAATCGACTTGAGATTTAACACAAAAATCAATCCCATTTAGAGGGAAGAGCCCTATTGTTTTTGGAAAAAATCAAGTAATAAATAGAGGGTTAAAAACACCCCCAAAGTAGAAAAAAATTCATATTTTCGTTAATATCAACTTTACGAAAAAAAATATTCCTAATAAAATTAAAGATTGTATTTTTCCCTGTAAAAAAGCATCTTGTACCTTTTTTGTATACCCACCCGTTTACAAAAAAAATAAGTTTTACGTTGTTTTCAATAAAATAAAAAATGCACCTTTTTAATCATCTACTGCGAAGAGTATCATGTAGAATGTGTAACAATTATATAAAAATAAAATAAATTAATGTAAAAAAATTTTTTAAGAAAAAAACTTTTATTTAAATGCCCTAAAAAGAAAAAAATTAATTTTTTCAATTAAATTGAACCCATTAATTTGTCACAATATACACTTTTTATGATATAAAAGCTTGTTTTCTTTTAAAGAAATTGACGCATATTTTTTTATCTATTGATTTTTTTTATAGTTTTCTGCGAATTCAACAAAAAGAGGCTAATGAATTCTTAACAACAAACAGTATGTCTCGACAGTCCTGTCTTGAAAGTCAAACACCAAATACAAAGGAAGATATTATTGACATATACAAAAATACAGAGTGCCC